>CM030018.1:14721914-16046914 GCA_017639485.1 Pluvialis apricaria | reverse complement strand
GGCAAAGTATTTTGAGCAGTGGTCCTTGCAATAACATGAATCATTTATTAATATAAATATCACGGATATGGTATAAATCTTCTCTGCTCCTGAACTCTCAGGACATTTCTTCATTGCCTGAGTCGGAATCAGCAAGGACTTCCTAGCGCCTTGCTGTAGTTCAAATAACGTACCATATTCCAGTCACAGGCAGTGTATTCCCTGCTCTCAACAACAGGAGACCAGCGTATACTTTCCGTATGAGCTTTCTGCTGCATCACATCAACCTAAACAATATTTTATTATGCTTTATGAAAGTTTAAAACTTCTCTTCTTTCTAACGCTCTGCAGAGGACACAAATTATTGTTGGCTCAAGGATAAAATTTGACTGTCCTGTCTTTTCTGCCAGAAACCAAATGCACTCACAAATTAAGTTGTGAAGGAAACTGTTTTCATTGAATGACAGCAGAGTGTGTGTAGTAGCATGCCCATTTATAACCTTGCTTAGGCAGAAGGGACAGGTACATAGGTGCCGATGGCAGAGTGGGAGCCCGCAGTGGTGAGTGCTGTGGGGCCATGCGGGGATGCTGCTCAGCACAGGGCTACAGGTGGGCATGCTTTTTGGTACAGTGATGCTAAAATGTGTAACCCATAGTTTTGGAGAGTGGCAGGTGCACTGTGAGCTTGCTCTCTGTTACTGTTTTTAAATTTTGGGGAGGCAATAGGCTGATCTTAGCATCGCAGTCCAATATGTATTATCCTTGAGCAGGGTCAGAAACCACAACCCTGAACCTCTCCCAGAGGTGAAAACTACACTGAAATTAGACCATTTCTTCAAACTCCACCGCAGAGGTTCATCACCAGCTTTCCATTTCTTCATGTTAGTTGTATCACTGGCCAGCTGGTGTTTTTGCAGAATTTTTTACTTGACTGAATTCCTCAGTGCACTTACAGGTGAGCTAAAAATAAGAGCTTTATGGGCACGGTAGCATATCGCTTAACCAGAAATGCAAATGCCTGTAGGGCATATCACCAGGACAGATGATAATAAACATAAATTGATTGACAAATAATGTAGTTAAATGTTTTTTACTTTGGACAAAGAGCATTGAAGTCCATAGGAGTTTTGCGTGTTCAACTGTATCATATCACAAGATGATTAGTGGATGAAAAGATGTGAACCTGGGAGCTCACATATAATCTTGGTGAGAAGACTGCCTTTGGGTTTCTCATTGTTTTAGTGCTTGGGGGCTTGGAAGGATCACAATATGTGCCCAGGCCTCATGGCCTTGCTGTTTTCAGCCCAACAGCCTGCACTGCTGTCTGCCCACAGCAGAGCAGGGAATTGCAGGTGGTCAGCTGGCTGCTGAATAGCTCGGTGCACGTCGGCCAGGTTTGCACCGTGAAGTCCAGCTTACCTGCCCACAGTCCTAGCTGCTCGCAGTGTCCCAACAACAGCACGTATCATTCAGCCTCATTTCAGGGTTTGAACTCTAGACTTTCCTTGCTTAAATATAAACATGGATGAGGAATTACAGATGCCCACGTTTTGGTAACTCTGTGCGCTTACGAATGGCACGGGGCTGGAGGGTGCATTGTGTGCTGGGTTGGTGGGAGACTGAGGAGAAGGAGGCTGGTGGTGAAAAGGGGCCATGTGTGGGCTGGCCCAGGGTGTCCATCCTGCCAGCAGGTGCACAGGAGGACACATCTTCTGTATTTTTTTTTAGAAATAGGTTAATATTTTAATGATAGATGGTTTGTTTTGATGAGTTTTGAAATGAAGCGCCAATCTTGGCTCTTTGAAGGGAAGCAACTGAGCCTAAAGATTCTGCTTTTTTTCTGAACAAAAGGGCTGTGGTTTTATTTTTCTTTGCATGATCTCTATAAGGGTCATTTTAAGGATGCACGAAGCACACTTACAGAAGACAGGAGTGGGGTTTTTTCTCAAGTAAAATATTCAGCCAGCGCTCTTTGTCTCTCCCTGAGAACATTGCAGGATCCAGGAGCATTAAGTGAGCCACAGATGCCAAACCAGGGGGAAAAAAAAAGAAACAAACTATATTTTCTGCTCATCTGTGGAGTGAGGATAACACGGGCCCAGAAGCGCGCGTTGTGAAGCAATTTCAGTCGTAGCTGAGTGCCTGTTTTCCCCTGGAGCACAGACTGTAAAAACCTTAAAAACCCTAGTTTCTATTTCCTTAATATTCTAGTTTTGAAGATGCTGTTGTGATGAAGAAAGGAAGAGGAATGTCCTTTTTAAAGCTCTGCTCCCTGTTTATAATTAGGAGATTCAGGCAGCTTGAAGTAGGAGAACCATGCAGTAGTTTTTCCTACCTCTTTGTAATGCATAGATAAATATTTCATTTAGAGAGAATGAGACGTGAACACAATAGCTTATATTTTAATCTGTTACACCCAATGTAAATCTAGAGTAACTCAAATGTTCAGAAGTCAGCATTGTTAGTCTGGGTTTCTCTCTCTGTAATTGAGATGGGAATCTGGCCCACTCTCTGCAACAGACTGCAAAGAGCCTTTTACCTTTAAATCTATCACATTTAAATTACATGGGGCCACAACGTGTCACCTACATCCTTGACTATTTTAATACAAAAATATAGTTTAAATCTCCCTGGATTTGGGGATCATCCTGGGATTTCTAAAGATACTGTTAGGCCTTTTTCTTCATTGCTATTCATTATCTCTTACAGCCTATATTCAGTTTTTCTGTATGAGAATAAATAATTTGATTGTGGTATAGTTTGAGATTTAGCACTATGCAGCATGTTACTGGCAGCCACACCTATGGATCAACACCTTTGCGTGCATGTAGCCCGTGCTGCTGTGACATGAGGGCATCACCTCCAGCGCCACTGCAGGCTTGCGGGAAGCAATTCCTTTGGACCCAAGTTTGTGAACGTACAGCCTGTGGCCAGAATAATGCTGTTTGTATTTTATTTTTATTTTTTTATTGCACCTTGATTGCTTGCACTCTTTACTAAAGCATAAGGCAGACTAACGACAAATAGCGGTAAAGACAAATTAGAGATATTTGGCTCTCTTAGTGGGTCATCTCCCGGGTGAGTTAAGCAAGGGCAGGGTACAGAGGCTCCATCTGTGGAGGCCAGCGCTTCCACTCCTCCATCTGCTGGGTGGACACCGGCCTCGGCTCGCTGCACAACAGACGAAACACGTACAAGCAGATTTTTCCAGACCAACCGAAATGAATTTGACTAACCAACAAATGGTTCGCTCAGCTAACGGGGAGGGGGCAGCCTGCAGATCTATAGGCTGGGTGACTGTAGATAATTCATGCAACAACCCAGTGCCTTGCTTAACTCAGCTGTAAAATTGAGTAAAAATAGCACATTGGTTACAATGAGGTGTCGCATCTTGGCCAGTAATGTTCTTTGGGCAGAACAGACTGACCCTCTTACAGAATGGACGTGAGCAGAAACACTGCGGTGGCACTGCGAGCGCCTCAGTTGACATTACAGGGTGTTTATCTAAGCTATTATCCAAAGTAATAAACTCTTTAAAAAATCTATTTAAAAATCTATTTCTTTTTTGTAAGTATATTGCTAGACATTTACTGTTGAGAGAGGGGATAAAATCCTGATCCCATCGAAGTCAGCGGGAAGAACTTAGCGCAGCTAGGACTTCATTTGGAGAGCTACAGAGACACTATCTAAAGTTTTTCTTTTTGCTAGCAGATCCTCGTGTTCATAGAAATAAGTGCCTTGCCATGCCTGCTTCAGACTTGCAAGGAACTTAATTGCGAGATATGGTGGACAAAGATGAGTGTACATGTATTTGCAGGTTTTTTTAAAAAAGGCAGCAGTTCAGAGAAATCTGTGAGGAGGGAGGAGACATGGATAAACTCATCACTTTCCTAACTGCAGTCATTAAAACTTCTACTGAGAATAAACATTTGCCCAACTCCAATAACAATGGTATGAAAAGAAATGGTGAAAAGTCGGAAGTGGGAAGGAAAGTTTGCTGAATAAATGGCTTATTTACTGAGGAGAAATCACAGCACTGTTTCCATGTGCATTCACCTTTTACTCTGGAGTTTGTACAGAAAAGTTAACTTGGCAGCTAAATACTAGTTTGGCGTCCCTTTAGAATTATTTTACAAAGCAAGAAATGGTTCAGCTGTGAAGGTAGTAAAAAGGAAACTAATGCTTGTCGTAGAATTTTTTTTTTTTATTTTAAGTGTTAAAAGCAAGTAAACCCCTAGTGATCTTAAATAATTTGCGTAAGTACACTTAGCACATTCACTTCCTTGGGAGTGCTGATTGGGTACCAATGTATTAGTGCCTTTAAAAAGAAAGAGAAGATAATGAGAGGCAGGAATGCTACCTTCATGATAATTTCCTGGTCTTCTGCTTTCCTTGGAGGTCTGATGTGTGGGAGCACTGACCACCTCGATACTCGTGCAGATAATAGAGTCACTTAGGAAATGAGAGACGGCAAACGGCAATTTAAGGTGGGAGGGATGGCTCCAGCAGTAAATGGCACACATTAGGACAGCCTAATCGCTTAAATGCAGCCTATTAGTAAGTTTAGCTGAAGATGTTAAAAGAATTCTTGCAGCCTCTCCGCTGGCATGTTTGGAAGGGAGTTCAGTTATGAGACTATTAAAATGTTATTTTGATAATTAAGCCCACAGCTGTTGTGAGGGCGTTGGGGGCAGGAGCTGGCGAAGCAGCCGGCAGCACAGCGCGCCGCTGGCACAGGAGGCAGACGGGGGAGAGGAGAGGAGCCTGGGGGAGCTCTGTGGCGCGTGGGAGAGCCGGGATGGCCACCTCCACCACACAGCAGGCATGGCTTCTCAGGGGGAAGGTGCGAAGTCAGGAGAGGCTGCTCCCCCGGACTGCCAGGGATTTGATCTCTGATTTCTGCAGAGTGGGCAGCTGTAGGTGGCAGGGGGACAACTGGTCTTCCAGGGCGTGTAGTGTTGTTTTGCTTTCGTGGAGGGAAGCGTGGCTGGGTAGAAGAAAACTCGTGTCTGAGGGAGAATGGCTGCAGTGAGCAGCACTGTGGCCGATGCTGGGGAGATGGAGCGGAGCCATGTTCGCCTGCGTGTGGGCAGCAGCACCGGTTACAGGCGGGCCCCAGGTATCTGTCAGGTTGTGTACTGGGACCAAAGGTGCCGTGGTACAACTGTAGTGATAATATTTAGTGCACAAGGATGTGCAGTCTTACTCTGTCCCATGATTAATTCTGATCCTGCACAGATGCTTAACTGGATTAGTTCTTTCAGCATTAACAAAGCTACTATCCTGTGTACTTCTGTGTAAATATGGCTTCAAACTTTCCCGTTAAAATGAACGGCAAAATTTCTGCTGTTGTCGGACGTGGAATCAGGCCATGATTGTGTTCAGTCCGCAAAACAAACAAACCTACCTGTAAGGGACTCAATATTTTAGCAGGCTCCAGTCCCTGGGAGTGACCTACAGTTTGGTTTAGTGCTTTAAGTGCTTACTAAGTATGCAATAATAAAACCACAACCAATTTCACTGTGACAGCTGACCTAAACTCTTTTGCAAGCATATAGATTATGTTTGTATTTTATGTATACTGCTACAGAGAGAAGCATATATTGTGCTATGTGCATAGATAAATAGTTTATCCGCGCTGCCCTAATCTCCTCTTCCGAGTTAAAATTAGGATGATTTACAGTGTTTATCCATATTGAGCAGGGTATAATTGCCCAAATTAAGGCTGTCCATCAGGACAACTGGTAAATTCAGTCTCTTGTCTGTGTGTGTCAGTGGTAACCTTTCCACAATTGCTCCTCTACTCGTACTGCAATGTCAGTTGTGGTCCCTTGTTGACTCCCTGCCTGCACATGCTCACTGAATACAGAATCAGAAAACGATACATGGGATTTCGTAAAAGAGACCACATAAACAGAATGTAAAATGGGGGAAATTAGCCTTTAGATGAAAAGGGGAAAGAAACCCAAGTACAGCTCCTGCCCCCTGTGTCAAAATCATTGCACTTGCATAATCTTTTCAACTTTTCAGCCATCTCCTTCTTCCCATGATCACAAAAAATGTCTTCAGTAACATCTCTCTTCTTTCTCAATTGATACATCCCTGAAGAGGGCCAACTTTTAAAATATTATATGTAACATCAACTATGTATCTAAATTCAATTATTTGTAAGCTCAGTTTTTAATTATCAGCTGTTGTATATATAATTACAACTACTGTCAGTGTTGAGCTTTATTAACATCCAAATAACATTTGCCTTTTGGAAAAATACAACAAAACAAAGGAAACAGCCCTTTAAAGTCTCGCCAGAACAGACAGGTATAACCTCACCTTCCTGGGAGGTCTGTGCTGAAAATTAACTGATAGTTTCTGCTCTATCTGCAAGTGATGCACATTAAAAAACATTCTGTAATCAGAGTATATACTTTGAAGTACACTGAGTGTTTCTGTATTTGATATTTTCACCCGGCACCATAAACATCCTCTGCTCTGTGCAAAGCACGTCAGATAAGGCCAGCCGTTTAACTTGGGTGACCAGAGTACCTGGGACACCGGTTGCAGCATGTGATGGTGCAGAGCTGTGCTCAGTTAGCAGAGGTTTACAGAAGGTGATGGAAAGCTTTGCACGGGCAGTCGTCAAGTGCCTACAAGTGCAGCAGTGTCTGTTGGGGCAGGTGACCCATCCTGGTGTGTCTTACCCTGATTTCATACAGGTTTATTTTCCTCCACTTCATTGGGATTATTTTTGCTGAAGACTAGTGGCAGTGGGATCCGATCCAAGTGCTAAGGAAGTCAAGCTGGAACCCAGTACCAACATAGCAATTGTGGCTGAGGTGTGCTTTAGAGCAAGAAATTGCTCGCACCTGCAAAGTTTAGAAGAATCTGAACTTGAAATGCGTGAGGCACAACAAATCCAGGAAAGGATTACTGGGTGGGAGGATCTCGGAGTGAGAGCCACTAGATAGTGAGATGGTCTTAGTGTGAGCACCTTGACTTCACCAGGGACTGCAAAGCCAACATGCAAGGAGACCAAGGCAAAGGAAAATGCTGTAGTTAAGGCAGGAGATGGTTACAGCGTGGATCAGGGATTTCACAGTCAAGACGAAGTGGAAAGGATAGATTTATTTTTTTTTTTGCTGAGGAATAAGAGGGCTTAACACTACAATAGTATGTTATTACAAGTCTGTTGAACTTGTTTTTGCTTTAGGGTGTTTTGATTCCTGAAAAGCGAATTAATTACATAGTAACTCTGAAATCCTGGCTTCCTTACCACTAGGAAAAGGTTACTCTTCCCTTGTGGCTATTTCTTATTACCACCTTGTGATGATAAAGTATTTGGCACACGAAAGTCGGATGCTTTGGAGATAACTACACGAGTTATTAGCCTACCTACGTACCTGAAGTATTTATAACGGTATTAATGTCTTCCACTGTTCAACCTTTGTAACAGGGAGTATCACTTGACAATTGAGAGGAGATGCATCCTTTTCCCAGAGCCAAGCCCAAAATGTGACCTCCTAGCAACCTTGCAAACAGACATCTTCACACGCATGGGCCAGACTCATCTGTGTCGTGCATTATAACACCTAGGCAGGTACTCACCCACTCTCACTGATTTCTGTTGCTGTCATTCCGAGTTACAGGAGACATAAGTGAGAGATGAGCCCAGAAAAAAAAAAAAGAATTTTTTTGGAAAAAAAACCCTCTAGGATAGCAATGGCATTGGGGCAGGAGACCTAAAGGTAGTGAGTGTTGTCAAAAAAAGAAATTGAATGTTCTCATTAGATGTATTTCTACACCACTTTCCTCTTAAAAAGAATATTAAATGTCCTTTAGGCAACACTTCGAAAGCACCTCTTCCTTTTTCCAGATGCTGTAATTAAAAGCCATTTGTTTGGTACCTAAGTTAAGAATCACCTTTCTCCATGTTAATTAAAGGCTGTAGCTCACTAGAGCTGCCAAGAGCCTAGATCTTGGTCACTTTTGGGGGTTTCAGGAAAAGTCCTGGTCAGAAGTGCTGGAACACCTTTAGAGCAGTCACTTAGAGTCTACTGCATTGCCTTTTTTAGGGATAACGACAATAAGCTTAGTTCTTAGGGGGGTGCCATCATGTGATGCTCATGTAATACCTGATGGCAATTAATTTTAAGTTAGATAACTTGTCCTGTTTTTGTCTTTATAGTTTTTTGGTTAATTTGTGTGTGTGTGTGTGTATATAAAATATATATTAAAAAATTATATATATAAAAAGCACACACACACCTCTGGTGTACAAGTCCTGGGCCCTCAGCGCTACCCATTCGTTCGGAGGAGGTGGTTGTGCCTTTCAAAGGCAGGAGGGCTAACCACTTATTCTGCCTCCACGCTTAGCCATGACCCCTTAGACTGCCTGAAGCTGTTAATCCTCCGTTCCAGTGTACTGTGTGCACTGCATTTGTGTTTCTGTGACACAAAGGGATTCTTCAGTGAAATACCAGCCAAATATATGTTGGGTTTCTTGGTTGTTTTTCAACTTTTAAAATACCAGCGTAAATAAAGAAAAGAGCCGAAATGTTGTGTTGAGTCTCCCCAGCCTGAGGATGCTCTGAGGCCACGTCCATGTCCTTGCCGTGGAGGATGGCATCAGCCTGCGGCAGGAGGCAGAGCTGCCCGAGGGCCTGGCTTGGTGTATCCCCCGAGGCTGGTCCTGCAGTAAGGATGCAGGAGGACATCTCCAGTCTAGAAATGTCCCCGAAATTGTCTCGGCAACCTGGAGACCTGCAGGGATTTGGCACAAGCCCAGCTCCTGCACTGCCTATGGATCTCTCCTGGGCTAAGGCAATGTCCACTTCTGGCTTATTTATGCAAACAGAAATGGTATGCTGGGGAAGCATGAATGGGCTTTTCTGAGCTTTAGAAAATAATTTTAACATAACGCCTTTTTTTTGAGGGAAGTGCAAACAGCTTACCCCCAAATCTCAAGAGCTAGACTTTGTAGTGTCAAGGATTTCTTCTGTCAGTGTCTAGTTATGAAAATGCCTTGAGTAGAGATCTCTGGTTATCTGGTTTATTTGAATTGCTGAAAGCCCCATCCTGCAAACTGCTGACTGAACTTGGATGAAGCTAAATTTGGGTAATGAAAGATGACCCACAGTAAAGAAAATGCTGGGAATGGCTCATCCGTTCAGCTCCCTGTAAGATTCTCAACAAGACGTTTTCACTTTTAATTCTCCCTATGCATCTGCAAGATAAAACATTACATTGTAGCTCGGAAATTTCTTTCTCCTTTTCTCTTTTGCTTTCAGTACTTAGGTGTGCAATTTCTGAGGATCAGTTGCTAGGTTTAAAGAATCAAAGGTAATTTTTCTCTTCAGCAAAAGACTTCCAAAATTCTGATGCCTTCTCTAAGCTACAGCAGAATAATGGGAGGCTGGTAGTACTGTCGTGTTGCCATTAGCTTCGCTGCTCGGTAGCTGCACATCAGCACAGTAATCATTTTCAGATTTACAAGCATTAAATATTTTAATTTAATGCCTTGGCTCTCTTGTAATTCATGCACTTAATTATATGATAATTACTCAAATGAAAGAGATACAGCTGCTGCTGTATCAATTCTTCTAGGAATCTGAGATTTTGGAATTGGCCTCTGATTTCAGGGTGGGTTTTTTTCTAGCCCTTTCCAAAAGCTAGTGGACACTTAAAGGTAATTTTTTGAGTATGTGGAACAGAGGTGAATTTCAGGTAATGTTGCTTTCCTAGCTTCTTTTCCTGGAGTGTGGCGTACATTTGGCAGCTGAGGGACTGGGCACCGCGCTGGCTGTTTTTACTGCTCCTTGTGGATTATAGTCATTAAAACGGAGGAGCTAAGGCAAAGCTTCCACAGCACAGGACCCTGCTCCATTACAGATGGCTGCGGAAGGAAGTAAACGGTAGGAAAGAGGTGTGTGTTTGTGTACACGTGCACATAACTGTATAGAATTTAATACCTTCATAATGGGCCAATTGGCCGGTCTGCAAGCACTGCACAATGAAATCACACAATAAATTAAAGTCAAGTATAAAGGTTCAACGAGGCCAAATAGACCACCAGCTGAAACAAAAGGATTTGGCACAAAGGCAAACCCAAGTGACCTCAGCAGAGAAGGGCAATTAACACACGGGGTGAGGAAGAAAAGAAGTTAGCAAATACCAAAAAAGAAAAAAAAAGCAGTCAGTTCAAAGAAGGGGGCCCCTAGAATCTGTGGAGGATAATGCTGCCAAAATACACGGAGTGTCCCTGAGGACCACGTGGCCCCAGCCCGGGGCTGTGGCACCTCCTCTGCAGGAGGAGAGCCCTTACGGGCATCCTGCAGCAGGTACTGCCCCAGACTCCTGGTTCCTACTTTCCAGCCTGCAGAGGCTCTGTGCTTAACCATTTAAAATACATAGGAACAGGCTTTTTCTTAGAAGAAGCAGAAATTATAACATGGAGGAATAGGTCTTCTGATTTTTGCTGGTTTGGTTTTATTGTATATCTCTAGTGCTCGAATGTGAAAAATTAGCATGGGAATACTCTTGAGTTTGGAGACGTGCTTGTGAAAGTCTCTGTAAAGTTATTTGCAACTTAAATTACTTAAGACCTTTGAAAACTGTTCCGCATGTATGTGCAGCTCGCTCTGCGGGAGGGTTAGTACCGCATCCCTGCAAGCCTCTGCTGAGCAGGGTCTGGCAAGAGGGCCATGCTGAATGGCAGCCTTATGAAATTGCTTGTGCTCTGTACAAATACTTGAACCCTTCCACGCTGAGCCCCTTGCAGCGTATCAGAAAAGGAGCAGCAGTTTCGGGCTTTGCGTATTCAAAGGAAACGTGCTTGTGGGCAGGCGGACAGAGGCTGTTCCCCCCAGTGGGGCTGATGGAGCTCACTGGGATCGCTTTCTGCAGAGCTCTGCGTCGCACGTTTGAATTTCTGATTGTTTGCTGCTGCCCTATCGTCTGGCCCCAAGTTGATTAAAATGTTAGGTGAGGCTTCAGTGCGGAACCGCGGGGCCTGCCCTGCTCGAAGCGCGGGGGATCGCGGCTGCGGGGCTGGCGAGCAGCATCCCCGCAGCAGAGGGGCCGTTGCTGAGCCCGAGCTTCTGGGCAGGCGTGGAGGAACATGCCTGGCAGCGACTCGCAGCCAGCGGTGGCGGAGCAGTAGCGGTGCCATGCTTTTCAAGGGGAGGAGGTTCTTTGCTGCCTCTTTACTAAAAAACAGAAAAAGCGAGAGACTCTTTAACGGCAATCACAGCAGTTTTGTGAAAACATGTTGCAGCCATATTTAAAGTTTTCGGTGGTGGTGGTTGTTGACATGTGAGATTATGCTTAGTCCCTCAGGGACTCAGGATATTTTGTAAGAATTGTAAGTGTAAATATTTGGCAATAGTTTCATATCCGTCCTTTCCGAGTCCCACTGGAATAAATGACGCCGGGTTACTGTACTGTGTGTAGTTTCTGTTGATGGCAGTAGCAGATTTAACACTTCTACACAGTTGCATTTTACTTTATGAGTATTTGAAGTTTGTCTTGTGTATGTGAAGTAATTGCTCTGCAGCATACTTTCTTGGAAGAGGATACAGTGTTTGTTCAGTTTCTTAAAAGCTGTAAACGAGAGGCAGAGCAAACTACAGGCCAATTGCTGTTAAAAATACACAGAGATGTTTTTAATTGCTAAAGCCATCTAGCGTAAAGCAGAAATATTTATTTGCCTGGCTTGTAGTCGATTGTCAGACTTACAACAAGGCTAAATCCATTCAAACAGTTACTGGAAATTGGTATTTGAACTTGTGAACTCAGGAAAACTCCTAATCTGCTCAGAGGTCTCTGGCGTGCCCTCCGAGCCCAGCAGAATGTTGTCTCGAGCTTTCCTTTAACTCTCCAGAGATCGTGGTGGCTGCCTTTCCGAGTTCCTGCCGAAATGCAAGTTGCACCAAAAGGGTTACAAAATTTTAAACCCTGTGTATGCAGACAATTTTCAGCTAGCTTACAGCAGCTGCGGAGTCGTGCTGATAGATTAAAAGCAGCTCCCAGCCCCAGAATGAAGTACATTAGAGCTCCTGCTGAGCCGAGCTGGGGTGAGGCCTACACAGCTGTCATTTAGGCCAAGTTTCCAACCGAAAACTGAAGAAAAGGATGTAACTTAAAGAAAAGTTATATTTTAAAATAAGGCATCTGCTTATTAATCAAATATAGGCAGGAGTTCAGTTGTGCAGTGGGTTTCAGCCTCAACAGCCTGACACTTGGGAAGGTAGGGAAATAATTTTCAAGGATCAAGAAGGGGCATGTCCAGTCAAAGGCTGTTACTTGGTGGCACTAAAAATAATCCTTTTTTTCTGTACTTGTCCATCTCCCTGAAAAATAAGCAGAATGCGAGTATTCTTGAACCGTTGCGCATCTGAGTGAGGAACGCTGATCAGCTCACACAATTGCTTTTTGCTGATACTGACCTTAAAGCGTAGCCGATTCTCTAGGGAGTGTGCTTGTGTAAATCTGCAGTTAGCAGAGAGGCATTTATAAGAACAGAAATCTTTATGGCCTGTCCTCCATTTCCCGGTATGTCTTTACCACAGGAGAGGCGGTCCCTGTTAGCCAGGCAAGTTCAGGAAACGGTGTGAGCACAGCTGATCCCTCACCTACCCACCCCTCCACCCCGTGGGTGGCAACGCCACGTTCAACACCGTGCTGATGCTCGCCCCTACGCCAAATTCTGTTACTTCTCTGCAGGAGCACATTTGTTTGACCATGTCTCATCCTAGTACCATAAATGAACCCGTGCCTTTTGGTTGTCTCTTCGCTTCCATGACCAGGAATAGTTTTCTTGTCTTTGGTACGTGCCAGCTTCTCAGTGGCTTCTCAATTTTTAATGCAGAGGGTCATTCATGAAAAACTGAGCAAAGAATATGCAGTAATTATATTATCACATTGACATACTTTGGCCTTTTGTACCCATTTATCATTTAATTTGGTTGTACAGTTGCGCCAGATCTGACTCTGCTCCTCACTTGCAGATAACGGACTGTTTATCTCACAGTATTGCCCGCAAGTGCCCAAACCAGATTTATCTCTGGTTTATTTAAAATAAAATATTCAAAAATATTTGTTTAAAATACTGACTTTTGTCTGTATATAGTGTGTGGTATGAATAATTTGTTGGAGTTCAGATGCTACGGTGTTTCAGTTCTTATCAGAAATGTATGATATGAATTTGAAAGTATGCCCTCTCGCTTGCTTTCTCATGTCTAGCGCATAATGAATTTCCAGCTTGGCAGAAAGGAAAGGATCAGAGTGGGAAGCAGAGTATACCGTGAGGATTTATCATGATACCGTTGAAAACAATATGACAACTCTGGGTAATTTTTTGGTTACTGAAGTAACAGTCTCATTTGGGAAAGGACCCTATAAAATAAAGAACTTGTGTTCTTCAGCGAAAGAATAACTATCGGTAATAATTAGGTGTCATAGGTGCCTGGTTCTAGTTTCCTCACTTATCCAATACTATGCAACATTTTTCAGTATCATCCAACATTAACGTTAGCATATGTAAACCTATTTTTTTTGTATAAATTGGGGATAATTTTGGATATAAATTGATGTAGATAATGATTTGAAAGGCATAGTAAAGCTAGTGAGATCTATTTGTAGCATGTACAGTAAACATTAGTGTTCCAGCAGTGTAGGTGGGCCAAATCAGTGATCTTCCCAGAATACTCAAAGCAGAAATAGTGATTTTCTTTGGGACTTTAAATCTAAAGTTTCACACATTAACTTATTCTAGTGTGGTGGTTCTTAATATATATGTTTCGGAGGTGATACTCCTCTATGGGACCATGTATGTGTGTACATGTTCGCATAGATCCTGTTATTTAATATTATTTATTCATATTGACAGTAGTGAAAGATGGTTTTACTTGTGTGGCAGTATAGAGCTAATGTAAATTCAGTAATCATCCCTTAAGTATAGAGGAAGTAACTCAAAGTGAAGGCACTCCACTCGGCTATTGCTGTGAATCACCAAACAGTGGCAAATAAGAAATGTGTATGTTGAACTTCCTATTCTATGTGGAATAAGCGATAACTCAGTATTCTCTCACTTGGTGAATGCAAGGCACATATGTGCATTTGGCTTCTAGTAGCGTCAAATAAGTCACCTTTACCAGCCCTTGAAAAACTCCTGGACTAGCAAGACTTCCTGCTGTTTGTAGAACAAGGTTAGTAAGTTAGTCCAGTGTTGGCATAAAAATGTATAAAGCACTTGTAAAGAGCTAAATATCTAAATTTATTAAGTGCTAAATATTGAGCATTATTATCTAGTTGTGATTTTGAAACCAGTGTGATAAATGTTCTGAGTAAAAGTAGTTGCAACAAATGCATACGTTACAAAGTTTATTGGTAGGAAAGATAAATTATATATAGTGCAGTTAAAATGCATTATAGGCCTGAACCACAGAATATATCAGTTAGTGGAAGTGAAGCTTGCTACCGTTCCGTTGGTCTTCCAGAAAGGAGCATTGTACTGTATTATCAGCAATAACAACAACAACAACAAAAAGCCTAACAAAGACTTTCATTTTTAGCAGCTGTCACTTGAAGTAATAGCTTGAGTTCTTAAGGATTTTTCTCACTCAGTTTAGGAATGATATTCTGTAATCTGCAATGCTATGACTTTTTTTTGGAGGTTTTTTGGTGGGTTTTGTTGTTTTTGGGTTGGTGTTTCTTTGGTTGGGGTTGTTTTGGTGTGTTTTTTTCTTTTTTTTTCTTTTTTTTTTTTTGAAAGGTTTGGGGTATTTCTAGCCATCTAATCTCATCTGAACAGATGTGGGGCTGAATATTATATATTTACATTTTGGAGACCTGCATCAATTTTTATACGTTAACATGGTAATTTTATATTTGCTAGTATGCAGAAGCTTTCTCCACTTCTAAAAGGTTTTATTTTCATTAAGCTATGAATGCAGAAGAATGTCTGTCAGGTTTTTTTGCATTAGCTCGGCTGGTTTATCTTAAGCATACTCAGTAGACTTGCCTCAGTTTTTCTCAAGCTATTGTTCTTTTTTACACCGCGTTTGCACACTGCAGTGCGTCTAGGGAATTTCAGCAGTCGGAATATACATGAAAAGAGACCCGCTCTACTTTCATAAGGTCCCTGGATGAATTGGACGAAACCTCAAGGCCCCATGGTGGAGCCAGAGCCGCATTCATATTCCTTGCCATCACCACACATATGATAGCATGAAGCCCAGACCAATCGAAAACTTGACAGTAAGCCTTTTGATTTTGCGGGGAAGCCTTCATCAAGCTGAGAGAGGGAAGGGAATATAGCCCAAACTGGACTTCATACTGTGGCAAGTTTGAAATCCCAGCCCAACCACAGAGCTGCTTGATTGGAATAGTTGGAAACTGTGTCCAGGAATTCGGCAGCAAGAACTTGGCTTTCAGCAACTCCTGCTTTTTTAAAGGAAAATTTACCATACAGGTCACTTAGGAGACTTATTTATTCTGTCAGAATTTTAAATATGTACATTCTCATAAAGCATAGGTGTAACGCGTACTGTATAGCGCTTGCTGCTGTACATTTCTATCCCACAGCCGCTTTGTTTCTTAGCCTCATGGTGGAACACTCTTGGCTAAAGCTGCCGCGCTTTGACATTGCGTTCTAGGCTGTTTAATTAGTCCTTGGTTTATGTAAGAAATTGAAAGAAACAAAAGAAACCCTCCTTTATGCTGTTTATGTTAGCATTAGCTTCTCTTTTAAACATAATTATGCTCAAACATTTATTGTAAGCGTGTTATGAAACGGATCTGTACTTATTTGTGTGGGCATTTTAGTGGTGTATCAAAATTACCATCGAATCCACTAATGACGTGACATCGAGTTATGCCATTGATTAACTGTTATTCTTGTTCATCCTTTTCCGGCTCACGTGGCTGGGCGCTGGCACACATCGATAGCTGCAGTGCGTTACTGCTAGTGGTGCCTTTGGGTCTGCAGATGGAAGAGCTGAGAATTTCCTCCTGGAGGAGATGGCAGAGCCACTGCTGCAGCTTCCCCCCCGGAATGCTTAATTTCAAAACTCCAATGATTCTGCGTTTTTGGTGTCTATCTAGAACTGCATTTTATTCTTTGCTACCCCTGGAATTGTGATCCAATTATGCCTCAATGCAGCCCTCAGTCAGACAAAACTCTTGTTGACTTTCATGAGAGTTTGTCTAATTAAAATATGAGTTGGGAGTGCAGAAGAGATAAATACCAGAAGCATGTAAAAAGTGGCAAACTGATAGATTTGTGCTTTGTGTCAGAAGGTCATCCCTATAACACACTTTCCTGATTGCGATGGGAGACTTTTTTTCCATGGAGTGGTACATAGTCCCCCCTTCAGTGCAGTGGTGCCTTTTATAGACTGCAATTCCTCATGGCTGGAGCACAGTGCAAAACATTTAATATTGTCTCATGGCAAGTGCATGGGAGTGCTGCTGCTTTAAAATGTTGGGTTTTTTTTTTAAACTGCAGCAAGACTTCTGGCTGGCGGCCTCCCACCACCAAAAAGGTAGGGAGAGGTTGGTGGGGTGCATTGGACATAGCAGGAGTCCAGCCTGGAGCTCAGGACGGGTTTATCTGCAAGCCCTCCCCTCCCCTCCTCTCCTCCGGGGCACGCAGGAGCGCAGCTGGAAAGAGGTGCCGGGGTTTGCAGCGCCCGCTGCTCACGCGCTCTCTGAGGACTGTGTTGGCCGTGAAGCAGAGCGGAGGCTTGGTGCAGATCCATCCCCATGGTGTGTTAAGGCTCTGTTGGATCGGCTATTCAGCAATGTTTCTTCAGCCAACATTTTGGGTTTGGTTGGTTAGATTATTTCTTAATACCACGATACTGTATAAGAGCATTTACTTTAGCTAATAAGTTTTAGAGTGAGCTTGGAAGATTCAAATGAGTCAATTTTAAGCACAAAGAAGCATTAGAAAATTATTAGCTTATGAAGCTTAACATTAAGGAGGAATCTAAACCAGAACTTTTAAGGTTGAATTGTAGAGTGTCCAAACGTCTTTATAGTTTGCAGAATTGTCTCTTAAGAAACAGCAAATCTGAGACTATAAAACTGAACCAGTCTACATCTTGACCCCATAACTATATTAAATATGAATACACGAAAATTGCATCTTATATGCAAGGTGCCAGGATGGGATCTTTGTTGAGTTGTATTTAAATGGCTGCAGAGTGTAAACATCTCAGCCTCTGTATATATCCAAAATGTAGGCGATTTTCTGAAGTTCTATGGAGAGTAAACCTCTGATGAATTCTCACCGAGAGCGCTCTGCGTTGGGTCCCAGCGGGTGCTGCATGCCCAAAGCGCTTGCCATGTCCCATGACTCTGTAGCCCCTTCCTCTTCCATTCCTCAGCGCTGCGGGGTAATTAGTGCCAACAGCTCCATCATTCTCACTGTAGTACACCCAATTGCTTCAAAAGAATTTTTGTGAAACAGGAGTATCCCATATTATCAAGAGTTAATAATGATAACAAATATAAGCTTTGTGATTAAATAATGCGCAGCTGGAGAAATTAATCACATCATGCATTAAGCTACGCTTAAGTCTTTTAAAGCAGCAATAGGTGCAGAATTTAACATTTAAAGATCCGTTGAAATGCCAGGGAATGAATATAAATGAGTCTGTGCTCTATCGTGTCTTGATATGGTGATGCCAGCCAATGAAGGTACAGGATTCGATCCTGCTATTTTATAATAGGCTAGTAAATATTTTATCTTGTGCTGTGTTCCTTTTACATCAATTTTAGTCCAAGCCCACCACTCCTTTACTCAAGCAAAAGTTTAAATTCATTAATTTTTTAAAGGGCTGGTACTGTCTGTTTATCCCGTTGCCTGAGCACGCGGGAGGAGAGGTGCTCTTTTCCTCTTTCCTCAGCCTGCCCTGCATTTTAGGATTTAAGCCTTTGTTTTTCAGGAACCTTGTCCCACTGAAACAAAAAAAAAATAAATCAAAATATAGTGCCATTTTGTTTGCTTTGCTGAAGGCACAGACCTGGAGAATCAGTGCTGTGCATAAGCTGCCTGACCCTGCAGTTTCTCTTACCAGGGGCTCATTTGTATGCAGAGGGGATTAGTCAGAATTTACTGTAGCTTCGCCCTGGGGAGCTGTGAACTCCCTAGGAATATGCTCTGACGAAAGCGTGCAGTTGGTAAGATTAGAACAAACCCTTCTGCTACAGAAAGTGCCTTGGTCACTCGCTAGGCCTCCAACATTGAAATCATTTTCATTTATAACCTTTTTGATCATTCAACCTCAAAGAAGCCTTGGCTTTTATGACAGCTTGCACCAAAATTGCCCAATTATTTGGGGGGGGCGGGGAGGAGAGGAGGGAGGGAGAATCTGAAAACAGTCAGATGTGAGAGACAGGGCACTTGATCTGTGCTCATGGCTTTTTCTTCCCTTCTCCTACCAATATTTTTACAGCTGTTGACATATATTGAGTTACATGTGGCTGTGCCATATCCCCGTGGTATAGTTTCAAAGATCTGTTCACCATAAAGTGTGCTGTTCTCAAGTAAATGACTCTGACTTCAAGAAAGCACAGTAGTTTAAATGTTACTATAAATACAGGAGCTAAGACATTTTAATTATAATTTTTGAGTTATACAGTGCTCTGTACGTACGCTAGGCATTTACAAAAGGCTGGGGATGTGCTCAGGTTACTGTGCTCTCTTGTGGATAAGGCAGTAACTGCAAGCAGCTCGTTTTGCTGCTCCCCGTTATTTACCTGTATTTGCACAGTGTTTATTGACAATGAACATCTTAGGTTTGGGAGTTCAGCTGTGGGAGCTAAAGAAGAGAGAAAAACAGGCAATTCAGCAAAAACCATATTCAGACTCCAATTCAAGAGGATTTTTTGCTTTGGGATATCCTAGAAATGTTACTTTTGTCAGAATATGTTAGATCTTTAGTTCGGAAATATCAGCACATCTATTGTCCTTTCAATGCCCTTCCAAGTCGCATCTGGTAACTAGGGCAGATTGAGAATTCAGTACTAACAGATCTGTCAAATTTTTGAGAAAATCCCAGGGTGTGAGTTCATTGCTGATTAATTTTTTCATCAGTGTAGCAGTGTTGGCTTTAGTGAGGTTATTCCTAATTTGCTCTGATGAAAGGAGGAAAAAAAATCATTCTCGAAGTGGGTGCTGCTGTCTTGGGAATAAATAGGTATAGGGGGTGGGGGAAGCGCAGATGAGCAGCAGTATGTGCCAGGAGGTTAATTTTTAGCTGTCAGTGGGTTGATGGTGTTACGTGTTATTTTAATTTATTTTTTTTTTAGCTTGAAAACAAAACGTACATAAAAAGCTTGTACATCAGTACCAGTTACACATCGTAAAGGTTTCCACCCTGGATATGGAGATCTGATCCTTTCGTTTGGGCTAATACATACAGTAGAATGGTGACTATAAGCTTAAATGATTCTGTGGTACGGTAACATTGCCCTTCAGAGAGCTCTGCAATTGAGATCTAACAAATCAAGTATCAATAGGGCTCCCTAAATGAATTTGTCTTCCTGCAGTACCTGTGACAGAGCCATTGTAATGGAGATTTCAGCTCTCTCTGCTGTGACTACTGCAGTAAAAGCAGCTCCTCTCAGTGCCTTCAGGGCCTGAACCAAGATTCACTGGAATGAGTAACAAAATCTTTCGATGACTGAAACCAATTTTGGATCAAGCCTTTACTGCAGGCTTGGATGCCCATCGTTGCTGATGGCATGTTTTTGGTGATGCAGACTTCTAATCTACATAAATTAATAAATAATATGCATAATAAATGGCACACATACAGTAAACTGCATCTCGTGGTTGCATGAAAGACTGTCACGGTTTCTAGCAGCGTTCCCCATGGCCTCGACAAAAAATGCTGACAAAGTCAGAGGACTTTGGGCGCTGTGGAAGTCCTCGGTGCCATTGCCAGCAGATCCTCCTTGGCCATTAAACAGTGCCCCTGTGTCACTCAGCCAGGGAAGACTATGTACTTCCATTTAAAAACAGTTGTGAAGTCTCCTGAGTAGGAACTGAAAACCCTGGACCCCCGTCAGACCTACATCCTCTGGCCTTTCCCCTCCAAAATTGTAACAGATATTTTTTAAGGTGTTTTTGAGTAGCAGTGGGAAAGCATGCAGGCTGTAGAAATTGTAGGAAGCTACTGAGAGCATTTTACCAACTCTTACCGTCTTTTACTGGATTTGGACTCAAATCATTGTGTGCTCCCTTTGCTCATAACTTCACCCCTTTTGTGAACCAAACCTGGGTTTTCTGTTGTGCAAATTGTACAGGAGAGTGAGGTCCAGAGAAAGATTTCTTTCTCCCTCTAAGCACTGCTACAAACTCTTACTTAAGAGAGCAAGACCATTCATCTTGAGCACCTTGCAGGTTGTTTTTTCTTTCAAAAACTTCTTTCAAAGTCAGAGTGTAGGCGAGTGATCTGAATGATGAGAATAAGCTGTAAGCCCCGTACTGATGTACCTGGTCCCTGGGCAACATTTCAGATGGCAAAGGCCGTCCGTTTGTGTTCGCCTTATGGATGTTTCTGTATGTGATACCTTCTATTATCCATGCTAGTTAAGCAGGCTTCTTCCTCAGAGGGGGATTAGGATGCTTTGATAACACTGTATTAATACGTAGTTAGCCATATACAAATGAAGTATTTAATTAATTAATTTTGTGGATATTTTTGGTTATGTAAATCGAACCCAAGCAATAACAAGTCCTGTTGCTGGAGGTAGCTAGCGGGCCAGCTACCTTGCAAACAGATGTCTGGCTGTGAATTCATCAAAGGATCGCGTGTATGATTCTTAGCATTTCTTCTCATTATCACATTTATCAGGGAGTGCAGATGAGCTGGTTTTTCCCCACATCCTGTTGGATGATTTCTTTCGAGGGAGGAGTCTGGGCGCAGGCGGTGTCAGGGATGCAGCATCTTCCTTGCCTGTGCAACCGCCAAGGACGCGTTGGCTCGGGCAGGCTGGGGCTGGCCCCGGGGCTCTGGCAGAGAGGGGCAGGGGTATCACGGGTGCTCCTGGGGCAGCCAAGCAAGACAGGCCCCCTCCTGCAGCCTGAAAAGCCGGGGCACGTTCACCTTCTTCTCTGTCTTTTAAATAACTTGTATTTGTCCAGTCTGCTTAAGATAAAATTTAAGATTTGTATTCAAAGGTACTGACTGACATGTTTCCTTTATGAATTCTTGTGGATTACTATTGATTTTTGACTGTGGTTTTCGAAATCCTACTTCTAGGACTCTGGAGATTTCCCTGCTGCAATAATAATGTATTGTCATTCTTAATATCTCAGATCCTTGACACAATATTCATATTAAAACCACAAAAAAGCTACATTAGAGTAACACTGAGGGTCTGACTGGAACCCACCAAGGCAGGGGAAATCAAAGTCGAGGCTGAAAATTAGGGCTGACACTGTGAAACGTATCCCATTGTACTTAAGTACAGGAGTTCATCTGTGATTGCCAGATCACTTGCATTTGAGAGATGGATTCCTCCGTGCAGCAGGAATGAGTTATGATGTGTTGTAAATCGTCAGCATTAACTGTTGTAGTTGAGAGTGCCTGTTTTTGTGGAGAGCTACATAAACCAGCATTATGGAAGTCACTTTAACATATTTTATGAACTTTTGTTCTCTTTTACACACAGTGCTATTAAAAATTCATTCTGCATTTCTGCTGCTTGCATAATAATTCTGGATCAAATTGTTCAGGTCAATAAGGAGAGAATGAAAATGTCACAGCACTACCTGTGTGAGCTTGTAGGCATTTTTCCTTTAGTTATGTCACCCCAAAAACATTATGCGGACATGCAGAGTCCTTGCATAAGTGTGATATGTGGTGTGATTTATTCACCTGTATGATGTAAATGTCTTGTCTGAACGCTTGTAGCACCACTGAGGTATTGGAAGGCCTTCCATTTGACTGTGTCTTTTGACCTTTCTCATACCATCTCTTTGGGAGTTAAATTTTTCCAATCTAACTCTTTTCTTGCTAAGTTTGAGAGCTTACTTCAGTTGTTCGTTGGTTTCTCAGTGCGCAATGTGAAACCCTGTGGAGCATCAGGAGTGGGAACTGAGAAGCAAGCGGGAGGTGTCCTGTGGCTGAGGGGAGGCCGGGAGGGCGTTGCATGCTGCTGAACACCTCCAAGGGATTTATTCACATGGGGTGCACGTGGTTCTCTGCTGCTGCCACCCATGTTAGCATCAGGAGGGGAGCAGAACTCTTCTGACAAAATTAAACAAATCAATTAGATATGTGGATTTAGATTTTAGAGCAAGGTGTTTTAACTGTATTTTTATTAATGATTTTAGAAGTGGCTGTTCATCCCCCTTTCCATCTGCTTCTCTCTTCTGTTATTAATGCTCACGTGAGAGCCCATCTGACATTACCCTCCTAGTTCATTGAGGCAACGTGAAAGGGTTTCTTTATAAATGAGGATTATAGGTCATTTGCATATATCTAGGATTCTTTTATTGTGCTATTTTTAGCAGTGAACAGATAGGGACAGAAAGTATATGCATGGCATCCCATCAGAGAGGAGCATTTGAAACTTGGTGAGCTAAAGCATCTGAGGAACTGCACACACCCCAATAATGCACACTTTGTGCAACATGGTTTATTAGTCACTAATCCCAATGATGACTGAGGGGCATGTGAACATGTATTATTTTGACATAGATGCTTACCAGCTTTACTTGTTACCTGCTTCTGAAGACAGCCATGAACCAAACTGAAATTTGATGTAATTAAGTGGGACTCCATTAACACCAGAGCTGTGCTATGGTGCGCAAAATATCTCATTAAATTTGGATGTTCAACACCACTTGTAACATTCATGTATGTTGTTTACTGTTACAGACATTCTGGTATTGGAAAGCTCAGCATTACCCCAGCTGCTTTCAAAGATGTGGCAATTTCTAGATGAAATTATTTTTGGAAAGGCTGGGTGAAGTTACAAGTTTACCTGGAATGCTTATTTTCCTCTGGGGGGATACCTAATGCCTTACCTTGATCACACTGCTGGCACTTCACATTGGTTAACACAATTTGAAGGGTAAATACTGGTAATTTACTGATGCAGCATGCAACTGTTGATTCTTTAACCTACTGCAAATTGTAGGTTTTGTCATATCCACCAACATCCCCAAAGTGTAGTGTAAATGTTTGGAAGAGGTGTGCGGTTACTGCTTGTATCAGTGAGGTCTGATCAGGTACCTCATCAGGGTGAGGTATTTCACTTGAAAATACCAAGAACTAGTCGACGTTAAACAACATTGATCACAAAACTCTTTTAAATAGAGAGAATCATTAAAGGAGGCTTTAAAAGCACGCACATGCCCTAACACTATCACAGCTGATCAGTTGAAAGTAAATTTAGTATTTCCAAGAAAAAAATTGGGTTTGTTCCTTTGAAATTATGTATGCCTAAGTTAATCTTTCAGGTGAGTTATAAATCCCTGTAAATGGGGTTAGCATCGGAATGAATTATAGTTACAAAAATTGGAATGAAGATAAATCATGTTTCCTTGGTAAAAATCTAATAATAGCTGTCGGGTCCATCCAACACTGCGCAGATGTAGATCCCCTGTTCTGTGACTGTGATGTGCTCTGAGGAGCTCACCCTGCCTACCCGTGAGATCAGGGTCTACAAGGCTCAATACTAGGCAGCATTCAGTATTTTAAGAGTTTTGTTAAAATTATGACACTTGAACTGGTGCAAGCAGATGCGCACCTAATAAGAGGAAACAAAAGAACTAGATAACGTAATTTTGGAAGAAGCAAGATGAGATTTTTTAGTTTGAGTGGTGATAATCCTGAGCTATTTAAGCATCACAACGCCAACTGCTGCTTTGTTAACCTGTGTCAGAACAAGGCCTTTTTGGGGCAATGGGGGTGGATTGGCAGTACAAAGATGCTGCAAAGCAGTGCAGGTGAGGCGGAGCAGTGCAGCTCTGGCGAGGTGTGCTGACCTCCCTGACCTGGTACCCTTCACAGGAATTAAGTTCGTTGTTTTACAGAGTCAGAGCTTTAAAAAAAAAATATCTAAAAATCCTTTGAGGCCCTCTCCATCCTTATCTAGGAGGGGTGTTGGGGAGCCCTCGGTAACAAGGTTCTTGGAGAATTGTTAGTATTAAACTGCTGTCAAATTACCAAAGTGTAACGATGTACAGGGCATGCACTTTTAGCCACTGTCTCTTCAGTGCGTGGTGAATGTCAGAGGGAATATTTTGTGACAGTTCCTTGTGACCCAGATTCCACAGAAGTCTCTTATAAAATAATCTTTGAGCGAACACTACTCGCACGTCCTAAGGACACCTCATCCCCATGAACCCAAAGGTAGGAGTGAAGCTGCTGTGCACTGCGAGATCTGTGACTTTCTATCTGAGAATTTCGGTCTTGTTTGATAGTTCAGCCTTTGTGCCCTGCAGATCCATTTTAAATTGTCTGAAGCAGGAATAAATCTATTACAATGACCACCATTTTTTTTTTCTCCTAATAATACAAGATGGGTCTGTGAAGAGGTGTTAAAAAGTAAAAATGAAAGGCAGAAGTTGTAAGGAAAACCTGTTCATTGGACAAACCTGCAATGCAGTAAATAATAACCCCAGAGGTGAAAGACAGCCTGTTCTAGAAAAAAGGCAGTGGAAAAGACTTTTTTTTTCCCCCACTCATTTTTTTTTCTTTTTTTTTTTTTTTTTCTGTGGGTCTAGGGGAGAAAAGGTCCTTTATTCTTTAGTAACTTTTCTGATTTTAAATATGTGCTTGTCTGGTCATAAGGAGCAAGGTCATTCCTACTGCTCAGGGCCTAGGCTTTGTGCTGGCGTTGGCGGGAGCTTCTCTCCTCTCTCCTTTTCCTCCCTCCCTCTATCTCTCCTTTTCTTTTTCTCCTGAGGTGCAGATGGCCACATTTGCAGGTTAACTGGAACAGCTGGAGGCACATTATTAGCTTCCTGCTGCTAACTCATATTTGCTTAGATTTTTTTTTTTTTTTAACAGCAACATAATTTACAAGTAGTAGGCCAGTGACAAAGCTGGCATGTTCTAAATCCGCGTCTGATTTATATAATGCTGTTGCTTATCAGTGAATGAAGTCATAATTATTGCTTTGTACCATTAAATAGCATAAATATATAAACTGTTATACAAATTGCAGCAAATGTTTCCTCTAGGGAGCTCTAGACAAAATTTTAATGTAGTACATTTGTCTGTGGTGGCAGTTTCTATGGTATATAATAATGTTGATAAATTTTACTGTAGCAAGTGACATTTTATAACATTAATCCTGGTGGTAAAAATCTGATGAATACTACAGCTGTACTGGTGGGTGCAAGAAGAATGAGAGCTTTTGACACCAAGTGAATTGATTTTAATAGTGCTTTAAGGCTCCAAAGCACGAGGACGGTGCAGAGATGGCAGATCCTTCTCTGGAATTGGGGAGGCGCTGGACAGCGAGGCACCAGGGAGCTTGACTTGATGATGGTGATAATTAATTCTTTTAAAAATCTGTATTTATTAATACATCCTTTGCTTTGAACAGCAAAAGGAAACCAAACAGTGCGATGAAAACACTTATAATCCTCACTGGTTATTTAAACTCTGTGCGTGTGTGTGAAGACCCTGTAATAATTAGAGATGTGGCACCTGGGCTTAAATATTGTTTCAGATGTCAGACAGGCGGGCCTGTGCTGGCTGCCGCCGAAGCTCCCCACTGCCGAGGTGCGTGGCCAGGGGACGAGTGAGCGCGCCAGCGCAGCCCCGCACATGCTGGGTGGGGATGCACCGGCAGAGTAAACAAACTTGCGACACGAGGACTGCGAGGAGAAGTTCTTCCTCTGACTTCATTTGCGTGTAGCAAGAATAGGGTGGTACTGGCGGCTTTTAGCACCTGCCAAATAACAGCATAAATGATGTTGCAGGTTTTGAGACCCTTTTGAAATTGCTTTTTGTGTTGCTTTGTGGCCCAGGTCCCAGTGCCCGGGCTGGGGTTTGCCCATGCTCGCTGTGGGGTGGCACGGCACTGCCAGCAATGCTGGGCCCAGGAAAGTCCCCACCAGGAAGCCCTGGGATTGTCACCACTTGTGCCTGAGGTGCCTGGCTTTGGCCAAAAGCAGCTGATGTGCTCTGCTCCTCAGGGAGATTGCCGGGTGTGGAGGCAGGGGGCAGCCCTGGAGCCTGGCTGGGCTGTGCCCCGCGTGTCCTGCCAGCTGTTGGAGGATTGGATTGTTCTGATTTTGTTCCTGGAAATAAGGAGCGCTCAAGGCGGGCTGTCTGGGGTCGGTGGGCACCATCCCGCTGTCTGGTGGGGCACATGCACAGGCTGTAGCAGCTTATACACTTGCCCTGTTGCTGCAGCAGGACAGTGCAGGCTGGTGAGGGGATGGGTTTACCCCAGGCCAGGGCAGCGGGCAGTGGCCAGCTCCAAGCCACCGCCAGCAGACCCACTTCCTTGGGAGAGCTGCAACCCACTCACCCGCAGCTGTCCTGGCTGCTCCTCCTTCCCGTACAAGGTGGCTTTCACAGAGTGACACTGTACCTGTATCTTGTGTACGTTGACCAAAGCAAGTATACTACTGCCCCGGGTACTGGCTCTAGCCAAAGACAGGAGGAAGAGATGTGGGAGGCCAAGAGAAAAGTTTGATGCTGTTAGTGCACAATTTATGTTTCTGAAACAGGAACAGTATTTCAGGTGCTCATTTGTCTGTGTATTAATTATACACATGATTTCACTGTTAAACAAAAGTGATGAGATGCTTCAGCTGCCACATGATCTTGATGGCTGCCAAGCACAGGTGAATCCCTTCCATCTACATCAGATGAAGCACAGAAAATAATTGAAGGCATGAAACAAAATTATCCTTTGAGGCAGCAATTTCTGGTAGAGACAATCTTGGCAGAAATATTTGGTATAAAATATTGATGCAATAGACATTTTTTCACTTTTTTGATTTGTTTTAAAACTAGCAACTGCTTCTTACCTGATCACAAAACATAGTGACACACAAGAAAGGCACTTGTGTTTCATTAATACACAGTCATGAGTTACTCACCTCACCTATATTTATTAATTATCGCTCTTATTGAATTTCCAAACTGGTCTCAAAAATGTCATGTATTTACTGAGAAAGAATGCCAGAAATGTTGCTTCTTCACAATTAATTTGTTAAGGAGCTCATTTTCTCCAGACAAGCTTTCAAAAATAAATGGCTAACTCAAAGGAGAATCCTGGGGGGCACTGTACTTGGAACACTTTTGTAAAAATGAAAAGCAATGTAGTAGTCGGTCATTTAGACTGTTGTGACCCTTCCTCACCTGAAAGTGTATTTTTATGTTTTCTTCACAATGTGTCTTCTTTCCCTTTCACATTCATGCTTCCATTTCAATAACATTAAAGATGGAGCTACAGTGTTAAAGTTGCAACCCCCTGGCCATGGGGAAAATCCCAGGGACTTGAGGCTGAACAGCTTTGAGGTATCTGACACACACGCCATGGCATCTTGTCTGCGTTTTCCTTGTAAAATCCTGACACGTCCTGTGTGGGTTTTCCTTCAGTTGTTTCTTTCCTGTGTCGTTAGTGTTTCGCATGCCCACAATAATTTTCTTCCTCTCTGAGAAATCATATGTTTTTTCCTGCCGCCCTTTTAGACACGAAGTTTATGCAGTGGTTGAGGATTAGTCTGCTGTTCTGTCTTGGGGCTGAACTGCTGATGTTTGAACAATGTTTAAGGAATCCTCCCCCATGGAGGCTGTACCTGCCAACCCCTCTGCACCACCTGGAGATGAAGCGCAGGGGGCTGAGCAGCCCCCCTCGCCTGGTGACACGTGGGGTGCTGGTCTTTAAGCTCAGCCCCAGAGACACAGGGGTACAGGCTATAAACCTTGCTACTAGTTTATGTGATTGAAGTTTTGGACACCGGCATTGCTTTTAACATGCAGACGTGCCCCAGAGGGCAGAGCCTCGCAGCTGCGGTGCTGGAGGCATTGCGTTATAATCAGCAATGGGAAGCCTGTGGCAAAGGCAGTTTTGCAAAGGAGCGGTATGGAAGTGCAGGGAATGGCAGTGGACAGTGTCATGCCGGCTGAGTCTCCCTCCACCATCCTTTGCCCAGGATTGCTCCGTCAGACCTCTCCCTCGCCCACACAGCGGAGCAGTGGCTCCAGGCCACTCTGTCCGCGGGCCGGCCCTTTGCTCCAGCTGCTGGCCAGAGTGGGGGGTGAGGGAGCTGAGCTCCATGGCTGGTGGTCTCAGTCCCTTTGGAGGACGTGCTGCAGGAGTGCCATGTGGCAGTGGCTTTGGAGCCCTGAGTTTTATTTTCCAGGATTAGCAGATTTTGAAAGCATATCACTTGTCAACTTTGTACTTCTTAGTAAATTCCTGTACAATGCTTTATGGCTTATGCACTAGTTAAAAAATAATATTCTCCTGGCTGACATTAGAATTTCTAGAAATAAAAGCATCTTATAATGTACTCTCGAAACGTGAAACTCTAAGGTATGTGTGTTTGTAATGATTAATCGGCTCAGCTCAACACATACCTGAATCATGTTTAATAATAGCAGGGGCTATGCGAATTCAGGCAACCTTTGTTGATGTATTCTGCAACACTGCAGTGATTCACGGCATCCTGCGGAGACCACCAGGCCAGCCCTGGCACTAGGCAGGTTACAGAAACCGCCTCAAAATCTTAGGAGAAGCTGCTGTGGTGTCCCTCAACAGGAGCCGGGTGAGCAGCCGCAAGCTTGCACCATCGCTGCCGAGTTCACAGCCTCGCCCTCCAGCAGCGCCGGCGGATGATGGGGCTGTGGGTAGGCTGGCTGTGCTTATTCGCTTCAACATCTTAACGCAGTTACAAAGCTGATGTGTGTCCAGCCAGCTCGGTCAGTGGCAGCATTTTGTTCGTCTTTAAAGGATGGTGAAGATGTGTTTGATGCCTGTGCGTGAAGCAACAGGGCCATCTAGAATAAAAGCCTACGTTAACATCTACTTCTGCAAAGTCGCTCTGCATTTGTGTGTCTACCACAAGCACTTATGCTTGAATGCGGTGTGTGATTTTTCAGCTACTGTAAATAGATCATCTTTACAGACCACAATAAAACGTTTGTGTAATGCTTAACTGTACATTAAGTAAAAACCTGTGTTGGAATATCCCTGTATTCTTTTAATTGGGTAAATAAGAGCATAAAGGCGAGTATCCCCACCACTCCCATTACTGTGCACAGCACTTAGTTACATTAGAAAAACGAGGCATCGTTCTGCCAACTTTTGTTTCCCTCCATTTGTGTTACTTACCGCTTATGAATCCAGCATGCGGACCTATGAAGCAATTACTTCTGAAATCCAGCTATCATGGCACACGTAGGTACCACGGCACGGCTACTGCCTGGAGTCAATAGCTAGCACTGGTCTCCTGTGCTCACAACTAGAGCGTAACTGGTTTGCGCTGCTGTATAACTAATGGCATTTGAAAGGTGTAGGTGTTACGTTGTCCACTGAAGCATGACTTGTATTGCACTAAAGCATCATGGTGTCTTTAAACAGGCTAAAAGGGGTTTTCAGCTGTGGTGAGTTACTGGGCTGTTGCACGGACAGCGTGCAGGGTGTTTGGGTGGTAATACGGCCTGTATCGTATTGACACCTCGCCTGTGCCCTTGCAGACCGACTGAAGCAATTGATGTGTTTTGCAGTTCATACGCCTGTTCAGGACCACTGCAGGTTTACAAATAAATTGCAGAATCCCTTTTTGTACGCTTTTGCTGTGTTGTCTTGTGCATTGCTCCAGGAGGCGTGCATGAGACTGAGCACTGGGACTGCAGCTTCACTGCTGTGTAAATTCGCACAACTGGACGTGCTCCGCTCACCGCCCCTCCAGGCAGCACGAGGGCGTGAGGCAACTCCAGCCACTGCAGCTCAGCTCCAGACCAGGGCAACTATTTTACAGGGGGTTTGGGGGCAGACATCGAGGTTCAAAACTGCCTCTGCTCCTATGGAGAAATTGATATTTAGCCATAAAACCAGAAGGGGCATGGTTGGGAATCACAGCCTGAATGAGAGGGTTTCAGTATTGTCATAGAAGATAAAACAAGAGGAAAACATTTTTGAATTTACTCTTTGTGTATTGAGGCCTTTTATGATTCATCAGTAAGTAAATATAAGCTAAGGGAGTGATTTGTTTCTAACAAGCTTATAAAATACTAGAGTCATTTGTGAGTTTATTGGAGTGCTGATTATAAACATTCCCTCATGCACACTCCTTTGTGTCAAATTAACATTCAAAATACAAATATTGTATCTTTGAATATTTCTGTAATCTCTTCTCAAGTATTTGAGATCTTCGATGAGAGACGATTGACAGTGTCACATGAAAAGTAGCCAAACGCTCTGTCACAGTTTTGGACATATTTTTAGTTTCATTGGCATTTGCTTTGCTCATGCTGCTTCTTTCAATTGCCCGCTCCGTGCTGTAGCATTTTGGTTTTTGATACAATGCATAATTGATGCTCATCTAGCTGCAAAGATTCAACTGTTATGTGTGCCGCGCTGCCTACATGTGGTTTCCCGCGATACGCCCCGTGACCCGGTGGTGCCGTTGAGTGACGAGATAGTGACTGGTTGTGCTTGGGCTGGGTGGCTTCAGCACAGCTCCCCGCAGCCTGCTGGGGCGGCTCAGGCACATGGGTGGCACTGGGGGCATCCCAGGTCTCCCAAAGTGTTCCCCCGAGGAGCTGGACTTTCTGGCCTCACGGGCCTCAGGTGTGATTAGAAAGGGAGCCCCGTTCTCACACTTTCTCTTGTGCACTAATGCATTTTCTGTTGGTAATCGTAAGGGATAGAAACGTAAATAATAGGCATGGTCTGCTACAAGTCCCTTAGATCGCTGGTTTAGATCCGTCCCCTGTAGACAATTTTCCCAAAGGATGTGCTGTGTGTGGAAGGTGTCCCGAGGCCCCAGTTCTCGGCGTGCTTCTGGTTGGGACGGGGAGCTGACTTTGGGCAACAGACCTTGGTTGAGATGCTTGCTGACCCTGTGGCTGCAGAAGTGCCATTTCACACTTTCCATGTCAGAACAGCAGGTGTATTTATAGTTTAATTGTACTGGCCTTTTATTCTTATTTTATGATTTGATTTTCTCCCCTTCCCACAAAAACAGTTTCCAGGTTGTCATTGTCAGTACCCAAATTGCTTCCCTTTCCTTTCACCGTGTAACTTGTTTTTACTAAGCAGAGGAAACTCCTGCAAGGGTGGGTCTTAGGCTAACACTACTGTAGTGGCTGCCATTTAAAAAGTCAATTTTTGCCTACAGGCAAAGTATTGTTATCAGAGTTCGTACCTATTTTGCATATATACGATTGTATCTTCCCTACCTCTCTGGGGTGACAGGAGCAAATGCCGAATTCTTAATGCTGATCGTTGAATCGGAGCTTAAAATAAGAACTCACAAGAAAAATGAGGAATAAAATGGTGGGTAGCAGGTCTCTGACAAACCTTTATTGTTTCCTCCTTTTTTTGGTTCAAACAGGGACTCCATGACAACTTGATTTAGGATCTTATTTTATTTGAGGGAGCAGCTGAAAAGCAGCTTGATTTTTCCTCTCATTTTTCACTCTTCCTCAATAACCTTTGCTGTGGAATATGCTCCTTCTCATCTGGGCTTATTAGGTGGATACCCCAAAATCTATTTCAAGTTCAATGCATGCATGTCAGGCATTCTCTACAGCAGTCCTACACCACATTTGGACCTTTCCCAGTCATCTCAGCCACTTCTGCATGGCTCCAGTCCTTTACTGCGCCTTCCCACTGATGGCACCGTCCTGCTTGGCCCTGCCTACCCTCTGTAGCTGGGACCTTCTTAGCGCTTCTTTGTGGGCAGAGGCTTGGGGGTTGGGTTAAAAAAAACAAGCAAACAAAAAAACTTCTGGGAATGAGTGGAGTCCCAGAGAGCCCAGGAAACATGTCCAATGCCATAAGCCTGAGATCTGGGTGAGTTTAAGCAAAAATAGCTGTGTAGGAGTCCCACTGTTAACAAGTCGTCAGATCCTCCTGGATGTCATTGTGTTTTGATATGGTGGCATGCTCACACTTTCCCACAGCTGGAAGAAGGCTTCTTCTGCACCATCATAGCATCAGCGTTTCCAGATCCCTTTATTTGTGCAAAAATACAGACTTTCTTTATATCTTACACTAAGTTTTCTGTCACAGCCCAGATATATTATTTGGAGTCTGTCTAAAGCATAAGAGTTTGCACATGGCTTTCCTTAATGGATTAAAAAGCTAATGACATACAAAATGAAGAAAATGTGTTTCTAAAACCAAGCCGGCCGTCTTATGCAGTGACAGAGTATCTGCCAACAGCCATATGCCTGACTGAGCTACTCACATAATAGAGTAGAAAGGGATTTGTTTACAAAGGCAAAAGCCAAAGTACTTTGAGTTTAGGAGCCTGGAAGAAGGTTTCTGCCCATGTTGTCAGCCTTCTGCTGCCCCGTGCGGCTGCACAGGATGCATGAATGTAGCCCTCCGCGGAGAGCTGGGAGCAACTGATTCAGCGCTGCCTGTCCAGCTCCTTGTGCGGGATAAATCCAGCTCTAGATCATATGTGAAGGGTGCAAGTTGGCTGGCTCACGTGCAGAACAAAGAACAAATGTAAAGGTGATATTGGTTTGATATTAGGTTTTATGTAATGTAATCAGTGTTTGTATGTTAGATAAGCGCTACCGAGAGTAACTTTACAGTCTGTGCTATGCAGAGTCATTGCTTGGCAGTGAGATCTCTTCCAAAAGGTCACTGGGTTACAGCTTTTCTTTTTATTCGAGATGAAGCTGCTACAGGGTATGATTTCCACCTGGACTGTGGAGTGTTAATCGAGCAAATCCCATCAACATCAATGGGAGATGCTGTGTACATTCACTTGCGCATATTCCCACAGTACGAGAGTATATGTCTGCATAATGCAGAGATGCTTAAGATATTTTCTTGTTTTCATGCAGATTCTTCTTTTTGACTGCCTTAAGGAATATCATGCATTACTGCACCTTAGGATTCCTGACTTAAAATATGTCTGATAGGGGTTTTTCATTCTTTTGGGCATATTTGCACTTAACGAGCTTTGAGAGATATTCGTGCCATGCAAAATCAGTCACCTATCTTTGCCAGCCAGACCTTATTTAGTCACCCTTGCTTCTCTCCGTTGGCAATGGCATCTCATTTTGTCAGCTCCAATAACTGGTTTGTGTCCCTAGCTCCCGCCGTAGTCCATGGGGACAGGGAGTGAGGGAGGTGCCTCGGGGTAGGGGTTGGGGACAGGAGCCTCTCTGTGGCCGGGCTGTGACGTGTGTTCAACCCTCATGTGAACAAGTAAGCTCCGGTGCAGTTGTGCTAAATGATCACATCAAGATAGCTAGGTAACTATAATTTTTTTTTCCAAGAAAAAGCTGAGAGATGTTTCCATTTTTTTTTTTCCTTGTCTGCATGTACTTTAAAGAAGAATGTTAGAATTTTGGTCCATAAGCTGATAACAATGCCGTAAGAGACTGCTTCTCAACCAGAGGCTTTTCCCTAACAGTACTGTTTCTTAATAAGAAGGTGAATTCATATTTAAAAGAAATGCATTTGTTTAATCTGAACAAGCGGGTGCAAACTGCCCCAATGTTACAGGAGTGCAGCATTTAGCCCATCTCCAAGCTGTTTGGTGATCTGCAACAGAAATAATGCTCACGGTTGGTTTCCACTTGCACTTACAATTTATGCCCACTGCATCATTTCCCAGATATCTATACTAATATGAGCTTTAATTTGACTATAGCTGATACTGCTGTAAAGTTTACATTACTGGATACGTATTTCCATGTTTATGCAGAATTTGCAATATCAGAATAAGGCCCCTCGCGCCAATTCACCTGTACTCGCTCAAGAAGTATTGCGCTAATGCAGGGATAATTACATTTTTCTTTGCTGATGCAAATAAAACTCTATCACCCCCAGCCCCCACCCCCCAAAAAAAGTTTTACATTTATCATACTTTGATGCCTGAAAGAACCTTCAGTGTTTCTCAGTTAAATTGTACATTTAGAAGTGTTTTCATTTTGTTATGCATTCTGTTTTTCTCTCTCCTTTTACCAGTTTTTCTGCTTCCCCAATGCCATCATGGAAGTGGCTTACAGCTTTCTCCTACTTTGTGCATTGCTGATTGTAGTTGACAGCAACTGGCTCGTAACCTGTCATGTTAATTGTATACTATTAGAGACCATTAATCTGATGATTATTTACATGATAGATTTCTAGTCTATCATGTCAATGTGTACTTGGGAAACTGTAATCTGAAGATCGGTGACACACGTCAGTGGGAGTTCACGTGTTTAAAAAATACCGTGTGGTATCCTGAGTGTGCCCGGCTAGCGCAGGGGGCTGGCAGCCAGGGCTGAATGCCGCCCTGGCGTGGATCCCCACCCCAGGAACCTGCCTTTGGGCAGATGAAAATGCAGCCAGCCTTTGGCTTTTAGGCAGTAGGTGCAGGATGCAGCTGCCACCTTGTGCGCAGGTGCCTGGGCAGGGGAGGAGGCTGCTGAGAAGAGAGAAGACTGCCTTTGGCAGCTCTTTCTCCAGTCCTGGCAGCTTTGGGGGCCTCTGTGCAATGATGGTCAGTGCATGCTGGCACTGCAGGAGCTCTGGGTGGGACATGGTGGAGAGGGGGCACCCTGCGGCTCTGGTGGCCTGGGTGCTGAGGCTGAGGAACAGTGCCAGGCCTTTAAAATTAGTAAAAAGGGCTTTACACACGTTTAAACTCGGTTTAAAGCTTTGCATGTTTTAAAAGCACTTGGCATATTCCAGTGGGATGTTTAATAAGAGTATAATGATGTTTTAATTTTAATTTTTAATTTCACAAGAAGAATAGATGCCAAGTAGATACCAGTTATTGCTGTTTGTCTGTATTGAGCTCTTGAATGTGATATTGTCAATAGGATGAGAGGACGGTCGTATTCCTGGTGCCTAGCAATGTAGGGAAGAGTGGAGAAGAGACAGGAGCAATAAGGGGTATTCAGGCTTATTAAGTGACAATGGCATGAGGGAGGTTAGTGCAGGGAACGGGGCTGTGTGGCCATGGGCCTGGATTCAGGGCTGTGTTACTTCAGTTCCACCAGGTATTGACATTAAACTTGAAATAATACAGCTGTGAACATATCTAAACATTAAAATACATGACTAGGGTTGAGTTGTGTGGGAATGTGGTGTTTTTATTAACCTCTAGCCATTCTTAGGGGTTCATTAGCTTTATCCAGACTCATTCTGTGTGTGTGTGTATGGGCTTGCACACTCAAAGGCCACATGCATTTCTTTTACTGTACACGTTTTGCATTTCCATGGAAGCCACGGGAGTTATTCCTTAACGAACTATTGTGAAGGAACAGCCAGACCTATCAGACTTTGGTCCACAAGAACTTTTAATATAGACTATTAAAAAAATGCATTTTCAGAGAAAGGCTGCTAGGGTGTGAAGTTACTGTGCTGAAGTGTAGTACATTTCTATAAATTATCTTTATGCAGTTTCTCAGATTAATATCTAAATCTAAAATAAAGCTCTGCAGGCAGGGTCCCTCTGGGGCTCTGCAGTCAGCAGATAGATGATACACAACTCCATGAACTCCTTTGAACTTTCAGATTTTATTTTTCTTGTAAACCAAAAATTAAGCTGATGAAGGTAGGCTCGGCAGAACCATCTCGTGTGTCTGAGGTTCAGCCTTCCCCTTAGGAAAGCGGTGCAGCGGGGCAGCACACAGCCTGCAGCCGGGAGGGAGGTGGGGGCTCTGGAGCGGTGCAGGAACCGCCGTCGCAGTCGGTGGGAAACTCCCTGCAATCTCATCCTGAGTCCCTCTGGGACCGTGCTTCTTTTTAATGGTCATTTTAATATTGCAGTGTACTGACATGTACTGGAGGCAGTGAACTTACAAGCTACCCTATAAATAATTTGGCATATAATTCTGCATATTTTGAGCTTGAGGCCCCCTGAGCTGATGAAAAGAGTTAAAGCCCGTTGTGTGGTTAGGCTAATTTAGCCTAAAAAAGAATACCTTTTCAAGGCCGCAGATGCATATAAGAAGTACATTACAAGAAGCCTTGGAGTTTGTTGCCAGGAATCCATAGGCGCTTCCTCTAGCACCTATGTTTGCCAGCGGGTCCTGCGGCTTCTGTCTCCTAATATCTTCCCTGATTTCCCAAATCCCGTTCCCCTGGAGAGCTTCCCAGCTGGAGAACAGCAACAGCTGCTTCATGCTGTCAGACTCTTGTCCGGGCTGCCCATCCCTTGGAAAACCATGAAGAACAGAACTGATTCTAATGAGTCTCCTCCAAAAGCAAATGTAAGGAAAACCAACAAAAACACAGATAAAAAATACATAGTTTCTAGAAAAATCCAAGTCCCTGTGTTATCATTTTTCATTAAAGTGATGTTTCTAACCACAGTGGACAGCTCTCATATCCCTTGAAAACTTATAATAGTAAAATTGTCATAAGGATGAAGCAGGAATGCAAGATTTTATTAAACAATCTTTTGCTCATAAAAGACATCAGCGTTGTGCCATTCTAGATCATATAAATATATTTCAAAGCAGAATCATATTTCAGCAGAGAGATAAAGCACAAAAGAATATGAGTAGCAGATACCAACATAAAATATTAAACCATCCAAGAAGGGGTGTAGTTGAATGTTTATCCACACGGGCAAGTCAGGGGCTGCGAGCAAGGCAAGATTTTGCCAATATATCAGTAGAGCCATGAGCACAGACATCCGTGGCAGTTTGTGTGTGTGTGTTTTGCGGGGGCGGGGGGAGGGTTTGGCATGGTTTCTCGCAGCGTGGAGCCGGGTGTTTCTGCGCAGCTTGCGTGAAACACTGTGGGAACATGACGGGTGTCTTTAGTCTGGCAGAGTCGTCAAAGGGAGATACGAGCTCTACCTGGATAAATAAGTATAAATAGTTTTCTTTCTGATATGTGACCAGATTATTTTCCAGTTGATTTCCAGCCATGGTCCCAAGTGGGCCACAGATCAAAAAAAGATAAGGGTCAGTTACAAGGTTGAGCTCATTCGGCGTTGCCATAGTAACTGACCTCCAGCATCCCTGGGAGGAAGGCACCCAGCTCCCCAGGTGACATTTCGGTTGCCACACCATCAATCCGCTGCCTTTCACCGCCTGGGCTGCCTAATCGCTGGGGCGCCATGCCACAGAGCGGCTCTGTGCCGCTGGCCCACACCGGGGCAGGAGCGAGGGGTCCCCTCGCCCTGCAGCCACCACACCAGCAAGGGAAGGGCACAGCTACCTCCTCTGGGATTAATTACAAAAATGGAATGGAGCGATGTGGTCCAAATGGTTTGTATAGCAAACAGGCTTAAACAGCAATGGTGATGAAGAAATGTTTTCTGTACGGCAGACATCGTCTTCATCCGACGTGAGCATCTGCAAATTTGCCATCCCCTCACAGCAGCTGCATGGTGTTCTCAGGCCTTGGTTTTACCTCCATTGTTGGATTGTTTTTAATGAAAACCAGTGGTGAAGTCGTGCCAGCCAGGCGAGGGGTTGAAGTGATTCTCTGCAGGCTTTGTTTTGGAGAGGGTTGTCCATCACTGTCATCCTACCCTGGTCCCAGCCCCTTGCTCTTTCACAGACACATGGAAGAAGTTACTGGGGAAGCTCCTGCTTTTCTTATGTTATAATTTTTTCCCTTTGCTTACTTATTTACTGGGAAATGAATTGCATAAATGGAATAGTCCCATGCAGTTTTCATTTTATTTCCCTGTGTTCATTCCAATTTCTATTTATTTCTATTATAATTAAAGCACTCCTTACGTGGCCTGCTTAATTCTACCAGATTTATGATATAATGGACAGGAGAAGGTTCTCTGTGAACACAGTATATTAATGCTTTGTTACACTGAATTGCAGTATTTCAAAGTTCATTAAAAGTGTGGTTAACTCATGGATGTGTACATCTGAGCACAGGAAAGATGTTCCCCCTTTTTGCCTTAATTTGCTGCAGTAGAGTAGAAATATACTGGTCTGGGAAGCTATCGTACGGGATGTACGCGTTGTTGTCAGGAGTGAGCATCAGATTGTCTTACACGATCTCTCAAATAAGGACTACTGCAGTTATTCCATAAGGGAAAATTTTGCTTTATTAAATCAAGTTGAAGAGAGAAGTTTTAACTAACAGTAAAGACAATGCCATCTTGATTTTTATTGTTCAAATCTCCTGTTTGTTATTGGTGTGATAACGTGTCGGTACACGACAGTGTTAATGCATACTTTTATGTTGCCATTAATACAGTTATAATTAGAAATGCAGCTGATACCGTACATGGGTTTAATACAGCATTATTAATTATACTGCATCCTCGCCAGGAGGCTGCTAGTGTCGGTTCTCTTAGAGGCTTGGAGACTCATTGTAGTATGTATTAAATGCACATTGCTGCAGCAGAAATAGCTTTACGGAGAAGCATATTCCCACTCTAAAATGGGCAGAACGACAGTGTAAGTGCTACCAAGCACCCTATCAACGTATTTAAAACTATGCTGCAAACACATCCGAACTTGGGAACAACAAGCAACGTGCTTCACCACCGCGGTTCAGCTGGGTCTGCGCAACCCGCTAATCCTCACTAACAGGCAGTAAATTATGTACCTCCAAATTTATACAAATGCCTGCCTTTGACATCAGTGGGCACCACCCAGGTTTCACCTTCAGGATTCAGATAATCAGCTCTCATTCCTACCGGCTTCCCTCAAGACCAGTATGGAAATAAGTATGTGTCTGCCAGGGATCAAATGCTTTTGGAGACAAAAGTAGGTACTGAAAACATTACAGGATACTATCATCTCCCCATGATACTTTTACACAAAGCGCTCTGTTCCTCTTTTGGCCTGACATAGTTTCAGCCTGACAGAATCCAGCAGGCCTGCTTGTTTTAAACAAGAGCACATCCTATTATTTTTTTGAGAAACGAAGTGTAAAATTAATGCTTATTATTTTGAGCTCAGGAAAAAAAAAAGGCAAGAAACCCAAGATTCTCATTTGCTGTGCATTGCTTGTTTAGTCCTGTAATCAATTGATCCCCACACAGATACACTTATGGAGAAATGGGAGAAGATCTAGCACAGCAAGCCGTAAAAATCTGCATTTTATTTTACAAATGAGAGGGGCTGCATAATTCACATGAGTTATGTAGGTCTCATAGATGCTTGTCATGTTTAAAAAAAAAAAAAGGGCGGGGGAAATAAAAATGAGGGAAATGATTGTATGTTTTCTGTTGCTAACACCCAGCCTCACACATTTGACTGGAGCATTGGCTGTCATGCTGCATTGTCAAAAAGCCGCCTTGCATGTACCTATATGATCTTATATAATTCAAGGAATTATTCTCCAAAGGTGACTGAGTATCCCTATACATGCACCGTGTTTCTGTGTAAAATAATATGCTGTAAAATGCCATAGAGGAGAGAGTGATTATAGCAGCAATTCTATCTATATCTTTGGGCATTTTCATATTTTGAATACACATGCATGAAAAGAGAAACGTTTGTCATGCTAACCATGGTACTTTTTTCCCCCTTTTTTCTTCCTGGATGGTTTTATAGACACAAGAAATACATAATGGACTCCTGTGGGAGTGGAATAAAAACCCCCACCGGTGAGGAGAAGGCCTTATAATTCAGAAGTGGATTTGCAAATCAAAAGGTCTTGCCTCGAGTGGGATAAATTTCCAGATCTGCAGGAACCCATTATGTTTTATTATTTTTCATTCGAGTTTTAGTTTGTTTGTTATGGGTTTAACTATTTAAAATACTGCAGGGATCAGCCAAGAAAATACACAATCTCTGTTACCTAATTAAACATACGAAGCTGGTAAGAATATACTTAAATTGAAATGCTGAGCAGTGTTTTGTTTTGGGTTTTTTTTTTACTTTTACTGAAATTATAGGTATTTAGGCTGTAAAAGGAGCAGTCATCTAATCAGCAGTATGTGTCTATCCGTATTTATGAACATATGTGCTCACACAGGACCATAGGCTGTACATGAATCACTGTTTTCCAAATACCCAGTATGTGGAGGGTAGAAAATTAATGTCAAACGTGATTTTTCTGATTTACTTGTAGAAGGAATTTGTTCCATTCTCCCCAGTACCTGCTTTGTCCTCTCCAGGTTTATTGCAGTGTTTGGTTGCTGTACACAGCCATGTGGCTGGGCATGCGCAGGATGCTCAGCACAAGGCATGCATCCCTTCCCCATCTTTCCTCCCCTCTGGAGAAGATCGCACAAAGCCCAAACTTTTCAGGCAAGGGTCTGATGCGAGAAGTCAGCCTTATGCTACAGGAAGGGGAGAGTGTCAGGTTTTGAAAGCCATCCTTCAGAGGGTGATGTGCTGGTCTGTGGTGGCTGCCCAGAGAATTGCAAACCTCGTTGCATCCTCGAAATATCCCAGTCCCCGGTTATGGCTGCCGAGGGAATTTGTGGAGCTGCTGCCATGGAGCCATCAGCTCTTTCATCTTTCTGTTCCTGACTCTTTCCTCCCTTTCTTTTTCTCTTTTTACCTCCTTCCCAACCTGCCTGTTTACGTCTCCCCATCCTACCTCCCCCTTCCCCACCGCAGCCCCGGTGCCAGCGCTCGCCATCGGTGCCTTGCTCTCGCCCTGATGCCACCGCTGCTGTGCAGGGCAGAGCACCCGGTGCCACGCGCATTTCCAGAGGCGGCACAGGCAGCTCACCGCCGGCACATACTGCTGCATGAGGCACTGCATGGAGATTTGTTAAAAAAAAATTATTGCTATTTTTCACGCTGCATGGAGGGCCCTTCAAGGCCCGTGTGCTCTGGGAATTGCCTCCAGCTGCAAACGTGCCAAGGTGCAAACGTGCGAGAGCCACCACGTGGGTGGGCATGGGCTGTGCCCAGCGGGATGTCCCGCACAGAGCCCCAGCACCCAACTCCCCACCTGGTAAAAGGGCTTTGGGATCCTGAGAGTACCAAAGGCCTTATAGAAAACAATAATTGCCCTCTGTTAGCCCCTTGAAAGATCTAAAAAGCTAATTTAAAGTGATTGTAAGTAAAGACCATGCTTCTGAAGGCTCATGTTATTCACAAGATCCAGATGCATTTGGCAAGAGATTAGTTCATGGTATAATGTAGTCATTTCTTAGCTATCTTGGACCTAAAAACTGAAGTAATTGGTATTTGAAGATTTGAAAATAAAGCTGAATGTACTTCAAAAGATGGAATTTCTTTAGTTTTTAGAATAAGTTTTTATGAGAAGTTCATGTGCTGCCACAGTGAAGGAAAGACACATTTTCAGGAAGTCTTTACAGAAACCATCCACATTTTTTTTAAATTTTAAGTGTTTTCTGATTTATATAAACTTTACATTATGTTGTCTAAATTTCCACAACTCCGTCCCTTCAAGAAAACCAAAAGATTGTTTAATTTTATGTGTGAAAATTGCTTTAATATGGCTTCAATACCTAAAAAAATAAAAATGCTCATCTGCACCCAGAACCACAAACTTCAGGAAACAGAGAAACGTATCATCTTACAAAAGCGGTAGGCTTGAAACAATGGTAATAGTTATTGTTATTTCCCTATGAGTTCACCTAGAACATAAGGGGCATTTAAAATGGGCCCTGTGTATTCAATGCTTAAGATATATAACATGGAAATTACACTTTCAAATGACATTTAAATACCTTCAATGGTCTCTTCAGCTTGGAAAAAGCCAAAAGGTATAAAATTAAGGCTGACACTCTGCTCTGGGCTCCTGCTATTCTCCCACAGTTTCTTTCTCTCCTTTATGTTTCCAGTGTAGTCTGAGATGAAGACGGCATTTCAGCCTGCTTTCAGTGTTGTTGCTGTTAAATTCATTTTAAATGCTGCTTGACTATTTAATAATCTATACCCAGAGCAGGGATGCTCTCCCTTTGGGGTAGGATGCGAGGTGGAGCGGTGCAGTGTTGCCATGAGCCTGGGAGCAGGCGCGTGGGTTCCCGGCAGGTTGATGGCAGCGCCGCTATCATCGCAGCTGAAAATCAGCGCCCCTTGACGCGATGGGGGCTGTACACCTGAACGCCCCGCGCGACCGGCTCGGCCTGCTTTGCTGGTGAGGCCGGAGCCGTGGTAATGCCTACGGGTCCTTGAAGTCATGCGCGCCGACACAGGCGTTTCTTGCCGACTGCTGCATCCCCGATGCTAATCTGCTGTGTCACTAACAAGTTGTATCATTTGAACCTTGCAGAGGAAGGCATCAATCATGAGTGCAAGCTGTGTAACCAGATGTTTGACTCTCCGGCAAAGCTCCTGTGTCACCTGATTGAGCACAGCTTTGAGGGGATGGGAGGCACATTCAAATGCCCTGTTTGTTTCACAGGTAAGACAGGGAGGCCAAGACAAGCCTCAGCGTGCATGGCTTGATCCAGAAATGACACTCAGGGGATTTGTAAAATACTGTATTCTTTTCCTTGGGAAAAAGAAATACTGTGCTTGGAAATGTTCAAAATATCGTCTGTCTGAAACTGAGACTCGCTCCGAAGAGCAGTGCTCTGGCATTTGACACCGAGCAGCACTGCCACATGCGGCGCGCTCTGCATCACCCCCCACAATTCGAAGCCTTTTAAATGGTAGCTTGTGGCTTGAAGGTGCGATGCGTTCCCAAGTGCAGGATTTGCAAGATATGGACCTGCTCTTGCAAGCCCTTATTCAGCTGAGCGAGGACCCCTTAAAGGCCAGGTAGCTCGCAGTCCACTCATGGTGGTGAGGCTCACATGAATAAAGGTTTGAGAAGACCAAATTATAGAACTGTATAGCTTTGCCAGCTGCGCGCTCAGAGGTTTTTTTAAGGCCGGTTTGCTCGTGGTGGCACATTTGTAACTCCTGTCTGAGGGCCTGCTAGGTATTCCTTCCCTTTAATTCATTTTAAGCTGTCTCATCAGTGCAAATGATCGTGGGTAATCTTGCTTAAAGGATCTGCCAGGATGCATGTTAAAGGCTGCCTTTTATACGCTTCTCAAAACAGTAGTTAACATCTAAGTGGCCAAACTGCTTGAGAGATGTGTGTGACTGTGAAACTGTTGTCAGCACCTGCAATTCCTATAACTTCAGTGGGAGTAAGGTGAACCCACTCTCCTTAGGGTTTGGTCCACGATTTGAGAACCTGCTTTTTGTGTGAGCTTGGAGTTAATTTATCCTTTTCTGAAATGTGCTGTAAAATAACTCTTTGAGTGCAAGTGTTTAATTCTGCTGAATAAGCTATTTTCACATACTGAGGATCATTCATAGAAAATGAGATAAAAATTAAATGAGAGATATTTTTAACCAGCTAAAGCCTGCAGTTCAATATGTTTCACTTCCAAATTTCACCTGATTAAGTCAGAATAATTGTCAATTCAAAATCAGAATGCAGATGCTGTGATATTTGTGATGTTAAATCATAATATTTTTTTTTTATTTTTTATACTGAATGGACAACCCATTTAAAAGGTTTAAAAATTGTGACAAGGCTGCCCTTTCAGATTCACATGTTTGCCAGAAATGCTGTTCTGGGCCACGTGTATTCCAGACCAGCCATCAAGGCTTCTCTTGGCCCAGTTGTCCTGCATTAAAAATGCATCCGATGCACCTGCCGTGGGCCCAGGGCTCCCCACAGGAGCGGTGACGTCCTCTCTTTGGTCTCATAAATGAGTTCTTCCAGTTACCCGTGGACAGTGTTAGCTTTATGTGAAATATCAAAAATCCATACAGGATTTAGACTCTGTTAGAAGTAAGCTGACTGTCAGCCTGGAGACTCTAAATTGACTACTTGTAAGGAAATTCTGCTGAACTGAGTGTATCGGCACTTCTCTGGCAGATATCCTCGGACTTTTTAGAGTCTTTGCAATCGTAAAAGTGTAGTTCAAGACAAGATGCCTTATATGAAGCCATCTTAACTAATCGTACTATGTTGTTTCAGTTTTTGTACAGGCAAACAAACTGCAGCAGCACATCTTTGCAGTCCATGGGCAGGAAGATAAAATTTATGACTGTTCCCAGTGCCCACAGAAGTTCTTCTTTCAAACAGAGCTTCAGGTATGTTTACAACAGGAGTAAAAGCAAAGCTAAAGCTGTTGATTTCTCTGTGCAACCATCACCCTTGTGCAGCATTTAGAAAAGGTGCATGCCCTCAGTATGGTCTCTTCTGCCCTTAAACAGTCTCAGCCTCCTCCTGCCTCCCCGGGTGCTATCAAGAGAAAGGGGTCTCTGAGCATGGCTGGAATAAATAAATAAGACAAGACAGATATCATGATTCTTTATGAGTATTTCTCTTGACAGTAGCTTTGCTACATCCTGACATGTCTACGTCAAACACCTTGTAAATAATTTCTTTTTCTCTATTAATAATTTAGGCACTGATTAACATACAAAGACTAAGCAAATGGTATGCTGCCCCCTCCCCTTTCTCACTGTTAAGTCAGAAGTAAAGGAATTTTCCCTACCGAGGTATGAGAGCAAAGCGTGGGTGCAGCTCAACACGGTGCTTAATTAGAGGCTCCACCAAGGCACTAGCACGTTAATAAGCTGCAGGTTCTGCAAACCAGACATTACATGCCAGTTTCCCTGGTGGCACTGGGGGCCACAGCGATGGCAGTTTTAGCCCCCACAGAGCCAGTGCTTGGCCCACACCCATTCCCGGGTGCAGCAAGCCTTTCGGAGGGGCCGGACCCTGACCTAGGCGTGCTCCTGCAGCTGCTCTCGTGGCCCTGGCCCCAGGGGCCACCTTGGAGCCATGCTGGTGAGGCTGGGGTTTAAATCACACTGATACCTTTGGTGCTAAACCCACATAGATGCTGGAACCTCTGTGGCATGTGTGCCTGAAACCTCCATGGCGTGTGTGCCTGATGCTTAGCGGGAAATGGACCACCAGAGCTGGCTCTTCCAAAGCGCTCTCAGGGAGGTGCCCACCCTCCTCAGGTGTATCTTACCTGTGTAACATGGCCACCAAAATACTGCTAATGTCCCCTGGCAAATGTGGTCTTTTTATAGAATGGTGCCGTATGCCTCATTTAAATCTATTAGCTTTATAAACCATGACTTACTTAAACTTTGGAGGGTTTTTATTTATCTTGCTGAATTCCCAAGCTGCTGCCTCTTGTGTCGTGCTGTCATGCTGTGGAAGGATGGTTGATCTTTTCACTTTGTTGATTTTAGTTTTTTTCCTCCCAGGGGAATCTCCTCTTTCCCTTGTTCTAGCAACCCAATTTGCATAAGTGTACAAAAGTTTTAACTATACCTTGTTAATATTTTAATAAAGTCAGCAGATTTTGGGTTTGTGTGTTCTCACTATGAACGTTTTATGAAGGCAACAGTGGCGTGCAAAGCCAGCTCTGATTTTTCCTTCCATTTTTCCTTTAAAGTGGTGTTTGGTCAAAATGCCAGCACAATTAAAATGGGCGCACTGGCTTCCTAGGTCACTGCATTAACCTTTAAAATCAGATGGTCAAATAAAAAGGACCTTGTTAAATTATAGTCTTAACAGCGGCCCGTTTTTTGCAATTAACAGTTTTAATTACATAGTGTTTCAGTTCTGAAGTGTTGTGCATTGCAAAATTGCTGCAAATAGCAGCTTTAATCAAATAAATTATGATTGTAATTTTCCAGTTTTTATGCAGGATTTGTGTGCATTTAAATTTTTTGTGCTCATAATAATTACACGAGTAGTTTTGAATGGTGTCAGCTGAATGAAAATTCAATCCTTAGCTGCACAGTTTTAGGCTTTATTTCAGCGGTGACTCAGAAATGTACGTTTACTTGATGCCAGGGACTTACTAATTCAAATACCTGAGCCAAGGAGGACACAAAATGTGTGTGTGTAAATCAGTTAGAAATGCTCAAGACTTTTCAACCAGTCGGCTTTGGCATGATTGTCTCATCAGTTTCTGATGTGTAAGCTGCCTGCTCTAAATTCCTCAACTGTTGGTTCTATTTTTGTTGAGTAATGAAGATTTAGTATTATTTTAGTGAACCAGTTGTTCAGCTGCTAGTTAGGGTTAAATCTGCATAAAACTTTCAGTCTCTTAACTGTGCAATTTTTCTTATGTGGGCAAATCACCATCCATCAAGGGGTTTTGCTTGATGAATTTGACTTTTCAGTTCTGATCTTGCTTTCCCACTGGTGTAAAATAACCGGTGTCAAAATCTGAACCAACGCTTTGTTTTACTACTTTGTATTTTTAAGTGAAACCACTGAAAATGCTTTTTAAAAAATTGAGCATTCAACTATTTCAAGAAGAAATTCAGAGTGGGCTGCTTACAGAAAAGCAAGAGAAACAAGGAGGCTGGGGAAAATGACAGGCAGTGCAGGGAAAAGCTAACTTTTAGGGATGTCATGGAGTGGCATGAATTAGCCCTGCAGATCTGTGAACAGTTCTTTCAAGAGTTAGGGCAAACACCAAGTAAGCCCAGAAGGGCATGTGCACGCCATGTGATGAGAAATGTTTCTACTGTAAATGTATTTTTAGGACTTGGTGCAAATATTGTTTCGGCAGCTTAATGCTGTGGAAGCAATCAAACCCTCTTTTCACTTCTGAACTAGTAGTTGTATTTTAATATAGGTTTATGCTTTGATGTTTACACCAGCTGATGGAGCCATAAAACCAAGGCTTAAGAAAGCTCCAAGGAACTGAGCTCATTTTATAAACGATGGAAATTCTGGTGTGAATCTGGAGCGATGAGTCAGTGAGGTTACCTTGATGATGTTGCCAGAAGAAAAGAAAACAATGTTATTTAACTGCTTACATTATCTCATTGGAAATAAGGAAAGAAAACATGGTAAGGTTAAGTATGAAACACAAAGGAAACAGTATGTGTGATAACCCCACGTACCCTTAAGGCAGAAGAGGAAAGGCTGGCAGCTCCGCGTTTTTCACATCCTCAGTTTGTCAGATTGACAGCTATGAATATGGTGAAAATCTCCTGGAAAAAAAATATAAATTTATAGCTAATGTATATTACACCAAGGCTATCGCATTTCGTTCCCCCTACTGAAACATGCTTACTGAAACAAGTGTAGAGGGGAGGTTTGGGGGGTTCCTCATGTGTGGGGCAGAAGGAACCCTTTCAAACAGAGCCCCATCTCTAGGACCCGTGTCAGGAGCTGCCAGCCACTGCTGGCATGCCCGCTTCTCACAGGCAGCCGCAGCCACAGCAGCACACAGGGCATCCAGACATGGGAGATGAGCTAGCTCTTTGACAACTGAAATTTTGGTCGTTACTATTTAAAACCTAGCAGGGAACCCTACCAACACCAAAGATGGGTCAGAAATCATGACACATAATGGGTGCTGAGAGTTATATTTGTGGTGTTATTCACAGCTGGGAAATATACCTCCTCAATTGCTTGCATCAAGAATTACATTAAGTAAATTGTGACTGAGCAGTGATTTTCAGAGGAAACTTAAGGAGGATTTTCATAGGTACTCTTTTGCCACACTGCTTTTTCCAAGGAGCCATCACATAACCAATGAAGTATTTGTATTTAAAGGATTAATTCCTGCTGTTTGCTTGTGTACTGTTAATCATACCGTTTCCTCCTAAATGATTACAATTGATGCAAACTAAGGCAAGGGATATAATAAACAATGCGCAAATAATCCAGGTACCAAGGGAGAAGGGTACCTGCCAGGTCTTTCCTAGCACAGGTGTTCAGGTGTTTTATTGCCTGTTATGAATAAAGGGCTTTCTTTCCTGTTCAGATTTGGAGATATGTCAAACCACTAAATTGAGGGAGCTTCACCGGAGGAATTTGCTGTCATTTTAAGTGCCCAGTTTCTTTAAACATACACATATCGAAAGGAGAGTGGCTACTATGGCTCATTGGCTAACACTGTGGTCTGTCTCCCTCCTCATTTCATTTTATGTGAGAAGCTGGCAATTTTCATGTATCCATAAACAGGCATGAGCTGCTGCACAGAAATTGCACTCATTATATTAATAATGATTTACCATGAACATCCTCCAGGGGCTTGATTTGGTCCACATCAAAGTCCTTGGGATTCTTTCCGCTGATTACAGCAGATCAAGCCCTAAGCAGGTTTTCTTTTTTTTAAGTCTGCTTTTAATGTCAGCTCGATGTTAGATGTGTCTCCTATAGAGGGCTGCATCCTGCCCTGGATAGTGGGGCACTGCCGCGAGCCACCACATAGTCTGATGTGGCCTGATGGGGGACATTAAGATGCTGCTCTGTACCCGTGGTGCCTTCCCTGGGAGTGAGGCAATGAGGAGAAACATCTCCAACTGCTCATGCCAGTTGGTCCTTGGGGCCATCTGGGTACCACAGTGTCCCCTGAAGCACGTGGGGAGAATGGGAGTCTCTTGGCTCCTATGTAACCCACCGGCACCAAGGGGGGTCGTGGGGCTACATCCAAGGGCTCAGTTTACCACCAGTGGTCAGAGTACTGAAAAGAAGACTTAAGCAATTTCTGGTCTGTACCCAGCTATTCAAAATCTTTTAGTGGTTAATGTCTCCAGCTCCTACTTGAAAAATGGGCTTTACGTACTTCCTGGGGGTACAAGAAAGCTTACTTAAATAGGAGTAAATTTTTTCTTCCAAACAGCCTTATGTGCTTGCAATGCTCTGAAATATCTCAGTGCTTCTGGGCACCAGTGTCCATACAGTCAGTGAGAGAAAAGTAAATCTATGGTATTCTGATGAAGTTGCACAAACTGTTTTTCCCTGGGGGAGTGTGTGGATGGCAGGAAAAATGGGACCTGAAATGTGGCTGTATCTCAAGGCAGTACATAACTTTTGCTGTATTTCAGAACTTATCTGTGACTTAGATGTTAAACACCAGGAGCTTCTTGCTGGAAACAAACCACAAGCTCTTTCTATGTTTCATATGAAGCACCCACAAAATCACGTCGAGTTAATTTTCTGCAAGTAAAACCCATTTTTTCTTTTAAACAGAATTTATATCTTTGCATTTTGGTTGTTGATAGGCTCTTAAGAGTCTGTTATCTATCTTTGCGTGCCCCCCCTCCCTTTTTTTTTTTTCATATTAGTCCTCCTTTAAAATCCCTAAAATGACCTAGTCAGTTATCCTAGCAAATTTGGCTAGCGTTTCTTAAAAAATGGTGCTATGGTGCTTGGAGTATTGTTAAATTTTAATTATTAGTAGTTACAAAGCTAATAAATTACAAGAATACCAAAATCTATTCCAGCCATATTGCTGGGTTTCGTTCAGACGCAGTCAGATAATTATAACTAACAATAATTAAAAATTAAAAGTGCTGTAGGCACATACCCATCATGTTGAGTCTGTCTGCCTGAACATTCTTTATGGACTGCAAAACCACAAGTTTTATCTCTGATCTGTCGTCACAGCAGGGAAGAGTTTTACCTATTAGGTCTCTGGTTTTCAATATGTGTGTTTAAATTCAGGGGAGGATGAATATATGGCTTTTAAAAATTTGGGGTTGGGAACGGGCTCTCATAAGGACCAAAGCTAAGGAACATCATCGCATGGGCGATGCGGGGCTGTCGCTGGGCTCTGCAGCAGCTGCAGGTGAGATTCTGTGCGGGTGATGCTGGAGGTTTCCAGGGCCTGACATCCACGGAGGTTAATATAAGGGCAGGGGCTGTTCACGCTCATGCACCTCTGTGTGATTTGTCAGCGTCTTCTCCCCTAGCACAAAATGAGGTGGTGTTTCCTGTGTCTGGGGCTGGGGATGCTGTTGGAACAGCCATGTAACCCAGACCACGTGGCCTCTTTGTGTGGCCAATTCTGTTGAAACAGAGGATGGTGCAGATATCTTGAATTGCCCCGTGTTTGATGTTGTGACAAATTGTGGCATTTTTTCATTTGGAAAGATGATTCTGATCAATGTATTGCTGCATCTTTATCTCCCTGAGGTCTCTTCAATGAGACACAGAAAGATCTCTCAAGTCTGCAAAGACTCACCTGAGATGAAGCTTGGAAATTCCTGGCACTGGAGTAGCATGTCCCGTAACAAAACCCCCTCCTTTGCTTCTTACACCATTAAGGCCATTCTGTGGCTGGTCCAGGCTAACAAAGTGTACGCAACTTCACATTAACATGTGCAGAAAACCCAGCAGCGATGCAGAGCCGGGTGGGGGGGGGAAGGGAGCCAGGTGAAAGGCATCGTTTCAGTCATTAATGCACTTAAGCGCACCCAAGTGTCAACATGTGTGATCAAGTGTAAGGAGGCATGTCGTTCCAATGTGGCAGCGCTGGCACACAGAAGGGGCTTCCTACAGCAGAGATGGCACTTGGATCCGGTGCTCAGGCTGCCCAGCTAAACCCGTCGTTGCCTGTCATCTATGCCCTAGGGCAAGGGTCCAACCAACTTTTGCGTAGGCACCATGCCATCCCAACAGATGGGCAGGAGTGTAAGCCGCCAAGAGACAATGTATATGCATCAATTGTGTTTATTGAAAGCACAATTCCTGGCTGGAAATGTCCAAATGTCTATTTATTCTGAGATAAGATGCCTTTAGTTAATGGATATGGAAATGTGGCCTAGCTTTGAACTAATTACTTTATATACATTACAAAACGTAATGCAGACATGCAAATGTAAGATGTGCAGATTATGGGGAGCCCAGTTAAATGTCTGTCATGACACACAGAGTCCCTCCTAAAATTGACTTGAAGTGCCAAGGTCCTACTTGCCTCTAAGTACTGGAGACCAAATTTTGTAGGAGCTGCACATAACTATACAAATCACTGGTGCAATATATAATGACGTGCAAGGAGTCAACCTTTTACACTTGCAGGTTCTCTTTGCACACAGATCCCTAAGCTCACCTCCCCTTTTAGTGGTGGAAACCATTTTTACTTGTGTGAGTAAATGAGGGTGATAGGTTAATCCAGACCAAAGCAAGACAAGTTTACATATTTCATGGAAGAGGTTTGTTTTCCATGTGACAGAGAGAAAATCATATAATATGCTTTTTATATTTGACAACATTGTTGCCCACCAAAAAAAGTAATTTATGGAAGCATCCAGAGAGGAGTCTGTAGCACAAATTAAAGGGTGTTTCCTTCCCCTACTTGTTAGGTTTATTCCATTAAGACTTGTGTTCTTAAAGATGTGCTTTAAAGACCTTTCTGAATATCTAATTTGGTATTCATAAAGATTCGGGCATACTATATGTAAATAAATAAAGCAGGAATGTTTTACTTCCAGATATATTAATGCATTCCCATCTTCTTGGAAACAGAGCACACGGGCTGTGTTAAACATCCATCCTTGACCAAAAGGAGGAGGCACAGGAGAAGAAATGAGAAATGGATTTTCTTTCTGAAAGACCAGATTGCACTCTCTGGTCTGGCAATAACAATTACTAATGACATTTAGAGAGAAATTAAGGATGAGAAATGCAAGTTGGCATTTCAGCAGTGCCAGTCAGTAACATTGCATCAGAGCTCACAGGAGAGATGAGAAAAAGTTTAGGGATGGAAAATTAATTTTGTTATGTCAACAATTAACAAATACCTTTTCTTCATTCTTTACCACACTATCACAAATTACCACTGTGTTAGTATTTAGCAGCTCCTCAGATGAATGAAATAGTGCTTTGAAATCCTTATTTCTGGAGTCAAATGCACACATTTGTGTTTTCCTCTGTTTTGTTGAACAATGAATGATAAAAGAGGTTCAGAGTGACCAAGGAGGGAGAAAATGAGCTCTTGAATGTGTGGCAGCAAGAATATTCTGCGTGGCATCTCTCTGCAGATGTCTGTCATTTTTATAACCATGAATGAATTAAGCTTACCAGCACTTTTTCTGAGGTTGTTTTTTCCTGTTTTACAAATTTGGAAAGGCAGAGGTCAAACAACGTACCCAGATCCATGCAGGAAGATTTTGAAGGAGACAGATGTAAAGTCCTGGAACCTCAGACCTTTTATTCAGAAGTCCTTCATATGTTCACAAGGTGAAATTCCTGGCCCATAGGAAGGTGGTAAGAAGCCCCGATTCCTGCTGCTCTGTGTAGCGCCACAGAGCAAAGGGGCTGTAAGCCGTAGGTCTGCGAGCGGAGCCATCAGCACAGCTGGCTGTGTGGGGACAGTGCCCTCAGGGACAGCAGATCCAGGCACCACTGCGTGGCCCTACTGGGCTTGGGAGTGCATGCCTTTCTAAGCAGGACATAGTCCTTAATCTAGCAACAGAAGATTTATGTGATATGTAGGCAAAAAAAAAATTTTGTTTTATTTTTTCTCAAAAAAGTTGTGTCACAATTTCTCGTTGCTGGTGGGAAAGATCTCTAATACAGCCCCTTTGATTTTCTTCTGCAGTAGTAGCTGCTGTGGAACCTAGTTTGGGATCTGAGCACGGATTAGCTCCGTTTCCTCCTGTAAGTGTCGCTAGCATCCAAAGGAACTGACTTCAGTTTTCAAAGGAAGAGGGATGCTGCACTGGAAAGGCCAGAGCATAAGCGTTATTTAAGGAAAATAGTGGAGCTTGATCAGCCTCTGTTTTAAAGAGCTCATTGAAGGTGGTGTACAGCATCCTTTTAAAAGTTCAGTCTCTTCATTTGCTTGCTGCTAGAGCAAAACGGGGATGCTTGTCCAGACATAACAGTATATGCCTGAGTGTTTTCACAAGAAATGTCTAGATCATTAAATATAATAGGTCTCAGCTGCAGTTTTGATCACTGAAGCATGCACACAATTCATCACAGCAAATTAGGTACGTCTTTGTAACTTATCTTTCTGCAATTTGCTGGCACTTTTAGAGAGCTGAAACTTATATTGTATGTGCTGCAGAAGCCATTTCAGATAAAATATTCTGTGTTTATTGTTGGAGAACAAGGATTCACTAATAACAAAAACATGGAGCAGTGTGTGTTTCTGCTCCTGCATCTTGCAGAACCAGCAGTAGTACCAGCAGAGATCCCCAGCCACATTCATTATTTATATATTTTAGTGAATTTCTTGTCTGCAGTAAAAGAGATATAAGCTCCAACATCAGACTGTTTGTGCCAAATTTTATCCTACAGCCCATTCAGAAAACCTGAGGCAGCCGTGGCTCTCAGTCATTACACAGCCCATTTATCTGATTGGAGTTTTGTCCTCTCTGCCTTGCTGAAATGTTGCTGCTTCTTTAAGAGCTCAGTTTGACCTTTGGAAAGAAAAGGCATTTGCTATTTTAATTTTTTTTTTCCTTTTTTTTTTTTTTTTGAGAGAACCCGAACCTACTTAAATGGAAATTGGCATTCAAAAGCAGCACAGTTATTGAAAAGCATTTACCTTATTACTAGAAGAGAACAGACGCTAGTGGGCTTGAAAATTACATTTCAGTGGATTCATCAGTTTCAGTCACTAGTTAGTCTGTGAACAGATGGATATATTTGTAACAGTTAACATTTTTTTTGCATTTGCCTTAAGAGCACTGCTTGCTTAGCTGCTGGCTAGAAGGGTTTGGAGATGTATTTTATTTGTTTTATTTTTCTGGAATAGGATATGGTTGTTTCTAATTGCAGAGATTTCTTATGTCATAGAAAGCACCTCAGTTCTCAGAAATGTGAATGATATATAGCTACTGCGTAAGGAAAATGTTGTAAAAGAATCCTCCAGTATTACTGCTGCAGAAAAAATAAACATCTCAGCCTAAACCTAGATAAACCCCCATGGACTGAGAAAATAATTTTCAATAACCAGATATTTTTAACTCTGTGTATGAAGGTAGTAATCACAGTCGCCTGTATTTGCATCTAGGGTCTGCCACATTCTAATTGCTTGTCTCTTTTTTTTTTTTTTTCCTCCGAAATGTAAGGCTGTTGGTTAACAGAGCAATGCATTAAGCACTCCATCTCCAAAATAGAAAGAAATACTGCTCTAGCCTCTACCATGTGGCATCTTTAGGTTTCAGGGATTTCGTTTAAATCTGGAATTTATGTCCAGGAGAAATAAATTATTAGATTGTAAAAGCAGCTGGGGAGGGAGTAAATATAGTCTCTTTTGTCCTCTATATCATTTCCCCAGGAAGATAATAAATGTATGGCAAGCGTCTTGTGTTTCCTCAGTCGTACAAATGTTGTGTGTGCGCTGTATTTCAGACGTGAAGCCTAAATTCCAGACAGGAAATCCTGGAGCGATACTGTGCTGCTGTTGGCTGCTGCTGTGGTGCTGGTGGAGCCCCCATCACTTTTTCTCTTAGAAGGAATTTGAAAAATAGTTTCACAAAGAAATTTAAAAGGCCTTGGGTGTACCTCTGATTTGCTGAGTCAGAGATTTAGGGTGTGATCCTAGGGTTTATCTCCTCGGCCAGTGAAAGGCAGCGGGAGCAGCGGTTCCAGTCCTGGCTGCTGGAGCGAGCCCAGGACAGGGGTCCTGCCCTGTGGCCTGATCCCGAGGGCCAGTTTTCCCAGGGTGATTTTAAAGAGCACAAGAGACACTCCTGGTAACTCTTCACTGCCTTACCTGTCCTCATTGCTCTGCGAGGTCAGATACATGGAGCTAGCGTGATGAATGGTCAGGAAAAAATGGGGCCTGATAAGGACAAAAGGAGAAAGAATAGTTAGAAAGTCAGTTGGTAACTTGCTTTTCTGTAGCTGGGCTTGTGTATAGGGCTGTCATTGCCTGCACTTCCGTGCTCGTGTCGGGATGGTTGGTGGTATTTTCAGCCTAGCCTACTTTTGGGGACTTGAAAGCAGCCCTGGAGCAGCCTTGCTGGTCACTCTTTCTGAAGTTGTTTTCAGAGAAGTATATTCAATCATATAGTAATGTTTGTGTAATTAATATTCTGCTTTAACATCATATTTTGAGAGTAGTGTTATATCTCCCTTTAACCAGAGGGGAAAGGAAGAAAGGTAAAATAATTTAGAATACAGCTTCTTTCCAGATTGTGCCTTTTCTGTGGTTTCTGCTTATGTTAAATGAAAACAGGATGGGAACCTTTGAAGCATGGGCTGGGTGTGCGTGTGCAGTGACCCGACGTGTGTGGTAAATGCTAATGGACGGATTGCTGATGCTCTCCTCTTTTTTCACATTTCATGTTAATACAATAACTTGCAATATACTAAACTGTGCATCCTAAGTGAGGTGATCAGGCTTTGCTGGAAAAATCTAGCTGATAGAGATAAGACTGTATATGCTGATGGGATCAGTGTAGAGACAGCTCATAGCTTTGTGTAAGGTCAGCTTGGGTTCAGCGAGGCTCCATCACCCCAACTCCGGGTGAGCCAGCCCAGATTTGGCAGCAGCAGTCCTGAGCTCATCAACTCAGCCGTGCTTGAGCTAATTCTCTGCAGAGTGCCTCGTGTGTCTTCTGTGCCATGTCCTGGGCAGGCAGTACGGACACCCCCAGGTCACCTCTGTGCAGAGCACATCTGCAGAACCAAATTGCTCCGGCTTTGCACCATGCAGAAACAGCCAAAGCGCCGCCCGCGCTGCGCCAGCCCTGGGGGAGAGTCCTGCCTGACCACCGAGCCTCCTCATTTGTTTCTGTTGCACAGTTAAACCTGAATAAATTGCCATGGGCATTGAGGTTTGACTGCGTATAGCATATCTGTCATCGGTGCATTACATTACTGTGTCTCCAAAAGGAGTAGAGAGGAGGTTTAGAACATATTTACTTCTGAAAAATTCGTCCTCCTTTGGGGCCAACACATGCTCTTAGTCTTTGCATGAAATCACAATTGTTTAAAATGTAGCATCTTGCTGTTCAGAAGGCAGATTTTCCTGAGACCAGTGACACACTTGTAATGGAGTAGCGCTGGCTGGAAAATCCCATTTTTTAACAGTTACAGTTGTTTCACACACATACCACAGTGATGTTGCCTCACTATTTTGTCTTGTGATGTCTTGGAGGATATGGCTCATGTTGGTGATATTTTGGCCCCTCTTTTACTTAGGGGAACAAATCCTGCTTGGCTCTTTCGCGCCGCTAGCTCCTCTGGGGTTAATTCCTCAAGGCAGTGGGCAGTGGGCTGAGCACAATCCTGTCTGCAGATTTCTGCTCTGCTGGTGGCATGTACACTAATGGGGAGGCATGTAAAGTACTTCTATAAACTGTGGCCTTGCTATTTTATAGCAGAGAGACTTGCACTGGAGGATTTTTATGCCTCTTTTGAAATTAGAAACCAGCAATAACAGCCATTACGTCCAAGGCAACAGGTCACTGACCAGCCATTTTGTCAGTCTGAGCAGTATGTGGGCGCCACGTGACAGGAATATTTATCTGCCTCTAAGAAAAATGTATCCGTAACACAAGGCAATGCAATTTGTCAGATCGGTATTCCATTAGAGGGAATTTTACTTTAGTTGCTGCTTTTTAAAAGAACTACCGATAGAAGGACTGTGATGTGCTGTAGCCTCGCTGCGGGTAGGCACAGCTCGCGTGGTCAGGTTGTCCGCACTTGCTTATTTGGTCTGAGGAACTTGGTTCAGCTGCAACTCCTATCTTTCAATGGAGGTTGTTGCCTAAGTGAAGAGTGCAAGATGTGCCCCTGTTAAAGTTTGCACTAAAATTCACAGTTAAGGCTGAGACTGTTTTATATCTGCACCTTAACACCAGGAATACCTAACTGGTGCAGAAAAAAAAGATACAAAAAATCAGATGGTGTTCAGTGACCCTTGCCATACTGAAGAACAGCAGGGCAACTTAAGGAGCCAGTTTCAGGTTCAACTTTGAATTTCCTGGCTATTGTTGGGTTATATTCCCATGGAAACGGTCACTCAATGAAGTTTTTGTCTATGCATTTTGACTGGTGACTGCTAAAGGTACTACATAAAGCGTTTCCCTTTTTCTCTAAATGTTTTTTGAGAAAAAGAGTGTGAGAGGATGCTGTCCTGGTCCTACAATAAAAACCAAATCAGGAAATTATTTTGTGTTTATAGAAGAGTCACAAAGGGTCCCATAATGATGATGCCAACCCTCACAGAAATGAACAATTAACTGGCTTCTGCAATGTGATTTACCTTAGATCAAGGAGGGATTAATAAGATATGCTTCAGATAGGCTTCAAATAAATCAACAAATCGTGTTTTTGAGAGGAATACCTAAGAAGGATTCCTGGAAAATGGTTTTCCTCTTGCAAATGCTTTTGAAATACATTGCTTCCCTGAGTAGGACCCATTAGGAGACAAAAACAGGTCAGCACTGGGTCGTACATTGAACTCTTTGGTGTAACACAGGCAAAGGAGCATACCTGTGGGCCGTAGATGCTTTTTCCAATGAGTGTGTGGCTTAGATTTGAAAACAGACTGGAAGTGAGGTGTTTGCATTTGTTAGGACAGCTTTGGAGGGTTACTTCCAGTCAGGGTGCATGCCTGGTGGGTGATCATGTCCGTGGAGGCACAGGGGTGGCTGTGAGCCCCGAGTACCGGGGTGCCTGTGGGATCAGCTGCCCAGAAACACGTGGGCTGACTGCGACAAGGTTAAAGCACCAAGTGTTGCTGGCAGAGCGGTGTGCTGGGATCCTGCAAGCCGTTTTCTGCTCTCGGGATGAGCAATGGCCCTGGGATCCAGTCAGGGAGAAACGGTCAGGCTAAGGGAGGAGTGGAGGAATTCTAAAATTATTCTGCACTTATTTATGCACTTCAGACAACAGTAATTAAATTTGTCCCTGTCCCTTTATATTTAGGAAGTGTAAGGTTGTTCCCTCGGCTTATTTTGATCTTGCACATGGCATGCTGTAGACTGCAAGTCACAAGGACGCTGAAAAATTTGCATTTCTGAGTGAAATTCTCAGGAGCGTGCAGTCCCTTGGGACAGGTATTATTAGCTCTCTGGTTTCATTGGGTGCCTCAGTGAATCATGGTGTGTTTACGGCTAGTTTCTTTAACAGAAGACTCTGGTTATCTCTTAATAATGTATTCTCCTGTGGTTTTTATTTCCAAAGTGCCATGGTAAGGAGATTTTCCCAAAGGCTTCAGTGTGCTTTTGTGCTTCAGCATTTTACCCAGTGTTTTTGGAAGAAGCGTGTAGACTTTTCAGTGAGGCATTTAATCGAATATAAGAGGCTACGCCAAGCTTAGGCTCACATTTGGAGTTCTCCTGTAATAGGCTCACCTTGGTTTATGCTGAGGTTTTAGAGAAGAATAGAAAGGGATGGCAGGTCTAGAAGACTGATGATACAGGATTATTAGTTTCAAGTGGAAATGGGAAAGCATGTTAGGTGAGTTGTCAAAGTCTGATTAGGACTAAACAACCCAAATTAGAAGAGAAATTAAATTCATAAATCATCTAAAAAATACTTAGCTGATGTTAGAAAAGCCTGGCACTGAGAAAAATAACTCTAAGAAAGGTATTTGTATAAAAAGGTAATTTTTCAAACCCGGAATAACACAGAAACGCCTATCAAAATTCAAGAATACATTAAAATTAACAGAAGCGACGTAAGAATAGAGATGAAACCGAGCAAGTATATTGTTGGGACCACGCAGCAGGGCAGCCGAGCGCTCAGCCCCCGGGGTGCAGAACAAAGGCAGGCAGCGGGGCGGGGGCTGCTCCTGGGGCTGCCGGCGTTCTGCATTTCAATATAGAAACATGCCAGCCATGGAAAAAAACTTCTTAAAAAAAAAAAAAAGCAGACAGCATTTAGTCAGTCACGTGTGGAGCAGCTTTTTCCCCTGTAAATATTTCACGGGTTCTGAATCTTCCCATCGACTCCAGATGAAGGGCTGGGTCCTGGTCGCCGGAGGAGCTGAGCATGTGTCCGGGGTGGCTCGGGGTGGGCTGCTCAGCCGGGGACTGCTCAACCTCCCCGGCGGGTATGGAAACCCCAGGGCGGCCAGAGCCAGCTCTGTCCTGGCACAGACGAGTATGTCTGTGTCCCAGTACCAGTGAAAGGTGCTGGGAGTTGGCACTCACACAAAATTTGGCCCTGGAGTAATCAAGTATGTGCGAGCATCAGAGTAACTCAGATGCAGATATTTTCATTGGAAACAGGCAACTTCGCTTTTCAGCTGACACCAAACCTCCAGGCGTATTTTCTTAGGCACTCCAAGTGATTTTTTTTTTTTTTTTTTCTTGGTTCAATAACTTGTAAAGGACAGCTTCCTAACTGCATTTGTTGAAGTGCCATCTCAAAGTGTGCTGACACGGGGACTGACTGACGCATGGCAAGTTATCAGATGCTTAGAGATGAAGGAAGCAGTAACACAGGCAGCCGTTTCCTTTCACAAAGGATGTGCCACCTTTCGTTTGCCTCTACCTCCATTTCAAGGGATTCTTCAAATAAAGAAGGGATATGTGAACCTGTCTTGCCTGACATTTTTTTTTTATTGAGTACCATGATAACTTGGAGTTCACTTGTTACAAGCGTTTTGTGTAGTGGGTGAAATACCAGGGGAAAGGAAAGAACTAATGCTGTATTTCCTGAAAAACTAGGATCTAAACATATAAATGTCACTGGGTAAGAGTTACCTGAAACAACTGGAAGGGGAATTAACACCTGGTTTTTCAGGAAACATTGGTTACCACTATCAGTTTTAATGAAGTGTATTAACTAAATTGTGTTCTGAGTACTCATTCAGCCCTGTTTATGGCACACTCTTGAGTACATTTACTGTTTGTCAGAAGTGCAAACTAGTGAACATATGAGGCTTTAAGACAGGCCATCTGTTAGTCTTAGACCCTTGGATAATTGTCAAACAGTTCTAAAAATAAGCACATACAAACTGCAAGGGGGTGCAAAGGTGATTTTTCTTTAGAGTCTGATAGCAAAGGGAAAGTAGCAACCAGAAATTAAAAATGAAAATAAATAGGTTGATCCTGTAAAGCAAGCTTGCTTTCCTTTTCTCCCTTTCTCTCTCCTTCCCCCGCCTCCCCTCAGTGTTGCTGCTTTCTTTTTTTTTTTTTTTTTTAATTTAGTTTTTTTCCTCTTGCTCTTCTGGGTCACGGCATCCCTTGAATGCCTCTCCAGTTTAGGATTAGAGCAGCACCAATTTAAGGCTCACAGCTTTCTGTAGAGAGCATAATCTCCAATGGCTAAAGCAAGGGTCGTCTTGTGTCCTCTGCCTAAAGTAATCCCTTTATAAAGTCAAGGCATAAAGATTTTTATCTTTATGGATTGCTGTTAGACAGAAATAGTACCTGTGCACGTAAGTGTGTGTGCTTATGGGTATATAATGAGGAATAATGGTTGAAAGATTTTTGGACCAGTTGGAATTCAAAAGATGCAAAACATTGTTTGAAAAAAGAATGCTGCAGATGGTACTTTGTAAATATTTAGACACTCTAACTTCTGTTTGTAGCAATTCAGAAGGTTTGTTTTGTCTTCTTTTATATATATGTTCAAATGTGAGATTGAACCTTTGCTTCAAGTCAACGCCTGACTCTGAGGTTTAGGTTTTTTGTCTGGCAAGCTGTGTGTGTTGACAGTCAATGGAGGGACCGCTTCTCTTGTCCCCGCCAGCCCTGCTCCGTAAGGGGCAAAGGGGAGAGAATGGGCAGGAGGGGGCACAGCCCCAAGGAGTCCCCAGCCAGGACCCTGATCCCTGGGCTTGGAGCTGGGTGGTGCCTGGAGCGGTGGTGGAAACCTGGACAAGGAGGTGGGGAGAGGCAGGCAGAGAAACTGCCTGGGTCTGGTGGACCCCGTGCACGTTGGGAAAAATATAGGCACTAATAGGAATTAGCTTCCGTGTCACAAGATCAGGCAGCCATGATCATGCATCACCCCCGGGATTGGTGTTTCCAGTCTAGGGTTGGCATTTTCAGTCTGGGCGGTTTTGCAGTGCCGGTGCAGCCCAGTGTCCCCCAGGCACCGAGCCGTGGGGCAGCCAGGGAGGCATGGGCTGAGCAGCCGGCTCTGCAGCAGCGATGTGCGGGCAGTAAGCACTGTGTGCGTCCGCTCCCAAACACCCGGCGTGCTCATGCGCATGGGCCACCCAATGGCTAACCACCAGTTAAGTTTCATGTTGGCTGTTTGTTGCATAAATCTATTATTTCCATAATTCCGATTGAATTATGGAAATGGAACGGTTTCTGTTCATTTTAATGGGAATTGGAAGGGGAGAGAGGGGCTTTATAACCTTTCATCAGAGTCCCAATCTCTGTGTAACGCTGCAGAAGGCTTATGAATTTAACTTGAGGGTGATGGGCATTACCAGCCTTGTTGTGCCATTTCTTAACCTCTGTATAACATACCTTTTTTTAGGTGTATATGCTTACGCACATAGACAGTGTTCCTCTAAATGGCTGATACAAAATATCTAAATACGTAACAGATGCACAATGGCACTATAGACTGGATGTATTATGGCCCCAAACCATTATCACACCCCTCGCAGTTGCATTTTATTTTTTTCACCTGCTCCTGTGTAGTACACCTGTGACTTGTTGGCAGTGAACGCTGTTGCAGTGTGGGAGACTCCCAGCTTGACTGCCTGGCTTGGAGCTCTGCTCCATCATGTGCTGCCTTTTTTTGTGTGTTTTTTCTCTCGATCTTTATATAGCTTGTAAGAGTTCTTTGAACTGCTGTAAGTGATCATCTTTCAAGCTTGATGCTTTCCTTCTTGACACAGTGCTCTGAAAATGGAGAGTGTCATGCCAGTGTTTTCGTAATAATGCATGTAGAAAAACAGAGAAATATTCATTGTAGATGTCCTGCACGAATGGCTTGATCCGCATCCAGAGGGCAGGCAGGGGGTGTCCCCAGGGAAGATCTGGAGAGCAATCAGTATCTACACGGACAATAATCAACCATTCTTTGAAATCCTTTTATTTCCTGCAAAACCCGCCGCCCAGTTCCTTGGTCACAGACACTTCCGCAAATGGTTCATTTGGGGATTGTGCAGCCAGTAGAAAATGCCACTTAAACACTGCGACAGCCCCGAGGCTCGGGGTAGTTGCATTTTTCCCGCTGACGTGGCTAACGGATTTGCTATCCATTTTGCATGATTATTAAGAAAAGAAAAGAAGAAATTTTCCAACCTTGTCCTATAAATAAGCTGTGACTTACTTGATCTTGACAGGTGACTTAGTGCTGCTGTAGAGTTTTCCAGCTGCAATAATGTCTCAGAATGATGTATTCAGTGGGGTATCAGCTGTGAGCCATGCGTAAACCAGGGGGCCTAACAGGAGCTGTGAAGAGCCATTTTTACTGTTCCGCTTCCAAATTATGTCCTGCCTCCTGCCGGCCCCCACATGCATACGTGTATGGATGGCCTTGTGAGCAGGTAGGCATGTGCAAACACACACACAAGCGTGCCTAGAGAGGCTTCATTTTTGTGGCTGCTCTATTTTCCTTTGAAAATCACCATTAAGATTTTTTTTAACATCTAGAGTTGAAAAATCACCCCGAGCTGTTTCCTGCTAGCCCTCCCTCCTGCTGGAAAGGTGGGTGAAATTTCCTTAGGCTACTTGGGTAGAAGCATTCCCGTAGTATCACACGTTTCAAAACGGTTGCTCCCTTCTGGCCTTTATGGTTTCATCCTGCCGCCTGGAACAGCGCAGTGTGGCATCGGGGTGGAAGCTGTTTCTGCTAAGGCACAGGGCATTCTCAATCCCAGGATTTACTTATTTTTCAATTGCTCTGGAAGCCTGATCAGCCAGGGGAATTTTCTTTGTCTGTGGGCACACACAGAGGTGCCTAATAAAGTTATTTGGTAAAGCACGGGTCAAATATGCAAAACACACGTGAGACAAGAGACATAAGCACTGAAAGTCTCGGCCGCTTTCTGACATGTGCAAAGCACAATTCCAATAAGCTGCACATGGATGGGGCAGAGGGAGTAGAAGCAAGGCAAGACATGACAGTTGCTAGTAACAGGAGACAGGTTGCCAGACTTTTTTTGGAAAGCATGTTTGTGTGGTCTGAAATACATTTTAATAGGTGTGAAACCTATCCTGGTTGCAGAGGATAGGGACAGGCTTTCATGGGTCTTCTGAACACACACCAGTGATGGTTACACAGTGTTTGCACATGCAGGAACCTGGTGGGCTGCTGTTCACCAGCACTTAGGCGCGCAGGACGTACGTGTTGGTGCACATGGTTTGTGTTGTGCAGGATCTGCTTTCTCTTGTGCAGGGGGAGGATTTGGTGCACGCAGGCTTTTGTATCCCTAGGCGTTACGGATATGTTTGTGAGGTCCCGTATAAAATATGGCTCTATTTATTAACTGCTTGGTCCGGGGACTACTCAGCATATTGATTGCCAGTAATGCATGCAAAGGGAATAAATGGTACATTCCCAAGATATTAAGACAAAATCAAGATTTGCATATGAAAAATGTATATTTTATTTTTTTTAACTGATAGCCCTATGGCCTGGCTAGTTGCTCAGCTTCTACCTGACTCAGCAATGAATGGCTGCAGGATTTGAATATAATCTGTTTGTTTCTTTGTGTAAGCTCTGCTCAGAAACCCAGTATATTTGTTGTATTAGGAGTGTATATTCGTTGTATTAGGAGTGTTCAGAACATATTATTAACCTATGTTTTGAGGAGGGAGGGCTCACAATGAAAGCTTCATTATCAGATTTAGAGCCACATACCATTCCTTTATTGACCTGCCTGGTGTAATCAATGCAGCAGCCACACAAGTTTGAAATCATGTTCTCTGACTGTAGACCGTGCGTCATGCATCTAGTGCTGATTGTGCATTATCTTTTAAATGACACTGCCTAAATAAGTATGGATTTGTCTACCACGAATAGCCCTTTTTTAGATTTGAAGATGGTAAACCTTTTGCTTTTTTTATTGATATTCAGGATGACCTAAAAATAGAACTGTAATGAAGTGCACGAGAAATGGCCATTGTTAAGATGCCGAGGAGTGTGTCTGAGCAGAGTGTCCTGTGTATTCCTTCCCATTTTCATGCTTTCCTAGGTAGGCTTAGTGGACAAGCTTATTGTCGGCGCTGCCACTATATTTGTAGGGCTCCATCCATCCTCTTCCATAATGTCATTATTTGACTTGAGAATAACATCCAACACTGCAAAGGTCATTCCTTACTAAGGCCGGGAAAATTTCCATGTATAGCAAAGTAAAAAGCAATTGGATTTTATGTTTGGTGATGTTAAATTGTCTAAAAGCAAAGTAGTTTCAACTGTCAATTCACTTGACATTATTCAAGTATAATGCTTTATCCCCTGATAAGCTTTCCAGGTCTTTGCACAGTACTTCTGGTTTTTGATTCTGAAATATTTAGCGTCACAGGCTGGGGCTAGTGTTACGCTAAACAAGGACCAGTTATTTTGTGATTTCATCAGTCGATTGTATTTAATTTAATTTCACATGGGCTCCTTCCAGGTGTGTGGCAGCTCCGATGCTTCTGCCGCCTCTGTAACCTTCTGGCCCGTTAAAGCCTGACCGTTATTGTGTGGAGTTTCCTCGCTGCCCACCCACAATATCACAGAGAACTTTTACCATGATTTAGGAACTCAGCAGCACTTCTGACACCTGGTGGTCACTTTTTGGGAGTGCACAGTCCAGAAGCGCTCCTGCCTGCAAAAGGGGTCACCGTCGCCTGGCCCTGCGCATCGCAGGCTGCCCATTAGCTCTTTCTGCAGAGAGTTTTCATCAGGGAGATGTCATCTCTGGATAAAGCGGAGGATCATGCATTTTCCTGATCGAGATGTAACTGTGGATAGTATAGAAGGACCAGATGATTTATGAAAAGTTAAAATATCTTACTCTATTTTGAAGCTTCGTCGTTGTAAATAAATAGATTCAAAATTCATTTTGTGTTTAAAAACTTATTCTTCAAGCTGGTGGACTTGTCTGGCTCTGTTGTTAGGCAGATGGAGACTAGTAAAATTGCCTAAGCTTGAAATAATGCAAATGAATTTTTATATTTGGGGATGCAGGGGAGCCAGCTTGAGAAAAGCTCACCATGAAGCACATCTCTAGTTGCTCAAATAGTTGAATAATCACAGAAATGAAGCTGAGCTGATATGTAGGACTGGGTTTCAGTCAGCACACAAAATGTAGGTGAATTGGTGCTGCTCTAAAAATACGCTTCCAAGGTTGGCTTCACGATTTATTGGCTCCTGCACAAAATGGCAAGACAGGTCAGCATCCTCTGATGCGAGATACTGTGATGACATGAGGCTATTACAAATCTACCGAAAGGAAAAAAGGGAACAAAAAAGACTCTAAACTGCTGAAAGAAATATGTAGAGCAAAGTCTATTCTTTAAAGAGATTTAACTTCTGGGTTACATGTCCAGCCTTTTTTCTGCTGGGTATATTACCCTGGTGCCTGAACTGGCGGTTCAGCTGTTATTGCTGAAGTATTTCTTGGACTGAGAAGTGTGTGTCACAATCTGGTGTCTCTTGCTGCCAGTACTTGCACCCGGTGCTATGAGAATAAAAGAGTAAAATATGGCAAGGGTTCCGTCCGTGATTCAGATTATTATTTTTTTTTAATTGTTATAGTTAAGGGAATTCCTAAAGGCAGTTTTTGCCCGTGAAGTGTTACCACTTCCTTTATATGTACTGAAAGAAAAAAAAAAAAAAAGAGAAACCCTCATGGCTGTACTTGGCTTGTAGCATTTTTTTTCTAAGTTCATGCCAGCATTAACAGATCTGTCAGAACAAAGCAAATGTGTCATATTGGCAGCTGTTACTTATGAGTACTTTTTCTTTATTGCATTTTGTTTTGTAATAATTGAGAAGCTTTTATGTCGAGCTCTGCATAAATGGTACTGAGTAGGAGGGTATGGGCATGCTTTCTATTATTCTGCCCCTCATGCATGTCTCCTTTTTTCGTCTTTCCAGAACCACACATTGAGCCAGCACGCACAGTGAGCCACTGGCACTACAGGACACCTCTCTGCAGAAGACTTGACGGTGGCACAGTGGGGAGGACCATTTGAACATTACATCCAATCAAAGTGTCATTTGCAACCCAGATGTAAAACTCTAATGATTTGGCCATGAGGCGCTGCTATTATAAGCAGCTGGAAATGAATATTAATGGAAGAGATTAAAAGTATTCCATGCTCAGTATTTTTTATTGTCCTGCTTCAGCTAGTGTACTTTAGAGCTTCTGCTTCTGACTGAATTTATAGTGTTAGATAAATCTGCTTTGATGCTGTTGCCCTTTGTTGCTTCTTGTATTATATTGATAGTTAAAGATTAGGTGTGATTTTTTTCTTTTTTGTTAACTGCTTTTTAATTGCAATTTTAGATAACTGTGCATTGTGATGTGATTGCTTGGCTATTGTCTGAATATTTCTTTTTAATTTTTTAATTAAAGACTAATGCTTTGATTGGATTTGCCAGTTCACCGGACAGTGATTAAAACTATGTAATGAATATAATCGGTTTCAGTGCAACTGGATGGTCTGCTTTATAAATGTGACTTAATCTGATTGCAATAACTAGTACAGTTCAATAAAGGGAATACATGAGCTTAGCGTCAGCGGTTGTCTGTCTGTCAGTACACGCTGCATCAACACTGCTGGCTGATGTGTGTAAATCATAAAGTGATGGCTCACTCGACAGTGGAGAGCGTTCTCACCTCAGGAGGAAGGAAGACTGGGAGAAAGTGAAGGCCACGTTCCTGCATCTGGGGTTGTACTCGCTCCTGGATGCACCTCCCAGGCTCCCGGGTAAGCTGAGGTGAGATAAGAACATCTTCTCTGAATCTGGGTGTGAAAAGGAGTTGTTAGCTTAACTACTCTTAGCTCTTAACTCTTAAATACTCTCAGCTTTTACTTAAGTCAACAAGAATAGAGGGGACTTGGTCTGTAGCCGCCTTGACCCCATCTCTGTGCTTCTTTGTTTCAATCAAAAAAACCAACTTTCTGGATTGTATACAAATGCGCAAATACTGGATCAGGCCTCGGGGACCCTGGTAGGAGACTGTATATTTCAAGCACGTGGACTTCTAGGCCCACAGGTATTGTAGCTCTATGTAACTGCCATACTTCTGACACCTGAAACTGCCATCATGCAGCCTAACAGAGCTAATTAGCAGGCTTTTTTTTTTTTTTTCTTTTTAAACATATCATATGGTAATGAGGTAAGTTATCTCTCCAGTCAGAGAAACAGTCATTTTAAGGACCATGGACACCTTTGGAAAGTTAGTGAGATGCAGTTCTCATGGTATCTCCTGCTTGAATGAATCATAATCATCATGAAAGATGTTTAGCAGTTGTGACAGCTGAAATGATGTGGTTACCCATTCCCACGATGTACAAGGCTTTGCAAGACTGTGGCATACAAACATGCACAGTTAGAGCCTTTCAAAATCATTGCGCTGAACTACAGCACAACTGGTTGTCATTGTACTGTGTCTGGGCTTGGAGCATGAAAGTGATATTTTGTAGGAAAAATGTTTTCAAGGACTTGTAGTCAGTGCCCAAACTAGTTTATATAGCCAGTTTATTAACAAGTGCAAGGGCACAGTTTGTTGACGCTGCAGACAACGTTTTCAACGTTTAGATTCCTGCTGATGCTGACAGTCATGTTGCATGCACGTAGTTCCTCCAAGCCAGTGGGACATACCGCATGTAAGGGAAGGCTACTGGGCATAGCTGAGATAGGGTCATACCTACAGCAGGAGGCAACAGAGCAAGTTCTAGCTTGAGAAAAGTTTCAACTTTCTCAAAAAAATGAAGTAATGTCCCATTTGGGGCAAATGATAGATGCATTTCTTATTCTGCCAGTTATACTGCTGAAATAGCATTGCATGGACAGTCAGAAAGAGTTTAAGCTCAAAATTTTGATTTGTGATAAATTTATGAATCCTAATATAACAGAATTAGGAACGACTTTTCTTAATTCCAAAGAGGGCAGTTCTGGTTTTATCTAGTTAATTCTTAGCTAACTGTTTATGCAACAAAATCATTGTATTAAAATGATCCATTTCTAGAAAAAGCATTAGCTTTCTACCTGATTATTCCTCCATAAGCCATGGCACATATGTTTATGGGCTGAAAAATTAGCTAATGAAATCACCAATTCATTATTCTCATTCATAATATATGCATACCTCTCAGTCATAGGCAACGTTTTAAGGTGGGAAATGGGGAAGTGTCTTGCAGTACAGGCTCATAGACATGCCCTCGCAAGAAAAACTTGATGGGAACGTACATCAGCTGCTCTGCTAATGGCTCCTGTGCCATCTTCTCCCTGCTGAAAGCAAGGCAGCAGGTTCTCACAATGGATGTACTGAAATGGGAGGCTCTTTGCCAACCCTGGGTTCAGAATGAAGCTTGATCACTTCTGGGCAGGCCTTCGGAAATGAGAAGGAAGATACAGGTTTCTATCTTCAGGAAAAGGTTCTGTGTTGGGAATCCCAAGAGTGAAGTGATGTTTCCATGCAACTCTGAGAGCTGCTTTAGTAGTGCTGTACTGAAGCACATGCCTTTGTCTCAGCATCTCCCTGCTGACTAGTTAAAACTAGGTGTACATTCACTGTGCTGAGATGGGGAACTCCCCACGTGGGGATCCTATTCTGAGCTGTATCATTTTCCCCACCTGTACTGGAAAGGTGGGCACGGGGCCAGGGTGCTGGGGTCCCCGCTCGGCCTGGCAGCACCAAGCAGGCTGGTGCATAAGCTGCGCGTTGCATCTGCCTTGAACTCTGGCAAACCGTGGGCAGGGGTGGAGGAAAGGAATAGTTTGGTTTTCCATCCTGCCTTTAAAAGGTATGGGACCCTGAAGCACGGGAGTGAGGGCTGTGGTCCTGCTCCATCTTCATCCTTTCTAGTCTATGAGCTTCATTCTTGAGCAGCACAAGTCAGGCCGGAGAGAGGGGCTGGACTGTGCCCTCAGGGCTGGGAAAAAAATGAGCTGCTGTCCTCTTCTGCGGGTGTTCTAGTATCTTACAGTATTTGGGTAATATTTGAACACTAATGGACAAATGCTGCTTTTCTTATTTTTCCTTTCCGGGCCACTTAGGTACAAAAGTGCAGGGACACTTGCCATGAATCTGCTGGGTTGCTTTGTGGTATTTTTGATACAACCAGGCCCATATGAACAGTCATTGTTATAATCACAGCACACACCATGGCAAGGGGTGGTGCTGTCTTGGTAGCTCCTTTCTTAGGGACAAAGAAATCCAGTTTGGGTGAGGGGGTGAAAGCTACTGCATGGAAGCAGAGGGAGAGCCATCCGCTCTGCTGCTGCTGCCACGGAGCTGCATCTGCAACGCACTGGACACCTGCAGCTCCCAGAGTTGGTCCTTAGCCTATGCCAGGGCACAGCGCTGATGTCTGACCCCTCTTCCCAAGGCCTGAGCCTCCCCCGGCAGGGCTGCGCCAGCCAGGGCACCGGGTGGCAGAGCTCTGGCGGTTCCCGTGCGGCTGGCTTTTCCTGTGCCGCTTGTCCCGCTCGGGAGCGGGGGCAGAGCAGCCCTGCGCCGGTACAAAACACAGCTTTGCTGGCATAGCTGCAATCACACCAGGGAGTGCTTCGCCAGCGTAGTATATAGTTCCTGTATCCGTTAAAAGCTCCTAGGGAAAACAGAGCCTAACTGCAGGTGGAGAAAGATAATATCACAGCTTCTGGTACATGTTTGTGCTTTCACCCCCTTTTTCTTAGTGGCCAAGAAGTGTTAGAGAAGGCATTTGGAAAACAGTCAGAAACGTTGGCTCCAAAGGCACCTATATTTCAACAGCTACAACACGGTGAAAATGGGACGGAGAGCCTTTCCGTAATCCCCGTAATGTTTCCCTGCCTGTTGGTGTACTCGCAGCTCCTGTGCGGTGGTGGTGTAGACATGGGCTGGCACAGGCTGCTCAAGGCGTGGGTGACACGGATGACTCACAGGTAAGTGCAAACCAGAATTGCCGAAATTCTTGCTGAGGATGGGCTTTAGGTAAAAGTCGCTTTATGATCTGAGTGGCATTAGGGACAGTACAGTGTCGAAAAACATGAAAAATATTTTAAATGTGTAAAGAAACATTGTATAGACCATTTAATATCTTCAAGTTTAGGCAAATACTGAAATATAAATTCATATTAACAATGGACTTGTATTTGTAGCAGTCCACACATCCAAAAAGCATTGAATATTTAGTCAAGAAGTAGCAAACAGTATCTACAGGTGATATATTGTCTACATAGTCGGCTTTACACATTGTTTTATTCAGTGATTCTGTAGATACTTGTCTAATCTTCAGCAAGGGGTCACCACCCTTGGTCAGGTGTCTTAGAGTTTTGGAAAAAGCAAGTGCTTAGCCCATTGCCTCCAAAAGAAAGGGACAGAAAAGAAGTTTGGGGACAATTTGAGGGAGTGAGTGACTGGTCACTCTGTGCTGGAGCATCTTTGGGTGGGCTGGGGAAGGTCACCCCACTGCACAGCAGCTCAGAGGGGATATTAAAGGGAAAAATGAGAGGTGAGAGGGCCGAGGGGCAAGTCCCTCCACAAGATTCCTGCCCTCCAGAGGAGTTACTGGAAAATCCACCCTCTGGTGGCCATTTACCTTGCAGGGAACCCGCATAGCCCATGCCCCAAGTGCACATCTCACTGTCTCCTACCAATGTCTAAGAGCAGGCTGGGTTTTGGTGTGTTTGTCTGGCTTTTAACGTGTGTAAATCACTCTGTGGTACGGGCAGTGAAGGCTCTTCTCCTGGTCTGCGTGAGCGGTCTCCATGTTTTGGCCCATGCCCTAAAGCAGTGAGGTTCCTGCAGTCCCCTCTCCACCACCTCAGAACAGCTGACTGGCTTTAGCCACGGTGCAGAGGTCTGGGGTACCGTATCCCTGCTGGACGCTGGCAGTAGTTAGCCAGGGCAAGAACAACGCCCTGCAGGTGCCGCCATGGACGAAAGCGTGTGAGCTTAACAACATATGACCACAGAAATACAGGTGGGGGGAGCTGCAGTGGCCACCGGTTTGGAGCCGATGGGAGCGTGCCTTGCTCTTCATCGCTTTTTCTTTTTTCTTTTCTCCCCATTTTTGCCTCTTGTGAAACTGTTCTTAGTTTTACCTGTCTTTGTGAAATTGCTGTCATCCTCACAACTTTAAGATCCCTCTCCTGCAGTTGGCAGCCAGGGCTTGCCTTTTGACCTATTTATCTGTGAATTATTGTTACTTTCCTGAGGCTTAGCAGATTAGGTGACAGAGGGAGACTGCCTGTCTACAGGAGGTGTCCAAAGCAGAAACATCGGGCACCCCAAGAGAAAGACAAGCTAATTACTGCATCACCGACAAGATTGCTAACAAAGTATGGTCTTCACTGCCCTAATAACGAGCTGCAATTTAACCACATGAGAGTGCCCTTTTCTGAGGAAAAAAGCAAAGCATTTCCCCGATGTGCGGGGGGTGCCAGGGAGGAGGGGGGCCAGGCCCAGCCTTAGGCTGGTGCAGCACCTCGCATGGGGGCCCGGCCCCTCGTTTGGGCTGGGGGCGCAAGCAGGGAACGGCCCTGCACCCCCGTCGGCCCTGCCTGTCCTGCTGGCCGCCTCTCCCCGAGCTGGCAGCACGCTGCCCCGCTGCTCTCTGCGGCTGTCCCCTTCCTTCTGCCGTCCCCGGCCATCTGTGTCCCCGCGGCAGGCGGTCGCTCCGCCATGCAGCGCCGCTGACCCGGCCCGCGGCCCTGCAGCCTCCCGCCAGCGGGGAGGACAGAGGGGGAACACAGGGCCTCCATGCCTGCCAGCGGGGCCGGGGGATGCTGCCGCAATGGCCACGGCCAGTGCTGGGGCCTGGCTGTGAGGCCTGGCCTGGCACCTGGGTGGAGGCCATGGGGGAACGCCGGCCCGTGGCTACGAGCAGGAGCAGCTGATCTCTGCTGAGACACTCCTGCCCGCACTGCGTGGGGAGGTGGGCGCCCGCCATGCCCCGAGCCGAGCCGTGGTGGGGCCCCCCAGCCTCCCCGCGGGCTACCGGGCCACCCCCATCCTTCCTGTGGTGCCTTGCTCGGCCTCCGCTCACAGCGGGGAGGCCGATGTGCTCCCCAGCCTCTATGGGGCTTTTTTTTATTTATTTTTTAAATCAAAACTTTTTGGTTTGTTTTCTGAGGTGTGTTGGTTTTCTGCTGTGTGGGAGAGCCGAGCTGCCCCGCAGGCGGGCAGGCGCAGGCGCCGGGGGTTCCCGGCCACCGCTCAGCCCCGCGGCAGCCTTGTCCTTCAGGGGTTTGGCCACCCTGTTTCTGCGTGGATTTCACAAGCTGCCTGGTGAGAAACGTCACGCTTCGAGGCTGGTTTGGAGGGCTTTAGGGACATCAAAGCCCCCAGGTAAAGAAATGTCATGAAAGTATTTTCACTATTTTACCCATACCTGGTTTTTACTGCTTTGTCTGTATTCATAGCACAGGGGTGTCAACCTGCTCGAGCAGGTTGGAGAGGCAATGCAGAGTATTTACTGAGTTGTGGCAGAATGTACAGACTAGGTTTTCTGGATTTTGCTTCTCCTGGTGTTCCCAAAGGCGTGTTGGTGTTTAAAGCCCTGTGCAGCACGGATGGCCTCCGCGGGAAGCAGGGACTAGAGAGCTGGTGCAGTGCGGGACGACGTGTGTGAGAAACCCTGCTAAAAGAGCCTTTTGGAAAAATCTTTAGACCCAAAATCTTTTAGTACCAACTGAAATCTTGCTTTGAACTTAAAAAAAAATAATATATATTTATCTATGTCTTCAGTTTTATGTGACTGGAAGAGGTAGCGTGATCCTTCCCTCACAATAAAGGAGTGAGCAAACGAGCCCTCCAAGCTGCACGTGCTGAAGCCGCGTCCCTGAGGTTCTGGGCTCTTCTTTACCCAGGGAGAGAGAAACAACATTTTTTTTTCTGGCTGAAAGCAATGCAATAAATAAGTGCATCTTCTTCTTCCAGTTGCAATTTATAGGCACTGTTCTTCAAGAAATTGGCTTCTACGCATGAAAGCTATAAAATATACATGCCATTTGAAAAAGATACAGCTTCACCCGTACATTTTCTGGTTTATTCACAAAGTATCTCAGTGCACGCCTGCCATAGAGGGAGGGTTAAGGAAGTGTGCAAATGAGCTCAGCTAATGCTTTTGTAACGGTACTAAAGAAATGGCCACAAGTTTCCATTAGCCTCATATAGCAGAAACAATTTGGGTTGCTAATGGGGAATGGCAGAGTTTCACCCAAAGTAGGACCCAGAAACATTTTTCTTCATGAGGACTCTTGTGGCTCAAGACTTGATCAAGTGTTGCACAATTCCTAATAAATATGCAATTTGTTATATTACAGTGTATATCCTCAGTGCTAAAATGCTCAAAACTGGAAGATGAGGCCTCAACTGAAAGCAGAATGAGGTCTGGTGTACAGACAATGGAAAAAGAGGTGGATAGACTAAAAGGAGAAGGTAGGCAACACCTGACTGCGGCATGGCCCGTGGATGCAGTGCATGAGCTTACTATTTTTTCCTCTCTCTCCCTAACTGGCCTGATAATTTCTGTGAGGGTGCCATGAGCAATTGTGTTTGAATAAAATCCCATCTTTCGCTCTGGTTTCATGCTTGAAGCTGAGGGGGGGTGTGGGTGCAAGCACAGGACCAGTGCAAAGCAGTGCCAGAGAGGCTCTCCACTGAGCAAAGCCACGTACGTGATTTCCTGGCGGTTGTAGGTTTGTACTGGCTGTTGCTATTACTAGATAAACCTGGAGTTTTGGTGATAGCCGTCTGCCATGTATACTCACCTGCTCCCTGGCTAGTTGGATTATTTTTTTCAAATTCCAGATCTCTCTTTTTGCTTTTTCTACATTTCCCTCCCTCAATCCTTCCCTACACTCCCAGCAGTGGCACCTGTGTGGCGACCGCGTTTATTTTTGCCAGTGTTCATATGGAGACTGTGTGGTAAGTCTGATGCAGAAGAATCTGCCCGCTTTGGTGTGGCTTGAGAAGGGTTGTCTGACCGTGGGCAGAGGCACAAGAGCAAGGAGAAATTCTGCACCTGTAAATTTTTTTAAGGCTGCAAATTGATTATTTGATGAAAGGACGTATGAGAAAGCTGAGATACCTGTTCCCCACTTGAGAGGGGAGGCAACCTTTACTGGTAGATAAGATGTGTTTGTACTAGCAAATGGGAATACTAACTTCCCTTCTCTTAATGAGGGGTTTAGCACCCTAATAGAGCATAAAATGCAAATTAAGTCCAGAGTCACCCCTGCCCTCCATTCTTCATTTTGGAGCCTAATTCCAGTTATAGATACTTTACATTAAAGAATACACTAACCTTCTTTGCCTTCTGGTAACTGCCAGCAAAGTGCATCTTCTTTCACGTTGCACTGCAAATGTGTACACAACCATTTCCCTTGACTTCAAGGAGTTAAATGTTCACATATGTACGGCACACTAGGATCAGAGCCTTAGGTAATCTAATGATACTGGATAACTTGACTGTGCATCATTAGCTCAATGATGCACCAAGCTCAGGGAGAGGGGGAAAAAAAACAACAAACCAACACCCGAACCCTGAAATATATTTGTGTGTGAGAGAAAAATCTGAAGGGAGGGGAGAGGAAAACACAGTCAATATGTCTACAGTTCATTTAAAATGCTGAAAAACGTATTATTGGGGTTTTTTTTGTCAAAAATGTTATTGAGGATAGAAACACAAAATGAGAGAAGAACCAGTGAGGAATCCAGAATACCCTCATGGTATGTGAAACCCCGCTGGAACAAACGGAGAAGAAGTAGGTGCTGGAAAATATATATTCAAAGCAATACAGACACATGTAAGCACCAGAACTGCAAATTGGGCCTGAAAAACTGACTCTTTCTTTGCAGAGCTGCGTGTTGTTCCTTTTCGGAGACCTATCGGTGCATCCTATTCAGCCAGAGCTCCCCTGCTCAGCTGTATGTTACTTTGCCCATAAGGGTGTTGAACAAATATTTTGTATCCAAGAGAGACTCATTAATGTCTTTCAAACCGGATGCAAGTTTCTCATTATTCTTCTGCATAGGTCTAGTAATGGGAGCCTCCTCTAGAGATGCCCTACGCAGATGTCTTTAGGCAATGTTGATGGCATGAAGCAGGAATTGTTTTCACTGAAAGATTTATAACCTTATAGCCTTTCCAAGCCTAGGCAGTGCATGTGGACTGAGAAGCAGCAGGAAGGGTTTTCTGACTTCTGCACTATTCTCTAATACTGACTAGCCTGGAGAAATCATTTTGGTCTAAATTTCTGCTGTCCTGGGTCCTCTGTATGAGGAATGAAATGTCAGGGGTTTTTCAAAGGTACCGAATGTTTCTGACTCCTATTTGAATCGAAGCTGCAGGTTTTGAGTCCTTATTAAAAAAAATCCCAAAAACCTAAAAACCCCAAGCCCATGGATCTGAATTTAGGGCTCCCCAAATCAGAAGCCACTTTGAAAGACAGGCAGAAGCACAGAACAGCCGATAGATTTCCATATCCTGCAGGGTTTTGGCATGAATCCCCTTCTTTGGTTCCAGGCAGAAAAATACAAAGAGACGTCTGTGAATAGGACCTCGCTGGGTGTCCAGCCCTCTGAGTGAAATTTCCTGTGCAGAGGATGGTCTCAGCCTACATTTTCTAGTTATTATATAGAATTTGTTTCCTGCTATGCTAGAAAAAAATGTATAAAAATATAAAACCCTCAGTGAATTCTCACCTTATAGAGCTACTTCAAGCTGTACAGGCAGAATTTGTACTGGAGGAGTTGACATTGAACAGGGTAGTTCAAGAGAGACACCAAAGCTCAGCAGAGACATCCTTTAAAAATGTTTTGTCTTGTCTGCGATATTTTGTAAGTTGATCCAAATCAGATTTTGGAGTAATACCATTAAAGTCAACAACCCAACACCCAGGATGAATCTCACTCTTAAAGTGCCATTCAGGCTCCTTGAGAGATACACATCCCAATGACTCCTTTAGCAGTCATTAAACCAATTATCATCTCAGTCTATTTCCAACAATTATCATCATAGATTTTGGGGTTTAATCAGCTTTTTAATTGACCTGTGAATAAGACAGGAGATACAAAAATCTCCCCTGATACCTCAGGTGTAACTATTACACACCTAGCATTGCTGTGCACATGAAATAATTTACACCATAATACTGATCTGAGGCTGGGATACGAACAATGACGTTCCTATAAATTAAGAATAAAAGCAAATTGAAGACAGTAAAGGAGAAGAAGAGGAAGTAGTAATCCATAAACAGAATGTCACCACGATTGGTGTCATTGCTTCCGGGACTTCCTTGGCCAGCAAACTTTGGAGCTGGAAAAAAAAGTTTTTTTTCTAAAACTGTATGTAACACACCAAATAAATTGTAAGTGACACAAAAAGTTTTGACCATCTCTTAATTGCTACAATTACTGAATTGAGTTGCAGGAATGTCTTCAGACAATTGCTTAGGACTTTAAAAACAAATCAGCCATTTAGGCAGATGTCCCTCCTGCAAGCAACTAACTTTTTTAATACCACTTGCCTTGGTACAGCACTGCAAAGTGGCCTGAATGCAGCAATTTGCGGGATTTGGCACTGAGAGCCCCGCAAGCACTTAGCAAAAGCAATTGTGTAGCTCTATTGAAAATCCCGCATATCATGCTGTGGGGAGCCAGCACTTTTTATCTGTCGGCACTGTTGGTGACAAATATTAAAATAAAAAGTATGACACTATAGGTGCTTCAAAATTCAAACTGCAAGTTTCCTACTGCGGGACTTCTAACCATGTAATAAAGTGCAGGGAAGAAAGCAGAGTTCAGACCCCATGCTGTAACAAAGGCAAGGAAATCTTAAGTGTTCAAATACATAATTCATTCTCTTCTGAGACTTTCTACCAGGCTTCTACGAGTAAAGATTTTAATTTGTGCCTCGATGATACAATCTTTAATTTCTCTTTTACCCCCAGAGACAGCTGGGAGAGCGCTGGGGCAGACCTGCTCTTTGCGGTGGGTGGAAGCAAATGGTCACGACAGGTCAGAGAGCTCCCCTGCAGCTGGCGAGGGTGCAGCGGCCCCGCAGGGACAGCCTGGGCAGGGGAGAAGGAAACTCCCATCTTCTGCTTGCTGTGAAAGTGTCCGCAAGAAAGTCACCACAACAGTCAGTGAGTTTTGTTTGTTTTAAGTAGAAATACTTTGCACCTTAAATAATATCTTACTCCAAGGATCTCAAAACACATAGCAAACACTGGCTGAGCCTCAGCTTTCTGTGGGGAGGTAAGTCCCTGTTCCCACTTCTCATTTTGCTGTGTTTCCTGCTGACTTGAAGTCTCTACTGCCATTGCATTACACAGCTTTCAAAAACAGAATTTGAAACACATGGATTTAAAATTTTCTTATTAGCTATCATCCTGAGCATTTATTGCTTTGTTGTATCACTATTTGTAACTGTACTTTAATATTTTATGTAAATAACAGCACAATAATCACCAGGAAGAAGTAACTAATGAGAAATTAAAAACAACTTTGTGTGTGGGTGGGTACACATTGCATCTGCATAAGCAACAAGCTCCTGAGGAGATATTGACCACATAAATGGGCAAATACATCCCTGCTAAAAGTCCAGTGAAATCACTGCATTTATATCAGGGATAAATTTGGCTCAACGGTGAGAAGAATGCATGTATCTCACTTCGCAGTGGTCATTTAACCTAAATTATAAACATTGATCTGTGTGCCCCCCTGGTGTTAGCATACCAAATTGACTGGATTGCATATTCAGATGTAAAGCTACAGCAAAATTGGCTTTGACCTATTTACTTTTCCTTATCCAGCCTCTTAAGTCTAGTTATTTTCTTTCTAAACCCTGATCTTTTTTCATTCTTTCTCAAATGACATCCATCTTGTCCCAAAACGTGACGCCTGGTACAGTGCTTGGCATTCAGTGCTTTAGAGACTGTTCCCTTTGATGTGGCCTGGTCCTCCCAGACGTGGCTATTCTGGCAGCAATGCTTGAAATCATGGGATCTGTGCACCGTTACTATCTTTCCTAGGAGGAAGCCCAGGAATAGTTTTCACATTCAGTCTTTAAAACATTTTTATTTTATTTTAATAATTGTTTTTTTACAGAACAGTGCTAGAAGCTAGCACCGTGTCCTGCCCCTTGGTCTTTACTGGTGTTACAGTTTTCCTCTTGCCAATCCCCTTTTCTACCCATGCTTATAATATGTTTCATTCAGTCTCTAGCCACGCTTATTTAGACTGTCCCTTCATTTGATACCATCTGAGGGTGCCTTAGTGTGGCGTTTAGCTTTTCAAGTCATGCTGTTGCATTAGTGATGATCTAAAGATATGAAGCAGAGCTGACAAGGAAGAAGCAACATTACTTCTCTAAGTGAAGCAATAATAAATAAAAAACAAAATTAAAAGAACAAAAAAGTGGTGAGGGTGGTAAGGCACTGGAACAGGCTGCCCAGAGAAGCTGTTGAGGCCCCGTCCCTGGAGGTGTTCAAGGCCAGGCTGGACGTGGCCTTGGGCAACCTGGTCTGGTGGGAGGTGTCCCTGCCCATGGCAGGGGGGTTGGAACTCCATGATCTTTCAGGTCCCTTCCAACCCAAAACATTCTATGATTCTATGAAAAACTTTCAGGTGTTAAACATTACTTCTCTATGTGAAGTAATAATAAAAAAAATTTTAAAAGGAAAAACTTTCAGACATTAAACCTATCTCCTTTTTTTCAGAGTCATTAACAAAGCTTTCAAACCCTATCCCCCTCCTTGTATAACACCAATCTCTGCAGCCTCCCCCGGCCTCTTTATGGAGCCAATGTCCTTTGCTGCGTTAAGACTGCCATCCCTCTTTCATAGGACAGCGCCCTGTCCGTATGTGTCACTGCCCTCACCCCGATCGGTGTGCAACCGCTTGTGCAGGCTGCTACGGCACAGTTCTGCCCCGCCGGTTACGGTGTGCTGATTGCGCGTGGCATCATCTTGCTGAAAAGAGCAGTTGTGTCAATCTGCTCTGCTTTGAGTAAGAAAAACTGTGCCCCCCGTGACCTTGCTGAGAAAGCTCCTATGGATGTCAGGGAAGCCAGGGCTTTGGACTGCAGATACAGGCAGTGGCTATGATAGAGGACATTGTGTTTCCACGTAGGTCTCCAACAGCAGAGGACAGTGGATAAGCAGTGAAAGCAGGGTGCCAGGGCGCAGGGTGCCAGGGCGCAGGCTCCCTGCGCTTTTCCCCACGGTGGCACAGCAGTGCTGTCACACAGCAGAACGAGGAGCCGCCAAAGCAGGGTCTGGCCCTGTCAACAACCCTTCGCTACGGCGCCAGCTGCTCTGAGAAAGCACAGGTCCTCAGTTCCTGTGCCTAGGCTTGCTCTTTCAAGAAAATATTAACATTATACCATGCTGCTTTTTAACAGCTCTTCAGGGTTGGGAGAGAGCTAGCTCTGATACCTTAGTGCAAGAAAGACTAGTAATTAGAAGCATGAGCCTGGTGCAGCTGGGTCGAAATGTATTAAAACAAACAATTAAAAATAAAAAAAAATAATGGAGCACCCTCTGCCTACTTCAGTTTAGGGGAAAGGTCTCTCTGACTCTACCCGCTCTGAGGCTACATTGAGGCTCTTTGACTCTGCTCTGAGACTTGCTGACACTACTGATTCAACACTGTATCAAGACACTCCAACTGTGATCTGAGACCTGGAGCAGAGTGGGAGCATCTTGACACAGTGTCAAAACAGTAGTCAGAGCGCATGGACGCAGCACTGAAAGGCTTTTGTCTCCCAAATGAAAAGGAACTGGATTATTTTCATCTTTTTTCCTTTTTTTTTTTTTTTCTGTAATAATGGTAGCTTTCTTTTAAATAAAAAAAACCCTACAGTTTATTTGCAGGAAGAAAGGGTGACATGTTCCCCCCCAACACTTCTTGTTTGATAAAGCAACGTGACAGACAATTGCTTCACTGCACAATGCACTTCACTAGAGCAAAGTTCTTTGGCTTTGGAGAAATAAAAGGCTATTATTTGGAAATTATTCAAACTTAGGAACCAAAAGGGGTTAATCCTTTCATGATACTGCACATTAATCATCTGTATCCTATGTTTGTGTTTGTTATGTATTTTGGAATTGCATTTTTGTACATTAACATTCATTTGATCTGACTAATAAATTGGCTCACCACTCTGCCCACAAAATTCAGGCTATGACTTTTGGTAAGAATACCTATGAATTCAGATATTTGAGTGTTGACCAATATTCATCAACAAAAGAAATTAGTTCAATTGCCAGAATGTGGCAATGCCTGCTGAGACAGGTTTCTTTTCTGCAGATGAGATGGTCTTAATGTTACATGGACTGTGACTTTATAACAGGTTAAACTCATTTATTTAAAAAATGAGAATATAGTTGAATTTATTTTTCCTTGCTGGGGTCACAGGTACCATGGAATTAGCAAAGCCATCTACTGAATGTTTTATAGATGGTGGTGTTTTTGCTGAATGTTAAATGAAAACAATCCATTAAAATAAAAAATGAAAATTCTTTTTGTTTCCTTTTCCTCTTGGGCCTTCCCAAAAGGAGGTCGACACCGACCCAGTTTGAAAAATACTTACCTAAGCCAATCACTGCCCAGCATGTATTCCCTTGAGCAACTTGAGTGGGCATGATGCCATCCGAACAGATGGGCATTACTGTAGGCAACCAAGAGACCATGCATGTGAATCAAGTATGGGTGTTTACAGCATCATTTCCCTGATGAGAATATCAAAATGGCAGCCCAGTCCGAGCCTTTGGCTTGGTTCAATTGCATTTCACTAATTCAGCTCTAAAATGGACAACTTCATGAAATAAATAATTAACGTTAAGTTTTGTGGTCGTGATTTTACTTAGAATTGGGCAGAGTAAGTGTGTAACGGACTCGCTGAAAAGAACATGCCTGACTCCTGGCTGTAGCAGGAAGGCTTGCTATTTTCTAAAATGAGGGCAAAGAAGCCCCCACGTCTATGTTATGTACAACATAACAAACAGGCAGGCATAGTACTACAGATGTACGCTGAACCGAAAGAAAGAAACATTTTCACATATTTTTGTGAGGCATCTAATTTCAGATCAAAATCAAAACAGTACAAAATGGGACGTATTTGAATAATATACCAGTGAAAGGTCAGATCCTTAAAGTTACACATATTGAATTAGGATTTCATTGCTGTCCTGAAGAGAGGTGCACATAAATGTTGCAACACTTTTGAACTCAGCACTCAGTGTAACTCCTGTATCCATTGCATGAAGTGATTTCCACCGAATTACCATCGGAAGTTATCCACCATCTGTTACAAAGAAGACTTTAAGTACAGAGATAAAGACTGAATTTTAATATTAAACCAACAACTTTATCTACTTTAACAAAAAAGACTATAATTTAGGTATCCCGGAAGCTTGATTTAAAGTATGTGTCTGAAATGCTGTTATTTTATTTTACTTTTGATGATAGGTTGTGTTTTCTTTGCACTGACTTCCGTGTGGTTGTGTAATACTAACTGCCTACATAGCCTTCAGGTTTAGATTTGATAATCTACGTAACTTTTTGCTTTCCCAAGTGGGTGGCTAGTCAGCCTGAATTTGAAGAATTGGGATGGTAAACCATCAATATCGGGTATAAAATACTTGAATACATATTTCTTTCGGGAATAATGCAACATCTTATTGACAATACATAAAACTCCTTGTGTTTTAGATTTGAATTATTTGTTCCTGACTTTTTTTTTTTAATAATCTAATTTCTGCTTGGGAGATTTCTAGGAAGTGCCTAGTGACTTTTACATCTAGTCCTATCCCTTAGTTGGGGAATTCAGGGAAAAAAAAAAAAAAAAAGCACCTTTTCAAAAACAGAAGATTAAAATGAAAATAAAACCAGTGCTTTTCCAACACTTGGTTGGGACAAAGAATATCTAGAGTGTGTCTTTTTCTGTATGAAAAATATTGCAATATTTTCCTCTGTTATTTCAAGCTATCAAAATCAACCTTTTCATTTGTCTTCTATAATGTGTTGTGATGGCTCCGACTTCTGCCATTAGACTTGCTAAAATGCTCTGTTACCTTGTATTTCATTTTCTAGGGAGTGTAATGTTTATTTTGTTGCTCGATGTCATGGTAACAGAAACACTTCCTTTATATTACATCTAAGTTTGTGTTTTAAATACAAGCAGGGCAGGTTGGAGATTGCTGTGTATCCCATGTGGAAAGACAGCACTAGCTTTCTGGGTGCCAGCACATACTCCCAGCTGTTGCTGTTGCTCTAGGGTCACAGATGCATCTCACACTGAATCAGTTAAAAATGCAGTAGCTATGCTTGGGGACACAAGCTCAAATTTTCAGGGCCTGATTATTCTGTTAGTTTCATATGTGCAATTCCCACTGAAGTCAGCAGAAGTAGTACATGCAAAGCTGACAGGCTAATTTGGAGCCCAGAATTGCAAAGGATGTAATCATACATCTGATTTCTGTGGGTACTCAAGGTCTAATTCTCACCCATCTCCATGATGTTAGGATTTACCACAGCTTTTAAGGATTTGGATGGATCCAAAAATATTAGGTTACTTGTGATATTTTATTTTCAATGATCAGGGGAAGAAAAAGAGATCTGAAGTATATGAGCTCATGTTGGACAAGCCCAGAAAGAAAAATGTGTTCTACAGTGCTCTAAAACTGAGCTGAGTAATACAATGTATGGCATATTATGTACAGAAAAGAAATGTGAGACCCTGAGGGATGAAGGCAAACTAATCAAAGGAATAGCTAATGGTCTGGAAGGAGAAAAGGGAACAACCTGCTTCTTACGGAGCCCACTCAGTTCTCCGTTCAGAGGGCCAGCGTACAGACTGTTGGGACCTGAGGCAAAGGTCTTGATGATTTTATCCAAAAGGGGTCAAATTAAAGGCAAATTATTTATGTCCATATATTTTATTTGTTTATCAGAAATGGCCAATTTCTTCCACACAGGGAACAGAGTCAAGTATTGGGGCTGGACCACTACTGCCACATTTGTGCAGGCTTCTACCAAATGAGTTAACGCCTGCACTCCCACAGCACACCGGGAGTAACATTGCTGGTCCGGTTGGCCTGCTGACTGATCAGCATCTCGGGGCAAATGAAATTGTCAAGTAAAATGGATTTGACACCTGGATCATTAGTAGGTGATCTAAGAAGATGACCTAAGAAGGTCTAAGCAAGCTGCCACTTGTTCCAATAAGCAAATGGAGATCAAAGACACCTTTAATATGATGCTCCCAGTGTCAGTATTAACTCTCTTTCTCATCTGTTTTCAGATTAACAGGACTGAGAAACCCAAGAAAGAAAGTGGAGGCTGGAGTGACACTGATTACACTGGAAGGCATGGCAGTTGGTTGAATTAATGGAGAACGGAATTACAGACATTCATAGGAATGCCCTTACAATAAAAAGGAAGGGCAGGCAGTGCCTTCTGCAAAATGGAGAGCATGAAGGTTAGCTGTGCCCTCTGTCAAAGCCTACAGCTTTGGGGAATGGTGAAGAAGTAGTCTTAGGAATCCTGGATTTCTCTGGCATCCCCAAATACACTAATTGACACTTGGGGAAGGAGGTGAAAAGCACTGTTTGTGTTAGGAGTTATTAATGATCGGTTTTTAAACTATTTGTTCAATTTTGCTGTGATGACAGCAGATGACTATGCCATTGAAATAAAGTAGGAGTTTCTAATCTGTAACACTGAAAACAGTTAGTCTGAGGCCAAGGGTGTTTAAGGCACATGAGTAAAAAGGTATGTGTAAGGCAGACACTGGACAAGATGGTCCCAAGAGTGAGCGATGAGCATAAGGCACTTAAAGATTATATTACTTTTACATTTTCTGGGGTCTGGGAGAACGTGATTTGCATTTCTCTTTGCTGAAACACCTGGCCAGTCCAACGCTGTGCCGCCACACAGCCTCTGGTGCGAGGTACCCGACGGGCCGATGCTCAGGTGGGGGCCCGTGAGGAGAACGAGGGCTCAGGCAGGAGCCCGTTGTTTTATCAACCGTGAGCGGCCACGTTTGACCCAACCTGCAGCCAGAAACGCGTCCCCCCTTTCTGCTGCGTTCGGGAGACCCGCGGCCGGTGCGGTGGGTACCTCACCCGCCCTCTCCGGCCCGCCCCGGGCAGCCGCAGGAGGGCTGCCCGCTGCCCGCTCCCCCTCAGGCGCCCCTCTCCTCAGGCAGCCGTGGTGTCTGAGCCCCTGCTCGCGTGGAGGACTCGCGAACCGAGCACCTGGGCTTCGATAACGGCATTAATACCAGGCGCCGCCTCCCCCTCCCCGGGCGCTGGGGACGCCGGGGGCCGGCGGGAAGAGGTGAGCGCGGGCCCGGGCGGGGGTCCGGGGTGCTGCCGTGGCTGCGGCTGAGGCGGGAAGCGGCCCGGGCCGGCGGAGCGCGGCCGCCCCGCAGCCCCGAGCGGCAGCGGGGCCCCGGCGAGGCGCTGCGGGGACGGGCAGCGGGTCGGCGGGCTCCGTCCCCGTCCTGAGGCGATACCACCGCTCCTCCCCGCCCCGGCCGGGCGCCGCGGCGGGGCCGAGAGCCCTCGGTGCGGGGCAGGCCGTGGGGGTGGGCCCGCGGACGGCGGCGGCAGAGAGGCGTCCCGGGGAGCGGAGGTTGGGGTCCCGGTCTGTGGGTCCGAGTCCTGCAGTTCCCGCTCTCCAGAGGCTCCAGTCCCCCTATCCGCCGCCTCCTGTCAGTTACAGCCCTGTCCAGGCTGGTAATGGCTGGAGGTCGCTGCCGAGTTGCTGATTTCAGTGAGTTGCGCTGCGCACCTCGTCAGTCGTCACACCAAAAAAAGCTGGCTTTAGCCGCTCCCCTCGCCAGGAGCCCCGAGGACTGAGCTGCGTGAACGGCCATCGCCGTCCAGGCACCCTCAAGTCCCAGCTGAAGCTTCATGACCACGATAGGGACGGGTTCCCCTTGACTGCGTCGGCTCTGCCTGAGGAGATCACACTCACCTCAGTTGCACGCTGTGTGTGCCCTGCTTATCAGGGACAGATAAACAGTTTTGACAAAATATGCAGCTTTTATTTTCATTTTTAAACAGCCATTATGTAGGAAAACACCTAACAGGCATCAAAGACTTAAATTTTATAGTAGATACTGTACGTGTCAACTGTGTGGCAGGAGAGCTAGCACTTGGGGAATACGGGACGACGAGTGCAGAGGAGGGGTCTGAAAGATGGCTGTGGGGTACTCGGCTGAGGAGAGGAGAGCCATAAGCGAAGAGTGGAAAAGATGATTGGAAACAGAACAGTCAGGGATGGCTTGGTAGGGTCAGAGGCAGGGTGGATGGGGAGTGAGATCGCTGAGCCTGGATTCGGAGATGATCGTGTAGTATGTTTCCATAGTTTATGCATCACAGTTCTTACTAATTTATGTAATAATATTTTTAATCTTGAAAGAAATCAAGAAGGTGAGCAGAGCAGACAGCCTGCGTTATTAGAGAGAACAGTAAATGAAGTACAGCAAAAAGGGACAGTCCTGCGGATGGAGAATAAGTAGTCTGATGTTGAGCTTAGTGAACTGAATGTATTGGTGGGATATCCAGAAAGAAGTGTCAGAGACGCATAGATAAGGAGAGGTAAGATCAGGAATCAATAAAATAAATCTGCTGTATAATCTTGAGAAGGGTTAAGTTGCCTTAATATAGTATGGATGAAGGAGAAAATACAGAGAAATTTGAGTGCTGCTGATGTGTACTGGGAGACGAAAGATGAAGGTTACCAGAGGAAAAAGCAGGGGGTGTGTCAGAATGAGAATAAGTGACTTGCTTTGGACAGAAATTGAGGAAAATGAATCTGGTGAGGTGGTAGAGTTTGTAGAATTTTGCATAGTCAAGGAAGGGAGAAGGTTTAAAATGTGGAACAGTTAGCCACAAATTAGCTTTTGTGGAGGTTGGCAGTTAGGTATTAAAACCAGGTCCTAGTTGTGCGCCTGTATGTATGTGTATCTATATATATTTATGCCGAGGCTGTCCCTGAGCATCCTGGGGGCAGTTCCATGTGAGCACCTCTGCCCCGAAGTGGTGAGGTGGCAATTCTGTGATGGGGGTTGCCCCCTGTGCGTGTCTTGTACTGTAGCTGTTCTGGCTTATGCAGTGAATTTAGGTTCCTGGTAGAGGCTTATTCCTACAGGGAGCAATATATGCAGCAGATGTTTGCAGTGACACAAAACAGCCTTTCAAAAGAGGCCGCATTTTTTCAGTCAACCCAAATATGTTCCTATGTGAGAATGGCAAAGCAAACCAACTGAAGATGCATACAGGCTTGAATTTCTAGTGCACATACATGTTCTTTTTCAGTGTAGGACAGCTAGTTCTTCCAGATGTCTGTTGTGTGCTAGCCCTGCTCTTTGCACAGGTTTTGATTCTGAGTTGCAGGTAGCTTGTATTTTGTCACTGGTCTTCCACTGCATCTCTGAGGTAATTCTGCTCATCTGTTGACAGGCCTTGATAGCACTTAACGTGCACCTGGCTACGTGACTCCTACTCCCCTGTTGTAGGGGAGAGATGAATTTTCTTGCTTCGTGTGACAACAGTGATGTGCACAGTTGGTCTAAGTTGTACATACTGGTTGTAAGATAGCATATAAATTCTCCACAAATGTAAATGCATTTGTACGCTATTGCATTTTTTAACTAGGGAATAAGAGCAAGTCTTAATAACTGGAAAACAGTGATAAGTTATTCATGCAGCTATCATAATGTGTGTTTGCTTCAGAGAAGAAGTTGGATAGAGGTAGACAAATAAATACAATCTAAAAGGGCTCTTTTGTGAATTTGTTTTGCTGATGTTTTCATGTCATTGATATTTTTTTATTTAATGCTGCTATTAACTACACAATGTAAAGCAGAGCTAGCGTTTGGAAAATGCAATTTGTTCCTCAAGGAAAGGAGTGAGGAAAGATGTTTCGGTAAGAGACTGCAAGTAAAGAGTGTTAATGCTGCACTTCGCTGTGACTCAGTTCGCAGATCCTGGCCTTACAGACAGGTACATTTTGATAGAGCTTTGCATTTATACTTCAGTGTCATTTCTTGTTTCACCTGGCACGGAGTAGCTGCAGGTTTCCGGTGAAAGGGTCTGTTTTTGCTCCCATTCTACTTACTTGTTTGTCTTGCCCATCCCTTTGCATAAAATTTAGTGATGGTGTGGCTGCAGGAGGGAGAAGGGTTAGTTCAGCTAACTGATCTGATGATAGAAAACTGGCCTCCCCAAAATTAAATGGAAATATAGTCTTCTGTCATGCAGGAGAACTGAACTGATTTATATAGCGATTTTACAGTGTCCACATCCCATGCAAGGGAGGGGCTGGAAATCCACTGGTGCTTGTGGGAAGAAAGTGTGGGAATAGAACCATCCCTTTGGTGGTAGTCCACAATTACACTGGACTGATTATACTGGGAAGTCTTTTGTCACTCTTAAGGCAGCTGAATGTATGAGAGAGGTCAGTATGAATTCATCCACGTTAGTAGTGCACGCACGTTACACAGCGGTTGGTGTCTGCATTACAGACTATGGAAACAAGTTTGAAGTGGAGTTTGCTTTTGGTTTGTGTCTTATTGTGTATAAAAAGAAAAACAAGCAATTTGAGAAATTATCTACAAAACCAACAGTCCAATGGATGATTAGTTTGCATTTTTTTTTAAATATGCTCCATCTGCTTGTACTACTCAGGTGATGCTAAATGGAAAAAATACAGGCATAACCAGCTGTTACAAAACTCTCCTGGTCTGTATCAAGGAGAGATCTTCACCAGTGTAAGACTGGGTGAGGAAGTGGAGCTGAATTTCTTCACTCGGCTTGTATGTATGCCAGAATCCAGACCTTCATCTGTAGAGCTAAAAACTGCTGAACAGCCTTTCCCCCCTCCCTTCATAAGATTCCTTGCATTGCGTGCAGAGTGTTAAAGCTATGTGCTTTAGGTCATTTTCAAGCAGCGCAGAACTGTAGCTTGTCTTGAAATCTTTTTTTTCTGTATGCTTTTTGTCATTTAAGTTACTTATTTTTAAATTACAACTGAATCAATATTTCAGATTATTTGGGGGGGAAGTGTCATGATTCAGGAGAGGCCTGATGTGGTGACCTTTCTCACACTGAGGATTTCTTCTTCAGGAGAACAGAAGTTCTGATAATGGGTAGTTCATGATGCTCCCTGTAAGAGTGAAGGGTGGTGGAATTGCTCCAGTTTGATACTTTTGAGTTCTATCAAAAGTATCTCTTTTTGGTAACTGCTTAAATTCTGTAAACGCTTGTTGCTCAAAAGCATCCCTTCCTCTGTCTCTTGTATGGTTTTTAGGGTTTTTTTTCCCCTTCTTACAGCGATACACTAACAATGGTTTTGTTGTATATGAGGAGGTAACGTTTCGCAACAAAACCAGCTGTGTGTAGTCTTTATATTCCTAATTCTCTCTTCTCCTTCAAATGTTTAAGACTCATTTAACATGCTTCATATTACAGCTGTTCACTTAACTTTTTTTTTTTTTTTAACTGTGGTCCCACTTCTTTGCATGCTTTAAAATAATTCTGTTTAATTCTGTAATTCATTTTGGTCAGTGACAGATGCTTGCATTTCAGCTGCTTTGCTTGAAACGCTAACTTCTCTAAAGCAGAAGTATACCCTTTGCCCTATTTAATTGTGGGACTTCCTGACTCTACACTGAACATCCCTCCTTTCTCTCCAAAGGTGGGATCTCCACAGTAAGAGTTGATGAACACAGGCAGTTTTGGGTTGGGTTTTTTTGTTTGTTTGTGTTTTTTGTTTGGTTTTGGCCCAATGTTGATTAAACAACTGTTTCTGTGGTGCTGAAAACTGTAGTGAGAGGGATGCAGCCTGTATCTGTTACTGTAATGTAAGTTTTAGTGTTTTAATTCTAATTAGCTGTATGACTTCTGCTGGTGTGCTCTACTGTCTGCAAAGAAAATCATGAGTGTTTGAAGTCCAGAAGACAATGCTTCCCCATTAAAAAGAAATTAATAGGTGGAGAACCAACTAAATATTACTTTCATTTTCCTGATGATAACCCTGACTCCTTTTTAAAATAACTTTTTAATTAATTTTCTCTGGAACCTGTGGCAGGGCTGTTTCATGGATATTCTTAATGCTACTTTGATTTCCTTCTTGTACAGTATTGTAACTAAATTTCTTTTCTACCTCTGTATTGCCTGTTTGCCCTTCAGGCTGAACAGATTATACAATGAGATTTCTCTGCTTCAGGCCACTGATCTACAGTCTCTTTTCTGTCCTCTAATCTGCCGTTCTTTAGTACTTTGATTCCTCATGTTCTTGGGTGGCCTTTCTTATCCCTCTCTTTTGGATTTAGTGTTTTCTCTAGCTTTTCCGAGGCTGCTTTCTCCATGTTCATTGTCTGTTTGGCATCAGCATGATCTGTAGCTTCGCTCTTTCTTCCTTTCATCCTTCACAAGATCTCTGCTGCATATGGTGGCCACCTTTTCTTTAAAACTGCTTTAGCAAAAGCTCTTTCAAAAACTTACGCAATCTACCATCTACCTTCTTGCCTGTTCTTATCTTCACTGTTCCCTTCCCACTATGCTCCTAGTTTGAGGTCTGTCAACTCTGCATGATTAAATCGGTGTAAATACGCTTGGCAAACAGTTTTGGGTTCTTATATATTGGCTCTCCCTGGGTCCTCGGATCCCCCCTCCCCCCCTCCGCTAGAAAACCTGCTCTTTACTCTCTCTCGGCACCATCTCTTGAGCACTATCTCTTTCTCTGCTTTTTCTGTCTTTGTCTGTTGTCTCCAGGGCCTCCACTGTCACATCATACAGTTCTTCCATCATATCTGGCATTTCTGACCTGATCTTCCTCTCTAGCTTGCCTGCGTTTTCTCATTAGTTACAAGCGTCCCCTACTGATTCTGTCAGACTTTTTTTTTTTTTAAGGTATTTCCTACAGCTTTTCTAATTTTTTTTTTTCCTTGTGACTTTTAAAAATGTCCTCTAACAACTAAAGCTAGCTGGTGGGGGTTTTGTGTTAGCTTGCTTGCTTTCTTCCTTTTTTGTTTTGCATATTGACTTCCTGCAGCCATTCTGAAAAATCTTCAGACCATCCCATTTGTAGTGCTTAACACCAGTACCACCTGTATTTCTAAAACTACTGAGGAAGGTTGAGGTTGCATGTTAGCCTGCCTTTGTGATTTGAGAGTTAACATGTTAAAGCTATCTAATGGCCATCATCATGCAATTTTTAGGTCTTTTAACATGTTTTGTTCGAAGTGTGCTTCACTAACAGTTTATGCTGTCAGCGTGTTGCCTTGAGCTTCCAGTCGCACAGCTTTAGCAATCTTCACCTACTGACATTCTCTTTCCTAAGGCCAAGTTTCCCAGGAGATTTTTCTCATGTGACACAATCTTCTGTAAACTAGAGCGCTGAAATCTCTTAGCAAAATTAGTTCATCAGGCTTTAGTACTGGGTGACCTCACTGTGAAACAGCCTCTAAAATATATTTTATGTGTCCAGATTGTCTAGGTAATTCCATTAGTATCATTCTCATGGTAGCTGAGCAGGTAGATTGTCTTATTATCACAGTGCTTGAATTAAATTCAGGCTAATTTAGTAGATGGTAAACTCTGCTGGTGATATGGGTTCCATGTAACTCTGCTTCCATAAACTTCTCTCCATTTTTAATGTGGACGTTTTTTAGAGAAATACAATTAGCTTTCTCCTTGTTAACACCTTTGTTTTTTAAGCAATACACACGAAGTAAGTGCAAATTGAGGTGATGTATTTGGTGTACTGTTGTAAAAGTGGAAAAGCTGTCTCTTTTTCATCAAAACCCCATCTTTGAGTTAATGTTTTACACTTTTGATATTGCCACTTGTATTGGAACAGTTAAGATTCGTTAAGATTTATAGGGATGAGCATTCCTGAATAGTGAGACTGAGCAGTTAACTGGTTTTTATTATAACAGAAAAACAAAGCAGTCAATATTTGTATTGTTTTATCAAACATTCATTCGAAATACACAAAACTTCTGTTTCCTCAAATCTAAGTGGACTGTAACAAACTAAAAATACTATTTTGGGTTTTAAACTAGGCAAAAGAGTGACCTTGGATGGGGGACATTTGGATAATTATAACACTTTTGATATTAATATATTTATTTCTTTTTAACTTGAGATGTTGACTATGTAAAGGTGAAAGGGGATCTAGGTTCCGTTGTTGGTTGTGCCCCAAGAATGCTTTGTGACTGTGGGTTTAGGTGCCACCTTCTGCTTCCACCCATGTCATGTAAACAGTACAAGTCAGGAAACATAATTTCTAATTTTTCTGTCAAGCTGCAAGTTTTGCTAGTAGCCACTGCGTTTTGCTTTTGTTGGTTACATTGCCTTCAGAACTGCCTTCATCGTTTCATACAAAGCAACAACATCGAAGTATGTTAAGGTTGCTTTTGTGAGCCTTATTTATTGCTTCTCAAGTCCTTCCTAAAGTTTGTTAATGCTGGAGCTTCCTGACAAAAAGATCTCGTGACATTACCAGGAAGTTGTCACATCCTCTCTACCCTCGCAGCAACCCCTGACTCTTGGAAACGGCTGTAGCAGGTAGACTGTTTCCACCAAAATGTTTGAAGTTTGGCAGTTATGTGCTGTGGAATACAGGGTCTTAGAATGGTGACTTTAATTTATAGGCTTGGCTACTGGGCTACTGAGTTTTTATAACAATATTTGCTTTAAAGGGGGGAAAAAACCACATGAGTTTGGGGAAACGAGAGGGTTGCTTTACCAAATCATAAAAATCAGCCTGCCTCCTTGACCAGCAGAGCTGTTCAGCGCTTCTGGAACAACAAGCAGCAACTTCCTTGGATTGTAAGACTGCTGTGAAATGCAGATTGAATCACTGGGGATGAGCAGTGATTCCCTGGCTCTGCATCCTTCCTTGAAGGCAGAGGCTTGTGTTATGAGTAGTGAAAACTTGTGCTGCCTCAAGATGAGCTCCAGGAAGGTTTGCACCAAGAAGGAGGTGTGCTGTTGCCTTTTCTGCTCTCTATAGGACATCCAGTTTTCCAGGATGGTGTAAGAGGTTACAGGGAAGCTGTTCAATTTTAGTCCTAGAGTCCCAGGGATGAAAATGAGCATGCTGTTAGCATGCCAGCTGCAGCTGCCATCTCGTCTGCTAGACTAGATCAGACACTATCCTCACAGTCATGATTAAAAAGTGTTATCAGCTAACTTTATGTAGCAATCTCAGTTCCTTGTAGTTGTTCAGAACAGTGATTCTAGTTGGGATTGTTCACATGACAAAGAATTTGGCAATGGAACAATCAATTCTGAAATCTCTCATAGCATCTACTTTGCTATACCTTTATTGTTTCCATTCGCTACAATCTGATTAGTGCACAAACCCTGAATGGTAGGAGTCTGCTACTAGGTTGTTTGGTTATTTGGTGTTTTGTTGTTGTGGGTTTTTTTGGTTAGAAATGCTGTTTTCTGCCTTCTGTTGAAAAGCATGTAGTAATTTCTGTGGGAATGTATTTCCTGATTCTTCTTTGAAATCCAGTATCCTTCCTGATACAGCTGTGCAGGTAGTATGAAAGTCTTCCATCATAGAATGATAGTTTTTGTTGGAAGAGACCTTTAAGATCATCAAGTCCAACCGTTAACCTAGCATGACAATGCTTATGTGATAAACATTACTTGGCTCAGTTAGTATAGTAAAAAGCTAGTTACTTCTGTGAACCAGGTCCTCACTGATAATGATATCAGTCAGACCCCCTCAATTTGTTGCAGTCCACGGCAAAGACCTTAAAGATGGTGCTGTAGCTGCAGGTGACAAGAGGGAGGCTTCTTGCTCATGCTGAGGGAGGCAAAATCTCTTCTGAATCCCACTGGTCAGACTAGCTGCGTCTTACATTCTTTCTCCTAAGATACTTGTGGTTTTGCAGTGTACGTCACTGCTTGAAGAAGGGTTGAGTTGGAATGCCTTTTCTGCTGTTTTATACATCACATAAATTTTCTTTTGCAATATGGCATGCTGCATTGCTTACTAAATTCTTCAAGGAGAGACTTCTTGATCCTGTTGTAAAAGTCTTCTTTTCACATGCAACACTGGCAAGTAAGTATGAGGTGAAAATAAGACAATCTTGGTGTTCTTTTGTAAGGGGAGAATACATTCAACTAATAGCTTGTTCGCTAGTTGCATGTATTAATTTCTCAGAAGTTGCTGTCTACTGCAGGTATACTCATTGCTTTCACAAATAGTATAGTTTTTTAATATTAAAATAATTCTGTTAACTTACCAAAAGAAAGAAAAAGAAGAAATAAATGGTTTAACTGTCTATTGTCACATGCAAAATCCATGATTTGTTGAAAGAACCATGGAGACGGGAAGCATTTTATCTTAATCTTACCGAGTTCTGTTAAGCAGCAAAGAACCACTACTTCTGTGGTGCAGTGGTCCACAGATCTAGCTCTGTGGTGCGTGTCTCCCATGGAGATCTTGCTCAAGGTTGGAAAAGCTCACACACTGAATCAGTAGGACCCAATTATTAGCTCTATTCCCCCCACCATACCAGTGTGTGTGTGTGTGTGTGTGCATGTGCGCACCATTGCAGCTGCAGTCACTAATCATACACACACTCCTGGCTGAGAGGAGTGCTGGAGCTTTTTAATTTAGAGAGCTCTGTTACTGCTGGGGATTATGTTTTACATTTAAAAAATTATCAGCTTTCACTGTAATGTATGACTGTAGAACACACAGCTGTTACTGCGTTTTCAAACAAGGTATTTTCAGCAGTAACTGTTGCTTTAGCAAGTATTCAAACATTCATGAAACCCCCCAAACAAATAAACCGCTTCTTTCCCCAGGCTAAACACAAACAGTGTGGGCATAGCCAGTTATTCATAAGTAGTCTAGTTCCTTTTCCATTTCACACAGTCGTTTAACAGTACAGGCTCAAGTATTTCTATAAATTGATTTCTAGGCCATGCTGGATACTTTTTTGGAGGGAGCCTGCAACAAAGAGGTGTATGGTCTACCCCTCCAGCAGCCAGCGTTCTCCTGCTCTTCCCTTTGCTCGACTTTTGTAAATCTGACAGCAGGGCCGCATCTTATATGTGCAATGTTTGCTGATTCGGATTTGTATAATCCTTGTTGGAGCTAAATTGTCTTTTTACAATTTTGAGGAGTGTTTTTGATGGTATTTTGGTTTTTTTATGTGGTTATCCTGAGATATTGAGGCCACTCTGGTTTTGTCAAATACGTTTTGGTTTTGTTTGTTTTTTTTTTTTTTTAATTCCACTTCAGGTGTATAGGATTCTACTATGTGTGCTAGATGTCAAATGAAAACATTGCTAGATATATTTTAACATCTTTAAGCATGTAAAAAAGTGTACTAATGTAAAATAATAATCCACGTAGACAAAAATAAGAAAAAAAGTTTGCTTGTATTTCCTGTTACAAAGTAGAAAATAATTTAGAATGCACTATGTAACTTGGTGGCAAGCAACACTTCTTTTTGTCTTTAACAGCTCTCAGAAAAATTGCATGTAGTTCAGCAGTTTTCCAGTTACTAAAAGCTGTGTGGTTTTGGGCATAGAATGGTGCCTGTCAAACAATGCCTGTTCAATTGAGTTTGTTACTCAGAAGATCACAGATTAGAGAGTGCCTTGTGATTATGGTAATGGACTATGATTTTGGGCGTTTGGCTTGTTTCTGTTGCAGTCTTCCAACAAGACCTTAAATGATACATTTAACCTTCCTTTCTCAAGCTTTTTACAAGCATTTGCAGTAGTTTTGGGTATGAACAAGCCAAGCCTTAGGTCAATCTTCCCAACCTTAAGGCGGTCATCCAAGCTTCTAGCTACATATCCCTGTCCTTTTTGTGCATTGAGATGCTTTAGCTATGAATTTTTTCTTTGTCTCTATTTGCTGGGTAATGGAAAATGTTCCTGTCCTCCTTTGAGAATGGTAGGAAAGACATTTTGAGAGATTATTGGAATTAAAGGAGTTTAGCATGCACCTTAATTGCAAAATGCTTAAATTTGACATTGCGCTTCCCTAAGCATTATTCCCATTTTGTAGGCTAGTGTGGGTGTAAGTTCCTTATTAAATGACTTCTGAGCAATCTGGGGGTGGAAGTGATGTGTAGGTCATTGCTGAAACGTGTGTTACAGCCCATCATAGGTGTGCAGTGCGAGCTGATCTTGGGCTCTTCATTGTATTGATAATGCCAGAATTTGCAGAAGGATTTTGTGAGCTTGCTGCTTTGGATGTTCTTGCTTGCTATCCTGTCAAAGGCTTTATAAATACAGAAATACACTGTTGAATCCAAGTTTCTGGGCTGTGTTTGCTGATGTGTTTGAAGCAAGCTAGCAGAAGTTGAAAGCTCTGTTGGCTCCCTAGCAGTGGTGGTCGTTCAGCCTTTGGGAGCTGAGTAGCAAAGCTCAGACTACCTCTGTCAGTGTCTATACGTTAGTGATGTAGTGCAGTGTTGGTTTGGCTGTCCAGAAGAGGCAAGACCACTGTGAAGAGGAGCAACGAAAGACAGTGCAGGCTTCCATTGGAAGATTTGTCTTTAGTTGTTGTTACTTCAGAGGAGGGTGGTTTGCATGTGTCTGAATTGAGCCTTAATTTTGAAATTACTCAATTGGTCTTGTAAGGAGAGCTTGAGGACTCATGCTGCATAGTGAGAATGGGCTGCACTGTAGCAGAGTGGCAACCAAAGGAATTCCTTGAGATAATTCATGAAGTAACATAGCAGTTAATATGCTCTCCCCCCCTCCAGGGGACGTGGCGCTGAAGGAGCCTGAGCACTATTTCCATAGGCCTTACTCTTCCGTAGGTGCCTTATTTGTCCTTATTGGCAGCAGTGAATGGCTGCTCATAAAAATTAAAGCCGTCTTTAGGTTGCTGTCTTGTATGGTGAGTGCAGAGTTATTTGCACAGTACTCTCTAAGTTGAACTTCGCTCTGTATCACATCCCAAGTAACTGGAGTTGTAATTCAGAGATGTGTTTCAAAATTTACATTTTCTGCTTGCATTCTGCAGCTCAGTAACTGAAGTGATAGACAATACAACATTAGTACCTAAACTGAAGAGTGCAATGTTTCTAGTGCAAAGACTGAGGGACAGCATTTGAAGTTAAATATAACTAGTTTTTATTGCATGAAACTAGTTTTTATTGTGTGGTTTTCTTAGTTTCTTCATCAGGTTTTTTTTAATAAAAATTGCGAAGTTGAGTTAGTTCAGGTCCTACCGTGTCTCTTAAGTTGGTTAGACAGAAAATAGATTGAAACGTGTCCTGTTTAATTTTTTTGTGCACCCTGAAACAGGCTGGACAGTATTTTTTCAATCTTATCTTTTCAAGCTTTTCATAAAAGGACCTGAAGTTGTAATAATTTTTGAAGGATATGCTATGGTGGATGAACTTTTCAAGTGAGAGGAAGATAGCTTGTACTGTAATTCTCTTGATAATCCTTAATAATGGAGTAACACATAAAAGGCTTCTAGCTAAATGGGCAAACCTTTCTTAAAATTAGAAAACATTTCTTTAGGAGAAGATTTACTACTCTTACATAAACTCTAGAATTTCTATTCTTTCATGTCTACTTTGAGGTTGACTTAGGTTTTGATCTTTTACCTTTCTTCGTCCTTTTTGCTTAAGCTTTTACACTGTGTTTTTTATCTGTACTTCTGGTATTCTCTCATCTGTGATTGTTTTATGTTTTCAGGAGTCTAGAAGTTTTAGAATATTTCTTTAAGATCAGCTTTATTCTCATCACACACTGTCCATGCACTTTTTTCTTAGTTTTAAAGAATTACTTGTTTCAAGGTAGAACTTCCTTTGTAGCATTTTCTTCTTGCTAATTAGTGTGAAGAAATTTATTAAGTCTTTCTCTCCTTAACACTTCAGGTCATTGCCATGTGACAAATGGGTAAAGAACAAAGGCTGGATTACCCCCCTCCCACCAAAAAAACCCCACAACTAAACAACAAATACCATCCTCTATAAATACAGCTTTCTAAAATGAAAATTGACTTTCTAAGAAGAATCCTGAACATTGGGTGTTTTTTTTTATTTTTATTTTTCAGTTATTCTTTGGGGGGAAAAAAACCAAGACAACATTTAATTTGAGTCTGCCAAAGCTGCTGACTACTGCTTTTACCAGTTTTCTAGAAATTAGAAGTTCTTCCTGGGAATAGTCCCAGGGAGTGTCAAGTATTGGTTTTCTGTTCAAACAACTGCTGTGGTAGTGTTTAAAGTGGTGTGTGTAGTGTGAGGATGACTGGTCTTTTGTTCTTTGGTTTATGTGTGCAACAGCTTTCAATAGCTTACTGGGCACTTTGCTGCACGTGTTCTTTATTCTTCAGAAATCTGATGCGCACCAATATTGTAGTAAAGCCTCATACCCAACCATGTTTGTTGGAGCTGTAGGATGTTTCAGATGGAAATGCTGAGGCTTGTTCTTATGTAAAAAGAGGTTGAAAAGTGAGCAGTAGTGATAGCCATGATAGAAGTTTGAGGAGAAAAATAATGAGGTTGAAAACTTCAGAATCGGAAGGTGGCTGTAAACTAAATGGAAGATGTCTGTGCAAATTTACTGAAACAATATGAGTTTTGTTTTGACTTTACCATGTGCATGAAAACTAATTTTAGTTCTTTCACTTTGATGCACTGGGGAAATCACTCTATTGTTGTGAGATGTTGTGAAAGATTGAAAGTGATGCTTGTTTTTTTTTTACAGGAGGCCCAGTGATGTTTTGAGCGATTCTTGTAGAATTCATGTTACTTTTCCTTTTCCTTTTTCTTTTGCTTTTGGTTTTCTTTTTTTTTTTTTTTAGTGCAGGTCAAGTGAACAGGTTCCAAATAGCGAAATTACGGTGTTTGAGGAGGGTTTTTTGGTTTGCTGCTTTTTTTTTTTTTTTTTTTTTTTAATGAACCTAGTCCAACACCCAGTAGAGTCTACTGGGGTCTAGGTGACACTGAGCTTCAGTCATAGTCAACCTCAGAAGATGCCTGAGTCCAACAGGAACTCTTTTGTTTACAAAGAGAAGTTTTGTGTCAGTACAGATTCTATAAGCAGTACGTAATAAAGGAGTGCCCATTACATGCACTTTCTGGACCTACAGTATCATTCAAGGGATTCAGAAGACCCTTTTAACAGAGAAGCTCACCTTGAAAGGACACCTAAATCGTGTGAATGGATGCTCACTGATGCTTTCTGGTTTTTTTTTAAAAAAAAGCTGGAAGTGGAGAGAACCAGAAGTTGTATGGTCAATGCCATTAGAAACCTTTCAGGAGCTGTCCAGAACTGGGTGTAAGCACTGTGTATTTTTCTCTTATTTCAGACGTATCAAATCTTTAATCCAAAAGCCTTGCTGAGCAATATAATTAATTAAACTGGTCTGTGAAAGTCTTAGCAAACTGGCTGTCTCCAGCCCTTCCAGCTTACCCACACTGACCAGTCTGGCTTTACTCCAAGAGCAGCTACAATTCAAAAACTTTAAGAAGCATTAAACACATTGATCACGTTAACCGAGAGAATAAAAGTTGCTGCCATCTACCATTAGGCTCAGAGAAGGCAGTCAATAGGGTTCTTTGGGACTATCATTTTGTAGTAGTGGAGAAATTTAATTTCAGACGTCAGTTTATAACCTCTGCCCAACTGTTCTGCAATTTTCCATATGCTTTATTTGAATGCCACCCATCAGAAGCTGCCCAAGGCAATGATGTCCTTCGCCTTTGACTTTTTGCTTTCCCTTCCCTGTTTGATACATTTGCAGTAGCTGTTAGTTGGGGTACACCAACTGTAGCATGGAGCAGAGAACTTTTCCTTCTGCAGTTGGCAGTCTTAATAAATCAGGGAAATACAGCTGAAACTGCTTGCAAGCCCTGCTGATGAGTGTTATGTTTTTGTTAAGGAAAATTCCCCCTTCATGTCAGATGTGACTACATATGAGGTTGCTTTCTAACTCAGTCTCACTGGCTGAGATCACAAACGTGCATCACTCTAACAGAAAAGGATGAGGGAATGAGTCTGTTGGTTATGCTTCTAAGTCTAGTTACGTTGTGTAAGTAACCTTTGATAAGGAATAGTGACCACAGCTGATGGCAAAGACACTTTCACCTGGTTTCAGCATTCACTAAGGACATGGGAATATATATAAAATGAGTTACAACTTCAGACCAAAGGTGCTGTCTGTTCCAGTAGTTAGTGCGTAGTACTAGATGCTTAGGGGAGACATAAAGGCAGTATTTATCTCCTTTTGTTTACCGTTCCATAGTTCGCATTTTATGGATTGTGGTATATTATGTTTAGTTAATATCGTAAAGCCTACAGAATTTTAACTGGTTTTGGTGTATACGTCACCAAAGAAAAGAGGACACCAGAAGGTACTGTTTCAAGTGCTGCAATTTTTCAGGTCAGTGATTCCTTCTGAGGAGATTAAAGTGTCTCTGTGTACAATTCTCGCTCAATTTAACCAGGTTAACAGTACTAAATCTGCAGTTTCTTTTAGATAACTTCATGATCCTCTGTAATGGCATCTCTTTTTTTTAACGTAGTTTCAGCACACTGGTAAATGTCGGTGATTGTCCTTGAAAGTGCTGTCATAACTACCCACAGCAATTCTGTTGTGTGTGTGGGGATTGCAAATCAGCTTGAAGTTAAGATATGCTTTTCATTTCTTTTATATCATGCAGCTTTTCTGAAGGTGTTTTTGGAGAAATTTATTTAGAAACTAAGTTGGTCACTGCCTGACAGTCTTGCTTGATACTTTTAACAGAGAGGCAGTCTCTCCTCTGTGTGTATTGGTGTTCAACATGTTAAGCCCTGAGCAACACTTTTGCCCTGTGTGCTAACGTGATGCAAAGAAAACACATTAATAGTTGTACGTTTACAAGGCAACTGTGAGTCTGCTATACCTTTGAGGATAGATTGTAAAAGGCTAAATATCTGTCTATGAATTAAGAGTACAGGACATAGCTGTTTTGCTCAGTCCAGCTGGGATGTTTTGTGACTTTATTGCCTGTAGCAACAAAACCTGCAGAAAGTCATAGACGAATCCAGAATGAACGCTAATCTGTTGGAAACAATCTACAGAATCAATATGGCTGGTGACAGTTTTGTAAACCGTAGGGTGCATATATCTGTATCCTAGCTTTACTAAATAATCAATCTATTGACTGCCACTTTAGACTTGCTCTGTATTCAAGGCAGTCATGCTAGTGCCTGAGATATAATTAGTGTCTGGTATTTGGATGAATATGGGGGGAAGTATATTGATTAGGACTTTTCCCTTAATTTCATAAGAAGGGTAAAGGAAGCATTTTTTTTAAGCCGTTGAACACTTGCAATGAAATTTATTTAAGTTCTTATTAGACAAAATACACTGTACTCTTTGATTCCAATGCAGTGATTTCTAACTGTCTCAACACTACTAAATAAAACCACACTTATTTAAAGAAAAAAAAAAGACAAATAGTCAGGTCTGGCTCTAAATACAAATATTTATACCTTTAGGATTAGTTTTTGTATGTTGACTGCTTGATTCAAGTTGCTACTTAGATTTATCACTTTAAAATTTCTACAATGTTCAGAATTACCTTAGAAGTGACTGTATTACTTAAGTGACTTGAAACATGGAGAAAACATAAAGATTTTTCTCTGCTTCCAAGAGAATGAGGGGGGGGAAATCATAAATGCCATGGAAACCAACTTCCTGGTTTTTTTTTCTTCCCCCCTGTAACCAACAAAAAGTTTATTTTCCAATTAGTCCAGTGAGGTCTAAAATAGGTTTATTTCTTTTATTATTTCTTTATGAAGTAGAGAATTCCTGTAAGATTTGTCACAGACATTCCTTTTGCTTTTGTATTAGAATTTAAGGGGGGTCTGGAGCAGAGTGTTAAAAGTTGGAAAATTAAAGAATCGGTGCCAGCATGAGTATAACAAAAACAAAGACCAAGCCAAAGGGAATACGTGACTTAAAATCTGAATTTTGTGGATTTCTTTGATTCATATCTGTGCATAAATTATCTAGGCATATCTTTGGGTAATATTTGAGAGAGAGGTATTTGTTAAAGTCTTAAATTTGAAAGTATATCACCTGTAAATCAAGCAGGAAAACTATGGAAGAATAGGCTTAACTTACCTTAATTTTCAGGTATGAATCAAATAGATAACAGAACTTAAAACCTGTCAGGCCGCCTTTATAGACATCTTAGAGCACTGAAAATGTCTCTGTGGACTTTTTCAGAATTCATTCAATACTCTTGTATAAACTTCCATGTTTCTCAGGTAATCATATTACTAAATGAGAAATGTTCAGACCTCATTTTTTGTACATTCTGTATGGACTCTATATTGGTTTGAATAGCGAAGAACTGCTTTTTCAGATCAAGCTAAAAGTTAGAAATGAAAATCAAACTATCTAAAACTAGTTGACACAAGTTTTTGTTGGAAATGTGGCAGTTTGATTTGTGGGTCGTAGTCTGGTGTCGTGTGTCCCCCCGCCCGCCCCCCCCCCCCATTTTTTTGGCAATTTCTTGATATTTTGTATTCCAAGTAACTTCTGTTGTTAGCATTTATCTAGAAGAGTCCTAAAAATAAGAAAGAGCCAGGAAATGCAGTAAGAGCCATAGCATTTAACCAGAGGAATGATGCTTGGGATCGCTTTAGTTAACCAAGCATCACTTGCTCATTGGGTATTTGCATAATGAGAACCAAAAAAGAGGAATTTAAAACAGACTCACAGTGCCCCTTCCTATCCTTCAAAAAGAATGAAGAGAGAAAGGAGTTGGCAGTCCGAGGGTCATGCTATTGATGACCTGGGTATGGAGGATATTCGAACACACAGCACTGTAAGGTCCAAGATCTAGTGTATGGCCAACTCCTTGTAGCATTCTTCCTTTCAAACCTGTTACTGTCCCAGATCTTTCATGCCTTTTCTTTATAACTTTTGATTCACCTCCCCTCACTGAAGACTTTGTTAACTTGTACTCTAAGTTGTTCTAAATAGATTTTTGAAGACTTAAGATTTTTGAGGTATCTAGAATAGTCCCTCTGACTTCTCTAAAGCTACTGTTTGTTCTCTGTAGTGCTTCTCCAAGTCCCTCATGCTTAAGGGAAGGAAGATCTTTACTGATGGCTTTTTTTAATGACAGAAGTTGGTAAGTACAGTATATGTATGCCCTTTAATTTTTTATTGCGTGGTTATAAATCTAGACTGAATGGTGAATGAAGCACTTCAGAAGTTTGTATGGCTCTATAAATTAAAATTGAATTTTCTTTCAAGGCATGAAGAATGCTGTGAATGGACATCAGTTTTGTGTTTGAAAAGAGTTTACATCTGTTAGTAAATTTAAATTATGAGTTAAATGTTTTTTAAATGATAGAGTGTGAGGGCATATCCTTTACATAATTACTTTAAATGCTTTTTATAGCTTCAGGATTTATGTTGGTAATCACATTGCTATCTGACAGTCTGCATGCTGTAATCCTACCCTCCTGATGGCTTTCACCTTGTTGAAGGGGGCATTCATTTGATCTCTCTTTAATTGGTAAAGATAACTTCCGTATAGTGCTCTAGTAACTCTGAGGTAGTTTGAATGGTGTGCTAACATCTATAAGCAATGGGTGTTTTCTTGAAAAAACTTAATGACTTTCAGTTTTTATTCACAAAGTAGTAGTTATAATAGGATACTAAGCAATACTTGGACTAGATTTCACAATATATCATTTTTAGATTTAATTGTAGTTCCTTAAAGAGGGGGAATAGGACATCATTTCCTGATATGAAAGTATAGTAATTGATTGAAGGGTGCTAGATGGACACAACTGTCTCTTTGCTTTGCACTTACTAAAATCCTTGTGTAATAAGTAAATATATGAGTACTGTTTGTGTTGTATGGATGAAAATGATCCAGCTCGGTCTTTAAAAGTGTTGTAGGGCCCTGGAAAATTCTGCAGCAAACCTGGATCACCATCTCTGCAGGTTGTCTTATTCCAAGGAACACACAACCACTTGGCTTTAGCTATATAAAGCTGTTTTTATTTTTATGTGGTCACCTGAGCGAGCCCCATGCCCAGAAGTGCAGATTGCTCTTCACCTAGCCTGACTGCAGGATATGGTAATTGGACTCTAGGGAGCGATGCTGGGAGAGGTGCAGAGCATCCTCCTGGCCTTGCTGGGTTTTTTCGTTAGCAGTGGGCAAGCAATGCTGCTTTTCACAGCTGAGTGACAGTCTTGTTACAAGGTCTTAAAGGGGCTACAAAAGTGAGCTCTTCCAGCTAATAGCTTTGAAAAGCAGTTCAGATAATGGGCATTATACACCATTTCCAACTTGCTTCTTTTTACCTCCCTAAACCAAGAAAGATGTGAAAGGCACTACATTTTAAGAATCGGAGAAACCTTTTATTTCTTATGGTAGCTGCCATACAAAGTTAGAAGTAGCAAGATGGGCTCTTGCAGGTGACCTCTGGCAAACTGAGCTGGTTGGTGGCTAGTCCCCTTGGAGTAAGGCACCAGATCAGCATGTGTACCCATGCCTCTGGCACCTTGCTTAGCAGCTTGGTGCATTACTGAATCAGCATGATCACTGAATCGTGACTGAATCAGTGTGACATACGGCAGCACCACATTTCATCCTCCTGGAAGGTATTTGAATTTTCCAGAAATTTGTATATCTGCTCGGAAATGAGTATGTTTTTAACATCTATGTCAACTATTGTAAAACGTTTCTTCTTCTAGGTAGCCAGACACATTAGTTATACGTCATGCTTGCTACTGTAAATTATTATTTCTGTATGATTAATTGTGATGCGTTTTGTGCTGTACAGAACGTGGTTCTTTTATTACTTTTATATTGGATCTTTGTCCCATGCTCAGTGGGCTAATGTGTATGTTTACAATTATATAAAGAGTCTGTCACTAGTGGCATATTTAAAAGATGGGGGGAAAATGGACTGACCACCCTCTAATCAACCCTGGTTAGTAATTTAAATATTTTCCATTAAGGTGAGCTGATTCTGGGCAAATTTTGCTCTACTTTTCTTCCTTCCAGGTAGCCCTGCTGTTAGGTTTGGAAAGTCCTATACTGTAAAGTTGGCACCCTGGAAAAATAAAGACAAAAACCACAAGAAGAAGTTCAAAAGAAATACAGACTAAGAATGAAGTTTTCAAGCTACGTTCCAAGGCAAGGACTTTTCATCTTTATACCTTTGAATTGTGAATCAAGGCAGTAAAAGTTACTACTAGGTTAAAGTTTAAATGACATAGAAAAGGTAGAAAAAAAGATTAAACATATTCTGTCTGGACAGTGGAACAAAGACTTTGAATCCTTATCTATGCACCTGTCTATTGAGTATCTAAGTTCCAGGAGTCCCACAGAGGACATGCAATGAGCACTCTTATTGTTCGTATTAAGAACTGAAGTAATTGAAAGGAAAAGTAAGGTAAGGAGAATCAGAAATCAGATGTGACTGCCTGTATGGTTAAAAAATAATTTAAAGGGAAAGTGACTATCAAGCAGTTCATATTATGGAAATCTGACCATTGAAGATAGAATAAAAAAAAAATCTATTATTCTTTGAAAGAGTTTTTCCTCTCGAAGTAAGACTTAAATATCATTTGAAAACGAGTAATTTTCACAAAGTGCCTTACTGGCCACTTGTAAAGGAGCAATTCAAATACATGTTTTTTGATTCTTTGAATTTATGTCTGATGGCTGGATCTGAGCCATGGGGAATTTTTATTTTGTTTTTATTTTTCCTGTAGAGATATCTGGTTTGCAGCTTTTTGTAGCTGAAAATTATACAGGTCTAAGTAAGCACCTTAAAATGACATGCTCTGTTTACTTTGGCTTCCTGTTCAATATAGGCATCTAATTCAAAATTGATGTGACACCTCCGTGTTGCTAAAAGGGTAATAATTATAATAATAATTTTAATGTTTAATATTCTGAGTTGTTAGATTGTGATATCTCCCCAAATTTGGGGTTTAGGGTTTTATGAGCTGTCCTTTTAGTTTATTAAATTGATAACTCTGCAGTGTATTATATGGAAGGTGGGTTAGTAGCTTATACATGTTAAAGAAATATATAAAATTTTCTTAATTAGATAAAGAATGAAATCAGATTTGCTTCAAATTGTAGTTTGTGCAGAACTTCTAGATTCTAGATCAGCACCATAGCTTCCCTTTCATTGGATATGTGGGGGGAGGAAGGATAGGTAATAATTACTTTTTTTTTTGGGGGGGGGGGAATTACCAAAGAGAGAGGAAAATGCTTTTAAAAATAGATTTTAATGCATAGTTTTTATTTAATACAGATATTCTGTGCTCAGCAGAAGTTCAGCAACTTGCAAAATTACCTGTTGTCACTATGATTTTTGAGATACCCAGGAATATATTGTTTCTGGGATTGATATGAATTATTACAGGTTGTATCATTATCAGACGGTAAGATTTTATTTGTGTTAAATGTCTCCAATGAATAAGGCAAGTTTGCATCCAGCTTTCATATGTCTATCACAAAGCTATTTCCTTTTTAATTTGAGACCCTGGAACTTACCCATTCCGAAGCTGAACTCTGGCTTTACCATCCATATTTCTTACTGAGGTTCTCATACTGCATCCGAAGGAATTTGTAATGCCGCAACAGTGGATGTTTTCTGCAACGTTAGGACAAGCTTCTTAAAATCAGACAGGCTTTATTAGTCAGTCAGAAGAGGTCTTTACTGTCTGTGCTGACATCATTTGCATGTCTGACCCAAAGCACAGTCTGTTCATGTAGTGGTGGCATATTTCTTACTCCAGTGTGCTGATGCTTCAGTTTGCTTCATGCTCTGGACAAGCTATTCTCATGTACTTGTTTCCCTTGACTTCCTGTACTTGACCAGTAGTGTCTTACCACTAGTTTTCAGGTTTATCTTCAAGTAACTGTATTAATTCATTTTTCTCTACGCTTCCACATAATGATCTGAGAGCAAACATCCCAATTTGCAGAGAAGTAATTAACCCTAATACTGTTAACTATATAAAATACAGAAGTGTGCACGTAATTTGATTTTTGTGTATAACCTTTCAAAGTAACATTTCTCCACACATCTCATCTTCAAAAAAGTTTCTGAGCCTCCAAAGCTTCCTCCAATGATCAATGATGGCATAGTTACCTCTTCTTAGAATAAAACATTGTTATGTGCTTAGGACTTCAAACACAAATCACTCCCAATAAGCTGATTGTGCACAGAAATGTTGTATGCTGCAGATATACTGGATTTCCTGCACATATTCAGACCACCAGGACAAAAATGTATCTAAGCATGTCTGGCATTTCCTGGGATGTATACCCATGTTAAGATACCTGGAAATACCTATGTATATCCATGTCCTTATACCTCAAATCTTGGCTGAATAGAAGGTGACTTTGCTTTTCTGTCTGAAAAAAATGTATACGTGAGAAATTCCAGATATGTGGTAGCCTGTTGTACAAGGTCAACACTCTTCTGACAATCTGCTTTCCCAGCCAAGGAATTAACCTGTTTAATTTCAGACCACTGGGCAGCACTGAATAGGTAAACAGAATATACTCTTTCAAAAACAGCACGTAATATCTCTGTGTTTGGTATGCTTTGATGCTTACTGGATAGCCTCCCATATGTGGTTTGTTCATGTGGGGTTGTTTGGGTTTTTTTTCCTTGAGTGTAAACTACGGCTCAGTGTGATAGGTCTTAGCCCTGGTACGAGTGTATCAGGGTAGTTACCCCAATGTAAAGCTTGTATATCCATGCTCTACAGATCGTTAGTCAGTGAATTGCTGTTCAGCATCAGTGCATTGACAGTTTGCATGACATTACAAATCCCTCCAGTTCAGCTGTGAGCACGCAGCAAGTCACCATCTCACAAGGGCTAGACTCGCATGCGATGAGCCTTTTGCTTGGTATCCCAGATTGCATTTCATCTCATCTGCTCACTCACATAGTGTGCTATAAGGTACGAGTCCTGTTGCAAAATGGTAAGCAGCTCACTTAAGATGTCACCTTTTGAGAAGACCATCATACTCGTTCATCTTGCTCTGCCAGAATCCTCATTAGACTGAGAAACGTGTTCAAAAGCCACATACTCTTTCTTACAGTTGCCTCTGCTTGGTCACTGCAGCCGTGCTGGCGTTGAGCTGTTGGAGGCTGGTTTGTTTGGGGTTATGGTGGTTTGCAGGGAGCTAAGAAAGCACCTGGGACTGTAGGGGGCTAATACCATGAGAACACCAAGGGGCGATTAATGATCTGGAAGCATTAATAGTGAGAAGAGGATAAGAAGAAAGTGATGTAAAGACCTATGGGCTGTCTGACAGATGCACAGGCTGGATTGCAGTTACATGATCCTTGTGAGGTTTTCCTCTTAAAAATTCTTTGAACAATATTGATCCACTGGAGTGATTTGATGCCAGTATAGTGCTTTGCATCCTGTTACTGCAGTGATTTTTATGTTGTGCTGAATATCCTAAAATGTGCACTAAAAGCTTTTTTAGAATGAATTTCTGTCTGAATTACTCTCTTAAAGTAATTTAAGAGTATGTATTTGTATAACTTCATGCATAAACCTACGTCACTGTAAATGTTTTTAATGTGGAAAAAGGTTTCAGTACAGAAATTGCAGTACTCTGTTAGGCTAAATGTTTATTTGTAATCATAATATTAAAAATTCTTGGTTCTCCATTCTAGGAAGACACATATCATGATTACAGAGAAATCAAACAAAAATGTATTTTTCATAGAGTGTTTCTAATTAACCTATGTGTGCCTGTGACAGAAAAGTGGATTTCCATTAAAAAGAAGCTTCAGAAGAAGTAAAACTGTTATTTGAAAATGATTGATATGAGAGAATCATTTAATTTGTTCTGTATAAGCATTCATTTTTGTTTGAAGAGGTTTTTTTTTAGATCAAAATATCGTATATAAAATATCTTCTTGTCTCAAGATTTCAACACAGGGCTATTTCTATTATAAACACAATGCAGCTGAATTGATAAATTTCACTGTTGATGCATATTGCATACACAATGTGTAGAAACTAAAGATGAAAAAGTCTGAACATATACTTCACCTAGCCAACTGAGATTTTGTTTCTGTAGTATATCCTACATGCTATTCTCCTGTAATCTGGCCAGATTTTAGAAGGTGAGTGTAGTCATCTGGGATGTCCCTTAGGATAAAAGTCCTGTGCAAAGCATTTAGATGATGCTCAAGACAAAATTGATTGGTGGTGTGCTTATAAACAGTGCCGACAATAATGTTAGGAGCCAGTGTGTAGCTGGAGTGCTGACTTTGGATGATATGTGAAACTAAACTCTTTAACGTGTGTGATAACTATAGATTTGAGGCTGCTTCACGTACAGAAGGGGTGTTACACCTCCTCACAGGCTTGGCTTGTTAGTCAGCTTGGGAAATTATGTTGTTATCAAAATTCCCCATGAAATTCAGCTGGGATAAAATATTAATCTCTTCTTGTCCTAAACAGTTCATGTTACTAAAAAGCTGTTGTGTTTCAGCTCCTAAGGACTTGCATTGCATTAGGTTATTAGATTATTATTTTGTGTGCTATTCAGTGTTTTCAGATGAAAAGCATGTTTGTGTCTTCTTCCTTGCCTCATCCAGTCTGAAATGATGAACTCTACAGTCTTTTCCAACTTGAGGCTTCAATTTGGGTTACACAGGAGTAGGTACATATTTTAAACAGAGATGGATGATATGTTGGCCATAATGAAGGAGATAAGAGGAGGTTACACTCATTTGTGGAATATGGTATGCCACCTCTGGCTTTAAGAAAGAGTGTGTATGCCTTGCCTTTTTAGCCTGAATTTCTTTTACAAAGTAAATTGGAGCTAGCAGATTAGGTTGTTGTCCTCTAGTGACTTTAATACGTCTCCTGAGCAGAGTAGTTTTGCCCTATGTACCATAATGAACGTAGTGTAATTAACCATTGGAACATCTTACCCCAGTAGGTTCTCTGTCACTTGAAGTCTTGATTTAAACACTGTAATTTTCTTGAGACACATGTTCTAATGCATCTAAGATCTAGAGAGCTCAGCAGAGGTGTGACTGAGTGAAAGTCTGTGCCCCTTTTCATCAAAGGCCTCAGAGTAAATACTCAAAATGCTCTTTTTTAGCTTTAAAAAACACATGTATGGCTATATTAGGATATCATCCCATGGGCTAATCTGTTGCACTCAGGTATCATGTCACTGATACACTTTTTCTTAAAGGATGTGGTGAAACAAGATACTGGATTCTTTGCAAATTAATGATCAGAGGCTCCAATCAGGCTATATTTCATCAATTGTCTTCCAGGACTCCTGTTTCCAGTGGTCTCCTTGCTTCCTTTTTTAAAATTACCTCTGCCTCTTCTTTCACAAAGATGAACTTTTCTGCGGATAAAAAAATGTCCCACTTGCTTCTGTATAGCATAGCTTAGACCTGGTAAAAGATGTTCCATTATTTATTAGTCTTTACTTGCCATCTTGGCGAGATCTGCATTTTTATGACTTAGCAAGCTATTTCCTCATCCTAAAGAATATTGCCATTCTAGAGGCACAGTGTGTAGGATCAGTTTGATACATGGTCAGATTTGTCACCTTTCAAAATCTTCCGCTTTTACATGCGCAGAGTACCCCGGGGTGGCATACTCTGTGTAGCTGCATCATCAGAACAGAGCAGGTACCAGTGATGGCCTCTTCTAAAGATACCACTATGTACAGAGTTACTGGCACTGTATATGGTCTTGTTCCAGAGTTGTAGAGAAGTAGCTGTAGGTAAAGCTTTCAGTTCTCACCAGAAGAAATTTATCACTGAAGCTGGCCTTTTATTTGTATCACCCATTAATGTCATATCTATGTACAAAATTAACTCTATAATACATAGTTAGAATTTAGTACTCTGCAAAATAACTGATGACAGGATCATACCTGAATGGATTTATTTAGGTTAAATTGTGCCATGGGAGTGGTTGGAAATTATGGGTTATTTGAAAGCAAGGAAAAGGATATTATAGGGAAGGAAGATTTGCAATAAATTAATCGGTCGCATGTATAAAGCAGAGGTTTGTAATTTGTGTTGGGGGGAGCCCTGTGTAAATTAGGGTTGTGGGTTTTTGTTGTGGGTTTTTTAGCATCCGTTTTAAGGTATGTATGCAAAATTTAAGATCGCTGGTCTTTTCCTTTTGTGATGCAAGTGAAGAATACTGTGCTCTGCCCTATTATTGTGCTTGAATTGGAACTGATGCCACCATGGAAGCACTGTGGTTCTTTTTTGCATTCAGTGCCTGTGCAGTTCTGAAGCAGCCTGCAGGCGCTCTATTGTAGTTAGCCTCGCACAACACTTGGGGCCCAATTTTGAATGGCTTAAGCATTAAAGAAACATATTTCTTATTTTTCTAAATGTTTAGTGTTGTTCCATGAGGCTATTTGTAAATTTTATTTGTTTAGTTTAGTACTACTTTTTAAAGAAAACACTTTCAACCTGGTAGTTGATACCTGTTTTGCACTTGTGTCCGATCAGATCACCTCGTATATGTGTGCCTCTGTAGTTCACAAAATAAATTGTATAATATATTGTCATGTCTGTCTGTTGTTTTCTGGAATTTGACTAAAGCTTATAACTTCAAAGGTGAGGCTAGGCTGCTTTTTTGTGTTCAGAGAGGGTGACTAAACTATTGTGGCTACCATTGCGGTGGAAGACTTGTGAGGCTTGTCCTTTGTTTTAATCCATAAAGGATATCCCAGCAGGGGAGTTGAGGTCTTGTGGACAGTTGGTGGAGGGGCAGGGTAAAAATTCTGGAAAAATCTGCAGATCTCCTTTCAGGATTTCCACTTTTGTTCCCTTTGGCTAAAATAAGTCTTTGAAAATGGTGCTGTGGAAGTGGATAAATGAAAGAGAACTACATGGGGCTAAGGAATGGTGATGTTCTTTGGGGAGTTCAAGGCATTTATACAGTTTGAGAAAGAGAGTGGGGAGCTCAGTATTTGATAAAATCTACTGGAGCCCTCTAATTTGTTGGAAATAAAAAAGGAAAAATGGAAAAAAATTTAGGTTATTCCCTTGTTTAATTTGCTAGACTGGCACTAATTCTGCAGTTCACTTACTGTACTAGTTAATTTCAATATCCACTCTGCATTCTTGATTTCAACAGGGGAGAAGGTGGATGCTGAGGGCAAAAGGGTACTGGATTGGAGGGGGTGTGAGTAGAGCTTCGCAGCAAATTGTGCATATCCTTTTCACAGCTGTACCTGAATACAACTAATGTAAATTTTTTTTCCACAAGGTTTTTAATTGTGGAATTGTTTAGCCACTTTAGTGAAGCTTCACGGAAATAATTTTTCTGACAAATTGTATAAAACTAGATGGGGATCCTCAAACAGAAAAGCTAAACTCGCAGGCACAAACACAAATAATGTAGAAAGTCTGTTCTGACAGGTTCTAATTTCAAAGTTACTGCATGCTGCAAGGTTACTTAAATTTACAGCAGGGCAGAAGGCAGGTGCTCTAGAGATACTGTCAGCCTGTAGCCCCCGTTTTTCATTCATGCACTGTTCCCTTTGCAAGATGAAATACGGTTTTGCTTAAAAATCTTTTCCTTACTCTATAACCAGCTTTTTAAGGAGGAATCACAAACCAACTCCCGTTTCTGGTGTTGATTTATTTTTAAAGGCATTGATTAAACTTCCCAAAACAGTTACACGAGTCACATTTCCTGTTAAAATATCAACGGAAGCTTGTGCTTCTGAAAGGCTGTGAGGATGAGGCTCCTAAAAATGCACCGTGTATGTCTCCGTGCAAGCAAACAATGTGCAGAGGAGTGTTTCGATATTTTGAATAGTCTTTTGAGTAAAAACTAGTTCAGTTAAGTACCTTAGCTGTCTTCCGTGGGAACGTTTCTTTCACACAATAGAATTCACTCTTACAGTTGTCTCTTTTCAGAGAGGTTCATTTAATGTTTGTCTGTGGTACCACCAACTGCAGTGCTCATTGAATGGTCAAGAAGGAAAAGTGCCTGTTCTAAGCACATTAGAATCTAAGGATGGACAGCTAGACAGATAATATAAACGCGAATGTATAACAAATGCAGAAGAAGAAAGGGTTTGCTGGTGTGAGGGGGAGGAGAGACACTTCAGCATGGCAAAGTCCTATTTTAATCACTCCGAGGAGTAACAACAGGTTGCATTATGGCAAGTCTTTTATTTAATGCTGGCGGGTTTGGTTTTTTTTTTTGTTATGTTACTGCCATAAAATGTATTTATATGTTTGTGCATAAGAAACTGCACACTTTCCATATAATATGTTGGTTGTCCTTTCCTATGAAAGAAGGTGGGTTTATTTTGAAACTCTAAATCTTACGCCAGTCTAAAACCTGCCCAAATGGCATTTATACTGCTGACTTGCTTGACAAGGGTTCTTTGTGAAGGTGCAAATGTGCAGCAGTCTCCCTGCTGTACAGTTAAACTTTCTGTGCATAAATCATTTTAGTAGATTGGGCCAGCGGAGGATTGCTTATAGTGCATTGTGTGTGATTTAATATTGTGCTTTATGCAATGCTAGAACTTAATTCCAAATCCCACAAATGGTGTAACATGTATCAAAGTTTGAGTCCAGACTGTGTTTTAGCACCTAGAAGCCTGGCAGTATCAATGCTAAAGTGCTTAGGACTCCTTAAACAATGAAAAAGCTTTTGTTTCTCATAAAAACTCTTTGCGATATTGACGCTTTAAATTGGGTGAACTGCTGACCCAGGACCGGACCTGCACTGCTGTTAGATTCCAACCCAGTTTCCTGGGGAAGGGGATGGGCTGATGTGAGTGTTTCCCCCTTCATTCAGTCTGTTTCCTGTAAAAGTGGTTAAAGGCTGGTAGTAAACCAATTTATAAAGGATGTGTCCTACACATGCAGAGAACAGGAGCAACAAGAACATTTCAATGAAGGTTTTGTTAAATTAAAAGTCAGCAAAATGTTGTACTTGAAACTGAGTAATTCAGATTTCATTTTAAAATAAATCAACAGATTCATTCAAAGATGAGTTGGCAATTTAAAATATTTATATTCTTAAGGAATCAGCTTGGAACTGCATAACTTCTATAAGGTTAAACCAATTTTGTGTTCTTAACTGAAACCAGTACTGAAGTTGATGAAAGATTTCACTTTTTCTGTGCTCTCAGCATGTGAGGTGATTTTTCCTGAGAGGTATAAGAAAAGATGAATTTTAGTTGTCTGGGCCATCAGACCTTACAAATTGTTAATTACAACAAATAGACTCTGTGCATTCAGTTTTCATCTGAGTCTGCATGAGAATTAGATTAAAATGTTAAAAATGCAACTTTTTGGGTTGTGGCTGATGTAAATTTTTGTAGTTGCTTGTGTTTTAAATTTTGCTGTGGGATTTACAGTAGTCATAAAAATGGTTTCGAAGAGCTTATAAACAGATTCCAGATCCTTTCAACTAGTGATACTAAGGTGAATTTTTTCTGATGACTTTGTGGGATAGAGAGCCTTAGAGAAGAGGTTAATCTCACTCAGGGAGAGTTCCCAGAGATCAGTTGGCCCAGTCTGATAAGTGTCTTCTCCCCTCCAACATACAGCATGTCACCTTTTCTCTTGAAGACAGGGAAGAAGTCAAGCGGATCATAGTGCAAAACCAAGGCCTTAACTTTTATCTTGTGGCAGGTTACGGAAGCACTGATTTGCTTCCCAGTGAATTTCTGTACTGCCTCGTCCTCTGATGGAGGTATTGGAGAAAACCACGTCAGTTGACTGCTTGGTCAATGGGATAGAGCTCCCATAGGAAGGCGAAGCTCTGTGCCCAAATCTTTTACTTTACTGTTCTTGATACAAGCATTTAACCTCTATGAAAAAAACCTGTTGATTGCATGATTGTTCATTTTTATTAAGACTGAGAAATTTTTTTCACTTGCACACCTTCTAGCCTCTATTTTCTTGGTGAGATTCAGTGGGGAAATCCTGCAAAAGAACAAAGTTTCTAAAATAAATACTAACGTTTTCTATCTTATAATTTTTCTCCCATTCTTTTTTAGCTGCTTTTCCTCTTTCCTTTGCTCAGCTTACATAAGAATTATTTTTATTTCTGTTTAGGTAAAAAGTAACAAGAATGGACTTCTGTTATTATTTGTCTAACTTTCATCATAATTGACTTGCTGCTCTATTTAATACATTTTTCAACAAAACATCTTTTGAAAATAGTAGGCACAGGTAATTATTCCAAGCCTTTATTTTTTAAAATATATCAAAATAAAATGCCATAAATCCTTCATTCTTTCAGCCAGGTGAAAAATGTCATACGTTTTATTTTTATTCTAATTAAGCTGTTTAATACTCTAAGGATGGTATAGAGAAATGTGGAACTTCCGAAATAAGGTTAAGCTGCGTATACTTAGGTGGAGTGCCTCTTAAAAAGGGCACAATGATTCAGCAAAACCCCTATGTTCTGTGTCTATGTATGTGAAAATCGGGCTGATTCCTGGATTTTTGTTACACAAATAATATCTAAAATATGTTTTCAGCACTACTTTTCTATTGGTGATGTTTCCAGTGGTCTTACAGGCTTTATGAAAATGTTCTCCTTTGGAATATTAAGTTTTTGTAGCACATGGCACATGCTGTGTGATGTACGTTGGGAGGAGGAGGGAAGACACATTTAACGTAGTGCAGCAGTTGTGTAGTCTGGGAGTTTTCATTGAGAAAATGCTTGTTTTAAAATCTGCACTGCACTCTTAAGAATGGCTTCATGTGTAGCAGGTGTGTATTTTGGGATATCCATTTTAAGGACAGCATTTGATTATCACACCCCCTTTTAGTCACTTTTTCCCCCTCCCTGCCAGCTCAGGTGTTGTGTGTCTGTGATGTGCCAGCAGTGTACTCTGTTGCATTGCAGGGAAACTGTCAGGTTAAAGCAAAGATGCATTTGATCCCATGTGAGCTATTTTCAGGCATTGACATAACTTCTTTGTCCTTTTATAAATGGTTTGGTAGGTCTTCTAATGTCTATTTCATCCTTCCATTGTAAGTATTTATTACAAATGTAAAAAGAAATCCTGGGCGGGTATGTATTACAGGAAACTAAAAACTTCTATGGAAAAGTAAAACAAGCTTTGAACTGCAGCAATGTATGTATAAAACACACACACACACACATAGAAACACAGTATTTATTCTGTCTCTACTGTTGTAAACAAGAAGTGAAGAATACCTTGCTCTGTAATTCCACCAGTCTAAACAGCTGGTTAACTTTGCAGAGTTTTTTAATTCCTAAACTGCAACTGAGAACCTGTAATACAAACAGACATATATTCCCAAGGGGCTATGTATTTCAGTTGAAAGGTGTCCTGCAAAAGAAGCAGCTGTTTGCCTCTAATGAAGCCCCCTGGCTTTACCATTGTGATCTTAATATATCCAGCCAAATTGGCTATAGATGCATAGTTAGATACGTACTTGGTGGAAGTCCTTCCTCTGTGCCACACTAGGCCTTTTGGGACCTGGGCAGCTGACCCAGCACTGTGGGAATGCTATGCTGTTCGTGAACTTCAGTAGAATTTAATTCAGAAAGGGAAATGTGGCCTACAAAGAAGTTGTGAGCAAGTTTTGGACTAACTGCAGTTCACACGAGTTATAATTGGGAGAGTACAGCCATGAGGATAGTACAGGTGGATTTTCTTAGTAACGCTGTGGCTATGAAACTGCAGCATCTTTAGCAGGGCCAGCGTGCGCTCTTTAGGTAATTCTTGGACACCTCTAAAAGATGCTCTTCAGTTTTGTTTTTTAAATGTATTGCATAAGGTATTTGGGAGGTTGTAGTTTGTTTGCTGCGAGTCAGTCACAATTCTTGTAACCTCACCTGATGAGTGACAGGCTCGTCTCTTCACAGAGCCGTAGAAGCTATGGTGGGGTTCTCATGTTTGCTGGCATCCACCTGCATGAGTTTGATTGCAGCCTGTAAATTAAATAGTGTTCTAGCATTCACCCTATAACTGACATGGTGCTGACCAATTCTGGTAATAAAGTTGAATTCCATCTTATTTGAAACTCACATGACATTTCAGCTGTGTTGCTTGTAAGGAGTTCTGAAATCTGCAGCCCTCCCTATGAAATAAACTGTTAAACTGATGGGGTTTTTTAAAGACTGAGGATCTGATAAGTGATATGAATTGCAGAGTCTGCCTAGTTTCTGTCTAGTACGCTTGTTCTATAACGCCTGTAAAATTATAACGTGGTTGATGTAGTGCTAAGAGAATGTAGCAGACTTTTAATTACAGCTTCTTTCTTTATGAAGTTCATAGTAAAACAGTTAGAACTTTAAAATGTAAACTTCGGAAGCCTTTGAGGTGGCCTGGAATTTCATCTCATCTTCCATGGCAGCTTTTTTCCTTTTTTTTTTTTTTTCTTTTCCTTTTGGTAGTTAAAATAAGGATTCATTTGCTTGGAGAAAGCCATGTGTGGATGGGAATATGTGGGATTATTCAGGAATGCCTTGAATGTACAGGCTGTCCTTGCATATTTGGAGTTGGATGTCTAATTCCTGGAAAACAGCTTGCAGCAGTGTTCTCATGTTTGGTACAGGCAGTCATCGTGCTATACTCCTGGCCTTTGCATTGGCTGCCCAGAAAGTGCTACGTTACTGTTAAGATGGCCTTTGGGCATTTAAGGTCCTTAACTGTGTAGGCACTGAGTATCATCTGCATTTTCCATTTTACTGGTTATTTGTTCTCTGAAACCACCGATTTCTTCTGGTTTTTAGTTGACAGGTAATTGTGTGTTGGCACTGAGGTGAGTAAAAGTTCAGAGGCTTATTCTCAATGGTCTTAATCTTTAGACCTATCTGAACTGGACAGGAAATCTCTTGCAAATGCTTCTTTACACTTCTATTTTGTCTGCTCTATTAACTATTTCCATATTTTTCTTTCAAATATGAGAGGTGTAGTGCTAATACAGTGTCTCTGGGCTAGCTTATTTGATTGGTATTGGCACCACCAGGAAAGGCTGTGAAAGCTGTATATCCGAGGAGGCCAGTCTTTGGCTCCTTGCAGACTCTTTTTTTTTTTTTTTTTTTACTATGTCCCTGTATATTTTCTATCATGAGGGCTAATAGCGTTCTGTAAACTGTGTAAAGATGAGTACATTCCATCTTGAAATGATGTACTACTGTGGTCTGATATGCCTCTTCGTATTTTAGCCTTGCTGCCTCACCATTCCTGGCTCTGGCTGTCTCTTCCACATGGCAGTGAGACCTGTGGGCATTGATCAGAGAGGACCAGAGCCCAGATGTGGAAGGGAAAGGTTTTTTGTTCATAGGGGTGTTTGGGACTCTTTCTTCACGATATTGCTTCCCTCTGTGCTTCCGGATGGAGGCCAGGAGGACCCTGAAATTTGGCAAGGTATAAATGGCTCTATCTTTTTTAAGAATTTCATTAGTATACGTGCTTCCGAATGTTGTAGACACCAGAGTTTTAATATTGACTTTGACTGTGGTTTATTGAGAACAGTTTTAAAATCTGGTTTTATAAAATCTCAGAATTTCATAGTTGCTGGACCCATCAGAAGAAAGCTGTGAAGACTGAATGTGTTTCCAGAAACTGTTCACTGATGTGTGTATTTTGTTGTAATGGCAGATGATGGAGAGGTTAGTTCTATTTAAAGTTTTTTCTCTCTCAATTTGACTCTTGTGATTTTGTGATTTTTTTTTTTTTTTTTTAAAGTTGTCGTATGGTGTCAATTTACCATATTATCCTTGGTTTAGCTTGATTTCAAGCACTTGAATAAAGGTCTCCTTTAAAGAACGAAGAATGAAATTTAACCTGGTTTTGACCATACTAGAAAAAGTCGAAGACTGTTGTAAGCCAAGGGTGTATGCTGTCCAGGACACACATTATTTTTCTTGTTAGAAAACACATGTGCATCTTTGTTTCATTATTTCTTCCTGGTAAGTGGACATTTTGTAAACTCCCACCTGAGGGCATGGCACCACCAAAAAGGACTGTGTCAAGGTTAGTCATAATGAGTAAAATATGCAAATTCAAATTAAAAATATTTTCTTAATCGAGGATGCATAAATTATTCCCAGTGGGCACCTAAGTGACAATAAATTTCGCATGCCTGGGAATTAACATGCCCCACTTATATTACTTTGCTGTTCCATTAAAAAAAAAATGCATTATTCATTTAAATGGCTTCTACTGTATTTAGCTTCTGAAAAAGAGATCCAACTATTATTTCGAGGCCTGAATTTGCGTGACATATAGAACAATTGTGCGTGTGCATGCATACTAAACTTGGAAAAGATGTTACATTTAACATGTCTTTAACAGTACAAAAATAAGATCATACAAAAAATAAATATACCAATTTGGCTAATTGTTGTTATTGACTGAAAGAATGTCAGCATTTCTGATACCTAATTTTAGAGTATTGATAAGCTTTCTGTAGATGTCTAAATCTTTTGAGCTGTGACTGTATCCCTGTTAAACCCACACCATAGCCAGGCAATGTAGTGCAGTAGCATATTTTTTCCTGCCCTCCTTTTAGGGTTGTTTGACTGTCCCCTGATCTGTTGTGTGGCTGCTTCTGCAGGCAGTGCTGCTCTGTCCACCACATGCAGAAGTGAGAGGGTAAGAAAGAAGCTAGAGCCAGAGCATGAATTTTCAAGAGGGACCAAGGAGTGTTTGAGCTGGGAATACGCAGGAGGGAATGAAGATCTGTGAGGATGGCGTATGGAGCTCTTGGCTGTCCCCTGTCTTTTGATAATCTTTATCTACCAGTTTTTTCATACGAGCAGCAGTTATTAAAAACAGGGGCTAGTTTATCTGCAAACATTCTTCTTCTTAGCTAAGCAGGTTTGAATGTCCAAGGGTTTCTGCAAGCTCTTACTGAGTCTATACCGAGCACTTTGTACCTAATCATTATTTCTTTTTTAAGCCCTTGGAGGTGCTTGTAATCCTAAGGATGCCATACAAACTCAGATTCTGTCTATGTAAATCATTTACGGTGGGATTTCAAAAGTACTCAGCCTAACCCTGCTTCCTTAGAAATCAATTGTTAAGGTCCTTGTGACTTCAGTGGGAGTAGTTACGCCAACACAGAGTGCTTTGAAAATGCCTCCCTAAACTGTAAATGAGAATATACATTTGAGAATGTTGCAACCTAATTTTTATACTGAGCTTGTGATAGTAGTAACTGAGTGCCCTAGATTTAGCGCCGTATCTACTTGATTATGTCACATCACCACCTTGTCTGAAGTTGGCACTGTAATTCATATTTACATGGGATTTATTCTTTTTGTTGCTTTGGTACTTGTATTTTTACTGTAGTGGTTCTGTCACTCCAGATCTACACCTATACCCACACAGACATTTAAGAAGCAATTTATCCTAGCTATTTCAGTATGTATAAGCATGAGATGTTTTTTTGTTGTTTTTTTTTTTTTTCTGCCTGCACATGTTTAAGGACATAATGGACTAAATTGAGATATTGTTTGGATTTGCATGTTGGTGGTTTTTTTGGGGGGAGTTGATTTTTGTTTCTTTTCTTTGAAACATCTGAATAAATATTTAAGTGGCCCTTTATAACATTGGCATACTTCATTGTTCAATTATGTTACAAATACTAAACTATGACAGATTTAAAAGAATATTTCAAAAACTGAGTCTGGAGGTAACAGCTTTATTACTGCATGATGACTTGACCCATATTTCCTAACATGATTTCCCTACTGTAACTCAAATTGAGTTCATGTAAGTCTAATGATATCAGTTGACCTTGACAGCTAGACCTAAAAGCCTGTAGTTGTCCTGTTTTTTTAGGATCTTTTAGGTTTTTCTTGTTTTAGTTTTTCAGCGTTTTCAAGAAATCCTTTTCAAATAAAGGATACCAAAAATTCTACCAAGAAAGTATACCTAATTCTAGCACCAAGAAATTCTGCAATTTCTTTGAATCTTGGGATCGAGTATATTTTACATATAGTTGCACAGTGATAGCTCTCCCTAGCATAAATACTTAATAGCTGTGTAACAGAGAAATGGTGTTAATTACACAGCCACATGAAAAATGGTTATCAAATACTTTTGGCTCCTTTAGTGAGTGATGACTCTATTATTGTCATTTAGGATTATTCTTAACCTTCAGCTCTGCCTTTAAATGATTAATTTTTATTTATATGGTCTTTTAAAATCCACCTACTGGTAAATATTTTTCCACTTTCCTCAAGTGGAACTTCCAGCTGAAGTACCTTGGCCTGATGCCTAGGGTCAATTTTGAGTGTTAATGATGAGTTTAAAGGCAGGTATTTTAAAATCCACTAGGTTAGAAACATTAGGCTTCTGCATAATAATGTGAAGGGGATAATACCAGCTTTCCGGTGGGCATGTCACTTTTAGCTCTGAGATCACATCTTAAAACTTGCTTTGAGCCCTTTAAGAGCAAACCTGAAAACCACCTCATTACTATGCATAGAAAAACTACTTTAATCACTTTGAGATTTCTAAAATGTATTTGTTAAAATCTTTCTCTCATTCTGAGGCTGATATCATTTGACTAAGGGCACTGAGGGAGCTTGACTTGAGAGGTATTGGGACATGAAAATATTGGAAATTCTTATAAGCAGTGTTTAAAATAGCTTTTCTGTAAATGATTTGGTTCACACAGAAAATGTGATCGTCTGGTGCTGTGGTTTGGCAAGCACTCTTGATGAATATGAATAAATTCACAGGTGATTTCACCTTTTATGAGTAACATGACCGTGTTTAATTTGTCGTAACAACTTTTCTAGCATCATGAATTCTCCCTTTCTTGTGTTTGCCAGTAGTGTAGGCGAGAGAGATGGAGCTGCTGGAGAGAGTCCAGCAAAGGGCCACGAAGATGATTAAAGGACTGGAGCACTTCTCCTCTGAGGAAAGTTTGAGAGAGCTGGGACTGTTAAGCCTGGAGAAGAGAAGGCTCAGGGGATCTTACCAATGTACCTTCAAACACCTGAAGGAAGGTTGCAAAGAAGTCGGAGCAAGGCTCTTTTCACTGGTGCCTAGTGACAGGACAAGAGGCAATGTCCTGATTTTGCTCGTTGCTTTGTACCCACCTGCAGAAAGCACAGATCCAGAGTCCTTTGTCCTTGTTAGCCAGGCTTAAACAGTTCTTTTCTCACAGGATCTCTAATGCAACCCCCTTTAGCCCTCTCATGCACCTACTGCCTGAATCTTGCATTGAGACACTCTGAGCTCGGGTGGCAGAAGTGCACCGCCTGCTTTGCTTGGCTGAGTGGGATGAACTGGTAAAAAAGAGTTCAGTGTCTTTCCAAGGTCTGCGTCTGCTTTCCATCAGCCCATTCTCATTCCTGTACTTCACAACCCTGAGAAGAGCTAAACCACATAGGCTGTGTGCGTTCCATGCCAATTCCTTTCAAGTCCTTTCCTATGAAACCAAACTGTCCTGAACAAAAGGAGAGCCTTCATGTATTCCTTTGCAAGGACAAACTCATTAGAGCAGAGATGTGATGTTGGGGTGAATACATGTGAGGAGAGGGTGCAACAGTAAGAAATAATTGTGTTGGCATAGCTATCTGTTCATACCAGATGTTGAGAGCATCATGGAAGGACAAAATACATTCGTTTGGGATTTTGGTATTTTGTTGTTGTTGAGCTGATTTTAAAAAAAAAAAAAAGTAAGCATTTATATTTTTCTTTTTTCTTGCAAAAATGGATTTTGGATTTTGTTTGGCCTTGATGTTTTGTTATTTACACTTGATCATGATATTGGAGGTATGTCAAGTAAGAAAGCAGGCCTGTGATTGGTATTGAGAAGGCAGCAGAGAGCCCTGTGTTATGTAGATCAGTAAAAGCAGTTGTCTAGGAATTTTTTTTTTTTTTTATATTGTTTACTAGAAGGCAATGATGACTGAAAATTTTGAGTGCCTTTATTATCTGTTACTGAGAAGCAGGGATATTTTGTGATTCGGTAACAATCACGTGGAATAAAGTTAATTCATGGAATTATTTTTATAATGCTGTTTTTATTGGAGATACAGTTTGAAACTGAAGATAGATGACATGAAAGACATAATTCTCCTTCCATTGAAATAATCTATACATTTAGCATTTAAGAAATAACCTGAAAGAGGAGGAAGTATTTTGCTCATTAGAGACATTAATAATTCTTTTATATAACTCTTGTTCAGTCAGATAAATTGATTTCTAGATTTGGCCTGGAAACTAATAAAGATCCCTTTCAAATATTAGAATCAGCATAGAAGACTTGGAAAAAAATCATGATTAGAAATTCTCTAAGCTGAATGCAAACTGAAGTTGGCAATTAAATCTGGCTATAACAGTGATGTGATTTATGTGATACTAAGATTTTTTTTTTCTTAAATTAAGGGCAAAGTGGTTTTGTTTTGTTTGTTTTGTTAATTTTGTTTATGGAAACAGGTAGTTTGTTTAGCTCATAGCCAAGGAAAGCAAAGCAAGTAATCACTGGGATGAAGGAAACTGGTAGTTGCTAAATATTTGCTCTTGTTTGACTGGCAAAGTGTGGGGTTTTTTGGGTTGGGTTTTTTTGGGGGGGTGTTAGTATTTGTGTGGGGCTTGCTTGTTTTTTGTTTTGGAGTGTTGTGGGTTGGGGTTTTTTTGTTTCTTTTCTTTTGGAAAACAAATATTTAACAATAAAAATATCCTTTATTTTCAGTTTCGTTTAATAACTGGTACAGAGTTCTGTGGGTATGTTAATACAGATCTTCAAAAATATTTTGATAGATGTTAATATTGAAACAGCATTGGAAAATGGGGGAATATTTAATCATAACTAGCTCTTGTAGTTTGATCACCTGATCCAGTATTTTTGAATCCTTGCCCTTGCTGGGCTGGAATATGAAATTAAGCATTCAGATCTGGAAACCCCGGACTCCGGAGAATTTTGCTCTTTTGGAAAAGGCAACTCTGTCAGCACAATGGAACCATCTCATGTTGCTGGAATAAAAGGCATTTCTGGAAGGCATTTCAATGAAGATATGAAACTGTAGAGGCCACATAGAGAGAGGGAGAGCAGGGAAGAGATAAGGAAGAGTATGGGTGAAAAAATGTTAGAGAAACACTGGGCCAACCCTGTTATTTTATGCTAACGTGGGTTAAGTAAGCCTACAGTATGAAACCTTCTTTAAAAAAAAAAAAACACAACACAAAAAAAGAACAAAAAATGGCTAATGTAGTATTATTATTAAAATGGAGATAACACCTGCTGACTTGCTCTGGTTTTATATGCAAACCTGTTTTTATAATACCATTTCTGCATGATTCTAGTAGTTTGAGAAAGTTTTAATATAGACTTGAAATATCTTCTAATTGAAATTGATTAAAATGTGTTTTGTGTGGTCTCATGGAATGTATTTTTGCATTTAGAATTGGGGATTTTTATTTTTATCTGCTACATAGTGTAAGTAGTTGATGTAACTTCAATGTGTGCTGGATTAGCTTCTACTGTTAACATTCCTTTTTATTTCCAGTTGCTGGAATTATTGCAGCTGATTTTGCCCCAGGCACAGTTCACTGGGGAGCTGGTACCTGGGGTTCCGCTGATATCCCTGTCACTGGCAAGGTAAGGAGAGGTTGACTTGCATTCACTACGAGTAGCAGGCTAGAAATAAATCATTTTAATATGCTTTCTGAAGATAAAAAATTAGGAGGGGCAGTGGGTGTCTTGCTGATTATTTATATGCACGCCAGTAGGATCTGGGAACCTTGACTGTGGTTCTTGAAATAATATTCTTTCTTACTGATGTGTTGAGAAACAACTCTTGCTTAAACATTGAAGGAACTAACCTATTTCAAAGGGAGTATTTCCTGTATGCCAAATCAAAATGATTTTTTTACTTGGAAAAAAAGCCCTCTTAAATGAATATCTATAAAAAAAAGTCAGCTATAGGAGTATGAAATTTTAGCCTCTTCTCCATTCAACAAGTTTCTTGTGTGGTATCTCAAACCTGGTTCATAAAAGATTGTGTGCCATGTGTCTGTTTAGTTGTCTGTTGTGATGCTTGCTCTGATGATACTGGACCAATAACATGATTTTCAGAAATGCTCAATAATTCTCTTTTTTTTTTTTTTTGTAATAGCATGGAAGGAGTTGTACAGCTGAATGACATTTGTTTAGTTAGTCATGTAACATAAGCATCTTTCAAAAGAAGCCAGCACTGAGAATGAGCTCTTTTTTAAAAAAGACTCAGTTTTGACAAGTCTGTGCTTAGTGGCTGAATGCTAGTGAAATGAATTATTTCCTTGCAACAATGCCATATTTAGCACACTAATAAAAGAGAGGAAGGAAAGTGGATCTTTGATAAGCTAATTATTTTTGGAACTTGCATCAGAGTTTAGTAAATCAGCATGCTGCATCTGCAGTGCTAACCAAACTAATCTAAAATACTTGCCTCCCTGTGGAGGTATAGAAATGTCATAGTCCGTGGAGACCTGCACTGCATTTATGCAGGTCTGCCTTTTCTGTCATAGATTCAACAGACCTTTCCAGAGAAGAGCTACAGTACTTTAAACAACCTTAACATGGGGTTTAAAGAGATTAATGAATATCAGCCTTGTACTAAATAAATCTTTATCACTTGCTCTACCTACTACAGTAATTGCCTCAGTGCAGTGGAACCCATTCAGTCTGCCAGCTTGCCATTAATCTCAAATACATCTTTGACAAAAGAATCTACCTTATCTTCATCTTGTGTGTGTGCTTGTATGCGAGCTCTGGCACTTAATCGGGTCATCAAAATACTATATATGAATCTGTTTAGTTGTATGAATGTTACATGTTTGAGGAGTGCTGACCTCATGTAAGAGGTTTGCAAATTTAAAAAAAAGGGCTTCGAAAACTATTTGTTACAAATATATATGTATACTGTCACTAAATAAAATGTGTCAACAAATACAAGAGGGCCGAGATTGTAGTATGTGAGGCTTACGCAAACAAGTATGTATGTCTTGCCCACTAAAATGTCCTCACTGTCCCTCCCGCCCAAATACCAATAATTTGGGTCATATCATAGATAGCTATGTGTGCATTTGTGTGTGTGTGTATGTTTACATATTATGGCTTCAAAACTGATTTATGTTTACAGGCATAACAAAAAACCGCTTTTAATATGGCTATCATATTGTTATAATTTAGAATCAGGCTGCTGTGGTATGTAATTAATGCAGATATTTTACACCTGCTTCATAATGCAAGCAATTTTAATTTTTATTAGCCACAATGTTACAATGAAATTAATCATGTATTTTCATGTGAATTTAAAATTCTTTAAACTGTCTGCCTTTAAAAATTCTTTTTTTTAAAAAAAAAATTATGTACTACTTTACATAGTATTTCTGGAGTATTTTCAGACTTTTGTGAAAGGACTATCTGTTTCCTAAGCTCACAGCTAAACATGTAAACAGAAGTTAGGTATTTTTGGAATAAGCAGTAAGGATAAGTTATATAAATGGATTAGGTTCTTCCTGGGATGGACAAAAGTTGCTATTTAGGAGGAATATAATCCTGGGTATGGGAGCGGCCTTGCAGATTTACTCAGGTAGTTCATATCTGCACAGATTGCATGGCGAAAAAGAAGGTAAGAACAACATGAACAGACGTGGAGTCGGGTGGCCTGGGTTCTGCATGTGTTTCTGTGTTTGACCTTGGGCATGTTTCTCTGTATCTCTGCACAGCAGTTCTCACATCACAGTAGTTATGCCCATTGCTGCCTTTCTTTAAGTACATTGACATAGATCTGGAAAGCTTTGCATAGAAAAATTAAGTATTATTGATGCTAAACACTTGGGGATATCCCTGACTTCTGTTTTTCCTTGCTATGTTACGCACCTAACTTCTTAATCTTTAAGGAAAATAGATTTCTTTCAAAAAGTAGTTTCAGTGTTAGCCTGGAATTTCAAGTGACTCGAGACTGGATAATCGAGGCTGACCTGTACATTTATTTGAACTGTTCTTGATTAAAGGGTAGGTCTGTTCAGCAGAAAAAACACAAGTAAGAATTTGCCCTTTACATTTAGATTATTATTTTTATACTATGTTTCTTGACCTTTCAGTGCTGTGTTTGGTGCTTGTGGTTGCTAAGCACTTTTTAGCTCCTTCTTTAAAAATCAGTCACAAGATGGTGATGGGTTTGAGACTGTATTCAAGAGCTGGCAGAGTGCTTGGGTTTTTTGGGGTTTTTTTTGTGTTTTTTTTTCCCTTATTCACAGCAGTCCTCACATATCTCTTGCTGCTCAGCTGCTAAGACCATGACCTAGCTGATGCTGTAATACCTCTTCCTCTTTCTCCTTTGACCCACTGTTTTCAGAGTTTCCTTAGAGTCCTGCATGTGAACCACACATGCTGCAGTGTGATGCCTCTGCATGTAGTTGCTGGTTTTGCCCTTGCTCTACAGTTGACCTTGCAAGGTCTGTCTTTCACAGTAATGCTTATATTTTATTCACTTTCAGGCTTGAAGAATATACTCCTATAAAAGTGTTTATCTGGAGAGCTGTTATTCACGTTAGTAACAATTGCAATAAACAAATGGATTTACAGCAATGCAGAAACACTATATGCATGCACGAACCATACGTGTATCTCCTGATTTGCAAATGTACTCTTTTACATGATGCCAGAATTATAGCTATTTGTTCCAACAGTTTCTCCTGAATATTCACACCACATTACAGGACAGAAACTTTCCAGTACCCAAGGGGTCCCTTTTTTAGACACTGTTTTTCAATTTCTGACATATTGGCTAAATGTTTGAACTAGAAGATAATAAGTAATAGCTAAATGAGTTTGGCCAAAACTTTTGAACTCTGTACCAGAGGTTTAATATGGTTTGGTACCTAACTAATAATGTTTTCAATTCTGAGCTTCCACTGAAGCCTTCTGCAGAGGTGGCCATCAGTTGTTCTTGGGTTGTAAAACTGATGTGGAACAGAGAGAAGAGACATCTCTAGCTTTACTGAATGAAGACATTGGGAAGAAAGGGGTGAGAAGTAATTCTCTTCCCAGAGTTCAGCCTGAGAAAAAAATATTATTGGGAAGAGTGCTGGTTGCAGAGGCTGGGATGAGAATAGCACAGCCAAACCAGAGGCATGCTGGAGATCCCTACCTTGAGCCTTCCATGACTACCAGCATTTACTTGTGCTATTTTGGGAGAGATTTTTCAGTCTCTCAACTGCAAAATGTCTATAAAGTGTTTTCGTTGTCCTACCCCTCTTAAATCTTACTCTGTCTACCTAGTTCTGGTTGTTGCTTGCTTTTAGGGATGTGACAAGTGCTTGTTTAACTAGCAGCTGACACGCTACATCAGGAGACACTGCTTGTCCTGCTGATTGATGTAGGTCACAACTCCTAGGAGGCATCTAAGGCTGGGACCCCTAATTTAGGGTCCCAGGATGAGCTATACTAGAGCAGTCTGCAATCAATGGAAAAATTTCCAAAGGCTCTGTCCTGAGTGAGAAACACAAGTTGTGTTGAGAGTCAGTGGGACTTCAAGATCTACACCAAAATCAAATCTTGTCTACATGAGTAATTAACATTGACTAGGCTTTTAAGACTTGAAATCTTTCCTCTCTGAGAGGTAGAGTCAATCAAAATAATTCTGACCACTCTTTCTTAAGTACACTTGCAGATTGAACAAGTGTTATGTTTTTCCTTTGGCATCTACACATAGTTGCTATTACTTTAGTTAATGATACAAATCTAGTGATTAAGAAGCCATTTCTGGATTCCTAGCAATTTCACATCTGTTTTCCAGTTTTATGAGATACTCTTGGAAATACTGAGCACTGACACTTTTCTGAGTAGCTTCCCTTTTTTGGTGTATACCAGTAGTCATTTCTTGGATGCTAAGAGATTTTATGCTAGCCACCTAAAAACATAGATGGTGTTGCTCTATATAAAAGTTCTTAATTACCCTGCTTCTAAACTATGGCTAATAGCTGCTCAAGCTGAATGTTATTTGTAGGTGCATTTATTATTGACATATAGTTTTCTAGGACTTTTTTCTAGCACAGTGATCAGTGACCATCATCCACCCATTCATGTTTCTTGAAGTTTCTCCTTTTGGCGAAGGATATTCTGTGGTTCTAATAGAGTCTCAGCAACGTAATTTTATTTTGACAGTTTTCTTTTCATCTTCTCTTATCATGACTACTACCTGTTTTTACAGGTGCTGGGGGGAAGCAGTGCTGTAAATGTATTTGAGGGACAGCTAAAAGATAGGAATATTTCAAATTTCTTCTTTTTTAATTCTACTACTTCATAAAAAATCAATTTAGTCCTTAGTTTTCAAGGGATTATTTTATTTTAAGGAGTGTGCGTTACCTTGTTGGATTTGCTTTTGTATCATAGAATCATAGAATGATTAGAGTTGGAAGGGACCTTAAACATCATCTAGTTCCAACCCCCCTGCCATGGGCAGGGACACCTTCCACTAGACCAGGTTGCCTGAAGCAATATCCTCACTTCTCACTTTCTCACACTTTTTGGGGAAGAATAAGAACCTGGGAACTCTGATATCCTCCTGCACAGAGACCGGGCTGTTCAAAGGGTATGAGCTTGCAAGCAGTTCTCGTCAGTGTCCCAGTCCTTTGGTGCTTCAGGGTAATTGTTAGGTTATTGCATGCCATTTACCCTTTTATAGCTGTGTATGACTTGTGCTTTTTTATTGCTACAAATAGTGATTTCCAAATACAAAAAGTTCTAGTAGCCTACTAGTCAAGCAAGTAAAATTTACATAGAAGGTAAATGTACTTTTTTTTCTGGTTAAGCTCTGTTGTGGTTTAACCCTAACTGGCAACCAGGAGCACACAGCCGCTCGCTCACTCCCCTCCCTTGGTGGGATGGGGAAGAGAGTCAGAAGAGTAAAAATGAGAAAGCTCCTGGGTTGAGATAAAGACAGTGTAATAAGTAAAGCAAAAGCTGCACGTGGAAGCAAAGCAAAGATAAGGAATTCATGCACTACTTCCCATGGGCAGCCATCTCCAGGAAAGCTGGGCTCCATCACGTGTAACGGTTACTCGGGAAGATAAATGCAAACACTCAAAATGTCCCCCCCTTCCTGCTTCCCCTACTTTTATATACTGAGCATGACGTCATATGGTATGGAATAGCCCTTTGATCTGCTGGGGTCAGCTATCCCAGCTGTATCCCCTTCTAACTTTTGTGTGCACTCCCAGCCTACTCGCTGGCCGGGTGGTGTGAGGAACAGAAAATGCCTTGGGAGCTTACCGACAGCCAAACCCACCAGTGTGCTATCAACACCAGTCTCATCCCAAATCCAAAACATAGCACTATACCAGCTGCTAGTAAGAAAGTTATCTCTATCCCAGCTGAAACCGTGACAAACTCTCTGCTGGTTTTATGGAAAGCTTTTTGAGGAATGCTTTGCTCTTGCATACCAAGTGACAAAATTTCCTAATGTCATAATCTCAGTAATACAAGATCTATTCCTGCTTCTTTATACCCTCAAAGCATTAAGTTACCAGAGAGAGGCATTCATTTGGACAGGTACTGTTTTGTCATTTTTAAGTTGAAATATTTAATTTTTTTGTGTGTGTATCACACAATGCTGATCAGACTTTGTGAAAAATCTGAAACTGACAGTGTACATCAATTAAATCATGTTATTTTGTTTACTTAAAATGCTTTTTTTTTTGAGCCCTGTACATCCAATAATAGTGACTCGTGGTTTCCTTACAGTGTAATGGGACAGAAATACAGGCAAATTTGCAGCAACTTGACAAAGACATTTAGTGTAGTTCTCAAAACACTGCAGCAAAACCTTGAAATTAGGCTTTCTGAGGAATAATTAAAGGAGCAAGTTCAGGGTTAACTAAAGACCATACCTATATGTAGGAAACAATGCAGAGGAGTATACAGTGGAAGGATGTAATTTCTTTGTTCTTGGGTATTTTCAAGGCTTCTAAGTGGAAAAAGAGGAATTAGGACTAGGATGAATGGATGAAAATAGATTTTCTTCTTTAATTTTTTTTTCTTTTTCTCTTAAGGCACGGCTTCCACCTACAGCTTTCTTCTAAAACTTGAAATGAATGAAATCACTTTCAACTTCAATAAAATTAGAAGTGCTATGAGAAGCCTTTGGGACAGGGAATTTTCATGTATATTTTCTAATGAATGGTGTTCTCCAGCTGGCCCTGTACCCTGTCTAATATTTTGCATAGCCTTAGAAATTTTGTTTCTGTATGCTTTATTTGCCGTGGATATTTGCATCACAGAGTACTTTGAGAGAGAGTGTACTGAGAATAAAATTTTATTAACTCATTGAGGATATAATATTATTTTTTATGCAATAATTTTCCACTTCAGAAAGTTTTTGTGTAATATTATAAATCAGGTTCAAGCTAAAATACGCGCTATGGAATTTATAATTCTTGTTTTCTAAATGATAATGATAGTACTAATTAAGTTGCTGTTTACTAGGGAGTCTCGGTCCCCTATACACTATTGAATGGAGGCAGGGGGGGAAAATCTGCAGGAGAAACTCACCAGCCTTGTCAATGACATGTAGGTGCTGCTTACAGCAGCCCAGTGCAAATTCTTTGTGGATCTGGGAGCACACGGCTGTCTGTGCCTGTGGTCCTTTGGTCAGCTCAGCAAGCAGGGGCTTGTTCCTGGGCCAGAAACTCACTGCAATGCCATTTCTGTGCAAGTATACCAGGTGATTTTTTTCTGTTATACAAATGTGTATTGTGTGTGCTTTGGAACAAACGTATGGATGACTCTAGGAAAAAAAACTGGTTGATGACACTTGAAAAGTTGCTTGCTCTGAAATGTTACGAGGCAGGGCTTTTTTCTACTTTCCTTTAAAATAAAGAAGCCTCCTTTGATGAATGACAGGTCTTCATCTTTCTTGTAGTGGAAGAAAGTAGCAAAATAGCAGCTTTGATTTACCTTTCTCTTGAGGGATGTTACAATATATTCCATAAATTGCAATGTCATCTTAATACCAGTGGTATTTTCTTTTTCCAGTGGTCTTGGAATCTTTTTTTTTTTTTTTTTTTTTTTTTTTGCCCCCCTGAGGTTTGTGTGCCATCTTATGAAAATATGTAGAAGTCTTCCAGTTTGCTCTAATGTCCTGGAAGGTTGACCTCAGAAACACTCACCCCACCGAAGAGATGATGAATTGTCACCAAAACATAAATCTTTGTGGGGTTTTTTGTTTGTTTGGATTTTTTTTATTTGTTTGGGGTTTGGGTTTTTTTTTTTCCACTCTACAGGATGATGTTTTTTCTTTGAGCTCTTTAAGGTTCAATCTTGCCAACTTCTTGTAGGCAGATGCACTGCGGTGCTCCCTGACGCACCAGTACAGATATGCACACCCAGTTGCTGGGTTAGGGGGTTATAAGCTACCAACTCATTTTCATCAGCCTGCAGTTTTCCTTTCAGAGTCTAAAAGAACTGAGAACAATTTTGTTTGTGGAAAAGCTCAGTACCTGCTTATAACTAACTCTGTGACAGTGGTTTTCACACAAGTTTATTGCTTATTTTATATAAACTTCAAAGGGTTTTATAAAAATGAAATGTTTAACAACTAGAAAAATAAATAAAGGTGAAACATTCTAATAACTCGGAGGAGATCTTTTTTCCAGTGTTTTCTGGGAAAACTGGTAACACAAGGTGCATCTAGAGATCTGGCCCAGATCAGCTCTCCCATGCTTAAGGTTCCATGCAGTGTGGTTTTGCCACCTATTAGTCTTTGTGTTTGTGCACCAGATTTTACTGAGGACAATGAGAAGGAGCATACCCCTGAAGAGGTTAAAATGACAATTCATTGAGTCACCTGTATGAGATGCTTTAGGGTTTCTTTCTGTTTAAACAATGCTCTATCTGTATTATCCTGCAAGCATACTTCTCTTAAACTTTATTCTGACTGCAGCTGCTCCAAGTCTCTTTCTAATGCTTGCTTTTCTAATGTGGGTTTGTTGTTTGTTTTTTTTGTGACTAAGTACCCTTCTGTAATGAACTCCTTTCTTCCATGTTTTGTTACATCAAAGTATTCTGATTTTTAAGTGTGGTATTTAATTATATTTGTGCCAATTTGAATATAAAAACTCAAATTGCATTACGATTGAGTTTTTGAGAAAATCTTTGGATTACTTGTGAAGTTTTGTGCTTAGATTTTTTTTTTTTTTTTTTTAATCCATGAAGTAAATGACTTCAAACAGTGCAACGGTTTGTATTTATTTATTAAGTAAACCTTGTGGCATAATAGACTACAGAATAAGGAAACATTTTGACACAGAAAAGTAGAAAGTAACTGTGTTGTAACAACAAAAATTTTTTTTTCTTTTAAGATCTTTACCTATACGTTTCTTTATAGCAAAGGGAAACTAAAAGTCTGTTTTGCTTTTTAAACTTAACATCCCCTTTTATTTTAAATTATTGTTTTTCACCTTGCCATATTATTTTGATTTAAGAAAACTGTACCGGCACAAAACTAATCTCCCATGTATAGATAAAGTTGAGTCTTTCTAGATTTTGATTATTAATATTAGTGTACACTCTTTTTTTAATTTATGCTTATTTATTTGTGGTTAACATATATTTTAATTACAATTTCTTTGTGTTATTCTAGAAAACAAGTTTTTGAATTAATAGACTCATATGGTTTTTTTCTTTCATTTTATTACTTTTATTTAATTGGAGGTGTCAATGCCCGGTCCGTATCAGACTTTCTCACAGAGAATAGTATTGTTTGTTACATGGGTCTGAGATGAGGCAATTGTCTCTAAATGAAATTCCTTCATAGCAGTAATAGTGTGTAGCTCATACAGGAGAAGAACTTAAATCACATCCAAAACACACACTGTGAGTTCTGTAACATTTTGTATCATTTTTACAATTGCTTATAAGATTTATCTTATCCAGAGTGTTAAAGCATATCAGATCTATTGCTGGTTTCCACAGAGAGTTAGACATATTCTGTATGCATGCAACAGGATTGCGATCATGTGTCATCTCGCTTTTGGCATTTTTAAAACAGTTTGATTACAACTGGAGTGTGGTGGTGGGGTTTTCCATTGATGTTAATGGCAGGCATAAGAGATGGCTATTGGGAAATATAGTCCAAATATATTTATATATCTGTTGTCACTAGATTTTAGTTACATGTTTGGGATGCTGATATGCAGAACTGGAGGGGCTTCCCTTGGAAAAATCTGTGTGTGTGCACGTGTGTGACTGTAACTCTGACCTCTTTTGCTGTTTTATTGAGATTGCACCTGAGTCTAGAAGGATATGCAAGCCAGGGAAAACTATGGTAGCTTCAGTCCTTGGAAGTTCCTCTGGTCAGGATGTGGGCTCTTCTAGTTTTGCTGTTATGCGGCTGATCAGTACCTGTTTCAGCCTCAGTTCCAGCAATTGTTATTCTTGGTGAATTGCTCTCCATCTATGCTTATTTGAATTGTACTTCTAGAAAACTTTTTTATTATTGTGCTTTTTTCAGATGGGAAGGATGACATGTTCAGTGAACATACTAATTTAGGAGTAGTTCGCTTTGGTTGTTGGAAAAAAATCAATTGTTGTTTTTACGTTTTTTCTCCAACAGGCTTGTATCAGGCCATTTAGCATCATATTGATCCAACAGCTATAAGGCATTACCTCACTGAGGCCAATGTAGAGAACTCCTCAATAGCCATGATTCCACTTGCCTGAATGCTACATAAATTCCCTTCTCAATCACCATGTAAGCCTGGGAATTTCCTTATTAGTTTCTTTATTGTTAATTTTTGATAAGGATAGGTGAGGGCTGAGTGACACTTGCTGTTGGTAATGGACATGGGAGACCTGGCTCTCAACTCAGCATGTTACTAGTGCTGAGCCTAGACTTTGACCTGGGACAAGCGGAAAACGGACTAAATGATCACGGAAGGCTTAATGTTTTGCTAGACCTACAGAGTATTCCACATGTACCTTCCTTCTCATTCTTTTATGTTCCCAAGACCAGATTTTAGAGCACCAAGTTCTTTCAGGAATTAACCAGATTTTTGCTCCTCTTAACACAGCAACTCAGGAGTTGTATTTCAGCTCCCTAGCTGGTCAGATGTCTCTATTGTAGAAGTTCCTCCTTATCCCGATGTCAGGAATGATGGGGGTGGGGCGTGAGGGCTGAGGAAAGGGAGGATGCTTTAGCCAGCATCACAGAAAAAGCTCTCCTGTCTCCTTAGCATCCTGGGAATGGGTCTGTGCTTGGCTTGTTGCCATGCATGTTCGAGTGGGGCATTATAGCGCTCTCTGCTGAGCTGAACTCATGGCTTTAAGGTTTGTTTGGGTTTGTTTTGAAAGACTTGGATGCAGCTGTCTCAAATTTCCACTCAAATATGTTCATTTGGCCTTGCTTGTAATGAGCTGAATTTCATATTGCCTGTACTGCACAGCCAGCTTGCTACACAGAATCTTAACAGCTTTAATAATTCCCCTAACCATCCAATTAGACTAATAATAAAGGCTTAATTACATATCCAGTTAATCATCAGATTTGTTCACTGAATGGCTTTAATTGGTAGATAGAGCTGTTACACTATTCCAGTTTGAAAGCTATCACCCATTTTTGCTCACAGCTGTATCCACCCGATTGTTTTTATGATTGGGACTTCACCAGCATTTATTAAGACAATAAAAAGGCTCAGGAGCAAAGAAACATAACCATCCAGTGCTGTGGCAGCACCCTTCTACCTCTGGGTGCCTGTGTTCAAACCAGGACCTCTCTTTACTGTGCTCCGTACTGCTCCTGTGGAAGGAACTCCAAACAGCAAATGGCTGCTTTACAGGTTTCCAAAAATGAAGCTGTTCTGTATTCTGCCCAGGTAGTTCCCTCAAAATGACTGTTAAAGACTCTGGGACCTGGAAGCCCCTTGGCTTTGTAGGATTCAATAATGCACCACCTAAGCCATTTTGAAATAGATACTTCAGTAGCCCTGAGTCTTTTCTTATTATGGAAACATATAAATTGGCTCATCCTGTAAAACCCTTCAGTTTTAAAAATGTAAAACCTAATTGCCTTATGGACATTCAAAGAATGGAGGCGCTTCTCTGGGGAGATTTTGCACTGAACCAAAAGATGACAGAACTAGTTACTGATTAAAAAGAAAAGAAGAGTTAACCTCTTGATGCCAGTTGTCAGGATTTCCCCCACATATATTTGTACCTGGTTTAATTGCTACTATATTTCTACACCACACAGATCTTGCTTCATTTTATTCAGGGCTGAATGGGGTAACTGGTTACAGAAACCGCATTGTCCCACTCATGTTCCCTTCATGCTTTCAAATCAAATACGCTGTACAACTGCAAAATAATTTCCTTCCTTTAACAAGCTTTCCAGTATCCTGAGTTCAGAAGACTCGTGTTCAATGTTGAGCTTTAGCTGACAATATTGACCTTTGCTGTATTTTATGAAGGTATCATTTGAAACTACCCTAGTTTGGGGTGGGGGTGGGGGGTGCCTTCTAGTATGTCAGGAATAATTATTCTGCCGTTGCATAAATAATCTTTTATCGGAGAAGAAGAAATGGTGATATTTTTAGCAGGCTTTACACCCTGGGGAAGTAAATGACACATAAAAGTGAACTTTCAAAGTCTTGGTCTATAGAAAAAGGAGCAGTGTGTGATGGCAAAAAAGTGAATTTCTGTGAATTAGTACAACTCATTATTCGTGCAGTACACACTTACTGCCTTACATTTCCTGCACTGTAGCTGGAATATAAAATAAAACCCGGCAGCCGCCTCCCTGGCCCTCAGTGGCGGCCGCTCTGATTGGATGCCACCTACAGCATGGCAGCGAGCATCAAGGAGCTGCGAGCTGGGAAACATGCAGAGCAGCCGTTCCTTAAAGTGCGTGTCACAAGTTACCTTTAAATGTATTTAAGTGGTTTAGGTTTAACGGGCACCCCAGTTCCCCCTTGCAGCTCGTTTAAGGGGGAGGAGGGGTGTACACACAGATCAATAGCACTTTGACAAAGTGTGTTTCCATAGCTGGATCTTTTTTTTAAAAAAAAAAAAAAATAATATCAGAAAATGCACAGATGCTGAACCTCAAGTATGAGAAATGATCCTACTTCAGCAGTCTTATCTTTAGAGTCCTGGATTTCTGGCTGTTTGGTGCGGGAGCTGTAGATTTATTTAGTATGCGTATTGCACATAAAGATTAAACAATGTCAGTGAGAGTGTAGTGTGTAACCTTTTGATTAACTTCTTTTCAGATAATTAATGTAGTTATTCATAATGTGCATGTGTTCATGATACAAATCTAATAGTTTCTGTAATCCAGGTTGGAAAACTCAAGGTCTTGCTGATCGAGCCTGGAGGTGCTGTGTAATGTCCTCATGCAGCAATATGCAATATATTGGTATCGCAGCAGCATCTAGGTGATGCCAAAACTGATAGCTGTTGACCCTGGAGACCTATTGAGGTACACTAATATTAATCACTGAATTGAGTCCCGCAGGCTTCAGCTTGCTGTGTACCACCTCATCTCGCCTATTTGTGCATCCCCCTTCCCCGGAGCTGGAAGGGGAGTACTTGCACGGCCTGTGCTTTAGCAGAGGAAGGGAAAAGGAGCACTGAGCAGAGCCCACCTATTCCCTGGGTGCTTTTGAGGGCCAGTGGAGCCTTTTGGGAGTGCTACACTTGGTGTCCCCCTTTGCCTGCACTCTTTCTCCTCCTGTCTGGCTGCTGAGATATCTCCCTAGCAAAGTGTCCGATGAGTTGTATGTGTAGGCTCATGGCTTTGGAGGAGTGTGGAGAGAGCAAACTGTGCTGGTATAGACAGACTACACAAGAGGAAGGTGCGGAGCAGGAAGGTATCAGTGCCATCATGTACCTCTGCTGTCTATGCCATGGGAAGAACTTCGAGAACAGGTTTTGACTTTACAGATGCAAACAGCTTTGGAAAAGGAAGAGCCAGAGCTACCTACACCCATCCATTGCCCTTGAAACCTGATTAACACCTTGCTCACAAAGATTAATAGTATTGCGATACACAGTGGCTCAAGTCCCAGGAGACATTCAAGTTCCCATTGCTTTCATACAATTATAGCATGCGATCATGTGTTTTCCATTATTTTCTTGTTTGCAGCAGCTACAGGTTTTCTTGGTTTTCCTTCCACACATTTACAGCATCTTCCTTTGCTGTGTTTTAGCTGCTTGAGGGCTTCACATTGAAGAGGCAGTTGCAGATCAGTGCTATGCCTGTTTGTATGCTTACTTTCTCTCAGTGCTGCAGGCCATAATGAAATGAGCCTCTGAGTCATTACAAATTTTCGTTTAGACATGACCTCAGTTTAGCAAACTGTTCCAAAAGCTGAAAGGGGTCAGTATGTAGAATGGGTAGACCGAAGCAGATACTTTTTCTCATTACATTTGAATGTGAAATTTTCAGAGGACACTAAGGGCACTTTAAGAGTGATGGAAAGAGTTATGTCCCTCCATTTTTTTTTTTTCTGAGAATGAAAAGAACTAGAGGTAACCTGTGATAAGGGGTATTTTTCTAAGAATTTTCTGGTATTTCCTTAAAAAAGTGTCATTAGCCCTCACTTCAGTATGCCTCTCATTGTGAAGGGGACATAAAGATAATTTCTTCATGATTAGGGAATTTTTTTTAGGGTCACAGCTTTTCTGCACCACCCTGTGCCATAACTATCCTTGAACTCCATTAGAGGTAACACATTGCCCATTTCTTCCCTTGGTGAAGGCCAGTGCTGCCTTCTGAATTGTAGGAGCTTCATAGTCGTTCTCAGACAAAATTATTTTGTCTGCTTAAGTTCTTTGGTTTTTTTAAAGGCTTTTTAAAAATCAGGACCTTGGCAGTTCTCTGGTTATTTGTGTCTGCCATACCTTGTTCACTGTAATCAGGTTGAGATTCCTTTATCCGTCCCTGCCATTATGCAGTGTAACACGTTGCTTACAACCATATCAGGAACCTTCCTGGTTTATGATGGTTCATTAAGTGCATACAATTAAGCATCTGTTCAAACTAAAATGTTAAACTTTATGGCATTTGGTCTGACAGTCAAGTGTGTTCAGTACAAATGCCACATTTCAGTACTTGCCTTTTTAATATTTTATTACATTGTCTTGAAATTAGCTTTTTACCCTTTTATTTTTCCTGACCCTTTCAGATTCTGCCCTGAGAGAAACACTACGGCTTGTTCTTGCTTCTCCAAAACCACTTACAGTTCTGCCCTGGCCTATCTCTGTGGCTTGTCAGTTCTTGTTTGCCTCCTCTGTAAATGATATGACCCTTGAGACCTTTTCCTTTTCACACTTTGCGTCAAACATTATTTCTTTCTCCACGTTTATTCAGCACCATTTAAAACTCTTAAGTGTTCACTTTTATTTTTTCAGCCACAACAACAGTAATTAGTTCTTGGAAAGCTCGTAGACCTGCAAACTGTACCCTTGCTAAGTGAAGTTGTCTTGTGATCCTATTACTGTGATTCTTCCTTTTCTCAGCGTGCATCCCTCTCCCTTCCTACTGCTTGTCATGGTCTTGTCAAGTATTCAAATGTAAGATCTTCGGGGAAGGGCTTTATGTTTTAATATGTTTCTTTGTAGCTGCTGGTGCACTGTAAGAATAAATGAATGTTCAAGGTCAGTGTACTAAAGTTTATTTGATGTGCCAAAACTCTTCTCCTGTGTTTTGGATCCAGAAGAATGAGCAAATTCAAAGATTTCTTTATGTCCACCACCCTTACCTGCAAATTACGAATGCAAAGTGAAAATACTGCAGCATTGGCCTAACCTTTTCTTGGTGCTCATCTTACCAAAGGGCTGTTACAGTGGAAGATAACCCATTTTCAGATGCTTTTGAGTCATGAGCTTTACAGTGGAAGACACAGATAGGGCTAAGAAGGGCTGTCTGGATCTGGCCTTAGCTACCAGGACTCTGCAGCCTTTAGAGAGATAAATAATGTGCTGGCTGTGCAAATTTGAAACAACAAATTTGTGACAGGTTGCATGAGACCCAATGGTACTGATTGGGACTGTTCATAGGGTTAAGGGAAGCAATGGTATCAGTGTGAAAGATGAAGACCGTGTTTATATGTTATGGAAAATGTGAGCAATTGGATCTGATGACCGCTTAGGCATACTCCAGTAGCACAACAAAAACTACATTTCAAAGATGTATCTATTGGTCTGTATTGTGCCAGCCTGGACATGAAAGAAAAAAGGAATGGAGACACTAAGTGTGGTATTGCCTTCTGATGAAAGTGTGCTTCTGCCGCTGTGTGAACTCAAGGTGTTCAGTGGAGTGAATTCATCCAACTTCTAAAGTTGCCCAATAGCAGCTGGTTTGCTACTAGTTTTGGTTTTAAATATGTGAACAATTAAATACTGGTTGTGTTCAGCTGTCTCTATCTGCTACTGTGCGGGCTGCAGAGTAACTTTGTTTTTCCCCCTCCAAATCCATTCTAACAACTATGTGTTAAATAAAGTGGTGTTGCTAGTGAAGGGCATAGTCAAGGTTAAACTTCTTTAACCCTCTGCCTGTGCTGAGAAGCTGAAATGTGTGAGGGGAATCAGCCTCTCAAGGAATTATACAGGAACTTCTGGCTATGTTTCTCATTTAAAATAAGTCTTTTCTTCATCCTGAACTCTTGGGAGAAACAACATTTGTGAGTCAGTGTTAGCACAACCGTTACCCTGCAAAACTAGGTATTGGTCATGTAGTAGAAGAAGCTAGAAAATTTGGGAAGCTGGGGTTGGTACATATAGACATCTAAAAAGTGATCTGAAGCTTCTGAACATCTTCCAACACTGTACGTGATGATTTTTGTTACTTGTTCATGCAAGCCCCCAGCATTTCATTCCTCTTGTTCTTTACTTGTGTGAAAATAGCTTTGACCCCTACTTCAGCCTGCTGGCAAAGGTGGCTAAACAGGAGGTAACTCCTTTTCTTCCCTCCTTCTCTTATCTTTTGGATTAGCAGGCCTTAGTTCCCTTCTTTTCTGTTTTGTTTCTCCTTAGTTTTGCTTTTGACTCCCTCTACCCAGCTGTAGCCGTAGCCCAGGAGTGGGACTGGGTGATGTTTGTGGCAGACTGTGCATTAGCTGTCTGCCTCCTCTCCCTGGTGACTTCAGGCCACTCTGCTTCTGTGCCTGCCTCCCCCACGGGGCTGGGTGGTCAGGCATGCAGCCAGGGCCAGGGGCACGGGGTTTGAGATGTGGTTGATCTCCTTTCTAGCTCAGCAGTCAGAAGAATCTCTCCAGCATCGAGTAGGAAATAAAGATCTCTAAAAGTGGGGCATCTCTAGGAATACCTTGCAAAAGGCAGGAATATTTTGCAAAAGGCAGAAATTAGATAGCATCATCATGAAGTCTTAAGTTGCTTTCCATAGTGTTTATATTTTCCTAACTTTACAGTTTGAGATTTTTATCTCAGTAGTATGTTACTGTGAAATAAAATGCAAAATGCCAGGGGACAACCCAGCATCCACTAAGAGAAAATATTGCAGAAGCAAACTAACTTTTTTTTTTTTTAAAGTGCCTAATTGTTTGGAATCTTAACTTTTCAGTCTCCTTAACAAGTGATGTGATCTGCAAACTCAGTGTGTTTCTGTTGATTCCTGGTTTAGGACTGAAGGGTTTTGAGTTCAGGCGCCCATTTAGAGAAATGAACTGGTATTGCATTTATTTTAGGGCTGACTTTTGTCACTGTGTATTGGTGATGTTGTGTGAAAGACACTTTTCTGCATACAGATTTTATTAAAAATTCGATGAGTCTTGTGAGTAATCAATTGCTGTCTGAAATTTCACTGTCTGGAAAGATGCTTTTGTGATTATGCTTGTTGAAAAACGTCGATGGAATGTTACAGTAGTAGGCACCATGTGAATTAGGGGGGTGCTGCCAAACCATGTAGTCAGAGGTGCTCTGTGTTGAAGATACAGTTTTTAATGCAGAATTGGGATTAGCCTGTGTAGGAGCCAGGTCTGATAAGCCCCCTGGACTCTTTAAAGATGAAGTCACAAATTTTTTTTTTAATATATTGTCTATGGCTCTCAACTGTCAATAATGAAATGGATTTACATTAATTTTAATTTTATATTCTCACCAATGTGGCTAAGCATCTGATGATGAACTTTAAGTTATTCTCTCCCATTTTGCAATTCTTATCTCCTTCATTTGTCTGCAATTATGGCATCTCTCTTATCAAATAGTCATTTGGAGGTCCCTGCTGCTGCCTGTCCTAAGCACAGTATATTTCTCATTAACATCAGCCAGAGAGTACCCAGCGCTTACTTGGGCTGAGAGAGTGGGCTAAAGACCTTCCTCACTCACAAAATCTGTCCTGAGAAATTTGAATAGCTAAAATGGAAGCTCAGTTATTTTCTATGGGAATTACTGCTCAAGTGTAGCTGGGAAGAGGGGAGAAAATAATGTAGCGAAGAAAGCCTTCAGAAAGAGAGAAAGTAGGTGATAAAAATAGGGCATTTCCCTGACTGAATTTCCAGGCTGTACAGCAAGAGGTTTCACTCCTCCTTTTTTGACCTTAAAAAAAAAAAAAAAGGGAGGGGGGGGGGGGGGATGTTGGTACATCAAAACAATATTAGAGGTTTCTTAATAGATTTGAAGTACTGCTCAAAAGAATTGTGTTTTATTTTGCTGCTATTGGTTACACTGGAATGGGATGCAGCATGTTTTAAAGGATTCTGTAATTCTAAGGCATGTAATGAGACAGTTCCCATCACAGATCTCATGAACCTGGGAACTATTTAGAAAGCTGGTACTGTAATTCTCAAGCAATACATCCCCTCTTCTTGCCACTGTCAACTAGGCATACAGTGTAATAATAGTTCTGAGATTAATGTAGTTATTAAAAAAAAATTTAAAAAATCCATAACTGCTTGTATTGGTAAATTAAAAATATGGATTTTTTTATGAGATGAAAAGTGTGCAAATATGCTGTGAAAACGACTGTGCATGCAATAGAAATGTGTGTGAGTGTACAACGTAAATTGTGTATGTAGTATAAAATTCTGGGATGTCCAATGATTTCAGCTATAAGTGAGCCCCATCTGGTGGTGGTGTAACGAAACAACTAAAGTTGCAACTGCAAGGAAAAGACTCAAATCCTCTGAATCTCTTTTTCAAAACATCAAATATTTAACTAATATTTATAATATATGCATCTAGATGCAATATAATCTCTACACTTTTTTAAAATACTCAGCTCTACAGTGCAAACTAGCTTTATCTTAATAAAGAATGAAAAAAATATTTTTGGAAGGTTTGCAGGTAGTTTTTTGTCTTTCGTGGAGATTGAATTTTAATGCAAACGCTTGCTTGTGGTGTACTAACTCACGTTTCTGATTCAAATAAATGTCAACGATTCCTTCAGCTTAGAAAAACAATACTGAATTGGCTTTTGTTTCTGGACTCCAGTTACTTCCTGGAAAAACTTAATTATCACAAGCTCCTGTGGTTTTGTTGTACAACATAAGTAGCAGTGCACCAGCTAATAAGGACAAGAAGAGCTATTGGAAGGGTAGCATTGACAGACTGTGTGTATGAAATTAAAGTTGGGCATCTCCATCGTATTTCTCCTCTGGAGCTGGCCTAGGTTAATTTGCTGTCAAAGCTAGTAGTGATCATTAAAAGTTAAGGGTTGTCATGCCAGTGTCTGTTCTGGATTGACTCCAGGGGTCGACTTTGCCATCAGTGTGGTAAGCATTTTGGTTTTCACCTTTGCATGGAGTCACAGCAAAAACTAGGTAATGTGCAGTTCCTGGGAGCTACATCTCATGGCTGTGATGGGCTGAGCTGACACAGTGACTGCTGGGGTGGCCTGGAGAAAGGGGAGAGGTAGGGACTGCTGGGGTGACACTCCGAGGCCACTGTGGCCCCAGCTGCATGCCCACAGCAGTCTGGGTCAGGTCATGGTGGCCTTTTCTTGCCTGTGGACTGAAAACAGCATCCCTTCTGCCTGCCAGATACTCTCCTTGTAGGCAGGTTTCAGTGTGCAGCCTGACAGCTCAGCGAGGTCGGCCTGTTCCTCACTTAAACTAGCAGATGTTTGGGAGTTCTGTGTATGTAGTTTGGAAAGTTTGCACAGCATATAGTGTTAATCAGTAATGCACCAATTGCTCTTTCGCAGATCTTCCATTACAATTCTATTAGTTCTAGCTAAATCACTTTCTTTTTGTTCTAGTTTTTGTTAATGAACTGCGTGGCTTTCAGCTTTACCTGTTAATTATAACACCAGTTTGAGGACCTCTTTCAGTACGTGCTGTTCTTCTGAACAACTTGGAAAGGGTTTTCTGTTTGAGGACATCTTAGAAGGCTGAGAAATTGAGTTACGGCTAAGTTAACCACGCATTTCGCATCCCCACTTGAACTAATATTTAGACCATTTTATGCTATCTGGTGCTGCGAATTTGCTGCGAATCTCCACAGAGAAGCTATTTCGTGAAGCTTTGTGTATGGGGATTTCATGAGATCCTTCCTTTCCCTTCAGCACTATCTTCCTGCGCTGTACAAATTGTGTAAACTTAACCCTTTTCCCACTTTGCTGGAGGGCTGGAGAGGCTGTGATTTTGATTCTGACTAGGCTGAGTGAAATCATTTCACATTGCAGTACTCTGTATTTCTCACGAAGACTAATTTCAGTGCTGGTGTTTACTGTTCTCTTTTGACCTGTTTCAGCTGTGACGTCTTAAAAAACATGCTTCTTAAATTACAATGAATGTGGAAGTTTGTCATTTATATAATTGAATTGCTTATGAACCATTAATTGCAGTGACCGCAACTATTATACTGTGTGTAGTCAAATCTGCTTTTCATTAAGATTTTAGGTCTCCAAACCAAAAATAACACCAATGCCTCTCTAGGGGTCAAAGTTGTCCATTTCTGGTTTAGATTTAAGTATATGCATCAGTGGCATATTAAGTTTTGGTTTGTTTTTAATTGATACTGATAGTTGTTGAAATTAGAGCTGCTCTGTTTTTTGTAACAGCAATGCATTGTTTAATAATACAACATCATTCTTCTTTTCTACCTTTTGTTTTTAGCATGGATTGTGGATTTTGTTTTGATTTGCATTTCCCTTCCCACAATCTACATATGAGACTTAAGTTTGGAAGTACTTTATATTTGCACAAGCTGGTTTTGACACAAAGACTAATCAGGTTCAATAGTGGTCCCACTCCTACTTTGAGTCACGGATTTTGAGATCTGCCCATCATTCTACCAAGTAAACACCACAGAATCTGTTATTTGGTGCCTTCTGAAGCCTGTTTTTGTATCACTAGGTAAAATAAGAGCTGTGAAACATCAGGTGATTGTAACCCATGGTCAGGAGAAAATTTGAAAATAGAAGAGGAAAGAGGACAGAGGGAACTAGTGTTGTCTTGCAGTGGCAACTGCTATGTATTTCAAGCAGCATTGCTAATGTTATGGGTGGGCAGTACTAGGATGGGTGCAAACAAGTCTAAGAGTAGCAACAGCTAATTAAATGATGGACTAGACTGAGGGAAAGGGAAGATATGCTTGGGAAATCTTATAAAATATATTTAAACACAAAACACTTCCATCTTTCGGGGGGGTAAATTATCCTTTGATATAGAACAGGATTTTTGAGAACATTGGAAAATATTATAGAAGCATTAACAGGCCACAAACCTCACTGATGGTTTATAGTGGGCATAGACATTTGAATAAAGCACAGAGATAAGTCTTTGGCTTAGAGGATTTTGACTATGAACAGAATGAGTTTATAAAAACTTCGAAATTTTGTGCAGTACTGTATGCAGAGGGATGGCTGAGTTTTATCATTTGCCAGTGTGGAACTCCTTAGGAGCTGGAGCACTATGATATTTGGAGCACATAACCGTGAAATATAATTGCTAATCTTGATTGCTTTTAAGAGGCTGCGATTCACAAATTTGTGTTTGTTAGGTGTTCTATCTTTTGTTACTGTATTTGGATGGATACACACAGTGTATCCAACTTTATGAATGTATCCAGGGAAAAAGAAAGCTTTATAAGATGATTTTAATGTTAATTGATATAAAGTACACTTTTGGTCCATGTAAGTAAGGAATATAAATTGGTTGTGCGGCATTTGTATACTGAAGAGTTTGTATTGTTTGATTTCGGTAATGCAGTGTGTTACTAGGGAGAGAAAATATTGACCAAATCTTAATTTAAGTGGACCTGATTTCTAACCCTGATCTTTAGTTTTTTTCTGCCAGTTTTTCTGAATTGTTCCCTGATGCCTGCAAGAAGACTTTCATCAAAACCATATTGTGTGGGAAAATGCAAGTTTTGTTAAAGTTGAAAATTTCCACAAAACCATACGTTTTTAATGTTTTTTTTTAATGTGGAGTAAAAAAGGTATAAACAAGTTCCACATTTTTGCTGATTTTGAATTTTTACGATTTCAAGAGCTATTATTTTTAAATGCATACTATAAAGTAATATATATATATAAAGAAATAACATTATTACTTTATAATATGCAGTAGATCTATCTCTTCATTTTTGATGAAGTGTTAAAACTGCTTATTGCTTACAGGAAGCACTCTGATCTAGAAGTTTACAAGTGACAGCAGCTTCCTTTAAGGATAAGAGAGAGGTAAATAGGAAACAATATTTCAGACCACGAAGTGTGTTGTCACCATTATTGTCAATAGTAATAAAATTTTTCCAAAGCAGAAATTTTGAAAAAAACTACTTTTGCAACAAACTTCGATATTTCACCCACACATATATCTCCCTATACATAGGCATAAAGACAAATGCTGAAAGTACGTGCAATCCAGAAGTTGTGGTGGTGGTTTACTCAATGCGTTATTTTTAATTGAGTTTCTTATCCTTTCCCATTGGTCAATTAATTTGTTTCCTTGGATATGTATTGTAATTAAAAAATAATTAAATAAATTATTTAATGTTTTTCAGACTGGTGTAACTGCATGACCTTTAATAAAATTACACTTGACTGATGTCAGGGGCAGGCAGAGAAGAGGAAAACATCAGGTCTCATTCTCAAGCCTGGGATCCCTCTACCTTACCCACAAAAAAGATGGGGGCGTAGGTTTTACCTCAAGAAAGAGCCAAGATTTCAACTGAAAGAAACAGGCATCCTGGTGAGTTATCTAATGTATGAAATAACTAGGAAAGTTGGAAGGGACGCTTTTGTCTGTATCTCCTGGCGTCGGATGAGAAAGCAGGGTGTCGTTATGTTGGAAACAATTAACCTGTAATATGTATAAACCAAAAGGAATTTTACCTCGTCTGAAAGGCTGATAAAAAAACAACACAAGTTTGTGGCAGTTACTTAATTTTATTCACCCCGCCCACCAGCAATCCTAGAACTAGATCACTGCCAACTGTTGTGAAATATCAAACAGAATTAAAACTCTGTGGCTATTCTTTTTCCTCAGTAACCTTGCGTCTTCTAAAATGAAAGCATATTCTGAACTGTGGTTAACAATTGTCAAGAGCACATAGCACCCTTTTAGGTCTACATGGCTGAACCTCTTTGGTCTTCTATGTGTTTTTGAAAATATTGTCCACTCTGAATGGCCAAAATGAGCTGGAGCTGCTTACAATTCATAAGGCTGGGATGTGCCATGAAGAAGGTGGCAAAACCAAAACACAAGTTGTGATGATTTAAGAATTGTTTCAGTGTGACTCTTGGGAGGACTGTGTGCTGCTTTTTCAGGTGCTGAATTCTGAGGAGCCAAGAGGACTTCATACTTTGGAGGTTCAAGGTCTAAGCATTAATTTGAACATTGGTCTTGTGGTATGCAAGAGTAGTTTCTTGAAAAGGTTTTGGGTTTTTTTAATTGCATTTCAGTAATGACAAAAAAGGCAGCAAATTCAGCAACTCGTATGTGGGGAACCACCAACCAACCTTCAGGTGGTTGGTACTACCAGGTGGCCTCAGCAAATGCATGGCACGGCACAGTACAGGCGGCTGCGTTACTTCAGTTGCCCTTAGAGATGCCTCTTACGGTTTGGTATTGCTGATACAGCTGTATCTCTGACCAATCTGTTCAGAGACAGAAATGAACGTAAAAGCAGATGAGCTGCTCTAACACCAAGCAGCTGGTCTGTAATCTGTATTCATGGGGTAAATGGAAAACAGCCTTACAATAAGTATTTCTAATTCTGGCTAGTTATATGTCAGTCTAAATGAACACTATCCTTTCTCAATAGTTATTATAATTTGAAAACCTGTTGAAAATTAAGTTTGGTTTGCAAGAGTATTGTTTTCCAAATATGTCTTTTATCAGCTTCTCATCCTGATTAAAGAAATGATTACACAGCCCTGCAGTAGTGGACTGAGAGGTGATCTCTCTTAAAAGAACAAAGTAATCAAAACACGGGTTGCTTTCAAGGCTCAAAAGAGATGAGAATTCATTTAATAAGCTGTTGTCATAACTTCAGATCATTAAAAGCTGATCTAATGACAGTAGATGCTAGTTGAGAGAATTTAAGCTCTGTAGCATTGTACTGGGCTTTGAGAAGAGAGCAGTGTTGATGTTGAGTTTGGATTCTCTCACGTGAAGATGAAGGTCTGCTTGAGCTCCTGACTCCTTACACAATTCCAGTGGTGTTAATATTGCTCTGAGATAGGTCCAGGTACCTGAACAAGAAAACGCAACGAGGTGTCCTGCAAATGGTTTGTAATTTTTGGTTGGCTTTTTCAAACATAGTAGTCACTAAATTGTTTCATATTGCCTCATTAGAGACATTTCATGAGTTGCGCACTGTAGGTACACACATCCTTCTCTAATAAAAATAATTTTGAGTTGATGGCTGCCTATGGCATCCTCAGCGCTATTTGGAGAAAAAGGTAACCTATTAATATGCCTGGTTTGAATTATTGGTGCTTGAAAATGCTGGATTATATTTTTATATTATTTTAATGAGTAGTCTGATCACTAACAAATCCCCAGCTGCCTGCATGGTTTAATAGCTGACTGAAAAAAAGACAAAGAAAACAAAAAAAAACCAAAAAACAACCAACCAAAAAACCCAGACCACCAACAAAGAAAAAGGGAAATATTTTGTCAGCAGAGTATTTGGCATCTTCTTAAAAAAAAAAATAATAATAATTCTATGATTTATTTCTAATAAATGATCTTTCTTGGCAGGTAAAAATTTTGTACAGAGGCTCTTTAGATTTCAGTCCCTAGTGACAACACTATTAAGGGAAACAATTTTCAAACATCTGGGAAGTGTTCTCATTGCATCCTATCTGTGCCCCAAGAGTACAGGGTACGACCAAAGGTTGGACAACCACACAAAGCCAGAGCTGTCCCTCCATGGTGCTACTGGAGCAGGAAGCATCACTGACCAGGCCAGGTCATCACCGTGACTTCCTAAGGTTTGTGAGCTGGGAGGGGTTGAGGTGGTGGTTGGTTTGGGGTTTTTGGTTTAATCTTTAAAGCAGCACATGTGCTTACTTCTTTCTCTCCCACCAGATGTTCTCTAGACATCCATTCTAACCTAAATTATTCAGTGATTCACAGAAGATTTTAAAAAAGCTCTCACTGAAAACATGGGTGTGCTTCTGCTGTTGGAGGTGGAGTGACAGAACAAGAGGACTTAAATTACTCTTACAGCTTGAAAGAAAAATTGGCATTCTTTGCACCAATCCTCAACTGTTTTTTACTGTCAAGATACTACTGTATCATATGTTTAAAGTTCCCTCACTGATGTCTTAAATATTGTTATAGCATGCTAAAGAATTAATAGTTTCCTGCTCCAGTAGTGCTGAATTTGCTCACAAAATTCAAGTTATCAGCTGTAAAATTAACTGCATGGTGTACATCATGTGGTTTGACATCAGTCTTCAAGACTTCTCTAGATTTATAATACCAAGCAGTAGGAATACTTACTAATACTTCTGATAGTTGTAATAACTTCTCATTATCATTTATCATCATTTTGCAATGCAGTAACTGAATGGAAGCAACCCCATATAGCTGTTGCCATTAAAAGATCATTTGCCAGCAGCAGCACACGGTGTTGTGTAGGTTGGTTCCCAGGCTAACTCCAGAAGCTAAATACAGTGGCTCATGTGACATCTTATGCTTGCTGTTGGGAGCTGGTGAGTTGTTAATGACACCCGTTATACCCATTTTTTTCACTATAAATCTTGGAGATGTTCTCCTTTTTCAGAAACAATAGTCTAACCTGCAGCTCAGTAATTCTTCAGGTCTGATTGGAGCTAGGGTATTTGATTAAATTTGTCTTCATTGCCAGCACTTTCAGAGATAATCTTTCAGCTTTCGTCAGTTGGAGGTACGGGGACTGGTTCATGCCTAGGAAGCTAAGGAGATGGCAGCTTCTCTCCCATTTCTGATAACTTTTGCAAGGAAGGAATCATTGCTGTAGATTCTTGGTTAGGTAAGCTACTGTTATCCGTGTTAAAACTGTTTTATGCTGCTGCCCATCCTGGAGGTGCTGGTCATTTGGAACACAATGTGAGAGTTGCTTTCTGGGCCACTGGAATTGGTAGTTGAAACTGATGGCGTAGAGGAGTTGTTTCTGTTGAAGAGGGTAAAATCACTGGAGTAATTTTGTTGCATGTGTGTGTAGAATAGAAATCTTAATATGCTTCTCTCTTGTCTTTTACTTCTATACTGTCTAAATTGCTTGAAATTTGTGACTATTTATTTAGTCTTATAATCCCCTTGTGTGTAATTGAGTATCCCCATTTCACAGATAAGGTACTAATTGATTTCCTCGCATTATGCAGGGAATTTGGCAGAGCAGAGAACGGAACGTATGTCTCCTGAGCCTGAGATTCCCTCAGTACTTACTGGACCATATTCTTTTTCTGTGTCTCTCCCTTTTCCCCTGTTTTGTTCTACTCCTTTTTTTTTTTCCCCAGTTTTGAGAAATGTGCCCTGCACTGTGGAGGGTAGACACAGATAGCCTCTGAATATAGATGTCAATTTAGAAATGTGTCTTAAATAAAAATCCAATCTGGACGCACAGAGGATACCACTCCAAGGAGAAGGATGGGTAGTAATGGATGTCAAAGGACAGTGACATGGTTCTGCATCACTTTGCATCACTTGATGGGTTTTGGATCCCTGCTGTTAGCAAGCAGGATTGCATAACAATAAAACAAAGACCTCTAATAATGGGTCAATATTTTTCACCTTAAAATGCTTGCTTGTTTTCTTGCTGTCTTTTTATCCGAGCAGCTACTTAGGATAGACACATATTCAGTGAGTGGTATTTGAAAAAATAAAACTGCTCTTTGTTAAGAGCTACTACTGAGTTATGTGTTGTTCTATGTGGATTGGCAAGCTCTGGGATTTGCTAAGTATAAATGTTAACAGTGGTCACTGGTACTATGTTCTGATAAATACCAAAACCAAAGAGTTTCTTCCAGTGCTTTAGAATATATAAAGAAAAAGCTGTTTTACTTTTACTTACTACTGTTAAAAGTAAGAAAACAAGTTATAGGAAAACGATTGCTGCTACAGAAGCAATTCACAGTGGAAAATTAGTGTCACCAACCAAACTCTCATAGATGCCATGTATACCTTGCCTTGATGTAGTCTTTCTAATTTGGACTATGTAATTTTTTTAAGGCTGTAATATTTCCTAATATTTTATTAGAAATCATTATTTTAGAGTTATAAAACATGTATGCTCTTTTTCCTATGAGGCCAAAATGGCTACAGGTCTTTCAAGTTAAATATGGTACATAATTAGATCATTTTAAAAATGCATCTTATTTACCCAGAAGTGATTCCAGTCTCTTGACAACACACAAATAAGGCAGATAATTTTTTCAGTGTGTGTTTACAAAGCTGCCTAGCTGTTCAGTCGATAAATAGTATGGTAGCTTGCACAAATATATACTTTAGTATGTCTAAGCTGTAACTTGCAGCATGAAGATATGAGCTGGGAAGCCCTCACTGGAGCTAATACTGCTATGTGTGTTCAATTATAAATGTAGAAACCAGTTTTTAAAACCCTCAAACATATCTGTCTTAACAGCAGCTCAAATCTTTTTTATCATAACAACAGTATTTATTTGGGGGACACTAGCACAAACCCCACCTTTTAAAACTAGTAGATCTCTGTACAGGAACTCTGTTCTGACTCCCTTCTTTGTGGGTCACTGGAATAAGAGGCATTTTCATTTACTCCTTCTTGTTTGAACCCTTTGCACAGTACTTGAGGCTGCTGCTATGATTATTTTTTGCTGTGCTTTGCTTATGTTCTCTGGATTGCTTTCTTGTTATGCCATCAGCCATGTCAGTCAGTCAAGCCACTTTAGAAACTTTAAGTTATTGTGACAGCCTCTATAGTCCTTCCTCACGTTCAGTGCTTTGGCCTCTGCTGGATGTAGGTGCCTCTCTGCATCTGCAGAATTTGCTGTCTTTTTTGCTATGGGACTTGTGCATTGCCACCATCACAATTTCAGGTGGATTGGAGGATAAGAAAATAGCCAGAGAACTTGAAATTGGTATTTGGTTACAAACTAGCACAAAAGGTGAAATATATTAGGATAGTCTTCCTGAGAAAGGAAACAGATTTTCCTTGAAAAATGCAAGAGTCATGTTTTTTACTGTTTCTGCATGTGGATGTATCCTAGGAGTAGATAAGCCACACGAGGACTCATACTGTTTAACTGGTACAATGCTCTGACTTTTTGTTCTCCACTGAACCAAGTGGGTAAATGGAAATCAAATCACCACGTGTGCTAGCTAGTATGTGGTTTGAGCTTTATTCACCCTTTGCAGAATGTGTAAAACCAGCCTTTGTAACAGTGCTCTAAGAAGGAGAAAAATCCCAGTGTAGTGAAGTGCAGTCGTGGAGAAACGCAATGCTATTTCTCTCACCACAAAAGTGGTGTCAAGTTAATGAATGCCTTCACTCTAAAATCACTCCATATTAACAATCCTGTGCTTGCGGGAAGACCTGCGAGTCAGCATGCAGACTGTGATAGCCCACACCATGTACGGCTCTTTGTCCATGCTGCAGTCAGTGCTGCACAGGTTCTAGGGGGGGTCTTTGGCTGATTAGCACTGTCTTGGATGCATCAAGTGCAGCGTGCGCGTACATGTGGGCAATGTGCCCTGGAGTCGGTGGAAGGAGAGCAATTCCTCCTCCCTGCAGTGGATTCATCTGTCGCAGTGGAGGCCAGAGTGAAGAACTGTTCCCTAGAACCTACCCCATGCTCCTGCTTCCTTAGCTCCAGGCCATTGCTCCTTGTCCTGCTATCTTCTGAGACCGGAGAATTCCCTTCCTTCATTTATATTATTACCTTGAAGGTATTTATAGACTGTGATTGAGGCCCCCTGAGTCTTCTCTCTTTGAGACTATGTAAGTTTAGCTCTCGCAGTCTCTCCTCACACATCTTACCCTCTAATTCCTCTATTGCCTCTTTGTATTTTCTCTGATATTTTAAACACTTTTCCTAAACTCCAAGCACCTGAGCCAGCTGTAGTGTATCACTAAGCAGGGCAAAGCTATTAATGCCTACTTAATATTCACTTTCCCTGTAATTCATCCAAGACCAATACTGGCTTGTGCCCTTGCACATAATATTGTATGCTCCCATTTTGTCGACTGCTATCAAATATTAAATTTTTTCTTCTGCCTTTGTGTGTATCTTATACTACAGTGCTAGCATTGTTTGGTTCTACTTTTATAGTTATAATTGATGCTTTATGCTTTAAGCATTTTTTCTTACTGGTCTCAGTTTGCTTTTTATAAAATTCTGTTTTGTGTTTTTTTTTAATTTGACCTTAGTCGTCAGTGTTTTAGGCCATCTCGTGCCTGTCTAAATGTGGACAATATGTAGGCTCCACTACATGCACGGATATTGAAAGATGACTATGTAGTGACAAATACACGTCATTTTTCAAAAGCAGAAACAACTTTTATCACAAATACCTGCATGTGGTGTCTAAGAAATGAAAACACATCTATGTCACTAAGAATTTACCTGCCCAACCACTGCTTTGCCCACAGGTTTGAAAAGTTGAGGAGCTGATATTACTATTACAAGCTATGCACAAGAGACTGAAGATAGAGGAATGAATCATCACTTTCTTTAATCTGCTAGGTCCTTTATGAGAGAAGCTGAATATTCAATGTGAAAACCTGATTCTCCATGATACTGGTAGGTCTGAGAGTCTTTTTTTCAGCAGGATATTAAATATCATACGGATATTGAGCACACTCAGCACCATGGATCAGATGCTGTAGGAGGACTGACCTTTTAAGTGGAATGATGGTGAGCACTGGGCTAAGAGATCTTTTATTGATATTTGGCAGGTTTCCTAAAGCGACCTGCTGCATTTCCTATTGCCATTTTAGCCAAATGTGTCCTGTGCATGGGACAGAGCAGTGTCTCTTGTGTCATGTAGATAAGCACCAGGCCTTTTAGTTAATTTCTGATAATTAAAAAAAATAAAAATGCAAGGCTGACTTGGTGAGAAAAGCAATTGAGTTGGTGTGGCTTAGGAGTAAAAGTGAGCTTGTGGTAACAGCAGCTGTAGTGGATGCTTTGTTATATTGAATAGGGAAAAGGTGTCTTATTGACATATTGAGGGAAAACCTCAGGAACTTCAGAAATTGTAGGGCTGAAATTGCAGGGCTGAAATTGCATGAAAACTAGTAAGAATAAAATGGTTCAAAAAGAGCAGGGCTGTCCCCTTGGTAACTCTGCATGTCCTGTGGAAGGCTGTCAGGGTGCATGTTCAAAAGATTGGTCTCTTGGTCTGTCTCTGGTGAGCTGGGGGGCAGGGCCAGGACACCTAGGACTCCTCCTCTTTCCAGATGCAAGAATGCAGAAATTTGGTAATCATTAAATCAGTGTTTTGGTGGCCAGATGCTTAGTTTTTGTTGTTTGACCTTATTAGACGCCCGCATGTGCAAAGGAACAACATTACACCTGGGTGGGGGAAAGCCGTTGCCCTGGCTGCTGCAGGCAATCTCCAAAGACAATGAGAATGTGAATCAACAAATGTTTATGGTACCAGCTTTGTCACTTCACCAGTCTGTTGGTCTGTTGTACTTAGATGCTAATCAGTTGGTATAGTAGTAATTTAAATCACAGGATTAAAAAAATATGCTTTCACTAAGTGCTTTTTTTCACCTTACTATTTGTCTGTCAGCATGAGATCATTATGTCCTGGTAAGGTTCTGTTCTATTGACATTATCTCTTAATTATATTAAAATGAATGACAGAAGAAAAACTAATATTTTACTGTTCAGGAATAATTCTGAAAACTATCATTTAGATTTAAAGGACTGTGTCAATAAAGCAGAGGGGGGGTGCTCTTCAGATTCAGTGTAATTGCTGTAGTAAGGAAAATGAATTATGTCTCTTAGTCTGGTAAATCAATCCTCGTAAAAATGGCATGAGTGTTATAATCTTCCCTGTCTGAACCCGCTCTTTCTGTTGATAACTGCAGGAAGCTGGCAAAGTTGGGCAGATGGTCACTGAACTGGTTTCACTAGAACTTCTCTAAGGCCATTCATTGCCAATACAAGTCATAGTCATGTACAGCACTATTTTTTTTTTTTTATGGTTAAACAGTTTTCAGCAGATCCTACAATTACAAAATAAATGTTTAAGGTAGTCCTTCCAAGGAATATAAATATCAAATAGGAATAAAATAGGACAAAATTTAGAATTAAGGTTACCCATACAAAACAGTAGTATTAATTACTTGGTCAAATTACAGGCCACTCTTGTAGCTTTAACTGCAGGACAATTGGGATGGAATTCATGTTTTTCTTATTACTGTGTTTTAAATCCTGCACACTACTGGCAGTGTGTGAATGGCAGCCACCCTTTTAATTGCTGTTGAGTGCAAACAGAAAGGAATTTGCTTGCATTCCTCAGAAAAAAATGCTGCAAGGGTGTACTTGAATTGGGGGTGGGGGGAAATGTACTATCTAAGAACTGGTCATGATTTCATAATTAGGGATGAAATTAGTTTTGCACGAAAATTAGGGCTGACCAACCTCTCTCTTATGTGTGAATAACACTGTTTTTATAATTCAATAAACCTCCCTTTAAACTAGAGACTTAATTCAGTTTACAGATTAAAAATTAATTAAGCACGTCTTTCAGAACATTTAGTTCCCCAGGTCGGATGATTTTCTCCCCTCACAGCCTTAGTCTTACTGTAAGGACAGAATCCTCTAATCTGTCCTGTTAAAATAATATTTATAAGATGCGCAGGGAACAAAGGGCATAACTTTGGATTGTTGTCAATAAATGGAGCTTTCATCTTCTGCAGAGGTTTGATTGATAATATTTTTTCCTCAGATAATTTTATGTAAAAGTGCTATCTTCCAAACTGTCTGCCACCTCCTTCTGGTCTGCTCTGAAAAAAAGGAGTGAGGATAAAAAAGATGGTTTTTTAAATTATTTATTGTTTGGGGTTTGTTTTTTGTTTTTTGTTTTTTTTAGCAGAAGCCATTTCTCAAAACAGCCACCAACTCTGTTCCAACATTAATGGCTCCAAATTGGTCTTCCCACACGAAGGGACATAGTTAATATTGTCTGTGAATGAAAACAGTTCATTTCCATGCTGGTAAAGGCTGTTTATTTGTAAGTTTAAGGTTAATTCTGCAGTTTGGGTGTTTATATCACTAGGGGTTCTTGTGGTTATTTCCAGCACCCCCGTAATGATTTTACTCTAATATTGATGCATCTTTACATTAGTTGGAAATTTGTTCTTAATGTTTAGTGTAGGCAGGCAGTATGTAACTAAAAATCCCGTCTGTATGGCAAACGTCAAGGTGTCCTGAGGCAGGTGTGGGGTGTGTGGAAAAGGAATTTGTTCTGTGTGAGGCGTGGGGAGAGAGAGAGGAAAGTTTGGTCCTTAGCAGCCATTTGCTGCAGAATTGTAAATCATTTTGGGTATTCGGAGTCATCAGACTAGAATGGTTTGAGTGGTCATAATGTATGTAAAGTGTACCAGATTTTTTAATGCTTTAGATACACTATTGCAGGACTTAACAGCTTGCTGATATCAGCCAATGTAAACATGAGTGTAAGACATGTAATCCTCATTAGTGTGTATTTTAAATTGAATAGAAGAATAAATAGGCATTTAAAAGCTGCTGCTCTATACGTTGACAGAAGGTGGGCAGATACACTGAGCATTTTTTCTTTTTTTTTTTTTTTAAAAAAAAAGGAACCACTTAGCTTTTGTATTCACAAGCAACCTTAGGAGGTAAATGCCTGAGAGCGTCATTGTTTCCCAAGGGATGCAGATCTGCTACTTAAGGACACCAGGACCTGAGGTCTTAGAAACTCAAAAGCCAGATTAGGTCCATCTCCCCAAAAATGAATGCAGTAGTCAAAGAGGAGAAATTGTAATTCCTTTTGTGATATCTTTCCCAAGAAGGAAGCATCAGTTTGACAATAAGTGAGAGATTTAGGTGTGGAGGCAAGTGAGGCAATTACTTTCAGTTTGTGTGTGTTGGAAAGCCACTAGACCTTTACTCAGTGTTGCATGTGGAGAGGGTGCTATAATGGTTATTTAAAAGCAAAGCAAACCTTTATGTTCTTCACACTTTCTTCTCATGCAAGTCTCTCAATCCCTATGATTTATGAAATTACACCCAGTTTTCATGCACCTATTTTACTAGGTGCTTTACACATTAAAACCCACAAATGCTGTAGAAGTACAGTTAACAAATGTTACACAAAAATAAACATTCTGCTCTCTACAATATCACCTGCTTAAAAAAAAAAAAAAAGGCAAACAAAAAATAGGCTTTGTAAAACCTTCCTGACCCTGCACAGCTCCCATATATCCTCAGCCATGAATGAAATCATCACCATCTCAGAAACTCTTTTGGCTCAATTTTTTTACTCTTCTGCATTTGTTTTTTGATTTGACTCACAATTTTCTTGTGAAATTTTATCCCTGCAAAAATGAATCAACAAACTAGAGCAATTGCCTAAAATTCACACCCTTGTCAAGCTTTAAGAGAAGCCTGATTTCCCTAGTTTTTACTTTCCTCGGGTATGGGAAACCTAGCCCTACAGCCTTGGCATCAGCGATACTCGTGTGTGTGGAAGAGGGTGAGATTCTCAGAGGCAGTTGTTGAAGGACCAGCTCTTTTCAAAACAGTGAATACACAGAGCAAATTATTGTGGTTTGTACTACAATATTCTTTTCAGAGGTTATGCCTGCTGTAGATGAGACTCAGCTCAGACCTACAAGTTACTGCTCATCATTGACATTTCTGTGGAGTTAGGAACTGGGATAAAAGAACGCACAATGGAGATTCAGGCTGGTTCCCAATGAGAAGCTTTGTTTTAAGTGATGGCCGATGTATTGCCATGCTATACTTGTGAAAACTGCATTTACTTACTATATTCTGTCCTTAAAAATATATACAAGGCAGCATTTTTTTCTTAAATTATGATAAAGGTAAACATTTAGCTTGTTTTGCTAGGAATCATTCCATTTTTCTTTGTGTTTGCTTCATCAGGTTGTCATTCAAACTCTTTATAATGTCAAGGACTGTTAATCTTCTTAAAGTAAATGTTAATAGAGAAGTGTCGCAGCTCTTAGTGTTCTGCAGTTACTTGTGACAGTCTATGTATGTTTGTGAGAAAAATAAGTTTGTCTATTTTTTAGTTAATTGAAGCTATAATCGTCATTTCTATGATTAAGACAATTCCAAACATTTTATGGCTCATTAGATCTTCTCTTCCATTAGATTGTATGTATATGAGATTCAGTTAATCTTCAGCCCCACCCCCTCACCCCTTTCCCCTCCTGTTTAGATGTTGAAAATATAAAGTACCCACTTTTTTCTACTCCATGCTTGGAATGACTCACTGGTATTGAAGACTCTGCATTCTTAGCTCTTTTACTGTCCAGCTGGCCTGTAACATCCCTGGCTGCAGTCTTCTAACTCGTGTCAGCCAGATTTCATAAAAGTAAGCAGAAAAGGATGCTAATTTCAAAGGTAATTGGGCTGTGGAGGCTGACAGGTCCTGGTGGTGGTGAATGGCAACTGAATGGTAGTGAAGATGCCTAATGGTAACATTGTTATCGTAAATTTAATATAAACAGTCCTATATGAAAATGTCTACCGAGGGTTGATTTTAGAAAGGGAAGTAGATAGTTACAGAATTCAGAAGAAATAAACTGGCTTTTACTGTGTCGTGGCTTGGTGTGATGTCCTGGCAACCAGACAGACTGTAGCAGGGCAAGGCCACCTTGCTCCAACTGGGGCAGTAGCTTGAACCATGTTCAAGTGACCAGAACAGAGGCATTAAATTGAGGGCAATTGTAAAACTGTTTACTGTAGAAAAGCATTTTGAACAGGGGAATGATTTAAGCAGTTGCGTTTCAGTTTCTGTTGCCTCGTAAAGGTTCCCAGTGTGTGTTTTCCACATTGAAAACTTGAGGGGCTGTAAAAGCCCTCAGTGTATGCACTGGATTATAAAACTTTTTTCAAAATAAATTAATATTGCAAATGCTTTTTCTACTTTGCACCCTTTCTGGAAACAAATTTCTCACTTAGTGCCTAGATGATGAGATAAATGTATTATCTTCTTATCTGCAGCTGAATCACTGTAAAAAGCATTTGGATGGAAGATTGTCTTCACTACCATGGGGTACCTAACAGATTTGCTTTCCTACCTGTGGTTTGGTGTGTAGAAAATAGCATATGGCTGCTGGCCATGATAAAAGTGTCATTTTCTGCATTTTTAGGGTCCTGTTTTCAGAGAGGTTTTTAAAATTGCACAAATGAGCAGTTATATACATGTTCAGGATGATTTATATTTAATCTCTGCATGTTCAGGATGATTTATATTTAATCTCTGCATGTTCAGAGTGGACCACAAATGGCAAGCTTTGGAGACTTGTTACAAATATGATTGGGACCAAAGGTACAGCACAAGCAAATTTTGCGTCAGAGCTGAGCCCCCATTGACTAGAGGAGAAAAATTAGCTACACTTTAGGTGTGGAGGAGGTGTAGGAGCGTATTCCTCCCTTCTGAAAGCAGAATTTGCAGCTTCTTTCATGTCCAGTCAGTGATGCTCTTCTCTATGTTTGCATGTGTTCCTTGTTAGAGCTTAAATTTACTTCCATTTCATCATCTTCAAGTGCTGCAATCACTACTTATGTACGTAACCTCCAAAAGGATAAATTAAGGGGCAGAAGAGAGAGCGAGATGTTTGGGAAGTCAGAGAAATTCTAAGGCAGACTGTGACAAGGAGGTGCGTGGAGCCCCTCAGCAGGTGCTTCCATCCCTGAATGCTGTCCTGCAGCGCTGAATTCCGAGCTGTGCACTCACAGTGGTGTGCAGTTTTGAGGAGAGGTTGGCTACTAGAGGTCAGAAGGAGAAAGGAGGCATGTTAGTGGTGTTCACATGTGGTAGCTATTTGTGGAGAGGAACAAAAGTGACTCTGTTTGCAGAAATGCATTAAATTAACCAATACATCTTTTGACAGAGTAGAAAAATCATTCACCTACAACCATCTCTTAGAAGGTGGAATGTCAGGAATAAAATACTTGCGCAGAAGTCTGGATTCACTAATCTGGGGATCCCAGGGACTTCAGGTAATCTAATAGCTTGATGAAACAGAGTAGCTCAAAGGAAAGTGCTTCTGCTGGGATGTAGATTCAATAGCAATGGGCCTTTCCCAGGGCTGTTTGGAAGAGCAATGAACTGAAAATTGTGGGATACAATGTACTGAGAGCACCTTCATAGGGGACACTTGTGTGTTCATATGATTATAGGATATGCTAGATATCAGACCCAAGAGATTAAATAATGTATTTGTTATTAAATGAGAACTTAAACACACTGTTAAAGGAAGGCAGTATTTTTACAATATTACATGATACAGATTTTTCTTAACGCTTCAGAAAAAGAGACCTGGGCGTGAATCTGTGCAGTTCTGGTTGAGGTGACCTTTAAGTCCAAGAGGGGATGAAGCTTGGGAAAACACACTATAAACAAGCTTCAGTAGGAATATTTTTCTCCATGTTTGCCTTCTGATTTGAAGTAAAACCTTCTGTAAAATCCATGTATGGGAGAAAAACAAAAATGTCGCTTCCCAAGTCATTGACAGTTCACTGCCAGGAATAGAAATCAAAGGCTTGGCACCTTGATTTTCCCCTTTAATTTATAATTATAGCTTGCTTTAGTCCTATGCATCTGCTGGGCATTTCACATGCAACTTCTTCTGGAGGGAAATAACCTTTTGCTTTCAAGCAGTCCCTGAAGAAGAGTGCAGTGTGTTGCGCCCAGAGGACGGGTACAGGCAGGGTGCTCCCTATGGCCCTCAGGAGAGCTGGGACTCAGTAGCCTGTGTTCAGCCTGGTTTCCCACCAGAGCTGGGCTGGGTGGAGGAAAGGGATCCCACGCTCTCCACCTCTCCCCCCCAGACTCATGACTTTGTTGCTGCTTAGAGGGGGAAGGATGGAGGCAGGCAGGGTTGGACTGAGCTGGCTGTTGTATGTGTCAGCAGAAGCCTGTACGTCTTGGGAGAAGAATGGGTTCCATATCTTTGGGAGGTGAGATCAGAAGAGGGAAATGGGCTACAGGGACTTGTGGCTTCCTTGAGGAGGGGAGAGGGTGGGAGTTGGGCAGATGTAGCAGGCATCTCTCTGGCCACTGGTGGTGGAAAAGGAAAATACAGTATTGAAGGGGCTGGGGATCGTGGCCTCGTATCCCAGGCACAGGGCAGCTTGTTTTTTTGCCTGTATATCTTTTAACCACCATCACTGGGGTTTGAATTTCTCAGGGTCAGCGTCCTTAGCGGGAGGAGGGGAGCATCTTGGAGATTTGAAAGAGCTGGCCACCGTCCCTGGAGTGCTATGCGTCCTTCTGGGCTCCCCCACCCTTGTGTGGAGTTTTGCTGCTGCTAGTGGTAGATACAAAAGATATTGTTTTGTTCCTCATCCTTTAGGAGGGAAAATTAACTTTTGCCTATGGTGCTGGAAAGCTTTGAGCAGCCCATGACACGCAACCTTCTCAATCAATAGGTGGAAACAAGTGTTTTCTTTCCTAAATGATGCCCCCAGAGGTCTGTATGTGTCTGACAGTGTAGTTAAAGCTGAGCGGGCACCAGTAAAAACTGACTTTCAGGAACTGTAAGTAACATGATAGCTGGGACTAATCTTTAGTCTTGCCACAATTCTTGTATGGATCCTCAGCCATTTGAACAGCTACAAGAGCATCTTAATGTCTAGATTAAGGTATCAGTATTTGACCTACTCCCCTGTCTTTTTTTTTCTTCAACTTTCTCTCCCACTTTACTTTCTTAAAGGAAGAATCAGCAGCAGCTGAAATGTTGCTTCTGTAGTTAATGTACCTGGCTACAAATGTAACAGTAGCCTATAATTTAATTTAGGAAAATTAGAAGGCTATTTCTGATCCAGCAACATTAGAAATTGAAGTCTATTTGTCACCTGCAAACAGAGAGCTCAGACAGCAACAGTGCAAACTTCTTCATATTGGTCCCTAGTGTGATACTAATGTTGGCTGGGAGCAAGAGAATTCACTTTGTGGACCCTGCTTCAGAGCAAAGATTACCTATCATGCTTAATTGTGTGTGCTGGTTAGGAGGATGTGGTATGGCTAGGGACAGTGCTGAAGCTGCTACAACTACAATCCCAGGGTAGAGATTCAGGTTGCTTTCAGGCTGAAGAATTGGCACACATAGTTCTAGCAGAAAATGAGAACAAATACAGCATTTTTTTCCCCTCCTCTAGATGCACTTGCTTGCAATCAAAGATTTAGAGTTGTTAAATCTTCAAGTGTAATGTTAGTATTTACTTCCAAACTGGTATGGAAATTTGACATGCGGCATTGTAATAGATTTATAATAACGTGTACTAAGTTGTGATTTGCTCATTAAAAAAACATATCTAGAAGATGGTTTCTCTACCAATATATTTTTTTTTAACCAATATATTTTTTTAAGTATTGAACTTGGATTCATTTATCTAGAAATGGTGTAAATTATTACTCACACATTCTAAATTCTGATTCAAAGAGCCACCTTTCTACTAAGAATTCAATACAGTTATTGAGTTTTGTTCTTGTGGTTAATGATGTGTATAACTAGCACGTATTACATTGTTGCCCAGTGTATTTTGTTGGTGGAGATGTGGATGATTTTTCTGATTTGCAGATGTGTTATCTTTCGAAAAAATCAGCAAGTATTTGAAACTGCCTCCTTCTCCATGTACTGACACTGTGCACTGGACTCCAGCTGCTGGCACTGTAACAGACTATTTTGCTTAATACCATTCATGGTCTTTCCTGTGAAATTCAAAGCTTTGCTTTACAGTTTTCAGGCCTGGAGGCTGCTGTCATTCAGGCAAATACCAGCATCTGTTGAATTTCTTCAAATCTGTCATTTTGGGTGATGGTATTTTTAAGAATCGCTCATACTTCAATTCAGCTTTGAGTATTTCAAATCTTTTTATGCACAGCCTGATTCAAATAATTTAAAACTTATACTGTTTTGATTCAACAGAAGTTTTTTTTATGGAATAAACAAAGAAAAGGATTGCATCTTTAATTAGCATGGTGAAGAATACTTGTTTCCATGGCCTGCATGTTGTGATGATGATTTGACTTTCTTGGAGCATAGCTCGTCAGAATTTCTTGGAGTTTGAGTGGCACAGACAAACAAAGTTTGCAACTTGACTGTTGTGAAGGTGTCTTGTTAAGTCCAGTCTGAAGTGAGCTGTAGCTGGCCTTGTGCTTATGTTTTTGTAAATGAAAAAGCATTTGCCAACTTTTTTATTGCAACTGCGTAAATTACCGAAGTAGTAATTAGGCTGAGGTTGGATTCCGTTCTCTGACTTATAGCATTGCCTCACAGAGAAGGCAGCAAGGGAATTATTTACCTTTTAATTGTAGTTCTCTGAAGGTGGGAGTCTCTATGGATTGATGCTCAGGGGGTCTCAGCTGTTGTGACCTTGGGTACTGAATGACTAGATTAAATGGTAAAGTTTAGAACTGGTCATAATGAGTTAGTACAAAAAGATGCCTTGAGGGGTCTATATGGCATATCATAGCCCCTAACTCCCAAATCCTTTTCAGACTAATTATAATAATTAGAACTTAAATAGGAATAAAACCCCAGCTCTCAGGGGGAGGTGGGAGGATGAGTGTGGCTCTAATAGCGGACACCATGCTCGGAGAACTCAATTATAAGCAAGTAATTTCCTTCTCTCCAAAAGGTAATTGGGCTCTTCCACATCTCTGTTCTCGCAGATGATGGGGGAGAATTGCATGGAGAGGGCGCTCCGCTGCCAATAGAAGCCAGGATTGCTGGATAATGTGTGGAAATGAAAACCAGCAATGGCCTTAATCTTCTTCTGGACTAAAAAAGAAATGTCCTGAACACTGTGAAATGCCTGGTAGGATACATATGGAAAAAAAAAAGTACAGTAGGTGGGTGTTTTGAAAGCATGTTGTCTTCATTGCCCTGGAGTTGGATGGCTTTCATTCAGACCCAGGACAGGAGTGATTCTCAAAACTTGCTGCTGCATGTCAGTATCCCATTGCTGAGACCACCCCACAAATAGGTTTTAATAATAATTTAGCTTTAGCTATTCCTCTGAGACTGCCAGTAGTAACCAGTTAGTTCAAATATGGCAGCAAACTCATTATAAACAATATACCTTAGGTTTTGCCTTTTTAACGTGCCCATTTAAATTCCACTTTGATTACAGTTTTAGTTGAGGAGCTTCACTGTAGGGTGCTGCCAAGGAATCCGTACGCCCCTCTCCGTGTGCCAGGCCACCAAACAGCTCTCCAGCCTGGCAGACGGTACAGCTCCTGGAGGATCTAAGTGAGTTGAGGTTTGCTGCTGCAAAATGAAAAAAATACTCTGCTGATACTGAGTCAAGTTTAAGAGTGGTTTCTGACTGGATTGTGTTTATGCCCTTTCTTATACGGAAAATTTGATTTACTGGGAATGTTGACAGCAAGCCTGTGCTGCATTGGTTGGGGACAAAACCAGCTGAACAAATCTGTGATTAAAGTTAGGAAATTGTCTAATGCCCTGACAACATTCTAGAGCCTCTGAGATTTGCCTGCAGTTAGTAAAATGCATGAAGTTTTGGAACAGAAACACGTGGGGTTTAGTTTTAAAACACTTTGTAACTGACTGATTTCATCTGACAGTAGTCTCAGCACAGACAGCAGTAGCTTACAAAACCAGATGTTTTTATCTTGTATCCTATAATTCTTTGCAGTCGAGGGGCAGGAATCCACTTCTTTTCCAAAGACATGTCTTCATATAATACCAGACTATCTTCACGGTCTGTGTGGTCTCTGCTCTGAGAGTATTAAAACTAGATGCCAGAGTCTCTACATTTTTAGGGACTCTCTTAGATGAGGCAGCAGTCCTTTTCTTCCAGCTGCCCCCAAATCACAAAGTTAGTGTTCAGGCCTATTTCTAGCTGCAGTGGCATTTAAGGACGTATGTGAAAGTGCGATTACCCCAGGAAGTCCTTGGCTGGAAGACAAAACTGATTGTTCTCAGTTTCCCAATAATGGGTAGAAAACTGCACGATGCTGTGCATCTGCAACAGACTCTGTGTTGCTTCTTGAATCAAATGTTGGCAAACTTTTAACTAGCAAATCTCCAAATGGTGTTTTTAACCTCATTGGCGTTCAGCATCTGTAAAAGCTGTGGTTGCCATAGTAGCAAGTTGTTGCCTGAGTGACAGTGTTCTGATGTCATCAGAAAACAGCCTGTTCCCAGGAATACCTTGAACTCCGTATATAAAAGTGGTGCCCTCAGTGTAGTTCACCATGGAAACAATTAGAAATGCATGTTTTTATATCGTTATGAAATACCTCTTTTCTATGTACTGGCACATCTTGACATCCACGTGGAATTTTTAAAGAAAACAAGAGAATTACTTTGAACTTTGTGAAATGGGGTTATTATGTAAAATGTGTATCTGAGAGTGAGTGTTTGTTACATTAACCATAATCATTACATGCCTATCTGCTATAGACTGGCTATTGTTTAAATGTAATGTGTTATTCTATGTTACAAGGTCCATATGAGTTTTCTTAGCTCCGTTGCTTAAAGAACCACAAGTTTAAAGCATAGTGATGGTTTATTCTTCTCTGTTTTCAATACTTGACAAAGGGTGCCCTTTTCCTTGACATACATTTCTATATAGAAATAATGGGCACTTTATGAATTCTACCTTTTTTACTAGCCTGGATTCATACGTGATAAGTAACAGCTCAGAGATGGAGGGTCTGAGATGGCACATGCTGGTGTGGAGTGGCAGCAGGGAAGTTGTTACTATACACAAACCATGACACCCGGCAAATTCTTAGCCTGTCTGAAACTGCAGATATGGTGTTACACAATCAGTGCCCCTCCTGATCCAGGTGTCTGCCCTTATTTCATTTCATGCCATCAAATAGCCACAGTCATCCTCCAATCTCTTGTTTGACTTGGTTTTCAATAAGATTCACAGCACCAGCAGAAGATGCCCTCGCTGCTAGCAGCCTCACTGTGTGTTCTCCTTGCTGTAAAGTTGCTCTTTTTCTGTCACCTTTAAAACAGAAGGTGCTACCTCAGATATGTTACAGTCTTACTATTTCCCTGGGTATATGCTCCAAAGATCTTGGAGTTACACTTTAAATGGAGGTTTTTGAAGCGAGGAGCCAAGACTGAGCTATGTTGATAGAGAAATGTAGTGCTTATAAGGGAAAGTTTACACTCTATCTTTCTCTCACTTTAAGTCAAACAAAATATTTTGCAGAATCTGTTGTATTTATTATCAGTCTCTGTACACCTTATAAAATAGAAAGGATTACTTCCTACGGTTAAAGATTAGTGTTGTTTTTTTTTTAAAAAAAAATTGCCTAGCTGATAAATTCGTGTGCTGATACTGAAGAATAAAAATATTCTTCTAGCCTCTTCATTCTTCCAGAAAAAAATCTTAATTGGCCTGATCTGCTTTTTAATAGCAGCATTTATTAGCTATTGAGGCAAATAAGTTTAATTCCCATTTACTTTTATTCCCTTGGAAGAATAGATCATTTATATTTTATTTCATGTAGGACACTCTGGACTTGAGCTGTCTTGCAGCAGGGAGAGCTGGAGAATGGAGCAACAACTGTATTATTGAAGAGCTCCATAGCCACAGACTGGGAAAAGCATGATCGGATGTGATTTTCAGAACAGATGCCCAAGCAGAGCTGGCAGTTAATTAAAAGCACTATGTACTTAATGATTAACTAATCACAGCATGATGGCATTCAACGGAGATGCAAGAAACTTCTCTGCTGGATTCAACAGAGAAACTCCTAATGTCTGCCTTCAGGGTACCGTACTTACAGCCGTTTGCTTTTGCATTACCAGCAGAGACAACATGAACAGTTAGTCTAGCAAATTTCATTAAGCATTGCTTAGTTAAAACTTTAAAAACAGAAAAGATGAGCTTAGTCAATACTGTATCAGCTATAAATATTGCACAGTTTGTCTTTAGCAATAGTATTCCACAGCCATATTGTCAAACAAATGATTGCAAAGCACGATGAACATTTAATCATGCTTCACGAAGGAGCTATATTAAGTATTATTTCCATTTTACCAATGAGTAAATAAGGGACAGAGAGGTTACAGGACATAAATGACATGTCTGTAAATAACAGTCTGGAAGGTTCTGGATTTTCATGAACAGATGATATTTATTTTCTTTGCAATAGAATTACAGAATCATGCTTACAGTGCAACACCTATTCATTTCAAAGTTCTCTTAATCTCTTTCTCCATTTTTTTTTTTTTAAGTCTTACCCTCAAGTATTCGCTTCTCTTGCACAGGAACTGACTGTCTTTTTGCCTAAATTTATGTACAGCACCTAGCACCATAAGATCCTGTGGTGTGACAACCCAATTAAATAATTAAAATATTGTATTTCTGCATTTCATAGATTGTGTTCATGGAAAACTCAGTTATGTGCAAAATGTGGTGCAGAAAGCTGAGGCATTTTCAACCCAATTAGAAAGCAAATTTCTGGGAAATCTCTGGGGTGATTACTTTCTTGTCACAATTCTGCTTCATGGTGTGGATGCAATCCAGATAATTGGAGCTAGCAAGGAGAATGACAGTGCATTTAAAAAAAAAAAATGGCAGTTTGAATTCAGTGATGATACTGAAGAGAACACTTCAAAATTATTGTTAGAGTTTGCCAAAGATAATTACTCCAGTGTGAACATGTTTGGCAAAATAAAACGGCTACTTTTTCCAGTAGTGAAGTACTCTGCCTGGCTGTGGGGATGGGTCCTGCTCCTGACTTGTCTAGGGTGGGAGTGCAGGGTACTAGGCCTCGATCTTTTCACTTCTCAAATTCATAGGTAGCAGTATCCAACATGGGAAGAGATGCTTGGAGTAATTAAACACATACACTATGCACAAGAGATTCTTGGCTAGAGCAGGCTATCACACCCAACACCAAGGCGAACTGGGGCTTGTTCTCTTGATACAGTTTGAAAGTGGTTTTCTTCCTTGCAGTTAGGTCTAGTTCAGGAAAAAAATAGCATTTATCACCTCCATTGTCCCTATTGCCATGGCCAACTGGTCTGCACATACTGTGCTTCAACATAGAATCATAGAATGGTTTAGGTTGGAAGGGACCTTGAAGATCATTGAGTTCCAACCCCCCTGCCATAGGCAGGGACACCTCTCACTAGACCAGGTTGCCCAAGGCCACGTCCAGCCTGGCCTTGAACACCTCCAGGGACGGGGCTTCAACAACCTCTCTGGGCAACCTGTTCCAGTGCCTTACCACCCTTAAAGTGAAAAACTTCTTCCTAATGTTTAATCTAAACCTGCCCTCTTCCAGCTTAAAGCCATTGCCCCTCGTCCTATCACTACATGCCCTAGTAAAAAGTCCTTCCCCAGCTCTCCTGTAGGCCCCCTTTAGGTACTGGAAGGCCGCAATAAGATCTCCCCGGAGCCTTCTCTTCTCCAGGCTTAACAGCCCCAACTCTCTCAGTCTCTCCTCATAGGAGAGGTGCTCCATCCCTCTGATCATCCTCGTGGCTCTCCTCTGGACGTGCTCCAGCAGGTCCATGTCCTTCTTATGTTGGGGACTCCAGAGCTGGATGCAGTACTCCAGGTGGGGTCTCACGAGAGCAGAGTAGAGGGGCAGAATCACCTCCCTTGACCTGCTGGCCACACTTCTTTTGATGCAGCCCAGGATACGGTTGGCCTTCTGGGCTGCAGTCGCACATTGCTTGCTCACGTCGAGCTTCTCATCAATCATCACCCCCAGGTCCTTCTCCACAGGGCTGTTCTCCAGCCATTCCCCGCCGAGCCTGTATTTGTGCTTGGGATTGCCCCGACCCAGATGTAGGACCTTGCACTTGGCCTTGTTGAACTGCATGAGATTGGCTTGGGCCCACCTTTCCAGCCTGTCCAGGTCCCTCTGGATGGCATCCCTCCCCTCTAGCATGTCTGCTTCGCCAAACAGCTTGGTATCATCAGCAAACTTGCTGAGGGTGAACATGAAATTAGCTTTTCCCAAAGCAGAGCTTTCAGAAGCATAAACAACCAGCTTTTCTTTTTCAGAAAATAGATGGAACAAGACTGGATGATGTCTTTCCAGTGGCAGCCGCTGTTCAGCAGGTGTTCCTGTCGAGCCAGGTCTGCACCCCTTCATCACCCTGATACATCCTCTGCTGTCTTTGCCCAGTCTCGCTGCACCAACCACCCACTCTCCAGGAAAATAGATGAGCAATTGACCATGGGTGAGGCACAGAAGATAAAGGTGTCAAGTAGAGGTCCAGTGTCTTGGTGTCTGCCTGAAGCCAAGATGTCCTTCTCTGGATCCACATGGCACTGCTGCAGTTTTCTGGTGCCACTGCAGACAGGACAAATTTGTTCTGCTCTGCGTGCCACTTTGTGACTGTTGGCATGTAACTGCAGAGCCAAGACCTTGTCCCAGGGGTTTTCACGTGCTGAGTGGAAGGCGTGTACAGGGCAACCCAAGGGTTGTTGGTCACTGTCCAGAAGCCTTAAAAGGTAAAGCACTTGTAAAACGCCTTGATTTTTCAGTTTCGGGTCCCTGATTGTACTATGGAGAAGCAAATGCAAAGTCCCTAAACTATGATGATAGTTTACAGGATGTTTACAGGACAGTCATTGCTACAGTGACGTTGTTTCCAGCCCCCTTTTGGAAGAAAGGAGGCTGAGGCCCCAGGGCTGCAAGGCCATAGCACGACTATGGGGCTCAGGAGTGGGAATGCTGCTGAACTTCTATTGCAGTGCGTGGTGAGTGCCTGAATCTCCAGATTGTGTCGTCTCTTTCCAAAAGAGGTACCAGCCTGTTCCTGTGATTATCTTTTTTTTTTTTTTTTTTTTTTTTTTTTCTGGCTGGTTTTCCCCATCCAAGTAGTTGTTTTTCTATGAGAAAAGAGGAAAGGCATCAGTGGAGATCGACCTGTCAATAACCTTGCCAAGAGAGGTCTGTCTATTAAGAAAGCAAAATAATAGTTTTGGTCAGTGACTGACCAAGTTAGAGGCAAGAAGGAAATCAAATGTTAGCACAAACTGATCTGACAGTAAATCTTCTTTGCTGCTCTGAACAGAAAAAGGAGAAAACAAAAGTGATACTAAAGTGAATGTGCTCAGTGCTTTCCACATATAGAAGAATATAGTGTCCTTGTTTTCAAGGTAGAAAAACAAAGGGAAGAAGTGCAACGTGAGTAAAGCGTGAAGTGGCTCTTCTCCATGGTAACGTGTTGTGTGAGTAACATCTTTTTGGTGATAAGGCATATAGGACGCTCTTGAGCCCCACAGGAATAAAGCATCTTGACTAGCTCTCTGTGTGTATTCTCGGATAAACAACCAAGCGCACCACAGATGAGAGACACTTCAGATTGTATTTGGGTTGTTACTTGGCATCATAAGACTTGTGCCAACATATCAGAACTTTCCATGGTCATCAGAGGTGCTTTTTACTTTTTTTTTTTTTTTTTTAAACTGACTCATAAAACCAACATTAATTTAAAAAAAAATCTGGGCAGCTCATTGAAAAGGCCATAGTTTTAATGGGAAATTACAGTGTTAAAGTCCCTATTTCAGTATCCTGGGTGTAGAGGAGGCTGACCTTTCTCACAGGATGGTAATATAAAGCTGAGAACAATGGGAAAAGCCAAGAAAGGAAAACATTTATCTTGTTTCAGATTTCTCTGTACACTTATGTTAGGATTCTCCTCTAGACTTTCAGTCACTTTAGAACAAAACCCCAGAAAACAGATGCCAAGAAACGGGACCAGAAAGCATCACTTGCAGTGACTGAAGCACTGGGTTGCTCTGTGGAAGGAGCCAGTCCTGGCCACATGAGCTCAGCTATCGAGCTGTGATGTCGCCGGGCAAGGCAGTTGTGGACCATCAGAGGGGTAGCTGAGTACAACCAAGCTGTGATGGTGTTTTCTGACCCCTTCCTTGGTAGCTACTTGACGTTGTCCCTTCAAAGAATAACAAGCTAGCAGGAGTAGAGGATCAGAGAGAGAGTGAGTGGTGTTCCTGCTGATAGTTCAGTGTTTGTATGCGCGTCCATCTGAGGGTGAGCTCTCCTCTTTCTCTGTCACTTCATGAGACACAGCAGCTGCTTCATGCTCTGACAGGAACATTAATGAAAAATCAATGCTTGCCAAATGGAGAAAGAAAAAAAGGCACCAAAGCAACAACAAAGGGATGTTGAAGTTGAAATTTTCAAGTAATGGAGAATAAGCAAACTTGCAAAAAGTATTTCAATATCTTTTTTTTTTTTAAATGCCAAAGACTTAAACGAAAAGACAGCTTGCATCCCACTGAGCTGGGATGCAGATAGCTGATTTCCAGCACTGCTGAAAAAAGGCTACTTTGGATAAACGTAAAAATGTGTGGAGATCTAAGCTTCAACGTACACCCCTTACTTGCTAAATTGGCTTTTTGTGCTGAGGACCGTCAACATCATTTACTGAGTAATAAAAATAAGTTGACATTATGTTTGTCTCATTTTTATGTTACTCTGAGTTTATAAAAATGTCTGCTATTTGTTTTAACATAGGAAGAATTCTAGGTGCAACTTTATGTCAGGACTGATGCATTTTCTGTAAAGGAAGATGATAACAATGTGTAAATATTCTGGATACCGTGTTTCATATTTAAGAGGTATTGTCCTTCTGTGAAAATTAGTGAAAGCACTAACTAGATAAGTTTTCCAAAGCCCAATCTAGTATTATTTCTACTTGCTTCAAGGATTATCCACCCTTTGTTAAGACTGGCCCATAACTTGCAAAGCACGGTAGTGGGGTAGATCATCTGTGAAGAGATATGTGCATTTTTCCCTTTGCCATGTGTGGTGCATTGTAGTTTTTTCTACCTTCCTTACAAAAGAAAAAGGATCATATTTTAGAATGGGTATGTGTTAACTAATGAAAAGTTTCAGAAAATATGTCTCGGAGCAATACAATAGTGCTCCCTCCTCTATTTATACAATAAAAACTGAGGTAAAAAGAAAGGCATCCTACTTGGAAAACAAACTCTGAGATCGATCAGTTGATTCTGCTTGTTGCCTTGTAAACTTCTTGCTTAATTTGCAGCATGCAGAAGCTTAGAGGATGAATTGACCTTGTACAAACTTAACCAACCTCAGCAATCTCCTGCCAGATGTGTGCTTCATTATTTAAGTGATACCGCACTGTCAGACTCCTTCTGAAATGAAGTGGACATGCCAATGCAGCGTCTGGTCCTCAGATCCTTAGCTCCTGTAAGTAGCAAACACTGTACAGACGGAGAGCTGATTCTGTGTACTCCAGGGAGACTCACGTGGATTTGAAATGTTAATCGATGCAGTTCAGAGCTCTCTGAAAAAGTTATGTCCTGAAAGTGGTAGAGCTTCCAAACTTTTGAGCTGTTTCATGTCTCCAGTCTAAATGTGTGTTTACAATGTGTTTCAAAGTTCGGGATTTCAAATATTATGTTAGATTTGATAACAGAGAAACCTTAATTATTTCCATATTTATACTACTTTAAATATATTTGGTTTTAGGCAAAAACAGTCTCTGCACATTCATAATTACAAGAAAGGGAGGGAAGGCATTGCAAAGCTGAGGTCTGCTCAATAAATGTCCTGGTTAAGACACAACTGCTGCCAAGTTGCAGGGGAGGCATATGAAGAGGTCCACTGATAGCTACTGAAATGAACTGGATGGAGTGATCTGTAAAATTTGACACTTTCTGTTTCCAGAGTGGGCAGTGTAAATGTTACGGCAGGCACTGGGAGATCCACAAAGCAGCATAAGTTAGCAGAGGCACCTTTGGAGAACAGCCTGCTCAAGGAAGACAACAAGCAGAAATAGCTCAGCTGAATCAGTGCAAGCCATGTAATGAGTGGATTTCAAAAGAGCAGTTTAAAAAACATGCTGTGACTCTTGCAGAGAGATTTGTAACAATGCTTATTTTCCATCTAACTTGATGACTGTTGGTGAGTTTTCCTTTCTAAACACGTGTGCTTGGAGGCAACAGGATGGCACCCCCTGTCTGACCCCAATGTGTCTTTTTTTAGGAGACAGTTTAAGAATTTCACACCTCACTTAGTGCCAAATTTAATTCACTTTTTTTTTAATAAAGATTACTTGCACAGTGTGGAGGCGTTTGGTTTTAGCAAGGCCTGAAAGATTTTGAGCATTTAGAAGTGTGCAGCAGAGCATGCCAAATTAAACTGGTTTCCTAAGCACAGGCAGTTTCTTTGATTTTCATTAATTTACTGCATGTGTAATTACTTAAAGAATTACACGTGGAGCTAAAAGAAAATTCTCTGAATTTATGGGGAAAAAAAATCCATTTAAGCTTAACAAGGATGTACAGTGCTGTGACAGTTAGCTGAATGAGAGGTCTTCTAATGATGTGAGGGATATTTTATATTTTCCTTTGTGCATTACTTTTGGGGGGGAGGAGTTTACTCCATTAACTGATGATATTTAAAGCTTTTGACATTTCTTTCTTTGCCCATTCAGTAACCTGTTCAGCCTTCACGCCAAGCAGCTTTGATTATAGCCTCCACTCCTGTACATCTTTGTATATCTGAGGTGGGTATTCAGGTTCTAGATAAAAGTTTGCATTGCACAAGTTACTGTACAGCTGTTGGATAAAAAATTCTTGCTTCATGGGTCTGCCATCTAAATAGACAAACCTGGAAAGGAGGAGAAAAGAAGTGGATGGTATCTGAGACGTCTGCTCAATAAGACTTTGGAAATGAGAGCAGAGAAATGAATCAAAATTCATGACTGAGTACAGCCTTCCACCCAGTACCAATACTGTCTGCATCCATGGTGCAAGCCTTTCTTGGTTTTGTAGGAACATCTCCAACCTCTCATCAAAATCTACCAGTCTTTTTCCTTTAGGCAAGTAATCTTACAATATAAATACCAATTGACCATACTAAGATACTCTTATGCATGTTCATGAGTCAGATCTATTTTCAAAGCTATGGACAAATTAAGCTTTAGCTAAAAAATGGAGCTGGTGTTAACACATTAGTACAATTGAGATCCTAAACGGGTTTTGCAGTTAGCTGTTTCCCTGTGTATCCTACTCCCAAGCACCCCACGCCAGAGGCTGTAGCTGGTTTCAAGAGTGAGTGATCGAATAGTGTGTGAGCACTAAAAGAGATGCAGATGGTTTGGGTTTCCCTTGGCCCTGCAGAGAATGGTCAGGACCCTCTTCTCAGAGGAGACTGGAGACAGTGGAAGGGTGCTGGCCTCAGGTTGCTGGTCTCTTCTGGTTTCTTTTTCCAGGCAAGAAGCTTTACGCAGACTGACAGTAACAGAATAAAAGGTAAATTATCAACAATGTTCAACTTAGTCTGCACTGCTGTTATTGAAGAAATACACGGTATTGCTTGTAATCCTAAAGAGCAGCCTGGAAATACATGGAGAGCAGGAAGGCACTGCGGTCAACTGAAGTGACGAATAAAAGGCTTAGAGCTTTCACAGAGGTTTCTTGTGTCACCTGGGTCCGTCTTTGAATTTGACTGTAGTTTTCTTCCAGTTGTGAAATAGGGAGTCCTTCCTTACCATGCTGTAAAGGCAAAATGCATTACTTGTGTATAGGTAAGTCTAAAAGGTCTCCTGAGCTCACTCTCACTGGAGTGAAATCTGCCTGTGATTTGTCCAGGCTTGCAAAAACCATGTAGCCATGGTCAGCTTGCCTAGCTGAATACCCTGCTCTCTAAACTGCTTGTATTAGGACTAGTTTAGGATTACACTAACACAGCTGTGTTGCTTCAGTTTGCATCAGGCCATGGACAGACCTGATGTGTGTCAGCCGTGAAGATCAAATAGATATATCTGTGAGGATCTGGCTGCGGGTACTGCTTCTGCTTCTCTCAGAAGAAGAGAGCACCAAACCCATGTCTCTCTGTGTGTACATACATATCCAGAGGTGAGTCGGGCGACTGGCATGAGGAGAAGAGAGTGGGACGCACAAGTTACTTGCCTTAATAGCACTGTCAAGAACTTTTAGTTTTCTTTCTTCAAAAGCATTTGAGAAGCAGAGGGGACAGCTTAAAAGAAAAGTTACTTTAATGGAGAGAGATGTGGAGGCTGGTCATCCTGAAACTGCACTTTAACTGTATTGCTATGGATTATCCCCCATCTGACGCACGCTCTGAGCTCTTTAAAAATCCAAGCACAAGATGTTTAGCTTAAAATTATTTAACAATATTTTCATTGTGTTAAGATCCCTTTTTTCCCCAGTGTTAGTAAGTCTGGTTCCCAGCCTGTGCTGCTGGTTCACTTGTGCTAAATGCACAGGGTAACTCTGTCTTGTTTTAGGGGAACCTGTTTGACACATAAGCCAAATACTGGAAATCTTGAGACTATGTTTTGCCCTGGAAAGCTTTTTTTTCTGGTTAATTCTGTTGCAGGCCTGTTAAAAAAAACAGTTCTTTAATACTTATGGAAGCAAAACTCACATTTTGAAAAGGTCAATGAAGAATGATTTCAGCCATAGCTTTACTGCAGCAGTAGGAGCTAAAAGCATCCTCATGCTTATTTAATAATTTGGAAGAAAACCCACCTGTACACAATAGGAATTAAAAGTTGTGGGGTTTTTTGTTAAATAAAAAAAAAATCATTCCTGTCTGAAACACTGCTAAGGTTTTATCTCTAGAAATGCCATTTATTCTGCATTACAAGTACCCAGCTTCCAGGGCTGATCAACCTGAAGCTGCAACAACAAAGGGTAATACTTGACTCTAGTGGAATTCATCTATTAATAAATGTATCACTTAACACCTTGGCAAACTAGTATTTAATAGCTCCTAGACTGTGCATGGGCTATTCCCCAGAGCATTACATTTCACCCAAAATGCATCGCAATCATAAGTATACTTTGAATAACAAGGAAGTTGTGCGTGAAAACTGTTAGTTATGTATGCAGATGGCTTGCTGCACTCTGGATCTGAGAGTTGTCTGGGCTGCTTCTGTTTAAAACAAAACAAAACAAAGTATCTTCATGGTTAATTGTCCTTATTGCCTCTTTTAAAATTCCTTTAACAAAATACCCCAAAATTCCAACAGTTTCTCCTTGTGAATGATGTCCACTTACCAGCCTATTCAGAGGTTTTGATTTTAGTTCAGGCATTTTTAGAGCAGTATTTGACTTGCCAGAATTAAGCTGCCCGCAGTTCTTAATTATCTTTGACAACTAGTCGTCTAACTCACACTGCATGCAATCTTGTTACCATATGTGTGGATTGTACACTTATGCAGCAGCTGTGCTGTTTTCATCAGCAGTGTTAGAAATAGATGTTACCTGCTAAACGCATGGCACTGGTGGGGAAAAGATACTAGTGAAAAGCAGAAAGGGGATTGAGAATGTGTTGGCCCTAGCAGCTCCACAGGAAATTTGTCTTATGTTGTAAACGTAGGATCTTTATTTGAAGAAAGTTTTAGTCCTAGTTAAAAGTGGCATTTCTCTGAACTGTTCAGTTTAAAGATGGAAGAAAGTTAGTTCAGGTTTGCACAGAAGTGCTTTGCTCATCTCAGTGATGCATAGTGAGTGATTTTTGTTGATGAAGAGAAACTTTAGGCCAGTGCTCAGAGTCCAGCCCTGATCTCAGAGTGCCTTTCTTGCAGTGCAGAGACAAATACCTTTACAGTTCTTGTGCATAGAGCACGTTTAAAATGTTTTTCCTGTGAAGTCAGTGAACTCTATATTTCACACTTGAGGAGCCCCCTGCTGCTGAGAGGGATGAAGAGCTTCTGTGTTACTAAGTCACAACAGGAATTTTGCAAGTTAAAACCACCTTTTCTTTCTTCCAGTGTAAAATGGGGACTTACACAACTCCCAACAATGTTATTTTGCACAGGACAACTCTAAAGACAATATGCTGTTAGGAACATTAAAACTAGATGATGACAGGGTGTTGTATTGTGAAAGTGTTCCCAAGTGTGTTGCCTTTCCTGCTGCTCTTAGGTGGCTGTGGTAACAGTCGTGTTTGTTGCAACTGAATCCTCACATCTGCAAACTTAAAATCAGAGCTGCAAAAATTTATTTGCCATCCAATATATTAAGGAAACTAATTTAGCTGTCTTCTATGGTCACTGAAAGACAAGTAGCAAACCGAAATTTTTCTTCTAAAACTTTATTCTATCACAATATTTGTTTGCTTTTTGAGAGACTGGATTGATTTCTGAGTCATTAAAATGTGATCTCATCCTTCAAGAACCAGAGAGAAAGGATAATCTTATGTATAAGTTCTCTCCATTGCTGCTATCAGGGAACTCCATAGGTATAATTATGCCATGGAAATAGATGGTACAAGACTAAAGAAAGCTAGAATAGGACTAAACAAGAACGAAGAATGACTGAAGTGCATTATCCTCTACAAAGTGGGGTTTCCAGCCTGTGTGTCTTTATCTTATGTGGCATTAAGAGGGATTGGTTGTCTGAGTAAAGGAAAATGTAAAATGCCACTACAGCAAAAACTTAGAACATCATTGTATTTGCAGGACATTATCACCAGTGTGTGCATGTGTATATATCAAAAGAATTCCTCATTTATTTATGTTTTCACAGTTCTCATTAGAATAAGGGGGGAAATAAAGCATTAATATAAGAATAAGGGAGAGGATAAAACCTGAAATTCAATTAAATGCATGCTGCTATGTTTATTTCCATGAATTGGCATTTTCTGAGATATTTTATTAGATGGTCTTTGGCCATTTCCTGATCTATTGCATAAGTAATATTTTTAACAATCAAGGGAAAATAAAATGTTGTGTTCTGCCCTGTGTGTTCCGCCCTGTGTGTTCCTCTCCTCTGCAGTCCCCTTCGTCCTGGATTCCCTTAGGTGGCAGTAACTGCAGTGCTCAGAAACATTAGCCACACGACCAGGTACAGTGCAAAGTCTAACACAAAGTAAACTTGAGCTGTGCTTGCCCTTGGGTGATCTCTGCTGTAAGCTGAGAAGGGGTGATCGGTGCTTTGGTTTCCTGTGAGTGATAGCTTCAACTTCATGTGAGAAATGTTTAAATGTAAAAGCCACAGGTGAGTTTGATGAACATGACATGACACATGATAGCGTGGTCTCTTAGGAATTATTCACAACAACACAATTTCTTGTTGCATCTTTCAGAGGCTTTTAAAAAAGATTTTCTGGTAGGTTTAGCAGAAAAAAATGGGACAAGGGCCTTACATCATTCCTAATGCTGTTTATAGTCTTTGAAATTATTTCTGCTTTAATTCACTGTATATTTATTGCTGCTTCTCAACTGTAGGATCTGTAGATTTTTAATCAACAAAAGTGTTTTCCCACTTCTAATGTATTAGAAGTTGCAGTGCACCATCCTGTGATTTTAAATTTTATTTATTTATTTATTCCCCCTCCCCCCTTGAAGATGCTGGAGCCACTCATTTTTAGTACCAATAGTTTGATCAGAGGAGCAGTTATCAGAAATTATCTGTCTAATGTTTTGTCTATTGCTTTTGTTACGATTGAGGCATAAAGCACAAACGCAGTTGGTGAAACGCAAAACAGGATTATTTAAATATTTTTTATTATTTAGGTATTTAAAGTATTTAAGTGGTTTTTTAAATTATCATTTAAGTGTATTTTTAAATTATTATTTAAGTGTAATTTGTGGAAAATGTCCATAGTCTTTTGCCCAGCATTTCACCCACCTGAGAGATCCCTGGAGTAGTTACTCGCTTCTTTTGAGTGATGACTCCATTGGCCTCATTCTGTTACACTGTCGATCACTGAGTAGTGCTTTCGTTGGCCTGTCATTCTGCAGATATCAAAAGCAGTGGGAATCAAGCCTTTTGTTAGCAAACAAAAGCATTACCACCTGGAAAAGCATGTCAGCTTTTTTGATTTATTTGTTCGGAATTTTTCACTTTTTGCCTTCTGGGTCAAATGATAAGTATTTGGAGGCAGAGTGTAGCTTCAAAGTCGTCTTTTTTTAAGGAACCTAATTATGTAGCTCGTTGTAGTAGAAAAATATTCCTGATCAAGAAAGTTTACTGCATCATGTTTCTCAAAGGATGAACCTATTGAATCTCTAAGCTGTTTTTTCTTCACTAGCTTGATTCATCTAGTGAAAATGGGGAAAAGGCAAGTACAGTTATCAGGGCCCAAAGGCAGAGGATGAAAGCAGAGAAATCGGCTTCTCCTGTTCCTGACCCTCTCTTTGGGAAACAGCTCTTGCTTATCTCAAGGAAAGAAAAAGTGGTGGTTTTTTTATTAACTTTCTAGTAAGTATGTAACTCAACACACAGACCTATACTCAGTGACATGTTTTCTTCCTAGCTTTGCTCTAATACTTTTCACGCTCCCTGTTAAGCCAAATATGTGTAATGTTTTCTTTTAGAAATCAGTCTGCAGTAGCAGCTGGCCTGGTGTACTACTTTAGGAAAACACAGATATTTTAAATTTCTTAGTGTTTTGCCTTGGAAATATCATAATAGGTGGGGAAGTAGAGAGGTATAAATTTTCCTTAGATGAGCATATGCCAGACCTGCTTGCTTTTCAAGAGCTGTGATTGTCAGAGGTCCAAAATGGGCCAAGTCAAATTAGCAGTAATTAGCACTTCAGCATCATTTGTGCTGTAAATACTGCATTCACCACAACTTACTACTGCCTCATTGTGGCAGCCTGTGAATAAATCCTCAAGTACCTAACAGATGCTCAGATGTTTAGAGGACATAAACCATGCCACTAACTAGATAGCGTGATAGTCTACATTTATGAGAACCCGATATGTTCAAAAAGAAAAAACAATACTTGTTCCTGTTACCACGGTGAGAGGGGTGCATTAATACTGAAATAATGTCTTCATATACTACAGTTTAATTACCGTATTTTTGTAAAGCATTTTTCAAAATTTCTTTAAATTCAATCTGGTAGTTGCATTATTAATCTAGTTTGCGAACTAGAATCTGGAAGATTTATTTATAAGAAAGGGCTTTTTTACACAGGCATCTGCCTGCTTGCCTAATTCCCATCTCCCATTTGGAAATCAGAGAGTGAAGGTGGCTGTCTCTGAAACAAATAATGCAGAGGGTCTCTTAACAAAGTAAGGGGCTGCACTTGCTCTTCTCTTGCAAAATTCAGCGGCACTGCTCCTTGGCTGTATGAACAGCTGTGGCAACAGCCCCAAGCAGGCAGAAAAAGAGTGGGTACAGTGGCAGATGAGATGGAGCAGGAGAGAGAAGGCAGCATTTGGTTGAGCAGTTGGGTCGAGATGAATTTAAAGCAAGGGAGGGTTGGCAAGAGGGTTTTCAAAATGGTCAAAACATGGAACAGAGCTAGTAGTATGTCCCATGGTGCTGACAAGAGATCACTGAGAGCCTGGCTGGAAAGAGTTGCATAAGGACTCTTAAATGTGTTTGATCTGAGGAACGTTTCTAATGCTGATGAGACTGGACATGCTTTATAGGGCTACTTGAAGTTTGGTTTTATATTTTAATCATACTAAACTTTTTGACAGCAGGAAAACAAAGGAACCTGTCTCTGCTTCCTGCCTGAAAACATGACTTAGAAAGTTCAGTTTTCTCTGGTTTAGAAACCTGGTAATGCCCAAATTTTTAAAACCAAACAAACTAAAAAAACCCCAAACAAACCAAACCAAAAAAAAACCAAAAACCAAAACCCCAACAAAAACTCCAAACCTTGTTTAATGCATCATCATGAAGAACTGCCTGTACTTTTTTTTAACTGAGCACCTTATCCAAGGCGATGAAACCTTTCAGTAGTAAAGGAGGAATGTTGCCTTGGAATGGATGATTTCATTGGTCATCCGTCTACTCAGCTTTAAAACAGTAAATGGTCTTTCTGATGTCTCTTCCCACCAAATATTGGTTCTCGTTTTCAGAGTCTCTGTCTGGCAATCATATGCATTAGGGGATGCTACTTGGAAGTAATAAAACATGCTATGGATGTGTTGAAATAAAATTAATCTATAATGCCATAGAAGAAACATGTTAAATGCTTATCCCAGGGCTAAGTGGGGTATTTAATCACCAAAGTTTTGTTCCTTGGCCTTTTAAAATGCTTGATTACATACATTCAGGAGTCCTGGCCCCCAGAGCATTACACAGAAGTTCGGAAAGGTTGGGGTTTGATCGCAGAACACTGCTGGTATTGATTTCTTCTGGTATTCACTGAAACTTACAAAAAAATTTAAACAACACATTTCTGTTTTTATCATCTCTATTATGATAAGCACAGGAAAATGACTTTTTCCCCCCCTGCATTTTAATTGTGAAAATTATATTATGAGAGATTATGATTCAAGATTATATTTTCACTTGTCTTGAGTATTATGAGTAGTGACATCTGCCTGCCTTAAAGTTTGAATTAAAAAAGACATTGCTGTCTGGTTTATTATTATTATTGCTCCTACATTCTCATGCAAGCCATAAAACCATTTCAGCATAAATTCCTTATGTAAATGCTATTTTTAAGTGCTATCAGGTTTGAACACCAGTCATTAAATCCTTCTGAGCAGTAGCAACCAAGAGAGTTTAATGGAGCCCCCATCAAAGATGAACATGGAAGAAGTTGGAGAGATGCTTCTGTGCATGCTGCCTGCAGCCTGGAGGGGAAAAGAGCAAGGAGAACCTCTATAATTTACTGTGCTTCTCTGTTGTAGGGAAAAAAGAATTAAAACACATAACCTAAACCAAAGCCCAGTAAAGCCTGTGGGAGGCTTTCTGTTAACTTCAATGTGCACTAGATCTGGTTGATAGATTTCTAAAATATAAAGCATTTCACATGGTGTGTTGAAGAGATTTTACCATGCAATGGACGCATATAATGAGATCTTTCATTCTCTCTCTTTCCCAGATTTGGCCTTGAAGAAAACCCTATGGCTCAATGTTGCTGAACTTTGTGTAGAGTTAGATTCTGACCTGAATTTTGAGGACAGACTCCTTATCTGTTCTTGTTTGTTGCTACACATAAGTTCTTTCTCGTTTGCTGCTCTGTTCCTGGTTATCTGCAGGGTAAAGGATTCTGAACCAGAAATAGATTTGCAGATGGAGGTCTGAGCTATAGGGGCCATAGCTCTTCTCTCTACCCAAAGAACAGGGTTTGCTGCTTCCCACCTGCAGCATGTCTTGTAGTCGCAGATGTGTGGAGGGTTACCTTTACCCTTAGACGCTGGCAAGGGTCTATTTTTCTCAGCAAGAATGCACAAGGCAGAATACCTTGTAAAACATTAAGATTTGCTTTTCAGGTAGCTAGATATGAGCACGCCAGCATGCCATTGTATCCTCATAGTTGATTTGGTCATCTGTTACTTAGTTTCTTGAGTGGATCTTTGTACCAACCACCTACATATATCCCAAGTATCACAAATATATATATTTTTTAAAGTGTTGATTTCCTTTTCTCTGAGATTCACAGAATGGTAGGGGTTGGAAGGAACCTCTGGAGATCTAGTCCAACATCCCTGTTAAAGCAGGGTCACCTAGAGCAGCTTGCACAGGATAGCGTCCAGATGGGTTTTGAATATCTCCAGAAAAGAAGACTCCACAAGCTCTCTGGGCAGCCTGTTTCAGTGCTCTGTCACCCTCAAAGTAAGGAAGTTTTTCCTCATGTTCAGAGGGAATTTTCTGTGTTCCAGTTCATGCTCGTTGCCCCTTGTCCTGTCGCTGGGCACCACTGAAAAGAATCTGGCCCCATCCTCTTGCCACCCACAGTTTAGATACTGGTAAGCGTTGATGAGATCCCCTCTCAGTCTTCTCTGCTCCAGGCTAAGCAGACCCAGGTCCCTCAGCCTTTCCTCATAAGAGAGGTGCTCCAGTCCCCTGATCATCTTTGTAGCCCTCTGCTGGATTCTCTTCGGTAGTTCCCTATCTTTCTTGAACTGAGGAGCCCAGAACTGGACACAGTACTCCAGACATGGCCTTACCAGGGCAGAGTAGAGGGGGAGGATAAACCTCCCTTGACCTGCTGGCCACACTCTTCTTGATGCACCCCAGGATGCCATTGGCCTTCTTGGCCACAAGGGCACATTGCTGGCTCGTGGTCAATTTGCGTCCACCAGGAGTCCCAGGTCCCTCTCAGCAGAGCTGCTTTCCAGCAGGTCAACCCCTAACCTGTACTGGTGCGTGGGGTTATTCCTCCCTAGGTGCAGGACCCTACACTTGCCTTTGCTGAAATTCATTAGATTCCTCTCTGCCCAACTCTCCAGCCTGTCCAGGTCTCACTGAATGGCAGCACAGCCTTCTGGTGTGTCAGCCACCCCTCCCAGTTTTGTGTCATCAGCAAACTTGCTGAGGGTACGCTCTGTCCCCTCATCCAGGTCATTGATGAATATGTTGAACAAGACTGGGCCCAGTACTGACTCCTCCCTCCCGACCTCCAGCTAAACTTTGCACCGCTGATCACAACCCTCTGAGCTCTGCCATTCAGCCAGTTCTCAGTCCACCTCACTGTACACTCGTCTAACCCACACTTCCTAAGCTTACCTATGAGGACATTATGGGAGACACTGTCAGAAGCCTTGCTAAAGTCAAGGTAGACAAGATCCATTGCTTTCCCCTCATCAACGCAGCCAGTCATGCCATCATAGAAGGCTATCAGATTGATTCTTGACGTCATTCATGTGAGCGATGCAAGATTTTTTTTTTTTCTGTACAAAATAATTCATCTAAGAGAGAGAAGTGTATTGCCCCATTTGTAACTGGAAAAGAGATATCGTTGCAGGGAAATCATCCCTTATTTCTCACCTGGCACTTGGGCATTGACTCTGAAAGTGTTGCAGGTGCTTTTTGGACTGGGCATCTATCTTCCAGGATTTGGATTGCTGCAGACTCCAAGGCCATCTTCTGCTCCTCTGTTATATGCACTACTGCAGGTTTTCCCAGAAACTTGATTGTCTGTAGCTGGCTATTAATGTCACTGAAGAGACTTGAGAATGGAGATGAGGCACCAGCTGAGCAATTTTTCTTCACCTTTTCTGTTCCTTGTCATCAGAAGGTTGGGATGGAGGTGCTGTGTGCTATTTGGGGAAGCTATATGCCTCCTTTGTGAACAGGAGTGAGAGGACTGTCCTGTGTGGGCAGGCTGGGGGACAGGGTGTATCTTTGCTGGAGAGGAGTCATCCACACTGCTTTCTCAGCAGCGTTTGAGTCATTCATTTTGTTGCCCCCAGACAAGCTCTCTGTTCAGTACCTACAGACTGAAAGACTGCTGCTGTCCCCAGGGAGTCCCAGCAGGCGAGACAGAGCAAACCTCAGTTAGAGGGCCGGGACCTGCAGCAGGCTGTATTCTGTGAAGTATCTCCAGCTCTAGGGTTGGCTCCTTCAATTTTCTGACAGCTATTTTTTTGTTTTATCCAATTTTAGGACTTCACTGCAAATCTAGTCTCTTGCCTTGGTTGTTTCTAGAGGAATTGACATAAAAGACAAGAGGAGGGTAACTTTGCCATTATTTTAGGTTTACTTTATTATTTTCTATAAATTGGCCTAGGAATAGGTCTAGGAATAGAAACAGGGTGAAAGAGAGAGTACCTGTGTCACCAAAGGGTGTATTTGTGTAAAGTTTGTCTGAAGGTTTCCCTTGGCAGTTGAAATAATGACCCAGCAAAGCTGCTGTTTCCAGTTGCTTGTTGCCTGTAACAGCTTCAGGTTGCTGTGGTGTACCCTGAGATCACACGGACACCTCCTAGTCAGTACATGCCAGCACACAGGGCAAAGGATGAGCACCTCCCCACACTCAGTTTAGTTCCATCAAGTGCTCTCATAGCTGACAAACTGTAAGCAGTACAATGGAGACTATGACTGTTTGCATTGTGGAGCCTTTTTTAATGTTCAATATCCCAGATTATTTTAGTGAGAAGATGTGGTGGAAGCTGATGGAGCTTTATAGAACTGCAAACAGTCCATGAAGCTAATACCCTGGGGCAGCTCGTTTGGCTAACACAGAGCATGTGAAATACTCAACTGCTATAACACAGTACAAATATTTACTAAAATAATCAGGTTTTAGTGTTTACCTTTGAGTGGGAGAGCACATTTTGCACAATTAATCTCTGTTGTGCCCAGCTATGCAATGCAGAATATGTTCAGCAGAATCCTGTTGTCAAGCCATGGGTACACATCAGATGTTTTAGACAGTGAATGAGTTAAAGTGCATCCTGCTGTGTTGTGCTGACCACAGGAGAAATAAAAGGTGTAACTAGGCCCAGGAATCTGTATCAGAAATGACATGTTTAAACACAGTGATGACTTTTATATATTCAGCCATAATTAGCAAGAGTTAGCTCAGAAAGGCCCTTGAAGAGTTTACTGTGACACTTCCAGCATCTTGCCTAAATGGTGAAGGTGATGTCTTTGGCAAGTGCTTATCAGCAGTTGGTAGCCATAAACATTTTTGTTGTACAGGAAAGCAGCAAGCTGTTTCTTGTGATGCTCAAAGCTGTGGGCTCCTGGGCAGCACTGTCAAGGTATCTCATAGGACAAGTGTTTGTGCTTTTGTGCCCTACACAAGGCTGTTGGTGCCATTGTGGCTTTGGCAATGGACTGCTGCTGTCAACAAAGCAAATCCGTATGTTCACAAAACAAACATGATGTGATTCCTTTTAGTGTGTTGTGTTGGTAAAGTGGTCACATTCTGCTTTCACCTACTCGTTTAAGCAGTTCTTCAGTTTCTTTGTTTCTTTGCAGTTGAGAGAGATGAGTTTAGGAGGATGCAGATGAAAATAGTACATGGAAAGAAATTTTCAATGAGGTCACTTTTCTGTTTCATCAGATGAGGAGGAGGTTAAGGACAACCATTCAGGCTTGCTGTGAATGCAGGTTGCTAGTAAAAGGTAGAGATTCTCAAACATTCATCAGACGGTTTATACAGGAATTTCATGTTTTTCAAATACGTTATTTGCCAACTGATTTATTTTTCTCTTTTCTTCCACAGTTCAATAGATTAAAAAAAAAAATCTGTTTATTGGGAGGTGTTTCTTCTGCAGTTTGTGAAGGTATTTTATTTACACTGACACAAAGAGTGTAACAGTATTAGCATGTCATTGTTCTGATCCTTTTCTATCTGCTTTGCGCTGATGTGAAAGACCACGCAATGTTTGGGGCAGTAGAAACTGGCTCTATTTGTGTGTATTTGTGTGTGTTATGTGCTTTTAAAAAATCCCATGTGTAGGCTTGCCTGCACATGTGTATTACCAGAACAGCACTTTGTGGGTTTGCACTTACAAAGTTCCTGGGGCTGAGCCCCTTTGCTGTCTGAGTTCTTGCTATTCTTTTAACAGTTGGTTTGAACACCTAAAATACTCCATTTTTCCATATATGTGATTCATATTTCAGAGGACATGGGAGGGATTGATGCTTTTTGTAACTGTGCTGTTGAATTGTGCCTTTCTACCTTAGCAAAAGCTCCATTGCAATGTCTGAGTAAGCCAAAGACCACAGAGATGTTCAGCCTTCCTTGAGTGGCACCTTGGTAGCCACATAAAGTTATCTGTGGGTGCCTGGAGTAATTTGTTGTGGAATAGCTATGCATAAAATCCAAAGAAGGGTGTCCCAAAGCAGGACAGAGACCTGTGGATTGAGGAGGCTCTGCAAATGAAGCCAATGAGATTTAAAAGAATCAACAGTTCATCTTGCTTCTCTGAGTCTCATAACAAATGTCACTGCCCCAATTGTGGTCCTGTGTTGTGCTATGTCCCTTGCATATATTCTATTTCCAGAAGTCTGAGTATATTTGTAGATAATTTTTATTTAAATAATGTGACAATCCAGGTATGTTTAATAGTTCCTTCACCCGTGGCTGTTCGTCATTACAAAGCTGAGAAGGCATCATGCTGGGGTGAGCACAGCTGCAGAGTGAAACCAAAAAACACAATGTGTTTGAGATGGATGGGAAGTACCATTCATGAAAACTCTTCTGATTAAAATTAAAACTGCAAACAGCAAAGTTTGGGGTTTTTTTTTTAAAAAAAAGGAAAGGAAAAAGAAGACAAGGAAAAAAGGAGCGAGTGCAGAGTGTGCAGAAGCGGGGAGATGGTTAGAGCGTTTCCAAAACTCTTAACAACCAGGGACAGTGAAAGGAGGTGAGAGATGTGGAAAATCCTGCTCCACTGCCAGAACCTACCACATCCCGGCAGCAGCCTGAAGGGCATTTGCAAATTCCCTGGAATACTTTTTTGCTCCTGAAGTATGTTATTTAAGAATGCAACGTTTTCTATATCCAACTGCCACATAACTGTACTGAGTTTTCTGAGTTTTTATGTGATAGATGTAAATCATAAATTGAAGTCAGATGAGTCGTAAGAGTTAATATATGGACTAATTAGAGAGAGGATGGATTTGCAGTATCATAAAGTTCTAATGAGGTCAGGGCTGAAAAACTACAAGAAATGCCTTTTTTTCCCCCGCTCCTTCTTTGTCTGGGAGCCATTATCTATTTTAATGCCTCTTTATTGAAATATGAATCATGTGAGTCCTACCTTTGATTTGTTTCTTTATCTGTGCTTTGTTGACTTCATAGGTTATACAAAACACAGCAGGGGAGAGCCGTGAGACTATGTATCAAGCGTTGTAATGCATTAGAGTAATCACTTTTCTCTCTAATACATCAGATGTTGTCATGAAGTTTTATGAGTATAGGTGTTGTTTTCCTCAGAATCTCCTGAAACTATTCGTCTTAATTAGCAGTAATATAAGCTTCTTCAAAAAGTTGGAATACATTTTATTACAAAGAAAATTTGCGATAAATGCACCCACTTAATATTTCTAAACAAAGTGATAAAAAAAAAATATTTCTATGGCTCAGAGTGCTTTCTTTGTAAAATTAATTTGAAGCTGTTGCTGTAAGGTTAGAAGTCACAGTATTTTCCCCTTAAGGGACCAGACGGTGAACTCTGGTTTGTGGTTCACAGGCTAACCTACTCTGAGCACTCCTGAGCCCCATCTGCACTCCAGGCAGGATCCCATAACTGCTGGTGTGGTGGCAGCATCCCAGGTATATAGGTAGCTGTTGTTCCCTTTGTTCTCCTTGCAGTGATGGGACATGTTTTCTTACTGTCCTGTGTGAATATGTAGGTATTTTTTGTCTTTAGACTCTGATCCAAAAAAGCTTTTTAATCAGGGGGCAGCAAATGCAAAATGGATTGTGTTATAAGATACCACAATTTCAAAAGACAAACAATACAAAGAGATAATCCAGCTGTTGATGGCCAACCCTATGAACAGGTTTCTTGAATATCAGCTCAGCTGTTGCTCATGAAACTTTCAAGGTAAAAGAAAATTTGGGATAAATAGTCTCTGTTCCCTGAGCTGTGCATGGTTGTAAGCTGACGTACCAGTTCATGAGCAGCAGCTCCCCAATAAGCTGGCACTGGTGTTGAGAACATTGTTCCACGTGGTGTTATTTCTAGTCTCAGTCTTTTGCTCTTTTTTTTTTTTTTTTTTTTTTTTTTTTTAGAGGGGTTGATGAATAGAAAACCCTGAATGAAGTGGTTTGGCATATGTTTTCTGTTGTGGCAAACAGCAAACGTTGCACTGTCATAGCTGTGTTCAAGGCCGCCTTATTCATCAGCAACCTTAAAGTAGCTGTGCCCTGACATTATGAAACACTGAAGATATTTTTTTCATCAGTCGCAAAGTAGAACTTGACAAGAGAAGACAAGAGCAGCAAGCAGTGAGAGACATCTTGTACATTTGAATAGGGCATTTATAGATTATTTTTATTGTCAGTTTTTGTGCTGTGGGGTGGTTCACCCTTTGAAAACTCTGAGCACTATTCCAAACAGCAGTGTTATTCTTGCAAGGTTTGCCTTTGGGTGACTGTATCCCCTTCACCCCTAAATTCTTTACAACCTCATGCTGGGTACTGTGTGACTTTTTGTGTTTAAGGGTGAAGGCATCCTGTGGTGCTGATTGTCTGAAGACCAGGAGCTGTTTCAGCAATGTGAGGCCTGAGAATATCGTCTGCCCTGCTCTTGCAGGGGCTGGGCAGGCATCAGCAAACGCGCTGAGCTTGCTCTCCCATTCATGGGTCCTGTCATGCTGGGGGTAGCTCACATGAAACTCGGCTCTGACTGTGCAAGGCTACTTCATGGTTGTTGTCTGAGCACTCTGCACTTCTGTTTTCTGTTTAAGTGGTGATCCAGTTGAACTAGCGTGGTTTTACCTATATGTATTGCAGTCTTACCATATGAAAAGATTATTTGAACTCTCACAGAGCAATGCACATTGAGTTGGTTTTCCCCCACTGATGTTTTGTTTTCTAGTGTTGGGTTGAGTATGTCAATTTGGGTGTCAAAACATGTATCTCAAGTTCTGTAAAGGTGAGAAAATGTGTCTGTATATGCAGTGAGCATCACAGCTTTGTGCAGATTGTGATTACTCTATATAGAGCCTGGGCAAGAGAGATTATAGTAAGTGCTGGCATTTATGGAGAAGCAGTTTGTCTGTTCATGTCACTCAGTGCAACAGCTGCATCTGAAATTTGTTGCCCTTTGCTTATAGACTGATACTGGTATTTGAAACACTTTGAGTGTTTCATGGCTCAGGTGTCCAGAATTTGAAACAAAATCAATTAAACTGCTATAGGCAGGGGGTGTTTATGGTCATAATGTTCCAATGACAGTGTCAGGGGAAAGCATCAGGAACTTTCAGCTAACGTTTATTTGCAGACATTTCTACAGAGCCTTAAAATAACAGTAATTGGTGCAGAAAAAGCAGGTACACCATGATCTCTGCCCCTATAGGAAAGTAACTATATAGATAGGTAATATAATGTTGGGAATAGAAAAAAATCAGATGTGGTACAAAAATGCAAGTCATGTTTTAGATGGAAGATAGTTGGTTTCACTGCACTGGTTTCTAATGGCAATCTCTTTGCAGGATACTTCAAAAGTGATGGATTGAGGCAGACACATAATGACCTGTTCCAGTCAGAAACTGAGACAGCCTCAAAGGGAGTTGCTGATGAGATCTATAGAATGAGACGTGTGAGCGTGTACAAGAGCAATGTTGGTACAATTTTGCATGTATATCTTCCTGCCAAAAACTTTAAAAAAAAAAAAAAAAAAGGTCAAGACTGCTAATTTTGGAGGGTTAATCATCTGAGGTTTTTCTTTAATTTATCACCAACAGGAATAACGTTCACTTTATTTCTGCTTTACAGGGACAACCATATAGTCTTTAAAAAGCATAAATAAAATGAAGTCCACACAGGCTATGGGTCTGTGCAGCAGCTGTTCATATGACACTATATTTTATCTGCATACTTCAATAATTTTTTCCTGAGCAACTGTCTCAATCTGTCAAAATGTTTGTAAATGGATTCAGTTTCCAGTGAAATTTGCTTTCACTAGCACAACAGAGAGACAGGGAAGACTTATGCCCAGTGGGAAGAAAAAAAGCAAAATTGTTTTCCATTGCAGGTTGAACAGCTCAGTCCTAAGGCGTTTGCGTTGACGACTGTGTGAAGCCAGTACTCTCACTTAGCAGCTACCTCATTTGTGGGAGGAGATATTTCATTTCATCAGACAGATTTCTCCACGACTGAACAAGCACAAACAAAATGGTAGGTGACAGAGGATGGCTCTGTATTTCAGTAGAGGAGGAACTCACTTGGAGAGGAGGGATATTTGGGATTTGTTCCTGGTTTTACCCCTGACTTGCTGTGTCCTTCTCTTGTTTTCCTCTTCTGTGTAATGGGTTAATGCTTCCTTCTCCAGCAAATTCAGTGTCTGTGTTAGCCCAGCTTCCTTGTAACTGACCCTCTGAATGCACAGGTGTGGGAACAAGATCACTTAAGCCTCTTGGCTTTCTGAATCCATCACTGCCCTTTTTGTGAGATAACACAGATCCCTGTGTTAGACTCATCAGACAGGGAGGATCAATGCGTCCTGAGAAAATGCTGAGGAGGGCAGGTATCATCATGATGTATAATTGCTTTCTGGAACTATCCTGGAGGAAGTTGCTTAAAGCAGAGGATGTGGGATCACTTTCAGAAGTGAAAACACACAGATATGCCAGCATTGCCCACCGACATGGTCTCACAGGCTAGTCTAACATCAGCTGCCTGTGGGCTACCACAGCAGCTCCTGTACCTGCACTCATACCAAAGCTGTGCACTTGCAGCTGTAGAAATCCACATGCTTTGATTGTGCCCTGAAGGAAACAAGCCTTACAGCTCATATCAATATATTGAACTTTAACTCTGTTGTATAAAGCAGAAAATCCAGATGTCAACTCCATTTTAAAGCCCTAATCTGTAGCAATGAAAGTGAGAGTTTGATGTGTTTGCTAAAGCAAGGGGATTTCTATGTGCACAGGACTACCTGAGGCCTCACAGAAGGGTTTGCAGGATGAAGGAGCTGGTTGGGTTAGTTGTGTAACTCGGCAGATGTTTCAGTCTGGGCAGGAGCTGCAGGTAGGGTAACTAGAGCAAAGAATGCTATTGCCTTACACACAGGCAGTACCGAGCATTGACCACACTGTCTGTTTTGGCATAGCTTTGAGCCCATCCTTTATGCCTCTGAATTAGGTTACAGGTAAGCCAAGTAAACCTTGTTACAAAGCAGAACAGTTAACAGCCACCTTGTCTTGGCTGAGACTGTTGTGTATGCTTCCCAGCTGGGACCACTGATGCTCTGATGTGTCCAGCTGTGGCTTAAGGCAGACACTGGGAGTTGGTGCTGGCCAGCGGGCACTGCTCCCCGCTGGCAGAAGGGCAGGGACTTTCATAGTGCCTCTGCACTGAGACCAGGGCCTCCAGTCAGATGAATTCAGCTTTGACCACTGATAGAAATGAGAAGTGGGGAAGCACTCTCAAACCAGGTACTTGCTTCAGCTGCAAGACAAAGCCCTACCACCTCCTAGCTGAGATAAATGCATTCCTGAATGAATATCTAAATGAACCCAGACTTATGCCCCACCACATAAGCAGTATGACCTAGCCTAGAAAATACACGGTTCTTCAGATGTGATTGTCTTTCCATGAAGACTGTTGCCACATTCTGACAGCTTCCTGGAATGTTAAAATCATGCATTTTACTCCAAAGCCACACTCTGTTGATGTCAGAGCTGTGTGCAGGGTCTTCGGTACAAAAGAGAATTAGACCACTGATTATTTTACTTATGGCTTCTTTGGCGTTCTGGACTTCATACTCATTGGTTAAGTGGCCAGGTGTCCTGAAGTTGTTGCATACAGCTGGACAATAAACTGAGTGCTACAGAGAAATAGCAAAGGCCTTCCTGCTTTATTAGGGTAAAACTGACAGCTTTATTGACTGGCTTTTTGCCTTGATCATATTTACAGTGTTACACTCGACCTATTTAAATCATTTCAGTAGCAAGCTGGATACTCTCTGAAAGCAGTTTTGATTCCAGCCTGAAGAATAGCTGTTTAATGGACACAACGAACTGTCATATAGCCACATTTGAATATAAAAAATAATTATTCCTCTGTAACAGCTGACAGTTTGTTTTGCTGCAGGCAAAATACGGCTTTGATAAAGTACATTGCCAGAATGAACCCAACTAGTTTGAAAAACACACCGCACTAGCAAATCAGTGCTTTTATTACCTGTGTACAAGATGCGATTTTATGTTTTTATACATAAAAGAATCTACTACAGATGTTGTTATAAACATAAGTTAAATAAAAAAAAAGAGCAAAGCCAAGAGCAACTATCAGCCCCCATCAAATGAATCAAGTAGTTGATAAATGAAGGATCCCTGCAGCTCCATCTGTGGGGCTGTTTCTCAGGCTGTGGCCCTGTGGGCCACTGCTGCTCTGTAAGACATCAGAAGGTTTTCTGTCAAACAGTGGTGAAGAGAAAAAAAACTCCTCTTAAAAAAGCTTACATGCACTCCCACAGATGCAAGCAAGCAAAGTGTGTATGTGCATGCGCACATGAAATTAACAGCATACGTATCTTAATTGGTTGTAAATTAAATTATTGTGGCAGCTTGACAGAACATGAACTTAGGAAGATGAGACATCCCTTTCCTCTGAAGGCACGATTTAGAAATATTATTCTAGGTAATAGAGCTACGCTCTTCTTAATATGTTGTCCTGGTCTGCTGCCACACACCTGCCTCAGCGCTACCGGCTCTCCGAGATGCTCCAACAGGGGTGCCGGCTGTGTTGCTGGGGAGCAACTTGACAGCCTCCCGCTTTAGTGTTTACATTAATGGCTGCACTTAACCATAATCACATCAGAGTTTTTTCCTTTGTTGGCTTTATTCTTTATCACTAATGCCGAGAAAGTCAAGATTTTAGAACTGCTCTTCTGGAAAATGTCACGTAAATATTACTAAGGCGTGAAACCAGCAGGAGCTTTGCAGAGCACACCGCCGGATCAGTGTGTTTGACCAGACTGCGGGTACGGGCAAGACTGGAGGAAAGGTCTCGGATGAAGTCTAAATACGAAGTTATTGAGAGCTTTGCCGCCCGAGGATGAGAGGCCCATGTTGTTTGTCCAAAGCGGGTTTTCTTGCGGCTGCTATGCCGGCGCGGGGCAGCAGATGGGGATGGTGCTGCAGGAACGGCCGAGCAGCGAGCCCGGCCCGTGTGAAACGCTCTGAACGCTGCGGAGTGTGTGGATTTGATAAAAAGAGCAAGGGGGTGGAAGGAGAGTATTTCCAGGGACTCGTTTCTCTGGCTGTTGCAGTTCATGTCGCTTGGGGAAAAAGAAAGTGGTAACTATTAGGAACTTCCCCTCAAAAATTTATTAAATAGCAGACAGTGTGTCTAACAATTTGACTAAGCACACCATAAGGCTGTGCTCAAAATGCATTGCTGTATTTGTTTTCGAATGACTTAGTTAAATAAATTTAAAAAAATAAAAATAATAATAATTTAAAAAACCCAAATCAAAAACAAAAAATGAACCCAACAACAAAAAACTAAAAACCAACACCCCGAATTGAAGAAGATCTGTATGAGCTGCTGGAAGACCCAGGAATGTCTTCATCCTCACCTGACTGGGACAGTGCTGGAGAAATGCGTGTACATACATGATGACAGGCATAGCCAAAGAGGGATATAAAGGAAAAGGAAATAGTTTCAGAAGACAAGACAAGTTTGGAAAGAAAAAAAAGTTCCGGGATATATTTGAGTACTCAGAATATGCCAGCAAACTAAAGGGAAGTGTATAGGTATTGTACAATAAAGTTTATTTTAGATTCTCTCTCCTGTACTAAGAATATAACATGATCCAATTGTATCAGTCTGTTATCTCATTGTACCTATTAGGTTTGCACAGCCAAATCCTTAACTACAATGTAAATTGTTGTATCTCAGCCGACTTCAGTAAGTAATGGCAACATATACCAGCTGTCTTTCCCTATGCAGCCCGCTTCACCCCTCCAGCTCTTTGATCTTTTCTGGAAAGCTCTCCATTGTTAAAGCAGTTCTGTCTTTCGGTACTGAGTTTTAGGATGATTTAACACCCACTTTAGTCTCATGAAGTTTGCATTGTTCTTAGCCCTGGTGGTTGCTTCCTAATAGTCAGCCTTCCACTTGTTTCCTAAAGATCTCTTACTTGCATTTGCTGCTTCTACTTAGGTACCTAAGCATCTCTCTCTAGTTTAATTATTTGTATTCTAATACAGGAATACGACTTGTATGTAAGCATTGTATGTAACTCCTTTGTTGCCTACAGCATGTTGCTGAAAGGACTTATGTAAAAACTAGAGAAAATTCCACATAGTAATCTCATTAATTTTTTTCTGGTTAGGGTAAATATTTGTTTAGCAGCCACAAACTTATTTGAACATACTGGAGCTTACAAATGGAGTCTGTTATCTACTTGTTTGCCTTATCAAATGTGCTGTATTTCTGGATGAGAACAAAAGTCTCGTGATTCAGCTACTAAAGCACTGAAGTTAGGCAGATTTCCAGAACAGCTTTGCTGCCATTTGGACACCTCAGTGAGAAAACTACTGGGCCCTGAAAATGTGGCTGAAAATAAGGGTTCTTCATTGCTGGTTTAGGAATGTCGCAATGGTATTTATTTAAAAAATCTGGACCCAAGTGGATTTGTAATGTTTTCTAAGTAAAAGCCAATAGCTGTTCCTACTAAGTAAAAGAAAACACTGTAAACCAGCGTCTCTGGGGAACTGCGCAGAATTAATCTGTTAACTGTCTAAGCTGCTGTGCATTAGCATGAATCCATGGGTTAAATCATTATTTGTAATTTAAGGTTTCCTGAAAACCTTCTAAAGAGAGCCCAGGAAGAAGCTGCAATATTATTTTTGTTTTGCCTAATGAGCCTGGCTAAGTAGAAGGTCACCTCAAAGTAAAATTTTTCGAGGACACCAACATTTCCTCATCCTGTACTGTGCCTCTGATAAAATGGCTGGATCTCGAGACATGTGTGCTTCACTAATTGAAGGTCATATTAGCATGAATAGGTCTAACCTTGGCTGATAGCTACCATTTCAATTTAACACCGGTTTTCTTATAAAGCAGAAACATGTTTTTCCTGCAAGAGATAGTCTTTATAATGCAATCTCACAAAATCTAGTGTAGAAAGGTATATTCACATCTATCAATAATTTAATCTTCTCCCTGTTTTAAATAATTAGAATGAATGAATAGAAATAAAATCCATATGCTATAGCAAAGATGTAATAACATCGTGTGTGTGTATGTATATGAAACACCACACAACGCTCTTTCTACAGTGAATTAAGGCTTTGTTGATCTTCAGCGATAAAAAAATCAATTGGATTATAACTCGTAGATTCAGTGAGAGTTTCCAGGATCTTAGAAATGAATGCAGTGTTCATGAATATGGAAAAGGTTTCCTTGTGGGATTCAGAAATGAGGTGACAGTGTAGCAGCTGGCCAACAAGTCCGTGTGACTATTGGTACAAGGGTATAAATATCATCTACTGCTGCAAGCACAAGTTAAAGATGTGGCATATACAATCATTTGTTAAGGTGTCTCCTGTGCAAAAGAACTGTTGACTTAATCCAGAAACACAATAAATAAAAACTCCTATTGTTTAGGTTTTATTGTGGGCAGGAGTGTTCCTTTGAAGCTTCTAGTGCTGGCTACTGTCAGAAGCAGGATACTTACCTCAATGATCCATTGCTCCTAATCAGGTCAGTTGTTTCTTGTGAACCTAAAACTAGCACTTACTAGGTACTTAGGTCTTATTTTAGCATTGAGAAGTGCTCTGAGAAGCGGTATGACTCAGGTTATAGCAATTTTAGGTTCTATTCAAGTAGCAATAAGTTAGGTACGTTTTTAGGATGTTTGGAGCTAATGGAAAACAAAGTATTTTGAATGAATCCTAGCTGATAAAACCATGGTCCTAAATCAAAGTTCTCTGTAAATGTGCAAATGCTGTACAGTGTAATTGGCTAGAATTGCCATTTAGATGTTACAGATGTCAGTCACCACAGATAAGCAGTTTTCAGGTGTGCAAATTAGTTTGCATACAAAATAGCTCTGGCAGGTCCCCAAATTAAAACTGCCTGGTTCTATGTGTCTCTGTTTAGTCTTACTCCACCAGAGTGCCCCATCTGAATGTTGCCTCCTTACTGATTTGGGATATAACGGAGAATTAGATAAATGATAGCTGGGATAGTAGCATAATATAGGATCTTAGGAAGGGGAGAAATTACAGCTGCCATTGCCTGAGCGTCAATACGTGACTCTGGGAAAGTTTTGTGCCACAAGCTGGATTTCTTGTAAGGACTGTAAAAATTTGTCAGGGCAATTGGCATTATCAGTCAAGCGGAGGGAGGGAGGGGGGGGACAGTTCTGCGTTTGAATGAGAAGAAATTATAATAGTATAGTTAGAATTTGTTTAGAGAGAAGAATTCGTGGCCATACTGAGAATGCTGAGCAAGGAGACAATTGTGAAGGGATGCCTCTCTGTTTCTGAGTAATTGGGCAGCAGGATCCCAAGACAATTTGTTTGTTATAGAATCTTCCTGACAAAACTCTTTGCTGAAATATGTGGATTCCTGAGATGTGTCACCCTGAAAAAAAATCAACATAGGGTTTCCTGCAATTTAATTTTGTACACATCAACACATTTCTTGATTACCCTTCAAGCTTTCAAAAAAGATGCCAGTGTTTTCCTGCAGTAAAATTAGGACTTAAATCTGCATCCAGTTGTTTTTACTCACAGCACTGCTCTCTGTGGACAGAAGCAGACAATCTGCACATGCTTTGTTCTCTAGCCACAGCCCTGGCATATGTTCAGTGACATTGTAGAGACCAAGACATCAGTGCAAGCACTGGTTTCCCAAATGCTGTCAGATCAGAAAAATAGTTGGCCAAGCTCAGGTGACTTATTTTTCATAGTTGTGTTGTTTTGTTTTGTTACTCACAGGTCAGAGGAAGAAAAGCCATGTTACAATCACAATGTATGCTATGCATAAACTCTAATTTACAGCTGCGGGGGAACACTGTATTCTGGATTACTTGTCAGTTGTAGACAGCGCCCATCGCTTCAGAGTTACAATGAGACAGAAATAGAAGGCTGCCTTTCTCTGCTTCCAGGTACTGTTCTATTCTGCAGTGCCATGGTGAGATGTTCATTACATTTATCAGAACAGGATTAAACGTGGAATGAATGATTAATTATTTGTCACTGGGATAGATTAAAGTTCTGTCCAGGGTTTATATATTCATTAATTACTCGTTATATCAAAGTGACACTACTATCTTTGGAGGAGGTGCAGTCATTTCAGCTGTGTTGGTGCAGTGGTTTGTACACTTGATTTGGTATTTGAAGGTGCTTTCTGTAACAAAATAGTTGTCATTCTAGTAGAAGTCATTCTACTTCTTAAGCATGATGAAGAAATCTGTGTGTAGTGCACAGTTTACTTCCTTGCAGGTCTTACCCTTTTATTTTCTGTCTTGTATGATGCTTAGAAAGGTCATTGGTATAAGATTTACCATAACACATGCTTGATAAATTTTTGCAATCACAGCAGAAGGGATAGGCTGGAATGGATTTACTCAAACCCCTCAGCAGGGGAACCTGCTATCCAGAGAGCAGGTAAGAGCGAGCCCTCCCTGCTGGATGGTTACCTGCCCAGTACCTCCACTAGCATGGTCATACTGTGCTGGAAGTGATGTTACACAGTACATGTGTATTCTTTACTTGGCTATGACAGGAGAAGGCTCATATTCATGATTGTGTCTTTTAGACACAATATATCTTAGAATGTTTCTGAGCCGATGAGGTTTTTCAAGAACTTCGGGAAGGCTCCACTTTTGTGTTGATGGTATCATTTATGTGGAGATTGTCCTTTATGGTAGTTTCACTTAGTTTTTACAGGGCTGATGTCAAGATTGACTAGTTACTGCAGTGACTGCTTGGATCTAATAGCACTTTATGCATATAGTGGCACAGACTGAAGGCTGCCAAGCAGATTCAGCTTTGCCCTGTTCTGCCTCTCTTAATGCCTTCTTTTTTTACTGGTTTAGTCATCATGTGTGCCATTGAACTCTTGGCTTCTGAGCAATAAAAGCCATCATGTACATGCATTTGTTTTCTTTGCATAAGGAATTCCTGTTTCTCCTCAAAAGACCTTTGCTTGTGGTGTTCAGTATTTAACAAAATGAATCAGGATACAGTTTGCTACGATGTCACTGAAGGTTTACCAACATAGCCAAGTAAATGCCTGTCCTTCAGCTTTTTGCTTTCTCTGTTCTTGGCATCATTATACTGCAACCTCGTGATGGTCCTATGAATATTATTGATACGTGAATGCTTTAGTTCCTTGCAAAACCAGTGCGTGTTATTGAGAGTGCAGAATCACAAGCTGTAAGATTTTAGTTTTTTTTTATTTTAGTGTTTAGTTAGGTGCAGAGCTTGATTAAAAACAGATTCTGTCCAGGTCTACGTGGATGTCACAATGCGAAGAGAAAATAACAGAACTGGTCAGAAGCCCGGGTACTTCTAGAAATGAAAAATGGAGAAAAAGAGTCAAAATGTGTGAATGCATTTGAAAATATTAACCCTTCCCCAAATACCGTCCACCCCACCCCTCTCCCCCCACCCCCTCACACCCGCCAAGAACTCAGCCTTTTTGGGCATTGCAAGGACCACAGACAGCAACTGCCATGAGTTGGTTATTCTTTTAGGAAAGCTCTGAAATTCCAGGGCTTGAGAAACAATATTGTGAAATAAGCACTGCTGAGAGATGCTAAAGAACATCACGCTGAAGTTGCGAAATACCCCACTGCATCAATAAATAGGCCTCTGACTAACTGGAAACACTGGGGTGGATTCTCATTTCTGCCTCATCTAAATAAATCCATGAGTATTACGGATCAAGTTGTGTGTCCCAGTGGTGCTGTGTCATGAAAGGGTGTTCACTAACCTGAGCGTAGGGGACATTGTGGGGGAACGTGCCTTTTCTGCAAAGCATTTCCCAGGTTTTGGAGGCTCCTGGATTTGTGAGTTGTCATATTTATTAGTCAATTCCCACTGCTCCCTGTCATTATTAAAAATGACAACACCAGTTTTTGTATCCTGGACTGACTATGTTGTATTCGTCTGAGTAATAACGTTCTTTATTTTTGTCGAGAGCATTTTGTTTATGTACTCTATCCACAAGGGAAAATATACTTCTGCTATCACTGCAGTGCACAAGGGACAGTTAAATCTAATAAGTTAATCTAGATTTCTAGAAACAAAATTAAATTTTCAAATAAAGGCAAACTGACAGCTAAGGCATAAATCTTTTATTTAAAATAGAAAATAAGCCCATTCAAATGCAATCAGAGAAGACAGATGTAGGTAAAAAACAAGTAGAGATAGGATATATGGTGCATAAATTTCCTGTGTCTGTGTGATAGATCAAACAGGGTGACCTTAAAAATGTTCCTAAAACATCAGCTAAAATATGAAATTTGCATATATTTAAATACTGCTTGTTAATGTAAGATGGACCAGAAAGAATGTTAACAATAAAGTAAAATAGAGCACAGGTGTAAAGTGTACAGCAGAAAGGTCACATTAGCTATCAGAGTGGCTGAAATGTAAATATTTACTAGCTTGGAGCTGGCAGGGAGTTCTATAAATGAGAAATATTATTTTCTACTGTTTTAATATATCTTCTCAGGTAAGATATTTAGCTGAAAAAAGACCTTGATTCAGCAAAGTTCCTAATTAACTAAATGTTTAACTTCAGACATTCTCTTAGATCCAAATTCCCTTAATGGAACTACTCACAGATGCAGTTTTACTAGAGGCAGGGGCAGCTCCCTCTGATGAAGTGTGTTAGCGAGATCACAGAGGATGCTGTGAAATTTTACCTGCCTTTGGAGTGGTAAAAGGAGCTGTTTATACTCAGATTTCTCAAGTATTTTTCATTCTCTTTTTCTGGGTGCAAATCTGTGGTGGATTGCTGGGTTTGCGTAAGCATGGGATCAGATTGCTACTTGGAAGGTGGCATTTATGTCCTATTAAGGAGAGAAAATGTAGCTTTTCAAGAGGACCTGATATTAAATCATAAGGAGCTCTTTTGTGTAAATACTCTGCTGGGACAAAAAGCTGCCTGGGGTTTCTTGGTTCCTGCTCTGACATTCTCTCCTGGACACCTTTTCCTCTGTCACCCTGTCGTCACAGCAGTGTGTAAGCCCTGCTGCTTCCTGAGATAGGACGTGTTAAGATCCAGTTCCCCCAGGTGTCTGCAGTGAGTCTCCGGCTTTTTCATCATATCCTCAGAATGGGAATTTTTCCAGCTACTTAGGTAATGGCATAGGCACTGCTTGTTCAGCTCCAGCTCCCTTAAAGGGTTTGAGACTGGCTTGTCCATCTGGTCATCCCTAGAAATACATTGTAATTGTCTCCCAGGTCTTAATAAATCTGGGTTTTCTAGAGATTTCCATTGTAATTGGATCAGTCATTAACGTAGCCCAGATTTCTCCCAGTATTCTGCTGAGATTACATCTGTTCCAATACAGTGACCCAGTTAGAGCCAAGATATCTGTGTGACTATGAGAAAGGAAATCCATTTGTAAAGTGTTATAAATATTTTGACGTACAATATCACAATCAAAGAAATGTAATTAATGCTGATAGCATCGTCCAGCCCATGGGAACAGCAGGTGGATGTGCGGATGGCTCTCCAGCACTCTAGACATGGACATAGGTACTGATAGGCACAATGGGATTTATCCTTTCAATTTGCTTGTTTGATATTCTGTTCTGTTGTTTTGTTATCTCATTAATGTTCTTTTATGTGGGTTTTGTGAATGATTTACTTTTAAAGTGATATAATTCTGAAAGGTCTTTTTTGTATTCATTTCTAGGAAGAGTGTAAGTTCTTCAAGTCATTGATTAGTGACAAATGCCATCTTTTGAGAAGTTCTCTTAATCTTTGGCATGTCTGTTTTGAAGGTCACTTCCATTTATTAAAGGATTGCAACTGTACACCTGAATATTTCATGAATTGTTAGTATTGTTTCTAGCCTTTGCAACACTTTTCCATAGGAAAAAAAGTCAAATAACAGAAAGATTTTTAAAACATTATCCAGAAAGCTACATACTGCCCTTATATTACGTTGTCATGGATCAAGTTGGATTGTTTCTGTCACATCTGTATTACATACACAGGACAAATCAAAATTTGAGGTGGCATATATATCCGTTACGGGAATACAGTCTTCACACTGAGTGTCAGCTATGTGTTGTTCAAATTGTACATGTAGACCTATGGTAACACCTGCAGCGTATAGGGTGAAAACACAAAACCAAAGAGCAATAGAAAATAGCCAGAGGGGCTTGCAATAAAATTGTGTAGATTAAGCACTGGATTCCCTTGAATGTCTGGCATGCTACAGATCTGGGGCCACTTTCTTTGGCCTCAGTTGCTGAGCAGTGTCAGTCTCTGTGTAAGACAGAATTTGGTGCGTCATAAAAAGCACAAGTCTCTCACTATTCCTTGCTGAGGGCTCTCCCTGCACGTGGCTGGGGTCTGTCGTTCAATAGCAATGGTCCTAGACTCGGTCTGCACTGATGATCTGGTGTAGGCGTGTTACATTTACACTGTCTTGCCCTGTGGGAATGGACTGTTGAAGAGAAGGTCCTTCACACCGTGGGATCATTAAATCATCTACTAAAGATTTGGTCTGTGACAGAAACTTCTCTATATGTTGTTATATGTTAACATGCCTTGGTATGAGACCTTTTAGAAATGCCACTTGCAAGAATACAACATTAGAGTAAAATTTAAAATTTGCCCTGTACTCTCAGCACTCTGAAAACTAACTCTGCTTCCAGGAGTACATGAACTTCATTCACATGCTGTTTTCTTTAAACACTGACTTGAAACATTTGGCTGCTGTGTGGACTGATTGCGCTTGTAGAATCATTAGAGCTTGCTTATTTAGGGAGATGAGGTTCATTTGTTTACAAGAGGCCTGTTCAAAAAATTACGTGCCGTTACAGTGTGGTCTTTTCTATAGATTAGCCACAGTAGAGTACATGTATTGGGGCAGCCAAAATACGAGTAGACAATTAGCTTTTCTACCAGAGACTAGTTTTGTTAACATTCCCTTGATTTGACAGCTGGAATAGATGAATGTCATTCCTGACCTTTTCAATTTTACAGCTTCTTCACTTTCATAATTCCAACTCCTGCAGCTGCAGCACGGAAATGAACTTTAATAATGTTCCTTAAACTCTTGAAAATGCATTACTTAACAGTTACATTTTACAATACTCTAAACAATACGAAGCTTTCATATCACTGCTTTTAAAACCATAGACTAAATGCAATTAGCATTAGCAATTAAGTGGTGGACATTTCTTGACTGCTTTAATGGAGCAGATCTGAATAATCAGACATTAGGTAGCCACATTCCGTTGTGATTTATGATGACAGAAGAAATTATTCTGCCCTGAGTTCTAATTATTGCTGGAAGATATTCTCTAGGTTTTTCTATTAATGCCTTTCATTTAATGTTATAGGGTCAAATACTGTTCACTTTATTGATGTGAATAATTCTACTGAAGCTAATATAAGTAAATATAAAGAGCAGAAACCAGTTAAACAATGTAAATTCCGGAGGTGTAAGCTGTGGTATTCCACTGAAATCAAAGTAATGACATGATGTTGTTCTAGATGAGACTGCTGTTCTTCTTAATTTAGTTAATCACAATCTGCATTTATGTTAATTAAATTCAAGTTCAAAAAAAGAAAGGAAAAGAGGATATACCATCACTGTGGAGAATGTGAAGTTAACTAACTTTGAAGTTAAAACTATTATTATGGGGGGGGGTTTGTCTTATATGCAAAGTAAGACTAGTCCAGGTTTAACTATTCAGATCAGGTAAAGCTATAGGATTCAAAATTGGGAAGCAAGGTGAAATTGCACAGAATAAAAAAGTTAATGTTAGAAACAACAGGGATCCAAACTGGAAGTGATGTTACTTGATGGGCTGAAGGGGTGACTGGGCCCCATTAGCTACATGGCTGCAGGGCTTGTGGACAAGCTCACCAGTAAAGACCTTGTGCTCCCCCTCCTGCCAGACAGCCTGGTCCAGAGGGGAACCCTGGTAAAGTCCACAGCGTATTAACCACGTTTTAATATATTCTTATAGTCCTTTTGAAAGGCTTATTTCAAAGCTCTCACGTAGCTAATGGGTTGAGCCTCTTCTGAGAGTTCAAATATCCTAATGAGATTAACTCATTAAATAACTGCCCATCACTTAGTTGCTGATACTCTGATTCGTTTGTGGCACTGGAAGAGAGAGCTGACTGTGAAAATGTTAGCACTGCTTGGAGATGATTTCTCTTTGAATATTTTTAGATTATTAAATTTTCTACCCTAGATAAGTCAGTATCCTTTCCCCTGTCACACAAATGGATTGGACTGTGTGGTAGCAGTCTTTCTCTCTTCAGGTTGGTCAGGCAAAGGTGACAGGTTTTGCCACCATGACATTACCTCCTTCCTTAGGAATGAGACTTAAGCCTCCCTGTGACTAATTAGTTGTCTCTCGGGGGATGGATTTGTCGGTGCTCACAAGCAGAATGGCACAGATGCCTTCCACAGAGCCTGAGGAAGGAAAAAGTAAAATAACTTCACCTCAAATTTTACAAATTAACCAAAAACCACAAATAAAATACACATGTGAATATTTATGAAATAGCAAAAACCATGGCAGAAAACACAGAATAGTGCTAAACCTGCATACTGGTGTGAAGTGGCAGGAGATGTTACCTCCCTTTAACAGAGGTGGTCTGAGTCTCATTGCTGCTGCCTTATTGGTGTCCCAGTGGTCAGGGAAAGCTTAGGAGTGAGTGGCTCTTTGGGGAGAGGCCAGAAAGGAGTTTGCTTTTGGAAAGCCTCACGCAGGGACCAGATGAGCCTTGGCGTGGAAGCAGGTGGCAGAGGTGCCAGGAAGGTGTCCAGGCAGTGCGACCTGGTTTGGCTGCAGAGTTACGCTGGTTGCTCCAGTTTGAAGAAACAAATGTTCTGTCCCTGGACAAAGGATACAAGTAATGCCAAGAGCTGGGAGATTCCTTTGAAGAACTGGCTGGACGCTTGAGTTGCTGGCATGCTTTAACGGGCTTGGGAGTTTCCAAGCAAGCTTGATCACTGCAACAAGCTTTGCTCAAGAGACAAGTAGCTGTTGCTGTGACCTTGCACACGCACACAGGCAGTAGCTTACAGAAGCAGCCCATCGGAGAATAATGAGGAGCCCCCGCCCCCCCTGTTTTTAACCCATCTTAGTATTGGTTAAACTATTTAAAATAACAATATTTTGACTGTTGAAATAGAATAGAAAGCAAGAAAAAAGTGAAAGGTTTTTGTTTGTCTTTTTGCAGACATGGTCTCTGTTTACCATCAGTGATAGAGGGACACAGAAAAATTCTTCATTATCTGCACAAGGACTCGGTACATGTTCATCTCTAAGGTAAACAACATCCAAACTATTGAACCTACTAAAATAAATCCTTCTTAGGTTTGGGGGTTTGATGTTTTTGTTTGTTGTTTGGTTTGTGTTTTTTTACTTAGTCAACTAAGTCATTTGCAAACAAAGAGAGCAATGCATTTTGAGCATAGCCCTATGGTTTGCTTAGTCAAATTGTTAGATACACTGCCTGCTATTTAATACATTACTGAACAGTCTAGGCTGTGAGCCTAAGCTCCAAATATTGGAGCCTAAATTACACATATTTTTACTTTTTTTTGCATCATAGGCTAATGTGTTGTATTCCAGAACTGTCCTCCACACTCTTGGAATGTAATGATTGCAATGTGAAAGTGGAAATGTCTCCATTTCCTAATAGTGAACCCTGTTTGGGCCTATTCAGGTGAAACAGCAGTCAATGTCTGTCCAGATGCAGCAGCACTAGTAAATAAAACAAAATAGGGAGTAGCAATACTTCATCGCTTATTTTTGCTTGCTGTGGACTTGTTTCAAAGACAGCAGAAGGAAATGGGAAAGGAAGGAAACTGCCAAAGTCACATCTGTACCTAACTGTGTCTAACATTATCTTTTATGTCAAATCATTATCGTACCCAGGAAAAAACACTGGTGTTTAGTGCCAGCTGTCTGCTTATTACAGCAAAGGAACTGGGAGAAGACACCAGGAACAAGGCAATCATTAAAGAGATATGGTACCTCTGTATTATTGGCACTTTTAGGTATTAGCAGTGTCACTTTGGGATAGCGGGCAGGAGGCAGCGTGGTGTGAAGCTAGGAAGCACATGGTAATGACTTGGCCACATGGCTGAATTGTGCCAGCAGAGCTTGCTGCCAGTCCACTTTCCGGGAGGGGAAAGGCAGCAGGAGTGCTTTGGAAGAGCGTCCAGTGCAGTTGCTCGGGACTGACCCTGACAGTGGGCATCCCAGTACTGCCTTCTGTTTGCTTCAGTGATGAAATTTGTTGACTCATAAGTTTGATCAATATTTAATGCACGAGACAGCGTGTTGATGCTTATTTAAAAAAGAAGTGAATGTACGCTGTTATCTCTGTGCTTTTCATAGATATGAATGATGGCAGATTTCAATATTACATTCAGAGTTACTGTCGGAAAGGATGTGTTCAGCCCATGGTGCGAGTTGTGCTCTGGAAATGCAAAGTAATAACAGCTTATGTTAATAGCATAAACCATTGATTACATGTGCTTTGATGTGAAGAACCACACTGTCGATTGAACTTGTAGCTGTAGTCAGGGACTGATTCACCACGTGATCGTTTTTAGCCAAGCAGCTTCTGAATCATGGGCCTATAATTGCTTCAGATTCCTGTTATTGATCTCTTATGTCAAAATAATTGAACTTTATGGCTGACTTCTGATGCTTATTGAGAAATCATATAATTACTTCCAACCAGCTGTGAGTCAATAGAAGTTGAGTACATACCACTACTCAAGAGTGCTTGATATATAAATTTCCTTCCAAATAAACACAAGACCTACAATATATTAATAAATCTAGGAATCTGGATGCATGGTTCTAAGTTATGTAATTACATCCCCTAATATTTGTAATACTTGTATTATCTGTTATGCATTTGGGTATAAATTATACCTACTTCCACCCCAGCCCTACAAGCTGAGGAGACTGCTGTGCCTGCAGAGAACCACAGCAGGATCTGCACTGATGCAGCAGTCTGACACGCAGAACGGGGATCAAGGTCTTGTTGGCCAAGCGAACACTGTGAAGTGCTGGGAGACAGCATGTTTTATCATGCTGAGGCTGATTGGGACATGTCCTATAAAACACCAAAAACTCTTTCCATTTGAAGTTCACACCAGTCTAGAAAATCCTGTCCTGTATATCAATTTCTCTTTTAGCTTTGCCTTCACTCTTTTGTTTATACCAATGAACTGCCTGAAGCCTTATTTACAGAACTCTGTATCTGGGACACAGACATCCTTGTTCACCTTGAGAGGGTCTTCAGAGTGGACATACATGTGTAGTCTCTTCTTCAAAAAGCTCATACTTCTATGATTTCACAAAACCCTAACATTTTTGCTGACTACAGGATGGTGACAAATAAACAGTTGCAATCCTTTTGAAAAAGCAGTTAAAAAAAGCTCCCTGATAAGCTGAAACTCTTTTCTAGAATAACTGAAGTTGAGAATTTTCACACCCCACTGCTGATGGGGAATAGACTATACAGTGTATACAGACACACACAGAGCTTGCAAGGTACTTAAGTGATAAAAAATGCTTTATGTGAAGGTAATGAAGACTTCACATTGCCCAGTTGAATAGCTTTAGCTGTTAATTTCTAGATCAAATCCTATCTGAGAAAGCACACTAGCTTTACTGTGTCTTGTTTCCCATGTAATCACTATGCTGCTAGTACTGGTTTTATTCACTCCTACATTTCTTTAAATAGTGTTTTAGTAATTCTTCTTCCTTAAGGGGAAAGAAGCATTAATCAGTCAGTGCATTTAGTACCTACTTACATTAATATCTAGACAATGCAGTGATTTAGAATTCTTTACACCTTTTTGCAGGTTTTTCATTATATTTCTTAGTGTCTTGAGGATGCCTTTCCTCATGACACTTTACAATAAACCTTTGCAAAATTAATAGCTTTCATTATGAAATCAATGATATTCCCGCTAAACTTCAGGGGCAATGTCAAAGAAAAGCTGCTATAATTGCTAATGCTGAGCAGTTTTTTATGACCAAACTCTACTTCCCAGATGTCACAGCAATACAGTCATCACCTTCCTCAGCACTTTTGCCCTCCCTTGTCACTGTGGTTCTCTTTCTCAAGAAAGTGATTGTCAGCCATGGCTTTTTCTGTTCTTATGTCTTTACTCTGTTTTCTGTTTGAATTCAACCTTAAAGCTACCCTTTTCAGCAGAAATGGTCTAAAGTTTACACTTGTGACTCTGCATAGCAGGAACCCCTGACCACTGCCTCTCCTAAAGCATGATTATAAGGATGAATTTTAATTCTGAAGTACAAGAAGTAGTTATTAAGAACGTGATGTATGAATTTTAATTCCATATTTGGTTTTTTTTTTCGGAACATCTACCATGCTGACACAGAATACTGCCTGTGACCAGCCCAGTCTTCACTTTCCTCTTCTGAGCACTATCTTAGGTGTTAAAGACATTTTAATTTGAACTAGCGTCCATAATTTTTAAGAAGTCAAATCAAATGTGCTTACTAGGACTAGCCCCTGGGGTGCTTGCTGCTTGGACTGATTGGGTCCAAGTGGGAGCATACTGCTCAGTTTGATCCTAGCTGAAACTCTGGAGCCCAGAGAGTTACGTACCTCAGCAGCCCAGAGGAAATGGTGGGACAGAGGACTTCCCAGGACTGCTGCGTTGGCTGTGGACATGTAAGTTCCTCAAAGTTCTGTTCAAGATTAAATTAGGCACATTCAATGTTTCTGAATGTGGCCCTCTGCTCTTCTGTGTTTATGTATGCCAGCAACAGAAGTAACGTGGACTAATACGCTAGGTAAAACGCTTATAAACTAACAGGTAGGAGTACTCAGCAGCTGCTCATTAAATGCAGATAGTGTGGCTGTTCCACTTTTCAGGGTCTTACCAAGGTGCAAAATGGCATCAGCCTCTCTCTGTCTCAGAGAGACACTGTTTCTTCCACTTCCATTTTTTAAGGTAATACTTTCGTTAAGCTATAGTTCACAGGAAAATCCTAAAAATTTGTCAGCATCTTGATATCCTCTTGAATAAAAACAGTTTAACTTGTACTTTCTTTTTAGTACAGAAATAGACAACTGAGTCACTAATTTGTTTGCCCTCTTCGAGGCTGTTGAAATGTAAAAGAGATGAGTTAGCAGCCCCTGGCAGTGGGGGCTATAATGGAGATGCTGACAGTCTTATTTATAGCGTGGTCATGCTACCAGGCATTACAATTACATTTCACTCAAGGAAGTTACTTTGACTTCTTTAAGTAAAAGCTGTAGTTAAGCAGCTCTTTAAAGCTCTTCTTAACACTGTACATGTTTAGATGATTGAATTTTTGTCATAACCAGGGTACCCTACCAGTAGTTGTCCTGATGCTCTGTTTTATTTCAAAGGCATACAATTGTCTTATCTCATTCCCTGCCTTAATTACTTTAAATGTACTGACAAGCACAACTGACCAATTAATAGTACTTTTTCTCGTCTTATCTCATTTGTTATCCATGATGCTCTTCCATGTTGTAATTACTTTTCAATTTTTCATGACTCAAAATAGGAGATGTACATAATGAATACAAATAGCAAATTGATTAAATGTAACATGCATTGTAGCACCAGCGAGATTGTCATTTGTTATTAATGAGAGAGATTTGTCAGGTTCTTGTGAAAAGGCTTGTGACGCACAGCAATCCAGGCCTAATAGCTTTAAGACTGCAGTTGACCTTCAGCTATTTAATTGTCATGCAACACAAATAGGGAGGTACAAGTGATTTTGAAGATAATTTCATATATCTCTGTTTTGGTGCCATCTTAACATTTTTGGGCTTAATTTCAAAACATGCAAATCAGGTTACCTGGGAATGTTCCAATAAATGGCATGTCATTGGAAGGCATCAAATTTCAAAGCCAAAGCTGTTTTGTAGGAGCCAAAATACCGATTTTTACAAGGTTGAAATTGAGCGAGGCCTTTGCCTGCACCCATGTGGCCAGCAGCTCAGTAGTTGGGGCAACTCATGCAAGAAATGCAGGAAACTGCTGTACAGATGTCTCTGCCTGATTTAACCAGACACACAAATACATACCTTTTGCATCCTTATCATGTTAGCTAGCCATCAGATGGCTACTACACAGAGCCTTGTTCAATTGTTCCTGGTCAAGGTGGTTCATTTTACATAAATTAAGTATCCATTGAAAGCTGGTCTTCTATGTACTGGGGAAGTATTTGCTATTCTGGTGTAGAGTTTGTGATTTTGAGACATATCTTTCATGCCAATGTCTGACAAGAAGTTTATTTGAAATCTAAAACCTGTTTGTGGAATGAGGAAAGCTTTCTTCATTGTATTGCAGAGAAGCATGCCAATGAATTTGGTACCAGACTGGGAAGGTTCAAAAAGGAAAATGGCAATGCAGGAAATTATTTCCCAACCTTGAGTCCTGAGCCTAAAAATCCAAACAGATGAATCCTTGTCCCCTACATGCAGGTCCCTCAATTTCAGTGTGGATCAACAAAGAGTTTTTTGCAGAATCAGAGCCTTGATAACACTTTAGTTCTTTTTCGATGTGCATTGCTTTTGCAGCATTGACTTCAGAAATACTTTGCACCAGTGAAGGTCTGCCTCCTGGCCAGTTTGTTCTAGCCATGGACCATATTCAATTAAAAACTACAAAAAACAGTTTTCCTTTCAAATTACATGTTACAGTGTGAACATCAGTATTATTTACCTGAGTTTAACAAATTAACTGAAAATTAAACCTTGTTATTTCATTCTTCCAGCTTCTGCTTTCATAAGTGAATGCAGGGATTTTATGGGCGTTATTTAAAACAAAAATTTTGATCATAAAGCCTTTGAAGAACTAAATAAAAGTGTTATGCAGTTGTTACACATCTCAAGGTGAGCAGAATCTTTTGAAATTTACTCTGAAATTAGAGACTTTAATCTGCATAATTTATACACTGAGTATTCATAAAAAGGACTACAATTGAAACTCACCTGTCATCAAAAGTAAAAGGATGGAAACAATGGCTAAGACTGAGGCAGGGAAATGGTGTTATGGATGTTATTTCCTAAACATTTTCTAAGGAACGGTTTCTACCAGTTACTGAGGAAATTAAGGAAAAGTGACAAAGCAACAATCATTTCCAAGTAATAGTTCTTTTTTCTTTTCATTATCTGTGCTGTCTGCCCTCAGATCTCCTGCATTGTTCAGATTTCAAAACATTTCCTGCTGTAATAGACAAGCAAGGGACTTTCCACCAGGCAAGGAGGAGAGCTCAGCTCCTGCAGCACAGCTCTCGCCCGGGGCAGCGCTGGGTCTGCTGCTGCAGGCTGGTACCAAACAGCCAGCTCAGGCATGTTCATTAATAACGGATAATTTTGCTAGGCTCAGAACTCAGTTTGAAGAAACGTATAAAAATTGGGCTATAATTTTCAAATAATGAGCTGGACTTTCCCCATTCTGCATCTTTTCTTCTCCTGCCTCCTAACCTCTCTGGGGGGAAACAGGATTGCTACTTCTTGCCTTTGGAAACACTTTTGGCTCATCAGGATTTTCCCTCTTTGCCCTGCTACTGGCAGAGGTTACCTCAGGAGTGCCTGGTTTATCTCCAGAAGGGATCTCATTGCTAAACAAGAGTCCTGGGCAGGATTTACACCTCTCCTCTGGAAACACAGGAAGCTTGTGTCAATTCCTGCTCATTCAAAGACTCATGTCAGCTTGTCAGGGACTATGGTTCGTTGAAAATTTAACAGAGGAAACCTGACAGGATTGGTCTCTTGGTGATACAACAATATAAATATTTAATAATGACATAATGATACCCTTCTATTAACAGAGATGGCATTCAGCACTTAAGCACAATGGGATAATAGTTCTCTTTATGACTATGCACCCAGTAAAATACGTATGTAATAGGTGGTGGACCAAAGCTACAGTGAACAGTGCAGCAGAGGCAACATATTGTGACCAAAGTGGCAAAAATCCCTAGTGATTTCCCCATAAAATACAGCTGTTTTGTGGACTCTGAAAGAATTTCAGAATTGTGGACTCTTGAGCCAGAATTTCTGTGCATGTTTGCTCACATCCATTGTGCGTCAAAGGGTGTGCCATGGACTTGCTGGAACTATGATGCTATGTCCCCAGACCTCACAGAGATTTCAAGTGCTTGTTCCAGATGTGTTATGAACACACGAATGACTGTTGTAGCTAATACTCTTTAATAAATTCTCCTTTCAAGATGAATCTGGCTAAATTTTGAAATTTTATGCTGTTGACACCTAAGTCTATGAGTTGTTCCACTGACTGCTGTGGGAAACTTTGTGGAACAGGGTATGGATTACTTATAATCAAGGACTCAGAATCTCCTCTAAAATTTACTGGAGAAAGCAAAATAGCAAGCTTTATCACTATCTCCTTTCTATTTATTCACTTTTTTTCATTATAAAGTCATGTGGTTAGGGACGATTTGACCAGAGGGAGGAACAATGCATTTTTACCTTTTAAAAATTTACCTGTTTGATTTACCTATCAAATCTAGTTTTCTCTAGTCTTCCGAAGAATTTCTTGAACTTAAACATTTGAAACTGGACTTAGTTCATAATTGGAAAATTGTTTAAAGATTTTTTTTTTCCTCTCAACCCTTTACTCTGTATTTGAGCTGATGTAAGTAACAAAAGCAAGCCAACAGTGTTTAACAGTCAGATCCAAAGTATTGCTTCCTCTCTGCTTGTATTTTTAATTCTTTGTTCAGTAACTCATGACACCACAGAGACCGTCCAGTTCAAGCTAGGTTAGGGCAGAGTTACTTATTTATCCAACTAAATAAAGCTCTTCTTTACACCCATGACTGAAAAATCTGTGCCCCTAAGTCAAGTGGGCGTGAACGCTGGGCTGTGTGCAGCAAGCACAGAACTGTTCTCAATCAGGCGCGGGTGATGCTGGACTGGTTCAATGTGAAAAAGCAGATGGCACAGCGTATAGATAGGTTGATACACCTCACACAAGACCTGCTATATACTTCCTCTGAGCTGCTTTCAACTCTGGGGCCTGCAGGCTGAGTCTTAAGCGACCAATGCATCTAATATATGTGCAAACATAAAAGGAATCTTTCCCTGCCTTTCTTCTCAACTTACAGAAATATTCTAATTGGTTATTTCAGGTGGGAGATGAAGGAGAAGAAATTTGGAGCAGGGGAAATGTGTGACTGTTGACTTTGCAGTAGCTCTGTCAAAAAAATGTATTCTACTTTTAATACACACCATTTGGAAAGCAAAGCCCCTTTTAAAATGCTTCAGAACTCACGTCCTTTTTAATTGCCTGGAATTCATGGTGGCTGTGTGAGAAAGCCATAAACATATACAATCATAAAAACACATTTAGACAACCCAAACAGAATCAGTGCCATATTATTTTAGTTTATTATTCCTAGTGGAGTGCAGATTGGTCTTCCTACTTCGATATTTATTTATACCAAGGAACTACAAGAACATAAATGCCACTCTTGGGATAATCCTAATGCTGGGGCCGAACAGAATACACATTGCATCTGTCTCATTTGCAGTAAAATGAAGGAGTGTTTAGGTGTAATCCTGCTAATGAAGGATAAAGTTGAAGGTCAAATGTAGTCTTCAGAATGAACATGTCACTGTGAAGCTGAGAGAACGGTAGTTCTGCCTTAAAAAGTTTTCTTAAAATATCGAATAACTAAGATGGGAAAAAGGAAAATGTAGCTCTTTGGTTTTATTATTCCTTTTTCTTTGAAGCCACTCAAGGATTCTGTTCAAGACTTTAGTGCTCATATGAAAAATTAATGATGGGTTTTTGCTAGACAGAAAGCCTTCTTATTTTGCACATGATTAACAAAGAAAACTCAGCACAGAAGTGAGATACTCAGCAGGGGGTGGTTCTCTCGGAGGCCAGCTCACAGCTTCACACCAGAACATTTATTGACATGGGAAAATACCCACTTTTATCCAAAGACAGTTAAACAGATAGGATATGTGCAGGGCTGTACGTACTGAATAACAAGGAACAGATTCTCAACAAAGGAAAATGTCAACCAAAATAAACAAACAGCCTAGCAGCAGGTTGACCCTGTGCCGTGCCTGTGGGCTGTTTTGCGTCTACTGCAGAGCCAAGTGCAATGTTAGTCTTTTGCTAGTTATTGTCAGGAAGTAGATTATCAGCTGAAAGGCTGGAGGGGGACTTCAGACAGGCTGCCTGTAGCAGAAGAAAAGCCAAGGACGTGTAGGCAGTATATAATATATACAAGCCAGATCTGTGCTCTGCTCACACGCTATTTTGATATGATTCTCACCTACAAAGATCTCATTTTTGGGGATCTGGGTACTTTTCCCACAAATCTTCTCCCACATGTAAAAGCACAGAGGAAGCTTGTATGAGCTCGTCCAACTGAAAGCACCCTGTTGTTCCTGTGTACACCCCTCAATTTTTAAACATTCTTGTTTTGGTCTAGTCGGACAACTCCATGCATTTTCTGGGATTCAGAAGGGCCATCTGCTACCCACACATTCAAGAGGAAAGCCACCCAAAAAAGGTATAAATTTTACAAGTTGTAATGGAGGTACAGTGAGTTTTACTTATTTTAAGCTTAAGAAAAGACAAACATCTTCTAGTAGTGTATATTTATGATTTGTCCCCAAGTACAGGAGGCTTTTATAAATATTTGTTAAATACAACAGTGCACTACAAAGAGCTGAGTGGGGTTATAAATCTCAGGTCAGACTTGGGCTTTCAGGTGTCAAACAAGAATGAAGCAGATCACCCTGGATGAACTGGACCAGATAGCTTTCTTTCTTTTGCTTGTTATATTAATAAATTGAGAAAGACACCCCCCCCCCCCGGCCCCCAATACTGCCATTATGAACTACAAGCTCTGTTTGTCTGTAGGTTCAAAAAGGAATTATGCTCGTTTTGAAAGTACTACGTGTAAGTATGCCTAAAAGGTGCAGAATTGGTCTCAAACAAAAGAAGTCTTCCACATATAACTTGATTTCCTTGAAACTTCATTCCCATACACAGCAAGGATGAAGGTTTCCTATGCCATCTGAAGTGCCTCTTGCTTTTGAGGTAAGGAAATCTGAGGAACATTAAAGTTAGTAAGAATTTGTCTTTTCGCAGGAGGACGCAAGGTTTATAAGTTATCATTGCTAAATGATAGGGAATCAGTTATGCTAGATATGAAAAGACAGGAAGTCACAAACAGGGCACCTGGTAACAGCACTTACGAGCTTTTCTAAAAGGCTTTATATTTTGTCTGATTTGGTTATAGTTTGTTTGCATGAGCAATTCTTTTGAAGTTATCTACAGTGGTGGCACTGAAATGCAGTGACTAGCGTACAATTATAGAACCAGGTTGGCAAAATGATTGAACTGGCTAACTGCCATTTTCACAGCAATTATTTTTTTTTTCTTGTGGATTTTTAGATCAGATCCCTGCAGGAACAGATTGAGTGGAGTTTTTATATTGTTATTATGAATGTTTTGATATTACAGTAATGATTTTTTGATATTTGATAATAAAGCCTTGAGATGATAGCAGTGGAAGCCTCAGAGTAGCTTTCATAATGTATTGATTTTGTGTTTTTTTCACAGTGAATCTTCTTCTTTGCTACCATCAGTTGTTTGGTTTTTTAATTATTTTTGTGGGGATTTCTCTCACAGCTTTTGTCTACCACACAACACTGCTACATATGAAGTATATACAAAAAAAAGTGTTTACATTATCCTGTCAAGTGCTACTAACCAAACACAAAGCAGCACAGCTAAAGTTTGATCCTGCATCACTAAACTCAGTGAGAGCTTTGCTTCGACTACATTAAAAAAAGGATCAGGCCCTATCTGAGAACAGCTGGATGTTTTTGATACAGTGAGATTATATACTAGTCTGTAACTCAAAATTTAGACAGACAGTAGGTTTTAGGAATGAATATAATTTATATCTCTAAATCGTAATCTCTCTAGAGCAGGAATGCTATCGCCATGTGTCGTCTGCAAAATATCCTGACTATTTTGGCAGGGAAGGCAGAATTTGATGACAGAATTGTAACTACAGCTGTGAAGCGCAGAACTACAGACATGCCTGCGAGGGAGGGGTGCCCTGCGCCCCGGGTCTCACTGGTGCACCCTCGCCAGCCAAGAAGCCGTTTCTGCCCTGGCTTGTCCAAACTTAGCCTTGTGCCGATGAGTGGTCAGTCTTGGTTTGCCCATTGGCTGCTGCCAAGCAGATGGCACCAGCTGTGTTTTCCTTGCCTTTGCTCAGTGAGAGCTCTAATTTGTGTTTCCTTCTGCTCCCCAACCAAAAAATGTCCATAAAGTCTTACGGGCATGTATTTATTCTTGAGATTTACAATGCTTTTTTATTCTGGCTGAGATTGACTGACAGGCTCAGAAGTTCCTGTAAGGCAATATGAGAGAAAAATAAGGACAGACAGACAGATAGCAATGGCATGACCCTCATTTCCTTAGGAAACCAAGCTAAAAATGAAAATGTAACCTCAGACCCTTTGCTGAGGGCTTCTCCTTTGAAAGCTAGGATAAGAACAGATTTATATCCCAGATCAGAAAAGACATGTGGAGATTACCATATTCTTGTTACTATATTAAAGGAGTCAAGAAAAGAAACTAATTGTGAACAGCTTTTAAGTTCTCTTAAATCACCATTATTGCAATTACTAGTAATAATTTTATTGTATTTACTTTTCAAAGGAAAAAATGGTCCCATGTTAAAACCAGAGAGGGATACCTGGGGGACAGAATGCAGATGTGCGTGCAGAGGTGCTCCCCCACCCCTGCTCTCTGCTTGAGGGACAGACTGAGGAGTGGGCTGCTGTCACGTACTGCACCAGGCTGCAACCGGGCAGGCAGGTAAGAACAGCCGAGAAAGGAGGCTGGCACCAGTGTCCTTTCCCTGGGTAAGGTACATGTACAGTGGAGAGGTTTTCGATTTTTGTCTCATGTAACAGAAGGTTATATGTAAGGTGTATGGAGTGAGCTCACAAGAGGAAAGCTGCATGTCCTCCCCAGACTACGCTCACCTACGTGCTGTAGTCACTCACAGGCAATTTGTAACCATTTAGGTGGGTGTTCTGTATCCGCATGACTTGACTTTGAAGCTTTACTGAAGCTCTTCAGTCAATTCACTAGTGACCTTGAGACAGCCTATCACGTGTGCTGGCAATTGTGTAGTCGATGCATTTCCATACGAGGCACTAAACCCTTACATATTGGAAAAGTCATTTGGTCTGTTAGAACTTGCATAGAAAAATAGAAATATTTCATAGGGACAAGTGGGCAGATTATTCCCAGGCTATTGATTCCACATTTTGGTCTGCTGAAAACCTGCTGCTAAATAGACCTCCCTACTGGAGAGACTGAGCAAAATGGCCATTACAGGGAGAGACTCTGGGGATTTATTGATTGGACATGAGAACACTAATCATGAAATAGCAAAGACTGAGCATGCTGTTGCAACTACTATTTGCATAAAAAGGTAACGCTTCTGTGTTGGGAAGCCAGATTTTTTCAGAACATTAACAGTAGCTGTCCCAGATCAGTCATATCCACATCCAGCAGGGCAGCCAGTTCCTCAGGCTTCTCATTTTCCAGCATCTAGAGAACTGGGACAACACACACATAATGTTGTCTGTAACAAGTAAGTTAGCAAATACATTTGCTATACTAGATAGATACTGAAAAGGAAACTCGTATCTCCAGTAAACCTACAGAATGTTTTCTCTCTCAAGCATACATGAAAATGGCATCAATTTGGAAATGGCTAATTGATTTTCTATTTGATTCTTGTAATCAAGAAGTTAATTCATATAATTTCAACCAATTCTTGTAATCAAATTATTGTAAACTTTCCTTCCTCCTGACATACTAATTTTTTCGATTTCAAGTATTCAAAACTCAAAAATGTGGCGGCCCTTAAAATGTTGAGCAAGGCTAGACTTGTACAGTTTACTCTTCCACAACAGTATTTTTTTCTTTCCCCCTTTATCTTTCTGGGGTTTTTGTTTGGTTGGTTGGTTTTGGTTTGTTGTTTTTGTTTTTTTTTAATGTAGCTCATCAAAGATAGAGACTAAAAACGTGGATAGAAACATTCTACAGATCTTTTAAACAAAGGCCAAATTTTGCATAACTTTATGTAGCTCCAAGCTTTATGACTTTAAGAAAACACATATGAAATTAAAACATTCATTATCAGGCTAGGCAAAAGTTAGTAAGCTGTAAATGTTTGCCACAGAATTTACCTGGATGAAATACTTTGCAATTTCCACATCTGTCCTTTTCTAGCTTTGTCACTAAGCTTGTAGAGTTACTCATGAAAAACACCCACGATTGCATTCATTGAGGGTTTCACTTGGAGAATAATATATACAGGCAAAACCCAAAATATATTAACAGAAAGTCTATGAGCCCCAAACAAAAGCTCACAATATATACAGTATTTAGGTAACCAGATGCCAACAGCTCTTCACAGCATCCTCTGGTCCTTCTGAGTGCTGCCAGGGACTTTCACTCTAGTCTCCCAGTTGTCCCTTTCCCACACCTTTGCTGCAGTCCTGTTTCTTTTGGATGAGGACAGGGAACTCTGGTTCCAGGGGGGTGGGCATCGCTCGCAAGCCCCCAAAATCTGGGGACAGTAGTCACTGGGCTCTGAACTGGTGAAGATCATGGAAGGTGTTTGTCAGAGGCAGGGGAAAGTCAGTCAGAGAAAGAAACAGGTGGAGGACGGTTGTTCATTACATATCATGCATGGTCAGTCTTGAAGAGAGACCATGGACAAGTGAAACCTTTGTGTGCTGCTTCTTAGGTACCCACTAGTCCTCTGTTTTGTCAGTGGACCCCCAGGCATCTCCGCGGGCAACTCTAACAGGAGGACTGCAAAGTATCTGTAGAGGGCAGGCAGTTATATAGCTCTGAATGGGCTTGGAGGACTTATGTCAATGTATTTAATCAGTCTTGTGGCATTTCTCCTGGGTTTTACCACTCTTTGGACGCACCAGCCACCTTATGAATATCAGATTCCAAGGTTTAGAAAACAGGTAGCAAGCCTGAAACCTAGACCCCACAACAAAACATTCACTACCTTTTCAGAAGCATCTAGAAGTAAAGGCTGAGACAAATAATAATTTTGTTTGTGCTAGGGGCTAGAGGCAATGAAAGATCTAATCCATACTTCCATGCACAAGTGGATGCAAACTGCATCAATTCAGTGCAGAACACACAATTGCTGGTTTCCTGTGCTCTCATACACTTAGGCATGTTGGAAGCAACCAGTTCTGCATGAATGTACGAAGACATGGGACACTACTTAGCTCCTGAAGTGCAGTATGATTTTGTTTATTAAGACAGAAATCAGAATGGCCCAGACTGAGTTCTTCTGCTTTAGGTGGAGCTCCCTCTGATTGCATGCTGATGGCACGTTGTACCTAGTCCCTGCAGTTCTCAGTTCCTCGCAGATGCGATTCAACAAGGTATCTCAAGCACCAGTAGCTCTGTGAAATACTTTACCAAAAATAGGGTCCTGAAACACATCAGTCCCTTAAATGGCAGTTTGGTCTGCTGAGGCCACATCTGATGAGAGGATTCACTCCACATTCTGATGAGAGGATTCAAATTGTCAGTTCAGTGGGAGAATCTTTCTGTTGTGGGGATGAAAAGCTCAGAGGACCTCGCTTATGCTCAGTGGTCTTGTAATTAAATGTTACACACTTGATGAGCATTGCATTGCAAGCCTCAAGGCTACTTTACATGTTACTACCAAAATGTTTTATTCTAGTTTGCTTGTAAAAATACTGTATAGGCATCATTGCATGTCATTGCAAATGGTTTGTATCAATGATGCTTGGGTGACTCTCAAAATTACTAAAAGCTGTACATAATTACTGCTAAAGAGCCCTACACAGAACCAATAATACTTCCTGTACAATAGCTATTTTATGACTAAGATGGCTTTCCTGATGTGACTGACAATGCTAGGATCACAAACAAGCAGCTGCCAGCAAATAAAGAATAGCTTTTTGGGCAAACAAAGTAGTTTGAGTCAATTACAGTATTACGTGTATAATTAAAGTGTATGTTGCTTTCTATGAGTTGCCCATAATTCAAAACAGTAAGACAGGGTGGGAGGAAGGAAGGAATAATGCAAGTAGATAGGAGCTAGTTGTAAGAACGGTGATAGGTATGATGCCAATATAAGGTATTTACTGGCACGTTTAAATGCTTTATGTTGTAAAAGTTGCTTTTAGTGATTTGGGCCACATGACTCACATCACTCTTTACACAACAGATGAGGGAAAAGAGAGGGAGCTTCTCAAGACTCCAGGATCCATTTAGTGCATACACCTTTATCAGTTTCTTGTTCTGAGGAGGTCATCCCACAAGTAAAATTTCAATGCAGGCATATCAGATGGACTGAACTTCCTTTTCTTACAATTCACTCTTTCTTTAATACTTATTTGACTGACTTCCAAGCAATGCTAAAGCACTGGAACCATTTATTGGAGTATATTAATAATAATAAATTAGAGTTTCATTCACTGAAATACAGCTCTTAGAAGAATAAACAACCTTGTGCAGATGCAGAAGAAAGGCAGGGTAATATTAGATGACTTACCCACAGTCTGCAGCAGGTGAGTGGAAGAATTAGAAACAGAACCTCTGGCCTTTCTTCCAAATCATTTTTCCTGTGTTTGTGCCACAGTAAAATGATTTTGCATATGTCCTGTCTCGGAAATATGAAAAATATATGCAATATGTAAAGCAGCCAATTGGACTGCCTTTTGGAATATATCATCATTTATGAAAGGTGCATCTTGAAGCCTAAACAGATTGTGTGCAATTAATTGCAAACTGTCAAAGAGACTACAGCACTTTACTGCCAATTTGTAAATAAAACCCAGTATGCAAAAGGGCTTACGTAAGTGAGGTGAGTTTCTGTGGGTAAAGGAAAGGCAATGCGCAAATGCAATGCAACACAATTTTTACATTCCAGCCTTTAAGAATTTTGCTGACCCTGTACAAAAATGGTGTGGTGCAGAGTCATTGAACGCAGCTAGGCTTCTCCATAGGTAAAGATTTTACATAACCCAAATGAAGAAGTCCTTGCTTACTTGAAAAGCTAAAAGAATATAAAAAGTCATCAAGTGCAAAAAGAAAAACATTTTTTATTAAAATCTTGGTAAATACATAACCATTTTTGTACCCTAAAGATGTGCTGAATGATGGTGGTGAAGCATGGATCATTCCAAATATAGGGGACTGCAAACAAAGCAGATTGCCTTTATGTCCTGATTCTGACCCTCAAATGATCTTTGTTATAAATATGCTCATCCTGGTGGCTGGCCAATACCTGACTCGATTCCTTATCCGGTGCTGTCTAGCTCCCTTTGTATCACTGCTGCTACCATCCTATATCTCAGTGTTCCCCTCCGTAATATTCAATAAATACAATATGTTTGGTGCCGCTGCTGATCTGCTGAGCCAGTCAGTGGCCGGCCCAGTGACTCAGGCTTGGTCTCAGCTTCAAAAGAAAAATGATGACGCCTGTCTTTCTAGGTTTGAACCCCTCCGGTGAACAGCATCACAAATGTAATACAGACCTTCAGTAATTACTGAAACAGCAGTTTGTCACAAGCTGCTGGCGGCACTGATGGACAATCTGCTTGTGGGTATAGTTAGAGGAAGGAATATGTAAGAAAATATAATATTTGTGATAGGCTTAACTTGGATTTTTTTTTCAGGGGATGAAATGTACATGTGGAAGCAGTGTAGATGAAGAACTAGGTACCCGTATTTGTCAACAGTTCTTTCCACCTTGCTGGTATTTAATATATATGCAAAACTTACTGCACTGTAAATGAGAATTTGGCCCAGGTAGTAGCCACACCTACACAAAGTGCAATTTGTATCTCCTCTGAAATTTGCGTACATCACCAGTTTCCAAAACAAGTAGATTTGGCCCTTGGGGAAGAGCAGAACTGCCTACCTATCCCAGTCACCCTCCCCACTGGTGCCATTGAGGGGCTCCTTGCAATGCTCAGTAAATAAAAAAAATCCCTTCTCCGCTCCCCTGAGCCTTGTAGCGGGCCCGGAGCTTACTGCAACATACAGGCACTTCCCTGTGCACTGTGAACCTGAAAAAAATGGAAATCTAAAAGTCCACTCTTCATGTGAAGCAGTTCTCTTTATTCTTTTTCTCCCCTTATCTTGTAGTGCAAATGCAGTTCCAGAAATGACATAAAATATCCGAATCCACAGATGGTGAGGTAAATTCAAGGTTGAGAGATGAAAGGAAAAATGGACTCTGAGCCTGATAGGCTTTGGATGGAGCTTTACAGGGAATCGGCACTCCAAAGGACGCTGTGGCAGGGGGGGACCTGCCCACGCAGGGGAAACACAGGCCCAGCTCGCTGCAAAATCAGAAATCTGGAATTGAGAGGAGGGAATATGCTGCTTGACCCAAGCCAAATTTATAATGACATTTTGTTTCACAGCTTAATGGTATCTAAACAATGTTGCTCCAATTAGTGAATTGAAGACATTTTGTTGTCTATGAGATATATTCTCTCCTCCCCAAATTAAGGTATTTTACTTCCTTGCAGGATTTTTTTCGAACTTGATTGCACTAGACTCTAGGGACAGAAGGTTTCCTGCAGAAATCTTTGCTGAGTTTATGGCACAAACAGCTATGTCCCTCTAGCCTTTATTAACTCAAATGTACAAAATCTACGTGTCCGCATCCCCGTGTTTGTTGTTTTGCTTGTTGCACTGCTGGGGACTGCTCGCCTTTCACCAGAAAAGGCTCTCCAATCTGCAGCTAGCATATTTTCCCTCTCGTGTCACTCAAGCAAACTGCCTCGCAGCTTGCCTGCTGCCGAGGTCGGAGCCAAGCCGCTGGAGCCCACTGGCCCCTGCCGGAGGCCCCGCACACCAGGCACCCGCTCCCCCCCCGGGAGCTGCGGGTGCGGACGTGAGCCGGGCTCCCCAGTGCTGCCAGGAGCCAAACAGGATTTTGCCTGAATGAGTACTGGAGGGTGGGGCTCTCCTTCAGAGCCACAAACAACTCTTTAAAATATTGGGAGTGTGCAGAAGATGGAAATTTGCTCTACTACAATTTCAGAAAGCAGTAGAAGAACACCAGATATAATGGCCTCCCCCTTTCTGAACAGCTAACACAAACATGGTGAGCCCTCTGAACAGTCCAGCTTTAGCCCTCGGCCGTGTTCATTAGAGTAATTTTGATGTACTGTGATGAACACAAGAGATCACTATACATAAAAAGCAGAGTTCAAGAAGCAATATGGAACAGCGTTCATATGCTGGCTTACAGGTTTACCCTACAGTTACTAGGCTAGTCATTTCCAGCCATAAGGCATGAGAATTTCGTTGGTACTCTGGGTTTTGCCCTCCCTTTCCCCTCTCTCTGGCACTGAAGTCATCCTTTTCAACTGAAAATTTTTAAGCGTTATCTTTTTCTGTAGTTGCCAGTGTCTTTAAGAACTCAACCCTGTTCCTCTTAGCACTACCTCTGCAGGTGCTCCTGGAAAGTGAGGGGGAGATCTCCACCGCCTGTGCCTATTGCCAGCATGACTCCGCAGTTTCCAGCTCTGGTGAGGTACCAGTGTGTACTGAGCAACACTGATGCTACCCTGGGATACTAACGTGTATGTCATGTAGTGCTTGTATGTCACAAAGATTTTGGAAGGTAAAATAGGGGGGGAGAACCAGGAGAGCCTATTATTTTCTTTAGAAATAGCTTTCTTCCTCTGTCGCCCGTTGACATCTGCCCCCCACAACAGGCTTATGGTGCAAGGTGCATTTCTCTCCCCTGCTCCTTTTAGAAAAGGCCTCCAGAAGGATACCAACAGCACTGAAATCCCACTCGGTCTGCTTGGTTTTTACCAGCTCTACTCAATTGCCCTGCCAGAACAGAGAGGAATATTCTCCCTGCTCTCTGGAGTAAAGTCCTCCATTACCATGTCACAGAAGAAAACAGGCTGTTTGGTAGCTAAGGAAAAATGCTGACTTTAAACCTGAGATAAGGCTCTATCATTTATACTAATGAGCTCACTGGTGGGGAATTTGTAAAATTTTATGATAAAAAGTAGCTATAGTCAGTGTTTGATGGAATTTACTATTTTACTTTTTTGCTGAAAATACACATAACTAGTAATAATTTTCCCATCCAAACCTAGAGAGAAATAAACGCAGCGAGAATTGTCCCAGTAGAAGTTCAAAAACCTTATAAGTAATCCATTATTTTAAAGACTTATTCTTGAACCACGGGTTGGTCTAAAGTCTGCTGGGAAGGCTATAGACACTTTTAACTGGTTGAGTAACAAATTAGTTGCTCAGAAGGAGGAGCCCTTAATGAAATCCTAATATCAAAATTTTAATTGCTGGTAACTTATGGTTAAAAGTTAACCCCCTAGATCTGATAGTCATCATTGTCCTGTCAGATTTTGATTTCTGATGGAAGTGCGCCCTGGGATTGCCCTGTAATAGTTTCTGTGTCGGGTACCACATATGTCCAATATGTGCAGTGATAAAGAGGAGGTATCTAATAGCCTTTGTTATCATATACTGTCAGAGCAGTAAATGACAAGTGTTAAGGAAACCTCCCAGCTACTGTAGATTACAAGGACCTAGACCATTCTGTTCAGAACCAGAATAAATGAGTCTGGTTGGAGAGAGTAACCCTGCTATAAAACTAGTGAAAATGGAAGAAAGCAAAGGGGTGAGAGTAAGCAGAGAGGAATAGAGATGTCTCCATCGGAAGGGCTGGAAAACTCTCACACTTTGGCATCCATGTGAGACGTGAATGAAATTCCAGCATGTTTTCTCTCCCCCTCTGTTTTTTCTTGCAGCCTACCCACTCCACTTGAGGTGCTTAAACTCCACAGAGGCCCCAGTTCAACACCTGGAAAAGCTGGCCAGAGATGCATTACAGTACATGGACTTCATTGCGTGTGACCACTCCCTGCGGCGTGCAGATAAGAAATAAATGCTTACGAAATATTGTATGATAGGCACAAATCCCAGAGCAGGAATAGCAGAACAGTAAGCAATGAACATGGAGACTTGGATGTGGGTTTCCTGCTGCTGAAAAGAAAAGGACAGACAAAGGGGAGAAAGTATGTAGCAGATAGGAGAAAAATGTATGGAAGAGATACAGGGACAGATGGTTTGTTGGCTATTACTGATGTATTTTCTAACTCCGTGAGTCCTGCAAGCACTGGGAACATGGGAAAGCAAGACAGACCAACAAAAAGGATCGGTGTGAGAGACTGCAAAGTGGCTGAGAAGCTGGTCTTGCATGCGAGAGATCACAATTACTATCATCTTTCAAGAACACATTGCATTTTTCACAAAAATATTGTCAAATCCATGGGTCTTGTCATGCATCTCTGTCTTGATATGGCTTATCGTGAGATTTGAATTTCCTGGTACCTAAAAGTTTGTGTCTACTTGTCTCCTTCCTGGCTAGCTTCCCTGCATCCTGTACCCATCACCTTGTATCTAATACAGAAGTGCTGGTGTTGCTACTTTGCTTTGAGAAGAGCAGCCACAAGAGGGAGAAGTTCCCCTGAGCGCCTCTAGCGCTTCCTCCGTAAATTAAAAAAAAACAGAATTTTACCCAGCATTTGTAAGGTGGCCTGATTTATCCTTTCAGATAAAACATATTGAATGAGATTATTTTTAGTATTGCAGTTTCACCGTACATCCTGAAACACAGATAAAATTAAGGGCCAGAAAAAAAATAAAATCGTTGGCTAAATTACACAGAGGAGATTGGATTACCTGTTCAAACAGAGCTCTTAATTCTGTATATAAATAGAATCCACAAATACAAGAGTACTGCAGTAGAAAATAAAGCCAGTCAACAGCCCCTAATAACCCCTAACTATTAGGAGTTTCAGTTAACATTTGGACAGCTTTGGTCTTAATTCTTTTAAGTCTGAAGAGGCAGCATGACCGAGGTGGCCACATTTACAATTACAGCGAGCACACACGCTGTTCCAACCCATGCTGGCTTTAGCTGAGTGTTCTCTGGCAGCTTGGGTTGGGATTTTGCCCTGTTAAAATATAATTACCTAGCTGAATGGAGACTAATTTCCGGTTTGAGTTATTTATCTGTAACAATGCACTTGTTTTGACAGAAGTCTATGACAAGAAAAACAAATCAAGCTCCTGACCTTGGCATCATCGCTCACTTAGGAATTTTTTGTACCTGAAAGAAAACCTGCTAATATCCCATCCAAGTAATGAATTAACTTGCATGTTATCAGTAAATACAACAGAGATCTAGCTGTAAAGGAGACACCTCTTACTGTAAGACAGAAATCCAATGTTACTTTTTAAAAATAGAAAAAAGAAAAGCTTGAGAGCATTACAGTACATATGGACAATTATGGTTGTATAAACCATAACATTTAATAGTTGTCTCAAGGACAGTGTTTTCAAATATCTTTAGCAGTGAGCTAATACTCTTCCAGTTTTAAAGTATCACTATGTAATATATAAATGGGAGATTAGAAGTCAAATACTGTGTTGCAGGCAGTCAATAAAAAGCAGCACATTATCTCAATAAACTGTGGTGTTCTTCAACATATACAAACCCCAGTATCTGTGCAGCCCAGTGATCCTTCAAGGTAGACAGTTTTACTGCTGCGACCCCCACTTTGGTTAAGATTGTGTAACAGTTTCCCCTTTGACCTTCTGTTTTCAAATACCTGTATCCATCAAAAATTCCCGCTTCTGAGACTGAGGTTTGCCACGACTGTGCACTGCAAAAGGTGAATTTTTATTTCAACATTTTATCACAATCTTTTTGAACATTTCAAAACACATGAAGGTACAGTGAAAACACTAAGCTTATTTTATTCAATATTCTCTGGCCAGAAGTGACATCTGAAAGTAAAAATTGGAACTATTTTTCTGCATATATTTTATGCAGAGTGCATGATTACTCTTGGGAAGCAATCTGGTTTCATTTGATCAAATAAAATTACAGAATGTTTGGATACAAACACAAATGATCACCTGGCAGTTATTCTCAGGTACACACCTTGGAAAGCATATGCACTCTTTAGGTGTCCATGCTACTGACGTTTTTTACCTTCAGTGATGGCACCTTTCTCCTGCAACCACAAGTAATCACGAGAATTCCCTTGGTCTGGTGGTGTTCTCCCCTGGCACCTGAACCAGCCTGTCTCTGCCATTTTCTGTCCTTTCTCTGCTCTGTACGACCTGCGCTGACAGGCCTGTGGCTCGGCAAGTCTCTGTGGCCTTTCTTATTCTACAGGGTATGGAACATTACAGATAATTTCTGCTGGATGGCACCTTAATAGTTGATCTGCTCCTGCTGTGCACTCTCTGGCTGAACTCAGTCTGCTCTTTGAGGTACCTTAATTGCTTGCTGCAGAGGCTGAAGGTGACACCATAAGCAAATCACCATAAATACATGCAAGCCTCTCCTACAACAGCAAATTAGATGGTTGTAGATAGTGCACAGTATGGATCAGCAAGAGCTGTTTTGCTCTAAATCTCATTTTCACACATCTTCAGACTTTGTACGGAATCCCAGCAGATGCTTGGGAAGACAAGTATCTTAAGTTTATACGGGCACATATAAATCCCTGAATTGCTTTTTGCTGTTTATACTTCATAAACTAATATAGCAGTGAACAAACTGCATTTTCAGAACTGTGAACAAACTGCATTTCATATAAGTTACCCAGTTATGGGCCAGCCCTTGCATTTCTTACTCAACAAGGATTAAATCAAAAGGCAAGTAGTCTGGGAAAAGGTGGTTTTATACACAGCTAGCTAAACTCTTGATAAATTATTCTCTCGAAGGAAAAAGAAAGGTTTCCAGTAGATTTCCCTGTACTTGTTTTCAGAGAAGCTTATGCTTGCCCCCTTAGAGGCTTTCTTCATAAGTGAAGCTAAAGTTAAATGTCTAGTGAGATTGAGTTTCTAGGGATGATTTTCCTAAAACAGGATTAAGGCTCACTGGCAGTGTAACGCAGGGCAGGTAATGTTGCTGCTGCTCATGATTTAAACTGCTTTGTGGCTAAACTCTATTTTGGTTTCTACAGATATGGGTTCAGTACCTCTGAGCTTTAAACTTGGTTCTGTAAGAGGTAAAAAACAGGTTATTTTGGTCTCTCCATATATTTTTCTGGAACAAAATAAGCAACCCTCTCATGATCTGACCAGGTTAGTAACCAGTCCTGAAGTGGTTCTTCAGAGACTTGTAAGGATCATTCCATTCATTTTTTCCCCTCCAGATTATTTCCAAGTTGTTTGTTTGTTGTTTTTTGGGTTTTTTTTAGCCATGGATGAAACATTAGGGAAGTTCTCCAAACTAATAGTCTGTGGTCGATCTGCCAACATCAAGGTCATGGCTAGTTACCGTGCAATGGACAGTTTGCCCATTTTCTCCATATCCACAAAAGTATTTCCTAAAAGCAAACATCAAACAGAGAGCTCTGCTTGACAGATACATTAGTTTCAGCCTAGTATCTACAACATCTATTACAGTTTGTTAATGCCTTGACACCGTTCCCATTGTATCTGAATGACAATTGCCCTATTGTATCTCAATGACATTGATTAACAAGGCAGTTTGTAATTAGATGAGGTAATGTAATTCCTGGCCCTCTGTAAACATCTGGATTTGCAAGTCTGCGCTCCTACTTTGGGAGCTCTCTGCCACACATCACTAATTACGCCATGTTCTTATATATCAGTACCTACATCCTCCTGCTGAGCGTCTATTCTTTGTTCCCAGTACGAGTCAGAGGCTGTTGTCAATACAGAGAAAATCAACATAACTGCCTAGCGCCGCATGTGACATTTAATGAAAATGAAGTAATGCCTAATTTGCATAGCTGGTGTTACTTTATTAAAGCCAGAACTGCAGAAGCTGGGTGCTACAGTGCTAAGTCAAGTGTGTAAGACTGATAGTCTGTGGCAGCGATGGTGTCTGGTACAGGAAGCTACGTGTCCCCCCCCTTGCCTGCCTGCCCACCTCCTGGGTGAGGAATAGGGCTTCTGGTAAAAGTGACAGATTTGTTCATTTTTCCAGGCCCGTCTGCTCTTGTTCTTTCCATTAACTCTGTCTGTCAGAGCCTGTGGAGCAGTCCAGGCGGCAGGGGGAGGAAGGCCCACCCTGCCTCCTCCCAGGGGGTCACCACAAAATGTCAAGGGCAGCTTCCAGCTCAGGAGGGAAACCCCTCCTGGATTCAAATTAGCAAGCTACAAATAAAAAGCTCTATACCACAAAAGAATTGACTTATCTGTCATGCACAAGAAGTGTCTTAAAAGAGAAATATAGGTATATTTTTAACATAAAAAAAGAGCTGTGTATATTGGAAGAACACACAGTCAAGCACTCAAAAGTTTTGAAAGGGCAGAGTTGTGCTCCTTCAGTTTGCATTTCCCCATGTCATTTCGCCAATACTGACAAGGATGCAAAATGCTTATTTATATTTAGGAATATTAATTCTATTAAAAAAAAAAAAGTTTCTGATTCTGACTTCTGACTCAGTTGAGAAGATCAGCAGTAGTAATACATTATAAATGTGTCTTGAAGTAAAACATAACACACCTTCTAACAGGCTGTGGCTCCAGCCACTCCGTCTTAGCTCATTTTCTACTTCGCAAAAGGGGTTTTGTTTTTATTTTATTACCTCTGCAACTCATTTTCTGACCACTATAATAATTTTGCCACTGCACTGGTTTCCAGGCTGCTTCATTGCTCAATGTCTGTGATAAAGCGCGGGGTATTTCGATCCTCCCTGAGGTCCGATGCCATTGGCCATAGCTCCGTCCCGTCCCCTCGGCGCCAGCCAGCGCCAACCCACCGCGAACTCTGGGACTTCACAGGCTTCTGCCTGAGCAACTTTGCAGACACACGGATAGCTGGGCAGGGCAGTCACAGGAATAAAGTTTTATTTGTAGCAGTTTTCAGAGAGAAACCAACTTAACAGATAAAATCTTACGAATCGCACAATGAGAACAGCGCAGTAAAATAAATCAAAGCCTCTACCAAAATTCATAATGATTTGCACTGGAGCCCAGTTTTGGATGATACTAAATTTCCCAGAGAGGATGCTACAAACTCCGTATAAGTTTTTATCTCTGAATTTAATTTTGCAAACCGATCTGCCAGTTAGAATATTTTTTTTCCCCGTTGTTTTGTGTCTAGCGGTTCATCAGTAAATCTCTTCTTTTGCAATCCCGGGTGATGAATTTTTGGACAGCACATCCAGAACGCGCACTGGTCAGATGCCCACCAAGACAAAGCCATCTTCGCACTTTAGGAAGTAACAACGGCGCCCAAACCGCGCTGCAGGCTGGCGCCCTGCGGGGGCAGGGGCTGGCACCGGGGTGCGACCCTCCCTCAGGGTCGGCTGCTCCGGCGGCCGCAAAACTCTCTGCGTGCTTTTAAAGTTCCTCGCTCGGGCAGCCTTGGTTTGGCTCCGCCGCGGGATGTGGACGAGGCTGCCGAGGGAGACGGCGGAGATCGGGCACCCCGGGGCGGGGGGGCCCTTTGCACCCCATCCCCCGGTGCCGCCTCCGGCGGAGGTGGGGGGCGGACCGGTGCACGCCCGGTGATGCTACTTCTGCTGGCCGACGGCGGGAGGGCTTCGCCCCGCCGCGCGGCACCCCGTTTCCCTCCAGCCTCCCTCGCCCAGCAGCAGCACAGCGGAGAGCCGCGGCCCCGTTGCGCCCCCCGGGCCCTCCGCCCGACACCGCGGTCCTCGCCGACCTGCCGCGGGCAGCTCCGCTCCGCGGGGGGCTCTCCCGCCCCGCGCCGCCCCCCTCCATCCCCCAGCCCCGCGCGGTGCCGCCGCGCCCCGGCGCTCCTACCTGCGCGGCGCGGCGCGGCGCGGTGCGGTGCGGTGCGGTGCGGTGCGGGCGGCTGCTCGGCACCTGCTCCCGCGCCCGCGCCCGCGCCGCCTCACAAAAGCGGCGGCGTCAGGTGTCAGGAGACGGACTGCGCGGCCATTGGCGGCGGCGGGGCGCGGCGGGCGCCGGTTGGGCCGCAGGCGGCGGGGGCGGGCGCGGGGCGCTGACGCCAGCGCGGGGCCGGTGGGGAGGCGGGGCCGTGCCCCGCGCCGTCTTTGTGCTCGCCGGCAGCCCCGGCAGCGCCGCCGCCTCCCGCCGCCTCCCTCAGCCCCGCGCGGCGCGGCGGGCGGCTCCGCACCGCATCGTTCCGCTCGGCCCCGCTCCGCTCGGCCCCGCACCGCACTGCCCCGCGCTATGTGTGCCGGCGCTCCCGTGCCTCCTCGCGGCCGCTTCCCACCCGGCGGGGCGCTCCCGGCCCCGCTCTGAGAGCGCGGCGGGGCAGGGAGCCAGCGGAGCGGAGCCCGGACGTGCCGCCCGGCGCGGAGCGGAGCGGAGCGAAGGAAGCGCGGCGCCATGCGGGGCCCGTGGCTGGGGCTGGGGCTGGGGCTGCTGCTGGGCGCGGCGTGGCTGGCGTGCGGGCAGAACGAGACGGAGCCCATCGTGCTGGAGGGGAAGTGCCTCGTGGTGTGCGACTCCAACCCCACCTCCGACCCCACCGGCACGGCGCTCGGCATCTCCGTGCGCTCCGGCAGCGCCAAGGTCGCCTTCTCCGCCATCCGCAGCACCAACCACGAGCCCTCCGAGATGAGCAACCGCACCATGATCATCTACTTCGCCCAGGTGGGGCGGGCGCGGCGGGGCGGCGGGGCTCCGGGCGCGCCGCCGCGGGAGGAGAGGAGTTGCCGGGGCAGGTGGCGGGGCCGGGCCGGGGACGCGCCGCCCCGCGGGGCCCTGCCCGCGGGAGGAAGGGGGCGGGGGGGGGGGGGGGGGGGGGGGGATGCTGGGGGCCGGGGGCGGCCGCGGGGCTGGGCGGCGGCGGCGGCCCCGCGGAGGTGCTGACGGTGCCCTTCCCTTCTAGGTACTAGTGAATATCGGCAGCAACTTCGACTCGGAGCGGAGCACTTTTATCTCGCCCAGGAAGGGGATTTACAGTTTTAATTTTCACGTGGTGAAAGTGTACAACCGGCAAACCATCCAGGTCAGCCCCAAGCGCCGTCGCCGCGCTCCACGGGCACCGCGGGAGGGAGCGGAACGGGTCCGCGGCCCGCCGGGGCGGGGGCGGTGCGGGGAGCGCAGACCTCCCGACGCTTCCCCTCCCGACGGGACGGCGGCGCCCAAAGGGGCCCCACCAGGCCTCCGACCGGCCCCTGCCCGCCCGGGCCGTCCGGTGTCGGGGGGTGATACCCCGACAGCCGCCTGCTGTCCCCTGCCAGCCCGGCCGGGCCCCCGGGCTGCCCCGAACCGCGGAGCGCCAGGGGGAGCATTCCCTGCACGGAGCCCGTGGGAGCTGCCATCCCCGGTGGGCTCCTCACCCGCTCTGGGGTGGCAAAAGGTTTCATAGGGATTTGGGGTGCAGGGAGGTGCCTGTGTCATAGATACGATAAGGAATACGGCTTTGCGTGTGTGTACGCAGCTGCCCTGTACATGCCTTTTGTATGTGGTTCGATGCATGCGCACCTCTAGGTAGGGATAATAAATTACCAGCCTGAAGCCAGGTAGCATAACCTAGGCAGGAAATCTGTCTGCATAGCGATGCACGTTGCAAAGGTGAATGTACGGCTGTATAGCACGGTTCTGGTGTAAGTGGCTTCACACATCTAGATTGGGCAGGTAGTGTATTATTAATGTGGGGTATGCAGTCCCAGGATCATTAATGCAAGCAGAGCTTATTGACTGTTTTGTGGCATACTGTCTTTGCTGCCTAACAAAGGAAAACTACCTCTTGAATACACTTCAAACGCGCTGACTCCAGTGGCTGTGGCTCTGCTCCTCGCTGTCTCTGAGGTTTCGCATAAAGCCATCTTTCAATAAGTATGAGCAGACCTCTTTTCATAGCCTGGAAACACAGGCACCCTGTTGAAATTCTTCAAAATAGGATCAATGTCCTGTTTTATATGCACTGGGTGTTTTGATGTGGTTGTCGGTCTAAAACAGCGGTGAAAGGCTTCTTCCTTTAGAGTACATACCTTAGCTGTGTTCAGACTGATACTGCGTTTTTACGGGGCTAGAGTTTCAGCTGTCAAAAGAGGCCCTTTCTTAACTAAGCATTTCACCTGCTAGGCGAGCCCCGGTGGTGTCGTTTTCTGACTTTAATTGACGGAGGGCTTTGTTTTATCTTGCTCTTTAGGTGAGTTTGATGCTAAATGGGTGGCCAGTGATTTCTGCCTTTGCAGGGGACCAAGATGTGACCCGAGAAGCTGCTAGCAATGGAGTCCTGATTCAGATGGAGAAAGGAGACAGAGCTTATCTAAAACTGGAGAGAGGAAACTTGATGGGAGGCTGGAAGTATTCCACATTCTCTGGATTTCTAGTGTTCCCGCTTTAAATCACTTCTCGTCCAAGCAAAGGGAGAGACGCGAGTCAGAATCTCTTATGAATTCCCAAGTCGTAGCTGGCTTTAAAGAGTCATGGACAGCAGACTTTTTACATTCAAATATTAAAGAAGCTAAATCCTGCTTAGGTTTGTGTACATCTGCTTTGAAGAATTACTACTTATTTTTGTTGTGTTGCAGCCAACAGGCGGGAGACACTATAATTGATCAAACCCCCATTTATATTCTTCTCTCTCCTCCCACAAAATTAGTTCCCATCTCTGTGTCACCGGTGTAATCTGCCATCGTTCCTCCATGGTTTCTGCCTCACACAAGTAGACTTTAGATATTTTCATTGTCCTTTACAGTATATTTTGTAGTTTTGTTTTTAAAACATGTTAATCTTGACTCTTTCTCTGAGTTTAACTTTTAAAAAGAAAAAAAAAAAAAAAGCAAAGTATTTTTGAATACATGGATGCCATGATGGAAGGGGAAAATGCAATTCTTGCTGTGTACTGGCTGGCAAAAGGAGAAATTTCTACACGAAGAACTATTCACAGCCAAGGGTGACTAGAGTATTTCAATATTTCTATGTAATTCTGAGTGATTGTGACATTTAAGGCTGCTAAATGTTTTGATGCTTGTTTTGCTCTTGTACAATGTGGCCAAACTAAACGCCAAGAAGTATATTGAACTTTTACTATTACTCTGTAATATATGTGTGAATATCGAAAATTAATTTTTGCTTTAATTCAATAAAGTTTAAATGGGACTTTTATTTTTCTTAACCAGAAATAAGGTTTCTCAATGCAGGCAGGCGGGGGGAGGAGGCTCGGCGCGGTCCCGGGGCTGCGGCGGGGCCGGAGTGGGCTGGGGGAGCCCCTGCAGCCCTCCCTCTTTTTTCCCCCCGGCCCTGCGCGGGGCTCCGCGGCTCGGCGCGGTCGCGCAAGTCCCGCGGGCGGCGCCGGCAGCCCGAGCGGACCCCTCGCTAGGAAGTTTCCCGCTGACTCTTATCTCCACTTATTTATAGCATTTATCTGTATTATAGTCTATAAACCAGATCGCATTTTATACGGCCGTCTAAAAATACCTGACAATGTATACTTCGATGCTAGTATTATTTATTTGCTAGTATTATTTTGTTTACAGTCTTTTAAAGATGTAAATGCTATAATTTTGCAGTACTCAAAGAGATTACTACTTTTATTAAAAGGTGCGTATGAGGATTTCGATTGTACCTAAACTTTAATGTGAAATAAACCGGTGAAACGACCCCCCCGGGCTGTGTGCGTAGCGCGGCGGCGACCGGCGCGGAGCTGCTCCGCGCCCCGGCGGACCCCCGCCTCCCAGGGAGGAATTTAATTAGCTCCAAGGGGAAGGAAGGGTGGGGGGCATTAATGCGAGCACAATAAGCAACGCTCCTCGCTTTATTCACAGGTCCTGCCCTGGAAATAGACCCGCGGGGGCGCCTCGCCAGCTCGGCCCTTGCGCGGCCCTGCCGGGCTGCTCCGCGCTGCGCGGAGCTCCGCGGAGGGGCGGCCCCGGCCTCTGTCCGAGCCGGGAATGGCCGCGGCCCTTCATCCCCAAGTGAAACGCATCCGCCGCGGGTCAGCACCCGCTCCTCTGTCACCTCGGGGGTACGGGGGCCAAAACGCCTTCCGCCCCCGTGGTTGTCGACTGTCGCATGTCGCGATTGGCGCCCCGCCGCAGAGGGGAAGGCGCGGGCCATCCCCCCCCGCCCCGCCAGCAGCTCATCGGGAGCCGCGGCACCTGCGGCCGCTGGCCAGGAGCCGTGCGGGGAAACAGCCGAGATTTATGAAGAAGGGTTAATAACGGGAGGCAGACGGGTTGTTTTCACTTGGAGTTATAACCTGCCCAAGACAGCCCGCGCATCGGATGCTCCGCTCCTCTCTCAATATGAGACACTTTATTACTTTCCCCTGAAGCCTTTAACCGCGCTCCCGCCCCGCTCCGTCGCCCCGCCCGGCAGAGCTCACCCGCCGGCGACAGGCACGGGCAAGGCGAGCGAAGCCGCTCCTGCCGCCCGCGACCCCGGCGAGGGAGCAAAGCGAGCGAAAAAAAAGAGGAAAAAAAACCCCAAAACAAAACAAAGGAAGGGGAAACAGCAATCACCGGGTTGCGAGAGAACGAGGGAACGGGCGGAGGCCCCGCGCCCTCCCCCGCCCCGGCACCGACCGGCGCAGGGAGCCGCGGGGCTGCCCGGGCAAGCGCCGCAGGTGCGGGGGCTGATGCTGCTGATGCTTGCCTTTTTTTTTTTTTTTTTTCCTTCTGTCCCTTAGCGCGAAGCAAATAAACCCGCCACCTTCCGCTGAAAGTTTTCCCCTGGTTGTGAGAATCTCATTAATATTGTGCAGCTGGAAATTATATTACCCCCGATCGCAGCAAATCACTGCTCTGCGGCGATTACAAAACGCCGCCGTGGCTGCCTGAAAAAGCCTTGCCGGTTCCGCGCCCGCCCAGCGGCCCCCCCAAATCCGACCGGGCGAAGCCCCGTACGGGCAGCGCCGCCCACGGGGCGCGGAGCAGCCGCGAGCCCCCGGGGCGGGGAGAGCATCGCATCGCGGCATCCGCGCTTCGGAGGTAAAGCCGCCCCCGCACCAAAGCCCACCCCCGGCTCCCTGACGGGCCGGGGAGCCCTTGCCGGCGCCCTGGGGGGGGCGGCCTGGTCCCGCAGCCTGCTCCCGCTCCCGCCTCGGCCCCGCCGAAAGCTTCCCCGGCCGCGGCGTCTGGAAGCGAAGGGAAACGTGCCCCGGCGCGGGGGGGGGGGGGGGGGGAGGTGCCGCCGGGGGGGGGGCGTTACTTCAGCGGAACGGCTGTGTTTAAAACAAACCCCCCGTTCTGTTGTCCCTCTCCTCGGAGGCGAGGGGCCGGCCCTGACAGGGGAAGGCCGCGAAGAAGCCCTCGGGTCCGGCTGGCGGGCAGCCGCGGGGGAGCCGTTAGCGCGGTGCCTTACCGGCGCCGCCCGCCCCCGGGCGGAGCGGGAGCGCCCCGGGGTCGGCGTGGCCCCGACGGGGCGGGCAGGGCCGCAGGGCAGCCCCGGGCCGGCCGCGCCCGGGCTTGCGGCCTTTTCCCCGCGCAGTCGGCGTTTTCGCCCCGTGTTTCAGCCGGGGAACTGTAAAAGGAGCGTTTTGTTTCAGCGTTTGCCCGGCGAGGGACGGGGCCGCCGCCGGCCGGGGCGACGCCCGCCGCCAGTCTCACACCTGTGCAGGCGGGCGAGCCGACGCCATCTTCCTCATGGCCTTGCGACCCGCGGTACGCCGGGCGTGTTCCAGGAGAACGGGCTCCGAGAGGGCGACCGAGCCGCAGGAAACCGGGCCCGGGTGCAGCAGCCCCTCTGCGCTGTGCGGGTGAGCGCCGGGGCCGGCTCTGCGTGTCCGCCCGCCCTCGGACGGGCTCACGCGGCTGCTAAGGCCGCCCCGCAGGCGGCAGCCGCCATTTTGAGCGGCGGAGCCGGTCGCGGCCTCCGGACGTGGCAGGCGGGTTCGGCTCCGGCACCGGGCACCGCCAGCCGGGCTGCGAGAGGGCAGTGGCGGGGCGGCTGAGGGGCCGCCGGGGTCGCGGCCGCCCGCGGCTTTTCTCGGTGGGCAGCGAGCGGGAGCCATGGGCGGCGGCCCGCGCCCCCTCAGCCGCGGGGGCGGCCTGTCCCGCCCGCACCGCTGGGCCCGGGCCCGCCGCCTCCTGCCGGCTCCCCTCGCCCCCCGCCGGCCAGGCGTCCCTGGCGGGGAGGCCGCGTCCCCTCAGGGCTCCGGGGGCCTCGTACGCGGCCCCCGCAGCCGTGGCACTGCTGAGCCGGCTGCCGGGCAGGGGTCCGCGCTTCCCCCAGACGTGAGGAGCTGTTGCGCCTTACCCGCCTTTAATGTGTTTTTTCAGTTGATGTAAGTGATGTCTGATTGAATTTATTGCTGATTAGCGTTGAGCATCGGTTTACACAACATGTTTCACTCAGTTCATTAGCATGACTAGTGTTTGGTTTATGAGCATATCTCTAATGGTAATGACCAGAGTTGATTGGTTTCTAATGTGAATATAATTACACAATGTAGGGGAATTAAAGGGAAAAAAAAAAATCCACATTTTCAATTGTTGGGTTTTTAGGGAGTGCGTGTGGGGGCGAGGGGGTGGAAAGGGAGAAACAAACCAACTTGCTTCCGCGCAAATGATGGGGATGCGAAGATTAATAACTCCAGCAGGAGACGGCGAGTTTGGTCCGGCAGAAGAGAAAGTCGGGTGCAGTGAACTCTGGGAACAGTTAACGCACAGCTCCACACGGCAAAACATAATTTCCCCTCTTCTCCCCCCCCCCCCCCCCCCCCCCCAGGTGCAGCTGGAAGCCCGGCGAGTCGGCTGGGAGGCGGCGGTTCCCCGGGAGCCCGCAGAGGCAGGGCTGCCTGCGCGGTCGGGCAGCCGGAGCCCGCAGTCCCGCCGGCGGCTGCGCGGCGGCGGGCAGAGCCGCTGCCCGGCGGCGGACGGGAGAGCTGCGCCTTCCTGCGGGGTCACCGCGAGCAGCTCGGTCGGCGGCGGCATCTCGGACGGCAGCGGCAGTGCCGCCCCCGGCGGGGAGCGCCTCGCCCGACCCGTTGCCCTGATCCTTCTAGGGAGGGGGAGACGGAGAGCGGCAAGCGCTGGAGAGTCCTGGCTGGAGCAGGGTGAAGGGGCTGCAACAGGTAAGGGGAGCGGAGTGGGGCTGCGTGGGCCAGGCACCAGGTGGGATTTTAGAGGGAGGGGACAGTACTGTGAGGACTGGGGGGAGAGCAAGTCAGAAGCAGCTCGCATACCTGAGCTGTGCTTCATCTGCAATCTGTGTCCCTGAGTGTGTCCTCTGGGACTGTGCTTTCCACTTAAATGGAAAGGTGGTCTGGGAGGGGGGGTGATTAGAGCGCTTTGCTGGAGACACCTGCAGTGGCATGTGCAGGGGGGGAGGGGGAAGGCTCAGGTTCTGTGGGGAACCCCTGTAGTGCAGAAATCCCCGGGAGAAGGGGCTTGCAGAACTGATTTTCTTGCCTCCCCTCAGTCAGGGTCAATGGGGGAAGCATGGAGTGTGGTCTGCCAGAGGAGAGTTGCCAAAAGGCCTCTCTTGTTGCTTGCCTAGAAAGAAAAGAGGCCTTGTGTTTTTTTTGTGGAGACTGAAACAAGCTGCGTGCCTTGCTGTGGGAGAAGAGGTCTCAGACAAGGCTAGCAGTAATCAGTCCCTGTATCTTGGGGCATTGTTCCTCTCTGTGATTTCAATGCTCTCGCTGGAAACCCAGCGTGGACTTGAGGCTGCAATGCCTGTACTGGGGATATCTGAACTAGGTGCATCTCCCCCCACCTTCTGCTAGCACCTCCAGGCTTTGTAGGAGAACAGGGCATGGGGTGCCTCTGCTCCAATGGTCCTGGGTCAGTAGAAGTGTCGATCTCAGTGTAAACAGCTGTGTACGTGTGGCTTTCTCCCTCTCCCCCATGGCAACTTTCAGCCTTCTGTTGGACAACAGTGTGGGATTCCTAAAATGAAACAGTTGCTGTTCTGAACTCAAGATGTGCCTGGGATGCTGAAAAGCCCTGTTTGGGGAATTTTCCTTCAGGAGGGAGTTGTGGAGCTATTGGAGAATGGTTCTAGCATTGCACAGGCATCTAGACTTGCAAAAAGATTCCCAAGGGTCGCCTGCCTCTTGCGCCTAAATGACTAACAAAAATGGGTTCAGTGTCATGAGTTTCCCTTGCAGAATGCTGCTCCTATCACTCTTGTTATTAGTGACCTTTTAATTTTGATTCTACCATAGTGTACTAAGTAATACGTATTTTGATCTTACACCTTCTCTTGTGTGCCTCCCTGCTGTATTTTGGAGAGTAATTCTGATTGGGCGAGACTGTGAAATTCTGCTAAGCTATGAGAAGAAAGAAGACCTGAGAAAGATTTTTGAAGAGTTTGAGCAAAATGAAGACAGAAGATGTGAACAATTGTCATTCATACTATAATTTGTGTTGTGTACAGTATGTTAGAAGAAATATCAGTGCATCAACCTGAGTTATATTTCCAGTCAGAGGTGTTGAAAATTTCTTGCCAGAGACATTCCAGCAGTAGTGCTATTTTTATTTTTTTTAGTCTATACAACACTCATTCAAGGACTAGAGGATCACAGGAAGACTCCTGCTTTGTTTGCACTTAATAATCATATAGTGGAAATTCTCATTTCACTGTTGCACTTCATGCTAATAAATTTTAATGTGCTTTTGATATTTTGGGCTTCAGGGTCATTCAAGTCAGGGCCATCCTCCTTGAGCTGCTTCTGTACCGACAGTATTTCCCAATTTTGTCAGTCTTTAGTAACCCTTTTGAAAAGATAAATATTGCAGTGAAAATAAAGATAATCCTGAACCTTTTATGTTAATAAAATCCCAATGCCACTGATTGCATGATAGTTGTTTTCAGCATTGCTGTCACCAAAATAGTTGTGTATTTCTCTGTTATCAAATAAAAATGTTAAGTCTTAAAAAAAACCCAACAAGCAAACAAAAAAAAAGAACATGTCATATTGCTCACTCTATCAGTTCTTTCCTTCAAAATCTCATGTAAAACACTGCAGGGTATTGGTCAGACTACCTGATCTGCTGACCTGATAAATACCATTTCCATTGAAAGAAAGAAACATTTTGTTCTTTCCCATGCATGTGGTACTATTCCTGATTTCATAATTGTTAAAATCTGGTCTGCAGGACTTGAAATTTCATGGGTCAGTGTTTCTTCCTACTTTGATTCTCCCCAAATTCTTGGGTGTATGTTGAGTCATGTTTTAAAATTATTGATTGGCATGGATCCATAACTCCCTTCTAATGTTTTTATCGTTTACCTGGTTTTGTATTCCCAGCTGTCAACAGAGCTGAATTTCCCGACAGTTCTGTTGGGTGAGGTGTGGGAAAAGAGACGCTTTTGCTGTCTCTCTTCTTAATCTGGCTTTGTTGTTCCTTTGTTTTCTCCTTTCTGAGTGATTAATCTCACTATTTTAGTCTTCGAAGAGCCTTTCCAAGGGCTCGATTGTTCTTACAACCCAGAGGATTGCTGCCTCTAGTTTTGAAACGCCTCTTTTGAAAAGGCTGGACCGGTTCTATGCATAATAGTGAGATGAGGCTCACCAATTGTTATATACATAACAGAAATAGTAATTCAGGTAGTCATGCAGTTTGTCATTTGGCCAACCTCTTGCAGTGATGTATTGAGCAGAGATCTTCACTGAGTTTCTTGCAATATTCTGAGGTCCCTATTGTGGCTTGATTAAGCTAATTGAGAGCCCTGCTAATAATTCACCAACATTAATATACATAAACTTCCCAGCTTTGCATTTAACTTCTTGCGTACTTGAAAAATTGCATAGCTGTGACCAAACTCAAAATTAAACTGTTTTCTCAGCCTGAGCTAAGACACCAGTGAGTCTTGAAGTACTGTTTTAACATTACATTTTGACCTATGAAAGTCATATTTGTTTTCCTAATATGCATAGCGAAAGACTTCATTCACTAGAAAGGGCTTTGGAACAGATATGTTGAGAGAAAAATCAGCTTCCCTCTGTATTGGGAAGAGGAGGATCTTTCATTATTAAAGTAGAGCTGCCAGGGCTCAGTTTTCAAGATATGGTTTTAAATTCCAGTGGGTCGTTAAATGAGATTTTTCTGCTGACAGAAATTTGCATAGCTGTGTTGCAGTGCAAATTCTTGCAACTTATTTTGCCCGTGGGATCTTATGGCAGAAGCCAGGAAGCAGTGTTGCTACAGAAATACATCCCGGTCCTGTTACCTCAGTTGTTGCATGCTGCAGGTTTACTTGCACGAGACAAGGATTATTTGGAAAACTAGAACTTTGTAAGAAACACGTCTGTATTCCTTCTTCTTCTCCTGTTTTGTTTTATTTGTCCTGTGGCCTTAACACAACTGAATTATTTTGGTCATGTTTTCAAGATCATGTAAAACTTCTGGATAACTGTGGAGGCATGTAATAGTTTTAGTGGCAAATGCATGGTGGAAGGATACAGTTCACCAAAAATTAAGATGTCTAGGATAATTTTGTGAAAATAACTGGAATGTCTCAGCGTCAAAGCTGTCCAGTGTTATCTGGTGATGGTCACGTTAAGTTCCATCAGTCTAGGGCTATGGGTGCATAGCCTGTTCTAGTCCTGTGACAAACTTTTCCTACTTAAAATATTTATAATATTTTATTCAAGATGCAGAAAAAGAAGAAAAACCCAGTTACAAGCATTGAAACATAACGTATGAAGTAAGGTATTTGTTTGAATAACATCCATTATTATTTTCTCTTGAAATGGCAGATGGTTTTACAGAGAAACCATCTCCCCCTGTCTACCAGCAGTTGTTTAGATGGTACTGAAGACTTAAATACTTATCCTGTGTGGGAAAATAAATAGTTGAATTGGTCTGGAGCTGTTCTAAGACCAAACAAGTGAAGTGCATACAAAAATGTGGAGAATGCAATATCAAGGACAGGAATACAATTTTTGTTTCTGATGCATTTTTGTGTCTTATTATGGCTGAGATGGTCATGGTATAAGGTAGTATTGGCTCCTCTGAAGCCAGGCAAAGTGATGCTTGGGTTCTCTAGCCCATCTAGTCAATACCCGGGGGTTTGGTCGTGACTGCTTTATGCTAATAACAGTGGTAATGCAGCCAAATCCCTTTGGTTATGCTTCAGCATCTGGGAAGATAAATGAGTCCTGTATAACCACAGATCAAATGATAATTTTAGTTTAGTGTTTAAGCATGTTTTTAATGTTCCCCTTATTGTAATATGTTTTGAGCAAAGCTGGAAGGTGTTGCAAATACAATGTAGGGGTGTTATTTCTAAATTGATATAATTAGGAGCTGGTCTTATTAGTGCTATTAATGTCAGGATCTTCCAAAGGAGGGAGGGCTTTTTATTCAGGTTGGCTTCACATGTTTTCTCTTAATTTGAAGTTGTGTGAATATATTTTATATTTTCTGGATATACCTGTCACATCCTACCTTAATGGTGACAGCATATCATACCACATTGTGTTTCTGTCTTACTGTATCTACCCTAGTGTCTAATGAATACTTCTGCACAAAGGCTGTTGTACATAGTGCAGCTGAGTGAGTTCCTGTCTGAGTCAGATGCTTTTCGCTCAGCCCTCTGCCTCTGCAGTTTACGGAAATTTCTCTGCTGTTACACTGTGGCCAGGTTGCAGCTAACCCTATGTCTGTTCTCGGGGTCACAGGAAGAATGCAATACACTTCTTTCTGAATCTGTGCAGCAGGAAAGCATTTTTGCAAGCTTGAAGCAAAGGTACTGTTACACTGTGGGAAGCACTAAGCACTTCAGAGCAAGCAAGGTAAGGTCTGGCCACACGTGACCACTCTCCACGTGTAGGAGAGTTTTAAACCCTTTGCCACAACATTGGTACAGTCCTTTATATCTTGAGATATTGTCTGTACATTCCTTCTCATGCAGTTGCTCATCTGCTGAGTTTCCTCTACCAGTTGTGCAGCTTTTCACCTTTAACTGGTTTAGTTATCTTTCTTCTCATAAAGCCCAGTACTTCAGCCTTGCCAATCAGAAGATGACCCTCTTTGCTGTGTTAATTCAGTTTGTGCCTGCCTCTTTGTATATCTACTTCCTGTCATCTCTGAGATTAACTTAAAATAATTCTTTCCTTTAGTAGCCCTTTCCAGTTTTCTCTACTGCCTTTATAGGTTCTTCATGCTGTGCTTTTCCTTCTCTAACTTAATCTTTCTTTCTTGTTTAGAAGAACCCTGTTGATATACAGTATTAGGATATCTGCTGGAAACCAGTAATATGTTAATTCTGGCTGAAGTATTGGTTACCCGTATCTCTTATTGGTTCCTCAGGAAATGATGGAGGTAGATATCGATGTATATAGTTATTCTGTTGAGAAGCCTACAGTTTTGCAAAACGCTTAAGAGTGTGCTTGATGTGAAAAATGTGTTTATCCGTTTGAAAGCAACAAGGTGCTTCACGTTCTTAAAAGTTAAAGCACTTAAGCATAAGCTTACCAGCCATTTATGCCTTCAGGCTGGGTGATAGAAGAACCAGGGCTGGTTTATATTTAAACTAGCAGATAAAAGTGTCATTTTAATAGTTGGAACTTTCTTTTTGAAGGAATCACAAGCAACAGTCAGCTACTTCTAAGGTGGATCTTGACAAGATGGCAAATGTTGTATGTTTGTGAAGAAAAGAAGACAGATGTGGAGGTTTGGTCTGCATTTGCATTTAAGCCCAAGTTAGCAAGTTTGTTTCTTTGACTAAGTTACTTTATTAAAAGGTACTTTATTGACAGTCATTAGCATAGTGCTGTGCTGTTAAGTGCAGTGACAAAAACAAAGAAAAAAGGTTGCTCAGGATTGTAAATTTATGGGGTAGTTGAGGTATGGTTTCTGTTTTGCTGCACCAAGGAGGTAAATCGCACCTGTTTCTTTGGCTCGCATGGTTTACTTTATTATCTGCACAGAATAGGACAAATGGCTCTTCCCTCTCCCAGTTATGCATGGCATAAGAGCCCAGAAGAATTGCCCTGTTGGTAGCTCCTTAAATAAACATCCATCCAGGTTCATGACTGAGCATGAAGTTTCTCATGGTTCAGAGTTTAATGTTACAAGGGAATAAAATACTTCACACTAAGTAATAGTGAAAACACAGTAGGAGGCATTTTGTTCAGGGAATACAAGCTATTGTCCTACCCTTGTCCAGAAAGCAACATACATCAAACAGAAGACATCTTCCTTACATTCTAGCTAAATCAATGTTATTTCTTCCAGAATACTGCTGCTTCCGCTCCTAGAGATAAAAAAACATAGCTCACTGTCAGTAGATAATTCCTCCTCTTGGGCTTTCTGTCCTTGACCAGTAGAAGTTTTTATTTTTCTTAGACAAGGAGGACTTTCTTTATCCCCGGAAGATTAAATTGCCTTGCTGGCAAATCTGGCTCACTGAAGAAACGGAGGAGGAAGAGCAGATAGGGAAGAAATAGAAAATAATTTCACAGTATCTTTATAGTCTCCTATTGTTAGGATGTCAATTACTATCATACATCATCTATATCTCAAACTTGGTGTACCTTGGGGTATTTCTTTTTTTTTTCTCCAACTAGTAGAAGATTTATCAATTATCCATAGGAAGCGTTTTTTATTGCCGGACTCGTATTTTAAAGTATAGCCATGATGCTCAACGGGATTTACTTTTTAACATTCAATTCAGAAGGATGAATATGAAAAGATCATAGTTTTTTTTATCCAGTTGTGCATTCCATGGGAATAATTGCAGAAAATAGTGCCTTTTCAACTTTTTTTAGTTGGTACTGCTCTGTTTTAAATGCTGTTACCTCACACTACAGAACTGCTAGGAAGGGTAGATTAAGCAGTATTCTATAACCGTGGGCTCTGATTTAACACTGTAACACTCCTTTTGATGAGTGCAGAGTGCATTCAGCTAGTGTAAACATGGGTTTTCCAAAATGGTGTATAGCAGTAGAAAGAAGGTTAATGAACTGAGGAAAAAAAAAAATTGCTTCTCTAATTGACAAAAAGGTCTGCAGGGAGTCAGCCAGGCTGCACGCAGGTGAGGCAAGCAGGCTGTGCTCTGTGATCCTGGACGGTGGTTAGTTATTGATGGCTGTATCAGGCATTCTGATGACTGAGAGACAGCTGCAGTGCGCTTAGCCCTTAGCAGTGGTTTTTTGCCTCCACAGCAATCAGACTTTCAGAATACCAGGAAAGATGGGAAGCACTTACTCACAAAATATATCAACTTGCAAACTTTAGGTACAGATCTTCCCTTTCCTTGGTCACATGGGAACAAAAACTGACTTAACTTATGGTCCTTGGAGGCCAGGTATTCATCCCACCCTTGGAAGGACCGTGCAGGTCCATCACTACACCCTGGTAGTGCTTGTGTGACCGACTTGAGAGCAGCTCCTCTCCCAGAGGCTTTGCTTTCAAGCTTCAGCATTGACTGTGGCCAGAGGAAGTTTGTTAGAAGGGCTCCCAGCTCTCACTGGGAACAGAAGACACAGGGTGGATAATAAGTAGAGCTAAAAGGTGAGAGGTGTCTCCTAGTTCAGCTCTCCCTTGGTCAAGTTCTCCCCCCTTGATGTACCTAGCTCTTGGGTAGAGTCAGTCCTCAATTTCCTTTCAATTAGAGCTCCATCCTGCTTTTCTGTTCCTTCCCATTTGTGGAATTTAATCCTCTCTCCGTTCTATTTTACTTGTATTTCTTCTTTGCTTTCATGACTCAGGACTTTTTTCACTCTTTTCCTTCATGCTATGTCATTTCTTCTGGCTGGAACAGCGTCCTCCTTTTCTGAAAGGAAACATCAGTCCACTGGGAGGATTAAAGGAGAATTTTAAACAAATTCATAGGGAGTCTCAAGCCATTGCAAAAACTGGAAGAAAATGGCAGAGAGTTTCAATTATAGAGAGTTTTATTTCTGTACAGTATAATGTAATTCATAATGTTATCAATATCTATAAAAGCATAAAGAAAAGACAGCAGTAGGAGTTACAAAAAACATAATACAATCAAAAGCCTTATAACTGTATAAAATTAAACTTCAAAATACTGTAGAAGAGGAGGAAGAGCCGGGGCCAGAACCACAAATCACAGGGTATTCTTGAAAAAAAAAACAGCTTTGGAAAGATCTAAAAGTGAAGCCAAAAGATGGAGGAAGCCCCCAAACCAGCAAAAGAGAAGCCCATCTAAGCCAATTCTAGCTGAATAGGTTAGGAACTGAAGAGGAAGGGAATGTTAAGCAATTGGTTTATGTTGTGTGCAGAAAGAGAAAATAGTCACAAACTTTCCTCTGAGTAAAAGGGGTCAGAGAAGCACTATCAATTTGACTATATTGCTGAAGAGTGTTTAAAAAATAAACAAACAACCTCTCAGCTTTTTCTTCAAACTTCCTGTCTGTCTTTAAAGAACAAAAAACCAACTAAAAATACCCACAAAATATAAATCTCAAAAATCATCAGTCAAAACGACAGATTCTCCTTTAAACTTACTGTGTTAGCAGTTAGATCACAAATTCTCTTCCCTTATAATGAACGTGATTAAAACCATAGGGATTCGCTTCCATACCACCTTGAAAAGCAAATAATGCAATGGAGAGCTACATCAATAGTCTTGCGTGCTCTACGCTTAAGTTAACACTGCATTTCATACCGGCTGCAGCTGCTGTTAGCAGGGTAAAGATCTGGATAACCTCTGTCCATTTTCCCCAAAATGGAACCGTTTTTGCCACCAATGCGGACTTCCAACTTGTGGCGTGGGCACAGTGCCATGAAAGCTTATGATGTTTTGCTTGAAATAAAAGCAGAACTGAATGAGAATTTGATGAGAGAAGATCCATAAGGTAATGACAAGTTACACCAAGAAATACACCACATTTAGTTTCTTTGTACTAGGGATGGTTACCATTACTTTACCCTGAAGACTATTTTCAGGTTATTGGAATCTGCCTAACTTTAACTAAGTTGCTTTGCAAATTTATTTTGTTGAGGCAAACGATGATTTGCATCAGTTCTCATGTGTAGGAATCTCTGCTTCATTGCCTAATACAACTGTAACCTTAAACGTTCTGCCTAGAGCCTCTGCAGCATTATGGATCGTTGCATTTGAAATAAGGAATGCTTCTTCCAGTTACAAAACTAAACAAGTGATGCAGTGGGTGAATCTTTCCTTGCAACTTGTAAGAGAAAGGTTGCTGTTTCCCTGTTCCCAGTTAACTAAACTGTTTTGACTCAAGGACAGACTCAGTTTGGGAAGTGGTGATGAAACCTTGGACAAAACACTGGATTTTTAATTTTATTAGTATCTTGGGTTGTTCTTGAGTCAGAGTTGTTACTTCCACCTGGGCTTAACAATCCCTACTTTTTTCTTTTGCTCATAAAATGTTAGGCACTTAAGGCTAATGCGTGTTACTAATATTAGGGTATTCAAGACTTTTTTCCTTGTCAAATAAGCAAATTCTTGGTCTGCTTTTCAAAACTCAGATATTTAATTTTGCTGTTATGTTTTCAAAATGCCATCTTAGTAAGCTGATTTGTTTGTGTTTGAGTTCTAAATGTTGAGTTCTAAATGTTCTTCTGTGGAAACGGGGAAATTGGAGATAAGATACCTATCCCAGGCTAGAGAAGAAATGAACAAAATCTGTGACCATACCCTGGTAGGCCCTAGTGTGTCAGGTCTGCGTTTGCAACCCCGCAGACGCCTGATGTAGTTCTCAGCTCTTGTGTGATACCACCTGCTGATAGGAACTGCTCTTGCAGAATTCTGCTAGCCATAATAAGGTGAACATTGTATATGAATAAAACCAGCTCAGCTTTATTACATGGCTTGCATGCCTGGTAATGAATAGAAGGAAGGCGCACTTCTTCACGAACAGCAGAATTTAATATAGTCTCTTCCTGGAGTTGTACCAGTGGGACTGAAAGTTTATCTCAGCATTTCAAGGGCAATAAAAATCTAAATTTAAACTCAAAACGTCTTACTGGGACAAGACTATCCAAAGGCTGTGTACTGTCCAAACTTTGTTTAGGTCATAGCTGCTTATGTAAAGTTAGGTTATACCAGCTAGTTAGGTTTTATGTTTTTGAGCAGTACCTCTATTGCTAGGAGAGACATAGCAAGTGGAAGGGATGCATCTGAAAGTTCAGCTCTGCGTTACTATTGCGTTTAATTCAACTTCTTACAGCTCAGTGCACAGCTATGTGAAGAGATTCCTAGCTCTTAACCTTAACTGTGCAGACATCTTTAAATCTATTCTCATTCATTGCCATAGTTGGACATCTCAGATATTTGGAATTTGACGTAAATATGAAAGGAGGAAGTGAAAAAGATATCAGGTGAAGGCCGCTATAGCAGGCTAACTGTTAACTGTGAACACAGACTGGAAAGACTGAGTGTGAAAAGTAACCAGATGCGAGCTGGTGGGCTCAGTTCAGAGTTTCAGTGGTGGCTTGTTCTCTTTCCCTGTAGTTTTAAAGGTGGGGGTGGGGAGAGGAGAAACTCAAATGCCGTTTCTGCAACATGAATGTGAGTAAAATGGAATAAGGGAATCAACTGGAGATTTTCCTGAGGTCATGTGAATGATCTGGTGGCAGGGACATCTGTGAAGTGCTGTAGGTAATTACAAGTCACCACAGCTAAATTCCAAGACCCTCATTAGCACTCTTCTTTCTGGAAAGGGTGTGACTGTTGGATTTAGCCACCGTAAAGGAGAAGTGGGGGTTGGAGGGATGTATGAGGGGGTAATTTTGGTGAGAAAGCTTGAAGGGAAGCAGTATTCTCACTTAGTGCCATTTTCTAGCCGTGTTCCATCTCAGTATCCCACTCACCTGCACAGGAATACAACCAGGCTTCCACAGAGCAGGCAGGGAGGAAGGGAAGGAGAGCAGGTTTCAACAGAGTTGAGCAAAATGCCACAAACGCCTTCTCTATTGTGGCTTGCAAAGTCCATCAGCCTGACTTAACAGAGTTGAATGTTTTGAGTTTTCTTGGAGCAGATACCAATGTGAGTGGCCATGGGATGCAAAAAGTGCTGGCTCTCTGACTTCTGTGAGAGAAACTGCAATTTTCTAAGCATTTAAAATACAGTTTGTGGATGACTCTTTGGATAGTCATTAAAGTTACTATCATGTGTTTATTTACTCTCAGTTTGTTTGTTTTTTGAAATAGTTGTGCTATGGGTAGCATGCCCAGTATCTTTAAGGTATTAAGTACAACAACAAGGATTAGGAATTACAGTGAATCAGACTAAATTACATAAACATACCTCTTGTTATTCAGGAAAGGTCAAAAAAAATGTTAAAGTATCTTGGAAGACTAATATGCATGTGGTGTAATCTCCAAAACTGACAGTCTCTAAAACTACGGATACATACACAAAGAAAATAGTTGAAGAGAAATCCTTGCCTTTTATAAATGTCGAGATATATTTACAAATCACCTTATGTAAGTCTCCTGATAAATGTTCCAACTTCTTTTTGATTCTTCTGCATTTTAACTGTCAGTCCCCCTTTTTCATCAGCTCCTGTTTTATGTAGCATTTGTCAATTTTGTCTGCCTTCCCAGGTCTTCTTAGATTTCCTTTCATCTTTTGATATCTGCTTCACCATGACTACTGCATCCTTCTAATTTCCTACACTTTTTGCATACACTGGCATTCAGCTATTAGCATTGCTAATTTTTTTTCAGTCCCATAACAGTGTTTTAATAGAGTTATAGGGTCTAGTCCTTTGTGCACTGAAATCCCCACTAGTCAGATTTCTGTTGGTGGGCAGACCTGCCGTGTTTTCCTCTGATGTCTGGTGGTGTCCAGGCTTCCAGCTAACAGAGGCACAACTGACTCAGCTTTCCTGAAGAATGAAATTGCAACGTACTTCCATCTTTTCCTTGATTATCCCGCTTCACACATACTACATTTGAAGTTTTCTCATTAGTTTTATTACAGGGTTTTTATAAGATTGTTTGTCTTCACCAAGACAGCTCTCCAGCCATGAGCAAATGTTAGCTATTCCTAAGATGCATGGTGCATGTTTCAGCAGTACTTAGCACCATGGTCTTAAAAGATAAGTATTATTATTCAGTAGAAGTGTTACTTTTAACCACAGACATGCCAGAGCCTTTTAAAATGTTGCTGTGTTGGATTGGATTAAGATTGGACAAATATCTAGATGTTCCTAATCTTTCCAAATTTTATTTAGGTATTTATGAGAAGAAAGATTTTTGTTTCTCTTAATGTCTTTTACATGTGTTATTTTTGCTCTGACACTAATTGTGTGGGAGCTATAGAACATACAAATTTTCAAAGCAAATGAAACATCAGTTACAGCTGTATAAGCTTGTCTGGGACATAGCTGTTTCCTCTGACTCACTGGAGGCACTGGTTTGGGGAACAAAAAATGTATTTGTTCTCTGTGTCTCTTCATTATTTGGCTTCCTTGAAACAGCCAGTTGAGGAGCTGGTTGTTTCTGATGGCAATAGCAGTTGCTGCAGTCCGAGTGAAGTATCTGACTGTGGTTTTAAGATACATGACATAGCATATAACGTATACATTTAGCATGGATAAGTTTTCTGTTATATGTTAAACAACTGTACTCTTTTCCTTCACAAAGGCACCTAAACAATTCTATACCAATAATTTAAAGCTGTTGGTATCATAATCAAGTACTCATCTATTCTTACTTGCATGGCTTGCCATTACTTTTTGAATATCTTTGTAATTATTGTGTAGTCATTATATTGCATGTTATTCTCCATAATCTCCCTGATTTATTTTTACTCGCAGGACCAACAGTTGCAACTCCTTATTTTAGATTTACTGCACAAGAGCAAACATAAGATAATGGTGCAAATGCAGCTGTGCATAAGAATGGCTAGTGAGATTTGCAAAGGCCTAGTTAAATGTGCTACTAGCCACACACACATTTTACAAAGATTTCGTAACACCTGTTGATTATATGCGAACATGGTGCAATGTACGGTGCTACAAACATGGTCCCCAGGAAATGTGTAGAGAAGATGAAGTTAGTTATTACTTGCCATTAAAATTCACAGAGCTACTGGAAAAAAGAAAAATAATCAGCTTTAGTATCTTTTCCTTTCTCTTAAATAATATAGTAATTAAATTTTAATATGTAAGTTCTTTGTGGGTCATTAGCGGTATAACTCTGCATATATGTGCCTGCTTCAGAAAACAATTCAGTCCATAATCTTGTAACGTTGAATTCTACCTGGCAGTTTTATTTGAACTTAATTTCTCTTTCTTCTAATGCCGTTACCCTCAGAGTTATGAGGCAGGCATCGGCTGACAGCACCAGGGGAAGGATAGGTATTGGCAATGGCATAAAAGCAGAAGAGGAGGAAAAAGAATAGCTATTGTAGCATTTATCAGTATTCTACTAATAGTCTGCTCAGACACAACTCTGGAATAAAATAGACATTCATACTGCAATTTCTTTCAAAGGTTGAAGCTATTCATCTGCAGGGTTACAAGACAAAAGTCTAAACCTTCCAGATATTATAGCTGTTTCATTGTATTGTTATAATAAGAAGAAACACCAAAAAAACCATTGCCTTTGTGTAAATATTCCACCCCATTCCCTTTGGAGGGAATGCAGATACGGACAGCCATCCTTCCTAGAGTGCTTTTTAAAATAGTGTCTTTACATGTGAAAACAAAACTATCTATAGCCAAATATTCCAAACAGGTAATGAAGGCAAGAGACTTCTAGTTTAGGGCTTGATTGACCATCCATGGAAGTCTACAGAAAGGCTCTTGTTTTCCATGGGCTTTTTATTGGTTCACCAAAGGAGCATGGTTTCACTGTGTGTAACCAGGTAGAGATACACTCCACAAGAGCTCATTCTTTTTTTACTGTAGAAGAGACTTGAGTAACAGGGTGGAAAGGTGTCCAGAGACAGCAGTCAAGTCTGTGAGTTCAGAAGCCCACTGGACATACTGCTATGTGAATGTACGTAATATCCATGGAGACCTTTGTAATTCTGATTCTGGGTGGCAGCTGTGCTGTTAGCTGTGTTCTCTTTCAGTGCCCTTAGTGAACATATACTTTTTAGGCTGAAATAGAAATCCTTATTCACAAAACTGGTTCACTCAGGATTTTTAGGGGAGGACAGTTTAGATCTTGGGCTAGATTCAGACCGTCTAACTGGGAGCATCTGAGGCACCTGAGCTTGGGAGCACTCTCGTGTGGAGACCATCTGACTTGGCCTCTGCAGATGTCTCACTCTTTCTCCTTGATACGACAGTGTTTCTAGGGCAGATAGATACTTTCCTAAATTAGGGACCTCACCAAAGTGCCATCTGTTAGAGGAATGACATTGGGCTTGGCAGTAGCAGACCTGTGACCTATTGCTACTTTTCTATTGGAGGCATTATACTTACAAACTTAAATAAAGTCAACATTTTCTTTCAAGTTGATATGCTTCAGGTTTTGTCCAAGGTCTGATTTAAAAGAGCTCGTTTTCTCCTTTGGTACGATCTGATTGTTAAGCAAGGAGAAAGAATTTCAGTGAGTGATACACGTTGTCAAAGATGGCATTTCAAAATGTCCAAAAATACTTCCCAAAATGGGTTATAGTTACCCAATGGTTTCCTCAAGAAAAACAGGGAATTCATTAAAAAATTAAATTATTTTCATGTACTCAATTATTTCATTTTTGCATTAGTGAAGTCAGTCAGTCTGGTTTGTTTAAAGTTTTAAGATGTGTGGAGAGGATTACAGATTAAAAACCCCCAACATTTTGAATTGCAAAAATGAGCTATTAAATTCTAGTTGAGAAAATGAACCGGAGTGTTCTACTTATTTTGAAAAGCTGTATTTTCTTACAAATATTTAAACTAATGAATTTGTTGAGAAATTCTATATTCTGAAATTAAACTGCCATTGAATTTTCAGTTGGAATACTTTATTGTTATAATTGTAGAACAGAGACAGTTAACTGGGATCCTTCATAAAACCTATTTAGTCAAAATATTAGAACACTGAAGTGGTTTCAGATTACATTAGAAAGCACTTGTCATATTCAAGATCATTGACAGAGAAAGGAGGATGAAAAAAAAATAAGTAATACCATATCAGTATTCCACATAAGCTTCAGGTATTACTATTCTATGTATTTTACATCATTTGTTCTTCTATAGTCCATCATGTATGTTGGATTTATGCAAGCTGAGTGAGAACATTTAAAGAAAATACTACTTTCAAGTGGAGTGGTTTTCCATGCTTAAAGTTAAGGGTGATAATTGCATGGTATTTTTAAGCACAAGTAGTATTTGGTAACTCTGTAATAATTAGGCTGATGTCTTCTGGTTTTCTCTGTTCTCACTAGCCAGCCCTTGAAGGGAAATATTTTGTGTGCACGTTTCTGTTGTCTGCCTTGTGTCAGAAAATGCATGTAAAATGCTACCAAGTCTGACACCTACTTTGTCTCCAGTGTTTTCCTTGTGTAAATAACTACCCAGCTGCATGAAATAGGAAAAATACCTCCTGTTTGACACAAAACTTCCAGCTTTCTGGAGGTTATTCTCAGTTGAAGTCAATGAAAGGGAATATAACTGGGCTTGTTTTATGTGAGATAAACAGGCATGAGAAAGTCTGAGAGATGAATTTAGCTCGCCTTTTTTGGTGAAAGTTTCTGGCAAGTGAAATGCCTAGATGAAATGAAATTAACCCCACTGCCTCCTGATTCATGTATGAGGGGTTTTGCCGTACACTTTTTTTCACCTGGTTTTATGGACAACATTGAGGTTTCCACTGTCTCAAAGTCCTAAGAGCAAGCTTTTGTCTCCTTGATAGCTGAAGTAAAAAGAAGATGCTGTTCTAATTACAAATGAAGAATTTAAAATTTAACATTAAAAAGGTAAAATAGAAACACAGTTACGAGAGACTAGGCTTTGTTCAATGCACTTTTGTATTGCATCGCTCACTAAAGATTTTCAAATGCAGAAGCATAAGAAGATAATTTCCTTTTTTGACACTCTTTACCTTTGCAAAGTTACTGGGCTGTTGACAGGTACAACAAGACATGTGCTATGCTTACATGCTATTAGTGCAGTAGGCTTTGAAAAATGTCTAATGCATTGGCATATCTGACAATTTAGGGTATTAGTTAACAGTACCACTCTGTAAATAGAGTGAATTTTAGCTACAACTGCTGACTTGAGCATTCAGTCAACATCTGCAGTACAGAGCTGAACTATATACAACAAATAATGCCGGTTTATGCTATAGGGATGGAAGTTGGTGTTATACAGTGTGTATGGTTCAGTCTGAGAGCAGTGGTAATTGCAATATATTGAAGTTTTGAATTGTAATAAAAATAGAGACCATTAGTGGATACCATTTATGTCATTAGTATTTAGTGGCTGTGTGTTGCAGCTTTTTTAGTGCTCATAAAACTGTCTCTGCTTGCAGATATGTGACAGCACTGATATAAATTTAAATGTTTAGAAATCCGTAAGACATAAAATATAGATAGTAAATAGGGGCATAACATTATAGACAGAACCTTAATAATTTGCACACAAATGTTTATATATTTGCATGTCTAGTGCAGAGATTAGCATAATGGTGATCACATTTATATTACAGAAGAACTTGGTTAAAAAGACAATAACAAATAAAGTAAAACTGAAGCACATCATGCAGAAGTAGCAGAGAATTCTTTCAGGTCCCCAAAAGGGAATTTGTGATGTTGGATGGTAAATCCTCTACATACATCTGGTGGGATATTGATTTTTCTCTTTATAGACTTCTTACTAGTTACAATACCTGTTTCACTAACTAGTATTACAGTTGATCTTAAGAAGTTATTATGTTAATTAACCAATAAAAAAGAAAATAAGATTGTTAGGGAACCCTAAGATAGAGATTGGCTGGCACTTCTTTAACACTAATGGAGCTATCCAGCATAGGGAAGGTCGTATAATGTCTAGACCAAAACAGCAACATCTTGCCAGGAATTTGGAGGCTGGTGTGAGGGCAGTGAAGGAGCTGGCTGAGGAGGGTAGGGTGGGAAGGAGTCCAGGAGTATAGCACAGGAGGATTTCCCTAAACACCAAGCATTCTACATGAGCCAAGCATGCAAGCCACATTGTTTGGGCTTTGTTTCAGAAATTAAAGAAATTTGGAAGCCTGTTTGATTTCCATGCAGAAAAAAAGGGAAAGCTGTCGTCTTCTTTTGATTTAAGGAACGTCACTTGGATTCTGCTGGCAGTTATTCTAGGATCTTCAGGAGATTTCCACGAGGGTTGATTTTTCCTTTAAGAGGCTGCTCATTGTGCTTTACTGTCCGTGGTTTCTGTGTCAGTGATGGATTTGAAGCAAGAGATTCTGAGACTTGTCTTCTGCACACCCCATCCCTGTCATCTTCAGCTCTGACCTTTACATCCTGGAAACACCCTGGAGGTTTGTCGCAGAGCTCTCAGGGGATTTGGAAATCAAATTACACACCACTAAGGTAGAACATAGAATACTATAAAAACACTTCAGTCATTAGGAGTGAAGTGTCAGGAAGCGGTGTTAGAGAATGAATCTTTCCAATTAATTTTCCTTTCAGAGCCCTTTTCTCAACGTTTTTAATTCTAAGTGTGTATGAATGCTTTGGCAACGTTAGTTGTGTCTTTCAGAAGAAAAGAAAACCTTTGATAAACCTTCTGAATCTCTTGACTAAACAATGATCACACCCTGGTTGTTTTGGATCCTTGTAGATAGGTGGGAAAGATGAGTGTGAATGATGGTGGGAAAGTACATTTGCAGAAAGCTTACATTAATAGTTGTTAAGGTTAGAAAATGAGATGCTTTTCAGGAGCTCAAGTAATAAGCAGAAGTAAAACATAAGCTTTTTGTACAGCGAATATAAATAATTCCTTCTGTGTCTCCTAGTATTTCTTACTATCTAACTATGGAAAGTCTTAAACTGGAAATCTTATTGTTCCTTTACAAAACATATTTTTGTCTGTTTATCCGTTCAAAACAGACTAAAATGTAAATCTGTAAAAGCAGCTTCAAAGCAGCTATTTATGTTCATCTGAATTCTGAAATCTTTTTGAAACTTTTGGTTTTATTTCTGATTGCAGGATTCAGTGTCACTTCTTAGCACATTGAATACTGATGACTTTGAAAATACAGTATGGCACAAAGCGATAACTTGGCAGTGCGCACTACCCTGCTGAGAGACAATTCTAAAGGAAAAGTGATTTTTATGCTGGGGTTTTGGTTGATTTTAGAATTAGAGGAAATATTAAAGAGCATAAAAAAGCTTTTAATTCTTCTCTACACCATTAAATTGCTTGCTACCTTATTTATCCAAGAAACAGCTACCTGAGAGTAGAGGCTGCTTTCTGAAGCCATTCTCTACATCGAATTGTACTAAAGCCACTAAGGGATTGAAATCATAATACAGGTGAACAGATGAGTTTTGCAGTAGAGAGTGTTATGCTTGACTGTTCCTGTGCCCACTTATCAAAAGCATATATAAAGGAAGAAGGGTATTAGACTGATTTAAGAGAAGTGGTCTCTCTAAAACCTATTGTATCATAAGGTAGAAGGCAGAAGACTGGGTTTCTGGCAAACCCTGTGTAAATCTGGGAAAATGCCATCCTTCAAGATACTCTTGTTGGAATAATTGTAGTAACTGTAGTTACTGTAAAGCCTGACAATAAGTCTGAGTGTAGCATATTCCATTAAGCAGGACAAGCAGATGTAATGTTTTGAGTTGGAAATGAATGTTGAAATAGTGGTACTTGAAAGTACCTGTAGAACTATGTAAAGCAGATTTTCTTATTCTTGATAATGTGTTTTCTCTTCCTGTATTTTCTTACATCTATTTTTTTTTACGTTCACTTTTGTTCTGACTGCTAGGTGATACTTGGTATCTAGTTGCTCTCTTGTACTTTCTCGTATCTTGCAGGTAGACAGTATATCATCCCAGATTCTTATGGGGCATTCAGCCTCATTAGGTTACCCAAATTACTACAGGTCACAGCTGAGACGCATTAGTGGAATTTAATAGGAAAGCTTGCCCAATATAGGCTCTGCTGTTCTTACTGCTTGTTATTGCTTTCATAAGAAGCACAGGAGATTATTGAGAGATATGTTTATAAAATACACAGTGCAGTACAAGCTACACACCAGGTTTATGCCAAATTAGGTCTTGAACCTGAATGGATTCAGGCGTCTACTGCAGTGTAGATTACAGTTCACTGTGTGACCTCACACATGTAGGTTGGCCTCCTCCTGGCTTATTTAATCCATCTGCAAAATTGAGAAAAACAAGTGTCTCCATGAAAAAACAGGTATGCATCTGGGCCCAACTGTCCTGGGTAAATAAATTCCAGATAAGGCAGTGGCTCAACTGGAGGGATAATAAAGAGGAAATGTAAGTCTCTGTCTTCTACACACATTTATCATTAACTTAGTGGCGTACTGTGTTTACATTTATTGGGTATGTTTATTCTCACTGGACTTCCAGCAGAACAGATCTGGGGTCATCGTCTTTTCCTGCAGTTCAGTACACAAGAAGCACTATGTGGTTAGTCTTATTGGAGGGAACATAGGCAGCAGGCTTTAGTGACTTGCGAATGAATCAATAAAGCATGTTCCTGTAGGTTTCTCAATTGTCTCTTTCATTAAGAATGGAATTGGGCAGCGGAAGATCAATTTTTGTGGCAAATCAAGAGGTTTTTTAGCAGTCCTTCATTTAGACTGTGGATTTTTGGAGTAACAAAGCTTTATCAAAAATATTATACAGGATTTAAACTGCAACAAGAACCATAAATAGTTTAAATGTCCTTTTTCAGAACACTTTTTTGAACTCAGAATCACGTGAGACCTGATCTTTAGCAATCCCCACACTTGACTAAATCAGTGGAAAGCTGCTAAGCTCCCACAGCTGAGGAACATGGCTCACGGAGTAGCTGACATGCCATTGGTAAGAGATACTTGGAAAGGGAAGTATTCACAAAGAAATGTTACTGTTGTCTAAGGATATAACTGAGAATCGTGTCTTTGTATATCATAATTGCTTACAACTGCTCTTGGCAATTGAGATGTGTGACATAAACTCTGCTTAAAATGCAGTCATGCTTTAGAACATGCTTTTTTAACACGCTCATCAAGTAGGAATTTGTATTTGCAAATCCTGAGGGAGCTGGGGAAACATGGATGAGCCACAGTGCTGAGCCCAGACAAAAATCAGCTGAATCAAGATCAAGAGCAGCATCAACAGTAACACTTAGAAGCCTTTTTAAGAACTGATAGGCATTACTTTCCACATACATAGATAATGTCGTAAGACGTTGGCTATCAGTAAGTTGCTACATATTCCAAAACAAGTCTAAAACAAATGCGTTATACTGTATGTATGTACTTAGCTTTAGCTTGCATCTACATACCTGCAGAATATAAGTGTTCTCTGGTAATTCTCTGGGGAGACAGTTACATTCATTTTCTAGTAATTACTATGTAAGAATTTATTCATGTTACCTATATGTAAAGAGCTTATCAATCATTTGCTTGGTGCAAATCTGAATCTTGATTCTGTGCTGTTGTTCCCTCTTTGGGGTACCTACACAGGCATCCTTCTTGGTTGACTGTAGAAGCATGTAGAGTTATGTTTGTCCCTAAAGGATGCCCATAAATGCTATACATATACAAAATTAAAATGTTACAGCTCTGCTTGTGGTGCAGTAATAGATACTGGTGGTACAGTGCCTTAGTGGGTGTTTGCTAGTTCCATTTTCTGTTACACAGTCATAATTTGTGATTCTGTTTTGGCATTGTTGTGTCACAAGCCTTGGTGGTCAGGAACTTAGGATGGGTGAACTTTGCAGGATCTAGAGGGCTGACTAAGATAACAGAAATCTGAATAGTTTTTCAGAGTTTAATGAGGAGTGGGCTTTTTTCTCTCAGTGTTTTCAGGTGTAAATCTCTCCCTTTTCAGTGGTCTGTCAGTTTTTGGAGGATGTCTTATCCAGGAGTAGGAGGCAGCAAGCTGAAGCTATGTGCTTTCTGTGTAGAATAGCTTGTTCCTTAGTTGGGATGAACATCAGCAGATGTTTCTGAGGAGCTTTCCTAAGCAGGGTTTTAATATTTTCTTTGATGTCCAGAGGAGAACGCAACTTTAGCCATGTAGACTTCTCTGAAGCAATTAATAATGTAATAGCCATAATTAAGGGTCTGTCACACAGGAGTATAAGAGAGGAGTAAGAGACAACATTATTCATTGTCATGTTTACGGGAGAGGTTATAGAGCTCTCACTGGAGACAAACTGATAGCTGTCAGTCTGGGAGACTATTTTTGCACTCACTAAAGGTCAATTGGTATACGTTATTTATTTTGCTTTTCACAGGTTCCATTGCAAAGAGGGCCCAGAAACTGAAGGCTTTATTCTTTCTTACTCAAGAAACATACTTATTCAAGTCAGCAAGTAGTTTGATTGAATGAGGGCAGGGAAGCTAGTCCATAGTGGAAATTTTTTAAAAAGAGAGGTGAGTGGCAATTTTCTTCCAAAACTTGTGTGGCTAAAGGAGAGGAAATGAAAAATATGGTGAGTGGGGTTGCCCAAAAATTAGATCCATCCCTCAAAGCTGTGGGCAAATGCTGTGTTAAACTTGTCATAATTTCCCTCTGAGAGTGCCCCCCCAAAAAAGGAATGTATTTGGATCTGCTCAGTAGGAGGAGAACATAGATGGCCTTAATTCTGGACTGATTAATCCTTCACAGTAAAAAAGACATGCTAAGGATGTGTGCATGGGATTGCTTGCATATCCAGCTCACCCAGATTGTAGTGTACCAGCACCTCCATGGGCCCAAAATATGGAGTGCCAAAGTGCTGTGCTGTGTAGCAGGGAGTAGTCAGGGAGTGGAAGTGACAGCCTGACACACTCAATTGAGAAGACATGCGTTTAAGTGTGGGGTAATAAACGTTAGTGTAAACTGCGGAGAGGAGATGATGGATTTTCCATTTACAGATTAAGGCTGGAAGTATTTCAGGAAGATGTGTTTTACTCAAATAGGACTTATGGGGATTGATACAGAAGTAACCAAGTAAAAATCTGACGTAGGAGGTCAGACCAGAATGTCTGATGGCCCCTTTAGATCTTAAGATTTTTTTAAAACATTAAACTGAAACCTCTCTATGTTAGAGTTTTAATAGCACATCTCAGTGGACTTGTAAACATCCCAAGCGGCATTAAGGTTTCAAATGGGATTGTAATGTTTGCATGAACCCATGTTGCATGCCTGAGGACAGTTGGCCTTATAATCCTTGCGTGTGTAATGGAGATATCCAAACAGTGGACATCAGCAGTTAAAAAAGACAAATGTGTTGTGGATGAAAAGAAAAAGGAGCGTCAGTGAATATTAAAAAATATCAGACTGTCATAGAAGGATAATACTGTCTTTTGGCTTCAGTTCCCCAGATAGGCATTTAAAGCCCTCACGTAAATCCTACTGAAGTGAGGGGCTGAGGGAGTTCCACTGACTTCAGTGGGATCATTTTGAAGAACAGGGTAAGTCAGTGATTCGTAGTGGACTAGGACAGAGAGGTGTGCTCCTGACAACATGGTCATCATTTCCATCTAAGGCTCTTCTTCAAGCCAATAAAATTTGAATGATAAAGGAAAGTCCATAATAAAAACTTGGTGAAGAAAAAAAAAAGTCTAGAATGAAAATTTTGATTCTTGTGCTGCCCCTTCCTCCATTAAGCCTTGTGGGCTTTGCCTGAGCCTAGGAAATGTACATGGAAGTGGCCCCAATTAGTGATTAACAGTGCTGTGGAGCTATAAGGTGGAATAGGATTAGGGCCTTTACCAAAATGCCCCAGGGTGAAACAATGCCACTTCTGTCTGGATAGAAATAGTTGCCAAAACTTGTCCTTTGGGTTGATATTTTGTTAAACAGAACACCCAACCAGCAATGTTGAACTATGTTATTTTAATGTTCTTAGGCAGAAGTTTAAGTCCGTTTCAAAAAAACCCCAAAGTGTTTTAACTTGCTGTATAGAAAAATAAAATGTTAAAGTAGAAAAAAAAAGTATTTACCCAAACCAAAATTCTTTTGTCATTTCATGAAAATGTGGAGTCCCTTAGGCATTTGTAGTGTTTTGAGATGACTGCCTTACTCACAGAACACTTAGTTACTTCCCAGTTCTGCCTTACATATTCACAAGTTGGTATGGTTCACAATTATCACAATAATTAGTTGAAGAACGCAACAATTAAATATTTGTATGGCTTATTATAATGTTCTAAATACTAAATGATTCTGACAAATATTCTCGGAGAGATTTGACAGCTGACCTGCAGATTGTGCACTGCATTTGCTTACATATTTAAGCTACTAGTAAGTCTGGGAAGCTATAGTTTATTAATTCATTATTATTTTATTGATGTTCAATTGATGTCTTATTAAATGTAAATTAGATATTCGGGAATAATAATTTAATGGGTCGAGGCAGGTGAGATTCCCTCAGGATAGTTTGTAATGAAGTTTCAAATTGTTAATAATCCTAAGATCATAAATAAATTATTAAGGGTGAAACAAATGCAAAAATACTGAAATAAGCTATGAAACTGTTAAGTGGTGGTGAACAGACACATAATCTGCTGGGAGATGAGTGTGATAATCTACATTTGGCACTAAGTCACGTAAGTCAGAATCACATCAATGCTCCCCACTCCTTCCAACCGGTTAATATTTAGGCATGTAGCTACCCCTTGTATCCCATTATTATGCTCTGCCACTCTGTTCACATTGTGCTTTGCCTGGGAACAGTGTTAATTTAATACACTCAGCTGACCTCGGAGGCACTGGAATGACGAGAGCAGCAGTCCAGAGTGCTGCAGTATATCCTGCTGTTAGCAGAACTGTTGGGGAGACCGTGTACTTCTCTGGACAGTCGTCTGTGAACTCTTTTGGGAAAAAGGGAGGGTGCTGGCTCTTTGACCACACGGTAGGTGTCAAGAAGGACACATCCTCTCACTTAGCTATCTTTCCTCTTTTTCATGGAAGGCAGATTTCCCAGTTGCCTTTCTGATTTTTCTTGAAGAGTTAGAAAGGAGACCATAGGTCTCCCTCAGATAAGAAAAGAAAGAAAGGAGAACCTACCCTTATGTAAGAAAAGAAAGGATGTAGAGAAGGAGAGGATTCTGTTAGTGTAAGCATTTTCTGGATTTTTTTTGGATCCCCAGCATCCTGCAAAGGTCTTAAGAGATCCAAAAAAACCACTTTTCTTCAGTAAAAACACCACTGCTATCCCAGCCGTTAAAGACAGAGCTAAATCCCAAGGGAGTACTCAGTATCTGTGTTTTGTACTCAGTGCAGTGGGAATTGCAGAAATGCAGCACTTTGCAAAAAGTGCTGCTGGTAATTTGAAGGGTTAAGTCATGCAGCAAGTTAGTAAATGTAAAGAAGCTTAGTGCCTAAAATTAATTTCTTGATATTTTTGTCAGTGGAAGTAAGGGACGCACTGAATTCTGAAAATCTGGCCCCATGACTACATGTAAGTAGTGGTGACACAGGCACTCAAATAGGGATTCAGATGTATCCAATGTGGAATTTTGGCCCAAAGTAATTTTGAGTAACTTGATAGATGGTTTTGCTGTAACGTTAAAGCTGAGGGTACTTCTGTTCCTCATGTGGTAAACTCAATTAAATTTTTTTAGAACATGAACAAAGAGATGGCTTAGTCACTGGCTTAGACTTTCACCTAAAATTATATTCCAGGAATTTGATGGTTATTGAATGGCCCGAAGGGTTGCAAACTAGAAATTTGGCTTAATACAAGGTACAGAAAAAAGACGAATATGCTGCTTGTCTGATGAAAGACCTTGGTTGCTAGGAAGAGAGTATTCAAGTGTTTGCTTATGTTTTGCTGGGGTTTTAACAGTGTGGAATAAACAGATAACACTGTGCCTTTTAAGTAATATTTTCTTAAATAGTGGAACTATAACCTAATTAAGAATTTGCAGTAATCCCGTTTCCTCAAAAATTGAGAATTACAATATCTCTGTAATTAGTGCTGTATTTTTCAGACATAAATCTGCTGGCTAATACATTTTTATATATTTTTTGTAATTAGAGAGTTTGAAATCAACTTGCTGTTGAAAAACAGAAAATTCTGATGCCACTCCTTAACAGGGTAAGGACAGAGGAGTCACTTGCATGATTTGCAGCATCCGTAACAAAATGATGTTCTTTATAGTAGTTGTGAATGGTTATTCCTGTGCATCTGCCAGGAGATCCATTGATATGGAAAACAGATCCAGCTTGAATCATTCTTCTCTTTTTCCCTGATGTGCCGGTCCAGCATGGTCTGGTGGCAAGTTCCTGTCCATACAGTTGCTTTTCTGGGGCACTGCATTAAGCAATTGCTTGGGGCACCAGATGCCTGTTCCTCCTTCTTCATGTGCCTGCAAAGGCTGGGCTTGGAAGAAGGTCCTGCCCTGCTCTTGACATTGTTTGCACACTCCCCGCATTTCTTGTGACTCATGTCAGCGTGACAAAAAACCCTTCCCAGGCTCTGCTTGCTGCCACAGATCCAGGAGTGCTGTGAGAGATTAATAGAAGATGGTTTGTAAGATCCCTGCCACTTTCTCATTTAGGAATGAGAAGTCTTGAAGTTAGTTTCATACTTGGGGCTCCTCTTTTTGATGTTTTCTTGTCCTGCAAGAAAATAAGATATAAATTACTTCAAACACAGCACCTTCTGCAGCTTTTATGCAGACAAAGGTGTTATTATAATTGAGAGACTTTATCTGTCTTTGTAAGAACTGAAAGATTAAATAGGCATTAAGCTGTTTGGGGCCCTACATCCCTCTGGTGTGTGCACATAAAGCTGGGTTCACGGAACGCAGCAAGCCTCCTGCAGCCTCCAGGAACACCTACAGATTTGTGGTTCTGCATTTGCCCTTGTCGCCCTTTAAAATGCTGCTGTTACCGTTGTTGCTGCACATCTTTATTCGATGTTACGTATGGTGAGGTGGAGTAGAGGATAACATTCATAGTAATTGGTAATCAAAATGAAAGAGGAAACAAAAGAAAAGGCCAATAATGCAAGACTATCATTAAGTGCCAAACACAATTTGTCAAAGGTGTTCCTTCTAAATCAGATGGAGGCAACATTTTGTCTGATTGGTATCGCCTCAGTGACTTCAGTACAGTCTTGGTACTTCTGGCTAACAAATATGAAGAATTGTGGTATACCGTATGCTTGAACAATAAGACCAAAGAACTTAGTGAATTAGTAACCCTTGACTGTGGTCGGAAATCCCTGTAAAACGGGGATTGGCAATGTCCAAGGGTTGGAGCAGATACAAATCACATCTATGGCCTGATTAGCTATGAAGCCAGCCTTGTAGATCAGTCACAGCCAGAAGTGCAAAGCTCAACAGCAGACTGAGCTCAGTAGTAAATATTATAGCTCAAGGAGTACATGCCCTGGTTCTTGGTGATGTTAATGGAAAAACACCTATTGGCTTCGTTTGGAGTTTGAGCTGTCTGTTCGAGGAAGTGTATTAAGTATTTAACCCAGCTGTTGCCCATCTTTATCTGCACATCTTAGCCTGATTCATTTAATTACCAATATAATGTGTTCTTGGTGCAACTTAACACTATAATATATTCTTACACAATGTTACTGTGGTGCAGCTATAAGTCAATTCTGTGTTTTATTTCAAAATACAGGGTGGGAATAGAGAAAGCAGGTGTCATACAACAGAGGGGCAACCTCATAATAGGAAATGGCATTTCAATTACATTTTCAGAGGGGGAACAATATTCTAGGTATTTTCTGTATCAAAACATTATAGTAGCCTGTTGACAGAAGCGAACAGCTCATTTTTTCTTCACTGGCTTTCATAAGACTTCACTGTGCAATAGGAGTCCCTGACTCTGGCAGCACGCTTTTTCGTCTGTGGAGATGAAGGTCTCCTAGACTAAGCAAACCATAAGAACTTGCCCCAAGTCCAAAGAAACAGTCTGTGGACTGGAATCCAGGCGTCGGGATTCATGGCCAGCGCAACTTGCGCTTGAGACCAGGCTAAATGTACCTCTAGTAGCTCCTAGAAGGAAAGAGTAATACTTATGTGTGCATACAAACCTCTGCGTCTGGCAGCCTCGCACCTGGCTGAAGACAGCTCTGCAGTAGGAAGGTGCATCACGGCTGCATTTTTCATCAGGGGACTATGCTAATTTTTTGCTGCAACAACTGTATATAACCTGACAATTACTCGCTCCAGTCTCTTGGATTAACTTGATCTGTGGTTGAGTTTAAAATCCTCTAATGATTATGTAATAGGTACAAGATAGCTGATAATGTAACAGGCCTTTTCTAATTTTTTTAAAGCTGTATTAATGTAATTTCTTAGGTGTCATCATGTCTTTTTCAGCATCAATCTGTTGTGACTCATGCACACACAGCAGAGGAAGAACAGAACCTACCGCAGCCTGTGAGCAGCAAGAAATTTCAGCTGGATGACTGCATAAGGGGTTTGCAAGATCGCCAGTAATTTTTTATATGCAGAGTTAAATAGAGCAATAAGATGGAATTTAAGCTTTAGTGCAATGGATTGAGGCTCTTCAGTCAATCAAATTATAGTTCAATCAGTTCATTTTAATCACTTCTCTGGAGAGAAGTAAACCCCTATGTTGAAGAATATGCAGCAATTTTATTGATGGAAAGTTTAATTGTTTCATTTTTCCTTACCGTCTGTAACACACTAGACTTTTAATCAGTGGGAACTGAAGTTATAATGAAGTAAAGTCCACTTTCCACAGTTCACAACTAGCTGAAAATAATTGGGTTGAGACTCCCATCCAGACAGTGTAATGCCTCTGGCATTTTCCTGAAAACTACACTTAATTGCTTTGCTGATGTTGTTAAGTGGTCCTGAGGGGGATGAAGTAGTAAAGCTGCCCACATATGCAGGGAAACAATACACAAAAAATGTCTTACAAGGTCCTTAAAGGAGGACCAACTAGTGACTAGAAGACAGTGTATGGCTTTTTTTTTTTTTCCTTTTCCTTTTCTATACCAGAGAGAACACACAGGAGAGCCTGATAAAATAAACTGTGGAAATTCTATAAACACTAACTATTTTTATTTAAGGGCAGAAGGCGTAGGACTAGAAGTGCAGAAAGCATCAAGGCAGATCTCTTGCAATCAAACTGGCAACTTAAGGCGAGCCCAACTCACTCGGCATTTTTATGCTGAACGCGGATTAGCGTTGCTGCCTGTCTTCAGCACCTTGGGCTGAGGACCAGATGTACTCCTGTCTCCAGGGAGAGAGGACAGCTTGCTCTCTTTGCTCTGAAGTGACAGGATGTGAGCCAGCTATGAGCTGAAAGCCTTGTCCGGGCATCAGTGGGACTAGTGAGTGTACCCCATTAGGCTCTAAACGTAGCCAGAGGAGGAATAGCACTTTGGAATTTCTCCTTATTTAATGCATTCATGGGAAACCCTCCTCAGCTGAATGGTGTTTGTTTAAAATAATGAATTAACTACTAGACTCAAGGATATTCTGATGCAAAAATATGTTAGTTAGCTAATAGAGAAAAATATTTATTTATGACACGAGTTAGGTAGTGCCCATGAACTTGAATTCAGGGTTGGAACTGGAGCTGTTTTGGGGAAGTGAGGACAATAGAGCTAATTTAGCTTTATGCGAGGGGTGGGGGGTGCATTCCTTGTTTATTTACATATGCAGGCACCGTAGAGTCACTCGCTCTCAACAGCCTGACCTTCCTCAGCAGGTAGCTGTATAAACTTCACTATGGTCTTCACTTATTTTGTTCTTGCTTTCACAGGCTCTGAGCTGAACAACTACCCCATGACAACTTTCTAGAAAGGAATGTAGGCAAAATTTAGGCACTGAATTCTAAAGCTGAAATCTTAAAAGTTCCTTTAACCCTACATCTGACCCTGGGAGCCTCCAAGTTGGTACCTTGAATTTAGGCCAGCAGAGCTCTCCCAGCATCTGAAATGATGCTTTTTTCCACTGAAATATGCTTAATTCTAGACAGGACTTGAGTACCTTGGCATGTAGCCCCACATTAGCCTGGCTGATCCCCATAATATTAATAAACTTTAACACCTATTTCTCCTATGGCAAAATAGTATCCTCCCATGTGCTGGAACCGCCAACCATATGCCAAGGAGATCAAGCTGTCAGTTTTGAGAACAGCACTGGGAGCAGCCCATTGTGCCTAATTTACTCTGCTTGCCTGCCTTTGGGAGAACAGCGCAGCAGCAGCAGTGGTTGTGCTCTGCTGTTCCTGGGGTCCCTTTGTGAGGTGAGTAATGTGGTATGGAATGGTTCTAGCAAATGCAGCAAATGAGGACTGTGTTGTGACAACGAATGGGAGACGCTGCTTGGGGTTTTTTTTGTTCTTACTGATGCTGAAGGACTGCAGGAACCTGGGCAAATCTTCACTGCAGAGGGAAAAAATAACCTGATATGGCTGACTGAAATTTGCCGTGTTGTCTGACTGTTTTAGAGAGTACTCTCCCCAACTCTTCTTTTGGAGACAGGGTTGCTATCCCAGAAGGAGGATTGCTTCCTGGAACTGAAATGAAATACTGTGCAGCACCGCTGGCCAGCTGGACCTCACTTGGAAGCAGACCTGTCTGCTGGGTCTCACGTGCTTTAAAGTCTTACCCGGGGTCTGAATGGAAACAAGAGGGAGCAAACGATTTGGCACACGTTCTCTGGATTTGACACACTGTACAGTTACAACATAGTGTGTCCTCCAGAAGAAATACAAAATACATTTTCCTGTACAGGCACAGATCTTACTGTTCCCCTGATAAACTGTTCACATGGAAAGATACGATTTGCATGGTTGTCATCAAAGCCAGCATACGTATTCATTTGTGGAAGCATGTCAGACACCATATGCCAGTAATATGCCTTTGATATGTTGGTGTCTGAATCATTTTTTTAACAGCTGAATGGCATATGTTTAAATGTAAACATCTGTTCTATGTTTGTACTGTACTGTCTGTATTTATTTCTGTATTTTCCCTTGACTAAGACTTTGATTCAAACCCAGGAAAAGTGTGGGATTCATCCTATTTTTAAAGAAATGCAGTTTTTGTAGTATTTCAGCATGTGGCCAATGTGTGTATCTTTTCATAGATGAGAAGGGCATTTAAAAGAGAATTTTTTTCCCTTTCGGTAACCAGAACAAACTCAGTTTCCAGGCAAAATAAAAATTTGATATGACAAGAAGTTTGTTAAATTAAAAGATTATTGTTTTAGCATTGGGCAGGTTCTGGAATGTATGGATTTACTGAAAAGCAATCCGTGTAAGAACGATGTGTTAAACCATGATGGCAGTAAATTAGTTTTATCCAGAAACTTTTCTGATGCAGTTAAAGAACTTGCAGTGTAATAAATGAGTTAATAAAGGAATGAAATAATACACTATGTTTGTTAGGCTATTCATTATACATGTGTGAAACTGAAAAGCAGTGTCTCAACAAAGGGATTCAAAAGCAGTTATTGCAACTCATCAATCAAATGAGCCACTGGAGCCCCATTCAGGATGCTACAGCCAGCCTAAAAGGCTCAGCTTGGTCACAAGTAACGAACAATAGCTTACTGGTACGGCAAAATGACAAGAGACGGACTGAACCGACTAGGAATACCTGGAGAGTCTAGAGGTGAGTGTCTGTGCTAAGGTACAGGAGATGCTGTCATGATCTCAAACCAGGACAGGTGCTTAAGAACCACTGCAAAGTGAGCAGCCGTGTTGGACTCACCAGCGTGGTGGCAGGAAGAGGCTCCAGAAAGAAGCAACCAGAGCAGCACGTTGCGTACCAGCAGAGGCACGAGTGCTTCTTCAGGAAATGCCTCAGCTAAGCAGATGATCTTGCTCTCGCGGGCATCCCACGACTGCTGGTTTCTACCTTTTGATAAGAACTCACCCAATTTAGCAACAAATGTCTGCTCTTGGTGGACTTGACACAGCCTGGTCTTTGTATGCTGTTTGCATGGCTTGGCTCAGGCCTTAAAAAACACCAAACTAAAACAGCCATCACATATAACAGAAAATTAAATCTGTCTAAATCCTAAAGCTTCATATCATTGTTACAGAATCATAGCATTTTATAGCCACAGCTTAAAACACAGCAAAACAAAACAAACCACGAAAAGCCGAGTGCTGCTGGAGCCACCAGCCAGTTAGTAAAAAATGACCAAAGTAGCCCAAACTGGAGCTGCTGCAGTGGCCCAGCCGGTGCCCGGGCGATAGCAGAGCCCAGCCGGGCCGAGGTGCCTCGGAATCAGTGCCATCTTGTGGCACTTCGGGATATTAAAATACCCCTGAGCTATGAGAACTGCAAATGTCCTCAGAATCAACCACAGTTCAAAAAAATAGCGCGTGGTAAACGATATAAACCACAGTAAGGTTATGTAAATTTGGTCATAACTTCTGCAGTTGTGCGTGGAGCAGCTCACGGCACCTGAATGATTAATGAAGCAAATGCATACCAATTAGGGATTGCTGAAGGTGCGCAGTGAGTTGCATGTAATTATAAATCCTGAGAACAGATGGAAAATTCTGCACCATCAAAAGCGTGCTCCTTATTAGCTCTGTGCAAGCGCAGCGGCCGGGCCGAGCGGTGCCTGGCCGGGGCGGGCTGCACACCCCCACGGGGAGCGGGGGGCTGCGGTGCCCTCGCCATGGGGCTGGGGGTGCCTTAGCCTGGGAAAGGGCCGCATCCCCTGCTCTGCGCCCCAGGAGCCACGGGGCAGGTGCTGGCTGCTTTCACAGGAGCTTTGAGCTGGACTGGGCGTGCTGCTAGCTGCAGACACCTGGGAGTGGAGGCAGAGGTATGCTTAAAACAGACCAAACAAATAGACCTCAAAAGCACCCGACCACAGTGAAACCCTGCGGGAGCAGCGTAGCTTTGCTGTTAACTCTGGGAGGCTGCTGCATCACTTACACAGCATCCAACACATCACTCCGGATCTTGGACTGTCCTTCCTGGCACCAGCCTTAGCCCGAGCCTGCAGGGGCAGCTGCTCTTAACTGACTCCATTTAAAAAAAAGAACTCCTAACACCTATCCTGCTCTCCCCACCCACCCAAATAGGTAGAAAGCACCTATAACCTTCATTTTATAATTTTATATATGTACAAACCATATAAAATAAAACTAAGTAACTACATAATCTAACACGACACACATATAATATTGACCTAGTACATAAAACAGAATATATAATATAAACATATAAAAACCAATGCTATATAAAGTATTAATACAAGTGATATACGAGTATGTATATAAAAATGTAAATACATAAATAAGCATATAAATGTATAGCATATATAAATAAAAATTATAAAAATGCAAATAATGCAATTGTAATAAATGTATAAGTTATAATATATAATAGGTGTATATAGATAGATTAAAAAAAAAAAAAAACAAAAAGAGTTGCTTGTTCCTAATAACGACTGCTGCAATTGCAGAAGAAGACACATAGTGTTTCTAGCAGTGTAACATTTATTGCATAAAAAGGAAGGAAATAATACCAACTTGGACGGACTTTAGAAGAGATCTTTGAGGCCCATTCACAGCCAGGAGGGAGGCGAGCTGGTACAGCTGGGAGACATTGTCCCTTTACTGCAGCAAAGGATGCTGCAGGAAGATGACAGACCTGTCCCTGCTTGTAGGTAACCCAATGGCTCACTAATACTTGTAATTCTTCCTTGTCTCCTTACCTACTTTGGGGCTGCTCAAGCAACCCAAACATTTCCCACAAAGGCTGTTCGGGAGTGGTTACAGAGTAGTAGCAAAGTTATAATCTTATTTCTGCTGTCTACTGTCTCCACTTCTGTCAAGTATTCAGAGATTTTTTTTTCTTTCAATGACCCTTATAGTTTATAATTCTTGGATTAAAACCAGATTTAATTTTTTTTTTTTTTTTTAAGGAAAATGCACTGTTATTTTTATCAAACCTTCTGAAGAGGAAATCACTTTCACACTGTACACATTCCACTCAAGGACTTGAGCCTTGATGTTCATCTAGTATAATTTTAGTACTTAAAGAGTGGGTCTTTCTCAGAGATTATTGCTTTGCTGGGAGGTAGTTGAGTACAATTGCCAAGTACAGTTGTGGGTTTGTTTTAGGTTTATTGCAGGGCACTGAATCATGTTATAATCTTTTTTTCGAAGACAGTAGAAATTCTGTGATTTCAGACAACCATAAATTTTAGTACATGCAAGGAATCAACTAACAGCAAATCAGAAACTGATTTTTCCATGTTAATTCGATCACGATTAAAGAAAAAAAATAGGTCTAAGATACTGCATTGTCCTGAACTGTCACTGTGGTTTGTCACACATATGACTGTTAGATTTGCTCCAACTTGAACAAGGCAATTGTGAAGTTTTGTTTTCTAAACTAGGCAAACCGTGCTTTTATCTTATACTAGGGTAAACTGCATTGTTAAACGCAAACTAGTCTTACAACTAGTTTGAAGCCAATATTGAAATGACAACAAAATTGATTGCAGTTACTTTTTTTCCTAAGGAGGATGAAAGGAAATAACATTTTCCAAGTATCTCTAATTTTCAATACTTTGTATAGACTTCTGTTTGGTGAACTCTCACTGTAAATATATAACTTTGCAATCTAACTATTTCCTCTCTGTTGTGCTGGAAACGAAATTTGCTTTTTTTGACTAAGATTTATTTTTTCTCACTAATTTCCTGTCCCAGCAGCAAGTTTTTGTGTTTTCTTTTTTTTGTACGGGCTTGATTTTGTTCTATTTTCGCATATAAAAATTCCTAATAACCCATCTCAGAGGGGATGATATCAGCCTGTATTCCCACTACCTTTCTCTAGCGGACGCTTTATTTTGTTGCTCATCAGAGGGCCTGATGTGGCTGCAGTGTGACTGGGAAGGGACTTCCTTCTTATCCAGCCATAAAATACCCACACCCTCTTTCATCATGTAACTGTGGGATTATGCACCCTGCAACAACCTCAGAAGGAATGGAAGCAGAAAACACTGCAGCTGCCATCGAGAGGTAAAATTTGAATCCAGTTTGAGATTTGAATATCAGAGATACCCGAACACCAGTGTTCTCAGCACTGCCTTTTCATTTTCAAAAATACAATATAGATGAGAGCTCACATTTCAAGAAGTTCAAGGGGTGTTCATTTTAGAGTTTGGGCTCTAGGTTTTGAAGAGACCTTGGTTTTGTAACATCCCAAATTACAAGGCAGTCAAAGATAACACTCTGGCTTAACTCTCCTAATGCAACATTTTCTCCCATTTCTTCACCTTACAAAGTCGGTCACAAAACGTCCTGGTTTACCTATAGGATTCATTACTGCGTCATAGCTCCTTATATTAGACTAGGTTTTCAAGATAGCCCTTAGAGAGATTGTATTTCTACTTTTGTAATGATTTTACCATTGGAAAAGTTCATCTAGAAAGATGCCTGGAAAACAATGAAGCCACTAGGGGAATTCTTGTCTTCTTGAAGTATCTATCACTCCACGGCAGAAGAATCAGAGGGATATGTTAAGCTTGCTACATCCTCTGTCAGTCTTTTGTTTGATTATTATGTTATCAAGTTGCTTGCACTGTGAGAGATTAAAACATTTAGGTAAGTGCAAAGCATAGAGTTACCAAGCACTTTGAATATAAGTCAGACATCAAACTAGTTTTTGAAGTGCAGAACTACTGAGCTTTCACTTTGTCACACAAGCAGATGTTGCCGGAGGCAAGGAGGAAAGGAGCACCGCGGTTTTTTGGTTTTTTTTACTTGGCTGCTGAACCTTGCGCTACCTGAAGAACCAGAGACCGTGTGCAGCTACTGGTTAGCTGCCTTTCAAACCTGTCTTCTGCCTAAGGGCCATCAGATGGGCGGCTGAGGCACAGAGACAGGTTTTCCCATTGTGAATCTCCATAACTTGAGAGCGTGCTGCTCACTGCGGTAAGTAAATGGTTGGGCTGCTTTACATCGGGGGAGAGCTTTATTAATTTAGGAGTCTGACAATATTACTCTTCCTTTGCGCTCTACTTTAAGGAGAGTTCTGCCCAGTATAGGAACAAACTACCAATGAGCAGAGATGAAATATCTCATCCGGGGAGGAAAACTTCATCCTGGATACAGTTATTCAAAATCACGGTGCAGGTTAATTTAGCTTGAGATCCAACCAAAACTATTTGCCATCCATACATACTACTTTTTGATAACCGTGGCCTGCCATATGCACATCCTGGCTACCTTTTAATAGCAGTGGGAATTTGTCCACAAGGGAATTCTTAAGTCTGGTGACTTTCCTATCCCATTACCTGGACGTCCATTTATTCTGCAGAATCCAAGAAGCATCCAGTAACTCTCCAGGCCCAATGAACCGGCTAGGGACCCTGTGTCTCTATGTAACTACACTTATGCCTCTCACTGTTCAAGTAAAATATTGCTTCACTCTCTTATTTGTATCAATCTTTAAGTAAACCTACAAGAAAGTATTACACCACTTTTAACAGATGTAAAATTAATGTACAGGCTTGTGGTATGGGATGCCAGGGGTTTCAACAAGCATCAACAGAATGGCACCCGTCTCCCTCAAACATAATAAGCTCTTCATCATTCCCTACAGATTTTCTTCTTCCTGCACGTGCATCATATATACCTCCACTGGTATATATGCAAATACTTCCATTGCTATTACATGTATCTCTCCTTACAATAGAGTGTCAAAAATACTGCGCTGGAAAATTGGTTTTGTGTACTACTGGGAGCACAAATATTCATCCATGTAGCTGCTACAACCCTGTATTAGCATGGATCCTGTGTGTCATTGAAGGAGCAGACAGCAAGGTTGGCACACGCAAAGGAAGGCGGGTTTTGGAGGGTGACTTAATGCAAATGGTACAGTTACAAAAGTGAGAGAGTTCATTTAGAAAAGTTCATTTGAGAACAGATCCTACAGAAGACTGTAACAATTCAGAGATGCCCCTCAGAGCAGAAACCCTTCTCTGAAGAAATGTGGACCATAGTATTTTCTACTTAACAACTGTTTATAGTCTCTTTTTAAGCACACCTGGCTATCCCTACTTCTAAAACACTGTGCTACCTTGTTAAGATTTTTTGTTTACAAACAAATAAAAAAAATTAGACATTGGAATGGTATGTAAAATTATTTTTTCCCCAAGTATGTTCATGGTCATGCCTTTTCCCGTTATGTGTGACCCTATGGTAAATTGTTAACAAAATCTCACAGAAAGCCCTGCTAGATAGGGAGAAACATGAAAATCTCAAGAAACAAGGTAACTGACTTCCGAACAGAAGGCCTGCCTAAGACCAAACCTCATTAGGGAGAAGTCCTCCAGGCAAACATTCTCTCATTATTTATTGTCATGGTTTACTGAAGATTTCTCAGTGTAATCGACAATTGTTTTATAAATAAATCTCTCTGTATGGTAAATGTGATATTCCTGCACCTAAGCAGCAGGGTTAGCTGAAAACTGAACAAGACCAAAATTTCACATTTCAGGGACTCACAAACAGCTTAGAGCCTGACAACAATACAACCACAAGAAGCAAAAATATGATTGACAACATACGGCTGAAAAGTAAGGTAGCAGTGGCTGTACAACGCAATAATAAAACAGTAAGACTGCAAAGCAAAAGCAATTAGCAAACCAGTGTTGGTAATGAAGAATTATTTACAGTGAGGAACTTCTCTGGAGGAGAAGGATGGTGCTGTATTTATGATTAACATTTAAGGCACAAAGGCCTTGGATTTAAGGCTTTCCTTCCCATCCTTCGTTCTGGCTTCTTAAGGGTCAGTTGGGCCCAGGGTCTCAAAAGTTTTGAGGGACTCCGGTGTCCTAGAGGAGTTGGTCTAAGTCTAGAGTTCAGCTGCTCATCTGGAAATTGGGATACTAAAGCTTCTCTTTCTCGTAGGCAGTACTGTGCAGGAGAGGGTGCTAAAGACTGGACATGATTTATCAAATGTTTTTGCTATGGAACTTTTCAAGGGGATGAAATTCTGAGGGATTATCCTTACAAACCTTATCACATCAAAGGGTTAACTAATGCTTATGCCTAGGGTGAAAAGTGCATGACCATGACTTCCATTTTTTATTGCACTAAAACTGCTGAGACCTGTTAAAGATGCCCAGAATACCTCAGAAATTTCCATCTCTGATTAGAACAGGGTGAAGTTCTCTTCAAGGAGAAAATCCTCTGGTGTGATCCATTTTTCTCCTGTAGTTAAAAATTCTTGGGCTGATTCAGCATCCGGGCTGATAAGTTGGCCCCTAGAAGCACTCGCCTTCGTTGCTCTTGAGGAGGCTGGAGGGGCAGCACAACGGAAAGTTTCTCTCCTCGCCAGAGGACACGCACGCAGGCTGGTGCTTGCCAGGGCAACGTCTCCTGAATCCCTCGCTTGGCTCAGTGTGCTGCATCTACTACTCCCCACAAAAGACTCATTCGCTTAAATTTCATATTTATCACTTTGCAAAACAAGGTTTCTTTACTAAGGTGTTAGTATAGTCAAACAAATGTAAAGCTGAGGAGGATAAAGAGGAAAATAACTGAAAAGGGCTTTTTTACTCGGTGTGGTGAAAGGGGATATTAATACAAACATTGCTTTTTTTAGTGTACCTATTAGAGTCATGCCCACTCTTTGCTGAATGCATACCTATGAGACTGAGTGTGTGTGCAATAAAACTCTGAGTTTATTAAGCATTTTTTTTCTATTCTGCTATGTCAGTCTAAATTCACTTTGAAGGCAGGAATGATGGAATTGTTCAATATATTGTGTGCAGAAGGTTATGACCTCTGCAATCAGCCCCTGAAACACCACCGTCATTTTACTTCTGGGGCAGCTGAAAGAAATTATAAGGTAGCCTCAAGAAACTATAACATTTTACTAGAGCTGAGGCCTCTGAATATGCAGTACTTGAGCATTTTTGTATTCTTTCTCATTTCCAAAATACTTATAATCTGTATAAGATTTAAAAAAAACTGACCATACTAATTTTACTGAATATCTTGTTTCTGAACAAGGTGTCACTCTGCAACAGCTCAAGGTGAACGGCCTTATGCTTGTGAAAAATGTACCACTGATTTCTGCATCCATTTGCGTACCTGTTTTGCAGGAGACATCTTAAAGTTGCCATGATGTCATCTAGCAGGAAGACACAGGTCCATCTGCCTGAGTGCTGGACCAGGCAATGGAGGACGTGCTTTCACACTGAGGCACACTCCTAAACTGAGGGGGTGAGGTGCTTTTGGTTCAAAAAGAGGACAGAAGGAATACCCTCAATGAAAATCTGAGACAAAAATAACACCACAAAAACCTTCTGCTCCACATGAAGGTCCTCTGTTTGGAGGAGGACTGACCCAGCAAGATCAGAACACTTAGTATAAAGCCATCATCGCTCCTCTGCATTTCCACACTAATTAAACCTAGTTTCTTTATTCTCTATAACATACGTGACTGAAATGATATCAACCACCACAACAATGACCTTTTCCTTTTGTCACCTCTCTCCGGCAGCAGCTCTGCCTCCTGGCGGTGCTGTTACTAGCAGGGTAGCTCCAAATAAACCATTACTTCTCTTCCACACACAACGGAGACCCGTGCAGCATCACAAGGGTGCATAAAGTGGTAGCCAACAAACAGAAAGTCAAGTTGCTGAAGTTTATCATTGGTGGCCCTTATTCTGTAAAGCATTTAAACACCAAAAGTTTAATAAAGCTGCTGTAAATACTCAGCACCCACAGGTGAACACAGTTCACCAGACCCCTGCGTTAACACCACAGGTCTAACTTGCTTAAGGAACTTGAACATGTTCCCAGCAGGATCCTCTGAACAGCTGTAACTTATTATAACATTTTAAAAAATAAAGCCTTATTTATTCATACCTTGAAGGTACAGGGCCTTGAGGAAAATGTGTTAACATGGTGAAAGGCCTAAAAGGCCCAGGCTTGGCCTCTCCGTGCTCAGGGAAGGAAGCACTGTCACTGAGCTGGGAGAAGCCAGGCTGTCCCACTCGCAAAATGTTCTCTTTGTTCTCTACATGAATCAGTTTGTATCTGCTGATAACCCACTTCTTTCCAAGGGTTTCAGGTTTAGGATTCCCTTTGATGCTAGACTCACTGCTGGGAACAGTAAACCACTCTAACTTTGATGGAGCTACAATTATTCCCTATAGTCAGCTATTCTATTGTTTCCTCTAAAACTTTTATTTATGTCACGGTTTCATTTTGGGTAGGTTTCCCCCTTCATCCTTTCTGATTCAAATCACGCTAGTCACGAAAGCTACAAATCAGATAGCCTGAGAAGCATGCAATATTTTAATGTAAATTATACATAGATTCCTCTTTCTCTATAACATACATGACTAAAACTACATCAGCAACCACAACAACGACCTTTTCTTTTGTCACCTCTCTCCGGCAGCAGCTCTGCCTCCTGTCTGTGCTGTGACTAGCAGGGTAGCAGGGCTGGCAACCTCCGCCAGAGTCCCGAGAGCATGGGAACTGCCTGGCTGAGGGGTGTTGTGGTCTGCAGGCGTGTTGGTGCCAACGCTTCTGAAGATTTCAGCCTGTCTGGGGCACTTAAGTGTTACATCAGGTAGCTCAGCCTCATAACGGTAACCTAAGCTACAAGCAGCAGGGAGGTATTTGTGCTGTGCTTTGCTTAGAGGAGCGTTCAGAGCCTGTGACACTGTCTGACACTGACTGATTAAGATACAGGTACCGCGGTGCTGTCAGGAAAGAAGAAAGCGGACTCGCAGTGCTATTGTTGCTCCTGAATCTCCAGCAGAGCAGCGACCAGACACCAGTGCACAGCAGCATCGTGCTCTACCACCTTTTCTGGGAATTACTGCCTAGCCAACCCTAAAGCGATTAGGAACACACCATTTTTTTAACACAGTCTGTCCCTCCGCACAGACTCCAAAGACTGTATATCACAGGAGATCGAATCCTTATGACTGGGGAGGGGACTGTGCTAGGAAGAGATGAGGGAGATGTGAGAAAAACAAAAATATGAACTCATATAATAAGAGAATAAGTCTTATCAGGAAACCATTAGCAAGGCTGCTGCTGCAGCAAACAAGACCAGGACCAAATGGGGAGAGAAAGAGCTACCTAGTTATGCTGCAGATATAATCTTCCTTTTGTACATGGCTTTTACTTGCCATCTTTAAAAAGCATGCATCCAAACTTCTCCCCTGAACCCAATTTTCTGGGTATCCCAAAGCTCACACTACACTATTAGTGCAAATGGTGAAAAGGATTGCTTTGCCAGGCAGAGACAACTGCCAGGCAGCCTAGGCAGGGCTAGAATTTTAGTTTTATTTAGTTTAATTCTCAGGGCTTCCCCCAGTACAAGATGCAGGGTTTCCCCATGTACATTTTCATCCCATCTTTGCAAGTGATGAAATAATCATTTCCCTTCTCTTTGAGGGTGATGCTGAAGCCCTTGGAAAGAGTAACATATGTCTACCCAGCGTGTCCAGACTTAGGGAAGCTCTCCAGCTCAGACTTACATTTTTGGCCTTCTGGAGTCACCTCTCTTCCTTACAGCCTTATGCATGCAGGAAGGCAAGCAGGAAACAAAATCTCAGCTGCCTTCAGAAATCTGAGATCTCTGCAGACCTGTGATTGTCTTACTCATTTTTGTGCCAAACCAGGTGTGTGTCTGTGTGGTGCCAGAAATGTCCTTGTCCTCCATGAAGCAGAGGCCAGAGGAAACTGGAAAGATTCCGCTCTTCCTTCCACCAGGGAGAAGGCACTTAGGCTTCCAGGGGCCTCTATTGTCTATCACAACTGGGCTGTTTTCATCTCAGCTTTCTTAATAAATATTTAGTGGGCAATTCACATTTTCTCTCCTGCTCTGTCTAACAGAGCTGATTATCGCGAGGGTCAGGTGGTTACATGAGCTAATTAATATTCACAGGCAGCAGTAGGAAATAAGTACAAACCCCATCTCCTCAGCTTTAATTACAATATCAGTGCTATCAAATTCCATGTGGATACACCTCCCACACCAGCTCCAAATAATTTCAGATGTGTGTATTAACAGGATCCACAACATCTTTAACTCATGATCTTCTGTCATTACAATATAATTACTCTAATGCATCTTTACTGTGCAACGCCCGCCAAAGCTAACAGCTGTTGAGTATACCATGTAATTATAGAATAGAGATGTTAATGTAAGCTTTCAGCTTACAGTGACTTGCAGCATTTCTTCCAGTCCCGTTATTCAACATTTGTGGGCCACCTGTCTCCTACCTGCTCCCCTTCCTTCTCTATATTAACTTTATGAAACATTTGTGTTATTCTAGCTCTGAGAAGCCCCAGGCGGCACTGAAATCCCGGTGGGAATACAGCATAAGAGTCATTAAAGTGGCAATAAATTGTCTCCCCTTGGTTAGCTCCGTGGATACAGAAGAGGAATAGAGGAAGGTGAGTCAGGAAAGAGCAAGTGCATTTTGTGCTTTCTGAGCTATGGGTGAGGATTTGGGCCTTGTATAGACATGGTAAAAGAGGTCAGGAGAGATTTGACAGAAAATGCAGTATTGGCTAGTAAAGCTAGTGAATATCCCTTGATTAAGATCTGATGGAGGTCAGACACAAAAGTGAGCTAGTTAGGGAGAACAGGGTGAGCTTCAGAGGGTCTTTGTGGCAAAAAGAGATGTTTATGTTTCACAAGGATGATGTGAAAGGTAAAGGATGATCCAATGGAATAACTTGTCAAATGACAAGCCATAAAGATGGTTTTAGCCCCTCATTTCTGCTGCTGTAGAAAGTGAGGAACAAACTGCACGTTTTAAAGAGAGAAAACTGGATGAGTTTTCAAAACTACGTAAGGATTTTCAAATGAGAACTAGCTGCAGACGTAACTCATGTTGCACTATGCAATGTATTCCCGTGTCTTTGCAGATATTTAAAAAGCCCTCTCAGTATATCAATGTCATCAGTCCTTTTACTTTTCTTAAATGGCAATCATTTTAAACTGTGTAATAGCATCTGTATTTGATACATTTGGCTTTCCAGATGATAACTTGACAGTCACTGTGATTAAGACATACATTATCAAGTCTCGAACAAGAGAGGTAAATAAGAATGGCATTACATTGTCACCTAACCAAGTTGTAATTGGTGTTTAACTGTAGCTCTGCCGGCAAACACAGAAAGACAAACAACAAAGAAACCTCTGGTTTGTTTGAAAGCAGCTAAGAGAGGAAAAAACAAGACAGATAATATATAAAGTTTTAGGGAAGAAGCATTCCTTCCCTGAAATGCAAAGGCCCTTCTTGAACCTGTGAGAGGTAAAGCGTGGGGAAAGTGCAGCTGTTTCTAGAAGCAGTACTTCATCTCTGGAAAGTCGCCTTTTGAATGGAAATGGAAACTAAGAGCTGCTGGGCTGATTTTTATCTCTATGTATCACCTGTCAAATTTATACTGTATATGTTTGCTGATGTTCTGTAATACCCCAGTTAACTGTTGTTTTCATATTAACTGTTTTGTATCCCAGATGCTCATACAAGGATCATAAATATTTTGTGAAAGATATAAGCATCACTTTCAACAGTATAAACTATTATTTTCCCAAACATATCTCTATATTCTTGGAGAAGACTCAAAAAATCCCTGAAGAACTGCTTTAGAATGCATTTTGTTTCAGCATCACCTGACTGGGACATGGAGGAAGCCATGAGCTGAGCCAAAGTACTTCCACAACAGTTACTTTGCATCTAAACCCAATGAGTTTACCTTTAGGGGTAGCTCCCAGACTGAACCCAGCCATGGAGAGATAGGGATAATGCAGTTTCATGTTAGCGAGAAGCTAGCACATAATTCTGAGTGTTTGAATCCAGGACTTGGCTCTCTACTAGGGGTACATGTATAAGAATAAGGCAATATGTATAGTTCACACATGCAGTATGTGCAGTTCACACATGGAACTAGACAGAGGTTTTGAGAATGGACAGGGTTTGTGGTTTCACAGGGTGTCATCTCTAATTATAAGGAAGGCCCCCTGTTTCTGGAAAGTTCAGGACGTTCCAGAATGGAGAAGGAAAATATTGTTCTACTTTAACATCACGCTGGCACTGTCAGATGATTCATAGGCTCTGGAGAACACAGACATTACCAGCTCAGCACATCTATATACCAATCACCATTTGTCATATGTGAGTACTTCCCACAGTCCTAAAAAGGGATTTGTTTTGTGTATTATTTGCAGGAAATATAACAAACTCCATACTGAACAGCAAAATAAAAACAGCACTTGATTGTTTTGTTGAATATTTCCCTATTTACTTGGGAAAACTTCACTTCAGGATTATTTTTTTATACTGTCTAATAAAAGGACCCCCACAGCTGTCTTCTTTGTGGAGAAAAGCTGTCAACATCCAGTATCATTTTCTGCATATTGAGTGAAGTACTTGAAAGTCCCAGTTCCATTTTAATATGTGAGATGCTCTCCCATTTGTATGCAGCTGGAGAGAATAGTTTTATCCTCATTTAAAAAAGCCATATGATGGATTTCTCTTTTTAAACAAATACCATCTCAAACTTTTCTTTTTTCTCTCTCCTTCCCCCAGCATACACCTTTCCTCTCTTGTTAGGCACCAGTGTGCTCAAATCACTGCACAGTGTTGACATCTCAATTGTTTTACATGAAACGATGCCAGCACCGTTTCTTTTTTGATGTCCCTGTGCATGATCTGCTGGAATAATTCCCAGATTAACTGTTTATTAATATAATTTTTGCAAAACAGTTGGTGGGGAAATTTCATCACACTGCCTTGAACAGGATCTTCACTATTCTTTTATGAATTTTCTGATTCTGAGAATTGACAGCTTCTAATCCTAGCCAAAACTTTCTCCAGTCCTGATCCTGCAAACACAGGTGGGTAGTCAATACTCAGTACTCTTTCCTATGTGTGTGCCATATCCATTTGCATTGTCAGGTACTGCAGAGTAAGGTGCACCCTGGTACAAGGATCCCAGGCAAATCTTCCTACAAATGACCTTCAAATGCAGATTTTGCATGGCAAGAGCACAGGGTTGCCACTGCACCTGGTCTACACAGAGGGACACAAAAAAGGGACAAGGTGCCAACCTACAGCCTTGGCCACCCTTGTATTTACATATATGCACACATAGGCACTATATATCCCTCGATTTCTAATAAAATTGGCTCACAGCTCATTGCTGGTGAATTATTACAGTTCTCGAATATTTATTAAACATATGTTTTGAGAGCTTTAATTATTCTTACTTATCACACCAAATGCAAACTTCATCCTAATTATATGCATATCAGAGACTTAATCTAAAGTGCTACTAGCTTTCTTCCACATTGGCACAGGACAGAAGACCATTCAATGCAAATGTAGTGACATTTCATAGCCCCAGTCAGTTGTGCTCAGTCCTTCCACAGCTATAAACTCTGATGCAATGAAACACTGTTGTTATCTTTAACATCCACAGCTATTTTTAATGTTTCTGTCAAGAGGAAAGATTATAGCTGTGAAGGCACAGGGAGATTTTGTGTGACAAAGGCACAAAGCTTTGAACTCTGCACACATCATGACTGAACATACTGTACATACGCTTCAACACATCTTGACGCTATAAAAGTAATGGTTAAAAAACAGGATATGTGAAGGTTATAGAACATTTAATGGCTCTAGTGTAAACAATATACTACCAAGAATTAAGTGCCAAACATTTTCAACCTCCCACTCTGGATATGCCGCATCTCACAGGCTGAGAATGACTAACCCAAACAACCTCAGATGGCAAACTACCAAGCAGGCAAGTTTGGAGTGATGCTAGCAATTCAGTGTGAAGCACTTGGTCCAAGGAGTGAGTACTGAGTAATTCCCCAGACAGTGTTTGGAGATGCTTTCACTCAAATTCAAGATCTCTGCTCCACATTTCTGCTTCAAATGAGAATAAAAAAGAAGATTCTCAAAATTTCCAATGGAATTAAAATTCTGAAAATTTTACATTGGAAAAATTAGATAGTTTGGTGCTGATTATTTTGTCTGAAACAAATGGGGCCAACTGTACAAATCTTGGATGAACCTGGGAAACATCCCATTATGAAAGCAGATGTGAGAGCCTCAGGGCTCCTGGGGTTATTTCTCACCTACTGATAGAGTAGGAACCTCAGAAATATGGACATCCACACTTTAACCAGCATTCTTGGCATTTACAGTGCCCAGTGCTGGCTGTGCAAAAGAATGAGCCGCTACTGGGCAAGATTTCCCGGGGCTTCCAGGCTTCCACCCTCACAGGCCAGGAGTTGGGGCAGTAGTTATCTAAATTCTTTGTTGTGAAGAGAGGAGTCAAAGCTGCAGGAGCCCCTGCTTGGGTCGGAGACCTCAAAAATTCAGGGTTTCCACCTTTACCAGAGACACCTGGAAGATACATGAGCTCAGGGTTCAGCTCCGAGTTGAGCTGCAGGAAGTCTGCTTAGGTTGGAGTCAGGCAAAGGCCACACAGAAGGTCTGCTGCAGAGCAATGACTAAGAGAGACCTGCCTGCGTTTTGGCAGGGAGAAGGAAGAAAAAAAAACCAAAACAACAACAACCACCACAAAAAAACCAAACCCAAAGACCCAGAGAATTTCCTGAGAAATATTTTTTTTTTCAGTAACTCAGCATTTTCTAATTAATTTCTACTACTGGAAAATTTCTGCCTATTTCCATCTGGGAGGGCATTATTCAGATGGACATGACACATTCTGGATGACATGAGGGAATGTTAAGTTTGGTCTTTTTGCCAAATTCCATCCTGCAACATTAAATCCACTTCACAACATTAACAAAGTGCATTTTTTTACCTCACATTCTGTCTTGCAGCTCTTGTGTTAAATTTTCTGCATATCATCTCCTGTGTAGCTGCATTTCCCCAATTTCAGTGGTGCATTAGAGAGTATGGTATCTGTATATATGTGAAAGAGAGCTTTGGGGTCTGTAAAATCATTTGGGTTACTGCAAGATCATCAGTGCTACATGAAGGATTATTTTTAGAACCTGGGAAGTTTTTTCATGACAAGGTGTAATTCCACACATAATGTGACTAGTTTGTATGTCAAATTATTTTATACCATTATGGTGCATGACTGCATTGTAGCTGTTGTTTTTCCATCTCCCCAGGAACATTTATTACTACAATGAGGGTACTGCATTGATGCCAACTAAGACCCAGGCCCCTATTGTGCTAGGCACTATAGCAACACACACTAAAAGGCAGTCCTTGTTCCTAAAGACCTTTCTGTCTAAACAGACAAGACATTGCCAGAGATTTATCTTTTATTCTTCACTTTATAACAGTTGCAAAACAACTTGGATGAAGAATAAGAATTACAATGAATAGGCTATGATGATACCAGCTGTGGGATGAACCCATACATAGATGGGAAACCCCAAACCAGTAAAAAAACCAACACATTGGTGCAATCCTGAACCAACTGAAGTACTATGAAAACTTCTACTGACTCTAATGGGAGCCAGGATTTCCCCTCTCTGTTCACATTTCACCAGATACATGCCTGCATAGCACAATGCAGTGTTATACAGTGGTATTTCCAAATTCACTTGGTACTAGAAGTAGAATTGCAGTGATTTTGCATGGTGCATGCAGACACAGCCACAGCTCTGTTGTAGCTGTGGGTTTTTTCTATAGAACTCTCTAGGGACAAGTTACAGGTTCACAAGCTGCCTGGATTCACCAGTCTGTCACAAAATTACCTACCTACCACTGATGGTAAACTGAAGGATTGATTATGGTCTACAACACTTCATGGACTCCAGTGCAGGACGTATTTAGATGACAGCAAATTCCCTTAATATGCCGTATTTCTTGCCACAAATCCTTTCTCTAAGGGATAGAGGCTAAAAAGACTCCTGAGGTAGAGCTCATAAACAGATGTATCCCGTTCTGATCTTGCTGATCTTGCTATGTTCTATGTTATTATTTACTTAAATTGTATAGATCCCCAGCCCTAACAGGAGACTCGGGTAACTTGTTTTTTATCTTTTGTAACTGATGCAATGCACATTAAAGCAGAGATAATCACGACTTCGGAGATGCAGGTCTGTTTTCTGAACATTCTGACTATGAATGTAATATAATAGAGGTTTGAGTGACGCTCATTTTGCACCCCTGAGTTTATTGTAAGATTAACAGTCTTTATTATTTTGCAGAACAAGCAGTAGCACCTCACCAAGGGTATAATCACCTCAGTCAAAAAACAAATAAGCTTTTACTTAATGCGCTAAAAATATAGTTGAGAAACCTTCGATCTCAAGCCGTGTGATAAAATAGACTGTGTTGACTGAGCAGATCAGCAGCTGCTGCTGTTCAGGCTCCTTCACCCTAACAATGCTTGCCTTTCTCTCTCCCCACCAAATTTAGACATTATGTCAGTGTAGCCAACCCCAGGAGTTCAAAAATCAGAAGACAAACCAAAATAGAATCACAGGATTGATATCAAAGCCGTGGAAGTTATTGAAACTGAAGCGTATGATTTGGGGGGTCAGCCTTTAGATTTTTTAATTCATAGGAGACAGCCTTCTCTCTTCCAGTTGTCTGCTCAGTTCTCCTGGCCGTCTGATATGCCCTATTTCGGAGCGAGAGGCAACACAGGACAATGGGAAGCACAAAGGATTGGGAATCTATTTAAAGTTTATATAAAGCTCAATTCTCCACCATATGTAAAGCCTTAATCCTGCAAATACCTTATCTGAATGCCCAACTTGATTCATACAAGCAGCCCCATGGAAACCAGTGGGGGTCCTCTTGTACTTGAAGTTTGCCACTTATATGAGTTACTATTGCACATCAGAAATGTTAGCCTCTGACACAATATTAAGATTAGCTAAGAATGAAGAGGTCTGTTGCTCAGTTTTCTCTGTGATCTTTGGCAAGTCCTGAATCGTTCTATATCTGAGCTTCCTGTTCTTGAAAAAAGGGGGCAAAATTTGTCTCTACAAGGTACTTGGAAGCCTCCAGACAAAAGATAATTCATGTATTGTCTTCTTCTTATGTAAACTGAATTCTAGCTAACACAGCTGGAAAGAATGCTCAAAAATCAGTGAAAAGTATTTCATAATTAGATTTCCTAATAAAACCAAACCCATAGAGCTGGACTTAATCCACCATGGATCGAGTCTGACTCAGCAGCCAAGAGGACTTATTCTCAGCGCTGAGAAGACCGTACTTTTCATTTCACAAACTGGACCTTTTGCACTTCAGGAGGAAACAGCAGTTCCTGGGAGCTAGAATTTCTCATACAGGAGCTTATCAAGATCTAAATATTTCTTTACCTTTTTCCTACACAAAATGCTCAAATTCCTCTGAATTTAAATTTAAATTTAATTGATCCTGATTTAAATTTATTCTGAATGTAAAGTCCTACTTTTTTGAGGCAGCAGTAATATGTTAAGATGAAACAGCTTGTTAGGAAAGTACTCACTTAAAATAAAGGAAGGCTTTCATCTTTTATTAAACATTTGAAATTACTAAAAGATACTACCTCAGAGTGGCTTAGTTTAAAGAGGCGAACTGATACATTTTGTTAATTAGACCATTAAAAAACTCATTTAGGTGTAAATAAGTCTAGGTCATTAAATCTTAATGTACAGCGTCAAAGTGAAACTTCAGTCTTCACACCTTCTAGTAATGTTAATTCATGACCCTAAAAATTAATTAAAAATAGAATTAGCATCAAAGAACTTACTTTCCCCCCTCCTGTTTTTGAAGAAAAAAGATGTATTGGTAGTAATAAAAAGTGTTATTTCTGCTCAGTCTGACATTTACACGTTCTGTCTATAGAACTCTGTTTAAACTTGGATGTACAACATCTGTATTTTGATATCAGTGATCTATGTGAATAATTTTTAAGCACAGCAAAAGATAGCTAGCAGTGGTGACCAGTGATGTTGTCACTAATTTTCACGGTAACGAGAACATGCTATTTCAGTGAAATCACATATTGTGAATTAATGGCATAATAATGAGTCAAAAACGTTATTGGGCACAGCTGAAAAGGCAAGGCTAAAAGGTTGTCTCCTGTTAAGGTTTTTAATGATTACTGTCATAAAGTCATATTCTCAATTGCTCATAGCTTTACAAAACAGGAAGTACTTAGATTGAAAGTTTCTAGGAAATTTCCAAGATTCTCAGGCTGATTTTAGAAAATTTCAGGAAAAAACATTTAGAAAAATTTCAGAGAAGTTCAGCTGTTTCCAGGAACAGCGAACAAGCTATCCCATTTGATTACAGGGGGATAAAAAGGTTTCTAGGGACATAAACTGGGAGAAGTTGTTGCAGAGAATGAAGACAGAATTGACAGAAACTGGAAATGGGCAGTAGAGTGCAGGAGAGAAAGAGGCTGAGTGGTCAAGAAGATAGATGTTACAAGAGAAGCCTATGGATCCTGGACAACTGAAAAGAATGAGACTAGACTGAGGGCAGAGAAGGGCAAAGGAGGTAACAGTGGGACAGAATCAACACTGAAAAAGACTGTAGAGAATAGGAGAGAGGGACTCAAGTGTGCCAGCGTGGGTGAAATGGTTTGTGCTCACTCCAGTCTTGAAAACAAATCCCAAGGACATCAGAGTCGCAACACTAGTGTAAAAGCAAGCAGTAATTATCGTGTATTTCCATACATATAGGTCACAGATCAAAAATAAAATTGTCTGCAGTGTAATAATTAGTGAAGATTCTTGCTTTTCCTTTGTATACCCTTTAACGAAAAATTAAAAGTCTTTTCTTTTCCAGGTGCCTAAAATCAAGAGGATGCAGAAATATTAGTTCTATGCAGTACTAACCAGGCTTGTAATGCTCACACAACACTTGGGGAAAAAAGAAAGATAGAACAGTGAAAATTGCATGAAAGCTTTATGGAGAAGGGATGATTTTAAGGTGGTAGCAGTGATACAAGGTGAACCAGAATGAGTAACTCGGTGGTAGAATGAAGGAAGGGTTATACTAACTCCCATTGGCAGGGATGCTGCCCAACATTTGCAGGGACATTCTTTGAGTCCAATAGAAGACTACATTTGCTTCCAGACTTCGTGACTGATTGACATGTGGACACATAAAAAGAAGGGTTTTTAAAAATACAAAAATACTTGAATTGTTTTCAATCTTCCTAATTCACTTAAGCATGCTACACTAACAAAGGACCCCACCTTTTCCTTATATTCAGCCTGAATGCTTGCTTTGTAAATAACAATCTTCCCACAAGAAGACCAAATAGAATCTTTTCACTGAAGGACTGTATTAAATATGGTTGTTCCTGCACAGATATAACGTATGTAAATTGTTCGTGATTATATATGAAGCCATATTACAGTTACATAGGAGGAGTGATTGCTCCCACTGAACACATTCTTTGAAATTGTGTGACACATGCAAAATCAAGCACGACACAAGAAAATTCATCAAAGAATATTTAAATATACCTTAGGGAGCCACTAAGTTTTCTGATGGTTTTACAGAAGAAATACTAATTGCATGTGCACAATACAACAGTTTTAGAAGGGTTTATTTCCATCAGTGTTTTTACTTTTTTCTTTGGTAAACATTTAAAACAGTCTACTTAAAGAAACTGATAATAAAAATCAGAAATGATTGAATGGTTTGATTATATTCAAGCTTCTTCTGTTTTAGCTATGCTTACCTGTTCCTACTAATCAGCACTGGTGAGGCTGTACATTGAGTACTGTGTTCAGTTTTGGGCCCCTCACTACAAGAAAGACATTGTGGTGCTGGAGTGTGTCCAGAGAAGGGCAACGAAGCCGGTGGAGGGTCTAGAGCCCAAGTCCTGTGAAAAGCAGCTGCGGGAACTGGGTTTGTTTATTCTGGAGAAAAGGAGGCTGAAGGGAGACCTTACTGCTCTCTACAACTACCTGAAAGGAGGTTGCAGCAAGGTGGGGGTTGACCTCTTCTCCCAAGTAACAAGCAATAGGACAAGAAGTAATGGCCTCAAGTTGCACCAGGGTAGGGTTAGGGTGGATATTAGGAAAAAATTCTTCACAGAAAGTGTTAAGAAAGGGTTATCAAGCACTGAAACAGGCTGCCCAGGGAAGGGGTCGAGTCACCATGCCTGGAGGTATTTAAGAGATGGTAGACATAGTGCTTAGGGACATGGTTTAGTGGTAGACTTGCCAGTGCTGTGTTAATGGTTGGACTTGATGATCTTAAAGGTCCAATCTAGATGATTCTATGATTCGATAATTTTTTGCTATCTCAGCAATGCATAGGAATTCTTGTCCTATCAGGGTGGCATCAGAGTGGACAATAACAGACAATTATTCTTGCAAAGAGCTTACAACCTTTTCTAAGACTTAAAATTGATATCCAATTAATTCTATAAAATAATAGATTGAAATCACTAATAATTATTCTTGCAAACATAGTCAAGTTTGTTATACTAAACACATTTGGCTTTACTAGGACTGAGGTTTTCATGTGAAATGGCATACACACCATCTGAACACATCCATTTAATTTTAGGAAATTCTGTAAACTTTCTAGACTATTGCTGTCTTGGAAATTCTCTTAGTTTTCAGGAATGTGTAGAACGAACCAAATAAATACTTTTTTCTGTCATGACTTATCCAACTATCTGGTGCGGCTATGTGACAGACAGACTGCAGTCAGTAGTCTAATATGGTTAAATTTGACACTGTTTGATGCTTTCTTATGTGGCTTTTTGACAGATTGTACTAGATATACAAAAGTCCATGGGGAGTCTGCTGGATTATATGATCTTGCTTTACAATTTATCCAAAAGAATATTTTGCTAAGGTGATTTACTTCCTTGTTAAATCTGGAACAAGTGATATTACTGATCTGTTTACACACTAAGTTCAAGTTTCTTCTTATTTAGAACGCTGTGGAGCACTTAAATTGGAATTCTTTGTTCCCCTTGGACAGGTGAAGATTGATTCCAGTGGTCTTCCAATCAGACTATAAATCAGGATAGTTGAGATTGACAACATTTCATTGGTATGAGCAAAAAAAGAGTCAGATTATTCTTTGCCAAGCTATATGACTATGGAGCACCATTCTAATATTTCTAACTCTCTTACCACTTCACTATTGATAGTGTGACAGGATTTGTAATACCATTAGGCTGTGATGCCAAGAGCAATTCTTTTAAAGAGTGTGACACTGAATATAGGCTCTGGCAAATGATGCCTTCAGTTAGAAAGTATTAATGTGACAGAACTCTTCCAGAACCTTTTACAGAGAATATGTCTTGACCAAAAAGTGATAAAAGAGAAAACAGTGCTTGAACCTGTGCAACATAGCATTGAGACAGAAAAATCTCAACTGAAAATGCTTTTTCATGCAAGAATTGATCTCACTGTCATTTATAGTAATGTAAATCACAAGGAACCATTGAAATCAGTGGGAACTACAGCCATATAAATCAGGTGTCATATGAATAAAAAAGTTGTAAGATATTATTATTGGGTCACTTAGCTCTGCTCCACAGTTTTATTTTAGCTCTAACATTAATCAGCTTTGCTTGTCCAAGCTAACTCTTAAAATAGAAATATTTTCTGCAGTTTGGCAACAATGGGCATTCTGGATTGGGTATTCACAAAGCAAGTAATAGAGAATTTGTCATAACGGGTCCATCTAGTGTTCTACAGCTCCTCTCATACTTTATGTCTCTACTTTATATAACCGTAAAACATCTAACTGACTATGAAATGACAGTAAAAAAAAGAAAGAAGTGTTCCCTTTTCATCGTATTTCTCTGACACATGAGATTTGATCATCTGTATTATCACAGCTACAAATAGTGTTAGCAAACATAAATTACCCAGTCCCATTACATACAGACACGTTATCTGTCTTTTTGCCATTGAAAAATCCACGGGCTAACTATTTTCTGCATAAAATATTTTCTTTTATTTGTTCTAAATGAACTGGCCCTTAATTTAATGATGCATTTATTTCACTGAGCTGTGCAATGCAGAAAATGCCCCCATCACTATTCTGAATACTGTGTTGTGTTCCCACTACTTCCTACTCTTCCCAAATAAACCACTCTAGGGTGAGAATCTCCGTGGTATGAAGTGGTAAATGATCCAAAGGAGTGTCAATTTATACCTTCGGAATCTTTACAGTCTTTGAAGTGCTTTATATGTAAATCTTACTGTACATCTCACTAGCTTTGTTGCCTTTTTATGAGCTTTCACAGATAGTCTATATTTCAGTTGTCTCGACCAAAATGTGGAAGAACTCATAGAAAAGAGAAACATGGATCTTGAAAAGGATTGCTGTCATATCATCATGATGTCATGAAAGAAGAACTAAAAGAAATTAGAACTTCAAAACTTCTAGTTATTATACTGATCTCACTAGAAACAGACTCTTTTGTTATTGTTTTGGGACTGGTTTTTTTTTTTGTTTGCTTGTTTTTGTTGTTGTTGTTGTTAAAGAATACCTCACAAAGACACAGTGTTATTTTCATGAGTTTTTCTTCCTCTGGAAATAATTTCATCTGGTAATGATTTATGATCTCTAAAATACATCTCAAACTGTGATCCAGTATCTATTGTAATGCTGTACATCGATGGAATTAACATAAATACTGATGAAATTGATGATGTTTTATGTGATTATTGCTTCACTAATCACTATGTATTCCACTGTTATCTGTATGTGAGATCATTAATATAGTATATGTATAAACATTAAGCTTAATGGAGTTAAATGCTGATATGGAAAGGCGGGATGGCTAATTAATGATCAAGCAAACAATTAGTACTCTTTCTTACTAATTCACAAGATGTTCTATGAGGAACTCAGCCTTGCAGAGCAAAATTCAGTGTATCTCTTATAAGCTAGGGACTTGTAAAAGCACAGACTATCTTTTTAACCTCCTGTTACTATAGACTGTTTTTAAGCTTCTCAGCAAGATTTTTCCTGGTCAAAAGAAAAGGTAATTTAAAGGAAAGACTTTTCTACTACTTCATTGGTTATCTTTAAGTGAATATTTAACTGATAGGACCTAGTCAAGTTTTACATTTAAGAGACACTTAATGAAAAAGTACATCAGTCTTAAATGATCCTTAATTGGTTCGTGTGATATGTCTGTGTTGGTACTTAGCACAGGATTGAATTTCACACTAAAGACTTATTTCTACTAACCTTAACTCATGCTGAGTATCCCTCTCTCCCTTGTGCATAGTCTTATTGATTTTGCCCAGAGTAATTGTCTTTCTCTGCTCTACAATTCTAAATCTTTTTCTCTGTATTTTTTAAAAAGAACAAAATAATTTTTTCTAGATCTTTTAAATCCTTGGATTGAGTAGATTAATTCTAACTTTACTATATGACAAGCTATAAAAAGCTTCTGTTTTCATCTTGCATATAAACTTTAAAAAATAACACCTTGTGTCCTCTCAAAGGCAACTCCCAATATTTCCCAGAAATTTGAAATCAGAACATGATCTCCATAAATACTTTCATTAGTGTCATTGTCTGTGGATCAAATATCAACCCATTTAATTTGCACTGCAATTCTCTTACGATACATGATTAATGTTTCTTGATTTTTTAAGCATGGGTTGTCTAGATTTTTCCAGTTACTACTGCCTTTAATTGACTACGTACAAGTGCAGAACTGGATATGAAATTTTCAGTGAGAGCATTATCCTACAAAACCTGAAGTCAAGGCGTATTTCTCGAGGTATTTCAACAAATACTCACTCAGGGCAAAACTCAAAAACTTTTTAGACTGCCTGGCCTGGTCTTTCATATCTCACAGGTTAGTAGAGCTCCTCTTTTCAATGTAACAATGAGCTTTTATACACATTTTTTATTTTTATAGTGGTAAAGAACAGTATTTCTGTTGATAAACTATGATTTATAATCCCAAGAGCAAGAACATTTTGTAGAGCTTCTGTACCTTCAAGACATAGACTGGGTCTTTACAGGCAAAGATAGGCATAGTATGCAGAGAACTCATGTTGAGAATAATTTTAAAAATAGTTCATTGAAGATTTTATAGACACATATGTGATACTGGACACTTGATCTGAAGGAAGATGTTATAATGCTATAATTGCTATAATGATCCCAAAGGACAGGCATTTTCCATGTGTTTGATAGTCTCAAAAGAAGCCTGGACATGAATTCATACAGCTTGGCCTAATATGCCACAGTGGATGTTTGACATTAGCAAACAAATGGCCGCAAAACAGGCATGGCAGATTGAAGCAGTCACCCCATCCTGACAGAAGTCAGGGAGGTTGCAGCGCAGAGATTGTGCATCAGTGAAGGAAACTTCAAAAGGGAGAAAGAAAACACAATGAAAACAAGAAAAAGAAAGCTCAAGATGAGACAAAAAAACCAGAAACCTCTACTGAAACATCAAGGAGCAATCTGCCCTTACAAACATGCTTGACATATATTCTCTCTAATCTTATTGAGATATGGGAGAAACTTATATTTTATACCCAGTGTGGCTGTGAAATCAGAATGTTTGAAATGGTTCTGTTTTGTTCCAACGAGGAAGACCAGTCACAAGGCACAGAATTTAAAAAAGTCGCTGTCACAAAATGATGAATGCATTGAAGAATTCCATGGCAAAAGTTACTTTGCAAGGTGTCATTAATTTCCATCCCCCTCCTTTAACAGAAAACAATACCCATTATAACCAAAATATTAACTGAGTGGTCCATTCATTCAACAATTGTCTTGCAAATTGCCTTTAATAATCAATACCAAGAACCAAATGAATTAAACTTAAAACATTTGTATAGTTTTGGAGTTTCACATATGACTAGCATTTAAATATACTAATGATCCATCATTCAGTCCTTTTCATTAACTGAAAATGGCTCAATACCTTTTCTTACCTAGAAAAGTCTAATATCATTTTTAGATCTTTGGAAGACATTGCTGGCTCTTTAAGCAGACATAACAAGAGATCAACACTGAGATGTCTAATGGCCTATAATGAACTTACACATCTTCATCACCTATTGGATTTCATTAATGGGGGTGATACTGAGTAATCCAGGCAAGTCACCTCTCTCTAATCCTGAAAAGCTTTGATGGTATTTCTCCGGGCCTTAGGCACTCCAGTTTTCCAGCCAGGAGTCTCAGCAGGCTTGGCCAAATAATGACTTCCGTGATTCAAAGCAAAACGTTTTGATTACAGTATTTAAAATAATTCCATGAAGATATATTAGGCATAATATAGTAGGCATTTACTCAGGAAACCTGGAAAGAGCTTGCTTTTCTGATGTTCCTTGGGCATGAATCAACTGGCATCCAAAAGACTAGTAATTTTAAAAATCTTGTTCACAATTTTTAATCATTTATGGATTATTATTGATTCTTTCAAACTACCTCTCATACATTAAGAGGCACAAATATATTCATGTATGTTTAAAAAAATTTCACATATACTTGCCAGGGACTCCTGCAGTTGTTCTTGCTGAAGAAGGTTAATTTGGTAAACTAAAAATAGCAACATTAAATTTTGTGCCAGTGTGCCACACAAACAAAATAATGCAAATGTAGTGCAGCAAAACCAAACCTGAGAAATAGATTATGGAACTCTCACCATGTTGGAGACTGCTACCTGACTGCATCTGTAAATATATAAATAAAATATAAATGATTGGAGTAAAAATAAGAATTATGTTATATGCTATTGATTTTTCAAGCCAATGATGATAACAATGATAATTATGATTTGAAATACTTTTCATTATTTGAGTAAAATTTAAACGACTATTTTATGGTCATTCTTCTACTAATTCACTAACTGATTTGAACAAATTTCATTTCAACATGAACCTTGTCATTTGATATACATCATAAAGAGGAAGAAGAGAAAAGGTTGAGGAAATACAAATGCATCATTTTTGAGAATTATAACTACCTCTTCCAGCAGAATGTGTCGTGATTAAGCAGTAATGATCATTTTGAACCATTACTCTGCAAGCTCTCTGCCAGGAGATTTAAGGCACTTTCATGTCATGCAACAGTAAATTATTCTGGCAATTCTACTAGTGCTTTATTTTCCACATAATTCTACTATATTCTAGGAAAATAGTTCTTAATCTGAATGACAATCTTAAATAATTTTGTCTGGTTTACTTGATAGAATATGATAGTCTATTATGTGAAAAATTACTGAGAATTTTTAATCAGTTAATCATTAACCCAACTTAAATGCCTCAGACAGAGCTGTTAGTGTCTACTAGGTCAATGCAGATGCTCTGCATGTGCTATTAATCCATAAACTAAACCCCTCTTTGAATTTGCTTGAAATCTGTTATGAAAGCTGACTGAAATTCCTTTCCTGGGGAATTCCAAGTTGATATTTTACCTTTAATTCAGTCCACTGTGCAAAAAAGGAAATCTGAATACTCCCAGAAGAGACTTAAATAGAATGATATGACAGGAGACAGCTGAGGGAGTGAGTAACTGACTGTGGAAATTTTCACCTGGTTTAAACTCATTCTGTGTTAAAAGCAACTGAAATTGGTTGAAGTGTTAAAGATATTAAAAGAAATGATTGTGAGATGTGGGAGTATGAAAAGCATACTCACAACCTGCATATGCGTTGGCAGTCTTGATAGGAAGGCTTCATTCAAACCTGCCCAGCCACAATTCATGACAATTGCCCCTTTTTAAGTCATCTATTAATAAGAGATTGACTCCATCATCTTTGCAATTCCTCTTTATGTAGCTGTAGGCTGCTATTGGCATCTTTGCCAGATTAAGCAAGTGCATCTCCCTCAATCTCAGGGCTATTGCTCTAGGTCCCTAATGATCCTGACAACCCTCTGATGGATCCACTGCAGTTTGTCAACTTCCCTCTTGACCTGGAGGGCCTGAAACCAGACACAGTGTTTGAGGTGCAGCCTCACCACAAATGAACAGATATATTTAACGTAGCCCAGTTTGCAATTTGTCTCATTCATGGTAAGAGGGCACTGGCAGCTGACGTTCAGTCTTACACCCCCTGTAATTCCAAGTCCTTTCCAGCAGGGCTGTCTGTTTCTTAGCCAACGGGTTCCTGGTCTGTACCAAGGCACAGGGTTTTTCCATTCCAGTACAAAACTTTGCGCTTCACTTTGTTCATCTTTACCAGGTTTATGTTGGCCAAATCCTGAAGTTTTTCCAGGTGCCTCTGCACTGAAACTCTGTCTTTTGTCATGCTCCACCCCAATTTAGTATTGTCTGCAATTTGGCCAACTGTTTATTCACTTGCATCATCCAGATCACTGTCAAAGACATTTAACATAAACAGCCTCAGTATGTACCCCTGGATACTCTGACACCAAAGCACTGGTTGGCCCTTTCAGCCTGGTTGTCAGCCAATTTCCAGGCTCTTTAACACTCCAGTCACCACTCCAAACTTCCGTACTTTCCAAATGAGAATTCTGTAGAAGACAGCGTGAAAAGCCTTTCTTGAATCAAGGTATATTACATTCACTATTCTTCTCTTCTCCCCCATTGCCTTTTTTTATGAGTAGTTTCAGGCTCATCCAGTATGATTTATCATTGTCAAGTCCGCATTGACTGTTCTCAATTATATTCTTGTAATTCACGGTTTTTGAGAAAGAAAACATCACCAAAAATATCTGCTTCCTCTTTGTTCAGGCACATCGTTATGGTCTTCAGGGCCACATTCTAATCACTGCTCCAAATGCTCTTAGATAAATGCCCTAATTATTAGACCACTGACTGTTCTGGTCTCTTCACTTAACTTAGCAAAAACTTTACCCTTTTTGGAAAAGTGCCCTGACGTAACTTTCGTGATTTCTTAGACACGTCCATTTGACCTGTCTTTTTCCTGTTGAAAAAACATTTCTGAAAAAAAGGACTCTCTTGCTGATTAATGTGTTATTGTTATCACATTCTATCATACATGTTCAATATAAATAGCATTTGGAAATGCAAGTGAACAAAGGTAAAAATACAGTAGGAGAAAGGGCATTCTAAACCTTCTAAATGAACAGTGTTGTCTGTGTTCCATAAAAATCCGTATCAACATCTTCTCTGGTATGTAAATTTATACCTCCTAATATGCATATACAAAATTCTCCTATTCACCGTACATCATATTCACATATACACACATAGAATATCTGGATCCCAAATTTGCTCAGAGTTATAGGCTATACCACCCAGATCCATCAAGAATGGGGCAATTCTAGGCATGTCAAGATGTACAGAAGAGGAACCTGGTGATTAATAATGTGGGGAAAAAAAAGTGTTGATGCCTCCTGGATTAGGCAGCAGGCAAGCAGGCATTTTCAGCATTGTAATTTTGGAGACAGGTACCTCAGATCCACCTGCTTCCTGAAGCTTGCCAGACCACTGCAGTTATTTTGCACAATTCTGTCACTTCAGCAAGCCCGCATGCAAATCCTCCCTGTTACACCTTATGTGGACACACCTGCCCAGTTCAATGTCAAGTACAAAACCGAACAATGGGAGTTTCCTGCAGTTAAAAATATAAAAGGACTTAAGCTTGATATGTTTGCCTTTAGAATACCTTCCAAGATCTCTCTTGTGGCTATCTCAAATTCTAGCAAAGTTTTGTTTCTTAAGAAAATGATTTTACAAAACATACAGCAGGAAAACGGAAAGGATCTATATTACTCCTTTACTTAATCTGTTTTAGTTACCAGTAAGCATTCATTAATATTAAAATGTCTATTTTCTGTTCTTTTTCCAGTTTTATATATGTTATAGATATTATATATATAAAACATATATGTTTTTTCTTTTGCAAAAACCCCCATATATATGTTATATGCTGAGAAATACCAAGTTTCCTCCTAATGAAAATTTTAATAGCCAAGCTATAAACCTCAGACCTAAGGGTTTATAGAGCAAACAGATCTTTCCCACAGCCACACAAACACAACTGCTGAAATAAAACAACCCTTATTTAATATAAAATTGTATCACAAGCATTAAATACATATTAAAGGAGCATTTTAAGGCTTTTTTTTCCCTGTAAGTGGCAGATGTTATGAATAATAATCCATAAAATCCTCTGAATTCTAAAGAAGTGTATTCCATAAAACTTTCATTTAAATCTTTAGTAGAGCTCAAACACACTGAACAGCTATAACAGTAAAATACTACTAGCAGCAAACCATTAGAATTAACTGAAATAAAATTTGATATTTTAAAAATCACTTAAAAGGCTAACACTTCTCCCCTTGGATCTCCTCACAGCACTTTATGTAAGCTAAGCAAATGTAGCTACCTACTGGATTACTGCAATTTCTGTTCCACAAACTGAAGTGTATGTAAATTTCTCTGAAAAAAAAAGCAACATCTGCCCCTTAATGGGCAGGAGAATTTAATGTGTTCACCTTAAGAAAAAGAGACTCAGTAACAATGACCTTATCCTTTTTATCACTGGAGTATCTTGGGGAAAAAATGAAACAACACAAATAAAATATAGGTTAGTGGAAAACTAAACATCTTTAAAAATATTGTCCCAATAGATCTTAGTTTACAGTGGATCAGTAGTGCTTAAGGATGAAGACAAGAGCAAGCTATAAACTGCTTCAATAAAAGTCAATTAACCCCTCATGCTTGCTGCTGTAGCCCCCTCTGCCAACTGTGCAGTGTGCACCAGAACCGTATAACTTCAAGTATTAAGCAGTTAAATGAATACTGCAAGAATAATTACCCACTGAGACAATAACAATCAGTAATGCATATGGCAAAAGCAAATCTTGTGCTATTTTGTGGCTTTAAAAACCTTGCTGTATAATACAATAGAACCTGTTTTCCAGTCATCTCCCACTAATATCCCCAGGCTGGGAGACCTCTGGAAATAGATATAAATCAGGTCTTTTTTAGGTTAGGATATTGTATATGAATGATGGATACTTCTTCCTGTAAAGCAATTCAACCCAGTGAAAAAAAAAAAGCTTCTGGGGTCAGAGATGACTAGAAAATATTTTCCTTGTTAGAATTTTAATGTGAAGATATCACTTCTCTTCATTAAAGTTATGGAACTGGAATGCACTGCAAGAAAGTTAATGGTTTCAATAAGTGTTTTTGAAATGCTAACTTTTGTTTAAATATCAGCCAAGTACTATAAAAATACTTTGCTACACAGCAATTAATTTTAGGTGTGTATCACTTTCCACAGTAATTCTACAACTTATATTTGCAAAAAGCATTTTCAGAAAGTCATGGCTCTGCCAAACCTGATTCTGACATAGATTTTACTTCATGAACTCCCACAAAAATCAGCCATGATGGTACTATATTCGTTCAGTCACAAATAAATTACTCCCTCTTCTCAACACAATACAGCAGTGATTTAATTTTGTACAGCAGTACTATACAATAGAAAGCGGAAATAAATAAGTCTACAGGATTAATTAGTTCGGACAGAATTGCATTATGTAGCCACCCAATCAAGGTTTGAGTTGCGATGGATTGTCTACACAGAACACCTAGTGTGGAATATGTTAAAAACTCAAGGAATTGCCCACCTACTGCAGCTTTCAGCACCTTAAATTTGCATTTCATCAAATATTTAGCACTTTCAGTCATAAAGTACTCTCTAATTTCATCTGGGTATTGGTAGAGTGCCACCTGCCGAGTCACTCATTTTCCCATTCATCAGACCACTAGATTGCCATTTGCATTTTCATCTGCGCCCTCTCCATTTTCTTCTCTGATCATTTCTGGATTTGGTAATATGCTTAAGTGATATATTATCTTGTAAGTTATCTGTAGTCTGAATCTAACCTACTACCAGTGCCTGAAAGAGTCTATACAGAAACAACAGATAGGAACCAATTTAAGTATTTGGTTTAACATTTTGCAACAGTCAAATTCTTCTTTAAGCATTACTAAAGGCTGATAAAAATTCATCACCGATGCCTGAAAATGAACTGCACAGTCATTTATTTGTGATCATACTGGAAACACCACAGCATCCAGAGACTGCGCAACTACATACATACAGTAGAGCAAACAGATGAGGAGACTGCAATTAAGGGAGGTTAATATTATATTGGCTCTTGCTAATTTATTGCTCACTACAGCAACAAATACAAGACTTGGGTGCCTCTGCTCCCTGTTGTTGAAATAGACAAGTCTCAAGTCCCAGTACATGCAGCAATAGTTTGTGACTTACTTAGAACAGTGCATGTGAATGGATTCATCTAGTGGGTGTTTTGCTCCTATAGAACTAAAATAACACATTCTTCCCTTGGATGTTTCAACCCGACCCCCATTTAGATCAATGGCACTTTATGGGGTTCCTCCTTAGATCAATGACACCACATAAACATAACCGAAGGAATCAATTTCTTGGCACCTCTACACATATTTCACACAGTTAATGAAATATAACATAAAAGCAAGCTACATTCTGAAACAAAGTGGCAACAATTTGGAGCACTTTCACTAAAAATTACAGATTTATCCTTGACTATACAACACAAAGCACAGTCTTTTTCCTGATTTGACTCTCTGTCCTTGGGATCCTTTCTTTGTAGCCTATACTTGATTTATTCATTAGTCATTGTTAACGGATAATCATTGTGCCCATCAGTATTTACAACAGCTACTTTTTTCTTTTGCAGTTACATCTCTCTGTAGTTTCATGTTGTACCACAGAATTTGTCACCTGTCACAGAATTAGACAGCAATCTGAGAATTCATTATGCTTGACTTCACTTAGGATGAATTTGACCTGAAGAATTTTAAAGTACTGGTGAGGATTGTGAAGGTGTTAATAAATCCAGTACAGTAAACCTCTGACATAGAAGATTAGCTTTTGTCTCAGTCTAAATGTAGTGGCTAAAATGTTGCTCTGGTTAATACTTGCACAGGTCTCAGTAGGGAATAAGGTTGCAATTAAAAGCAGCACATGACCCCTACAAGAAATAACAGTGAAAGCAAAAACATCTGCAGTTTTTCTGTGAATAGTAAGTTTCTGGTAGGACAAACATTTTAAAAAAATCCTGCAAATTCTTTTTGCTACAGAACTGGAGAAAATAATCCTTTTATTCTATTTTGAGAAGAAACAAGGCCGAATATATATCTGGAAGACTGAGAGTTTTAGCCATGCAGTTTCTCTTGGGTAGAGATTTCTGGTGAAAAAATTGAAGATGTTTTTGCAGCTTGTCAGACCATTAGGAATATAAGGACTGGTATTTCATCCTTTAAGACAGTGTCAAATCGTTACACATCTGTTTGCCTTTAGGAAATACTGGCAGGGATTAGGTCGGGAAAGGTATCACTGAAGTAACTTCTAAGTTCTTCCCAAGTGACATGCAGTGTATCTTCATTTTCTGCAGACTTCTCGGATAAACCTGGGATTCAACACAAACCTGTAAAACCTTGCAATGTCCTGGCTCACCCTTTCTATTACCTGACTTACATACAAGCCACGGCACCCCATATTGCTGCCAAGGCTTTGACTAGTATGCTTTTTCCTGGGGCCATTCTGCAGAGTCAGCAGAGGCAACTTTCTGGAGTGGTGGGAAGCTACAGCCCCACCACAGACAAGGCAGGAGTTTGGCTAAAAAGGCCACAGCCACAAACTAGAGGAGTGAAGGTAGCTCTGTACAGATCTGAGCAGAGACAAAACTGTAAGTCAGGCACGGAAAGAAAGGAAGATAGCTAATGAAAATACTGTGTAAAAAATGCATCATGTGTTATGCAAATTATAATGTTAAATCACATGGGAATGAAAACTAACAATCTGATGAAACATAAGCACTAAAAAAAAAGAAATTTACAGTTTCTCTGTTTTGTTCTTTACTTGCTCTACTTGTTCTCTTTCCTTGCAAATTTAACATTCTTGCTAAAGCTGACATTGGAAAGTGCTGCATACCGTCAGCTGTTCTGTTAAGCTTCAATAAGAGGTTAGTAAATTAGAAAAGGTGAGGAAGCAGGATAAAGAAACAAAATCTTCCCCGTTTTTTGTACTACAAGTCAATTCCCTTTGGGCTAGAAAGTCCTGACTTTCCTGTATGTGATTTATTTGGGGACAACACCCACAATGTAAATAACTAAAGGATGAAAACAGACTTCGGAGAAAAAATAATTTGGTAGACTATTGAGTAATACTAGATGATTCTTGAAAGACTGAATCATTTTCATAACTGCCAGTGTGTTTCAGGGCTCAAACTAGATTTCCAATGGAATTTTTTATGGACTTTAAAGACAGATGGATGAGGTCTGTGTTTACTGTTCAAGATACTGAAGACAAAGCAATCAAAAAGTAAGCAAAAGAGTTCAGCAATTGGAATCAGTGCTATCAACCAGTATCATGACATATTTACCCCAGAAAGTATGTGAAAAGGAAAAAAAAAAAAAAATTATTCTTTATAGCACCAAACATAAATAACAAATGGCTATATGTAGTGCAAACCTATTCTCCTGGTAGGTGTGCCCAAAAGATGCTGCTAGATGCAATTTTCTAAATTATTTTCCTTAGGTGCTAGTTCTGAAAATAATATGGTCTTTAATATTGAGGTTTCACTGTTGAGGTAGTGATGGTTAGAGAAGAACCACAGGAGTGCCAGGAGAGCGTGGTCTTATCCCTGGTTTCAGTTTTTGAGAAAATTTCTGTCTGGATATTGGGCCTTATTGTTGACTTAGATTCCTAAAGTAGAAGAGTTCTATTTAATAGCACCTGTATCCCAGGATTACGTTTACATTAACCACGTTTAGAATAAAGAGACTTTATATATTCCTGTTCTTCCTTCTGCTGGGAAACTGGTTTGGTAGGCCCCAAACATTTACTGCTTGGCAGAGGAAAGATGCTGTTATCAGTACTTAATGGAATGTTTGGAAGAAAAGTCAACAACAAAGCCATTACTGTTATGTCTGCACACTGAACTGACCACATTATACAGCATTAAACGATTAATTAGCTATGATAAAACAACTAAAAAACCGCTACAGGCACACCGGTACTGTTGTAAATGCAATGCCCTCTTTCAGAAGCAGCGTACTATAGGAGCTAAGAAGCTGCAAGCAAATGACTGGGCAAAAGTAAAATGAAGACATTTAAGTTTACCTGAATCTGCACCAGCACTACGATTGTTAAGGTTACAAAGTGTGCTGAAATTTTACTGAGAACTTGTAAATTGATTAGAACACAGTTGTGTGTGGATACAGATATGTCTGTGGAAATTCTAGGAAATCATCTAGATCAGATTAAACCCAAGGTAGTCAGCCGAATTAAACAATGCTTTTCCTTTATGAAAAGCTCTAGCACTTCCTATACAACTTAAAGATTGAGCCAGTTTGTTATAATCAAAGAAATCAGACAGTAACAATGGATAAGATCATGCATGCAGCAGTCCATAGGTTTCCAAGTGTATGGGAAAAAAGGTATTAGTAGCAGGGAACACACTTTCCAGATATCTGGAATGCAATAAAATGGTGCCAATTAAGTTGCACATGTCAATGGCAAATAGAAAACTGTTTCCAGCAGGTAGTGAAACTTAAGAAAATTGATGACAAGATGGTGGAGGACAAAGTGAACTTGAATCATCCCCAACACCAGATACTGACGTGTTCCTGAGAGACCCTTGTAAGTCTTCTCTGCATCTTTCTCCTTGAGATATGCTATAAGCTAATTGTAGAATATGCTACCATCTATCAATGGACAGCTACATTTTTAGAGCATAGGAAAATGGTTTTTCTTCCTCTCATCAATTGCTTTCTCCTATTGATTTTGTCTTTACTCAAGGAGAATGTATTCACAGGATCAAAGCAAATGATTAGTTTTGTAAAATCTCTCTGATTGCTGAATTAAAATCCAATTGGGAGGAGGAGTGAGAACAATTGTGTGTCAGCAAGTACTTCAGATTCCAATTCTACAAACGTTTTCTCTGAAGAATGTTTTATCTACCTCAATTTTGTTTCAAAGAAAAATGCTTCTTCAAAATTATGAATTTGGGCATCCTTTAAAACAGTCAGAGTAGGTCAAAGCATGTCTACTAGTAATGTCTAACATGTCTCCTTTTTCAACTTCTACATAATTAAGTTCACATGCAGCCTGAGAAAAAATAAGGTTAGGTCAAGCTTTTTCTGTAGATTTAAGTGTTGCTAGGATTCTGCTAAAGGTTTGTACACCTGCAATTTTTAGGTTTTCTCTTCCCAAAAGAGCAAATTATATCAACCATTTGTTTTTAGCTGCATGAGTTTGAGAACAACAAAACTAACAGAACTTACTGGATTCTTTTGCAGCAGGAACACTCCCCAGCATGATGGAGAGCCAGTGGCAAAACCAGCCAACCTGTTACTATTTGATAGCTAGTAGAATAATGAAAGCAGCACTTCTAGAACACAACACTTTCTAAACAGGGATTACTTGGTAACACCAATATTAAACTACGTCTGGTTAATTCTAATACAGAAGAGAAAGACACGGGGATCAAATCTCTTAACTTTTATATAAAAGCAGGACATATCTGCGTGGGAATACAAGAAAAAGAAATTGTTTTCCTGGTTAAGCAGAAAGGAGAAAAGCATTAACTTAATTATGGAGCAAAACTGGTTAATGAAACAACTAGCAGCAAGTACAAAATTTAATACTAATGCATATAAAGGCTACTGAAAACAGTAATTGAGAAAAGATTTTTCAGGACCATCAAAACGTGTAGTAATAGGAGAGGGAGCCATCATTCTGAGGACATTCCAGGGAGTCCTGTTACTGCATCAGGAATACTGTCTTGTACAAACATTTGACTGTGCACCATGGGACAAATGTCACTTCTAGACATGCCTGTATGGAATTACATATGAGAAGTAAATACAAATTGCATTTTGTTGAACTCATTTGGGGATAAACTCTGAGACACCAAGGATGGAGTGGTAGGTTTGTAAGACACCTTTTTCCTCCATATATTTTTGTGAACTATGGGACACATCCATTGTATAAGTGGAAATTAGATTGTGTTCCTCAGTAATGAGAACTCTGTTCAGTGGAAAAACCAATGAATCTTTTTGTGAGGAAGCCCTGCGTCAGCCTGATCTTATGTCTCCCAAGTTCAATAGAAATGATGAAGATACTGTGCCATGGGTCAGCCAGGAACAGATAGCACGGAAGTAAGGTTCTGTTGCATGAGGGAAAAGGAAATTTTTTTACTGAATAACAGGTTGGAAGAAAAATCTGCAAGAATCTATAACCTCACTGAGTTCTATTTCCTGCCTGTCTTGTCTCTCCTTTCATCATTTATATGCACCTTTAAAGCAAGACTTACAGGCTTTGTGTGAGTAATGCTTATTATGGCCTGATGAAGTTGCTTAGTAAAGTGAGATAAAAAGGAGAGAATAGCAGAGGTTACTGAAATGGCTACATAGGCAATTATTTCTGTTCATATGACTAATCTTGCACTTTAAGTCATCTTCAAAAAGCACCATTTACCTAAATTATCTGAACCAATTAGCAACATGAATATTTACTTAAGCTAATATAGCAGAAAGATTGCCCCTGAAAAAAAAAAAAGGTATTCTGCATTGTCGTGGTTTAGGCCAAATTGGCCACTGGAGATATAGGGGACCTCAGATGGGACCAACAGATGCTCCCCTCTACCCCTCTTCAAAGAGAGAGGTAGAGGAGGAAAAAGAGACTTACGAGTTTAGAAGGAACTAAACTACTTTAATGAAATATTAATAATACAATAAAAGGAAATAATGAAAAATATACAAAACCTTATCAAGCTCCCAGGATGACAATCACGACACTGGCTGGCACTGGGGAAGTCCCAGACTGGACTCAGTGACGGATGGGAACTGGAATCCGGATCTGGATTCAGGATCAGGACCAAAGGCAGATGGACAGAGTCCTCCTCAGACGTCGGCCATTGAAGAAGAAGAGAGCTGACCCTTTGATCCCTCAGCTTGTATACTGAGCATGAGGCAGATGGGATGGAATACCCTGTTGGTCAGGTTTGGGTCACCTGTCCTGTCCGCTCCTCCCTGCAGGTGGGACCCCACTATGCTTTTCCACTTCCGACCCTCCAACGTGGCAAATAACACAGTTGGTTGGCCTTGGGTGTTATAGCAATAAGTATAAGCAAGAGCCTCTTGCATACCATGCCTGAGCATCAGCTATAAACATTGGTCTTATCACTCTGAGAGAGCGAACATTGTCTGCACAATATGCTGTTAATTTTAGTAGTTAGAAGAGGCCCAGCTAAGAAGCGAAGTTACTGAACAAAATTGGTCCTGTTTTACCTCAAACCAGGACATGCATATATGGGCCTAAGACACACCCAGTCTTTACATTTTGTAGCCATTCTCAAGGCAAAATCAAATCTTTAGTAAGCACCTCGATGAAACTAACAGTTTTTACTGTTACCCTTCCCTTGGGTCAGTCCCTGGACAGATACTGGATGCTGCAGCTTCAAAGGCTAAAGAGCAGACAGAATCATCTTTAACATTGTGCTCCTCTAGGTTTGTATTCATTAAGAAGTTCTATACCTTGTAAATCTCTGTTTTCACCCATCTGGGATAGTTAGAGGCAGAGAAATAATCTGATAAACTGTAATTTTATTTTCTACTAGTACATAAAATTTTCTGGGTAGCCTATAATACCTAATAACCACATAATAAACACACCTAATAAAATCTCCATAATAAATGACAAGATCATACAACATTATCACTGGCCAAAGGCAAGAACCAATAACTTGCCCTTCAGTTATTGGATAAGTCTATTTATCAACATGGCCATGCTAAGTAGCATCATAGAATCATAGAATGGTTTAGGTTGGAAGGGACCTTAAAAATCATCTAGTTCCAACCCCCCTGCCATGGGCAGGGGCATCTTCCACTAGACCTGGTTGCTCAAAACCTCGTCCAACCTGGCCTTGAACACTTCCAGGGATGGGGCATCCACAGCTTCTCTGGGCAACCTGTCCCGGTACCTCACCACCCTCACAGTGAAAATTTTTTTCCTAATATCTATTCTAAATCTCCCCTCTTCCAGTTTGAAGCCATTCCCCCTTTTCCTATCACCACATGCTCTTGTAAAAAGTCCCTCTCCTGCTTTTTTGTAGGTGCCCTTCAGATACTGGAAGGCCGCTATAAGGTCTCCTCGGAGTCTTCTGTCCTCCAGGCTGAACAACCCCAACTGTCTCAGCCTGTCTTCATAAGAGAGGTGCTCCAGCCCTCTGATCATCTTTGTGGCCCTCCTCTGGACCCACTCCAACAGCTCTATGTCCTTCTCATGTTGGGGGCTCTAGCCCTGTACACAGTATTCCAGGTGGGGTCTCACCAGAGGGGAGTAGAGGGGGAGAATCACCTCCCACCACCTGATGGCCACGCTTCTTTTGATGCAGCCCAGGATACAGTGGGCCTTCTGGGCTGTGAGCGCACATTGCCAGCTCATGTTGAGTTTTTCATCCACCAATACCCCCAAGTCCTTCTCCTTAGGGCTGCTCTCAATCAATTCTCCACCCAGCCTGTATTTGTGCATGGGATTGCCCTGGTCCATGTGCAGAACCTTGCACTCAGCCTTATTGAACTTCATGAGGTTTGCACAGGCTCACCTCTCAAGCCTGTCCAGGGTGCTCTGCATGGCATCCCTCCCCTCCAGCATGTTGACTGCTCCACACAGCTTGGTGTCATCAGCAAACTTGATGAGAGTGCACTCCATTCCAACATCCATGCCACCAACAATATTAAACAGCACTGGTCCCAGTACCAACCCCTGAGGAACACCACTTGTCACTGCTCACCACTTGGACATGGAGCTGTTGACTGCAACTCTTTGAGTGCCAGCCAGTCCTTTGAGTCCAGCCAGTTCCTTATCCACCTAGTGTTCCATTGGTGAAATCCATGTCTCTCCAATTTAGAGACCAGGATGTTGTGCTGAACAGTTACAAATGCTTTGCATGAGTCCAGGTAGATGACATCTGTTGATCTCCCCTTATCCACCAACACTGTAACTCCGTCATAGAAGGCCATCAAATTTGACAGGCACGATTTGCCCTTGGTGAAGCCATGTTGGCTGTCAGGAATGACCTCCTTATTTTCCATGCACCTTTGCAAAGTTTCCAGGAGGATCTGCTCCATGATCTTGCCGGGCACAGAGGTGAGACTGACAAGCCTGCAGTTCCCCAGGTCTTCTTTTTTACCCTTTTTAAAAATTGGCATTATGTTTCCACTTTTCCAATCAGTGCGAACTTCACCAGACTGCCACAACTTCCCAAATAAGATGGATAGTGGCTTAGCAACTTCACCTGCCAGTCCCTCAGGACCTGCAGATAAATCTCATCAAGTCCCATGGACTTGTGTACATTCAGGTTCTTCAGATGGTCTCGAATGTGGTCTTCTCCTACAGTGGGCGGCACCTCATTCTCCCACCCTGTCTTTCCTTTCTGCAACTTGGGCAGTGTGGTTAGAGCCCTTCCCAGTGAAGACAGAGGCAAAGAAGTCATTGAGTATCTCAGCCTTCTCCATGTCCTGGGTGACCAGGTCTCCTGTCTCCTTCCTGAGTAAGACCACATTTTCCCTAGTCTTCCTTTTGTCACTGATATACCTATAGAAGGCTTTCTTGTTGCCCCTGACGCCCCTGGCCAGATTTACCTCCATCTGGGCTTTAGCTTTCCTAACCCGATCCCTGGCTGCTTGGACAATTTCTCTGTATACCCCAGGCTACCTGTCCTTGTTTCCACCCTCTGTAGGTTTCCCTTTTCTGTTTGAGATTGTTCAGGAGCTACTTGTTCATCCACCCATGCCTCCAGGCGACTTCCTTTTTGTCAGTATGCATTGCTCCTGAGCTTGGAGGAGGTGGTCCTCGAATATTAGCCAGCTTTGTTGGGTCCCTCTTCCTTCCAGGGCTTTAGTCCACTCCAGCAAGCAGATCCCTGAAGAGGCTAAAGTCTGCTCTCCTGAAGTCCAGGGTAGCAAGCTTACTGAGTGCCCTCCTTGCTGCCCTAAGGATCTCAAATTCCACCATCTCATGGTCACTGCAGCCAAGGCTGGCCTTAAGCGTGACATTCCCCACCAGCCCCTTCTTGTTGGTGAGAACAAGGTCTAGCATGGTACCTCTCCTTGTTGGTTCCTCTGTCACCTGGAGAAGGAAGTTATCATTAATGCACTCCAAAAACTACCTGGATTGTTTATGCCCTGCTGTGTTGTCCTTCTAACTGATATTGGGGTGGTTGAAGTTCCCCATGAGGATCAGGGCTTGCGAATGTGAGGCTGCTCCTGTCTGTCTATAGAGAGCCTCGTCCACTCGGTCTTCCTGGTCAGGTGGCCTGTAGCAGACCCCCACTGTAACATCACCTATCTGTGCCCTCCCTTTAATCTTGACCCACAAGCTCTCGGTTGGCTCCTCATCCATCCCCAGACAGATCTCCATGCGCTCCAGCTGGTCCTTGTCACAGAGGGAGACACCCCCTCCTCATCTCCCCTGCCTGTCCTTCCTGAAGAGCCATCCATTTCAACACTTCAATCATAGGAGCCATCCCACCATGTCTCCATGATGCCAATTAGATCATAGCCTTGTACTTTATTTAGACATGCACTAAGAAATTTTTACTATTTTTTCACAAAGATCTTATGACCCATTAATTTCACATAGCTATTTATTTCACTATCTAGAGCAAGTCATGAAGAAAGTAGCTTATCTGATCCTAAAGAAATTTTGCATGCACCTTGTACTTGCTATTCTATACAGCCGTCTACAAGAATATAGGGGATGAAAGAGGCAATCCAACACAAAGACATATTTTCAGAAATGTACTTCATAGGCCTAAGAGAGCTGGACAGATAGCAAAGATGACAGTAGTTTCTACCACCTTGCTGGGAGTCCTGCTGCCTCTCACGACTGCCTGGGACACCTTTAACAGCCCCACAGGCTGTTCATGAACTGTACAAGACTTGAAAATCCCAACCCTGCCTTTTTGGCTTTTTAGTTTTTTGAAGGATTTTGTTTGTGAAAATTTCCATTCTAATGCTGATCCCTTGACAAGTAGCCTAAATGAGACCTATACTTTCCAAGAGTAAAGCTTATTCAACTCAGCACTGTAGATTCTGTTATTAAAATTACAAAACCCAATATGAACCTGATTTCTACACTGAGGGTAAGTTACAGTGATGTAATTTCCTGTCTTGGAATTAATTTACTCTTATTTCTAACATTAGCATTTGTATTTATACATGTTTTCATTCTGTAGAATCTTTTGCAGGAAAAGTACAGAAGTTCTTTTTTAAGTCAAGATCTATATTAAGATCTTTTAATACATCTTTTTTGGTTCCTTTCAATATCAAAATATTTAAGATGATTATTCATGGGCTGTTTTCCCATCCCCATATTTAACTGGAAGAATCACATTAACCCAGAATCATGTGAGCAGGCTCATAAAAATGGATGGCATGATCATATCTGGAATTTACACAGGACCCTATTCAATAAAGCATATTCTGCCTTTACTGTAATATCATCCTCCAGAGCTTTAAAGTCTTTCAAGTGGAATAAAGATGTTGCTATAATGACAGTGAATGTAATGAGATTAAATGTAGTTGGGAGTCAAGGTAAATGGCCTTACATCAGAAAGAATGTAGTAACACAGATTCTTATAATGAAGACAAAGGATGTTACCAGCACATTTTTGCTACATTTCTTTGGCAAAGTAAGGCCACAGCAGGACATGCCATGTAATATGGATTCTGTGTTCCTTTCAGTATTTTACATTTAATAAAACCTGCATGCTTTTAGACATAAAGGAATAACTAAAAAGAACTATCTTCAATAAGCATTGAGATCTGTATTAGCAATGTATAACTTCCCTGAAAAACTGACCATCTGTTTTTTTTAGGAATTAAAAGAATTTAATGTAAGGAATTACACGTGAATTGGGACCACATTTTTTGTGCAATCAAAATAATCACAGTGGAATTCAAGGCCCAACCTGAGGTCTGTCCAACAAAGGACATGCATACAGGTTTTCCCTAAGCGTGCACATTATTATGCAGACCTTTATTCCAACAGTAAAACCCAACTGATTCTAAAATTTACTTTGATTCTGTTACTTTCAACATCTCTCAAGGAATTCATTAACAATTTTGCCCTATTTAACTTGAGATTCTACCTTTCAATACATGAAATTAAGAGAGACGCTCGGGAGTCTTATTTATCAGAGAGGTCAGCAAGGCCACAGCCTGTTGTTATCATGTAACCAGCGATCTTTGAAATAATATTACCCCAGTCTTGATATTAGCTTTAATGTTCGCAGTGTCTATCTTAAAGTGCTAACCTACCCTGAAAAATAAGCAGTAAAATATGGTAATTTGGGTAATACAGAGTTCTGATAGATAAGATTATTTCTAGCTATAGCTAGTCAAATACCAGTGATTTGTCGCAGCAATACTGTTCTATTTCTATAGAAAACATAATTTAGTAGACATAACTTTCATGAAAATTATCGAGTAGTTGTTTTGCTCTGATTATTTATTTTAGCTATTAAAATCAATAGTTGCTGAAGATGAGCTTTTTCAAAAGAAGTGAATGGATTTAGATGCGAATTTGGCATCAAAATCCCCCAATTAGCTTTAAAAACATAATCCCTAAAATCTGAAATTATTTCTTAAAGGGCCACATTTCTCAAAGCTTCAGATGCAATACGTTCCTTAGAAACACACTGATGGTTGTACATGAAAATTAGTTTTCTCTGCATGTGAATAGCTAGTTACGTCTGTAGGCTTTTATATGTGCGATGGCCAGGAAATTCACACAGTAAAATCACTAGGGATTGTACGTGGATTGCTGCATACTTTAATCAATGTTGCGATTTACGTGCCTAAATATCCTTGCCCATCTACCTGATTAGAAAGCAAATTTTTTGGGTAGACTTCTGTTACTCAGCTGAAATAAAAATGGAAACAGTAATATCAACATAAGCAAAGTGCACAGTGGAACATGTGCACTGCATGATAGGCATTTATTTAGTAACTGCTTTTTAAATTAGCAATATGCTGAAGCTTAGGATTTTTGCAAAAGACCTTAATTACTACATAAAATCATTTGATTGTGAAAGGAAAGCAATAAACAGAGTTTGCCTTAACAGAATACAGTCGCATAATGCTGCTGCAAGTATGGAGAAGTATGAAATGAAAACCTTCCTGTTCAGGTAACGTACAGTGTAATATCACCAGCACCAGTTAAACAAACCGCTTTAAAATCCTGCCTTAACTTAGGCTGATGTCATCTTTGATTAGCAAAGAAAAGAAACCAATTCAAAACCCTCCACATATCTTCCTTTTTGATTTCACCTTCTGCTTTTCTTCTCTGGCAACACTAGCACAACAATTGCATCAGTCTTCTGCAAGACTGCTGGAAGGTTTACTATTTTTGAGATACTGGAATAAACTACTTGAATTTGTTCTGCATGTCCAGATGTAGTGTCCACGGGTCGTTACGGTCTACATTGGTAACAGAATGAAGGGCAATTCAGGCTAGCACATCACCCAGTAAATGCTTCCTCTGTATCTCAGCAGAGGTTGTAATTCACATGGCTTTATTTGGCCCTGCTGTTGGATTTTTGCTAATCCTAACAAAAAGCAAGCCTACTCTGTCTTCTCAGATTTGACATCGCTTTCTTAAGGTTAACCAAATATCACCCTGTTCACTTTTCAGTAGAGCTGCCTTCTTACAGAATTTGTGGTATCAGACAAAACACGCTTTGTTGCATTGGGTTTCTTATCTATGAAATAAGACCTATGATGGTAACTTGGCGTGGCGAGTGTAACCAAAACCAAGGTATTTTGAGAGGAAAAGTGTAATACAAGTGTTGAAGCTCAAGAACGTGGACGGAATAATCAGCACCTCATATGTAGATGAGTAAGAGGCCTCAAACAACGCCCTGTTCAAATAATTTGTCCAAATATCTTACAAAAATTGCCAGCACGTGACAACCTCAGTGAAACCACGTGAGTTCGACTTGTGTACCAGCACAGAAGTCCTGAAGTCCCCGTGCACAATGCATTTTACATAAAATCAACTGGCAAGGCCTAAGTTCTCTATCTGATACGTCTCTTTATTAAAACTTGCCTTGCCCCTGCAGAGACCCTCCTCTTGTGAAATTCTGTTGTGATCAAACCAAATCTGAAGAAATGAGATTACAAAAGCCTGACCTACTTCCAGTCCACGTTCAAGTGACATGTGAAGTACTAGAACGTCATGGAGCCTGAAGAGGATTTTTGCAGCAGTGTTTATATATCAGCTTATGTGAAGAACAAAGATTTTATCATCTTCTGTAGAGAGCCCTTACTATTTGCAGTCTTTCATAACAACCCTTAGAGTTTGAAGCTGTAAATTAGTGTAGGTAAGTGTTAATAAAGAAGGAACAGCACAATTTAGGAATTCAAAGAGAGCGTCATACAGGAAGCTCTGTTCTAAATATTCAGGTAACAATGGCAAGGAAGGGAAATGCTGCATTTCTTTACACACTCCAGCTGAATAAAACAGAGTACAGCTGTAGCAATAAAATATTTCTTAAGAAGTGAGGATTTAAGGGACACACCTCTTACTTGTTGGAAAATTAAACTTTGTGGGAGCTCTCTGGAGGTGAGAACAACACTTAAGCTCAGAACTAAGTGCAAGATTTCCTCTACAACTTGCCTTTCTCTCAGTATGGCTCTTGTCACTCCTCCCAGAAAACTCTTCAGAAATTTAATTAAGCAACATAAACTCTGGGAAGGTCAGAAAAGGGGCAGATGCTGGAGTATTCTTATTTTTGATTTTTGGTTGTTTCTCAGATACCATGGCAATAGTGATCAAATAGAACTGAAGATTAGATTAGACAGAATGAGAGGTTGGAAGTAACTTTATTTGTGTCACTAGTGTTTGCTTCGAAGAAAATTTCAGCAAACAGAGCCTATTATTACTCTGTTCCAACTGATTAAATGCTTTAAAATTCTGGCATGTTTTGCTATTTTGTAAGTAGAAAACAGCAGCAATATTTTATTTCATAAAAATTAAGATTCTGAGAGCTAAAATTGAGCATTATTGGGAAACTAGCATGTGGAACAAGAATTGCCAGTAGTCATCAGTTGTGTTTTACAATAACTTTAGGGAAAAAAAAAGGGGGGAGAGAAAAAGAGAGGGATATTCTGTACCTCCTGTGTTGCTTGATGCAAGTTTAGAATGAAGCGACTCATTTGTGTATTTTCTTTCTTTTGAACCTGCTGTTTGTTCCCTTCTCTGTTCTTACTACCATGACTACTATCTCCACTTCATTGGAAGATGTACTTTTACAAATCCATAATTTTACCCTTTTTTATGTGTGTCTGTGTAATGGTGGTAATTATCAGAAAATAAGCAAGAAAAGTGCTAAGAAGTCCCTCGTCTTTCACGTATAAAAGAGAATGACTCCTACTGGAAGATCCCAGATTGACCCTGGCAGCGCTTCAGTAAGCAAACCTCAAGGAAGAGATAGGCAAGTCTGGAAGCCATTTGCTGAGTAAAAGATTGGGATAATTTTTAAGAATTCAATAATTTTTAGAAATACATGTTCAAGTTTTCTTTCATATTTTCTCCTTACCTTTACATAAAATGGAATTATGAACAGACAGGAGAGAAACTGGCAGCATAAACACCTATGGAAAAGGGTAACTAATATGGTGTTGTGGTGTTCCTTCTGGCAGGAAGGCAAGTGTTTAGTAAGATACAACTACAAAACACCAGTCTAAGACTTATGAACACTCATTCTTTTCAGCATGCTCTGTACATCAGAGCAGATGAGACCCACAGTGTTCTACAGTAAAAAATACTCTCAGGAAATACTTCAGTAAGATTCAAACAAATCTTTATAATACTCATGAAAATGAAATGGGGATTTGTAGATCTCACTTTGAACATTTCAATTCCTTCAGGTCTGTTGGATTCCGTCTCAGGAACAATTGGACTTTGACTTTCCTGTGGGCAAGTAACTGACATGCTCTTGCAATCGTTTGCAAGAATAATTTTAAACTCACTTATAAGTGTATGCCTGATGGGAACATTTGGGTTTACGATCAGAAACATTCACTCCAAATAAATGGCAAGAACCACACAAGCAAAAGTCTGGTATGCTTTGAAGAGCTTGTACTGTAACTTAAAGTTTGTCACAGTAATACTACAAAATGAACTGACAAAGCCCAATGGAACTAACATAACCTCTGTGTGCAGATACATCTGAAGTAGTCCATGAAAGATGCAAAGACTCTGAATAGTCCCATAACTTTCTGGTAAGACCCTAGGAGTCCTGTAGTGCCTCTAATGGTGGTGGTATTTTATTCTACTCCCAAATGACTGATTTTCAAGCTGATTTTAATTTTGCTAGGTATTTGTAGATATGAAAAAGATAAGAAGTTAACATTTAAAAAACACTGCAGCATGTTCCATAACAATGATTTACCTATTTTAAAGCAAGAGAGAAGCTTTTATTTTCTGTTTTTCTCTCTTTGATTGGAAAGGGAACATTGATATTAAGCTAACTGTAACCTTCTGAATAAGATCAGGTTCATCTTAGTGAACTCTTAAAACAGACATTATCATAGATTCATTTATGGAAAAGTAAATCTTAGATGTAATTAATCTGGTAGCTATCTGTTCCTTGAGTATTTAGTTTCATACTGTGTGCTAGAAGGACCAACTGGTAAAATGACTTGTAGCAATGTATGTTTAAGGGTTTTCTTGGCTACTTCCATTTGATGCCAGAAGATCAGGACTGCTGCTCTTAGAGTAACAATCTTGCCTCCAACTTTAGGCATTCATTTAGAAATATTTCAAAGTTGTCTTACAAAGTTTTCAGCTTAATTTTCCACAGGTTCAGACATGATTTCTGATTAGCTATAGAAAGACATGAACACTTTCTAAATCTTATTTCAAACGAGATTTTCTCAGTACAAGGACAAGAGTTATGTCCATATTAAAATTTAGGAAATATCACATCAATAAAAGTAAGCTTTGGTTAAAATATATTATATTCATGCTCTTCACAGGTTTGTCTATCTGACCTTTTCTCTCATTCTAGAAACTTCTGCTGAATTAGAATGAAATTCTGGCAGCATGGAAATCACACTGAGTTTTGCTATGCCTTTTAGTGATGCCATATTTCACTCAGCCTTTTTACAGCATAGCTCTCACAACAACCATTTATATGCTTTCCTCCAGAAGGTATCTTTGTTGTGGGCTCTGTATCTGCCCTGCTCTCTCAGCAGGGCTCCTTGGATACAAGAATACAAGTCTACCGGTCCTCAAGCCAACCAGACTCTATTAAGCCAGCTGAAGAGGACAAAATATCCAGCCCCGCACTTAGTAATCTCTGGGTTACTTTGGAACTACAGAATGAAGCATCAACAATTTCCCAGCCAACTGGAGAAATTTCATATTATTTGATTAAAAAATGAAAAATCCGCCCCCCCACCCCCACCCCCAGAATGACGTAATGTCCACAAACCCAACATCATGACCAATTAGTTGAGGGCAGCACAGCATTGCCAATTATTCCATGTTTTGTATAGAGAGCATATTATATTTGAATAATGGTTTTTCCATAATTGCATTATGTTGAATTTGTTTCCTTAAATATTTCCTTGCCAGTCACACATTAATTATTCAAGCAAGGTCAAATAAAAAGAGAAAATGGGACACAGGCTGAATTGCAAAATGGGAATTCTAGTTTTTCATCATCTGCAGCTCTTTACAGTTCTACCTCTGTTGCGTGATTTGTAGACACACAGTCATTATTGTTCCAGGAGCCATATGCTCCAAAGGGAGTGCAGAAGGGAACACTAAATGTTCAGAAATGAGGTCCTGAGTTACTGTATTTTGAATTTGTTTCTTAAAGAATACCCACACATATACAGAGAACGCAAAAAGAAATTATTTTCCACCGTGAATAAACATCTGCAAGATCGCATAATTCTGCATGAGTTTTGTTACACGAACAATGAACTAGAGAAATAATACTTTGAAATCTATGACGCATTTTAAAATAGAACACTTAATTTCTATTTGCATTAAGATTCCTTTCATAAAGCAAGACACAATCAAGCTATTCTCCACAATAAGCAGATTTATAGTCTGTCCGCAGTACATTCATTTCTCACCTGAATCTTTTCTGCAAATTCCCCAAATGAGCTAGGATAAAGGCGGAGTTCCTGAAAAACATGACTTGAGAGTCTTGCCTTAAGCAATGCACAGGCATCCCCTTGTCTTTGGCACATAAGGGCCAGCACTGTGGCAAACACAGTCTACTAGCAAGAAAATGGTCAAACAAGCTAATGAAAGGACAGAAAACTCTATAGTGAAAAGTTAAGGTACTGTCAAAAGGAGTAAGACAGTATTTCCCTCAGTAATTAAGATGTATATTTAATGTGGAGCAGTCTAAGAGTAAAGTCATGTTGGATATATATATATTTAGCATGCACGTGCATATGATTAAATTTATCCTTAGTTACATGGTGAAATAATTACACAGTATGACTTACAGATTACAATAAATATTAGAACTTAGCCTCATTTTATGTTTGGTGTATGAGTTGAACATATTTATCATGTTATATGATCTACTTCAAATGGAAGTTGCACAGGGCTTTAAACTTTTCAGTATATTTTCAATTGAAAATGTAATTACAATAAACCAAAGTTTATTCCTTTAGGTGACAAAGGAAAACAGAACTATGTAATAGTAAAAAATTCCTTTTTCAGGAGTGGATTTCTATGTGTAGCTCACACTAACACTGTAATCTTTTGATTCAATAAGTACATTTTTCCTTTTCTGGGCTTCAAGGTAGTACAAGGCTGTGCATTCATCATTGTCATGGTTTCATGTGTGTGTTTGTATATTCATGTAGGCACAGTATTTCAGACTTGCAGTACACAGTTATATTTAAAGATTTTTCTATTACCTGTTCTGGAGTAAAAAGCAAAGAACATTGCTATTTATTTCATATTCTTTATGATAGCAAATAAACCAATTCAAGAAACTTTACTCTAAATCCAGCAAGTGTATGACCTCTTAGGTGTACAGAAATTATACTCTGTATGTCACTTGTTTCTTATATGTCATTGATCAAACAATGGGCTATGAGTAATGATGAGAAAAACTGACACCTGTTTCTCTCATGTCTTGAGTTGTTGACTTACCTAATCTTAATTATTGATAAGTAAACTACTACTGGTTTCTTGACCACATATAACTCCAGGGTCAAAAGACAGGGAACCAAGACTTCTATTTCTCAACACTCAAATCCAGTGAATATTGTGCAGACTATTAGTTATCCTATCACTAAATTGTTCGTATTTTTTCCCCACACAATCAATAAACAATATTACAGTACTGTATACAGCACAAGAATTATGTGGAATACACCTGGAAGGAAATGGATAACCCTCATCTTTCCAGTGCTAGACTTTGATTTAGGAATACAACTAAACTTCAGCCAAAATGAAAGGGCTTGTTGCTCTAAGAGACTGTTTCTCAAGAAATGGAAATCTTGCGTAAGGATCCTGCTTTTCTGCCGTCCCCATCCTTGTACAGGATGTGATTGTGAGACTGGCAGCATGCACATCTGGTTTTGCAGGGAAGCCTGAGAAGCCTCCACCAAATCAGCAGTGGTGCAGGTTTGCCAGTGCAGTCCCAATATAAGCAGCAGTTGTGCTGCACTGCTTCACTGTGCCAGGCTCACCGATTCCACAATACCTACCCCACTTCCAGTGAAGTACTAGAACCGTCATGGATGGGTATGGGTGGAGGGTGAAAGGTGCAAGTGCTGAAGGGCTGTGATTAGACCACTATTTCAAACTGCTACCTTCACCAAAATCTTCCACGTTGTCTTGGGTTACTCAATTTATTTTCTATAAGTAGGAATGTCCCAGGTTCCTTTTGATTGTTTTTTTTTCTCTTTGCCTGAAAGAAAAGACAGACTCAATTCCATGTTCTCAGGTACTACAGTGACCCTCCAAGTACAATGAGACAGCAGAGGGAGAGCTACTCATGAAGGTGACCAGAGTGAGCTTATTTCAAATTCCAGGAGTCAGGAGTAGAAGCACTACTATGGGTTGCAGTGAGCACCTAACAGAAGGTTAAACCACACATATATACACACACACGTGTGCGTGTGTCATTTTCTCTACAGAATAGACATCTGAGAGTGCCACATGCAGGATGTGATACACTTAGCAAGGGCCTGGAAGAGAAATGACTGCTATTCTTTCGTACTTGTGATGTTCTCAAACCTCTGTTTTCTGCCAAGGCACCTAGGTTTACAGTGATATTGAATTTTCTTTTTAAAAATAAAACAAACAGGTAAATAAATTACAAAAAATAGCAGAACTCTAATTTTAGCTGGGAAGTGCCAAGATTTCCAGAGCGTGTGAAAGATGTGAGTGCTTATTTTAGGAGCTATTTTCTTGCAGTCACTACAACACACAAGAATATTCCTTCAATAGTTATTTTTTCAAACAAAGCAGAAGAACTAGTCTTCTCCAAGGAGTATTTAAAAATCAAGTTTCATTACTATGTTTGTTGCAAACCTTAGAACATAGTAATCTTTTTCTAATTCACCTGAAGTTATAAGAAGAACATAACTTCATTTAGTAAATTACAGAAATTACCTACAGACAGAAAAAAAATAATCCCAAATTGTGAACATTTGGACAGTTATAATGTCACACCTATGCCGCTCTAAGATACAGCAGGTATACTAGCTGTTAATATGAAGTGCTACTATGACACATAATAGTTCTATAATAAACATCTCTTGTTGCACACCCTATATGAAGTGAATAAAATGTTTCAAGTTTGATAAAGAGAGGAGAAAACATCAGTGTTGATGTTGATCAGCCTGTTGAAAGAAGTTCCATTCATTTTGGTTGCTTTCACTTATGTTGGCAAAAAGGTAGATTAAGAATGAAGTGTAGAAAAAAGCACATACAATGTTCCTCATTTTGTTCCTCTTATCTCATTTCCCAGGTTTTGACTGGGAACGATAACAGAATTATAATCATGCAACTTAAACCCTTAATGATACTTCTGCCCAGAAGCAGAACTATATAGCAGTACATATAGAGATTATAGTGTACGTGCACGCTAGAGAAGTAATCCTTTGTTTAAGAGGAAAAACACCACCATCTGTGTAACAACAAGTGCTCAGCTATTCTCTGTGACAAAGACTAACGGCTCCAGATGTAAATCTCAGTGTACACTAATTGATACTTAGGGTCTAAACAGCTACAAGGTTAACTTTGCAACCAATGTTTCAGAATTTATGGCAAATGACCAAAATATCTACCCCAGCTAACAAGTACGCTTGTGTTCCTAAATGCAGGTAGCCCATCAGCTCTTCAGCAAGAAATATGAAGTGCTGTCAGCAAGCAGACTTTTTCCTCAACCTGACTCAGTATTGACATTTCAGGTTGCTAGCGTTTTAGAAGTTTTTAAAACCTGCTTTCTTGGACCAAACTGGGAGCACAAATGTTTTTTAAAATAAGCTTTATCTTTAAAAGCATTTTCTCTATTACATTTTAGAAGTTTTCCCCTTAAATATTGCTACCAGAAGGAAAAAAAAGGAACCCCTCTATAGCTTTGACAACAAAGTATCTTAATGCCTTTTCTCCTTGTTATTGTGTCACTGATCAATAGACCTAAATGCCATGCATCCATCAAACTAAAAGGTTTGATTGCAAAAGCTGTCTTAGCTCATGGAGCTTATCTCTTGTGCCTTACACTCCTAGACATGTCAGTGGTGGAAATCCTAACCCTACATGCGCCAACCTTTGTCAGATGAACAGAGATCCATGAATGAGGGGTGTTTTGGCATTCTTTTGTGTATCATGCATAACTGGAGCAACACTTCACTTCAAGGCAAAGAGAAGAAATAAAGACTCCTTATGTCCTTGCAACCTCTTTTTCTGTTAATCATAAAATCAACTATTGACTTTACTATCTTGATCAGCAGCCTCATTCATCTGCAGTCTTCTAATGCTGATTGATACTCATTGATGCTGTTACATTTGATACTAATATATCCTATTATATTCTACAAATAAGTCTCCCTGGTTCCAGATTGTTGGAAAAGCAGAGGGAAAAAAAAAAAGCAAGGACACACCACACACACTTATTTATCTCAAAGCTTATTTACAGAGAAGTTAAAAAAGCATAATTGTGTAAGAACTGCAAGATGTAGGAGAGCTTCCCCATTGATTTGCGTGTTTGTCACACAGGAGAAGCTCTCAGAGCTTCTGAAGACTGGCCGTTTTCTTACAATTAGCCTGAGGACATAGAGAAAAATAACAGAGAGGGAAAGACAAGTGTAAATTGAGACGATTCTTGCAGGTTGTCCCCTCCTACTTCATATTATTGTTCAAGTTATCACTAGAGTCCAAATCAAAGAAGATTTAATCTTTAAGGGCACTGAATATACTTGCAAATGCCTCGTTTTATTGTCATAACGTTAATCACATACGTAAGTGTACACAAAGCCACAGTCTAGTTGACACTATATAGTATCTACTCTGATAGAGTTCTCCTGAGGAAAGGAGAACTCTCTCTCCTCACTGGCGAAATGAGCAAAACAACATGAATTTGTGTGATTCTTATGAGACAGAAAAAAAGTAATTTTATTTATCAAAGTCTGCCATTTTGATTTATATTCTTCTCAGTAACATTGCCTATCATAAATAATTTAAAAGCTCATATATATTCCAGAGAAGGATATAAACTGCAGTAGTAGAACAGAGAAGATGAACATGTTAAGTCATATTCTGAGCTATTTTTAAAGAGCTAGGTGAGACTGCTATCAAAGGTAGCAAATTTACATGGTTTAAGCAGAAGAATTAGGACACAACAAATTGAGAGCAGCATATTACAGCTGTTTCAGCTGGCAAGAAAACATTTTGCTACTTTCAGAACATGCTTTATGTGATGGAAAAACCCAGTCAAGTGTCCCAAGGGGGTTTACAGTTTTGCTTCAAACCGTTGCCAATGAATAAATAAGGTCAAATGGCCTTTACCATTTGTGCAGTAGTGAGCACCCTGCCAGAGACGAATTGGCAGCAAACAGGACATTTCTCCCACTACTCCTTACAGGAAGATGCAAGTTCAGTCAAGCCATTTACAACAAATTAGAAGAATTCTTCCAAACCAGAAAATATCTGTAACACAACCTGAACAGTTTGGAGAAGTCACTCATCAGGCCATGTATGTCTGCAGTTCAAAGCCTTAATCATCCTCAGTGAGAGATTTTGATTCCTAGACAAAATAAAGAGCTCCTTGGAATATCTTGTCCTCATATCCACCAGGTGAGCTATAATATATGATAGATTTCCTTTCTTGCTATTTTTCAGGCTTGATTCTTAAACAGCAAAGCTCCTTTTGTTATGAATGGTGGATATATGGACAAAGCTCAGCAGGTTGGCGTCTATTAAATTTTGCATTTTATGTTTTTCTGTGATACCATAAAGTTGTAAGAATAGCATACAAAGCAGATTTGAGCATCAGGCATGATCTTACACTTCTACTGGGCTAGAGATCTACTTTATACTACACTTCCCTCACTATACCATTTCTATAACTGTTTTGCTGATCTGCAGCATGTGTATCATTTGCATGTGTTTATTCATAGCATCTTCATTTAAACTATTGAGTGATAAGAACATTGAATCAGAATTTAAGAGAGATTCTCTTGTTAATTTGCTTAAAATTAATATTTTATGTAAATGACTCAGAAAAAGGAATATTCTCCAAAATTATGTTATACTCTTTGAAAAAGAATGATAATCAATTTTCTTTCAAGAATATTAGTTATTGCAAAGTTGTCTTCTTTGAAGATAGAGAAACTATTTATCTCTGTTGCTTTCTTGCAAAGATCAATTAATTTAGTTGTTTAGAGAAAGCTTTTCACATGTATGGGGAGTGTACTCAATTCTTTGTTGTTTTTCCATTTTGATGATACAAAATAAGCTATTTTTTTCCCTGCATCCTGATACCTAATTGTATTTCCAGAACCAACTTATTTGAAAGCAATGAAATCAATAGCACAATTCTTTTCAACGGGATGAATGTATAAGGCTTTTTTCAACATAGTAGATTAATCTTTTTGATAGTCTTGATGTCCTTTAATTCAGTAAGAGATAATGGTAGTTGCATTTCCTTATCAAATTAGTTCTTGAGCTAATACTTTGTCAGTTCTGAATATTTCAAATATAAAAAGGGATAGGATTTTTGTTTGTTTGTTTATGCACGAGTAAAATATCCTTATTTCTAGGAGAAACATCTTAATTAACATAAATACAGTTTTCACCAAAGGTTCTCAAATACTCAAAGGCAAGTAAGCATGATCATTTCTTTTTACAGATGAGGGTAAGGCAGTTGAAAGACTAAAGTCACAACCATTTGTGAACAAAGATTAAGGTTTCCAAAATATATTGAAAATTTCAGGTTTTGGTGTTGCATAGACATGGTCACTACTAAGAAAAAGAATCTTCCTACACCCTTGACAGGGTGAGGGGGTCTAAACATGGTAAAGACCCACAAAAACAAGAGGAGAGTCACGCGGTGGAAGAGGTTGTGCAGAGAGGTTGTACAGTCCTTTGTCCTTGGAGGTTTTGAAGATCCATCTGGGTAAAGCCTTGAGAAACCTGGTCTGACTTCATCATAGCTAACACTTCTTTGAGCAGAAGGTTGGACTAGAGATCACCAGGGGTCTCTTCTGACCTGAAATATCTTGTGATTGTATAAAAGCTCTTATTTTTTATTATTTGCCCTTATATTTCAACAATAACTCCCATAGAAGACTCATCTGCAAGGTAAATAAAATGGTACCTTTAAGGTTGTTGTCGGAAGATGTTGCTCTTTTCCTATGGCTAGTTATAGACAATTTCACCTCCGTGTACAGTACAGCTTTACAGTAGGTGTTTTTGATCTGTGCTGCAGACACCTGTGAACTCAGGCCGCTTTTTTTTTTTTTTTTTCCCATTACTGTTGCAGTTCCCCTAATACCAAACTTATGGTTAATAAACTTACAATGACTATTCTTGAGTCAACGTCTTCCAAGGAATTTTTTAAGGGTCTTAAAACTGCAAAAGCTTGAAAACTGTTGCTCTGCTCTAGACAACTCCAGACAGAAATGAGCTTCTTTAGTGAGCAGACCCTTAGAAGCAAAGTCTTTCCAAAGTCAAATTCCAGCTGTCTCTGGAGACATGAAGGACACTGATCTTCTCCCAAACAAGTCATATGGTCTTTTGCAGAAGACCACTTTCCAGACTGAGTCAAGTTTATCACTATACTCTCTTGACAAGCTTGTCTTGGAGAGACCAGGAGCAATTCTGTGGCAATGGGATAACAAATACATTACTTAACTTTTCAAATTAAGACCCTCATTCTGCAAACACAGAATCTTAATTTTATTTCCTACAAGAAGCCTTAACTTAAGTCACAGTGCATACAGAGTTAACCTAGAAATGTGTTTATATAGGATTCTGATTGAAGAAGCTACAGATTAATTTTAAGTTTGGATAATTTTATTTCATGATTACTAGATATACACTGGGACCACTTCCAAATTTCTGTCAATGAAAATATCAAAGGTCATTTGTAGCAGATTTTCTGTACTTAGATCGTTCTTTTCTCCTCTGGGAGCTTAAATATTATTTTATAGATTCATAACAGGGCTGGAAGGGACCTCAAGAGGTCATTTCATCCATCCTCTGTCCCAAGGCAAGATCAAACATATCAATCTTGACAGATGTTTGTCTAGACTGTCTTTTTTAAAACTTCCAATTATGGGGATTCCAAAATCTCTCCAGGCAATCTATTCCAATGCATCACTATCATTACATTTAAAAGAGTTTTTTTCTAGTAACTAATCTGAATTTTCCTTGTTGCAGTATAAATCCAATACTACTTGTTCAATTGTCGTTGATATAAAGAACAGTTTCCTTCCTCTTATAGATTTTTTTTTTAAAAAAAACATATTTAAAGACTTAGTTCAGAGGATAAAAACAGATTGAAGATCCAGAAACACAACTATGAGTGGGCTGAGAGAACTGGGTCATTCAACTTTAAAGAGAGAAGACTAAAGAGCTTTGAGACAAATCTTCAAATATGTAAAAATTCTTCTAGCAACGCATGTTTTTTTATCTAACATGCAGGAACTAAAACTAGACGTAGTACTGTAGGTGAGGTCTTAACAACAACAAGCACAGTAAAAAAAATTTTTTCTCCATCCTGGTTATGCATCTGCTGATACATGTCATAGAATGCCTGCTGCAATCATGACACTACTACTGATAACTCACATTAAATTTACAGCCTTCAGATGCAAACTACTACCCAGCCATTTATTCCTATCTTGTAACCCTGCCCCAATGTATTACCTTGAATATATACGTTGGACTTAATTATCTTTTTTTTGCAAACAAGATTTGCCAAGATACTTTTGAAATCCTTCCTGTGTCTGTTGACTGTAGACCTTCTCCACACAGCAGGCACCTACTCACTGGCTTAATCCCCTCCATTTATTGAGGAAGGCTGAACAAAGATGTCTCAAGGCTGTCTAGAAGGTTCTCCCTAAATTTGCCTAGAAATTTCCTTTCTTAAATTCCCTGTTATTTAATAAGCTGATAACGTTTGACGATTCTGATATGTTTGTTGCCTGATTAGTTGCACAGCATCTACCCAGGAAGCTGTTAGTTCCTTGCTGACATAGGCTTACTCCCTTCAAAGTTAGCCGCAGTGAATTCAGGTACTTTACTCTTAAATGTCCTAAGTAACATCCCTGAGGCAATGATCTGATGTAAAACTATATTTTGTGTTCCTTCCATGAATATACATAACCCAGGACAGAGCAAGATATATATGGTAACTGATCATATTTAAAGCCCTCAATTGTATAAATGACTACAGTGGTTCCAGAAATGCATGAGAAGAGTTAAACACTGAAAGAAAGCCAGAAAGTATTGTTTTGGGTTTGTTCTTTGTTTTTAGAAAGTTTTATAATTAGTGTTGGGGCACACTGGGCACTGAATTCATTTCATAGTATCACACATAAAAGCAAGCTGAATTCCTCTCAGTGCAAAACCAACCTCAAGCTACCTTGACAACAAGATACCAATAACCCTGTAATTTCAATTCTTCACTCTTTTTTTATGTGTTCTGTATCTCAGTGAAGTCTCATCTTCCCAGCCCAGTGCCATAGGCTAATAATCTGTAACAAAACTCACCCTCAAAAAATGTCAGATATAATGAAAAACACAACTTCACAGATGAGAAAGTTGGCCTTAGCTAAATCCTAAGGGCCCTACTTCTCAGATTCTGTAAGTTCTTCTGTTTCATCCTCTAACCCTGAATTAGAAGGGTCTGTGAAACTGAACTATTCCTGCTTCTTTCTACTGAATCACTCATTACCCATCAAAGAATAACAGACTTTCAAAGAATGAAAATTCTATTGCCAGCTGAGAAAAAAACATCCATAGAAGTTGAAACCAAAACCCGACCACCTACTCATACGATCTACTAACTAATATTATGTAGAACTAGTAGCAATAGATGCAGATGAACACATTCAATCTGCCAGTCCAAATGGTTGGCCTTCTCATGTCACCCAGTGACATCCTATGGATCTGACTCTGCAACATTCTGTGATGGTATAGATTAATTCCAAGGGGGAAGACTTTAATGCAGCAAAGAAAGGTAGTATGAGGATTAGGAACCTCACGGACTGAGAAAGATGGCACAACTATCAAGAGAAAATTAGAATATAAGGCTTTCTTTCATTCTAAACAGCTTCTATTGTGTATTTTTTGACAGGTTTTGTGACAAATTAGAAATACTTAAACAAATGTTAGATTAAACACATGTTAAGTTAGGAAAAACAGGGCTAAGATAACGCTCCTTTATTATGACTACTAATAAATGACAGTATTGTTATTCATTTAGTTCCCAACTTCTCTGCTGATAGCTAGTGAATAATGTCCAGGTCAGAAACAATTATACTCATTGTATTTGAGATCTATTACACAGAAAATGAGGATAACACACCACGTCTAAAAAAATTTCAAATACTGATGACTGTACCCAACTAGGGTTGACCAGACTCAAACAAGTGTCCTCAAGCAGACGTCAAAGTGTTAGTTCTAATTAAGAGCTACCCTGTTTTGAAATAGTGCAGCTTCTGAAAACAAAGGGATTACCAACAGATCTACATACCAATACCTTTAATGTAAGGGGCTTTCCAGTTTTCTTTGGTTTTAACACACAGGTGTAATTCTTTGAAATTTCATCAATGTCACCATACAGATGTATTAGCTTCAAAATACTTCTATATGAAATGTTCAACCAACATCTCATTGATTTGTGCTGTACCATAACACACTGTGCCAACTTTATTGGATGAGTAATATACCACTGCTATGAATTTGATGGTTTTCCATGTTACATTTTCTACTTCAGCAGGTTGCTAAATGTCAAGTGAATGCTTTATGCTGACTGCAGACCTCACCAAAAAAATCTTTCCCAGTGTGTCGCGGAGCTAACTCCACGGATGATCGCTGTGGGGTAGTGACTTTTTTTTTTTTAAAAAAACATTTTTACACGTGCCATGAAGCACATAGCCAAGATCAGCTTTTTCTACTCCAAATAAAAAATCCAGGCATGTATATTTTGGACATTTAAGAATTTCTTAGAACCTCAAATGAAAGAATATTTTCCCTTCATACTTTTTCTGTTAATTGAGATTGGAATCAATGTTTCTATAAAAAGCAATCAATTTTAAAAAGAAATTAAAATCAAGATTCTTATTCCTTGTATTTAAAAGGTTATAGCCAACCCAACGTATGTGAAGCCATGAGTGAAAGATTCAAAGCTAACTAAAAGGTAGTCCCAATTGACTTAAGTGAAATTCATCAAATTAATTAAATGACTGAATACTTTCATTCCTGCCTCGTGTTAACAGCTTTACAAAATGCTGTAAAGTTTGTGCTATCACAGAGCAAATAAAGAATAACAACATTTGCAACAAATTTTGATTAAAAGAAGAAAATAGATATGAGAAGGTAATTTTTTATTTGTATAGATGTTGATTCTGAATTAAATATTTTCTTAATGAAGATGTAGGTCTTCCATTACAGCTTACAGAATTTGAGTCGTTATCACTCAAAAATGATGCAATGTTTGCTCCTACTTAGGTGTTTGGAATATTTAGATTTGTGATTAAGCATTGAATCCTAACTCTAATGGTCTTTTATCCACTACAACTGTAGAGAAGTTTCATTTTGATTTGTGTTAAATCAATTATTTCCTCTCTGCAATCTGGAAAGTAAAAAACCCACCCCAAAATGCTAGTTTGCTCTTGGCTTTTTCTGTCTAGTCTAAACACTGAAAATGTCAAGTTTGCTCGCTAATTAAACATGTCTGTCTTAGACTCTACTTGTATCTTTCATCATAATGGTGCAGAGTCCCAGGGAGACATTATACATTCATGTTTTCAAATATAAGATGTAAAAAAATACAAATATAAATTTAATGTAGCGATCTCTTAATGAGCAAAGCAATTATGGCATAGGAGAAATGAAGGAATTAGCCTTCTAAAAAGTTCTCAGTATTTACGGGCCCAGGGCTTCAGAGTCTGTTTGAGATATGTTTTTGTGCAGATCCTCTATAAAGAAGTAGAATGAAATGTTAGTTATTAGTGGAAGTCAGGGAAAACATGCTTAAAAAGAAAAGGGTTGAACTACATTTAATTTATAACATAAATGATAAAATACCGGATTTGCAAGACTGGGATTAAAATCTTGCTGGAAAAATTTTCTTACGGTATTTTGGATCTTCTGCACATATTTAAAACCAAATTTAAAAAAAAGCCAAACCAACAAATAAAAACTACCTCAGCAATAACTAACCCTAAAGATATGCATTAGCAATACAAAACTTTAGTGAAGGAAAGTTTTTTTAAAGTCCAGTTTTAAAAATGGCTGAAGCTTCCTGGTGCTTGTGAGTAAGGTATCTCCTAGTGCCCAAACCATGACACCTAGTTTATGGCAGCTGACACATTAATAGCATAAATTACCATTTTTCTGCTTCTTGTCATTTTCTTGGAGGTCTCTGTGTGGCCACCGATTAATATGATTAGTAAACTGAATTTAAAAAAAGTTCAGATACAGCCAGGAACAAAATCACAGAGCATAAAAAATATATACTGTTAGCATTTTTCATAAAATAAGAAGAAAGAATGCATGAAAGGAATAAAGTGTATTTCAGATGGAAAGAAACTGTAATCATGGAATAACCGCAAAAGGTCATCAAATGTGCAATATAAGCAACAAGGGAAATTAGATAAAGAAGGAACACAAGTAATTTTTAAAATCTACCAAGTAAAAATGATCATACTAAAGCACATAGAGTTGTCAGTATTCTTCCCTTAACAGGACACGAGCTCTCTGGTGCCAGATGGATCGTTAGACAGATCTATTCTATTAATACAGTTGCTCTGTTTTGCAGAACTGGACTCTCTCCATTTAAATGTGTATCACAGGGAAAGGCAATCTATATGTCATAACAAAGTAGGTCCTGCTGGGTACACTCAGTGCAGATACGAACCTACACAAGAAAGTGTAAGTTCATAGCTGCACAGAGAGCTATTCTGTAGCCATCTACCAGCACATGGTTTGTGGGCAAGACCTCCTGAGATCAGTCAGTAACTTTCCTTCCTTCACCAAATTCAGGCTTTAACATGAGCTCTGTCTTCTTGCTCTCTTGCACAGTCCCACATAGCACACCACCACAGACAGGTTCGGCTGTGGAACATGTGCTCAGTTATGTTTCACAGCAAAATTGAAAATGTGGGTTTTGGAAAAATCTAGAAAAACAAGCATTGCTGGCCAGACATGCTGTGCTAAATGTAAACTCAGCGTTTCCATCAGAAACATGGCACATAACTTTTTAACTTTTTAAAGTTTTTTAAACTAATTTTGGGAAGGTACCAGGCACACATACATTGTCTTCCGGTATGACTGTAGTCATGGCAGCATCTCAGTACTGTAACAGTACTCCAAAATTCAGTACAGCACTGGAGAATCGGCATAAAACAAACTGTCTTTTGATCTTTTAACCTATTAGAATTTTCTGAGAGAGACCCCTTAAGAGAAACTTAACCATGTAGGAGCAGAGCTGCACCACTCAAAGGACTGACACTCTTTCCTACTGCTCCCTTTTCTACTTGGTGTTGTACAGAGGGTCCCAAAGAAGCAGGGAATGGCAGCAGCTTGGGAAGGTCAAGTGCTTGATGAAAATAAAATGTTGCAGAATTAGAAGCTAATACATGGGTGAAAAGAAAAGGTACAAGGTTGTGTGTTTGTGGGAAGAAAAGGAGGGAAAAGATGGAGTGAGATTTAGGGCAAGAAAAGAGATTAAGAAAGCGTTGTTTGGGCAAGGCTGACAAAGGACCTAAAGGAGGAATGACTAAAGTAGTATCGAAAAAAGAAGTAGCTATGCTGGTTTTGAATATCTGCAACTAAAGCCTATATTGACAGAATTATGTTTGGGTTTTTTTTACTGAGGAGGGTCTTTCAAGGCTTTTGTGAGAGAAGGGACTGAAAAAGATGAATTCAGTTTTCAGTTTTCGAACAAGTGTTTCAGAGTGATTCTGCTTAACAAATGTATACAAAACGGTTAGTTTTATTCCAATACAGAATAGAAGTTAATTTTCAAAACCTTAAAAGCATACTTGTGCATCTCCTGATAGCAAGGTGAGGTATAGCTGAGTTATTTACATTAAGGAAAACCAAATAATTTTGAGAGGAGTGATGAGAGAGACAATGAGGGAGAAAAAATAAGGGCAATAATGTCCTATGTTCAAATTAACTTCAGGGATTAGGCTTGATTCTGGTCTCGTTTACTCAATCTGTATCAGTTTCATAGCAGTTACATTCAATTTAAACGGAATTTAATGAGACTTGAATTAAGAGTTTGACCTTCCCAATAGCATAAACTACCAGAACTGGAGACCCATTTCCTTGTGTGTCAGTTAACATACAGACCTAGCAGCTGGCATTTTTGCTTTCTTCGCTGTGTTGAAGGGGCAAGGATGTAAACACTTCATGAGGACTATTTGCAGCGGTAAATTAATTCTGAAACAATTAGTAGTATACTTAATTCAACCACATAGACAAAAGAATAATTACCTCTGTTGTTATATACCCTGGGGCTTTTTGCCAGTTCCTTAATGCAAAAGTACAATCTGCAAGGAAACATAATATGTTCTGTTTTGGTGTCCTATCATATCAACTGCTTCTGTTTTGGTAAACAGAAAATTAACTGTATTTTCTGAACATATATCTAAATGTGGAAGTTGCTAAAGTAATGTCTTTAAGCACTATGCAAGCTGACCTCGATCAATTCCATTTAAATTAAATTAATAGGGAAGTCTTTCAAAAGAACTGAAATCCCATTTTCAGAAAGAATATGTGCACTTAAAGACTTTTGTTTCAATGCAAGATAAGGTTACTATAGCTCCTAAAACATTTAGGTAGTTTTGAAGAACAAACCTGAGATGTTCAGGGTTTTTTGCCCCCTCAAAAATACTTAGCTATCAGAACAGAATTCAGATTGTGTTCTTAGGCTGGGACAGAGGAGAAGTCAGCTGCCCTGAAAGATTTTTTCAGGTTACCTTTTATGGTACTATTGAATGAAACAAACTCCTTCCAAAGAAAGCAAGCAATAGAGCAGCCTCTTACCCCTCCCATCCACCAACAAAAAATATCTCTGGCATTTTATCCTGAACTGGAATAGATTCCCTGTATTTCACCGAAACACACGTCTTCATCCTTGTAGAAACTGCGTTCTACAGGGCCAAATACTGGTCAATTAGAAATCAACAAAGAACTTGTCACTGATTTCATGGGGCAGCGTTTCACCCACCAGATCTCATACACATTTCCTCTGAACACAAAATATACTTATATGTCTGTAAGACTATGTATAGGTAGAGATAGATGTAGCTAGAGTTTTCAGGTCAAATACATTCTTAAATCTTTCCTACAATCTGCATCCATGGCAATGGTTGCACACCAAACACAAACACATATAGAGAGGCAAGCTTTTCTTTGATGAACACACACTTTAAAAGTGAAAAACAAAGGGCCATGACAAAGAGTGTAAAGCACAAAGTGATGATGAGTAACAGAGCCCACAGTTCTCTCTAAACAGAGATACCTTATTTATATAAGCCAAACTAAAATGACAGACAGCTTAGGGGTTTACCATGACTGCATTTTTAACAGCAAACATGATGAACATATATTTTTCATTCACAAACAGATAAAGCTATTTTTTATTAATTTCTACCCTGTTCGAAGTTTTAGACCATTTTTTTATAAATTTCATTTGAAATTATTCTTTTAGCTTCACACTAAAAGAAATTACAAGAAAAACTATAGTAGTAGGAGATATCTTACCAAATTTAATGAGTTTTCAGGGGAAGTTGAGTCCACAGCCTATCTTTTGCACTTGCCAAAAACCTTCCCCCTTGGAAAATAGTAACATTCTGACCAGTAATACTGACTATTTGGCATTAAATATTCCCCACTGTATGCCTGTATACCACAATAGTTACTCCACCAAAGTATCTTCTAAGTACTTTGTTAAATTTGGAGAAGCTGGATTGTTGCTAAGAATTTATCCATAAACGTCACTATCATCCTCATTAATGAGTCCTTTCCCCCAAAACGTTTACAATATAACCACAGTATTCAAGTATATATTTCTACACAAAATACATGTATAGCCTAACTTTGTCTATTTACCGCTAACCTTTTTTGATTCTCATTTCTCTCCAGTCCTCTCTGCCTTTAGTCAGGTTCTTTGCAATTTCCCCCTCTTTCTCTTTCCACACATACTTGCCCTCGCTCAACCTCCTTCTCTAGGTCTAGTGAAGGATTGCCTTCCCTAGGCACAGAATTGTAATCTTAAAATATTTCCCAAACCACCACCCATCTATTCAACAATTCACTACGCCTTCAAATTTATTAATGGCTTCTGATTGTTATAATTAAACTACTCTTTAACCTCTTCTTGTGGTACAGACATCATCTTCACAACCTTCTTCATAAACTGATCCTTAATTTTTTCTCACCCAAATAAGTATCGCTGAGCGCAGCAAGGCAGTTGCCCAAATTCTCAGAGTGTTATTAATCATGGTCATATGGTTTGCCATCCACTCATTTAAGAACCTTTCATACTTTACCCTATCTATTCACACTGTTTCTTTTAAATCCTTTCCAGAGGCCTTTTAACATTCTGACATGCAACACTACAGAAATCGTTCAGTAATTTGTACATTCTTTCCAGCCATCTTTCCTTCGCACTATGTCAATCTCATCCAACCGGTAGGTTACCATCCAGTTTTCTTCCCCACACCCTAATCCATTTTAAGTTCTGCTAGCACATCATCCACTTTTGAAAGGTTTATTTTTGACCTGTTCAGTGGGAGACGTTACTTCAGATTTTCATGGATATGGTTTATTTCACCTGCACAATCAATACTATTTAACAATGCTTTATCTTCTTCAAAGTATTTTTACTCACACATCAATCATATGCTTTTCTTCTCTCAGGATTTCTCTAGTTGCTGATTTAATAAACTTAGTTGGCAGTGCAAAATCTCCTTTCAATAAGATTCTTACTCGGACATCTCTCCTGAGCTACTACTCTCTTTGTTGCCATCTTCTAATTCTGGCCCGCTCTCTTGATTTTGTATGACCAGTTTCAAATTTGCTTGTTTAGTTTTTTCTTTGGACTTCATTTCTGTCCTCAGTAATCTTAAACACTTTGTCTGAGAACCATTTTCTTTCTTGATCCAATTCTTCATCGCTAACATTCTCAGCTATGCCCGGGAGGGTTACCTTAGTAACTTCCCACTTAACACTAAGCTGTTGCTCCTCCTTTAGCTTCAACAGTGTTCAAAAATGACTAGTGATAACAGCCGTATTTGTTCAAATAGTAATTCTGTGAAATATCAGTAAAGTCAGGACTCTAACTTCGTGATTTTTAATTTGAAATGTAGATACATACAATCAGCTATCTGAATCACAATTTTCTTTAAGATAATTTCTGCAACGGCAGATGAATACTGTCCATGTTGACACTAACACAGAGTCATTTAATTTCTTGAATAGTAGTTTGATAATCTCTGGACAGCCTCCTTCTGAAGAAGGAATAGTGTTTTAGAATTGACATGCTACAGCTATAGCATATTTTATTGCTACAATAAACCTGTAACTATTAAACTAATTAAAAAATGAGTATGATGTGCCTGAGCTTTTAGCAAGTGAATATGGGTTAGTTATTTTATGATGCCTGACTCAGCTACTTCTGATGAACTGACTAGAGAGAATACTCGCGCTGCTAGGAGAGCACTTTCAGTAGACTCAGAAGAGAAAGCAGACACACATTGAACTTTCCTTTCCTATTCCCAGTGTCACTAACCTAGTTTAAAGCGATGTGACATCACTAGAGAAAAGGCAAATCCTACCTGAACAGGAATTTTCCCTTGTTTATTACATCTCAGTAAGACTCAATCCTGCAGGCATATCTGCCTAGGTGTAACTATATTTATCTGAGGAATATAAAAAGCATTAGAAATGTGAAAAGCTGTTTCAATGTGTATTTGCACACCTGTGACTACAGCCAGTAAGGTCCCATGTCCTTTCTGAAGGATAAAGAGTAAAGATATCCAAAAACCAAAGCAAGGGCAGCTAACTGCTAAAACATCAAATTTCTTGCCAGTTTTCAATTATCACCCAGGAATTATATCCATTTATAGTAAGTCAGGACTGTTTTTTAAGAAAGTAAGAACAAATTAAAAGGCACATAAGGAAATGTTATCAAAGGCCAGGGGACAGCAAAGGAATAGAGGAGGGGGAAAAAAATCAGAAAAACGTCTTACTGGAAATTTAGGAAACACTTATATCCTAAGAATTTATTTTTAATAAAACTCTTTATGATCATATTTGATTTTGACACAGTGAGGTTTTAATTTACTTTCTCCATATTTTTCTTCCCTCTCCCTACTAATTTGTGATGACTGGGCATATAGGGACTATAAACGGCAAATCAAATTTTTCAGTAATTACTTTTGAATTTTTTACTGTCCACAATCTACAAAAGCCAAAGTCACAGAAGCTTCCACTTACTGCTGATCATAGGTCTAGCTTTCTCACATCCTAAAAGCTGGATTTAAAGAGAAGAGTAAAACCAGAAAAAAAATCAGAGAATCAAGAGGGCTTAAATGAACTTCTGGATGCCACAATTTTTTTGGGGAAATTTTTTTTAGAAAAAATCTGCCTCTAGAAGAGCAACCTACCAAAACTACCTTCCTTATTTAATCCTGCCATTTTTATTAGGACATCTATTCACCTGCTTTGAACTTCAGTGTGCTGATGACCTTACTTATAGAAGCAGGCTGTAAACTTCTGCTTGATTTCTGCCTGCATTGGTAAAGAAACAAATTTCTGCACTCAAGATTACACGCTTTGAAGACAGTAAGGTAATCCAGATAGAAATTTCATATTCCAATGATGACTTCAACATGGAAAAAAACACTATGGCAATAAAAGAAAGAAGGGTAAATCAGTTGAATACATAAAAAGACAACCATTTCAAAGAGGTTACATCCACCAACTAGGTTTTATAAACTGTTACCATAAAAATCAGTGAATTTCTATTTACACAGCTTAAAAGTTCAAATTTAATGGACTGGATTATGCCCATTAATTTGTTTCATTAATTTCATTTTACAGCTTTGTGAAGATTAAATAGAAAATTTAAGATGTGGCATGAGCTTAATCTATTTGATATTTAGAAACTATGCAAAACAGTAGATTCATTTCATAAGGCTTAAAGGAGGAAAAGACTATAACAGAATTGGCCTGCAGTCCAGATACACATGTACACTTGGAAATTCAGAATTTTTACATTTCTTCTCAAGCAAAACAGATTTTTCAAAAAGTCCCTATCATACTGACAACTAGAAAGTATTTAATATGCATTACTGAATATTGTCATTTAAAAAAATCCTTTTGATCAGCTACTGAGTGTCAAAGCAACTATTAGATGAACTATTTCATCTTTGAAGTGATAGGAAATGACATAAGATTGAGATGTGGAAAACTAGAGGTAAGAAAATTCCATGAACAAATATGCAGGATTGACTTATCTTTCAAAAATTAATAAATATGTTTTATTTTTAAGTTCCATACCCATTATGTGATATGCTTCTTTGTGAGTTTTCTCTAACCTTTTTCTTGAATGCAAGCACTTTCATTTGACAAGTAGAAAATATCAGAATCAAAATGCAAACCACCAAGACTGTCTTCCTAAAGTTCTCTTTCCACTGACAGGCAAGGAAAGTTCAGATATTGTTTCTCACGCTCAGTGATCCACCATGAACAAACAGGAAGGACTTAAGGCCACATTTATTTAGACATGTATTCCTTCTGGGGTTTTTTTTTCACATAATATTCTTTACACAAATGTTCTTTGGTGAATTTAAGGTCCCAGGGATCATACTGTGGAGTTTAGAACACTAAAAACGCCTGTAAAGATTAGATTAAGATGAAGTTTTATTTTTTGGAACTAAACCCTTTTTTTTTTTTACACTGATGCTCATACAGTATTAAGATACTGTGAAGTTCCAACTAAAGTGGAAGCATACATGATATATGTACCCCATTTATGGCACACGCAGACCATTTGTCAGCTACACTAGCAAACCTGATTAAATGTTCTGTTTTGTATTTATGTAGAGAAATAAGTTTTTGTGGTGCTTTTTGTTTTCCCCAAGGAAGGGTAAGAATAATACTGTTTGTGTACCCAGATTAGAAAGACTTATAAAATAAGTACCTAGGATAATTTGAATAAACAGTACCTAAAGATTTATTATTCAGAAGCAAGGGAAAGAAGTTGTTGGATTGGATTATCAAGAAGTTACCTTAAAAAGAAATTACAAACAATTAAACTAGCAAGGGAAAGGACACAAATTATTGCATGGGGATTTAGAGGCATACCCATGTAATGCACGGTAAATTAAAGTCATTTATAAAGTACAACTGGAAACCATATATAAGAACATCTGCTTAGTCAGCAAAGGTGAGTCATTATTTACCACTGCAGAAGAATAATTCCATGGGATAGTTCACTGCATGCTTATCAAATGTTTGCTGTCTTCAAAATATTCAAAAATATTAACATGCCCTGAAGACAGCCACTAAGTTTATTGTCACTGGAACACTCTCAACTACTTTCTCTGCAAGTATAAAAGAGGACACAGTCAAAAGTCTCGCTGTGTGGGTATACAAAGTTCCCTTAACACTCCGTCTCTGTTCTCTGTCACTATTAAAAAGGTCAGCTGTATGTGGTAATGATGGGAAGGAAGGTGCTTTAGACAGAGCAACAATCTAACAGAGATCTCAGAGTTAAAAATAAGGGAGTTAGTGGATAGATTCAGAAGAGGAAAATGTAGCTGATCCTCCTTTCACATGAAGGATATAACATTAGGATGTCTGATATGTATCTGGAAGATCTCCATCCAGCCTGCAGCTGCAGAAAAGTTGATCTGAAATTAGGTGTAGTTAAACTTGTGAGTAATTTATGCGCAATATGCATGGTTTACTTCTTCCGTTTTCCCCAGAGAGACTTATATCTCACCAAATAGGAAAAAGATATAATTTACATTCACCTGGTAACTGGGTACTAAATCTTCAGGTTGGTCAAAAGAGAGAGCTACAGAAAGGTAAGTTAATTGAAAAAAGTGAGTCTACAGGTTCCCTATAGTCTACAGGGAGGTATAGTCTCCTTCAGATTTGCTTTGCAGCTCCACCATACCAGAACAAGGCAAGCAGAGCCAATCCAGTGAGGGAAATCAGGACTAGCCAAGAGTCCGCGCCACCAGACAGGTCCAGGTTCAAGGCAGAGAATCAAGTCTCTGGGACAGGGTCCAGATCAGCCAGGACACAGGCATGGCTGCCGGATAGATCAGACAAGGACCAGGGCAGAAAGCCTCAGCTTAAACATTGCTCCCAGGTGAGGAGGCTGGATGCCCAGTAAGGCTGCTCTCCTGGGAGCCCATCAGCTCTCTTCACGGCCACCATCCTGCACCGTTACCTAAAGCTGGCTCCCAAGCCTGGGCAGCTAAGCCCTCAGCTGGAGGAGATGTGCTCCAAGCCTTGACACCCAAGCCCCACACAAATGTGCCAAACAAGGGTTATTATGCAAGATCACTACACAAATGTTCTCTGACTTTTCAGGGGTACCAACAGGCCAGTAGCTGAAAGGTTTAATGAATAGAGAGTCTTTCTTGGCCCTCCTATCCAAAAGCAAAAATCCACAGTAGATCTTTAGGGTGAAATGCATAAAGCTTTAAAAAAAATCTAGGCTTTGTCTCATTTTTGTGGTATCACTGTTAAATGCAAGTGTTTATAATAATACATATCTTGTAATATTGCCCTAAAATGTTATGTATTTATTTTCATTAGCAATCCCATTCCATATTGCTATGTGAGTAAACATACTATATGGTATCACATAAGAGAGCTCATAATGGAACACATAACTAAAATCCCCAAATCCCAATATTACTTAATTTTTATAGATTATAGGATTTAATGCAAATGATAATGTGTTATTACAATACAGTGGAGAGAAGGAGTAGAAGAAAAAAGAAGTCATTCCCACAAGCTCTAGATTTACCATGCTATGAGAGTAATTCTCAAATTTTCCCTTGTCATTACAGTCTCTTCGTGTTTTAAAAAGATTCTGAAAAGCTGGAGAACTATTGAGAATACAAAGTGTATTATACATGGATTTTTTTTCCTGAAGACCTTATACAATACAATGTACAATTCTGAAGCCTTGAATACATGCTTTTAATAGCATTTCTCGGCATTGCTAGGCTAAGACAGGTATACTAAATAGCAAGTGATACGATGGTTACCATGGTTAAGATCTGCAGTCTTTTTATATTGAATGGTAAATACTTAAATATTTGTATGTAATCCAACAAGCGGACAGAGCAGGAACAAATCAGCCACGTGAACGTAGGTCTCTCTCTCCTTATTTTAACCTGCTCCTATAACCAACTTTCCCTTTCATGAGTGCTGTTACTTTCCTTCACGTTTTTGAAGAGAAAAGTGAGGCTTATGCTTGCCTTTAAAAAGGAAAATTATAAAGTGAAGATCATGGGCTACCTATAAACCCAGATTTCAGCCAGAGGTGAGACATTCTCAGTATTTCTCACACATCTCAGTTCATTACTAGAGGAATGTTTATTTGAGACACTCATTATGATTTACAGTTTTTTTATTTGACCTCCATAAATAATATGCCAAAGCAGTAGACAAAAGTCTTCTGAATTAAATCAAAAGTTCTGCTGATCAGTGCCACTGTATTAAAATACTCATCTTCAGAAGAAGATATAATCTGTGAATTTTATGAACAATCAAGACAACTTGTCAAGCAAAGTGAAGTAATTCAGATATTTGAATAAATAACTCATGTAAAGAAGACATTCTGTATTTGACTGTAAAATACTATTAGAAAATTTCTTGTATTGCTTTTTAGCTTTGCTGACAGAGGTGATAAACTGGAAACAACATTTACCTCCACGCAGTTTGTAAATGCTCAGGAATTCAATCCACTTATTTAGATGCTTATATTTGAATTTAGTTGCCTCATTTCAGACACATGAAAGCTTAGAATCATTCAAAGCAGGATATCGCATTTAAACACTAAAATAATTTCAGAAGCAAATTAAGTGTAAAGGGAAGTGTCACATTTTCAGAACAGTTTATCCACTTCTTTTTTTTTTTTACACAAACATCCTCTGGGGGTGGATGAAGAGCAAGTTGAGAGCTTGTGGGTAAGGACCAAGGGGTGGGGTAATACAAGAGACACTGTTGTGGGTGTTTATTACAGGCCACCCAATCAGTATGGGGAAGTTGCTGAGGCCTTCTACACACAGGTGAGAACTGCCTCACAATCACAGGCCTTGGTTCTCATGGGGGACTTCAGTTACCCTGATATCTGCTGGGAAGGCTACACAGCTAGGCATGTACAGTCCAGGAGGTTCCTCCAGTGCACTGATGATAACTTTTTGACTCAGGTGGTGGAGGAGTTCACAAGGAGAGGTGTACTACTGGACCTAGTACTGACAAACAAAGAGGGACTGGTGGAGGATGTTAAGGTTGGGGGCAGACTTGGCTGCAGTGATCATGAGAAGAGAGTTCAGGATTAAGTGCAATATGCACAAAATGACAAGTAGGGTTGAAACCTTAGACTTCAGGAAGGCTAACTTTGATCTCTTCAAGGAATTGCTTAGAGAAATCCCATGGGAGAGGGCTCTAGAGGGTAGGGGGGCTCAAGAAATCTGGCTGATATTTAAGCATCACTTCCTCCAAGCTTGGGATCGGTGCATCCCTAAGAGCAAGAAATCAGGCAAGGGAAGCAGGAGACCTGCATGGCTGAGCAGGGAGCTTCTGAAAAAGCTCAGGTGGAAGAAAGGAGTTTACAGTATGTGGAAGAAGGGGCTGACCGCTTGGGACGAGTATAAGAAGGCTGTCAGGGTATGCAGGGATGAAACAAGGAAAGCCAAGGCAGCCTTGGAATTGAACCTGGCGAGAGATGTCAAGGCCAATAGGAAGAGTTTCTTTAAGTATATAGGAGCCAAAAGGAAAACCAGGGAAAATGTGGGCCCACTGTTGAATGAGACAGGCGCCGTGTGACAGACGATGCAGAGAAGGTGGAGTTGCCGAATGCCTTCTTTGCTTGTCTTCACTGCTCGGGCCAACCCTCGGGAGTCCCAGACTTTATGGGCAACAGAGAGTGCCTGGAGGAAGGCAGACTTTCCCTTGGTTGAAGAGGAACAAGTTAGAGAACAATTAAATAAACTGGATACCCACAAGTCCATGGGGCCTGATGAGATGCACCCGCGAGTGCTGAGGGAGCTATCAGAAGTCATTGCTGGGCCACTCTCCATCATCTTTTATAGGTCCTGGAGAACAGGGGAGGTGCCTGAGGACTGGAGGAAAGCCAATGTCACTCCAGTCTTCAAAAAGGGCAAGAAGGATGACCCGGGAAACTACAGGCCAGTCAGCCTCACCTCCATCCCTGGAAAGATGGTGGAACAGCTCGTTCTGGGCATCACTTCCAAGCATCTGGAGGATCAGAAGTAGTCAACATGGATTTACCAAGGGCAAGTCATGTCTGACTAATCTGATAGCCTTCTATGATGGCGTGATGGGATGGGTGGATGAGGGCAGGGCAGTGGATGTTGTCTACCTGGACTTCAGCAAGGCTTTTGACACAGTCTCCCACATCATCCTCACAAGCTTAGGAAGTGTGGGTTAGATGAATGTACAGTGGGGTGGATTGAACAGTGGCTGACAGATAGAGCTCAGAGGGTTGTGGTTAGTGGTGCGGAGTCCAGTTGGAGGCCAGTAACAAGTGGTGTCCCTTAGGGGTCAGTACTGGGTCCAGTCCTGTTCAATATATTCATGAGTGAGCTGGATGAAGGGATGGAGTGTACCATCAGCAAGTTTGCTGATGATACAAAACTGGGAGGGGTGGCTGACACGCTGGAGGGCTGTGCCGCCATACAGCGTGACCTGGACAGGCTGGAGAGTTGGGCACAGAGGAACCTAATGAAATTCAACAAAGGCAAGTGTAGGGTACTGCATCTGGGGAGGAATAACCCCATGCATCAGTACAGGTTAGGGGCTGACCTCCTGGAGAGCAGCTCTGTAGAAAGGGACCTGGGAGTCCTGGTGGACAACAGGATGACCATGAGCCAGCAATGTGCCCTGGTGGCCAAGAAGGCCAATGGCATCCTGGGGTGCATACAGCAGAGTGTGGCCAGCAGGTTGAGGGAGGTCATCCTCTCCCTCTACTCTGCCCTGGTGAGGCCGCACCTGGAGTACAGTGTCCAGTTCTGGGCTCCCCGGTTCAAGGACAGGGAACTGCTCGACAGGGTCCAGCAGACGGCTACAAAGATGATTAGGGGATTGAAGCATCTTTCTTATGAGGAAAGGCTGAGGGACTTGGGTCTTTTCAGTCTAGAAAAAAGACCGGGGGGGGATCTTATCAATACTTATAAATACTTAAAGGGAGGGTGCCAGGTAGATGAGAACAGCCTTTTTTCAGTGGTGCCCAGTGATACAACAAGAGGTAATGGACACAAATTTGAACATAGGAAGTTCCACCTAAACACGAGGAGGGACTTCTTTACTTTGAGGGTGGCAGAGCACTGGAACAGGCTGCCCAGAGAGGTTGTGGAGTCTCCCACACTGGAGACATTCAAAACCCGCCTGGACACCATCCTGTGCAACCTGCTGTAGGTGACCCTGCTCTGGCAGGGGGGGGTTGGACTACATGATCTCCAGAGGTCCCTTCCAATCCTGACCATTCCATGTGATTCTGTGTGATTTACAATCCTGTGGGATACATGGACTCTAGAATTGGATAGCATTTTCTGAAGAAGATTAATTAGTGAAACATCACTCAGCCTAAGCATAGGTCCTTCAAATTGCTACAGTTAGGCAAAATAACAGTTTGGCTCGTGCAATTACAAACTCACCACATATTTTTTATATGCTTATATCATAGAAAATAAATTATTTTTGCTAAATGCTAAATTTCCTTTACATTAGACATTATTTATGTTACACATTTTTTTCGAGTATCTGCCTTTGCTGTAGATCTAGAAGTGCTTTTGCAATGCCCTGCCTCTGCAGCCTCGATTGATTTGTGGAAAAGGACAGCTTGGCAAGTAAAAGGAGGGGAAGATACTTTTTAAACCTGTCATGGGCATTTCTACGTATTCTGTGGTATTTGAATTGTATGTCCTTTCTGACAAAAAGGCTATTGCCTGCTGTGAAATAGATCAATGGGTGATATTGTGCAGTGATTGCTATTTGTTTAAGAGAAATCTCCCTGACTGACCCACTTCCTGTAATGCATAAAAAATAAATGACAGAAGTAATATTTTTGTTCTTGTTTCACTTTCATTCATCTTATTTGATCAGCACTGAACAAAACTGACATCTCATCAAACCTGAAAGTGTATTTCTGCACTAGGTTCATCAGAGGGTGGCATTTAAAACACAGACATTGCAGGAACAAATGTATTTGCCAGCTCTGTCCATTGATGTAAACCTGACCTTTATCCTGTAGATTTATTGACACTGTGCTGCTTTGTATCATATTTCATTACTATGTGGAAAACCTGGAAGGTCCTCCCTGTAAAACCACTTTTGATTTTTATCTGCAAATTTTTGCATCTACAGTAGATTCATCTAAAGACTGAGAAAACCTTAATGTGTCTTAATCTTACATAAAATAAAATGACTTAATTACACTTTTTAAAATGGCTCCACATTGGCCAATCTTTCAGTTGCATGAGTTCTTAGGAACATCACACAAGAACACCACTGAGTAGCACTTTTCCTACAGTCTCTTTCACCTCCCCCCAAACCCAATACATTGATAATCCTGTCCCAGGAAAGAAGAATCTAATACATATAGTCTCGTATGGATTCTTGTATGTAATCTTGTAGGATTTACAAGTTTTAAATAGTCAAATAAATTCAGGTACAAAACATGATCTAGGCTCCAATACTACATCACTGAAACAATAGTGGATTTACCTTGTTGTTATGCAGTATGCTTCCACTTTCCTACAATCACCTAGGAGATATGTAAGCCCTTTAATAAACAGGGTATTCTAAAACTTCTTTGGATTGATACCGAACCAGTTTAACTACAGATAAAGTTCTGTGACTAAATATTTTGTTCTGTGTGGAGAAATTTTGATGAGAACAAATGAAAATGAACAACGCTAATTCCGATCATGCTGAAAAAACACATTTTCCCAACTAATTGGCTAAATAATGGTTTGCATTTCTTCAGTATGTTCTTCTCCTAAATCCCCTGGAAGCCTTCCAACAAGCCAGAACACTGAAGCACCATGCTGGTGAGCCCTATGTGAATCACATCTGTGTCGCTGTTTTCAGCCTTCTAGGCTTGAACATATTGAAACAGCCAATGCTTGGCAGTAAAGCAAATAGGCTATTTTCCTTAAAGAAAGAAAAATCTATTACTCTTGTGCTGGATTCTCAAATCCTAATGTTTATCCTTGTCTAAGTAACGCATAATTGAGCACTAACATAAACCAACTCCAGATTTCCCTCAAAACCGTTGTTTCCTTTCTTAAAATAGAAGTGGAAAGCAAATGAAAATCATCCTTTAATTCCTGCATTAACTGAGGATAAAAGATTAGAGCTCAGTCCTTGAAGTCAAGAGAAAGACATAAGAAGGGTAGCAGGAAAGGGGGAGGGGGATTTTCACTTGTCTGCAAAGTGTCTGAATCTACACAGACATCTGTATCTGAGGTAGCTGCCTGGGATCCCTTTACAGTCAATGGAAAGAAATGGGCATTTCTAGAGGATAATTTCTCTGGCGTATCATAAACATCTTCTTTGGGGATAGGGTAAACTGATGAATCCCAGCTGTAAGTACATCATGACATTCAGGTAAAGCCCAAGGTCACGTAGGCTAATTTTAGTGAGGCTCGGAATCTGCATTTTTTCCCTCTTAAATTAATTTTGGAGATTTAAAACTGAACTTTTTCAAGCAGCAATTAACAAACAAAACAAAACAAAACAAGAAACCCACACCACACCCCAAAGTCAAAAGCAGGAAGGTGCAGATTTGTGACCCACAAAAAAAGTCAATTCTCCATTCACTAAGTTCCTCTAAAAATATAAGCATAAATTTCAGTCTATGTAATTAAGACGACCTGTATTTATTCCTCTTCATTAATATTGCCAGTGCTTTTCATTCTGCAGGTATTATTGGAAAAAGGAGGAAAAAAAATCACCTTCAGAACTAAGATCAATTAATAACATTTAACTGGTTTTATGGAAAGAAAACACAAATGACAGTCCCAGTAGTTCATGTAGAGCCCCATCTAGCTGGAGTGAAATAGAAGTGCCTCCAGTTTTAAGAAAGCAGCATTTATTGGTTAGAGACAGTTACTTTTGAAATTTTCTTGGATTTTTTGTTTTCTCATGAGTTTTTTTGTACCATAAAAGTGAATTTTATTTGGCTGTAAATGCTGCATTTTGAAATTCAGAATAGATTTTTAAAACAATCTAGTAGATATGACAAAGTAAAACTCTCTGGGAATGTTTTTGTTCCTTTCATAACCGCTGTGAGTCTGTCATCTTCAGTATTGCTTTACTCACTAGCAAGGATGTAAAGATAATAAATACTACCCATTTTAAAATATTCTGGCTACTCATTGTCTACACATCGCATGTTAGATTTCTGTTTCTCAAAAAGAAACTTCCTAAAATGCTGATCCAGATGAATTAGACTTTTTTTTCTTTTGTCCTAATAGTGGCAAATGAAGTGTTTAAAACGAAGACTCCCATAATACTTCATTAAAATTGAAGTACAGCATCTTACTTCTGGATGATGTTCTCTGTACCTAATTAGACTGTATTGTCTATAAAGCAGCAACTCAACTGATGAACAAAATTCAGTGTAAAGAAGAAACTAGATAATCTGACTACTTATCTCCAGACTTACTTGAATCTTCCTTTTGGCCTTTTATACACTAGCAAGGAAGTGCTAGAAGTGCAGGCTATAAAATAACAGACACAAAGATATAGATAAGGAGATGGGAGGAAGGACACTGACCATCTTTGCTGATCAATGAAAGAGGAAAACCAGATACATTTTATAGTTCAGAAACACCACCAGAAAAAAAGACCAACCACCAGTTACAGCAGTCATATTCACATAAATGGAATTTAATCTGCAAAAACAAGTGCTTTCTCCATCATCTATATTCTGTACTTATAAAAATAAGTCTTTAAACCCTTCTCTTTAATTTGCTGACTGATTACCATTGAAGGTTTACTGTTTGTCACAATTACATTCCACGAGTAACTTCAAGACCATTTTCACGTGAAATGCTCATAGATGTTCAGCCAATCAGACATGCGCATGACCATGATTTCTTCACATAAAATTTATTAAAGAGCGAAGTTATTTCAAGTGATAATGATACTGCCTGTTGGGACTTGTTGGGGGGTCCCTGAAATGGATGTTTTAATTATGTTATGAATATACTGTCTTGAGATTACTGTCATTGTGTCTACTGGAGAAAACTCAGCAAGCCTATACAAGCAGTTCACATTACTTTGTCTAGGGATGTAGCAAAATAAGAGCAACATTTTTTCAATATAGTGTTCAAATTATTTGCCTGCACCAATCTTTCCTACATAGTTAAATATACAACTTCTTCAAATATGTTTATTAGTAGAAATGCACATTGTTTAGGCAAAACTTTCTTTCTAACAAATGTTCAGTTTTTAGTGTTAGAGTATTTCAGGTTGTTGTTTAAAACCTTTTTTGAAGTTTCAAATATCTGAATGAAAAAGACATTGTACCATGTGTTTTGCCTGCTCAGATCTCTATGGCTTTTTGTAACTATAGAGGAGGGTTTCTAATACTTGGTTGCACTGTCCACAGAGGTGGTTGGCAAACAGCAAACAGTGATTGAATCCCCACCTGCTTTTGAACAATTAAAAAAATGCAGATTGTGTTTAGGCTCAGGTGAAGACCATCTGATATGATATTTACTTTTACAAACTTCCCCATCTTCTTCACAGTACCTCAGCTCTGGTTTATAGTAGCAGCTATAAAAAAATCATTAGCAATCTCCATTAATTTTATCAAGACAAAAAACAGTCAGCATTGAAAAGAGAAGCTTTTTGCAGACAGCCTTGGACAAACACTGATCTTTACTGCTAGGATAACCATGTTTTCTGCAACAGCCGTATATATATTTTACTGAGGATAAAGGTGGATTTGACAATGATGACGTTAATATAGACTTTATCAGTCAGCCTTACCCCAGGTATTTAAGACTGTTGTATTTGGATGTCTGCTGTATTGCATTTCTGCACATACCACATGCAAGGTCAACTCTGCTACCAGCCTAGCAATGATTCCTTGCTTTGGGATCAAGAGTCAAACATTTGCAGATGCTACTTTATGTGCTGGCTCAATTAACAGGGAAGGCTTGCGAGAAGCAGTTTTTATGCGGTCCTGATAAATTGCTTGACTAAGCACACTTTATGTACTGGCTGCAGATGTTTACCTGACTCATAGATACATGAAATCTGACAGAGATGACTTTCAGGTCTCCATGTATATACCTGATGTATGCAAATACAATTAATATATTAAATATAAGCCATGCTGGGACAGTAGTTACTAAATTGCTTTACGTTTCCAGATATAATGCCAGTAACATTTATGTGACTTCCTCAGACTACATTTTTCTAAATATTCTATACTGTTATGTTCTTTCTTCTAATAAGGCAAAGCTTCAGTGGTTTCCTTAACTCTTTCTTGTGATTGCATGAGTTATGATCATATAATCTGAGAACAGTAATAGTATCAAAAAGGAAATTGGTTCTCTGTTACTGAAGGACAGTAAACTTCTGTTTACTGTAATATGTTGACTTATTTCAGGAGTCAAGAAGTCCCACCAAAACACTGACCAACGATTTTTTCTCAGATAGGAACAGAAGTCTTCACTGAAACTTGAAACAGAACTAAACAAAAAATAAGCAATACTAGTAGCAAGTTTAGGATATTAGTCATTAACAAGAGATCTCTTCAAGTTCACTGTTTGCATCCATTAAAATCTATAGACCAGTTTTATGTCACAGTTTCTCAGTCCTCTATTTCCTTCTATTGTCTCCGTGTTTTATTATTATCCAGCATTTCACCATGACCACTTGCTTCTGTCAAGACACTGTTTCTTCCAGCGCCAACTCTAATGAAAATATCTTCCTGATACATTCTTAGGTGTAGAACTTTGTTATTCCTACCAGCAGTAACTGGAAACTGATGGACCTTATTATCCAGACTTCCCCTCAACAGTGCATAGCAGTACTTTTCTGTATCCTTGTCGTGGTTTGGCCCCAGCCGGCAGAACAAACCACGCAGCTGCTCGCTCAACCCCCCACAGCCGTGAGGGGGAAATAGGAAGAAAAAGGCAAAACTCGTGGGTTGAGATAAAGGCAGTTTAACAGAACAGCAAAGGGAAGAGAAAACAATAATAATAACATGGATAAAGGAATATACAAACGCGATTAGGGCACCGCCACTCACCGACCGGACCGCACCACCGCAGCCTGCGCTGAGCAGCGACTTCCTGCCCCCTCCCCCCGGCAGCTCCCCCTACAGCCCGGGCATGGCTCACATGGCATGGAATATGTGTGTCCCCTCCCATCCTTGGGGAAATTAACCCCATCCCTGCCGGAACCAGGACATTATCCACCCCTTATTCCATACCATCTGCGCCATGCCCAGATCCTACAGTTCCCAATCATTTACCACCACTTTCCCCTGTCTTTTATATATATATATATATATATATATATTTACATCTATATACATACAGATTTAATCCCCACCGTCCATGGGCGATCCCTCTAAAATGTTCATTGAGTTAATTTAGTCCATCACTGTGGGCCCCATCTGTGAGAGCAGTCTCTCAGGGCAGGCGAGATGGTGGGTGGTGCTGGACTGGTGCACGCTGCATTTGGAGCTCGCGGCTGGTGTACCCGGTGTGGCCCATGCCCGCAGTTCGCAGGTTGAAGACGTTGATCTCAAGGAAGTTGCTGGGCGCCAGCTGATGAGATCAGTTCTTATTACCTCACCGCTGCACTTTACTCCATTTTATCAAAGTCCATCTGTCAGTGGTTTGGGAGATTTTCACCGTAGTCCCCTTGATAGCAGTTATAGTAATGATGACACACAGTGACAGAGTTATTTAGCACATAACATCATAAGATTTGGTTCATTGACTATTCTCACCCAGAATCAAATCCCCATGAGGTACACATCGGACCTCCCCATCCTCCCGCATCACCCACCACGTGCACCCAGGTCCCTGTGCAAAAGCAATCCCACGGATGGGTTTGCCTTTGCCTGAGGCAGGGCTAACCCAGACTGTCTTCCCTAACTTATTCTTCATGTGCACTACAGGGACTTTATCCCCTTCTACTGTACGTGGAAGTTGTGATTGGGCAGGGCCAGCTCGGTTGGCAGATCCCCTGGTGTTGACTAGCCAGGTGGCCTTTGCTAAATGCGTATCCCAGTGTTTGAAAGTCCCACCACCCATGGCTCTCAGTGTAGTCTTTAACAGTCCATTGTATCGTTCTATCTTCCCTGAGGCTGGTGCGTGAAAGCGGATGTGATACACCCACTCAATGCCATGCTCTTTGGCCCAGGTGTCTATGAGGCTGTTTCGGAAATGAGTCCCGTTGTCTGACTCAATTCTCTCTGGGGTGCCATGTCGCCATAAGACTTGTTTTTCAAGGCCCAGGATAGTGTTCCGGGCAGTGGCATGGGGCACAGGGTATGTTTCCAGCCACCCAGTGGTTGCTTCCACCATTGTGAGCACATGGCGCTTGCCTTGGCGGGTTTGTGGGAGTGTAATACAATCAATCTGCCAGGCCTCCCCATATTTGTATTTTAGCCATCATCCTCCATACCAAAGAGGCTTTAACCGCTTGGCTTGCTTAATTGCAGCACATGTTTCACATTCGTGGATAACCTGTGCAATAGTGTCCATGGTCAAGTCCACCCCTTGGTCTCAAGCTCATCTACATGTTGCACCTCTTCCCTGATGGCCTGAGGCATCATGAGCCCACTGAGCTATGAATAATTCACCCTTATGTTGCCAGTCCAGATCCACCTGAGCCACTTCAATCTTAGCGGCCTGATCTACCTGCTGGTTGTTTTGATGTTCCTCAGTGGCGCGACTCCTGGGTACGTGGGCATCTACATGATGTACTTTCACAACCAGATTCTCTATCCGGGCAGCAATATCTTGCCACAGTTCAGCCACCCAGATGGGTTTACCTCTGCGCTGCCAGTTGCTCTGTTTCCACTGCTGTAACCACCCCCACAGAGCATTTGCCACCATCCATGAATCAGTATAGAGGTAAAGTACTGGCCATTTATCTTGCTCAGCAATGTCTAAAGCTAGCTGGGTGGCTTTCACCTCTGCAAACTGGCTCGATTCGCCTTGTCCTTCAGTGGCTTCTGCAACTCGTTGTGTGGGGCTCCACACAGCAGCCTTCCACTTCCGATGCTTCCCCACAATCCGGCAGGACCTATCAGTGAACAAGGCATGTTTCCTCTCGTTTTCTGGTAGTTTATTATACGGTGGGGCCTCTTCTGCACGCGTCACCTCCTCCTCTGGTGATATTCTAAAATCTTTGCCTTCTGGCCAGTCCATGATCACTTCAAGTATTCCTGGGCGATTGGGGTTTCCCATTCGAGTCCGCTGTGTTATCAGTGCAATCCACTTACTCCATGTGGCATCAGTTGCATGGTGTGTGGCAGGGACCCTTTCTTTGAACATCCAGCTCAGCACCGGCATTGAGGTGCCAAGAGGAGCTGTGCTTCAGTACCAACCACTTCCGAAGCAGCTCGAACCCCCTCATATGCGGCCAATATCTCTTTTTCGGTTGGAGTATAGCAGGCTTCAGGTCCTCTGTATCCCTGACTCCAAAACCCCAGGGGTCAATCTCGAGTCTCCCCTGGTGTTTTCTGTCAGAGGCTCCAGGTAGGGCCATTCTCCCCGGCTGCAGTGTAGAGCACATTTTTAACATCTTGTCCTGCCCAGACTGGCCCCAGGGCTACTGCATGAACTATTTCCTGCTTAATTTGTTCGAAGGCTTGTCGTTGCTCAGGGCCCCATTTAAAGTCATTCTTTTTGCGGGTCACTTGATATAGAGGGCTCACAATCAGACTGTAATTTGGAATATGCATCCTCCAAAAACCCACAACACCTAAGAAAGCTTGCGTTTCCTTTTTACTGGCTGGTGGAGACATAGCTGCTATTTTGTTGATCACATCCATTGGGATCTGACGGCATCCATCCTGCCATTTTATTCCTAAAAACTGGATCTCCTGTGCGGGTCCCTTGACCTTACTTCGTTTTATTGCAAAACCAGCTTTCAGAAGGATTTGAACTATTCTATTGCCTTTCTCGAAAAATTCTTCTGCTGTGTTGCGCCATACAATGATGTCGTCAATGTACTGCAGATGTTCCAGAGCTTCACCCTGTTCCAGTGTGGTCTGGATTAGTCCATGGCAAATGGTGGGGCTGTGTTTCCACCCCTGGGGCAGTCGATTCCAGGTGTACTGGACAGCCCTCCAAGTGAAAGCAAACTGTGGTCTACATTCTGCTGCCAAAGGGATTGAGAAGAATGCATTGGCGGTATCAATTGTTGCATACCACTTGGCTGCCTTTGATTCCAGTTCATATTGAAGTTCTAGCATGTCCGGCACGGCAGCGCTCAGCGGTGGTGTAACTTCATTCAGACCACGATGTCCACTGTTAGCCTCCACTCTCCATTAGATTTTCGCACTGGCCATATGGGACTATTAAAGGATGAGCGGGTCTTGCTGATCACTCCTTGAGTCTCTAGTTGACGAATCAGCATATGGATGGGGATCAGAGAATCTCGGTTAGTGCGATATTGCTGCCGATGCACTGTCGTGGTAGCAATCGGCACCTGTTGTTCTTTGACCCTCAACAAACCTACCACAGAAGGGTCCTCCGAGAGACCAGGCAATGTAGACAGCTGTTTAATTTCCTCTGTCTCCAAAGCAGCTATGCCAAAAGCCCACCGGTATCCTTTTGGGTCCTTGAAGTATCCTCTCCTGAGACAGTCTATGCCAAGGATGCATGGAGCCTCTGGGCCAGTCACAATGGGATGCTTTTGCCACTCATTTCCAGTTAGGCTCACTTCAGCTTCCAATACAGTCAACTCTTGGGATCCCCCTGTCACTCCAGAAATACAAATGGGTTCTGCCCCTCTGTAACTTGATGGTATTAAGGTACATTGAGCTCCAGTGTCCACTAGAGCCCTATACTCCTGTGGCTCTGATGTGCCAGGCCATCGAATCCACATGTTTCAATAAAACCGGTTGTCCCTTTCCCCCACCTGGCTGGAGGCAGGGCCCCCCTAATCCTGATCATAGTATCCATTACTCACTTGTTGCAGAAATGACTTGGAGGTCCCTTCAAGAGGATCAGAGGTAAGATCAGGCCTTCTACTCTGTCTGGGGGGCTGCCTGCTGGAAACGGAAGCAGCACTTTTCCTGGAGGGATCTCCTTTTGTGATTGTTCTTCCTTGCAACTCATGTACCCGTGCCCGTAGGGTCGAGGTAGGTTGTCCATCCCACCTCCTCATGTCCTCACCGTGGTCGCGCAAGTAAAACCACAGGGTGCCTCGTGGTGTGTACCCTCTATACTCTCCCTCTTGAGTAGGGAAATGCTTGCTCCTAATTGCTGAGATGCTGGCCTGTACAGGTGGGGAGCAGGACATATTCTCTTCAAGTTGTTGGACCTTCTGGGACAGTTTCTCCACAGCTGAGACAAGGGTGGAAGAGAGACTTTCTTCATATTGCCGGAGTCGGCCAGCCACCTCATCCACCGTTGGTCCCTCTTCGCCTTTCCATTCCATCACTGCCAAGGAGTTGGCATATGATGATGGTGCACTCCGTACAAACTTCCGCCATATGGGCCTCGTGCATTGGACTACATCAGGGTCTGTGGGTAACTGCGCGTTATCTGGGTCATAGTAAATCATCTCCCGCACAGCTAATTCCCTGAGGTACTCGATACCTTTTTCCATGGTGGTCCACTTGCTCGGATGACATACAACATCTCCACTGAAGGGGTACCTTTCCCTCACACCTGACAGGAGTCGCCTCCAGAGGCTGAGGGCTTGTGTCTTCTTCCCAATCGCCTTGCCAATGCCCCCTTCCCTAGACAGGGATCCCAGCTGCCTGGCTTCCCTGCCCTCTAATTCCAAGCTACTGGCCCCATTATCCCAGCATCGGAGCAGCCAGGTGACAATGTGCTCGCCTGGAAGTCGGCTGAAATCTTTTCGCATATCTCTCAGCTCACTCAGGGATAGAGATCGGGTGATTATCTCTGGTTCCATCTCTTCCTCCCTTTCCTTTGATGGCCCTGGTTCATCATCATCCCTAACTAAGCAAACTGATTTCTTGGTGTATTTCTTCTTCTGTATAGGAGCAACTGATAGGGGCACGGGTTGGTTGTCCGGTTCAGCTGCAGTGTCCGCCACTGGGGTTTAAGTGGCCGCATTGTCTGCTACAGGGGTTGGAATAGCTGCAGTGTCAGCAGCAGGGCCTTGAGTGGCCACAGGACCTGCCACCAGGGTGGGAGTAGCTGCATTGTCTGCCACAGGGGTTGGGATAGCCGCAGTGCCTACTGGTTTGGTTTCCCCCTCCTTCCCCTGAGGGTGCTGCATAATACCGAGCAGTGTTTGGTAGATACTGGCCAGGGCCCAGCACAGTGCAATGAGTTGTGCGTCTCTGGAATAGCCACAGCATTAAAATTCTACCACTTTATCAGGGTCCTGTAGTTGTTTGGGGGTGAAGTCCCAAACCATTGGAGGTGAGAAGTTCTCTAGATACCTGCCCATATTCTCCCACATGCCATGCCACCCCTGACTATCCAGCCTAGGGGCAGATCTCTGGGTGGTAGTCTTAAACAGTTGTTTAACCCTGAACAAGACCTGAAACACATTCAGGAGACATAACAATAGGAACATGTTGGTTTGAGCATCCCAAGGATATTTGAAATTCTCAAAACCTGGCCCGAAGGAGAAAAGGGGGGTCGAAAGAGCCGGGGAAAGTATCCCCTCTTGTTTCCCCCATAGATCGGGTATGATTATTAATAAATTCTGAGAGACGGCGACCAAGGTATGGGCAGGACAGCAATACTGCATAAACACCCCAACACAGCGACCTGAGCAGTGATGTTATCGTATCATATGCTGATATCGCACAGGACAGCAAAATGATAATCCTGATCCCTCTCCCTGAGGTAACAAACAGCATCACGGGGAGTACATAGAGCACGTAGGAATTTACATAACACAGCCACACAAACGAAGGAACATTGTAACCAGCTCTTATCTAACTAATATGAGAAATATATATAACAAACTCGTGTTAACAAGCTCTGGTTGGATCTGTCGTTATCTCAAACTTCTGAGCCCCACGTTGGGCACCAAAAAGGACTGTCGTGGTTTGGCCCCAGCCAGCAGAACGAACCACGCGGCTGCTCGCTCAACCCCCCACAGCCGTTGGGGGGGAAATAGGAAGAAAAAGGCAAAACTCGTGGGTTGAGATAAAGGCAGTTTAACAGAACAGCAAAGGGAAGAGAAAACAATAATAATAACACGGATAAAGGAATATACAAACGCGATTAGGGCACCGCCGCTCACCGACCGGACCGCACCGCCACAGCCCGCGCTGAGCAGTGACTTCCTGCCCCCTCCCCCCGGCAGCTCCCCCTACAGCCCGGGCATGGCTCACATGGCATGGAATATGTGTGTCCCCTCCCATCCTTGGGGAAATTAACCCCATCCCTGCCGGAACCAGGACAATCCTCCTTCTGTAGATGTGTATGCTTCAAGAGATAGGCCCCTAAGCATGCTTCAACCTTTTCTCCTGCTATGCCGTAGAATTGGCATCAGTTGTACTACAGCAACTGCATTGCAACTTCTCTCTAGTTCCTCAAGTCCTTATATCACGTTTAGGGAACTGTAAGGTAGTTATGCCACCACACTGGAAACAGAACCGGTAAGAACTAAGAGATGCAAGGGGCTCCTTGAGGGCCTGGCACCATTTGGCCCTTTCCATTGGCACAAACCAATTTTAGCTAGTTCAGGGCAACAGTTTCAGATGTAATGGTGGGTATCACATGTTCAGTACTAGTAACTATACAGATAGAGAACACATGCAAAAAAAAAGCATCACTAATGATCAAATAGACATTCAGAAACAAAAACTAATCAGCTAATCACAGACAATATGTTATTTGTTTAGCCTTATTCAGATAACTTCAATCCTTTTGTTTATTACTAGTCTGTATTTTGACAGTATGATGATGTTCCATTTCATGGCATAAAGAAGAACAGAAGAGAATGTTTCAGGAGTAAAACAGGAGTATTCAGAATTAGAACTGAAGGAGCTATGAGAAATGAACAAGATATATCTTCAACAGAGTTTATACATACAATCATCTGCGCTCAGCTTTTGTGCAAGTTATAATGTTATCTAACATTGTTTCAGAAATCTATACAAATTATATTTATCTAAACATTTACTTTGTGAGACCTTAGAAAAATATCTGCTGATAGCTCTGATACATTTCCTTTCTGAAGCTAGTTTTATAGGCAAGCAGCATTGTTTGCTGTTTGTTCACTCTTCCGGTTAATAATTCCTTGGGTGTAAGTGTTCACCATGGTGCAGACACACACAAGCAGACAACAGCACCACAAAGTGTAAAAGGTAAAAGCAACCTTCTTACCACAAGACTGTTTGCAATCTAATATGGTTTTTTTCACTTACCTTGACAAAACCAGGCTTTCTTTTCTGGAAAATCTGCAATTTCAAGAGAAACAGCAACATTGGTAACTGGAAAGGAGAACAAGAGAAAAAGAAAAATCACTGATGGCAGGAAACAATTATACCCTCAACAAAGCAGTGTAAATGTGCTGTAAATAACTCCAGCACTTCTCATAGAAAACCATTTCAGCATCTTCTACTTAGAAATGAGGTGGACCTGGTCCCCTGGTGAGAATGGTTCAAGCAGAAATAAGCAAGAATTTAAAAGGATATTTAACCTCCCAAGTTGGAAAAGTTTTCCATTTTGGATGATTTGAAGTCCTCAGTCTGATCCTACCATTGTAACACAAGTTAATTGAAAAGATCAAATCAATAAAAGAATCCACTTTAACTCAAGAATTAAGGGGAAAAAATAATGTGTATTTTAATTCCTCTTATATTTTGCAAAAACATAGCAGTGCCATTTAAGAAAGCTATATCCAGCAGTTTAAAAATGCTGTATCCCTTGCATCTTGTACTACTGAAGCAGTTTTTTCTCTTGTTAACTATTTCTAAGCTGAGGGATCAATGATAAGCATCCTTAAGTCTCTTAAGTCTACCAAGAATAGGAAAAAAATATTTAATGTGGCCCAACGGGTAGGAATAATAGGATGAAACAGAGCAAAGGCTGAACTTGGAAAGGAAATGCTGATAGATGTATCTGACCATGGAATGATCTTCTAAGGCAGTTTGTGAAACCCTGTCATCTAAGGTACTTTAAAATGGATTAAACACTTGGAAATTTGCTAAATAGATCTGTTCTGTATTGACACAGGGATAGAAAAGATAATTATGTAAGTAAATCTTGCTTATTTAGAACTTTTTTTCAATTCTATGAATTCTAGTTTTTATGTGCTGGAGAATTATGGCTTCTATGTTTACTTGTTGTTGCCTTGTTTTCCTACCACTTTCATCCTCTCTTCAATTTCGTTCTGACATGTTTCACTTCATTGACACCACTGAACTCAAGAAACCAGAATTAGATTGTTTTCAGGAGGAAGAGTTAAAATGTGTGCGTGTACAAGCTCAAGCTTAGCCTGTTTGGAAATTCATTCAGTGCAACTGAGCAGAATGAGTTGTGTGTGTGTAATATTTATTTATTTCTCTAAGTATCCCATTCACCTTACTTCAGCTAGCTGGTATTGTCCTGCTAGACTGCATGGATTTAAACTGACGGAGGCTCTCACAGGGAAAGGAATCTGTAAATGAAACTTCTGACAAAGGTAAGATATATTTCTAAGAGAAAACAAGCAGGAAGCTGCTCATCTGGAAATATTTGCTTTTGTCTCCAAATGTTTCCTCTTCTCTCCATGTCTTGCCCCAAATACTCATACACACTGTTACTAACATTGTACTAAAATGCCCTAGACAAAAATAATCATTTCTACCAGCACTGCTTGTAAACAGCTAGTAATATTTCAACAAATAAAAAGCCTGTCACAACTTTGCACAAATCCCTCTTACACTATGATTACAACCAATACTATTAGTAAAATATTTCATAGCCAGAAAGAGAGAAAATGAATATCAGTATTAAATATTCTGATAGTAATAACGAAATCATCTGTAATTTAAAGAAAAGAATAAGTTTTTCAGAGGAAAACATGAGGAAGCATGAAGACCACATTCTTGTGATCTGAAAGTTCTTTTCTTCCTTAGACAAAGAGGAAAGGGGTTTTCCACATTTTATCCAGACCTTCTGAGTTTTTCACTTTGGGATACATATCCTTACTTATATTTACATAAGTTACATACTTGGGTACATCCAAACTGTATTTTACCATTCTGTAAGTTCAATTTACAGTGACCCCTTCTAAAAATACACATAAAATATGCAAATATATGCACATGCAAATTTGTGTCCAAGTGAAAAAAAGACAACCTAATTAAAAAGCAAAGTTCTGCATGACCAAATTTTAAGTCTTACATGCAGGTGCATTCACACTATAAACCTAAATTGTTGGCACTAAACAGCACAGCCACATGTGCAAAGTGCATATTTCTATGTGGAAATGGCTGTGCACAAATTTAGAAGTAGTATTCAGGCACAGTTGTAATAGCTCTGTGTCTTTTTTAATGGCCCAATACAAACCCTCATGCCCACATAGTTCTGGAAGAGACAACAGATTCACAGCTAAGGGGAGCAGCATAAATTCACCAGACTACTGGTTAAATCTAACAAGGAACTAAAGTTATGTCTAATATTTAGTTAGAAAGATACAAATCCTCGAGCCGAACATGTTTATTGAAATTAAATGGTAAAAAATGGCAAGCTAGAATTATTGTGCGTGTTTTTGTGTCTGAATTGACGGATTCTTACCTAAGCAAGTGCAAACCATACAGAATAAAACACATGCTGGAATCTTGTTTTGCAATGGTCAATGACAAAAATGGTAAAATACATTAGGAAAGATTTGCTTTTTTGATATGAAAGGCTGAAGTATTACAGATTGAATATAAAAGGTAGAATAAAGATATGTAGGAAGAACAAAAGCACAGAAAGATTCAGTGACTTATTTACTCAAGGTCATATAGTAGGTCAGCATCAAAGAAAACAAGAAGGTACCTCTACCCAGCCATGTGCAGGCAGTTGTACATCTATTTCTCTGTATTACAAATCAGATTTACATCCAAAAATTCCAATCCAGAAGCTATAGAGCTAAATCAAGCTAATATGTCACATCTCTCTGGGATACATCAGCTTTGGTTCACACCTTTCTAACGCTGCCAGGTTGCTTCTGGTCTGGAAAGAGTCTCAACAGAGCCCTGCCACTGCTTTGAGATGTCATACAGCCCCATATCTAAGCATACATGAATTCATTAAAAACTGGTGTCTCATACAGCAAGAAACCTGGAGGACTGCTGGTGGTATTAGCTGTAATCTCATTAAGAAAGATAAGGCTCACTCAAGTGCAGTGAAGTGTTCAGCACCTCCTCTGCAAAAGACAACTGACTGTTCACAAATCGACTCTGTGAAAGGCAGGTGTTGTCCTGCCTTGAAGGGGTTACTGACCAAGGGCCAGACTCACTCTCCAGCTCACAAGAAAACCATGCTGACCCAGGACTCCGCTCAGCAAAAAATTATTCACGATTGCTGTCCAGCACAGTGGAAATTCCAGTGTATTAGCAAAGGTGATGAGAAAGGAAAAGCTTACACATAGATAAAGAGATCACTAATTAAAGATAGGAATTTTTAAACAATTAACTATTTCAGGAAAAGATGTGATTTTTCATTAGAAGAGCGAAACGTAGTCATAATTACAAAGTTACAGCAGGTACCCCCACCCCTTCAAGAATAAACTAAGCTGTATAAGCACCATTTAATCAGTATTTCAGGGCTGGTGTAGAACATGTGTTTCTCCTTCTAAAGCACGTAATTTAATAAAACAGTATAAGAAAAGCTCATGGAAAAGAACACAGAGCATGTTACTTAATCAGAACAGGGGATTATCTGCTGCAATGATATTTGATTAAGCATCAACAAGGAAGAGCACCTTTTTAGTGCCCAGTGGTAAAGATTAATACAAATATAAACAACCATAAAGGAACAAAAGTCCAACAAAACCCTTATTGACTAATTTCAGTCAAATAGTTTAACCCAAATGGTGCAGGGGAGCAAACAGTAAGAAAACAAATTTCTAAGATCTGGATTACTTCAACAGCTTTTAGGCAAGCCAAATAACTACAATCTTACATATTTTATTAATATTATACTACAGAAAAGTAGGTGTTGGACTTTAAAAAAGCTAACACAAAAATCGAAGTTACTGATTTCTAGAAAAGATTTCCAGCAGCTCTCTACCATTAGACACAATAAAAATAAATAAATAAAGTGAACAAAATTATCACAATCCAATCTCTGAAGTCCCTTGACAAACGTACAATTCAGTGAATACAATTCATTAAAACCTAATTACAAAAAAATCAATAGCGTAATTTAGTCCAACCCAAAACTTATTGTAATGCACTGAACATTTGAAAACTCAAGTCTTTATGAACAGGGCTTAAGTGACATTGTATATTACATCGTAGAGAGTCTCTGTACAGCAATTAGCACAGGCTGCCTGACTTTACTCAAAAAGGATATTACAATAAGTAGCTCTAGTAATGGTGCATCTGTAAACACCCTCTCAAGGATGCAATGAAAAAGGAAACAATGCTACTAACAATAGTCTACAAACCCAATTTAAAAGAAAAATCAACTGCTCATACTCCAAATACATACCCTCCAGAGTTCACTGGTTTTATTGCTGTTTGTGGAATTAAATGGCCACATTTTGCTTTTAGTTATATACCAGGAAATCCACTGACATCTCTGACAATGACACAAAACGTAACGTCTGGCCTATAGTCACTATTTTTCAGGAAAATCAGACAGCATTGATACAGAGGGACAGTAATTAGCTTTTATTGGCATTACTTTAAAATTTAAATGTTATAATATTTCAAAAACATTCTAACTGTCCTAAAATGTAAACAACCAATATAGCATTTTTAAAAAATTAAATACTACGGAACAGTATACAAAGATGACTTTCTATTACAGATTGCTGTAGGGTGCTCTGAACCCATATACTCTGGCCTCTCTGTCTCTCATAATGTTTGGGTATATAATTTTATTCTATATGTCCTTCCCTCAGACTAAAAGAACTGATGCACCCTTTGAAGCCCCATGACTGCCTGTATACACCAACTTGCTTGTCAATATTTTGCACAGGCTGCTATGTTCTCTGGCCAGTCGACCTTACTTCAATTAAATGTGACTGCTGCACCTACCCACAACACAGCAGGTAAGAACTACCAACTGATGTCCATGCTTTACTTGGAATTTTTTAGTAAAATATTTTGGAATTGCAGTGTTTCAGTCCCCACTTCATTACGCAGATTTCCCTTCAGAAAAAAATACACGCCAGCAATCATGCGATTCAGTCCATATCTGTAGTAGTGACTTGCTCCTGAATACAGACAGGAAGAACACTGAGGCGTTCATGAATTTAATCATTGCAAATAAATAGGCAGAAATAATTTGTGGATCCCCTTAGCTTTTAAAGGCTAAAAGGGTACCGCTGTCTGGGATTAGACCCTGTCATCATGTGGATCTATGTACAGCAAGTCCTCAACAGACAGTTCTGAGTCTCAGCCATGGCATTATCCTCCACTCAAAAATGTAATGGCCATTTTGGTTTTACTAGCAGGAGATATAAATGTGAAACAAACTAATCAGAGGCTGATTCTTCAAGGGGCAGGTTTCTGTTCTCCAATACACTTCAGTGCTGAGTTGGTTTAGGAAGCAGCACAGTGTCCACCCTCTAATTCTATAGTGGAAGAGTAAATTCCCAAAATATACAGGATAAGAAATCTGTGTAATTAGGGAAAGGAAATAGTTTGAGCAGTTTATAAATCCCTGACAGATGAAAACCAAACTGAAAATAGCTTACATGTAGAGATGAAAAACAGAATGGTCTAGGACATTAGTGTAGGACTCGGGAGACACGGATTCAGTTTCAAAATGTAGTTTCAATGACTCGGACACCACAGAACACAAAAGTTTATGCTAATGATGCTTTAAGGTAATGGTTCTATGTGGTGCAGTACACAGCATGGGCTGTGCAGGATACAAGGTCTATCCCATAAGCGCTCCTCAGGCAACACCAGGCTTGTGTGATGCTTCAGCTGCATTCACAGGCACTCAAGAGATATATGGCTTAGCAACTCAGGTGGCACAACATTGTGCCACCACAAATGTGCTGTTCTCAATTCTCATTTTAGCATGGTCTTCACTAGTTGGAGTATCTCTGTAGTCTGCTGGCTGTGTGCCTTAAACTTCTACAACTAATGAAGATAATAAATAATAACAGTAATACTTCTTTATGTTGCAAGGGTGTTGTAAGAAGTAATAAATACACTCGAATTATGATATCTTGGGTAATACACACTGAGGCCACACAACCACCAAACAAAACATAAGCAAAACGATAATTGAAATAAAGGAGGCAAATCACACCATTTTCTTTAACGTAATCTTCTCAGGGCTACATAAAAAATTTTCATCTGCTTCACTTTATCTTCCAATAGTTGGGGTTTTTTTTAAGGATCCCAAGGTTTTCCTCAGACAATCAAAGCTATTCATCTCGCACACTATATCCTATTCTATTTGATCTGTGTCAGTGGAAGAAAACAGACAGACCAGAAGAAGGTGGCACCATACTGGAGATTAGATGGAACATGCAGAGATCTCGCATATTCTGGCGCACTCATGAAGTCATTCCAGCAGAGGCTGTACCAGCTGTCTGACATTTATGTACATTTCTATTACATTTAACTAACCTAAGAGATGACGTGCAAAAAAACCAAACAACCCAAATAAAATGCCAGACTGTCACCAATGCAATAAAATCTTTACATAAGCTTTTGCTAGTTTATATCATAAGCATGCTTCATTATCTAGTTAGAGCTGAGAGCTTAAATAACCTCTAATAAGGAGCAATGAGGATCTAAAAATGACGCATGGTGACAATGTGTTAAAAAGGTAACAAAACATTCCTGTACTAGCTATAGTTGCAATGAAAATAGCATATAAACTAATAAGCCATAAGATTTGGAAGAAGGGACTTACAAGGGCAGAGATAACAAAAACACTATAAAAAGTGAGCTCAATAATGTTGCTAATACTTCACAGAAGGTCAAGTCCTTCAATAATTCCAGATAAGCACTTACCAGCAGTTTTCATAGCAACATACTGGCTAAAACAGTAGAAACACAGTGTTAAGCTTTGAGTCAGAAGATATATTTCAGTGGGACTCCATGACTACTCAAGGAAGTTATAACAAGCTAAATTTGTATTTGGTAGCACAGATAGAAATGCTTTGCATAAACCTAGGCAAAAGTGAATTGAAAAAAATGCCTCCTCCTCACATAGTTCCGTAGGCACTATGATTTCTCTTCGGATTAAACAAATATTGAGCTGAAGGACTGATGCTGTCTGTGGGCTAACATTCAAGTTTATCTATGTCAGGACAATTTCATTTGAACTAGTCTCATAAGATTTTGGGTGCTCTCACCAGCTTTTCACTACCTTGGGTGCCATCTGACCTGCATACAGAAAATAGACATGCATTTTTCTTTCCAATCTCAACCAAAAACTTGTATCTTCTAGCAAAAGCTGAGATTCAAGACCATGTTAAGGAGTCAGATTAGATCTTCTGCTTAATTCTTGGGAAACCTTATTCAGAGTGTATAAGAGCCCTTTAAATTTTCTGTAATAACAGAGAACATAAAAACATAAGCCAGGTCTAGAGGCAGCAGCAATATTGATGACAGGCTCTCCTCCATCAGACTCTCACACAAAATAGAGCGTGTGCCACACTCGGCAGCAGAATGAGAAAGCCACAATCTTCTTGGGTTGTCTTCAGGTAGACATAAATATACCTTTTCTCTCAGTTATGTTTGTGTAGAGCCCGACTAAGAAGTATCAATGACCTCCCACTTCCAAACATAACGCTTATTCAGACAAACTACATCGGACTTCAAGACTTACATCGCAAAACTAATCAGAGAAAATAATGGATTCAAAACCAAATAACTGAAACTAACTAGGCAGTACTCAAAGACAAATTAGATTTTGTGAGCTATTTATATCCCTGAAATATATAAATATAGTTGTATACACTACATATTTATTATACATTTTTATAGAACTCAAATCTGAGGTGCAAGTAGGGTTAAGATACTAGTGCTTGAAAAAAAATCAGGGTTCCTCTGAGTGTATCCTTTGATAAAACAATAAACTTTTCAATCTATCAGAAAGGCTCTGCAAGGAGTTTTGAAATTTCAAGGTTACCTTGCAGAGACTGCAAAATTCTGTTTTAACAGAAACAGAATTTATTATTTTTGAACAAAACATTAATAAAAAGCCTATTTAGAGACTATCTGATGTTCTTAAATGAGTTACTACAGAATAAAAGTTAATAGTGCAAATAGGATTTCAGCCCAGAGCATATCCTTAAAGGATGATTAAAATGATGAGCCACAAAACATAGCAGAAAAAATTGCTCATGTCGCCAACGGGACCTTGGGAAGAATACACTTCTCCTGAGAAGTCTTTCAGAAGATGACACTGGCCACAAGGGACTTCAGCAGTGAACATTTTTTGACTCGGAGTATGTATCTGGATCTGCCTGCACCACTGAAACAGCCAATACCAGCTCCTCTGCATTGCTTCATTGCACTGATTAAGTTATTCAGAATATCCAGCAGCTGGCAATTGTCCAAAAGCTCTTAGGGTATATAAGTACCAGTGTATAAGTCCACAAACTTCCATGGTACACAGTCACTGAAAATTAGGAAATGGAAGCTGATAAATTCAAAGGGCAATATTGGATACAGATCTTTAACACAAAAGTGTATTTTTTGCCCAAATATAAATAACTTGCAAGTTTAGGACCTTTAAGCATTTTCCTTCTGCTACCACTCACCCAACTTTTCATTCTCCTTCTTCCTGCTTTCTCTTTATTTCTTCTCTACCTTAATTTTCATGGACTCACTAGTGCTGCGCATTTGTTCGTGACCCGAGAACTCATAAGAAAAGAGAAACTTATACTCCAGAGCACAGCAAAATCACAAAATTGTTCCAAGTTAGACAGCTCCCTGCTCAGCAAGTGGGATATTATGGATCACTTTCTTCAGCCCTGTTCATGCATTGTGTTTTTGCATGCTGCATATCTAAAGTACTTACTGCATTGTGCTTTTTACACCCAGCCAAAACTGGGTGCAAAATAGTAGCCACATAATGGTATACAGCACCTAAAAAAAGATAGGCTTGGGTAAACACTCCAAGCAGCTCACTAACACTTCCAGGCACATACAATTTGAGCCAATGATTCTGAAAGAAATGAATTAAAGGAGAAACAATCACTAAGGTTTCATTAAAAAAAAAGGAGGGGGAAGGAGGGAGGGATTTGGAAACAAACAGAAAAGAACAGTTTAGCAACAAAGAAAAGATGGTAGCTGTTTTAAAGCTAAGTAAGAATAATACATGTTCTGAAGAGACTTAAATATAGAGGAAGTTAGTTTTATTATGTTTGTATTAAATTTGTGTTAAATCTGTTTAATATCACATTACTGAGTTACGTGAAAACATTTTCTATTTCCTCCATACTTAAGCAGTGCTTGAAATGTTTTGGGCTATAACATAATAGCCCAAATAATTGGTTTTTAAAAATACCAATATACTTTGAGAGGAAAAGAAATATTGTAGAAAAAAGAATCATAAGTATATCATATGACACATAGGGGAATGCAAAGAAAGAATATAACTTATATGTGCTGCCATTCAGTGAGGCCTGGACAGGCTGGAGAGTTGGGCAGAGGGAACTTAATGAAGTTCAACAGAGGCAAGTGTAGGATCCTGCACCTAGGGAGGAATAACCCCACGCACCAGTACAGGTTAGGGGTTGACCGGCTGGCAAGCAGCTTTGCTGAGAGGGACCTGGAACTCCTGGTGGACAAGTTGCTCATGAGCCAGCAATGTGCCTTTGTGGCCCAGAAGGCCAATGGCATCCTGGGGCACATTGAAAAGAGTGTGTCCAGCAGGTTGAGGGAGGTCATCCTCCCCCTCTACTGTGCCCTGGTGAGGCCACATCTGGAGTACCGTGTCCAGTTCTGGGCTCCCTAGTTCAAGAAAGATAGGGAACTACTGGAGAGAGTCCAGCAAAGGGCTACAAAGATGAGCAAGGGAATGGAGCATCTCTTTTATGGGAAAAGGTTGAGGGACCTGGACCTGTTTAGCCTGGAGAAGACTGAGAGGGGATCTCATTAGTACTTATAAATATCTAAAGGGCGGGTGTCAAGAGGATGGGGCCAGACTCTCTTCAGTGGTGCCAGCAACAGGACAAGAGGTAACGGGCACAAACTGGAACACAGGAAATTCCATCTAAACATGAGGAAAGACTTCTTTACTTTGAGGGTGACAGAGCACTGAAACAGGCTGCCCAGAGCGGTTGTGGAGTCTTCTTCTCTGGAGAGATTCAAAAGCCACCTGGGATGTGATCCTGTGCAACCTGCTCTAGGTGAACCTGCTTTGGCAGGGGGGTTGGACTAGATGATCTCCAGAGGTCCCTTCCAACCCTTACCATTCTGTCATTATAACACTGCCAGTTAATGCAGTAAGATGTAAACCACAAACATTATCATACATGATAAAGTACAGCACAGGGACTAAAATCCCAAATAGTCTTAATCACTGCTTCACAAACCTTCTCTGTAGTAGTGGTGCAATATTTATATATTTCTACTGTTTGAAGATTTTTTTGGTTAAAAAATGAAGATGCTTTCCAATTTGACTGCAAGTCAACTCAATTGAAACAAAACAAAGTTTAATTAAACATGATTGCTTGTGCCTTCCTAGCCAGGTATAGTTACCATGGTATACGTAAAATATGATAAGCAAACCTCCTTCATCTGAAGGCAAAATGTATTTTCACAAAGGTCAGCTTCTGTCATGAACATCTTTTAATTTGCTATCATTTGGAGGATGACAAACATCCCACTTGAAAAAAATTGTTAAACTACTTTTAACTGCATTTGTCCCATTCTCATGCAAAAAATATTTCCTATATTTATTGTAATTTATATATAAATTTTGATTTGTTCACTGAATTTGCTTGAATTATTTAGCTCAGTTTAAGCTCTGACTCTGCTGGGACTATAGTCGCACTTTAAACTGCCTTCTGAATTGGCCATAATTTGATAAATTTATTTAAACTATACAGGCTAAGGTAAGAAGGAACAGGGACTACAGTTCAGCCAAGCACCCAAGAACTGAAATGTTTAAGTACTTAATACAATTTGGACCCAAAATATTATTGCTTTCAAAATCCTCCGTAGATTAAGGGTCATTTTCTTTCTAGTAACCCAGTTATCAACGATTCTTCAGTTGCTCTGGAAATATTCCAGAAATTATTATATAGTCTTCTGTTTTCTGATAGGTAGCTAGTTTGCCTCTTTCATACATCTATTTATTGCAAAAAAAGTTAACCTCAAACTGAAGAGCTGATAGATTCCTAAATACTTATAATTAACTAAATTAATAATTTTAAATGTAATGATCCTTTGACAGTAATGTATTAATGCATCAGCTGTTCCTCAAAAATTAAAACATGTGAGGAAGATTCCTCTGAATGTATGACACAGGGAGCAGTCTTTTTTTTTTTTAATCAGCAACCAGCTCTCTGTAAGATTATTCTGCAACTAATCATTTTGCTGCCAGCAGCAAAATAAGACACTCCCCTGAAGTAAGTTTGTCTTGGTAAGGTTTCAAGATAACAGATTGTGACACAAACCTCCTCAGGTTCATACATTTGCACTGTTATGACTTTTTAAATAAACACTTCTGTTAAAATGTTTATCCACTAAACACACAAAGAAGAGTTTCATCACAAGCACAAACATTGTTTTTATAGAGATGAAGTAGATGACTGTATGTACACGGGAATCTCACAGTCAACAATTTCTTGATACGACAAGCAAGCCTCCAAAAGCTTGCACATAGCTGAAAGACACCATTTTGCGTTTCCGTGAAAAAATATATCATCAGATACTGGATAGCTACTAATATTCATAGGGAATAGTTTCCCAGTTTTGAAAGAAAACAAAACAATGAGCATGTTTATAATATTAGAGGTTTAGACTTTACCTGCAACCAACTCATTACCCATAATTCTTTGTCCATTGAAACATTCTCTCCCTGAAATCTAGAAATAATATCATACGCACTTGCAATATTATTTTCACACTTGCGATAACAGAAACTTGTTGTTTTCACACTTTGAAGAACCCACCAACTGTCCAGACCCTTGAGCCAGCACTCTACTAGTCACAACAGATTCCTACTGGCAGTGACGACTAGAAAATTGACCACAGAAACAGACGTCTCTGAATGAACTGGAACACAGGTCATGACATTCAAATTCTCACAGAGGTCTTTAAAACCTGTGACTTCACCTATGGGTTGTTCAAGAGCTGTCCAGTTCAGCCAGCCTCTTGTTTCTGTGTGATGCTTGAACTGAAATGAATATCCAGGACAATTTTTTCCATGGTTTGACTATCTGTGTTCCTAAGCATTTACCTAATCTTCTAAGATACTGTTCATCTATAACATCATATTTATACATCTTATTCCAAGATATACTATACTTTTCTATTTTATAACAGGCATTTGGTTCTCCAAGTGTTTGTCTAAAGGGTCAGGTGTCCGGAATATCCTGAGGGAATGTTTAGGGTGAGAATATGTTTCTCATCTGAGAAAAAAACTGAAACACTGAGCCAGCAGCACTGATTCTAGGTGTGGCGACTACTACGAGATCACCTATGTGTTCAGAATAACAAAAGAATTGCTCAACATTTTAACAGTGCCTGCTTCCATTACCTGCACCTCAAATGAAGGACAACATCCTCTCCCTAGAACTCTTAAGACATTTCTAGTCTGCCTCCAAGATCTGGGAAGTCTATTTCCCACTGCATTCCAAGGACGACATATCTCTAAACGTTCTTCACTGTCCTTGTCTTAATCTTGGTGCTGCTGTTTGGGACCACAGAGCCACGCTATCTTGGGGTTCATAGCTGGGAATCCTATTTGTTTCCTACAGATGATTTGGCTTTTTAAAAGGAAAAGAAGTGAAGTGAGAATTCAAATCACAGGCTTGAGCAGAGCAAACACGTGAAAGGCTCTGAAGAACGTCAGGACTAGGTGTAGCCCACACCAAAATCCTATGAAAAAATCATGTACGCTGGCAAACTGTTACATCAGAATTTTCATCTTCATCAGACAAAAATCAATAGTTTCCTACAGTTAATACATAATTAAGATTCTAAATATACCGAAACAAATTTCAGAATATAGGGATATGCACTAGTTTCTAATTGTCATTTGAAAGGTTTTTAAATTCACCCATCTATCAGTTTTGGTATTTCTGTGGAAAATGGACCAACGCTACCAACCTTGGGGAAAAATGTCAGTTAAGGACACAATGGCTTCAAAGGCAGGCTAAAAAGAAGGTTATAATAAATCATTGTCGCTATTTGCACCACAGAGAAAAGCAAAATTAATAAGCTCTTTTAATTTCATTCTAAAATATCCATGTTTGCTAAAAAAATGGACATACAATTCAATTTTATACACACATTAAGAGAACAGAGCCAGCTACCAGACAACTGTTATTTAAACAGCCGTTTCTTTTCATAGGAAATCTTCAATTCTTGAAGATTTTGGAGATCAACACTTCCTTGTGGGTCTGTACGCTTGTTCAGTTTGTAGAAGAGTACAGAGTCTGCCTCTGGCATGTAACTGGGGGAATGCGAAAATGAATGAACAATAATTAGTTATTCTTGTTCTTTTAAAATGTTGTTTCCTTTTTGATACCTTAAGATAAGCAAAGATATCCCTACAGCTTAAACAAAACTTGACCCTTATTTTGCAGTGTTCTGTTAGCACAGGCTCTACTGAACTCAATAAACCTGCGCACAGTTGCAGAGACTCACCCTAGCAGACAACAGAATGTGACGATCAAGACTTTTATCATAGCACTAGATCCAGCAAAAGATCTATGGCCTTGAATCAAGTAGGGCTGTATTTGGCTGACACGGAATTCATAACATCTATTTTACGTAGGGCTCAGTGCACGTGAAGCTAACAGCTTTAATTTACTCCAGGGATAATGATGATAAGAGGGATTTCAGATAATAATTCAGAGTAGCTAAATTTGATCACTAAAATTGGACAAATGCTTCTAATCCTATTTCTAGAATCCAGAGCTACAGTTTATATGAGACTCAAAACACCTAAAGCAAAGATAAAGCTGCACAGTTCAGAATGGGGTTGTAGGAAACATTTTAACAAAATCAGGAGATGCCCAGTGCTAACTAATGGGAAATGCAGAATAAAGAGAAGAAATTTGTGTAATCCCAACCTTTCTCAGCATCTAGCATGTCTATCTGTCAGGACAAATCCAGCATCCAGTATCCATTCTGGAAGGCAAATGAGGGTATTAGTACCAATCACCATTCCCTACATACCAGTTATAGCCCTGCTTCTTTCCCCTAGATAAGAGCTCTCTAGATCTAGGATTGTAAGTGACAGTCATATCTAGGATCATTACTGAGATAATTGTTGTAGATGATGTTCAGTTTGCTGAAGTTCTTAATTACTGGATGACAGAACTGAAGAGTAGGCACCAAACAAACCCAGAAAACAAAAGGGCAAAACAAACCAGAAGAGAAAATGGCCTCGCTATACATATTTAATGAATCAGGGAAAATATCCCACACAAAGGCTTAGAGAGTTAAATTGAAAATGTGTGTATGATAAATGGATATAATACTGTCTATGTAATGGGTTTCCTATTTAAATTTTGTGAGGATTTAATCAGTTGGGCACAGCTGTGCAGGATGCACCATAAACTACGTTGAAAAATATGTAGACATGTACATTTATCTGCTACAAATTAAGCTCACTTAGAGGTGGTCTTAATGGACCATGTAGCAATCATTACAAGCATAAATTTTAAACTGTCTGTTTCCAGTGAATTTGCTTTGAAAAAAAATTTAATGCTCATCCTTAGTGGAGCACACTAATAAATGGAAGTACCCTTAATCTGTTAAGCACTAATAACCTAGCAATTATTCATTATGAACCCTATGCTGTATAATGTATGTCTGTTACAATTTTATTAGTGATTCTTTACTTAACCTGCAAAGGTATAATTTTTATTCCAACATACACCTTGTAATTATATGATGTTTTAAGTGATGTGCCATTAAACTTACAGAATGTCCTGTCCCCTTGGTTTATTGTAAAACATCTGTACAATAAGGGATTGTTAAGTATAGTAATCATTTACGACTTTCAGACTCTCTGCTGCTACAAAAGGCAGTGACACCCACCTTAGAGATCAAAAAGCTATGGCCTTTTTTTTTTTTACAATGCAACACATAAACAACCTATAAATTATTGAACATAGGAAATGAATAACACTGTAATCAAAGTGAATCAGTAGCCCATTTGGAGCTTACTAGAAGGTCACAGCAGTTGTATGTTCTCCTACAGAGATTGTCACTTGAAGTCATTGATATGCTGTTTAGGTGCACCTGTCTTGCACAATCACTGTTTTTCATAGATAAAAAGGAAGGCCACCTCCCTTCACTGAAGTGCCCTTTCTCACCCAAATACTGCAGGGTTGACCAGAATACAAATTTTCAAACCACAATGGAGGAAACCCAAGCTTTTCAGTAACTTCTGCTGGCTTGCCTCTTTTCTGCACTCCACCAGTCAGAAAGGATGCTATTTGCTCTGGGAAAGCAGATGAACCCATCAAGCTTATTGAATAAAACACAGAGGAACTTGGAAATAATAAACCATGTGCTCAAGCTAGCAAGTTACTGTTGTGGAGAATGGACCTGGTTCAACCCCATTCATTGAAATTTTGACCCCAAAGATTACTTCCTTTCATTATCAGTTTTCAGGAACATTAGGTGAAGTGCATTTTCACAAAAAAAAAAAATAAATAAATGTTTTATGACCTATTTTTCTTTTATGGGAAGTCAACAAAGCCACATAACTAAGGTTGTCTAATACTTTTCTTCATAAAAACTTGTTTCCTAGTTCCTTTGCCAATTTAACTGTTCAAACTGCAGTTTTCCAACATACACTGCTTTGTCTTTAATGCATTTGCCAAATATTCCATCCAGCTTTAATCCAAACTGATGAGAACAGACTTTGACATTTCCTGCTATTGCCCTCTCAGAAGCAAGGAGCTGCTAGCTCTCCTGCACTTACAATATTCTCTCAGCTGACACTCCTGGCAAGAGAAGCAATCTGACCGAAACACAAGAGGTGGGGAACCAGAAATGGCAACGCATGAGGCATACTCCTGGTAAAGTGAAGGCGGGGAGTGTGTGTGTGTGTGCGTATGTGGAGTGCGATCATTTAAGCATGCTTCAGTCAAAATAAAAATGAGAGCAAGAAAAGAGACAGCTACGTGTGGAAACAAGACAGGGACAACTCTTTGATTACATGAGAGGCTACTACATATGTTGTATGAATACTTTTTTAAGTTCAGTGGCTGATTCAGAGACACTGTCACATCAAATTCTCTATATTGCTCTGAAGGATCCTCGTGCTGAAATGTCAGCTGGTCATATCACCTACAGGCAAAAAGAAATTGCCCTAACATTTTGCATAGCAATTCCATTGCTCCGTGCTCTATAGCACGGTTTTCTAAGAATAACTGTTTCAAAAGGAAGCTCTTCTTCAATGTGAGCCAGAGGCAATTGAATTTTACCCTGAAAGTGGCTATAGGCTTTGTGGAAACATTTAGGAATATTAAATATTCATGTATTTGATTTAGGCCAGTAAAGGCATCAACTGGAAAAGCTTCAACGTAAATATTTTTAACATTTACTACTAGAACTTGAAGTATGGATATTCTGACAAAGTAAAATGCCACCAAAGAGAAAAAATTCTTAGAAAACTCCCTTTTTCTTCCTGTAGTTAGTAGGTGGTTATGAATTATTTTTTCATCCCAAAATGGCAATGTCCAGGAGTCTAGCCTTCTAATGAGAGCGGTGAGCAGTGCAATGAACCATTCTAGATCCAAAGTTTTTTCAAGTTCAGTTTCCTGTGCTCTGTTCTTTCTTTCTCCACAATCAATTCCAGAAAAGCAGCCTGTCATTTTTTCAGACCTAAAGCTACATTCTACCCTCTACCACTGGTGTAAGCAAACATTTAAAAAAAATTTCCAGTGAACTGTACTGCTTTGCACACCACGTAATTCCTTGTATCTAAAAGGGAAGTATGAGCCTGCATGCCATAAGTGCCACAGAAGAAACAACGGAATTCTACATTATAATAGGATATAAACCAGAAAACATACAGGAGATATAAAAAAGCAGTCTAAAATATACCCATATAAGTATTTTGTCTTGACTTGACATAAATTACAGTCAGAAACACTGACCTCCTGTAAAAACACCATGCACAATCTCCTTCTGAACAGTAGAAGTATGTTTTATTAACTGCTTATTTAAAACACTGGATCATATCCCCATATCAAGGGATACCATCCTTTCATAGAGGCAGACATTGCTTAAATCCATAATTTCACACTACAACAAAGCTCATCCTGAATCCATAATATACTGTCCCCCACTGACTGGATCTAAATGTGGAAATGAGATTACGAATTATGGATTTGGATTGCCATTTCGCAACGAAAAAAAAGAAATGCTGCTGTTATCATAATACTTTAGAGCATCATTATGTCTACAAATTGCTAGATTTATAGATATAATGATGCTCTAAAGTATCATGATACAGGAACTTCAGAATTTGTAGACATACATGAAAACAAAATGTCATTTATTATAAGTACCTAATAATTATATATTACATATATAATAACAGTCTAGTGCATGAACAAAATGTACAATGTAAAGAGAGATTAAAAATGAACATACTGCATTTGCTCAGCTAAATTAATTTAGGGTTTACAATCAGAATAATGCATATATAATTTTGGTAATTAAATATAATAGGAGAGAAATATTATTTTATTAAACAACCTTTCATTTGAAAGCTTTTATATATAAAATATATGTGTACTATATATAGACATATGTAATAAATGAAAAACTGTTCTGAAAGAAGGAACTTTTAGATTGTGTTTCCTTGGTAAAATACTATAACCACCTTTTAAAATTAAGGAAATATGGCCTTTTTGAGTTGTTGCATCCCATTTAAACATATAAATTTTTTATTTTGTCAGAACACAACTGTCTTAACGTGGCAGAGATTGTATCTTAGTGGACTGAGTGAGCACATGATATTATACAGTCTGCAATTTGAGTGGCCAGAGTGGCCCATGTCCATTCCACATTTATTTCTTTTAAGAGGACAGATGACTCCACAAAGGACCAGGCATGTAAAGCAGTACTGTAAGCTGGCTATCCAGCAGGAAGCAATACACTCTTCCCCAAAGTGCATGACTGGAGAGCTAAAAATTGTTTAAAATAAATTCAATGTTTTTGAGAGCCGTGACCAAACCACTATGTTCTCCACATGTAGGTAAAACAATGGCAATGCTATGCTTGTAGGCAGTATGCTATCACTTTGCATTATTTCTCCTAATGTCTCTTTCCTTGTTTTAAGTTTCAAGGCACTCTCTCTATAGTCTTCACCTTTTGTTCATCATTTCATCTCCAAAAATACCTGTGGAGTATTTCATATGCACATGTAATCCTCTCTTCTCTCCCACTTCATCTGAGCAGAGCTGATACAACAACATTAGCACTGTGGGGAAACTATACCCTGCAGCCCTGGAGAAGCTTTTATTTCGGATTTGCTGCTATCCTATATTCCTCCATAGCATCCAGTCAGATAAGATCATCGGAAGAATGAGTTCTTAACTGCCTGCAAAAAAAATGCAGACTTACTTTATGCTCAGACCCAGCTACACACCTATTGTTCAATTTCTATAAATAAATGTTTTATTTATCATTATGTTTAGCAGAATAATCATAATAAAATATATAATATATAAAATATAATAAAATATTTTCCCAGTGCTATGTAGCGGATTGGACTGCAGAAACTAGTTTTCCCAGAATCAAGAATGACATTAGCCAGCATTTAATGTTTGATTTGAACAGTGCTCTAAACTAACTGTTTGCTTTTAACAGGTGGACCACCAAGTGGAGAACTATAGTCTTCCAACAATAAAAGCCCTTACACTATATATAAAAGTTTCCTGTAGAGTATTGTCTACAGTTTTATTGTGGTAGAGGAAGAGAAAGAACCACTACAGTGATATCATACAGTGTTAAATAAATAAAATTGAAAATTATTCTGTTTCAGTTTTGTATGATTCAATTCAAAGCCATCACCTAACTAGGTACAGGTGTCAGGGCTATACTTTGCGAACAAACACATACATTCCTGGGACACCGATGAACACAAAGAATTTTCTTTGGAATATGAAGAAATATATTAAGACTGGCCTTTTGCAGTGCAGCCAAGGTAGCCTCCCTTCACCAAGGCACGGCAGTTGAGCTGCCAAACTGTTGCCGAACTGCTGCTCCCAGCTAGCGACCTGCATGAATATAAGGACACCAGCCAGGCCTTTATTCTCTATTTTTCTTTCTTTTTTTCCCTTAATGAAATTTTTACTAAACTGTGTCTGAACTAAAGATCATTCCGGCATAACTTCCAAGCCAAAGTTAGCACATGCTCACAAGAGCATAAATTCACACCTGAAAGCATAGCTACGTCCTGACCAGAACAGCACACGGGCTGAAAGTTGGCCCTGTGAAATGAACTCCATTCAAAAAAAAAACCTTAGAATAAAGAAAACAGCAGATTGACATCATAATAGCGGTCAGGAAATACACAAGGTAAGGCATATAAGAAGAGTATTACCACACACCCACAAATCTTGTTTCCTTTAAAAGGCAACACCAGTAACAGAGCTGGTTCAGTGGCTCTGCTTTGGCACTTCAGGGTTCAGGCAGTAGAAAATTTTTTTAGTTCAGAAGACAGACGTCTTCAGCCAGCCTTGATGGCGGCCTTTAAAGCAACAGAGATTGGATAGGTCAGTGACTTAATGGTCAGGGCAAGCTGTTCATAATGGCAAACATCAGTGGGGAAGGAGATGATAGACAGGGAGAAGGGATAGGAAGATTTAATCCATGGTCAAAGCAGGCTTACAGAAAAGTTGGAGCTGGGAGATACAGCTTCCATATTTTGGACACAAACTGTCTGCAAGAAACTGGGATCTCCCAGAGGACTTTGCCAGCACCTTATCTAGAGCAACAAGGATTCCCAGGGAATTAAGTCCTTGACAAAGTCAAACTCAAGAAATACAAAATGTAAGTAACATATTGCCCCTACCAGATGCCCTTGAAAAGAAAAACTATAAACCCAGAGTAACCACATAATCAGGCGTCTGAGAGAAGCTGTGTTTAAGTTACTGGATAACCTGAAAGAATGGTTTTGGTTTCCAAAATCCTAAAATGTCATTTCCACAAAGGGGAACCAGGCAGAGCATTCAGGAAATGTTTCAGAGAAACTAGTCTAAAAAGCATTTCTGTAGACTTGTTTCTTACAAGCCATTTGGGCCCACAGACAGAAAGAGCAGAGCATTTCAATGTCTTCCAGAAGGAAATTGGTCCAAATCATTGCAATATGATTAAGTGCTTCCGTAATTAAAAGGGCTAGCAGATCCATTTTGAGTTGCAGTCGGGTGAGGTGGTTATTTTTATTTAATTTAAACAACAAAGGTTAATGATCAGCACCATTTCATAGCAGAAGTTCCAGGTAAAGAAAGCAGTAATAGGGTATCAAAGCCCTAGTTCTTCAGAATACCAAGTGAAAGCACCAAGTTACCTCTTCTGTGCCTCTGCCTTACTGTTATTATTGACACTGGGATTTCTTAGTCTTTAAAGGAGGCCTGTCATCTGTCCTTTCCCCTGTCCATTCTGTTGGTCCTCAGGTAAGTCCTGTAACTAGAGTCACGCAGACATAAGGCAAACCAGCTGAGGAGTGGCCCTTTTTTGGGGACTCAAAACATGCTCTTTGCCCTATCTGACACAATCCCTGTGTCCGTTCAGTGTTGCTCTGCCTAATATACTCCAGACTGTGTACTCCTTGGACTATATCATATTGTATGTTTAAACATTCGTTGATGCAAGGGTACATGATTCATTCTTTGGGGAGCATAAACATGAATACAGTGAGATATAATTATTAATAAATCAAGTCAGTAAAGTTTTATATTAAATAATGTAAGACAGTACACACAGTTACATTGGAATTGTTCTCTAAGCCACCTCTAGCTGAAGTTCTTTCATCTACTTTTTGGTATCCCTAACCACAGCTTAAAATACTTTAAAAACTGTCAGAACAAAAGGCATTTTAGTTTTTATGTTGTACAGAAGGCCATTAGGCCTACCACATCTGTTCATGCTTCTGTAGTAAATCAAAGGAAAACATTTTTCTTCTCTTTCAAGAATTTTAATGCTTTCTAACTTTGTTTATGTTACACAATTTCTCATGACTTATTTAATTCTTAACAATTTTTCTTGTTTTACTAATAATTTGCGATGAGTTGTATGAAAAATTTTCTAAGAATTAGTAAAGGATCAGCACCTCCAGCTCCTGGCAAGCTGCTTGCAGCACAAGTCAATAGGCATTACGCCAACAGAGTACTAAACACAACTACTTGTAAGTTCCAGACTTTTTTCCTAATGCATAGTTACTCAGTTAGGTCATTTACAACTTGTCCAGTGGTATATGGATCTATGCTAGAGAGGCTCTTCTCAGTAAATCTGCAAATAGCAAAGACCTGTTGAAACTGTGGAAAAGAAGGGTAGGAAAGACCCAGCAGAGGTATACAAAGTCAGCAAGGTTGAAGAGTGGGTAAAAACAATCTCTGATTCTTTTTTTTCCTTGGGTGACCTTAAATAACAGATCCTGTTCTGCAAGGATTACTTGCACATTTAGATAAAAGTCTTACCAGGTTCATTTTTAAAACAGCTAACAGCCCATACTCATGGAGTTTATTTGGTCTGTTCTACTGTGACAAGCAATAATAATATTTAATATGAATGTTCAAATGCAGAATTCAAAGACCATATCACAGTTTTTGCCAGGATTCATCACAGTTTGATTAATATGAAAGGTTTTTATAGATACTTTGGCTTTTCACCATAAAAAAGTTCATGTTTTAGTAGTAAAGACTGCGATTTCATACAGAATGCTGTTCTAAGACCAACGGCAAAAGAGGCAAGTTAACAATGATCACATCTGACTGCATTTATTTAAATGTTGCTGCTGCTGCTAGCATCAGTGTTTTAAAAAGCATTGCTTTTTTAGCAATACAGCAATGAATGGCCCCAGTTAAACTAAATCCGATCCACAAAATCCCATGTTTGTTTATATGAAGAAACTCAGATCTACTTAAAGTCATGGACTATCAAAAGAAGTAGATGTTTCTGACTGTTTCTAGACTCGTGAAAATATTTGCAGGTTCCCAGAAACAGAAAACCCTTTACCATGCTGGGTCAAAAAATCAGGCCTGCACTAATTGGCCTCAGGATGGAAGCACACAGTGAAAGAGGGAAGCTGGGGACTTTGCTCTTAAGGCCATCCAGTTCAACACTCATGCATCAAACAACCAAAGTAGGTATAGGCTACAGGCTATGAGCAATCAGGCCCCAGGCTTTTTGAAAAGAAAAAAAAAAGGCAAAAAAAAAAAGGCATTTGGGCATTTTTACTGCATTAACTATGAAAAAGTTGTAATATTTTAAGTCTGTACACAACTATAGATTTAGCACACTGTTAAAAAAATAGAAGCCATGTTTAATAGTTTTTTGGATCTCATATTAAAGAATTGATACTATTGATCTACCATCAGTAAATCAGAAATCCTGCTCCTGAGCACTGATGGAATTCAACATTCAGGATTCTATTGCTTAGGGGCATAAAAATTCTACACTCTAGGGTAGATGGAGGATATTCATTGCAATTTAGTTCTCTTTGAACTGAAATAAATGATGAGCTATGGGAGAAAGTAATTTAGAACAGGATAAAATCATCACACAGTAGGCCTGTGTGAATTTTCATGAATACTGATTATGATTTTATGATTATAAATCTTCATAAAGCTTTACACTCTTATAGCAAAGTGAGGAAATACATTCCAAATTATATTTCAGGGAGTTTTTACAAAATTTCTAAAAGTCCATGTTTACTTCACCACTCTGAAGAATTTCAATTAGCTTTAGGAACAGAATACAAAGGGACCTTATGCAAGCTTGCTTCACTGGCAGACCTAAAGGTCTTCTGACATTTTAACTAGAAAGGATTTCACATGTCCATTAACTCCATAGTCATCAAGGTAAGATTCTCGTCTCTCAAAACAGCATGAAAGTGTGATGCAATATTTTGTTGACTTTTTTCCCCATGTTTATTACATATACTTTTTACAGAATTAGCCTAATACTCTCTCACAAATTATAAGTGAAAGCATGTTACAACTAATTCATAAATGCACTACCGAATGACCAAAATTACAGCAGAAGCTCATCAGAAATCAGTGACCAGCCTTCAAGTGTACACAGACCCCTCAAATACAAAGTTGTACCAAGCTTAAAAAAAAATCCATAAAAGGATTTTAATTAGTTCTTCGCAGACACAGTTACTCCGGTTATTTTTTAATTAAATTGTAATGACACAGAGATGGTTGTTGGAAAAACACAGCTTTTAAGGCTACACTTAAGGAAGATTTTTAAATTTTGTAAGGAAAAAAACCCTGTGCATCAAAATGTGAAGTTCTGGCACACAGTGTATCACATACCAAAGAGTAAGCTACAACAATAGCTAAGATATTTGATTGGCCACTTAGATGACTCAGGATGATGAAGTCATACTGATTTATACTGAGCTGAGAATCTAGCCAGTTATATATAATTAAACGTGTATTTTACCCAGTAAGGTACAAAGTAGATCTCAACAGTATTACCACACACACACTTTGGTCTACTCCTCCAGTATCTGCTGCAGTAACAAATGACAAATTGTCCGCAGAACAAATAGAGAATAAATACCTCAACTGAGGATAGTAACTCAGCCTGCCTAATTTTTTATTAATATTTTCACCTGGTGATGTGTTATCTGCATCCTTCTTCACATTGCCTGATCTCTTTTTATGCATAAGGAGTTTTTTATGTATGCTTGGCAATAGATTAACGTTAACAGCCATTTGGAAGTAGCCAAGGTAATATCCTACTGCCAGAGTCTGAGCTCTGGCAGGACTTCAAATCACAACAGCAAGAGACATTTTTTTCAGCATCTTGAGCTTAAGATAAAAAGATAAACACCACATAGTAAGCCTAAGTCATACAAATATTAAAATCCCTCTTGTGTTTGTCACTCTTCCCAAGCACATGGTAATATCACTAAACAAATATCAAGAAGCCAATGGAGAATTGCCTTCAAAATCTCAGGGTATAATGTGACAGAACTAAGCATTCCAATTTAAATTCACTTCTTGGAACAATACAAACACACTTACTAATAACAATCATGTATTTTTTGTATTTTAGTGATTAAAAATATATGTTGTTTCTTTATTCCGTTTCAATTAAATTAATTTCATAATCTGGTTTTCTATTTTACCTCCTAAAAAAAAATTGGAGCAATAATCTGGTCACGTGCAGAAACACATAGCTGGAAACCATTCAGCTATGTGGTACGGAAGTTATTTTCATTTTGTCCCAATAAACATCATGTACTAACTTATATACAATACTTCAGACACTAATACCAAAACAAGTTGTTAATTTATTACTGAAGATCAAATTCTTTTTCATTGAATTACATTTATTTGTGTTACAGTCCTTGAAGATCAAGACTTTGAGCTGAATTCAGGTAAGTCCACAGAGAGATTCTCTGAGGTAAAGACAAAAATGCAGTTCACAGTGCACCTATTTTGAGCTGTAAGCAAAAATTCTATCAAGGTTAAAAGAAATGAAGCAACGTCAAAGGGGATTTATTTCAAATACATTTAGTACAACAACAATTCTGAAGATTTTACCTTGGCTTTCTTTTAGAAGTGATTTTTCTTTTAATATTTTCTTTTAGCAGACACAGTGAGTATGATCAGATACATACTGCCCACAGGTACCGGATTTCATGGCCTACTGAACAGGCAAGGACATAAGTAAATACTTAAAGTTTAGAATGTGCTCAAGTTTCTCACACAACTGGAGACAAAGTCCTTGAAAATTTAATCTTTATTGTATCACAGGATCATTGTGTAGCTTTAGTCAGCTCTCTCCATTCCTCTATGGCCTGTATCCATTGCAGATGAATAATATTCCTCACCTAAAGGGCACCTACTTTCCCTTTCCACAAACTCGCCTGATATCCCATTGAAGAAATATACATGATTTCAGGGTCCTATTGCAGGACAAAATGAGAAGGCAAAATTTCCCTCTTAGGAAGATGGTATCTAGTTCGGAATTGGTGGCAGAAAAGTTGAGTATGAGATGCACATGAGATTATTTGACAAATTCCACATTCCCTAGATAATTCTTCTAGTCTATCTATAGGTCTAACATTTACACAACTGTACATAGATTTGTAATTAGTCAATATGAGATTTTGATGCAACGTAAGAAAAGCCCCAAAAGTTCCATTAAAGATTCAAACAATAGCCTTAATTCACATATTTGTGGAGAATCTTTGTTTTCATAACTGCACGACTTAAGAAGAGATTGTGAGTTATCTTTTTTCCCAATTTCTAGAGTTTTGTCATTTGGTAGCATCTCATTTGTATTAGTTTAAGACAGAAGTCATGCATCTTTCATCTGGCTACAACTGCAGAAAAACAAGACCCCACGAAATAATGGCAAAGTACAGACATGTAAAACTAGCTTACTACTTAAGAACATATTTTTTAAAAAGGGACAGAAGAAAATCTGTGTAAAAAAAAAAAAATTAAAATATGTATATTGAGTAAAACAAAATGGGAGAAAAAAATACAAATAGAGAAACCTATATGCTCCCCATTTTAAAGTAAGCAAACGAAAGACTTCTCATTTCTCTTCCTCAATTCAATCCAGTATGTCCCAAGTTTGTTCTTCCCACATATTTGAGTTACAGTTTTGATGTTTTCACTGTTTTTGATGTATGTAGAGCTGGCAATATGTATTCAGAGCATAAAATGATCCATCCTTTGACCTCATCATCACTTTTTGTTCCACGTCATCTCCACACCTGCACATGTTTTTTGTTAGGGTCTGGAATATGAACTGAGACCCGTGTGGAAGACCACTGCGTTTATATAGGATTCAAGATATAGCCCATAAGCTAAACCTTCCCCGAAAATAGATTTCTACATGTTTGTAATGACTCCCCCTCATTTTGGGCACTGAAACACATATTTGTCTGAATTTACTAATGAGCTTCATTTCCACTCCTGAAGTACAATATAAAAAAATACCATATAATCCACAACAAAACCCCCAATTTTTTCCATTGTAAGTAGCTTCTATACAGAGGCTATACTCTGCTCTCTCTCTAGCACGCACAGTGATATAGCAAAGAGAGAGACGCTATGGCAAGTACTTTCTCCCTGCTGCACATGCAAAAGCAAAACGCAAGATACAGACCTAGTGCAAGGCTGAGGGCAAGCCAGGATGACCAGCAGTGGTCCATTACTCCAGCCGGGCATGGTCAGCTGGCACTGGGCCTTCTCGGGCCCCGTGGCTCCTGCCACGCACATGCTGCCATATGGCTCTGAGGGAGGACTCACGGGTTCTTTTTGCAGCGTATGTAGGGACACCACAGAGCATGCTGTCTCCAACAACACAGCCAGTCTGTACCAGAAGATATTTTTGCAAAGTAGCGTGATGTAGTTAGGAACCCCTTAGTCTACAGCTAGTAAAAGCAGAACCCTCACTATTACTGTTATTTATATTCTGTCACAAAGGTCTACAATTGTTTTATTTGCTTACAAGATATATTTCAGACTAGACCAGATCAGGGTATTACAGCAAGGCAAAATATAAAAAGTAGAAGCATAGAAAGCTGAGCAGATGATGTCCATTTTTCGTTTAGTGGTTGAATCACAAAATGGAAAATAAATTCTGATTATCAGAAATCTTTTCTTTGCCCTGAAGTGAAATGGCTTTTTGTTTTCATTTTCCTACACCTATTCTGTAAAATTGACCATTTTTGAATTGAAGAAGTAATTTTGAATTTTAAAATAAAAATGTTTTAGAAATACTTCAAGAAACTTTCACTATTTCTAGTTTTTATTTTCTTTCTCATTGCAGCTGAAATGGCTTGTCAATCTCAGCCTGTAGTGATAAGCAAATAATTTCATTCCACTGAAATAGCATTCTTCAAAAAATTCTTGTTGATAAAAATAATTTTGTACACTTATACACAGTACACCTCAAAGCCAGTATTTTCAGATTATCTAATATAGGAATAAACATTGTTTGGACTACTGCTATCAGAAACAGGATGGATATTGGTGTCTCCTACACAATGTAAATTTAAAAGAAAAATTCAGACAGTTAACTGAGATAACAGGTTATGATTGCATTCCAAACAATGATCTGAATATAGTACCTATCTCTCTCCATCATCTGCACTGGCAGATAGTAAGCAGTCTAAATCAGTCTCAACTCTCCTGCACTTAAGCACAAAATTGGCACATAACTCTTACTTGGAGGAGGTCTGAATGCAGCCCTAACATATCCGTAGAAACCAAAATAACACATCGGTGGAAACTGTGATTGATCAAAATCTCTGTATAGGAAGCCAGCAACTTAGAGCAAAGGAAGTGAGCACTGGCAAGAAGCAGTCACAGACCAGAAAGCAAATTTCCAAGACAGACCATGGAGATGCATGTTTGCACAGTGCACAGGGACTCAGCCTACTGCTGGGTGCTGCTTCACAAGTTACACCCACTTGTACCATGGTACAGGTACAAGCGAGCAGGGAGAGGATGCAGAATGATGCTTCTGGGGAAGTGGTCTGCGGTGTTAGGAAAACCAAACTTCAAACTCTCACAGTTAAACTGAATCCAAGCTAGAATAGGTGATGGAAGCCACCTGAAATGGTTTGGGCTTTACCTCCGAGCATCTTAAGACTGAATTTATGAGTGTGCGAGCTTTGAGCTGCCTTTAAAAATGTTTTGGGAAGGTATGCAACTGTGCAGAGACTTTAACTGTACATCTGGCACATCCTATGGCATTTAAGGCTCATTAAATTCTGAATCTTTTGTCATCTGCCCTTGGCTTAAAATAGTTTTGTGTGAGCCTTTTGTCTCCAACTTCCTCTTTAACAGAAGTTGTTTCTGTCAGTCTCTTAGCTCCCTTTATTCTCTTTATCACATCAGTTCCTCAGCAACAGCATAGGCTCAGATTATAGCCCCGATCCTGTACTATTTGACTCCCTTCATGTTTACTCGAAGGAGAGCATAAAGAACGGAACAGTTTACATATATCCTCTATGAACAAGTAATAATTAAAATAATTTTGGGGCACCTTTTTTTAAAAATGTATTTTTTTCCAATTAAATTAAATTAAAAGTAAATTTTTCAAACTAAGGATTCAGCCCAGTTTTCTAACACATATAAAAAATTCTGATTGTAACAGTAATGTTTTCTATACAAATGTTCTAGGAACTGCCCCCACATTTAGTTTTTTCTGTAAAACAGCTCTTTAAGACCCCTAAAGACACTGACATAACACAATTTGGTATGTCTCAAGTTCCTGTGACATGAATTGTTTCTTGTCATAAATCAAGAGACTCATCACAATAGCAGTGTTACATCCCCAAAGAAATTTCCATTTAATTTAAAGCAACTGTTTGAGATGAATAAAACATGATCAAAATTCAGATATATTTAGTGAAATCAAGAAATATCACATCACTGCTTTCTGATTTGAATAACTGTTTGAAGTTACTGGGGGGAAAAAGGAGACTGTCTTATTACAGGTTGGCAGTAGAGATTTTATGACAAATTTCTTCCCTGCTGTAAAGACTTTATGACTGAAAAGGTACCATGCTTCATAAAATGAAGCATCTTTTTCTATGATAATAACTGTTAAGTTTTTCCTCAATGCTCATATGCCTCTAGCTTATTTTGTAATGATATAACACCTGCAATGGATTAAATCTGTACTGTAACTGTAGCAGATAGTGTAAGAAATGTCAGTTCTCATTAGCCTGCATATAAATCTGCCTTTTTTGGTAAGCAGGATAAAAGAAAGACCGCTGAACTGCTAGAAACTCAAAGCATATGTTGTTCATGCAAAAAAGACATTCAGCAACATGAATCCTTTCCACATCATTCTCTTTCAGGATTGGAAGATTGTTTTTTAGAAAGAAAAGGAAATACACAGAAATGCGTTATCATCAAGTTGTAGTAGGTTTTTATAATTGCTTGCTGACACAGCTGAATAGTCATAAAATATCATAAAGAGTAAATGAGTTGATAATGTAAAGCAGTAATTAGGATTTTGTGCATGCTTATGCTATTTACATATTTTAATGCTTTGATATTAACATGTCAACTTTAATAGTATGTAAATGAATTCCCTTGTGTGAGATTTATCCTCCTCAGCATTAGACATGTATTCATTCACAGCAACTGTAAATTTCCTTCCTTATTTGTCTTTTTAGAGAGACTTTTCAGGATCTTATACAAAATTTTTTCCCTGCAATCTCTTGTCCAGATTCATTAAAGAAGTTTATAGCTCTAATGGATAGAACAGCAGTAGCCACCAGCTCCACATATCACTGTGCTATAAAAACACATACACACAGAGAATCTCTTTGTGCCTGGAGGTTTTACAACCATCTAAATAAAAAGAGATTAATCAACCACCTAATATTTCTGTCTGTTTCTGGGTAGTGCTGATGCTCACTAACAATCTGATGTAACATACTTAAGCTGGGAAGCATGATAACACACGTCATGACAGTGATGGCTCAAAAGAGCCATGACACATCCCAAAGGTATTTCAAGAGACTGAGGAAAAACCATAAATACGCCTTTCAATTTTTTTCCCCACTTCATTGCATTCCTGATCAATCTTATTTTTCTGTTGACTAGATATCTGGAAAGTTTTCAGCCTTCAGATGAACACCACTTAATTAGAAACAAACAGTTGGAAAACAAAGGTATGGTGTGATTTAAAAAAAAAAAAAGTACAGCCTAACATCAGTTATTGCTTTACAGTGCACTGCAATTTAGTTCTGGGTGTACTGCAGAACCCTGCATAATACAGCTATAGTTGCCTGGCAACAAACACGAACTATATCAGAAAGCAGCAAAGGTGTGAATGAATAAACAGAAGTGACAGGGACATGTGAAAATGCCCTGTAAAACCACGTTCAGTGCTAGAATGTCTGACCAGGCTTTCACAACATTTCAAGGGGAATGTTGGATTAAATTCTACTCACCATTAAAGTAGGATTAAGGTATGTACACGTAAACTGGATCTGACTAAACAAGCACGATATAAAATCTGGAGGAAAAGCAAATTAACAAATGTATTCTCATCAGTTTGGACACTGAGTATGAAATACAGATTAAATACCCAACACTACCTTGAATAGATGAGTTAGAATTGATTAAAACCCCTGACTCGGTTCTATGTGCTCATCAGGCACTCATTTTTGTGCTAAACTCCTGGAAACCAAGCATTCACACACTGAATTTGAAAGACCATTGCTCGTTCTTCACTCTTCTTCCCATTCAGAAACTCCTATGCTGAGACAACCGAACTGTTTTTGTACTTTGTTCTTTATTTATTTATTGAAAAGATTCTTTTGTTATACCCAACAGCCACTTTAACATATAAGGTCCGTGACACACAACTGCACTTCATGCTGAAAGGTTAATACTGTTCCGAAGCATTTTAGCCATTTTACTGCACCACAATATTTTCTTATAAAAGCAATCCCATTTTAATATGAATACATAATTGGATGAGAATAGTTAAATATGAGAAAAGCCTGAAGATCCAAACAATGCTGATACCTCTGAAAAGCATCCTGAATAGGAACACATTTCATAGTGAAAGACTGTATAATTATAGGATTGGTGTATTAAATATACATTGCCAAACCATTCATCTGGCATATATGAGAGAAACCCCTATGACCCAGCAGAGCCAAGCTACTTTATAACAATTAAGTGTCTTACTCTATTTCACAAAATGATGCTGAAATAGCCAGCTAAATCTAAGTCTACCTTTTCCTTTTCTATAGGTAAGGAAAACTCTAAGACAACCTGATCAAGCAGAGATTGATTAGTCAGAATTACACTGACGTAATGTTGGGGCGGAAAGTTGCATGAGGTCATCTTCCTGAACAGATGGTCTAGAGATATTGGTTTTAACTAGCACATGGTTGAGTAAATAATGTTTAAGTTTTCTTTGAGAGCCTGGGGAGTGAACCAGATAGAGTTGAGTGAAATACCTGTGCCTCCTGCCCACATCATCTGCTACTCCTAGGGTTTTCATTTCCTGCGCTGTTTGTGCTTTATCACACGGCTCACTGGTCAGGCAGTCTGTGCCCTTGGTTCAAAAAGCTTGTATAGGAAATTTGAAAGAGATGTGCACTTAGTTTCAATTTGTAATTTCTTTATATATGTAGTTTGTTCCTTACAGGTAAAATTAGTCAACAGGGACAGAAGCGTGTGGCTGAATTGCTTTTTTTCAGTCAGCAGAATAAATTTCATATGTAGTAACAAATGATCATAATAGGTCAAAAATCTACATGATCAGTTATGCAAACTGTTTGGTTTCTGTTCAGATTAAGTGGCCATTTGAAAACATCCAGATTTGTTAATTCTCATGACTGGCCAACATGGACTTCTCTAAGCATGTGCATTTACAATCTCAAAAGGAGATATTTTATTATATTATATTGTATATATGTTTTTTATATCTTTGTTTACCATAAATTAAAAGTGGTTGATAATAAAGTTCAGCAGATTTCACTACGATATTTTAATTCTTTAAACAGGAAAATCTCTTTTTACAAGCAGCATCAACCAACATATTTCAATAACATCAGACTAGTGTGTGTTCTATCACACTTGTTTTTCATGGTAACAGTTCTGGGAATGTCATTGTTATAATATTTAAATGATCATTCTGTAGTCAAAAATGGTATATTAAAGATGAAAACAAAGCGCAAGATTTAAAACCAGGGTAATCATTTACAGCCAAGTAAACGACCACATACAATTAAGATAAGTTTGAGTTCAAATTATTTTCTAGTTTTTTGCATTATATAATATTTTAGTATCTTAAAATGATCTCCAAATACTACTGATTCATAGCTAAAAATTATTATACTTGGTAAACATCAAAATAAAGTACAGAAGCATAATCAAAATGCTATAGAAAAATGAAAAAAAAAATCATAAGACATACTTGCACAGGTAATGATGTGAACTGGTGACAATATTTGAAATAAACTGTCTGCATTTCCCATGTGGAAAGAGCAATCAGATGTGCAGGTCACCTGATTATTCATTTACTCGTATTAAAAACTTGCTGCTTCCTTCAGCTTGACTCTCTAAAAACTGCTGACTGCTGGCAGAGCTTCCACATTTCTATTTTTATAAATGTGTACGTAATTTTCATACTTCACTCATCACTAATCTCTTACTGGTGTTTATAACAAAGACTAAAAAGGAAACCATAAAAGGAAAAAGAATAAAATTGACATTCTAATTTGCTTCATTAAAGCCAACCTTTGAGCTAAAGAAGAGAGCACTCTAGTAACCCAAGAAAAGAAAAATACTTACAAGCTTGGCAGTAAGGTACGTATAAATTTTAAATTACAAATAAGCCTGTATCAAAGAATTCAAACCCCATTCTCTAAATGGCGTTCTGTAAAGCAGCCAAGGGTGCAAAAAGGGGAGAGGAAGGGAGACAGGTACTGTTTCATATTTCAGTTAGAGAGATAAGATTCAACTAAAAAATTCACTTTCAAATTTGAATATTCATCCCATCTTCCTCACAACAGTTCAGGATACTGTGATCTGAGTGAAATTTATCACAGAAACATCCAGTTTCCTCTGACTTTTTATGAATGTTTTTTATAATACCAAAAAAAGGGTGAACCCTTGTGGTAACTGTCTCTGTGGAAAAGTTGCAATCAAAAACTTCCACTTTACTCTCTCTTATAACTACAGCCACCTATCAAACTATGTAGTTTGTAATGACCTAGTTTCACTTGGGGCACCAGAAGCTGTAAGGTCATTATTAATATTATTACAGACAAGTGTTTTTCTCATGTTTTTATGACTATAATGTCATTCTATTTGACTTCACTGACACTACTCATGGCAGAATTGCTTATGACATAATTATGGAAATACATAGCTTATCATTGTATAATAGCCTTACAAATCTCATGCATGCATCATTATGCAAATTTGAATAGTGGAGCAAATGTTGTTGATGTCAATATGTCCATACCAGAATAAGCTAATCAAATGAAATATAGTCCAATTAGCAGCATGGTGAGCAATCTTAAATAAAAGGAGATGCTCAAGGGAGGAAGGAATATTTAAAAGTTATGGCAAAAATCTGACATAACTTCAGGAAAAAGTAAAGATTTCTATTCAGTTGATCCCAAGACACTATAACTCAAGAAATGATGGATGATGTACATATCAAATACTAAGTTCTCTGAAGCTACATGTCACCTAATTTAATCTGTCTAAAAGTTAAGAACCTGATCTTAGTTAGTTTTGCAGTTACACCTAAAGTTAACAGAGAAAGAGATCAGAGGAAAGAGAGAAAGAGAAAGGCCTCCAGAGTCAAGTATGTCACCTTAGACATTTATGTTAAGGTTGTATTAATTACCTTCTGAAAGTGCTTATCTCTCTTCACTGACTACATAGAGAATTTATAGCTTGGATAAATAATAAAAGAACTTCTAAAATGTGTTAAGGCCTAACACCTAATGTGTTAAGACCTAAATCCCAATCTAAATGTTACACACATATATGAAACAACCCATATATCCTGTCCTGACTCAAATGACCAGGTATCTCTTTGCTCAAACAGTGCAAATCTATTCTCTGTACACAATAAATATATATGGAGGATGTGGCAATCTCATGTAGATTCTAATGGACCATATTAACTCAAGGAGCACAGTGGCTTGCTAGCTAAATTAAAACCTCTCTGGAAGAAAATTGAGTTTTGAAAGCTCGATATTCAAGTTTCAAGGGAGAAAAAACGTGGATGCTACCTCTGAGCTGTAGGGATGCCTATCATTATCAGGCTGTTGACTCCTGTCCACTTTCAGCTTCTCTCTCTGGCTTCAGAGTACCCTGGGAAGCTTGGAGCACACAAAAACATATTAGCATTGGAAAAAAGGTTTTGCTTGTTTTTGTGTTTGCCACGTGGTATGAATAATAAACAGTATATAAAAGCTTGAATAAAATGACATTAAACAGGAAACTACACACTTTTAATTAACAAGGGAACCAATAACTATGACATAAAACCATGATAACATTTTACTTGGCCGGGGTGGGGGAAGCAAAGTATTCTTTAAAAGCTATAACATGTAGCTGCCACCAGCCATGCACTCTGCATTTTCACTGAAGGAATTACACAAATTCAATTAGTATCTATAGTGTTCACTAAACACTTTCTAAATAAAAATAGTTTGAATTTTTATCTGAAATGAGTCATACGAAATAATTGTGATTGGTATAATACACGATATATTTTCAATCCTTTTCCAAATATTTTTAGAAAATTTCCAGACTGCAGAGAAATTGCTGGTTTTAACTCTTTCGTACTACATATGGAGTGAAAAATATTTACAACGCTTACTAAAATGTACGGTGTGAAACAGAATAGTTATTAGTTGGTATTGTTTCTACACTCTGACTGGCTGACTTATCTTTTGCAGAAAAATAACAAACATTGGACTTTCACTACAAATATATTCTGTTTAAGAATCATTTTCTATTCAGAAACAATGCTTTAACAAGTAAACAGCAATGGCATGAATTAAAATAATTTATTCATAAATGTATTTATTATCCATTTTTTCATTATTTGATTAAGCTTACTAGCAGAAAGTAAACCACAAGTTTATAGCTTCCCTAGTCCTCCTGATACTTGGAAATGTAAGGGAAATTAGTTGAGACTGTAAGCCTCTGAATTTTACAAATCAAGATAAGTATTTTCAATGGGACTGAAATATTTTTGAAGGCCTAGTTATCTTACTTACTTAGCCTTCATCCAGGCAAGTTTCTCCTATAACAATATCAAGGAATTCTGCATTAACGATAACCATGTAATCCATTAACTAAATAAAATAAATTTAACAGTGTAAAAAATAAATACAGCAAATGTCAATAGACTTCAAAGAAATATTTATATGTGTATCATTAGAATATGTAAAACCATAGAATCATTTAGGTTGAAAAAGACCTTTAAGATCACCAAGTCCAACCTTAAACCTAACACTGCTAAGTCCACCACTAAACCACGTCCCTAAGCACCACATCTTCATGTCTTTTAAATACGTCCAGGCATAGTGACTCAACCACTTCCTTGGGTGGCCTGTTCCAGTGCTTGACAACCCTTTCAGTGAAGAAATCTTTCCTAATAGCCAATCTAAACCTCCTCTCTTGAGGTCGTTTCCTCTTGTCCTATCCCTTGTTACTTGGGAGAAGAGACCAACCCTCACCTTTCAGGTAGTTGTAGAGAGCAATAAGGTCTGCCCCGAGCCTCTAGGCAAAACAACCCCAGTTCCCTCAGCTGCTCCTCACAGGACTTGTGCTCCAGACCCCTCACCAGCTGGGAAATCCATCTTCTCAGACATGTGTGGCTACAAGACCTCAGTGCAAGATTTTGACTCTTGAATATGGACCCTATGAATCAGAAGGAAGGAGCCAAGCTCCTGGAAAACATGCCATTTTCCATTCTTGCATAAAAAACTCAATTGCAAAGATTCACCTCACAGTTCTGGAGAAACCTCTTTGCTACTCAAGAAAATTTGATTTTAAAAAATGCTGCATCTACTGCTGGTAAGTATATTTCAAGGGCCTGAGGAAGTCAGCACTTTTTTCTTCTTTCACTAGAGAGAAATTGCCCACTACTTCTGGAAAGCAGATATTGTACTTGTCTTGATGCCACAATAGAAGGCCCAAAGGATGCTTTGCCTTGTGTCCTTTGAGTAGGACATGGCACCAGTAATAGTTTCACAGAAGTGAAATGAGGCACCTCTGAAATGGCTATGGCCACTGCTATCACTTGCACAAAAGCCAATACATATCTGGCATTCCAGCAGAAAGGCAACTGTTACTATTTTGGCTCAATATGTTAATTTTTCTCAGTCTGATAAATAGTAGAGGGTTCTCTAGGGGTCTCTAATATCCCTCTGTACATCACCGTGATTAATGTAACAGAGCCAAAATCTCTATGCAGATAACCGGCATTTTCTAAACCAACCCGGCCAAGAGCTAGATTAGCATTTTCACATTCTCCTATCCACTGATGCATAACTTCAATGTGGACAGCTGTTTGGGATGCCACGCTCTGCCATCCAGGATGCAGCAAACACGTTTGATACTCAGACATGGTTTCTTTGCAGCCCAAACTTATGCCCATGTGTTCAGGTGGCACTACGCCTTCTCATCAGTTGGTGAGACTCTTCAGACTATTTCATTTGGGGGCGGTGGCAAGCAAGTACTTGCTGTTCACTCCTAAAGAAACACCCTCTGCCATACCAGGTCCCACTTTTTGAATCACACTGTCATATTCAGTGCCTTGTGCAACTTTACATTTATCTTTGTTCACTGGCAATTAATTGAGGAAAAAAAAGGCAGAGGGAAAGAAGATACAAAACTACTTCTGTCTTCCAGAATGACAGGTTATAACTCTTCCAGTACTGGGCAAGCCACAGACACCAGAGGAAAGGTAAAGATGCTTCAAGGATGTACAAATGCCTGAAGGTACTTTTCACGTAGGTAAGAGTGGGGCTTAAAATGGCACTAGGGAAAACACCACCATGAAAGATGAGGCAATGAAGAGTGTACCATCTCTACGTTATTGTGTTTTCATAACAAAGATGTCGTGTGCATTTTAAAATGAAAAAAAATCCCTTACTTTTACCGATATTTCATATAAGGAATAAAAATCTAATAGTCTAAGCTAATCTATGCATACATTGTTGTAGCAGAAAAATCTGAAAACATAATGCTCAGGTGAAAAATAAAAGCAGAGAAGATGGATAATCTGAGGTTGTACCATCTTTTTATCACATTTCAGGCAGCTGCTTGTTTACAAAAATGTGAAATATTTCAAATCTGCACCTTTTAGACACTTTTTTCCTCAAAAAGACCTTGACAGCAAATGTGAAATGTGAAATAACTAAATCAAGTCTCATAGAAAGGCAGCAGATTAAATCAATAGTAGTGACAATACTACTTAAAGTTAAGAGCACAATGAACTTGCCAAATAAAATTTTACTTTTATCAGCCCGATTTTGAAATCCAAGCAAGTATACTCAGCTCTGGAATCAAACTGGAATTCTGCTATTAAATTTGGGCGGTAATCTTGGAACTTGCCAGTAGAAGTCAAATTGTCCTGGGCATTGTAGTTATTCTCAGCATAAACTGGATGGGTCTAAACTTTAACTTACACTATTTGGAGTACACTACAGCTATTCCCCAACTTCCTTAAGTGGGCTATACAATTATTTGTCGTGTCATTTTAACGGGATAATTATCTAAAACTTTTAAGACCTATGTACAGAAGACCAAAATCAAAGCAAAAGCTTTTGTTGTTGATATTTCCAGGACTTTAGTTATTCTGCATTGAAAAAATGTTTAGAAATTCTTTTGCTGACCATACTCCCAACAGCTCACTAATACCACACATCTCCTATGCACATCCTCTGCTCTTCTGAAAATGAACTAAGTACAATATTTTGCTTAGACTCTGCTTTTTATCCATTGATATGACATAATGCAGAATGTCCATAACACAGAGGTTTCACTTCTGGTGCTTTCACAGGTCCACCTCTTACAGTGACACAGGTTGAGAAATTTAATCTTCTCTTTGTCACAATTTTAACCATAATTTTCTTTTCAACACCTGCTGCACTTCCTCAGCAGACAGGGTAATGATTATTATGACCGATATTTGTGTTTAAACATCTCTTTCATAAATGTAAATGCTTTCTTTCAGCATCAAGTGAGATGCTTCTAGTTTAGTAGCCATTTGGTTAAGCAGAAGTCAGATTAGTTAGACTGACACACAGTTCAACTAATTCCATTTTCTATTTTCCTGTTACTTTGTGGCTCAAGAGATACCAATTTAAATTAGTGACTTTCCTGTGTGTCCTGATGTCATCTTATGCATTGGGGAAAAAAAACCCAAACCTCTAAGCCCATCTGAAGCCACCTGTAAGTTGAAAATAAATTCTACTGAGGACCCAAAAATCATTACTTTTTGACTGTTGGCCAGCTGGCACGATTGATGCATTAAACAAACTCCTTACCTAGAAACCACAGTTTTTCTTGTCCAAGACTGCTTTAACACTGAAAAACCGCACCAGACTGTTTTCTACAACCAGCTGTATCTGTTAATACCAACAATAAGAGCAATGCCAATGCTGAAAGCCGGTAAGGTCTTAATCAGTATGTTTCCTATCTCTACTGCAAAGCAATTTAGATGATTCAGACAACACTAGCATTTCACCACTGCTGAAGCTAGTGGTATTGCATTGGCTGTACAAATTTTGGCAGGAAATTTTGGCAGGAAATTTTGGCAGAGAGTTTGCTTTAAACATCCTCTAGAAGGTGGCAAGGTTACTGAGTGTTTATTTCTTGATATTCTTTTTCCATTTCTTTCTTGCAATTATTAGACATTACGCCACACACCTTCACATAACCTATCTAGTCCAATTCTTTGTCTGAAATTCCTTAGTAGTGGTTTTCATTAGGCGAAAGTACTTTAATATGATCTGTTACCCAGACGTATTTTATTTCTAGGATAAATGGCTCACAATGTGAGGTGAGCTTCTCTTTAAACAGGGCAGCTTCAATTCAAATGAAGTTTACTGTTGAAAACTAGTGATGCCTCCCTCTTTGTCCCTTATCTCTTGTTCAAAAATATTTAGGTGTAACCTGGAAGGGGCATGGTGTTAATGTTTTTCTACTTATGTTTCCTTCTATTGCTATTTGAAAAATGGTGGTGGGGGAAATACATACAGTAATAGAATACAAAAGAATAAATAGAAGAAATTCCTACCTGATCTCTCCTTTTTCTTACTATCACTGTATTTTTCCTTCAAGTAATGAACTAAATACTATTTTCAAGCAAACCTGTATACAGCTGTTTACAGTGTAATCATGTAATATGCAGTGTCAGCTCTGCAGCTCAGGGCTGACCTTTTTCCACTGCAGTCAGGACATGAAGGTGAAGAGTATCTTTAATATTTTTCTTACTAATGAGCATTAAAGATTCCCAGATGTTGGTCCTTCCAGAGAAAGGATGACTTTAGCACAAAGGAAGAACAGAATGTACCTTACTTATATTCTGTAGTTTAGGCTTCACTTCAGAGATTATCTAGACTGATTATACGACTGGTTGGCAAAAAGAAGGACGCACTTCCAAATGTACCTGAAATCACTTCACTCTATTTTTCATAGGACTGGTCAATATGATGTGAAGATTTTCTTGAAAAAGCCTTTTAAAATTTACCCAGTTAATTTTGCGGGGCCTAAATCTTTTCCCACTAATGTTGTTTACCACCCAGACCCCTCCCTCACAAGGGCAATGTATAATGAAACATGATATAATTAAGAGAAAGAAGAAATCTTATCTAAAGGCACTATCAGAGGAAAAAAACAAGTAAAACTTGTTTCGTTCTTACTGTTGTGACTGTAATGAGACAGAATTAAGTATCACTATCCCCACAGAAGCACATGTCCCAGACTACTAGCATAATCCTTAACTCCTTACTTCTGGATGTTATGAACATTTGAAACACACAAGCACCCTCACATTTCCTGGCCCTATTCTTCTGTATTCCTTGAAGATCAACACAATTTGAAGTGGCTTAGGAGTATCAAGTCGTGCCATTACCCAAAGACAATATGTCTTTGCATTTTCCCTTTTAATATAATATGAGATTTTGTATGGCAATACAACTAGCAATATAAATACCAACTCTTTATAGGCTTTTTTAGCATTATAAGTATTCAGGCAATCATTTGCCAACAGTAGGCTAATTAATATTTGAGTAAATATAATTTTTTAAACAAATTCTCAGGTAAATATCATGATTTCTCTTCCATAACCTAGTAACTATTCTCAAGCTCCTGCTCACATCAGTGCGAATTGACCATGCTTGGCGCTTTACAGCAAGACCTCCAAGAGCACTGATTGTTAGCGAATCTGGCAAAGAATTCTCCTTGCTTGAAATTCTCTTCTCTGAGGAGAAATTTCTCAGTGTAAGCTTTTGGTAAAGTCCTTTCTTCAAGGATGCAAGTGGTGCAGGGACTCAGTGCTGGTCTGATCTGAGGCTGACTTCTCACAAGCAGACATACAGAAAATATTTCACTGCTATTTTGAGTAGTTAGTAATTCATTAACAACCCCTCTGGAGGTTTTTAAAGTTATTATTACTATTATTACAGACTTCCTTACTGTGTAAGTAAAAATTAAATTAGTTATTCAGAGAATTGCAATTTTATTTTCCAATTCAGCACTTTTCTATATGCATCCTGGTGGGACTGTCCTCCTTACTATAGCATTATTCTTGTATTGTATCTCTTTCATGTAAATGCTAGTTTTTCTTTGTTAGGCATTTAAATGAGGAGAGGGTATTTGGTTTTAATATAAGGTAAATAAATCAAACATATAGTGACTTTGCTTTTGACAGCAAGCAGCCATAAGAGTCAATTATGATACACTTTAGTTGAAAATCTACCTGATCATGTCAGCAGAAAAATCCCATAGATTTCAGTAGAGGTAGGACTTCACTCAGGGAGCTGTATCTTATATCACAAGCAATTCCGTGAATTTATAAGTTATTTTTGCTGGACTCATTTCCATATGATTTAACTCTACCACAATGTGACATAAAATGAAATAAAGTGGGGAGCTGCATTTCTTAGTCTTTCATAGCAAAATCGGACATTTTGGAAGTATACAGCTTTTAAGGGCATGCTGTACTTCTTAATTCTAGGTACAAAACCCAAGTATGTCTTAAAACTACTTTTATTACTAAAATGATTTTACCAAAAATAGATTATTACGAAAACTTAACACTTGTCCATGCAGGGAACACTGGACTGAACACTTTTGCAATGTGTTTAAAACTTTGACATTCTTTTAAAATGTTTCTTTAATAAGTTTCTGTTTACTTGCTTACTTATTGATCATTGATGGCTTCATAATACACAGTTCTATTACAAAAAGAACATTAGCACGTCTGTTTAATCCTGCATAGCATTTAGGATAAAAGATAGGAAAGACAGTTCCTTCACAAAAAAATTAATAAAATCATAGTTCTATTTTGCCTTTTGTTCTTGTAGATGAAAAAACAGTTCATGCATATTATCAAAAGTAATTGAAATCATGAGACAAAGTGAAAGAGGGAATATCTACAGCTCTAATAAGGAGGGAGATTTCTCTCTGACCTGTGCAAAACCCTGACATTCTCAGTGAAACTACTGTCAGACTATAAAGTGAATAATCTTTTTGTGAGAGGAAGGAAAATAAAATCTTATCTGGAATATTATCTATAATGCTGATCGTGACCTTTGTTTAAGAAGTTGAACTCAAGCTGGAAAAGCGTCAAAAGGGCACTAGACTGAGAAGGTGCATGGAGAGCTTTAAAGAGGCTAATAAAAGAACTTGGCTCGCTCAGTCTGGCAAAATGAAGGGGAATTTGATGGTTCTCTCTAAATATGAGAGGGGAGATAATCATCACTGAGGGAAGAGCATTCTTTAAGCCAATGAACAATGGAGCTATAAGACCAAATGCAAGCAAACAGTATATGAATAAATTCAAGCAAAAAATTAGGAAACGGCTTTTCAATAATCGAAGCAGTGAGGAGACCCTTTCCAGTGATGCCTGTGTTCATGCTTTCTATTCTACTCATCGCACTTAACCAGGAATTAGCCTGTTACTTAGGCAAGGCCCTGCACAAATTGTATAAGCTAAGTCAAAGGGCTCACCTTCAAGACAATCTTATCTAGACCAACTCCTATACTTTTGGACAATGTTAGAGTTTCACTAGATCCAACTTTTCATTCCTACCCCATCCTAGAGCTCCTGTTCTTTCTTGTCTTCTTTTCCTGGGTAGCTCTATTGCCAGCTGCCATGTGTAACAGGTATAATAATCTCATCTGACTCCATCCAGAAGCATTCAAATGTCTTTGCAACACACATCCTAGAACTCTCAATTCAGCAACACTGCAGAGAGACAGCCAACCTGCCTCTTTATCAAGTCAAGCCAGAGCAAGCAGAGTTTATTTGCACAGGCTCCACACTGTATCACAGCACCTTGCCACCTGAGAACCACGGCTTGACAGCCTTGTCTTCACTCAAAAACATTTATCATCACAGCTCTGCTGGAGGAACATTTCCATTTACTTACAACTTTGACCTGAAAAATTCTGTCCAAAAGAAGCTGATAATGAGAGGAGTTCTTTTTGGATTTTTGGAGTTTTGGACAGTGTAACAGTAAGTCTTTCACAAATAAAGAATTATCACCAAGAAAATCTACTCTTATGGAAAACTGCCTCTCATTTATCCTAATATGTTTCTATACATTTCTTTCTGTGTAAATCTGGATTATAACTGTCTTCCTCCTTTCTGTCTCTGTTGTTGGTCATAAACCGTTGCTGGCCCGTGATGAAAATTTGCAGATATAGAGTTCTGTAAATACATCAAAAGAAAACAGAGCAAAATGTTGAGTGTGTATAATTAGGAGTAATTGGATAATGTTAAGAAGATATAGCTACTGTGTTCACCAGCAAAAACCCAGTAATACTGAAATCTGTTACTCCACCACAAAGTCTCCCAAAAGATGCTATGGAAATTCCATCACTGCAAATTTGAAACTTAATACAGAGAACATCACTATTTTGGAAGGAAATTGGCAAACTCACTACAGTACATCCTTCCTGCTAAACAGACTAAGGCTAGTTGTTCTCCTGCAAAAAAACACAGAATTATAACCAAAAGCACCATTCTGCACCAGGATCAACTCAGAATCTTTTGGAGAGACACACCTGTGTAGGAGACACCATTCTCCCACACAAAATGCATCGGTGTTTACAGGGCCTTTCATAAGATGTGGGGACCTTATTTAGGGAAATGAATTTAACATATTTCCAATACTTCAGATGAGTGTCCTAACTACGACTATGCTCTTTCCCTCCCAATCCTTGAAACATCAAAGAAAATGAAGTTTTGCCATTTATTTCAATGAAATGCTGACTGACTTGTAACTCAACATTTCCTTTTTAACATCAAATTTTGCACTTCCTAGCTGCACAGACTTTTTCTTCACAGTGCTGTATCAGGATGGTTTAGATTATTAAACACTGACTACCTTCTTCCCTCATCTCCTTCTACTAAAAAAAGACTTGCATCTTAAATGTTAATTATGCGTTTGCAGGCAGTCTAAATGACTCAGGGGACTTAAATCTGACTCAAGCTTTTCATCAGCAGGTCATCAGTTCAAACCTGACTCGGATCAGCAGTGGCTGGAAGGTTCTACAATTCAACAGCTGTTTAGATGACCTATATGAAAGAATATAATATTATATTATATTCAGTTTCGGGTGGAAAAGAACCCACATCTTAAAAGTCTTGCTCAGAACTGACGTTAATTGGGATCCATGCTACTAGACCCTGAGAGGACAGTAGGTCTGGAAACTGAACTGTCCTGTCTAACTCTGCAAACTCCTCCACGCTAAGAATGGAAAACCTTGATGATGGAACAGAAGAGGAAAGTTTTTTTACTCTTGTGGCTTCCCCTGTTCCTATGTTTCAAAAGGACAAAAGGTGGTCTTGTAGGGCCCTCAATCAATTGTGTATGAATATGTTCAGTTTCAAAATTGAAGGTCAGCATAATAACAGGCCATGGATAATTATTCTGTGCTTGATAACTGCCTTTTTCTGTGCATAGTATAGAAACTAAGAGGTCACACTTATGAGACTTCTTCAGAAAAAAAAAAACCTAAAAACCAAACACCAAAACAAAACCTTCAAACTCAAACTGAAATTCTGCATCAGGTGATATCAACACTTCAATTTTCCCTATTAATAGGCTTTCTAAAAATTAGATTATTGATCTGCACATTCATATTAACTGCCCCAGTATAACTTAGAGAGGTATCAGAATGCAAAAGTAATAGAAACCTTGTCTTGGTCTTATGTCAAAATTTCAACACTTCTTGTGGATAAAAAAAATGACAATCCAGACATTTCGTTCCTAGTCCTACTAAAGTTAAGCTGCATTCTTTTGTATTTGAAATTGTGCCCTTGAGTAGTGGAAAGAGCCAAAATATAAGTCTTATGGATTTCCTTCACTCCCTGGTGATAGGGAAGTTTTCAATTGGTCTACAAATGGAAGAGCTCACACCTCCACAAACTGCAGAGGCAGCCAAGGAGAGGAGGTAGCTGGTGAAGTAGAAAAGTGTTTCACTCTCCCTTATCAATTCTCAGCTTGACTGGGACTTCTAACTTATGCTGAGACCAGAGCAACCGTAGCTTCAGAATAAAGCCAATCATTTCTTCAAGAGACATTCTCTCCCCTGGTTTGTGTAGATCTTGTTGCAAGAACTTAGCTCAAACACTCTGAGGATCTGCATTTATGACTCTGCCTTTGCAAATTACTGTTATAAGTATGGCCTAATGTACAATACTCAGTCCTAGTTTTGTAAGACAGAAGTCACGAGTCTATGCACTGTTTCTGGGAAGAAGGAAATAGCAGATCTGATGTGTGTATGCATCCCTGGGATTGATATAAATACAAGACAACAAGATTTCTATGTAGAATCCCATACTCATGAGTATAGCCCCAGGATGCATACAAAATAAACATTATCTGCAGCTTCTCTTTGTCTTATTCAGCATATCGGACTGAGAAGTTTTGTGAAATAATTCCTACAGTACTTAAAGACACAGTTCAAACTAAAATACCTTTGTTGTTTTGAAGCTGTTGTTGGGTTTTGTATCCTCAAAATATCAAAGGTCCATAGCTGCTATAAGAATTAACTGCCTACAAAATGTTACTTTTAATTCAAAGCAGGTCAAAGGAGGTGATTCTACCCCTCTACTGCGCTCTCGTGAGACCCCACCTGGAGTACTGCATCCAGCTCTGGAGTACCCAACATAAGAAGGACATGGATCTGCTGGAGCGTGTCCAGAGGAGAGCCACGAGGATGATCCAAGGGCTGGAGCACCTCTCCTATGAGGAGAGGTTGAAAGAGTTGGGGCTGTTCAGCCTGGAGAAGAGAAGGCTCCGCGGAGATCTTATTGCGGCCTTCCAGTATCTAAAGGGGGCCTACAGGAGAGCTGGGGAAGGACTTTTTACAATGGCATACAGTGATAGGACGAGGGGGAATGACTTTAAGCTGGAACAGGGCAGGTTTAGATTAAACATTAGGAGGAAGTTTTTCACTTTAAGGGTGGTAAGGCACTGGAACAGGTTGCCCAGAGAGGTTGCTGAAGCCTCGTCCCTGGAGGTGTTCAAGGCCAGGCTGGACGTGGCCTTGGGCAACCTGGTCTAGTGGGAGGTGTCCCTGCCTATGGCAGGGGGGTTGGAACTCGATCATCTTCAAGGTCCTTTCCAACCTAAACCATTCTATGATTCTAAATTGACTGAGATGCATTGTTGATTCTTTTGCTGCAAATGATTAACAGTATTGAAACAATGGCCAATAAAATCAGTTTTGCTGAAGACATACTGATGAAGATAGTATCGTACACATCAGTCCTTAAAAATCTGAAGTAGGCAAGACATTAAATGACCTGCAAAATTCAATTTTGTAATCAAAAAAAAATCTCTTAGTAATCACTGAATAGATACAATTCACCAAGTTTTCCCACACTGCTACCTTGTCCATGGACAAGCCAGATGCTAGAAGGCATCCCTAATGAGATCCTGTAGCTCTGATATAAAGCCACTGTAGCTTCATATAAATATTTTTGCACTGTCACCTAGTCTTTGAGCACATGATCTACCTTTGTTTCTGTAAATAAATACATCTGTAAGTGCTGGAACCTGGTGCCCAACTATGATTTTGAAAGGGCATTTTTTTTCAGAACCCAGTAGGAAACTAGAGGAAACTAGGTCTTGGACTTCAGATACGTTCTTTGGGGAGCTAGTTATCTTGTAACTAGTGGGAGGAAAACAGAGTAAACCAAACTGCTCCACCCTTTGCCATCAGATGTAAATGACTAAAGACAGTGTCAGTTAATCATTAGACTTTTTGATCTGTTTAACCTTTCATTCCGAGAGGCTGTCAACATTAGATCACATATATCTAAATACACACAGTTCTTGTCCACCTCTACTTCCAAGCCAGGGAGACAGCTAGGCAAAAGTGAATGAAAAGTCCTTAACCTAGAGAAAATAAGAGAAAGTATACCATATTAAATAAAAATTCCCATTTCCCATTATGTAGCTCTAGTAGACATACAGCCAACTGGAACTGGCAGAATGGGAAACAAAAGCTGACTCTGGATGATCCTATACAGTTAAGTTAACAAGTAACTGAAGGCAGAATGCCAATGCAATGCCACCTTCCCTTGAACAATAGGAAATCCTACTCAAGAAGCTACTTGGTCATACACACACTTCACAGAACATGGATTTTGTACCCAGGTGCAGAACGACTGTCTTCAGAACAGCCCTGGACAGTCACAACTCTGCCTGCATAAAACATTAAGGCACTGATACTTTGGCACATTGCAGATTCAGAAAAAGGGGGTTTACATTTTCTGTTAGAAGTTGAAAAGATTTTCTTTAGTTAAATTCACAGTTCTAGTGTAGACATTTAGATATCATGCAAAACATCACGGTAACGTCCAAATTATATAAGTGTTTGCCAAATTTGTAATTAACTTCAGGGTTAGATGTTTTGTTGTTGTTGTTTTTAAATCTAGCAAACATCAGCTGGCAAAGAAATTGCATGCCTTAGAGCTTCTTCAACAGAGAAAAGCTGTTCAAGGCTTGATATTTTTAAACTCTGCAAGGCTCTCAGCTATTAGGAACAAAAATAACAGCAGGCAAAAAGTGTCTTTCTATTACTGTCAGGAGTTAAAAATTAAAGTATTTGGGTTGGCTAGTCAGAGGATTTACAGCCTAGCAATTAACAAAAACTTTCCAATATTATGAGATGTGGAACCTAAACGCTTCATGAAAACTAAATTTAATATAGAAACACTCAATGTGAAAGCCTGCTTTAACACTTGTTCTTAGAGTCCCTGTATGGCCTTGGCATAAAGACAGAAAGAGAAACAGCACTAAAGAGGAAAATTGATTTTGACATGCTATTTTAAACAGAATAGGGCCTGATTCTTCAATGCGCATTTTAAATCAGTGGTATCAACACTATTTGGTGCTTGACACAGGACTGGGCCCAGTTCCTCTTCCTGAACTTCCATATAATTCGGTTTCATAGACTGCTCTTAGTTTTGTTCATTTTTTTCCACCTGCTTTGCTACCCTGTATCTAAGTAACCTTGCATCTCAAATCAATACTCTTGCTTCTAACTTAAATCTCTTTTGATACGGTCTTCAAAACTGTTTGTTTTTCACAAATCTGTAATACCTTTATATGAAAAAAAACCCTAGTAATTTTTGACAAATTGTCAGAAGTAAAGTATGTTTCCAATGTTTGATCCTTCCCAGCTCTCACATCCCCAGTAGCTGCTTTTATGCTGACTTTGTACCTATGTAAAAGAATTAACAACAAAAATACTTAATACTATATCATTTAATATTGTAAACAAATAAATGAATGGTAATGGATATTAAAAAACAGAAGCTACAATACTAATACTGTAGTGACAGCTTTACAGTCCCCTTTTCCTAATAAAATTCAGCTAGAGAGCTTAAAAAAAAAAAATCTTGCTTAGCTACACCTGAATCAGGAGCACCGAGATTGGTCAAAGTATCAGACTTAACTGGTTTTTTCTATCTTTTATCTGCTTTCATTTCACATACTGCAAACTGTTTCATGCAGAAACTGTATATTACTATATCTACAGCACAGAATCCTCATCCCTCAGAATCATCGTCTTGATTTGCATACTTTTGAATTTATTCACATTTTAGCAGTGTGTATAAATTACTGATGGGAAGAAGAAAAGAAGACGGAGTCAGTATACAGCGACAGATCAGAGGCAATGGACATAAACTGAAACATAGGAAATTCTGCTTAAGAAAAAACTTGGGGTTTTTTTGTTACTCTGAGGGTTGACAAAAACTGGAACAAATTGTCCAGATTGGTTGTGGAGTCTTCATTGTTGGAGCTTTTCAAAACTCGACTGAACACATCCCTAAGCAAACTGCTCTACCAGACCCTGCTTTGAGCAGGGGGAGGTTGGATCTCCAGAGGCCCTGTCCAACCTCAACTACTCCATGATTCTACTGTTTTATGATTCTGTAATTCTAGAAATAAGTTAATAATTGCAGCAATTGCTGCATAACAAGAACTTGTCATAGATTTAACTAATCTAAAACAGCCTTAGAGGATACAGAAAGTGTATTAGGAGAACTCACTTGGCGTTATGCTGTGCATTAGCTGAAGCTAATATTTCTTCTAAGTGCCACTGATAAATTGCTCTTCCTCACAAAATATTGTTCTATTCTAAAAAAAAGAAGTGTAAGAGAAGCATATATTCTAGATTCAGGTATTAGATTATTTTATTAGTCACAGAAATCAGTACTTATATTTTCATATTGTGAAAATATAGCTCAGGACTTGATCAATAATGCAGTAAGAATTTGCTTCTTGCAGGTTTAAGTGAAACAGTTTTCAATAACTATTGATATCACAGTTTTATTTTTCTTTGAAAAAAAAATGGGAAAGAAAAACTAAAACAAGAGTTCAACCTGTTTTCACTTTTAAGGAAAAGCAATGTCTTGCCTGCTTAATTTGGACAGAACTTGACTTTGGAGAAAACTTTCTTAGACTGCAGACCCCACACCTGGAGCATCATAGTAGACCTAAGCTACAGACCTGGCATCTTGGGAAACATAGCTCTTGCCAGATCCTACTCAAGGCCCATCTTATTCACTACCTCCAGGCTCCTACACTTCCCAGAAGAAATCCCCATGCAGCGACAGAGCCATTACTCTTCACCCCCTGTAGTCAGTCAACAGCCACCCACCTGCTCCTGTACATATGATACTGCCAGAATAAAGGGTGGCAGGAAGATGCAAAAAACCAACAAATCCAGTATTCATTAAAAAAAAAATAAATACACAAAATAGAGGGAAAAAAGGAAGGGAGCATGCATTCTAGGAGAGCCTTTTGAAATGGAAGAGCCAAATAAGAGACAGCAAAGAGAAAATAATGTGAGATACTGCTAAATGGATGGTCACCAAAAGTTGAGAAAGAAGGACAGAACACACTGATCTGTTAGAATAGTTTGTTCCACTCCATTCTGCTTTTTTCCTCAAATACCACAATATAAATATAGAACGTGCAGAAGACTTTGAGTCAAGATTATCTCTACCAAACCCAAGGAAATAGGTAGGACAAAGGGAAAATTGCTTTGTATACATATTTAAAATGTGCACAGTATGAAATGCTGCAGTTGCTGGCAAGTTTCAATCACAGAAAGTATACTTAATTCTCAACCTTGCTTGTCGGACAAATGGCTTCCAAGGGCAGAAGGGCTGAGATCAAAGCAGAGTAGAATAGAAATGTACAAGAACACTAAACAGCTTATAAAGTTTCTCTCTTCCTCTCTCTCTCTCTTTTGCTCCCACGCATTTCCAGTGCCATTCTTCAGCAACCATCGTATTTTTGCAAGTAGGTAACTGTGTATAGAATATCCCTCAACAATTAACTTTTCCAAGAAGGTGTTTACACACAATTACATTACTGTTTTTTTGTACAAAGCCTTTAAGATTAATTGTAAATTTATTCGAATCCAAATTAATTTTGGAGGATTGATCCTACAGCCCAGTGTAGCTAGCTCATCACAGCATTATGTTAGCTCAATAAAGTGAAACACGTTAGCTAGGAAAAAGAACTGGCCCAAACCAAACTGATCCTGAAACTAGATATGCTGAAGAATGTTTTTGGCACAGAGTTTATCCATAGGTAGAAGACGCTGTACAGGTATAGAGTATTATTTTAACACTAGTCAGGTACTCTATTGACAGACGTGCAAAATGATAAGAAATATATTTTGGAGTTAAGAAACAATTAGGAAGTTAACATTTTGGTTTTTCTGCTCCTTGTTCTCTCTCTTAATTTAATAGGTTTAAACACACTCAAAAAAAACCTGGTGCAATGCATTCTGTAAATCACTTAACCTTACAGCAACGGGCAGAGCATGCACTTAAAGCCTACAGGAAAAAAAAAATCCCAAGACTGACTGTTCCCAAATTTTTCCACATGATGGAAACATATAATCATTTTATAACAGTACTGATTACTCTGTTTTACTGAAGCGCTTGGAATTTGGTTCTGAAGAACACACATGCTAACTGCCACTCTTAGGACAAGAACACTGCCAAAGTCTATGAACTTTAAATGCTTTCATGACAAAGTGAAGCTTAATTACTTATTTTTAATGATCTTAAGCTATTATTTATTCATAAAGACCATAGTCATGACATTACAATAGCAGGAACTTGTCATTGTCACTGAATTACCAGGTAGAACCTGTCAATATTTGGCTCTTTTGTTATTACAATTTGGATAGAAGTCGATCTGGCATGCTAGAACCAAAGCTTCCCCCTACAACAGTGATAATCTGGAGTAGCAACACTGCCTTCAGTGGTATCATCTTGGTGGTAAGAATAGAATTTGAACCTGATTTGGTGTCCCATCCTGAGTACTCAAGGGTAATGAGTACTTTAATTATAGCTAATCTCAGCACCTTCTGACTCAGATAGGTCTGGATGTAATAAATCAAATCAGGACAAGAACAGTTATTAATATAAGAGACTTGTCAGTATAATCAACTTATTAACTGTATTACGTCAAAAAAATCATTAGCAGCTTCTATGTGTACACAAAGTATTTCAATAAATTTCATATTGAGAGGCACTGAAAACTAAGACATGTGGAAGCACCTGTTATGGACTTTACTCAAACCTTCAGTATTTTTAAAAAATTTTGCTCAAATCGCTTACGTTCTGCCTTTCAAAAGATCTGAGATACCTACTTTACCTCTTCAGTATGCCTATTATTCATCCAACCAATCCAAATTTGCCAATATACAGGTATGATGAGTGAATTCAAATAGCAATGCTCAAATTTAACACAGTAGATGTTGAAGAATGTCAGAGAGATAGCTAACCCATCTATTTTTTTTCCCAGTACCCCATTCATGAAGGATGGTGGCAGGGTGTCAGGGTAAGCGTATAACAAGGCCGCAGTTTTTCAGCCTCACTAAAGAGAACATAATGGATTTAGAAATTCAAATCTAGTTTGAACTACTCCTGAAGTTGAAAAAGATTTCTAGATGCTTAGATAATCCAAATTGCACCACCCAATGATTTTTTTTGTTATTATTTGATGGAAAACCTGCACCAACACTTAATCTAAATTCCCTTTCCATTCAAGTCCACTAAAAATCAAAAGACTCGGGGGTACTGGTGGATGAAAAGCTGGACATGACCTGGCAATGTGCACTCGCAGGCAGATGTACTGTGGATTCCCTGCCTAGTTGCAGGTTGTGCAGAGGCTTTGAATTGTTTTTTCAAAAGCTCTTCCAAAATAGAAAAAAATGTGTAAAGAGCTGGCTCAACTCCATTTAGGCGGCAATCGAAGAAAATGTGAAGTATAAAGCTAACACTAGTGCCCTGGAAGAGGGTGCAGCAGAAACCACCTCTAAAACTGCTATTCGGTTGCATATGGCTGCCTATAGGTTAATTGTTATGACTTCTAATACGTGGTCATCAAGAATAACAACAGATATGCATGGCACGATGTGTAACGTTGGATTTTATCCTTCTGCTGAAGAAAATGTGTAGAAATACAGGCCTGTCAGTCTGATCTCGGTTCTGGGGAAGGTTGCGGAGCAGATCATCTTGAGTGCCACCACATGGCACAGCGAGGACAACCAGGTGGTAAGGCCCAGTCAGCATGGATTTAGGAAAGGCAGGTCCTGCTTGACTAACCTGATCTCCTATGATAGGGTGACCCTCTTAGTGGATGAGGCAAAGGCTGTGGATGTTGTCTCCCTAGACACCCTTTCCCACAGCATTCTCCTGGAGAAAATGCCTACTCGTGACTTGGACAGGTATATTCTTCTCTGGGTTGAAAACTGGCTGGATGGCCAGGCGCAAAGAGTTGTGGTGACTGGAGTTAAAACTAGTTGGCGGCCAGTACCAAGTGGTTTTCCTTGTTGCTCAGTATTGGGGCCAGTTCTGTTTAATATGTGTATCAACAGCCTGGACAAGGGGATTGAGTGCTCCCTCACTGATCTGGACAGACTGGATTGATGGGCTGAGGCCAATGGTATGCGGTTCAGCAAGGCCAAGTGCCAGGTCCTGCACTTGGGTCACAACAACCCCATGCAGTGCTGCAGGCTTGGGAAAGAGTGGCTAGAAAGGTGCCTGGTGGAAAAGGCCCTGGGGGTATTTAAAAGATGTGTAGGTGTGGCATTTAAGGACATGGTTCAGCAGTGGACTTGGCAGTGTTAGGTTTATGGTTGGACTCAATGATCTTAAAGGTCTTTTCCAATCTAAATGATTCTGTGATTCTGTGAAAAGAAACGTGGCCAGCAGGTCAAGGGAGGTGATTCTTCCCCTCTAGTCCACTTGCATGAGACCCCACCTGGAGTACTGCATCCAGCTCTAGACAGCACAGGAAAGACATGGACCTGTTGGAGCTGGTCCAGAAGAGGGCCACAAAAATGATCAGACTGCTGAAGCACTTCTCGTATGAGGACAGGCTCAGGGAGTTGGGGTTATTCAGCCTGGAGAAGAGAAGGCTCTGGGGAGAACTTATTGAGTCCTTCCAGTACTCAAAGGGGGTTTATAAGAAAGATAGGGACAAAATTTTTAGCAGGGTCTGTTGCGACAGGACAAGGGATAACAGTTTTAAACTAAAAGAGGGTAGATTCAGACTAGATATAAGGAAGATGTTTTTCCACAATGAGGGTGGTGAAACACTGAAACGGGTTGCCCAGAGAGGTGGTAGATGCCCCATCCCTGGAAACATTCAAGGCCAGGTTGGACAGGGCTCCAAGTAACCTGATCTAGTTGAAGATGTCCCTGCTCATTGCAGGGGAGGTTGGACTAGATGACCTTTAAAGGTCCCTTCCAACCCAAACTATTCTATGATTCTGTGACATTTCAGTAATACATTAGTCATTCACTTACAACACTGGGATGAGATCCTGGCTGGGAACAAAGCTAGCAGATGTTTCTATTTCTGCCACTGCCAACTTTGACAGAATCTCTTATGCTACAATTAAATAGATCGCAATTTTCTACTTGAGTATACAGCATAGAGCACATACACATCAATAATGGTCTGTGTACAACATGGGATCCTGGTGACAATCAGTCCTGCACGTTTGCTGATGCTGCTAAATGCTCTTTTGTGTACAGTTTTATGACTGTATTTCTCACCTCTCTGCCTTTGCTTTTGATGCTGCTGTTGCAGGTAGATGCTGCTGAGACCTGCTGACGTCCTGTCTGGTCTAAACACTGCTCTACACATTAATGGGTTTCTTGCTTCATACATGGCTGGTAAAGAATCCTGGCAGTCAATTTGCCTCATTCTGATTTGTACGCTTGAAAAGGAAACATGAAGTTAAAGTAGTACGCTGTCATGCACACGGTAAGTGCAAATGCAACTTCTGTTCTGACTTTAGGAGGTAATTTGGAGAAGAATAAGAGGAAGAAAGACAGCAGCAATGAGCAGTACAAATATTTCTCTCTCTAGACAAGACTGCCTCTTTGGGGCAAGAGGATTTACATTTCAGATAACATATATAAAAGCAAACATGCAGCTATCATTGGGATGTATGTCTCTGGACCTAAATGGATTTAACCAACCTTCTCCACAAAGTCTACAGGAAAACAAAATTCTAGGGGCAATAATCTAAAAAAAGTTTCCAACACTAAAATACCTTGATTAGCTCTTGTAACTATTTGGGATATCTGACTATGTACAGCCTGTTCAGTGCTGGATACGATGTATTTTCTTTTCCCCCTGTCAGACTCCTTTCTGACAAACATTCTCTTTAAACCGCAGAGCATTCTTGTCTTCTCTCCCATCTCTTTTCTCCATATTGACCTAAAATCCATCGAAGGTGACAAGAAAAAGTTTTACACAGAACACAGCACTAATAAAACAGGCTGATAAACTTTGATCATCCATTTAAATGGAGCACCAAGGAACAAAGATATGGCTACTTCTCAAGACAAAGCAATTTTTCAAGAGTGAATTCCAAGCAGGTGGTAACTAAGCAACAGCTCACCTATACAGGGACTTTGATCACTTGACAAAGCAGATCAGAGCAACACAAGGGAAAGAGGACTAGAGATTACAAGAAAAAAGGGTCTTTTCTTGGCCTATCAGAGAGAAAGATGGAAAATAGACCAAGAGATGCTGCAAAAAGTAGCCTGATGATTTGGAGAAGAGAGCAGCTGAAGAAAGGAGCTCATGAACATTTTAGTAAGTGCACTTTATACTTTGAACAGCTTCTTTTACTTCAATACCTCTCTTGCTTCACCCAGTGTTGACAGGAATACTTGGGGGAGTGGAGAACTGTGGTGCCAGTTCTTAACTCCAGCTTGAAAGACAACAATTTTCTGCCCTTGGCCCTTGCAGTAGCCATGCGCAAAGAGACCTTGGACAGCGAGGAAGGAAAAGATGGATGTACAGAACTTCAGAGGATTTGCAGGGACAAATGGTAGCAAAGCTGGGGACACAGCTGCTGAAACCAAGGGTGGAGTCTATTTCAGGATGTAGTAACTAGGGGCACATACAGAGTTTACAGGTGTGGAACTGACTCAGGGATGAATAAAAGAATTTATTAGGAGATTAGATGTAGAAAATAATTCATAGATAGGAGATGAGAGGTATAGGGAGAGAATAATATCTATAGCAGTCACTGCCACAAAGACTGGAAACAGGCAATAAAGAAAAAACAGATGGCAGGCCAAAAGAACAACATAATCAGTTTTAAATACCTTATGATCCCATTGATTATAACATTCGATTTTACCTCTTGCGGCTTACAATACTATAAGCATGTCTCATCATATTATTACTTCTCTATCTGCATATTGTGGAATGGTTCTGATGCTGTCTGCCATAAGATTTAAAACTGCATTTGCCCTCAAAGGGAGTTGAAAATTGGGCAGGAGGACAAGGTTAGGGGCTAGATTTGTAAGGGTTTGTGGGGTTTTTTTTGTAGGAAGAACCTGTACTGGCCTCACAGACAGGAAATGGGATGTCAAGACCAATAGGAAGGGTTTCTTTAAGTATATAGGAGACAAAAGGAAAACCAGGGAAAACGCGGGCCTGCTCTTGAATGAGACGGGTGCTGTGGTGACGGATGATGCAGAGAAGGCAGAGTTGCTGAATGCCTTCTTTGCTTCTGTCTTCACTGCTCGGGCCAGCTCTCGGGAGCCCCAGACTTTGCAAGTAACAGAGAAAACCTAGAGGAAGGCAGACTTTCCCTTGGTTGAAGAGGAACAAGTTAGAGAACAATTAAATAAACTGGATACCCACAAGTCCATGGGGCCTGATGGGATGCACCCGCGAGTGCTGAGGGAGCTATCAGAAGTCATTGCTGGGCCACTCTCCATCATCTTTTATAGGTCCTGGAGAACAGGGGAGGTGCCTGAGGACTGGAGGAAAGCCAATGTCACTCCAGTCTTCAAAAAGGGCAAGAAGGATGACCCGGGAAACTACAGGCCAGTCAGCCTCACCTCCACCCCTGGAAAGATGGTGGAACAGCTTGTTCTGGGTGTCATCTCCAAGCATCTGGAGGATAAGGTAGTTATCAGAGGTAGTCAACATGGATTCACCAAGGGGAAGTCATGTCTGACTAATCTGATAGCCTTCTATGATGGTGTGACTGGATGGGTGGATGAAGGGAGGGCAGTGGATGTTGTCTACCTTGACTTCAGCAAGGCTTTTGACACTGTCTCCCACATCATCCTCACAGGCAAGCTTAGGAATTGTGGGTTAGATGAATGGACAGTGGGGTGGATTGAACAGTGGCTGACAGATAGAGCTCAGAGGGTTGTGGTTAGTGGTGCGGAGTCTAGCTGGAGGTCAGTAACAAGTGGTGCCCCTCAGGGGTCAGTACTGGGTCCAGTCCTGTTCAATATATTCATGAGTGAGCTGTATGAAGGGATGGAGTGTACCATCAGCAAGTTTGCTGATGATACAAAACTGGGAGAGGTGGCTGACACGCTGGAGGGCTGTGCCGCCATAAAGCGTGACCTGGACAGGCTGGAGAGTTGGGCACAGAGGAACCTAATGAAATTCAACAAAGGCAAGTGTAGGGTACTGCATCTGGGGAGGAATAACCCCATGCATCAGTACAGGTTGGGGGCTGACCTCCTGGAGAGCAGCTCTGTGGAAAGGGACCTGGGAGTCCTGGTGGACAACAGGATGACCATGAGCCAGCAATGTGCCCTGGTGGCCAAGAAGGCCAATGGCCTCCTGAGGTGTATCAAGAAGAGTGTGGCCAGCAGGTTGAGGGAGGTCATCCTCCCCCTCTACTCTGCCCTGGTGAGGCTGCATCTGGAGTATTGTGTCCAGTTCTGGGCTCCCCGGTTCAAGAAGGACAGGGAAGTGCTGGAGAGGGTCCAGCAGAGAGCTACAAAGATGATCAGGGGATTGGAGCATCTTTCTTATGAGGAAAGGCTGAGGGACTTGGGTCTCTTTAGTCTAGAAAAAAGAAGACCGGGGGGGATCTTATCAATACTTATAAATACTTAAAGGGAGTGTGCCAGGTAGATGAGAACAGCCTTTTTTCAGTTGTGCCCAGTGATAGGACTAGAGGTAACGGGCACAAACTTGAGCACAGGAAGCTCTATCTTAACATGAGGAGGAACGTCTTTACTTTGAGGATGGCAGAGCACTGGCACAGGCTGCCCAGAGAGGTTGTGGAGTCTCCCACACTGGAGACATTCAAAACCCACCTGGACGCCATCCTGTGCAACGTGCTGTAGGTGTCCCTGCTGTGGCAGGGGGGTTGGACTTAGATGATCTCCAGAGGTCCCTTCCAACCCTGACGATACTGTGATACTGTGAAATGAAAAAGTTATAGAATCACGAAGTCAGTAGTCAGACTGGTTCTTCATTTTCTGAGGAACCTTACTACCTTTTCTAGCACTTACAGTCACCGCACTCCTGAGGGAAAACAGAGAAGAACATTTTAATTAAAAATGAACATCCACAAAACTTTATAAGCCATTTTTTCAATTTCATTATTCCAGCTAAAGAAGAAAGATACTAAAATATTATTAGCATCCCTTAAAATATTTATTTAGGGAGATTTAAATTAGCTGTCTCAGTCCAGCACTATTGGAATTATTCCATTTCTTTGGTATATCCAAGGTAAGGACTAAAATAATATCAGAATAACAGCAAGAGCACTGATGATGGAAATGAGTTTTAGAGGTTCCGATGAAGCATTTATTTTCATCAATAATTGGTAATTATTAAACTACAGAGTTTCTCCTTATTAAGTGCAGAGTCCACTCAAGATCCTGGAGATCCTGAACTGCTGCTTTTTCATGAGTTAAGAACTGCTGCAAATGACAATGATAAAGCATAAAATGTCATATGTGTGGCGAGTACAATTAAAGATTTTCTCTCTGTATTTGTTTGAAGACTGACAGCTCAGCCAACAGGGCAGCCAGGTTTACGCAGCGTTCTGTAAGCTCATTGACAGTTTTCCCTGTGAAACACACTTCCTGGTTCTCTTCATCAGGTAAAATCCTTCTGAACCTTTGTCAGACAGCTCTTTCAAGAGCAAACAGGATGGGGAGTCCAACCATGAGCAGCTATGAAGTCTCATTAAAAAAAAGTTTTTCACACACTGTTGTCCTTGTTCTGTATTATAATGATGGTTTGCCATGAAGTGCAAAGAAATGTTATTCTAATGAACAGAGGAGAGCCACTGCTACAATGAGGCATGATTAATGAGCTGAAGTCGTTCATGAAGTCATTTTACATGTCTGGCTGGTGACCTTTGAATTTGAAGAATTTTATTGCATGTAAAGTATAATAGGAGAAATTATTTGGTTAGCATACAACATATTCATAGTTTAACAATGAGATTTGGAATGAATTATGGTCCAGAAGAAAATGCAATCCTGACACAAATGTGAGATTACTTCTCCCCCCGTCTTTTTTCATCATGCTTTGATTCAACCACAATTGAGGGCCCAGTTCAGTGCCATGAGCTCACCCACGGCTACGAGCACTTGCTCATAAGCTAACATCTGACAGAATTCCCTTCCCTTGGCAAGGCCAGGGGAACCAGAGCTTACAACAGCCAAGGAAGGATCCAACTCTGAGTTGCCAGATGAAACAGAAAAAAAAAAATTAAGAAAATTAAGATTTTCTCTTTAGAGGACTAAACTCAGTTCTATGAGATCATTTCAGAGGGCCCATGGCTTTGAGAGCCCCAGCGACCCGCACTGTCAGAAGCAACCAGCAATCCCTTTCCCTCATGCAGCGTGGGGTCAATAGAGGCTGAGGCTCAGACTGACAGATGTCTTGTACAGAAAGAACTGGAATCACTTACACTTTGTCCAGACACAGTTAGGACTGTCCCAGTTTCACTAGGGTGTCTGGGAATCATGACCCTTACAAGTCTACGCAAAGCCAATAAAAGCACAAACCACTAAACTTCTCCTTGGCCACTTTCATATATGCCACATTGGGTCTGCTTTTGCATGACTGAACAGAGGAGGGAATAGGGTTCAGGAGTCTTTGTTAGTGTTCCAGAAATCTTCCTGCCTGCCTATTTCTTCTTACGGCCCTGCTTCTCAGCATGTGGGGTGCACCTGCTGGCTACAGAAACCATAATGAGGTACAAAATATTTCCCACAGGGAGTCACGTACCCTGGTGAGGCTCAGTGTTGATTGACTGAGTGAGGTGCCAGCTGGTGACAGGAACACCCCTTCTCTCACAGCAGAATGACAGGCCCACCCACTAGTGCTGAGAAGACCTATGGTACTATTTACTGTACAGTTTTGAATATAAAGAAAATGAACAAAGCAGATAGCAGGCAGTATGTGAAGGACACAACGAGAAGGGATTGATTAGCTACTTTGTTCAGACTGTGTAATGATCAAAATGACAAATGATCAAAGGCAGCAAAGGACACTGCATGTGGCACTGCGAGAATTCATCTATTCTCTTATACGCTGCTGCTTTCAGTGTGAGGTAAAAACTAGAAATTCTACCTGCTCTGGCATCTGCAGGAAGGAAGGAGAGGACAGAAGCTAAAAATGTGGTTAACCTAGTTTAAAAGTAAAATACTGCCCCAATACTGTATGCGGAGAGGAACTAAATGCCTGTATTAGTGTTTTCTGACTCTATTGTGTTTTCACTTATAAATAAAAAAGAAAAGTTAACTGGACCTCAACCCTGAGTACTCAGCTGAGAATCATTCCTTTCCCCTGCCATCCTTTGGGTAAGAGATCATTTTGCTTCTAGGCTGTGTGAGCTTGCATTGGTCAAATCAGTTTGGGCATGGCAATGAAGACTATTTAGCACCTTTCAGTCTCAAAAACAGGGAGAGCAGTCAAATAACAGGACAAGAAAGGAATAAAGTAAGTTGATAGTAGCTTGTACTTTCTTTCGCATCTTTTCTTGTTGTGTGCAAATGGACAGAAAATGGCAGATCCCATTTCTTTACCTTTCCCTGCAAAAATAATGACAAATTCTTGCAATCAAACTCCCTTTAAGGTTTTCCACCTACCATTGTTCAACTTTCAATTATAAAGCTTCCTTTGAACTACTGATCACATTATTGCCACAGTATCATGAAGACTTTAAACTGCCATAAGACAACATTACCATGAAAAGAAGCACTTTGTCCTCCCTCTCTCTGGCCTCAAACTGTACTTTCTTCCCTTCTTTTGTGCCAGAGTATTTGCAAGGCCAGGTGGTGAACCAGATCAGCAAACCTAACCAATTTAGCCTTATTTTGCCAGGTTAGTTCTAAGCCAATTTGTCACCCTTTGCTGCCCATTCATGTGCCAGCATAAGCCCATGAGGGAGGACAGGAATGAACTACTGGGGGGGTCATGGCAGGTTGGGAACACTTACTTAAACAGCAGAGTCAGCTTAAACTGGCTTCAAGTGATGGCTAAACCATGGCCCCTGACACAGATGTAGCCACACCAGATATTCCATCATTAACCCAAGAAATTATTCCATTATAAATTCTAGCAAGGGTAAAATCTTCACAGATAAAACCAATTTTTGATAAATCTGTATTTTCTGACAAAGAGGGTGACAGGGCAACTTCTTCAACAGTCATCACTGGGAAGTATTTTCAACACCGAACGCACAGTTGCACACATGCTTTAGGCCACTTACGGTGCCAGAGAGCCTCCACTGCTTTGCGACAAGAAGTAACAAATATAGTTGTTTCCCAGAGAACCCCACTGTAGTTGCCAGGCTGCCTGTCTCCTGGCAGACTGAACAACGATACAGTACAGGGAGGCAACATGATTAGTCCAAGGTGTTAGTATGACAGCTGTAGATTTTGAGAATTCACTTGGGAGACACTACACCAGGGATTTTTTTTTAATTTTTTTTTTTCCTTCCATAGTATGGAATAGTATAGTTTAAGTTGTCTAATGAGAGCAGCAGAAGAGCTAAGTGGGATTTGATATTTTGCTTAATGAGATGTGCAGAAAATTGCTAATGGATTTAATCTGCATAAATTTCTTCTACCATACATATTCCCATGCAGCCACACACATTCACTCTAAAACTCAACTGCTAATGATGAATTTCATTTGTTCCCACATCAGAATTAAGAATATTTAATGAATTGTAATGTATAGTTAATTATCACATTCATAACTTAGACTCAGGCTGGGTGGGGGAAAAGAGGTAGCTCCTTGTTACAGCTATACCAAAGCAGTTAGTGTGGCAAACACAGTGTAAATGCAGGCACTTGAAGATGAGGCTTCCAACAATGGCATAAACCCTGCTGAGTAACCAAGGTATACATTTCCAAGAGAAGATGAATTTTGCATAGGTGTAAAGTGCCTTTAACGTAAAATACCTTTTCCTCTAGGAGTACATACAAATATAATTAGAGTGGGGCAAATGTCTTGCTGACAAACCCTTAGCAAATCTGGAAAAGAACAAGTAAGTGATTAATTAGTTACCAAGAAGGGTTCATTCTATTGCCAATTCACAGAATATTCCACAGAATGGAGAGAAAGCAATAAGCAAGAAATACTTTCCTCAGCAAAGGAAATGCATGCAATGCCTGGAGCAGCATTACATGAATTTTCCTTCTGGGGTGAAAAAAGGAGAAGGAACATACCAGATGGGCACTTCACCTGTATAAACACAAATATAGATTTGGAATGGTGTAAAACTAGTCATTTTTCTCCCAAGTCTCTTGCTAGTGGCAATTAATAATGGATTTGTTTCTGAAACATAACAAATCCTTCTGTATTGTGCAACTGTCCCATCATCCCAGTCAGTGAGCATCTCTTTTACATAATCTCTCCTTTCATACAGACTGGGTACTTCCAGAACCCAACTTGCCTCTTAAGTATTGCATTACTATACGCATAAAATTAAATATCTTACTGTAGTATTACTTCAACTTGCTTATGTTGCCAAGAGGGTTTGCCATTAACTAATATAACACTCGGTTTTCATATTGGCTGCTTCTATGGGTAAAGAAAGAGTCGTGAACTAAACAGTTCAGATGTGCACAAGTTTACAGATGTTACTTTAGGGATGAACCTGGCCCACTGTTGATTAGTTAAATCCTAGTGTGTCTCTGTACCTCCTTTTTATCTTTGGTGAAAAACACTTTTTGGTTTTGATGGTAGTCAGCAAGCACATCTACTACACAATAATTAGCAAGGCATCTCTGGATTGTTTGTTGAACCTTTGAAAGGTGGAGGGGAGGAAGAAGAACAGAGAGAGAAAATTAAAGCAAGTGTGCATCAGTGAGCTGCTAGAGGCTTCAGGGAAGTCTGCCATGCTACTTGCTTTACTCCTACTTCTGGATATCCTTGTGGGGCTAAGCCATAAAGACACAAGAGAGAAAACGTAGGCAGAAAATGGACAAAAACACAGCTAGAGACTCTTGAAACAGCTGAATACAGTTAAAGATCTCAGAATAAAACATTTTTGGACTTGCTGAATGCAACCAGTCAATATAGCTTACAAAGATTTATATTCATTAGCAAAGTATTATCCCCAAATCTCTTCTGCAGCCTAGTGTTACCTGCATTCTATCTTTTACCTCTTCTTCCCCAGGAATTTATATGACAAATTTACTGAAATTTATTGTATAGCTTGCTTTTCAAGGAAAATACCCCCAGAAATACATTATGATGACAAATAACTACATTAAATATAACACCAGCTCACAACATTTGTACCTGAGGCTTATTTTCTAAAAAACCTAGACATACTGTTACTATTCCCATGATTCAGTACTATTCAATATTTTTATTTACATTTAGCTTGTATAATCTAGCATGCCTAAGAAAACTATTTCAGATAGTGACTAAGACAATAAGAACATATTTAAATGGTGGTATTCTGTGTCTGGAAACAATTACATCTCTGCTGACAATAAGCACTTCTTTCCTGAGCTACTTATTATCTATTCAGGTGACTGAAATAACAAGACCATCTGGCTACTTGCAAAAAAGGTTACAGTCATCACCTCTGTTGCCCCTGGCCTTTGCAGGGAAGAGCACGAAGCCTTGATATTCCAGATATGTCAGGCTTGCGGGGCTGAACAGTTGCAGTCTTTCTACTCTACATAGGCAGGAGACAGGTTATTCCTGTCTTTAACCAGTACGTTTCAGGACTCAAGAGTTACTTGAATGTCCTTCATCAATAAAGTTATTCCATAATAAAGGAGGGCATGCATTTCAACCGAAATATGTATTCAGAGTACTCCGCAGACACCGTTATTTTGAAGACATAAGGCACCTTCAAAGTTGGAGTCATGTAGAGATAAGAGTTTCTTATTTTTACAGAACAACTGGGTATATTCATGCTGTACTTTGAATATAGACAGGCACCTAAATTCCAGCCAAAATTCACCTCTGTGTTTGCATTATGGCAAGCTTCAGCCAGCTCTAGGGAGATGAGGTAAGAGTACGTCCCCTTACCATAGACTCAACCATACCATAGTTTGCAGCGTAGGTGCAGCAGTATAATATGCCCCATACTGTCATCATTACCAACTGTATTTGGTATTCTTTCTGCAACATCATGTTTGACATTGGAGAGGGAGCCCTGGGTCATTCCTGCAGCAGCTTTACACACATCATCAGGGTAGACAGATAAGATCCATGCCAACCTACAGACACCCCACAGGCAGTACATAGAGGAAAACTAGTAAGGGAGTAGCCTGAGCTTTAGTCTATTCTCATCTTGGCCACAAAGGGAAAGTATATTGAGTCAAGGTACTGGCTGTATGAAGGAATAGCTAGGCACTTTCCTGTTTTCTGCTAGAATTAACATGCACATTTAGAAAATGGTAAGGAAAACTGGCTATGCTTCTAAGCCACCTTGGGAAGGACTTCTTTTTGGGTTTACACTTCTAGCAGTAAAACAAATTTGCTTGTTCAAAGAATTGTAAGTTACCACCTGCCAATACCAACTGAGTCCAGTCATACAGAAAGCAATATTCATACTTCATGTGCTTTCTGCCATTCATTGTGCAATAGTAGCACATGAAGAGACTTGATGTTTATAATGATCAGGCTTTTAATAAAATAGCCATTTGCAGGTAGGGAGCATTCCAAACATGAACTTGGGCTGTCTTCTGATGCTTCTTGAAACTCTCTCCTCCCACAACACCTTCCCAAATTCCATGTAGTAAGCTACAAGCAACAACTCAGTCTCTCATTCACTGATCACTTTTGCAGCTTCCCCAAGCTCTGCCTTAATTTAAATCATTAAATATATTTTAAAATAAAACACAAGAAAACCTCTCAAAAATGTGTGAGGAAAACTGCTTGTTTTGTACCAGCTGAATGAACTGCAGAAAAATTCTTTCAGAAGCAAGTTCTATTAAACCAGATTTCAGTATAGAATAATGTAAAGAGGTGAACCTGCAAATGTTATCACTTTTATCCACAAATCTGAATTAAATCTAATTTAAAGGTTTAAAGGCTCACACTAGTGACAAAATTACTAGTGTGTTTACACGTATCCATAGCTTGACTCCTTAATATGATAAGATTTTGCCTCAGTGGAGTTGCCACGCACTTCCACAGCAGAATCCTACAGATGGGTCTTAAAGCTCCAAAGAAAAAAAAAAATATACCTGGTATTCTTTTTTTTCCTGGAATTTTAAAGAACTCTTTTTCACTTCAGTGTTGCAATAAATAAATTAATAATTAATCTATTAATATTGTCCTTAGTCCCCAAACACTGCTGTGAAATTTTTTATGCTGTTAATATTAGGTATTAAATGCCATTTTAGGAGGTTTGGGAGTTTAGCTGTATCAACTGGTTTTCATTGAATTAGAAGAGAACCCTCTTATGGTAGCAGGAATGTAAGAGCAGTAGATGAGGAAATACCTTATTTATAATTCTTTGGGTAAGCCACTGTCATGATAAGTTATAGGAAGTAAAAAATTGCAGCTATGGTTGTTTTTTCTTTTTTAAACCTAAGAAATTCAGAAATAAGCCAATTAGGTCATAGCTAGCCACAGCACAATGTATCAGTGTTAGGCAATTTATATGTAAGTGGGTTAAGTGGTTCTATACATTCAGTAGCTTATCTACAGACCTTTTACAACCAAGATGATTTCCAGATGCCTACACTGGAATAATCATATAGTTGCAACATCATTCATATCCAGAAAGGGTACACAGAAACACACTGTTTCTGTGATTCTGATTTCACTGTGAAATCACACTTCTCATGAATAAGCAAACTGTTACATTTTGTGATGTTTAAGATCAAATACCTGACCCAAATATTGACATAACACCGGGGCATAGTTGGGGATGTGACAGGCCAAATACAACAAACTTATTGGAAATGTTTATTAAATTTCTACATTGGCCTATCAGTTATGTCATACTGGGTTATGTCATTCAGATTTCATTGCATCACATCATGTCTGTCAAATTATAATGGTGCCTGACTGGCAAAACACAATCTAGTATAAAATTTGATTATATCTTATCTATTTGAGTGTTTTGAAGAGCACAGCAGATTATATGTCCTTTAAAGTATCGTAACTTTCACCACAGACTTCTTGTCAACTTGCTGTTCAGCTGAAAAAGAATAGTCACCAGTGAACGCCACATGCCATATAAACATGCAATAATTAAGACAATTCAAAATTATAAAGTCTGAGTAAGACATGATCTAGCTAGCTATGTTCATAAGAGTGACTGAGTAACAAATGATGATTGAAAAAAAAGATACTGAATGTTGTCAGCTCTACAACTCAAGCATTAAAGTGGATGGGACAGGCATAACAGGTTCCCTATAACACACTGCATAGCCATTGAAGCCATAGTGTCACGCAGCTACATCTATATGTTCTAGCAGTACTGTTTCATATTTAAGTTACTAACACAAATTAAAAAAATCTGTCCCTGCTTAACGAATGTATTTGTATTATTATGCATTAAACAGTAACATTGAAGCCCACAGGATAACTGCGGCATTGATGAAATAGGACCCAAGTCTACCATATTTCAGTCTTACTTTCAAGGCAGTTAAGCTGCGAGTTCTTTTACACAGTTAAAATAAAAACTTTCAGAATGGCTCCTATTAAACATAGATGGAATAATTATTTTTAAAAAAGAGTTTGATGCACAGGCTATCATTAAAACTGATTGAAGTCAACTTGTGAGCTATTCCATGTTTCGTATTGTGTTGCCTGGCTCTAAAGCTGGGGAAGCACCCAAACCACAAAAATTTTCTGTTTCAAAAATACAAGAAATTCTGAAATGACAAATCAGTGAAAACTGAAAGATTCTTGGCAGCCTCTACGGTTTCTCATCTTGCCAAAAATATAACTACTGAGGAACCTCCTTCTTTAAAAACAAAACAAAACAAAACAAAACAAAACAAACACCAAGAAAAAAAGGGCTCGCTGCCTGCCTCAGCGTCTTTCTAACAGAGCAAGCACAGACCCTGTTGAGAGTCACAAACCACCTTCTTGAACTCTAAAATAGGGTCCCCATGTCAAATCATTCAGGAAATTTTCACTTTTTCTATTTGCAGTAATTGTTTTGAAATCATAAAACTCAATGCCTGACACAGAATAAGACTCAAATCTCCAACAACTACATCAGAAGTTACAAGAATGTGACAGAAATGGGGAAAAATAGGTTAGATACAAGTGAGACAAAACGACAAGAGAGTTTAAGCATGGAAAAGTAGGAAAAGCCGATAAACCAGTGTTGAGCTGTTGTGATCATGGAACCATTTTGCTTACAAAACAAACAAACTTTGGGACAAAGAGGAAGCAGAACAGATTCACCACAGAACAGAGATGGACATGTCTAGGTTTGCCAGGTGTGCTTTTTGAGCAATCTGAAGAGTGTGTACAAAAAAACACAAAATTGGAAATTTCACTATTGGTCTCTAACTGTCATTTTCTCAATTGTGAGCCAATCACGTAACAGTGGTTTGAACCACTTTGGAAACGAGGACTGAACGCAACACTTCACATTTCTGTTATGTACGTTCTATTTCTGAAAACAGAAAGGGGCTGCCTGTTCAAATCTCACACACAGACATGTACACACATTTTGTATGTCACTAAGTAAACCCCAAAGTTCTCAGTTAAATAAAGTTCATCACTGGAATCTAATAAAAACAGTGAATGTATTCCAAATAGCATCCACATTATGGTGGAAAGTGTTGCTGTCTCTTAAGATCAGCAAATAATTAATGTCTTTAAAATTAAAAAACATCTTAAAAACACTAGCAAAGAAAGCATGATCTGATTAGCTCTTGTCCTTCTATAGGCCCAAAATGTTTAAAACAGAATAGCAATGTAATCTAGCTACATCCTGTATTTGTTCAAGAAATACAGTTGTTTTGTTTGTTTTTATAAAAGAATACTTTTCTGTATTTTGCTTCATTTGTAGCTTTTATAACATTACATAAGACAAAACACATGCTTCCAAAATTATCCAGTTGTCACTGAGAAATCAGGTTCTTTTGTTCAGAAATGGCTTTGCCATGACATCGCTACATCTCCACTGGAAAACAGGAAAATATACAACAGATCTATTCTAAATGCTTGAGAAAAAAATTAAATGGTAAGTGTCATCCAATTTGGGCACCCAAAATATTTTTCACTTTTTCCAGTAGACTGTTCTTGTCACACCATAATGAAGAAAGTTAAAGACAGAAAAAGGGATATCTTTCAATATCTTGCTGTTGGGAATATTTTCCCACTGCTTCTAGCACTGAACAATATTTTATGTTACTGGTAGAGCAAATTAAGAAACCTACTTGAAGAACAAAATATTACTCAATAGGAGTAAGTGTGACTGATTCTGATAAAGAAAAAATTAAATTAATTTTTAAGTATCCAGAGCAAATTATAGGTAATCTTATTTTCAAATTAAGTCTGTTACTACCTACAAGTACCTTATTAAACACTGATGCATAGCACTTGTTCTTCCTTCTTAAACTCAGACATCCATTTCATTTACATGCAATACTTTAAATGCATTTAATACAACGCCTACCTCTGTACTACAAATTGCTTTTATTTGTCATGAATTCTAATGCTCATTTTTTATTCTGCTTTGAAATATCTAGCCACTCTTGGCTTTCTTTTCTCTCAGGCTTTGATATATTGGAATCATTTCCCCAGGCAGCAATCAGTGTTGATAAAAGAGTTTGAAACTCAATTCACAAATAGCATATTTATGTGTAAGAGAACTAGTACTTATTTCCACTGTGCATCAAAACAAACACAGGAATACTGCTTCTGATAGAACTGAATTCATACAGCAAGAAAGACATATGTAGTATTTCAAAACTGATGACGATTTACAGCATTTAGGGGTTTATTTTATTTCTGGAGATAGAGCTCTATATGTGCAGCTAACAGCAAAACATCATATTCACTCACAGAAGTACACATTGATATTGACGGCTGAACAACCTCCTGCTCTGTGGTGGGCTGACCTTAGCCAAGGGCCAAGCTCCACCCAGTCACTCGCTTGCTCCCTCAGCATGAAGAGGGGAGAAAATTAAATTACTAAAATTAATCTGTTAAAATTAATGAAAATTACTAATTAAATTAAAATAACTAATTAAAATAGATTCAGGTGGCAAGAAGCAAAGACAAACACTCAAATACCACATTTCCTCCTGGGTCTCCCAAGCTCACCCTCGCTTCTTCACCCTGACTACTCTGCCCCCAGGTCTGAGCAGCACAGGGCGGGACGGGGGCCATGGGCAGCACACCGCAGTTCCTCCCTCCTGATCCTTCCCTCTCACACTTTTGCCCTGCTCCAGGTGTGGGCCCTGCCCATGGGCTAGGGTTCCCATCAGAAAATACTGATCTGCTCTGGTGAGGTGTCCTCCATGGGCTTCACTGGATATCTGGTCCACTATGGAGCACCTCTACCTTCATGGTGTTTCCTCTGCTTTTTCTCACTCTTTTTTCCCCCCTCCTCCTCTGTTCATCCAGCATTTTCTGCCCTCTTTTAAATATGTTTCCACAGAGGAACCACCAGCTTTGCTGACGGGCTCAGCTGTGCCCTGTGGTGGGTTCCTTTCAGAATCAGCTGGAATTGGCCGTGCCCAGCCATGGACAGCCCCGGCCTCTTCCCCCTGCAGCCAACACTTGGCACAGACAGCCAGCACCCAGCCCTGCAGTGCAGGTATGACATTCAACATCATTTTTTATCAGGCAATCACCTCTTGGTTACATATACCCTCACCGTGGCATCAACCAAGGTTCCCAAGACACCCCACAGAATCACTACTTTCTTTAAAAAAAAAAAAAACAAAAAACCACCACATCAAAACATCCCACCAAAAATACAAATCAAAGTTGCGTTTACCTTTTTCTCAGTACTATCAATTAATTGTGGAAGGAAATATTGTACCCTGGTGCCTGTGTGTTCTGTATTCCAGCACCACTTCACCTGCACAGTAAACCAAATTGTCTTATCTACTTCCTTCCAAGTTAACAGATAAAACAGTAATACATTAAATTACAGAATTTTGCTGTTTTCTTCCAAGAAACTTCTAGGATGTGCATGATGGAAAGCAGACTACCAGTCAGACTAAGAAGATGGGTAAAATAAGCAGATAGGACAAAATCTTCAACAGCAACAAAGTCCGCCTGACCCTCACCATGATCCCCTCCATATAGCTGAAACATTCTGGAGAATATGTTGCAAATATATTATAGAGACTCCCAAGGGTAAAATAAAATCACCTCAGGCAAGAGCAGCAGAGCAGACATGCTGCCTGGCTCTGGAACACGCTCTTGCCGTCTTCAGTGCCTGTTTAGGAGATGATGTAGTCAGCGTCCTGGCAAGATGAGAGACCCGCTGTGCCACAGGTGGCTGCCCAGGGGACAGGGAGACATTTAGAGCAGCAAAAGGACAGCTTGCACAAGAGAGATGTGAGCCACAGAGGTGACTTTGGATTCACACTGAACCTGTCATTCTTTATGCAAGTTGCTTTGTCCCTGCCATGTTCATTTGGGTGCATTTCCATTCGTATTAATGATTGGAGACCTAAATGCTACTGGTATTGACAAGTAATAGTAACTGTTCTTTAATTAGAGTATTGTGCTATAAACATGTCTGTACTGATGCGTACACATTTCTGCTGCCTTTTTAGACCTGTGAATAGCAGCAAAACAGTCCTGTCAAATAAGCCATCCGGTTTTCCCGTGTTCTTACTGATGGCAAACTTGATAAAGTCTTCCCAGTCACTTCACGGGGGAGATACAAGTCAACATTGCAAGGGAATTGGACACCTGTTCTCTGCTCCAATTTCCTTTCATTTATTTTGATTAAAAAAGAAAGTTCCTGCAAATTATGTAGAACCAGCAAACTTCAAGAAAGTTACCAGTGTGATCATAAGCTGAGCCTCAATGCTCCTGAGTATTAGGTTAATTCTGTATATGCACCTCCCAGCAGAGGCATTTCACATGCTGGCCGGCTTGGGAGATGAGGTCAACATTCCTAAGAGCCAGGTAAATGCCAGTGGAACCTTTCACAGGCACATCAGACTGGAACACACACCAATAGCAATCACACTTATAAACCTCACTCAATTACAGGCTTTTCAGCTCAGGATGAAAAACATGCCTGCCCTAAAGAAATGCATTTAGGCTTTCTCATTTCTGAGTGGTGAAAGAATGATGTCAGCCATCCATTATTGATCTCCTCAGGAAAGAAAGCATAAAACAAAGCAGCTCTGAAGATACTAATGCAACAGAGTTGTGTTGACTTGCCACGTTCATTTAGCAATATCTTTACTTCGCTTTAGAAAAAGTTCATCTTTTAGGAGTACAGAAATGTGCATCCAAAAGACATCTTTAATTGAATAGCAATTACTATTACTTTTCACTGTAAGTAGCATCTTCAGGCCCCAGTCATAACAGGAATAGGAATAATAGGAAGTCTTTTTTCCCCCCCAAAAAGCATATCTATTACATATAGGAAGCTAGTACATTCAAGACCAATAAGCTATTTTCAGATCTTCATCACACTTAAAAGATTGCCTAAATCAGATTTGGGAAACGTTAAGTATTAAAAAAAACATAAATTATTTTCTAAGCTTTTTGTACTTGCATAGCATTCCCATTCTTCACACCATAAAACCTTTCCATGTATCATAGTAATTTTCAAACTAAACTGAAAGCATTCAGGACATTTCTGAAAAAAATTGTAAGACTTCAACTTTCCATACAGGACTAGTCATGGATGTGAGATGGAATAAAAACATGCAGCCCTTCTGCAGCCTCCTGAGACACAAAAACTGTACTACACAAGACAACTATGCACAGCATGAGACATTAAAATATTTCTAACAAAGCATTAATACCGCTTTCTTGCCCATTTATAGAGAAAACCATATAAATGTTATTACATCACACTTACCTGGAGTCCTCCCCTCCCTGTCCTTCCAGATTTTAGCTAATTCTTGCTTCCATTAAATAAAAGGTATTTCTCAACCCAGAAGGCACCGCACGATCAGAAAATAAATTACTGTCTTTCTATCAACTACTAACACCTTCTAAATCTCTGGAGAAATTTTGTACAGCAATTAGAGATCTTCCAGGTGAATTTGCTGGATTAGTGGAAGATTACTAGCATGCTTCCTTCCAAATGTCTCCAAATACCTCAGTTTTAAACTGCTGATTCATCTTTTTTCTTGGCTTCACTTGCAACTCGTAAGAACAAATGCACATCACCTATGACAATACTGGATCCTTCTGGAGGTTTGGGTGTGTTCATGAGGCATTCACTTAACAAGCTGCAGGTTGGCTTTAGGGGGCAGGGTTGACATAAATGTTGTCTGCCTTTGCTAAACTAAGGGATTCTGAAGATTGGGCTCCCCCCCCCCCCCCCCCCCTTTTGAAAACGTAAACTTTATTGGCACGTACAGAATATTGGGGTGACACTTACAACGATTACTAGCAACAATATCTTTTTCAAGGTAATTGACTACCAGTGTGTTTGTAGAATTTAGTAAGTAAGGGTAAGGTCAACATAGCCCACTCTTCTGACTGACATTTTTGGAATATGTCAGCAAAATGGAACAGAAAATTAAATTACTATTTATGCACAAGTAGCAAAATAGGTACATGTGCAACCTTTTGACTGAATTCTAAAAGACTGTCCTTTCCAATACATACTCTATCTTTTTCATGGAAAATTTTCTAAATAGTTGTATATTGTATTTGTCTTGGAGTTAGGTAATTTTTTTTTTTTCTTAAACTCATATTTGGACATTGAAAGGAAAATAAAGGGGAAAAAACTTTCTACCAAGGAAGATATAATCTAGACATATTAGCTGTTAATTGAGTCACATTTTGAATAGAATATTTTTCAGCAGCATGAAAATAACACTTAGCAAGAGAGTCATATCAGAGAAAGACTAACTATGAGAAAATGTTCCTATATGTTGAGTTGGTTTTCTTTAAAAAAGATGTATTTAGAACATGTAGTTATATGTTAACTGAAAGCTCGCTGGTGCCTGTCAACAAAATCAGACATGAGTACTTCTGCCTGAGGAAAGGGAGATTTTGCCTTAAAAGTCAGGGTTGGGGAGGGAATCTTATTTCTGAAAACTTTCCTATCTCTGGTCAAATTAGATACCACCTGGATATTAAAAATGTCAATTTTAAAAAAATTAGCCTCTGGCATAGGAGGATCACTGAAAGTTCCCATTAGTCAGTAACTGAGGTCTTGATGCATGTAACTGTAGGGATGAGGTGAGAGGAGTGGCTTTCCTCTTTTATTCAGAGCTAGGGAGGTCTAGTTTGACCATCAGTGGCTGAGACAACTCTTCAATTTGTACTGCTATGAGAGCAGCTCCTTGGGGTACTTCATAAACTGAGGGTCACCCAAGGAGTAGCCTTGGTAACTGAAGCAGCTGCCATTGCTCTCTTTGTCAAAGGTATTTTTGAGGCTTGCAGATGTCGCTTGGCTCCCTTAAGCCCACTAAGCTGGGCAACACTGAGCTAAGCTCTGATCATGGGCACAAAAATGCAGAATTTGCAGAGAGATGCATTGTCTGGAAAACTTGGCTCATGTCAGAGGCGCAAATACTACTGAAGACAGAAGTGTCTACAAGGGAGCCAAGTTAGTCCTGCACACAAAATGCATTTTGGGAATAGTAAGACTGTGCATGAGACCAAAAGATTCTTTCCTTTGATCAGTCCATGATGGTGGCCCAAACCTCTTAGGTTTTCAAGCAACCACGTTTGTGCATTCTCCCATGTTGCCCACAAGGCAGGGAGTGTTCCCCTTAAACACCTTCTTCCAGTCTATTTATAAAATTCTCCTTTGCTGTCATGTGAATGAGAATCTTGACAACACTGTTTGTATTTTCATTTTAGCTATCGCCTACCCACAAATGCAAAAAGTGACTGCATATGTGATCATATGCACACGCGTAGCTTTGACACTGTGCTCGTGCAAGTCAGGATCAAAACAGAAATACCCTTTTGAAAGCATCGGGGAAAGAATCCAACAAATAAGAAAAATTGAGAAGATTTGGGAATCTGAATGGGCCATCAACAAGCCCTACAATGAAGTATAGCAAAATAATGCATTTGCTAACAACATTGCAATCACATGCTTAAAATTCTATGGCTAGTAAAATCATCTGCTTCCTACTGTCTGACCTGCATGAAAACAAGCAAAAGAGCATATCAAAGACTGTAATTTACAATTTCAGCCATAAATGAAAGTTTACACACAATAAAGTTTAGTATTCTTATATTTCAGCCTTTCTATAGTCTTGATTTAAGGATAGGGAGGAGCTGGTCCAGTCAAGTATCTGTAATTTGCCATAGAAATTAAGGAATCAAACAAACGTATCATGGTTAAAACACAAGAAGAAACCAGAAATGTGTTTCCATTTAAGCTGCCTCTGACACTGGAACCAGTGCAGAAGAGCTACTCTTGCATTTGTGGGAATTTGCTGTTAAGAGTTTCCCTGGCATGAAAACGTCTTTGTGGAATAAGGATCTTAAAATGTCCAAAAAAATATTTTACTAATGTAAAGGTGTAAAAAAATTCTCCATGCCTGAATAATTCCTCCCTGGAAATCTGAGCTCTGATTCAGTCTCAGCAAGTCTAAAGGATGAAAGCAATTATTGCCTTCCTTTGCTTTCCGCTAAATATCAAAACAGAAGCTACGTAGGAATGTTTGTTGTATGGGGTGTCTGTTACAGTGCTGAATATTTCAAAAGGCTTTCTGGACATGAAAGCAAAAGGGAAACTCAACAATGTTTTGGTTAAAAACAACCCTCACTGCAAACCCTCCTTGTTATAATCTGTCATATTTATTCTTCTATTTACAGTTCTGCAGCAGGCCGTAATGAAACACTAAAAGGATCTCCTTAACTTTCCCTTCTGGAAACAACTCAGCAGTCCCAGCCGAAAGAATTACCAAAGCAATCCTCTGGATTAGCAGGAAACAGGACAACATGCTCTTTAAAACAGAGGTAAATTGGTTCTGTGCTTGTGAAGTTCCCAGCACAGAAAGGATCAGTTCAGGATCACAGCCCCTAAGCACTACTGCAGTAAAGAGACCAGATTTCGGTCAAACCACACCTTTTATCACCTGTATTGACACAACTGCTTTCTTTTTTCCAGTCTCTTAGGAAGACAGCTTTACAGCTCCTCTTTTCCTCATTTTTTATCGGAATTTCTGTTTCTCACAACCAATCTTTTTCTTTCAACTATTTCAGCTCCTTGCACTGAAGAGAAACTATAAATTCCATTTCAGACAAAATCTCTTCCCAGCTGTTATCCTCCAGCGCTATTCTCGCATTCTGTTCTCACGCACACAAAAAAATCTTCTCTGAGCCCACTCCCTATCTCTTCCTCTCAAAAAATAAATAAATAACCAATGAAACCTTCAGCTTCCCTAGTGTCCCTTCCTTGGTCACTGGTAACCAGGGAAACCAGATACTATGGTAACTCAGGGATGAAAAATCACACACTCAGTATTCCTTAAACTCCAAACTATATGGAAAGTCCTCACCCCTTTCTTCTCTAGGCAATGAAGTGGCAACAGAAATAGCAGCAGCAAATTCCCATCTTTACTCATTCAGTCTTCTGAGCTATGTAAACCTGTATTTTCTGTATGCTTCCCTTCCAGTTTTGTCAGTGCCCTACTATTTTTAGAGCCATTTAATGTTCAGTTCAGGTTGTTATAAATTATACCTGAGTGCTCCCAAAGGTCTAATTGTAATTTTTTTAATTTTGGAGGGGTTTTTTTAATGTCTGAAGTTATTCAGTTCAAAGTATATGGATGATCTTTTCGACCGAGGGAAAAAAAACCTCCCCAAATCCCATCTGATTATTTTCTGAGCCTCAAAACTATCAACGTCCAATATCTTAGTCGAGATTTATGTCTCGAGGGTGAGTCTATGTGGAGTCTCTAATGGCTAATAAAAGATTAGCTTTGTTGTCTTCCCTGCGTAAGGATACAAAGATGGTTCTATCTCTCTCCAATATCTAACACTCATTTTCATGAAATGTGAAGGTACCTAATCTCTGAGACTTCTACCCTGTACCAAATTTGTTTAAAATTGGCCAAAAAGTTCAAATGTTATTAAGGAGGTACATGCCAAGAGTCAGGTCACAAGGATGCCTTGTTTTAGGGAACTGGTTTTAGGGGTCTTGTCCTAAGTTCATTTACAAAACTTGTGTTAACATTAGGCAAGAATAATTATGCATCAGCCGCGTGTTTTACACCTCACAAATTATACTTTTAAATTCTACTGTAATTATATTCTGTGGAAATACAGACCACTGATACAGTTAACTCAGTGGAAATGGTGGGTGAATAACTTAGAAAGCAGCCAGTAAACACAAGATATTAATTTCTCCTGTTGTCACCTCTGTGGGATACGTGTTTTATCCAGCTTACAGCTAAGATAAATGAAGGAAAGCTCAGTTTTAGAGTATCTTTTACAACATGGGGTCCTTTTTTTCTTGGTCATATACTTAGTGTCTCTGCCTCCCAGAAGATTTCACGTTGGCTTTAGTTCATTTGCTGCCCGACTCAGACCCTCTGAAAACTCAGGTCATAGAGTCATAGAATCATCTAGGTTGGAAGAGACCTTCAAGATCATTGAGTCCAACCATCAACCTAACACTGCCAAAACCACCACTAAACCATGTCCCATATCCGATTTGTCCTGTGCCTCTACCTGCGGCAGGCATTTCAAGGAAGCACTTTGCTGTTGCGACACGTGTGTGCACCCATCCTGTGCGGAAGGACCCTGTGTCCCTGCTGTCCCAGAGCAGTGATCGTACACACACACCCATCAGCTCCCACCCGCTCGGGGCACAGCAGAACCAGGGGCACAGCTGCCTCAGCCCTCAGCCAAAAGCCCTGCTGAGGCCTTTCCACCCCCCCAGCTCCTCTCAGGGTCTCCTTCCCCAGCACCAGCCACTGCTCCCCCACGCCCCGGGGCCCTGCCAAGAACTGCCAGAGCTCCACTCCAGCAGCGTCCACCCCCACAGGTCGCTCAAAAAAAAAATTAGTATTAACTTGTGTTGTGGTTTAACCCCAGCTGGCAACCAGGACTACACATCCACTCACTTACTCCCCCCAGTTGTGATGGGGGAGAGAATCGGAAGGGTAAAAGTGAGGAAAAACTCATGGGTTGAGACAACAACAGTTTAATAGGCAGAGCAAAAGCCGTGCACGCAAGCAAAGCAAAACAAGGAATTCATTCACCACTTCCCATGGGCCAGCAGGTATTCACCCATTCCCAGGAAAGCCGGGCTCCATCACGCGTAACCGTTACTTGGGAAGACAAATGCTTTAACTCCCTTCCTTCTTCTTCCTCCATTTTTATATACTGAGCATGACATCACATGGCATGGAATAGCCTTTTGGTCAGTTGGGGTCAGCTGTGCTGGCTGTGTTCCTTCCCAACTCCTTGTGCCCTCACAGCCTGCTCACTGGCATGTTGATATGAGGAGCAGAAAAGACCCTGACTGCCTAGCAACAACTGAAAACACCAGTGCGCTATCAAAACTATTTCTCATCCCAAATCCAAAACATAGCACTATACCAGCTGCTAATAAAAAAAGGTTAACTCTATCCCAACTGAAACCATGACAACCTGGATAGTCCAAAGTCACAATACAGTCCAAAAAGAAGTGATACCAATTTGATTTTAAAAGACCATGTTTGATTTCAATGTTTGATTGTCTCCAAAAGACATCTCCAACAGGCAGTAGATCTGAGAGAATTCTAAGTAAAAAAAGTTCTAATGGCAAAATATATTGCTGAATTTTAGTCACTTCCTATCTGGCATCATATATTCACCCAACCCACTGGATGGACAGAGCACAACCCAGTATGTAAATTGCAATATTTCAACACCTGAAGAAATTGGAGGTTTATTCAGCACAGCACTTTTTACATCTATACCCATGAAACGTGCTTGATTCCCATGAGTAAATGCTTCCCATGAAGAAACAGGATTGTCATTAAATTGATCTTTAATTATAAAACAATTTTAGATTTGGACCAATATTTCAGGGTTATGCAGGCACTGGCTTTAAGCAATTAGCTTAAAAAGAACTTGTTTAACAAGCTGTTTGTCTGTGTTTTCCTGTGTTGAATGTGTGCACACATCTTATCTTTAGCACTTACAAGCTTACCACTTTTCAGGCACTGAAAATAAACCTTAAAAAACCAAAAAACAGAAAAAAGGCAGTGATCAAGGTAGAAACTGAAATGCTTGCAAGTTCAGAGGCCATTGGGGATCTTTGAGAAAAAAAACCAAAACAAAATAAAGAAACCCAAACCAAAACCAAAATAAACAAACAAGAAAAACCCCAAAACACCATACAACCTTGCCAGCTAGCCAAAATTTCCCAACATAATTCTGGCTTAGGGGGCAAAAAAATCCTCTTTAAAAAGTTTTTAACTTCTATTAATAATTTCATCACCATGGATGGCCTCCAAAGGTCAGGCTTCAGCCTGGAACCAGTTTTTAGTAGTCATTCACTTCTGTTGTGTGTGCTGCATATGATCTATCCTACAGGTAAAAGTCCAGCCTCTGATCTCCATGATCCTAATTCACTTTTTAACAGAATGCCCTTATAATGAAGAAGCTGTTCAGGTCCCAGTCAGCCTGGTCTTGGAGTCAAAGTCAAAGAAAATTTAGTCCAGATGGTTGAAGAAAGAGACCACTCTCCTCTATCTGGCACTTCTTTGCTTCTCATACCTCTGCTTCACTTTCCATCTTTGCAAAATAGACTAAAAATGCTTACCATCTAGGTGAGAAACTTCAGTGCCATTTTATTATTTGATTTGCTGTTCAACATCACAGACAAAAAAGAAGCTCTAATACTTGCCATACAAAGGAGCAAATAGTAAATTTAACTGCAATAGATCCCTCTTGAAATCTACATTGGTTCAGTAGGACAGCTAATGTCTTAGTAACCACTAAAAAACACTGAATATTAAAGAAAATAATTAGTTAAGCTAAAAATCAGGAGACATATTGATGTCTCCTGCTCTTATTAACCGTAGTGAGAGAGTCAATATCCAGAATCACTGCATGATATATCTTCCTTACACCCTTTTGCCACACAATACAGCGCCCACAGAAGTCAGAGGCATAAAGTGAGCTGCTGCTCCATTTTAGACACCAAGCATCTCATTTCAGAAGTTCTGAGCCCCTAAAAAATTCACTTGAAGTCACTGGCATCATTTAAGAAAACCCCGAACCACCAAACTTCCTGTGTCACATATTTGATAGCCCAGAACTGAAGGAACTGGGCTTCAGAAATCAGAAGTGCCCTTGCATAACTTGATCTTCATCATTTCCAACAAAAAGTACATCACCTTCAGTGAATGATTCTCTTCTGAAGGTTTTGGAACAGGTCACACATTTCTTTCGTTCTTTTCCCTACTTAGCTTGCTATATATAACATCCTAAACTGAGTACTTCTCTTCCTTTGTAGATCACCATATGTATTCAACAGTCTTGAAAAACCATTCAGAAATAAATAGACTATATCTAATAACAAGCAGTAGGTTCAAGAACAGGAAAAGTTTTAGTTCCAGATTTTCAACAATTTTTAGGAAAACAGATGTCGCAGATCAAGCAGATAAGGCAGCGTGCACTTGTCCTTCCTCTCAATAAAGCTAATATTTATAAGATAATAATACCGATTCTTAAATAATGACAGCAAACAGATTTTAGACAGCAGAATAAGCAAAGTGTCTGACATAGAAGAATAGATATTGGCAACCTCACCTAAATCACAAGGCAAAAACAAAGCCTGAAGCCATGCAAGACATCAGCAACTATCGATAACAAAGTTATCAACTCTTGATAATTTAAAGTTATTATGAAAGTATCATCCTTGTTACTGATTGCTTCCCTAGGCAAGGCACAAGAAACATGAATAGACCTAGTATTATTTATCCCCTCTTCCTCCCTCCTCTTTTGTTGGCCTTTCTTTGAACTGATTCAGATAAGTGAAACTGGTTCCCTAGACACATGTAACATTAAAAATGACACTGAGGAAACAGTCACATACTCACAAACTAGCTCAGGAACCACTAGTTGTGACAATAGTAAACAATGCACAGGCTGGGGGACACAGATTCACAGTGAGTGAGGATTTGTCCCTTTAAAAAACTCAAGCATGGGATCAAAGCACTATTTCAGTTCTCAAAATAGGACTTCAGCTGTATAGAAACATCCAGAGATCTCTGTTAGGAAAAGTTATTTAACACAGATTCCCTTTGGAGAATGGGAAATACTTAAAGCAAAAATGTAAACTTTCATAATTGCAATTCAGTGTTTATGCTGTGAGTATACTAGTGGAAGTGAATATACAAACATGCATGTGTTTTCTAACACATTGTCCTGTTTAATGAAAGTGTCCAATGTTATTTTACCAGTTTCAGCCGTCTTAATTTAAATACAAAAAACGCACAAAAACACACCTTTCTGTGCAATATATTTATAAAGACACTACTTTGCATTGTCTTCCCAGCTACCCACATGAAATAGATTCTTTCCTGGCATCCACAAGTAGAGGGAAACTCAATAATTTTCAGTGTCAACAGGTGATTCAGAAATACAGGATATTTTAACTTTGTACAGTTTATAAATTTCAGCAGATTGCAATATTTCAGAACAAGACTTCAAATAGCTGTGGAAGGAATGATGATGCCACCTTTTCATTATTTTTATGATCAAGCTTTAGTGTGTTGTAAGATACATTGCTGAATTTATTTCATAATCAATTTAAAAAGGAGCACATTATTGCGAAGGCAGCAGTCTATCTTACTAATCCTTTATAAGTCTATCTTACTAATCCTTTATACGGTGACTAAAAGATTTAGATAGCTAATGAAAGTACATGTGCCTGGGAAGACTATTCTAAAACCATGCACATCGCTTGTAAAAATGTGACTTTATTTTCAGATTATATTGACAGCGCTCACTTTTTGAAAAACCTAAATAAGATCAATTAGCCTTGAATTGATATGGTCCCTTTAGACATACACCAAGTTAAAGACATCATCATAGCCAGAGAGGAGAGAGGAAACAAATCTGCATCTTTGGCACCTGAAGTAAAAAAGACTGTCACCACTACAAATAAAGGCCTATTATTGTCTGTCCTGCTAGCCAGAAGCCTGGGACAAGAGCTCCAAATCTAAGATCCACATTTAGACTCAAAATTCAGGAGTAAGTTTACCTTTTATGACTGGGATTTTGTGTCCAGTCTGTTACAGACTGGGCTAGATGCAAATTTGGATTCCTCACAAAACAGTGGTACTTATGCAACGGCTATTTGTCTTAGCCTTTTTGCTCACTGCACTTGAACAATTTCTGTGCAAGAAGTTAAGCTTCAAGCTACAGTTAAAATTTAAATTAATACTACAGAAGCCCTGACACAAACAGCATTCAGTGCACCAAGAAGTGCACAAGATGGCAATCATTACATCTGACCCAAAGAAAGAATTCTGAGCAGGTACAAAGATGTAGGTATGGTTCTCTGTAGCAAGAGAAGAGTAGTGTACTAGGTCTATGTGCTGTGGTTTGCAACAGTCAGTAAAACTGATTAACTTGCCCTGCCCCCCCCCCCCAAAAAAACCCCAACAATAAAATAATTATTTTCAAAACAGTCTTCTGCAAATGTGATTCTTTAAAAAAAATTTTAAAAAAATAATAAAAAATAGAGATAGGACCAAACTCTAAACACTGACACATAAGGAGTACATCATAAAATATACACCGTATGTTGTTAAGATACTAAAGTATTCTGTAGCATATACAGCATTGCAGTTGGAAAAAGAGAAGCCTTTTATTTCCAGTGACTTCATCAAAATCTTTATCTGTCTTAATGGGAATGGCTCTTTGAAATACCTGCTACCTGTAGTGAATTGGCATACGATGAATATACATGGGAAAACTGCATGATCTCATTCAACATCAAGCAGACAGTTGAACAAGTTCTCCTACCTGCTTAGAACAGTAGCAGAGCACTGATCCACTGCATATAATTTACCTCCCCACAGAATATAATTTCTTTCCAATTGCTTCCTGTAAACACTAAGAAAAAAAAAAAGGTTCAGTATCTATCCCTCTGGCCTACTTTCCATTTAACATGAATGAGCTTTAAAAACAGTAGGAAGAAATCTTAAATTGCATTAGATGTTAGGATTAAAAGGAATACTACCCATTTCTTACGTGTTTTTATCTCCAGTCTGATTCAAGAAATGAATGATACTTTTAAAAATAGCCTCTCTGTGCAGAACTAAACAATTGTGTAAATATTCAATTTTGTGCAATTGGCTAACTGGGAAATATGCCAAAATCCGTTTCTCACAAACTCACCTGGGATTGAAGAAAACAATATTTTGCCATCCTTTCTGTCTTTCAGTCATGATTTGTTTGGGGTCCTAGGTTGAATATTTCCCATGAATCTGAGTGATATTCAATGCTGCACTCTTTTGCATATCTTTACATTAAGGAACTACTTTCAGAGTTTAGAAAAGAACATTTATGTAAAGTGAAATTTAGGTCAATTAATATTCTGTTCTTATTTTGCCACTGTTGGCACTTTGAATAAAGGTTCTCTCCTCTGGAACTCCTTTCTCTTCCTGCTTGATTCTTGGCAAAGTTACAAAGCTGCAAATGGGGAAGGAAATTCTTTTTGTAAAAAAAAAAAAAAAAACTAGAATGATTTAATACGCGAGATCATTCACGAATACCCTGGAATCCAACAGAAAATATGTGCTTCATTTTTATTCAGAGAGAACCACTTTCCACTGCAATTCGGCAAGAAGCATTTCTTCCACTGAGATTAATGGCAGTACATGTGATTTCTCAGGGTGACAATTAAGACAATTAAGTTAAGTATAATCATAACTTCTGTGATTTGGATGTTGGTCCATTAAAAACTGATCTGAGAAGAGAAATGAATTTTATAAGGACATTGGACTTGCTCATATAATTTCCTGTAGCAGATTAGGTGAACTCAAAGAGGGGGAAAACTGATTCAAATAGTGGATCAGAGGAATGACAAAACCTGCAGTTTATCTTAGACAAGTATAGGTTTCGTACAATCCTTGTCCACGTGGTTTTCTAAAGGCAAAGTTTATTCCAGTATATGCATTTCCTAAGTTTTCATTTAGAGGACTTGTTTTTGAATTCCAAGTACTGAGGATTAATACTAACTTGTCCTTTGCCACAACTGTGCTTCTAAATTTGAAACGCATAAGAAAATGGCAAGGTGTCTCTCTTAAAAACACGCAGATTTCCAGCTCCACAGGAGAATTCAAAAGCTGTTTCATGCCTGCAAGATGTCCTTTAGAAATGAAAACTATAAAATTATTAATAGAACACAGCAAAACAGGAAATATTATTCTAGAGCTCTACAATTAAAAGAAAAGCAAGAGTCCATCAGACTGTTAGGTGGTCATTTAATGGACTTCTCTTGGAGTTATCCGATTACCTGAGGATAGCAAGAAGATCAGAACACTTAATTATTCACAAATTCTTTTCTAATTTCAGGATAAGATTTAACAATACTCTTTTGCCAATAAGCAGCCTAACGTCTTACAAACCTCACTGATTAACAAAAGCAAAGCTTGCTAAAGGAGATCTGACCCCCCACTTGCTTATTTGATGGACAGTTCTGTGACAGCTGAATAAAAGGCAGTCTCCTTTTGTTTAGTTCCAGGAACAGTTCTCAATGCACATAAAAGGACTCAACCGTAGTCTTTGGCAGTTTAAGTATATTCTGCTTGTCAGCACCATTGGCAAGGTTTAACGGTGATCAGAAAGTGAGATGCCAATGTCAGTACACTCTACTGAGTCTAATAGAGCAAAATTCAGAAACTGCTGTGCAAAAGGGCATCTCAGTAAACGTATGATTGCTTTTTTTTTTTAATGAACTATTCAGTATAAATCTAAAAAGGATTGCAGAAAATGAATATAGAAAAAGAGTCTGTTCATGAGCTGCTACATGTACAGCTTGGGAAATAAAGGGAAAGACCCATGGCCTCCAGGATCACTCCTTGCTCAGCCAGTCAAGATGACTTATTACACCTGCACATAGCAGAGAAGCAAAACAGAAAGTGAAATTACTTCATTGATTTTGTTCTAGTGTATGTAAATAATCTTATTGTCAGATCTGCCCTTTCCAAGACAAAAAAAAAGTTTTCTTCAATTTGCCAGTCAATTATTATTTTTTTTTAATCTGATCTTCATATTTTGCTACTCCCCCACTGAGGACTCAGCAAACAGTAGCAAGATTAAAAGGAATTATATTTACTTTGTAATATGTAATGTAGATTATTTCAAAGAGCTTTTAAATTTCTTAATAAATTTTCTTGTTTCACTCCAAAAGAAATTCTGTTGAGAGATTTCAAGCATTTCAAATATTTCTATTTTACACTTCTACTTCTCAGATCTGTTAATAAAGACTTAATTTTTCCGAGTATATTTTAAGTACACATAGCTCTAACTTCTTATACATGTTATATGTATCTCGATTATAAAACAGATATTGTTTTGATAGTAAAATAATCTATACACCACTAATTTGAGGGAAGGAAGCACAATCTATAAACCTATGTATCAGTCTCAAGGCAGTTCATTTTTAAGCCAAAAATCAGTGTTTGTGAATGGCTGGGAATATACATGTGGACAGTCACTTGAGGGCAGAAGCAATAACCAGCCTGCCAGTCATCTTAACAAGCTTAAACAAATATTGATTTTGTGTGTAGATGCATACAGTATAATATGCACACATTAAGAAATGTTAATAAAAATGTGATCTATTGCACTTTTCTCACTAAATACAAAATGCCAAAAATAATCTAAATGATTCTGAGAAAATTGTTTGCTTGGCAAATCCATCTGCAAGAGATCTGGAAATAAATCAAGGGTTCCTTGATGCGACATGGCATATTTGAGCTAACAGATCCAATAGAAACATAAGCTACAATTCAAATAGTTACAACTCAGTCTCATTAGAGACGAGAAAAGCAAATTAGATAAAAATAAAATCTTAGTTTGGTCATCTTTCAAAAGAAACTGAAAAGTTAAAAAAGGAGTATATTCTCAGTGCTCATGAGTCTAAGTGATGGACTTAATATGAAATATATAATTTTGCTATATTCTTCATATCTACAGCTAGTCAAAGTAGAGTTTATTCTTTTCTATGAGTTTCAAAATGATCTTCTGAAAACATTTCAAGCTCCCCTAATAATCAGATTATCTTTGCATCCTGAATAAACAGCCTAGAAAAAATTCCACTTGGAACGCTGAGCCTCTGCTTATTGTAAATAATGACAACATTCAAGGACTATGCATCACTAGTTCCACTCTTAAAACTTAAATATATTTTAAACATTAGACAAGATTTGTATCTCATATCTTGTCAAAATCCCAGTTTAATCAATGCACTACTGTTGTCTTTGCAATTTTTTTTTGTTTTAAAACCAAGTTTGATTTTGTAGATTTTTATTCCCAGAAGTGAAATCAGCTTTTGCAAATGCTAATACTGAATCAACTGATACTGGTACGATTATACTTACCGTTTGAACAGGTATCTTCAAGATTGGGTTGTAAACAGGCTGTAAACTTCACCAGAATTAACAGAGATTAACTTAAAATACAGACAAGGGGCACCAACTTCTGTTTGGAATTGAACCCAAAATATTCTACAGACTTCAGAATAATTAGGTGGGTAAATAACAGAAATTGAAATATACTACAAAGAAAACCCAACAAAAAATGAACTACTACATACAAGTATGATTATACTGTCATGCCATTGTAAAATAAACCACTAATCTCTCGTGAAAGAGAATGAGCAAGTATGTATCAATATTTCTGACTTTTTCAGACCACCAATTTTCATAGATGCGTTCATGAATTTTATATTTTACTGCTTGTATTTCAAATGTTTGAGTGCATCCACAGTGTGGAATATCATTTTTAAAATGAAAGTACAAGAAAGATATACATAGATTAAAAATTAGGATAGGTAATAGATAATATAATAGATAGATAATAGAAGAAGAAGATAATAGAAGATAATAGGTAAGATAGATAATAGATAATATAGATATAATATAACATAATATAGATAACGTAGATATAATATAATAATAGATAATAGGTAATAGATAAATGTAATGGTGTGTTCTGCAACCCAACAGAACTAAAATCAAAGCAGCAAAACCTTACAAAAAATGCAAGGCCTTTTCCACAGAGAAGCAGAATTCAGAAAACTGAATTATTACAAGTAACATTCAAAATTATTATCTAAAAATTCATAACCAAATCCGTCATTAAGAGTAGTCTGTTTCTCTTGTCCCTACTGCTATGAAGCTAAGGATTTTCTCATGCAGCATGCTGGATGTACTTTTTCCTTAAATAACATTTTCCATATTGCCTCTCTCCAGGCAACAAAGTAGCTAATGTAGCCAGATGAACATCATATTTACAGCAGACAAGCAAGGACTTACTCAGAAGCAGAAGTCTATCGCTCATCGAAATGTACTAAATAAGTATCTGAACAATAAGGAAATTCCTAAATATACCTAAATGGTGATGAAATGAGTAACCCTCACATGAGAACTAAATTATTGAACTAAACTAGTGAGGACAACAAAAGTACAAGTATCTAAAGGCTGTTCTGAGGTCACTGAACAGGACAAGCATGTGCTCTTCACTTACACTTCAAAATAGTGTTGTCATTTTCTTGGAATCTCTCATACAAGGTGACAATTTCAAGCACAGTAGTCTGAGAATTAAATTCAGGTCAGAAAAACCTGACCAGTTAATAACAACCCAAAAGCACTCTGTTCTTTGTGGGGCAGCAGTTTCAGATAAATGAGATATATAAATATTTAATGCCAGTCCTTAGTTTTGCATAAATAAATGCAGCTCTTGGCCATGTACAGAAGCCTGTTCTATTTCTGAGACTAGAGTATTTTTACTGTTGTTTAAAATGGGAGTAAGGCGTCAGCTTTTGGAATATTCTGCAGCCATGATGGTAAACAACTGCCATTACTGCTAAGATTTGTACCACCACCAATCTGAATTTAGTACAAACAACTACGTGCTTCAATGCTTTCTAAAATTTATTTTGCACCCAACAACAAAAAGGCTTGTCACCAAGGAAAAAAGTCAGACAACAAATGATGCAGAATGATGCTCAAGGAATGGAAAGTCATCACATGAAAGTCCAATCCCTTTTTCTTCTAACGCCAGGCAAGTACAGTAACAAGGAATATTCTAAGAGACCTCCAGTCTCACCTCTCTGTTTCTCTCCTACACTAAATTTTCCAACTTTTCAATAGTGCAAACTCAGAGAAGTCTATGTGGTAATCAATTTCTTATTCCCTTTCTCCTTTCTATTTTTTTGGTCTGTTGGAGATATGCAGCATGAAAACAGAAACCTGGAAGAGATGAGGAAAGGCACTCTAAATTCTAAATATCCTCCATATTCTTGTAGTCACAGGAAAGAAAGAAAGAAGAAGATAAATTAAAAGCAAGTGTTTATAAGTACTTTTTCATGGCCTGAAGAATATTTTCACTGAAAATCAAAACATCAATTCAAAATTTTCCAGTTCAAAATAAAAACTGAAGAGCTTTTTCAGAATTTTGACCACCTCAATACTGTCTAGTTCCTGAAGTCAGAAGCAGCTGTAATGTTTATTCCGGCTTAATTATATTACTCTAGATTTAATTATATTTTAGGTAACAAACTAGAAGTACAACCCTCTTATACAATAACCTTGTCTGCTCGCTCCTTCCAGTGTCAGAGGAAGGAATTTCAGAGAAAAGCAGTCATAACAGTAAAACATTCTAATGTAAGCATTTGCAATTACTACAAGAAAGAGCTAGAATAATCTTCTTTATGCATGCATTCCAGCATGAAGAATAACACAGAACAACAGTATAAAATAACATTATGTTTTCAGAAAAAAGTATCCTTATGCGATTTAAAAGAATCCCAATGTTAAGAAACCAGAGATACACTCACAAATAAGAGAAAAAAAAAATCACAAAAGCACATTTAATTCTGTATTTATTATATAGCTTGGGGTTTATGCAATGTACTCTAAAATTGTCTTATGCTGTTTGATAGAACCATTCTCAAAATGTCCATGTAAAGACATAAGAAATCATATTCAAGCTTACAAAAAAACCCCCAAAACATTGCTGCAAGAAGTACAGCATTACATTTACATACACAAAATAAACCTGATTTTCTGTCCTTAAAACTTGTTTCTTCTTTCAGATATATTATCTGATTAAGCAAAATGACATTTGCATGTGGAAAAGGAACATATTAAAGAACTGTATAATAAAAACATTTTCCATTTTATGTGTAAAAACACTAAGTAGTAAGGGAATTAATACATTAAGTATCATCCACAAAATAATTCTACATATTTTGAAAGCGCATTAGAGTTAGCTCAGCTATATATTCTTCTCCCAGAGAGGTTATGTTTGACTCATATGAAGTAGGGGCCAAGATTAAAAGTTGGGGTTTTTTTAAAAAAAAATTTCTATCAAAAAGAGGGTTTATTATAAGTATCACATCACCAAATTCTGAAAACAGAACTCTCAGAAAGTTATGAGAAGTTCACATTGAAAACCAAAGCCCAGAATGACTAACAGAGAGAGCAGACATCCATGTGATGAAGGCTCTTCCCATAAGAGACTACACTGATCCTTCTGTCATAAGAAGAAAGGTCCCCAATCCCTGTGCTTTAGGCAGTGCAAGCTGTCTGTCCAGTACCTCCTGTATTTCAGTAGCAGATGAAGGGAAAAAATATTGTACAAAGATAGAAATGTATCTTTAAGGATAAAAATAACTCTATAAATGCATTACACATAGAGGAGTATGTCTCCCTTACGCCAAATGCAATAGAGTTAAGTACATTTCATAAATAGTAGATCCTGGTTTAAACATTCAGAAATAAATACTTCTGCTAAAAAGTATACGTAATTTTTATTTCCTTGACTGAATTCTAGCAGAATAGGATGTTTCTAGCACTCATTATTAAGGTAGTCAAAGTCATTGTTAAATCATCATGGTAAGCTTATTGTATAAAATAGAGTATGTAACAGTAACATTCAGAGGCAGCTATTTCTCCTAAGAGATACCTATTGAAAAAAAAGTACTGAGACACGGTGACAAAATCAGACTATTTTTACTGTGACAACCTTCAGTCTCTTTGTTTCTTTGAATACTGCTACTGGTACTGTTTGTAAGAGTCCCTAAATCTCAGTTTAACTGCTGTTACTGATTTTTAAGATCTGAAATACAGGTCTAACAGAGTTTTTGCCAGCTCCTTAAGTGTCTTTTATATAAAACACTAAGGACATTGATATATTTGTTTTCTCTTTTGGAGAAGTACAGATAACTCTATCATTCTATACATCACCTTCATTGATTGGTTTATTTCTAAAGATATGTGACAATTTACCTGCAGGACGCTTGTTCCTAACTCATTAAGAGCGATCAGTAAACCCTGTGGTGTTCATTAAAAAGAATCTTCTGTACACAGCAGCAAAAAAATATTTCCTTCAACAATGGTTCAGCCACTGTAAGGTGGCTGTAAGGTCAAAGAAATAGATAACAGATACATTGAATGTAATCTCTATTGTATCTTCTTATTCTGAGTGCATCCTGGAGGCATAAAGGTTTGATTCATGCATGTTGTTTAGGTTCACTCTGATCCTCTTGCCTAGTTTTTAATAATATTTATTTTGTGGGAGCTCATAAATTCTAAAATTTAGAAGAGAAGATTTCTGGTGAAGTAATGAGCCAAAATATGACAAAACATCAATCAAAGAAGCTTGTGACTTCTGACCCTTTCTGGGCTTGGTTTTATGACTTTCATATCTTTGAAGTTATGAAAAGGAGACAAGATATGACAGGTGCTGTGCTTGGAGAAACCACTTAGTCAATTTAATTCCAGCCACCTGTGAGTAACACCACAGAACTACTTCAGCAAATTTGAAAATGTTCAGCTCCCTATCTTTCATTCACATTAGTAACACGTCAACAATGCAAGTGCTTGGGGGTGCACTTAGCCAAATTTCTTCGGCCCATTGATGAAGTAAAGGATTTAAGTAAAAACACAAAAACATTACATTTCAACAGTGTAATCTATCAAACAAAGTCAGAGACAGCATTCAGGAAAGATCAGGCAATCTATAAATGCAATGCAAAATGTAGTTGCGTGAAGTCTTAAAATAGCACTATGGCTAGTTACTTCTGAATAATAGGTGAACTGAAAGAAAAGGAGTCCTTGTATACATCATAGGTCAGATCCTCAAGTAGGGCATTTTGGCAAAATTAGAACTGTTTTTTCCTTATTAGTTGTTCTAGAAGAGGATGGAAAGTGATTGTTATTTTCAGCTTTCGAGCTGGTGAGGCTCGGGTGCCAAGAAATTACGCCTTCTCAGGGCTTTTTATGTAAGTCTCTTTCCCAAAGGAAAGAGCAGATTTCTCATTTGAATCGTATGACTTTAGTTTTATCAAACAGGAGATTTTGGATTTGTATTTGAATAGGCCATGTTGGATCTTTCTGAAGTCAGTGAAAATGCTTCAATTTTCAGCAGAAACTGAATCAGTGCCTTAGGGAAATAAGGCTGTCATATTGTCCTTTTGGGGGAGGTTGGGGCAAGGGGGTAGGGGCAAAGGTCTGGAGAAGAGTTGTTTGTGTGCAGAAAGAAAGTTACTCAAGTTACAAATAAGTTGTAAGAAAAGAGGAAAAGGCAACTGAGGCAGCCTGCTTGAAGGTTAAACTGGTGCTGTAGGAGTGGCATCCTGCTACAATTTCATGTAAAAATTGATAGACTGAATTGCAGAGAAATGTAAGTGTAGACAACGATGTTTTCATATTTTTTCACATCTAAAATACTCATACTTAATATAGCAAAGATAAAATTAAAAGTCTACCTATTTCAGAAACCAGAGTTCTGAAAGTTTGTGGTACATTAAGTGAGGGTAAAGCCAGGAGGCAGGAAAAAGGAGGAGGAAAGTAAGCATGTGTCTTTTTGTGCCAATTTTCTCTCCTGCCTGAGGCTGCCACTGTGGTAATAACCTGAGTTGCTAACACCTTATATTACACAGGAGGCTCAAGACTCTGAAAAGTTATGTACAATAAAAATCTGAGAAATGTGTGGAGAGTAACAGTATCTGTTAAATCTTTAGGCATAGTTCTGTTAAATCTGGGCTTTCTGGTAGGAATAAGTTAGTTGGGATGCTATCATTCAGAGGCAGACAAATGACATTGGATTTTTAACAGGGGGGGGATGTGTTTGTGGAGGAAACAAGTCCCAGCCTGTGAGCGGACCAACATTTGGAGCATCAACCCACATTTTAACTCTCTCAACAGATGAGATGTTTTCAACGCTTCATGAAAAGATTTGCTCAACTTTGTTAAAATCACATATAGAATGGACATAAATAGGGAGCATTGTAGGAATTTGGGCGTTACAAGAATAGCATATATATTTCTTCTTCTAAATAATTATCACAGGACCAGTTTCCCATAAAAATCAGTAAAATGTAAAACATTCTCAGCAGCTTCAGTCATGTCACTACTGTTGGTTTTTAGCTTTTTTTTTTTTTATGCACTGTACAAACCCAGAACAAAAGATAGTACCTCTGCACTTACTTAGCTCACTGACAAATCTATTAACATGGTGGATGCTCTCTCCTTGCATCAAACATCAGAGGTCTTTTATGCTTAATGGGTAGAATCTTTTCTCTTTCTGATACTGAGCTTCCTGGAGGAAGCAGAGAGAAGATCAAAGCACAATGAGAATGAGATGGGGAGCAAAACCCAGGGGTTCTAATCCATTTATATCATCCTGTCTTTCAATATTGTGAGCAAATCCCCTAAAATGAATACAGCCCATAGTGGAAGTTAATTCTGAACTGTGAGATTACAAAGTTGGAACACGAGAACTTCATATACAGCATAACAAGAGGATGGGTGTCAAGTCTGCTCCTTACTGAACAATGGACAAAAGGAAAAAAAAAACCAGTTGGGACAGGAAACCTCACTCTTGGTGCTACTGTAAATGTATACTCTGGGAAAGATAATTCTCCTGAGAACTTCACAAAATATTTCACAAAGCAGTCATTTGGATAATTCATTTCCATCTTTCACCCTGATTTTCTATACGGATATTTTATCTGTTTATTTACTTGTAGCCAGAATAATATACAGGCCATTTGTTGCTAGTGATTACACATCTTTTAACACAGAAAATAGTGGTGGTTAACAAAGGAAATTATTATTGCATTATGAAAGCCACAATGCAACTATATCAGAGCCCATGAAGAACACAGTAATATTTCAAATGTTGATTTCTTGAGTCATGCATTATATTCACAGTTATATAGTGAATAACTTTCTCTTTCACACTGTAAGCAACTTGAAAGGTCAATATGATTTTCTGCAGTGCCTCAAATGTTCCTCTCCAATGTTTTAATAGTTCCTCAGTCCACAAACATTGGTCTCCAACAGCTCTCAGAGCTCTTATCTGCAAAAGCTAACAGGGTTTACAGTATACCCATTTATACACCAATGGTAACTCTGAAAACTACAAAAAAAATCCGATCCCTGTTTCCTGTAGTAATTTCATAGTTGTAGGCAGATAAACATAGTTAACTAGAAAACACAGTCAGAGCACTGTAGGGATGGGTCAGAGGACCCATCCCTGCCATTTATTCATGAAAAAAGACACAAGATATTTGCACTTAAATAAAAATTCCCCTCAAAAGTGCTATCAAAATTAAAATGGATTTACTAAAACTACATAACTCCTTCATTTCCCAACTCAGAGTAAGTCCAATACAACTTCATTAAGTGCAATAGAAAAACTCCTTTTGACTTCAAATGCACTTGAACGTGGCCATAAGGACCAGATCACTTTCAGCCTTATTAAAAATGTGGAGATTGAAGATTCACAGGAAGGATTTACCTTTCCTTGTTGATGATCTTGCAAGCAGCAACAAAGGCAAATACGCAGTATGCTGTTATCTAAGTTGTTAGAGAAATCATGTCTCCAAAATGCTGGGATGTGATTAGTCTAATCAGAACAATGCAAAACCATACTGCATTCAAACGCTCAATCTTACTAGGAGAACTGCTGTCAATACCCCATTTAAACCTATCTATTTAAAAACTCTATTTTATTCTATGTTACTTGGAGAATAACAACACTCCCAAATTAGAAATGCTATAGCACACAGTTAGATTATTCATGCAGAAAGTGCATGTTTGAACAGTTGAACTATATCAAGATGTCTCCTGAAAACCAAGTTAAGAACTAATACGTGATTTCATCAAACCAGAAACTATTTAGTGGCATATAGTGCAAGTTTACACTTGATTTTGCAATAACATCAACATGTGGGTGTCATAATCATGCATTATTTATAAGACATTTTCAGAAACACAGGTTCTAAACCTGCGTGTAGAATACAGTAGGAAAATGATAGGCAAGTGGCAGTATGATGGGTTTTAATAATTCCAGACACAAGCATAGAATCAGTATGGGCACCACAGTGCTTTTATACACAACTGTGTGTGAAATATATAGTTAAGAAGAGATAAAATTTTGGCCCTGTAAGCAGAAGTTCAGCGTGGAGCTTTCTATTCAGTGATGCTATGAGACTGAATCAGTCTAGTTAAATCACAGAACCTTCACATTGCAGCCTGATGCGTATGAATCAGCCAGGATAAAAACTCTGATTCCTGTTCTCAGTGCACAGTCATAGGTAAAGTTGAAAGCAACTTCCCATGCATAATCCAAAAAATAATATGTGGCCATTTTTTCCCAGGTGAAATGCAAAAGAAGGGGGAGATGAACCGAGGCAGGAAGAGAACATGAATACTGTAGAGGTCAAGCACTAAAACAGCAAGAAAGAATGTATAATGATTGTTTTTAAACACTCCAACGCCAACTTTTTTCCCCTTCCCAAGGTATTTGAGGTGAGTACACAAGGATGCAGAGATTGTGCTTAGGCATCTATATTTTCTTCTAGGTCAAATTAAGCTAATATAATAAAGTAATGGAAAACCACTGATGGATCTTGGCTGAAGACATGGATGTCAAACTTTCTTTAGCTAACAGAAACATTGCTTGACAGAGAAAGGTATTTGTTAGTGACTTTCTGTCTACTACAAAGCACCTTGAGTTGTCTTGGCACAGTGACTTGCCATATGGAGTGATGTGTGACCTGTGTTAATTTTGTTCCTATCAAGACATTTTGTCCAATTTCCACAGAGATGTTGTGATGGCAATTATTGGCTACATATGGCAGAAGGAATACATGAAAATTTGCAGCCTTTTTAGGACATTTAGAACTGATCATAATTCCACATCAAACTCCCAAGAATTCTTTACCATTATCAGTCTCTGATATCAGAAAAAAGGAGCCTTGTGGTAGCAGCAATAATATTGTTAAATTGCCAGTAAAGAGGCAATTAACTAAGTTGCCCTTCTAAGAGTTTTTTCCTAATGGAAAATATTTGAGCATTCAGTTGCAACTGTTATCTCAAGCCTTAGCAGCAGTAAATGTCTTTGAAAATGACTGTTCCCCTACACTTGAGGCAACAACTGCTATTCTAAAGGAAAGCTTCGACCAGCCCTTGTTTGTATCTCTGTAATGGACAAAGTTGGTTTGCTCATTGTTTTGAGTGTTTTCCTTTAGACCATAACCATCTTTCCTCTGCACACAAATCCATCTGTTTATACTGAATGGCATAGGTCATTCTTTGCAGCCCTTTAGTTTTCTTCCTTTTCCTCCATTTTCTTAACGTCTTCTCTGCAAAACTGTAATCTTCTGTTTATCCCTGTTATTCTTCTAGCTACCGTCTCATATGATCTGAAGTGGTATAGCCACCAATCTCATTGCAGCAGCCTTCTCATCTGCAGCTCCTAGATCCCATGAGCTTTTCTACATCATTCTGTCTAATTGTCTGCTTCTATTGCAGGGATTACCAAAGTGTGAATTGCAACACTAGCAAATGGTGCGGAAAAAGCAGAAATGCTGCTTTTTCTTTAGAGAATAAAAACAGTAGCTGTTCCAGCAATGATTATTTGTCGAGCAACTGAATGCCGGCTTTTTTGAAAACATGAACTTCTCACCACAGGACTGGAAGATGCAGCTGGCACCACCAAGAAAACACAACGTTGTCTTCTTTCTGAAATGGCAGTAGCCAAAGAAGCTGTGCTTGAGAAGCTCATAACTACGTAAATGTTATTTCATTTAGATTGTTTGTCATTTCGCTAAGATAAGTAAAATTTAATATATTGCTTGCACAAGCAACACTAAATAGCAAAATTGTACCATCCTTTGTTTTGCAGATCGAAAAGAATAGGGAGATACTCTATCAAGTTATCAACATACCAGTTGACAGCTGGTGAATTTCAGATAATCACAGATCATTTCATATAAACAACTATATCTGTTCCCCAACAGATCAATAAGTTCTAGTTTATTTGATTCAGTACCTACCCATTTTAATGACCAATGTTACTTTAATTACTTTATTTGAAATATACTGTGCACTTTCACTAGTCTCTGCTTTCCAGTTGGTCCAAAGACCTCTTGTTCTCAAGAATATCCCTATGAAATAAGTTTTTAACTACTAACATCAGCCTTATTATTCAACAAGTTATTTTTAAAGACTAAGATATATAGCTAAATCGAGTAAGAAAAAAAAATGCATATATTACAGTATTTTCTAAATAAATGTAAAGTATTTGGGCTATATCGTGCTCTGTTATTTGCCTCCATGCAAGTCCAGGGTCAAAATCTGACCAAGCAGAAAACAAATTGAAGTGAGATTCTTGAATATGACTATAAACAATTTATTTTTGACAGGCTTCGTATTAATTCTTTTTCTATTCCATTGGGGCGACTATGGGAATACTAAGGGAATTATTTGCAGATGAGTTTCATCTGGTCTGAAGCATCCTCATTAGCACTGATGTGCAAATTGTAGAGAACTCATTTTAACTTTAAAAACCTCAGCTAAATTATGCAAGGCTGAGAGGCAGAAAAAGTTGAGATAAAGTTTTTGTTCACCTAAGTTGCAATAGCAGTGAAGTCGGCATTGTTTCCAACCGTTTTTATACGTTAGCTAATCCCATTTAATTTGAAAATATGTCCCACATGACACTATCTCATCTGTCACTGAGTGGGTACATGTTCATATGTACAGTGGTATAAGAAATATGCCCAATTGCAGGGTAAAGAGGAAGCTGGAGAGGAAGGGAAGCAATTTGGCTTAAAGCTCTCCACACACAATAACTTGCATCTAGCATGTTTAAGCATCTAGCAGGAAAATTCTGGTAAATCCAGAATATTAGAAAATACTCTCTTTACCTAGGCAACCTGTGAGGAAACAATCCTACACATTCAAACAATTTTAAAGTGATAGGTCAAACACCATTCCTTTCCCCCACCCTCTCCCAAGTATTTTCATTTATAGAAATACTCATAAAAACACCAGGGTTTTTTTTTCCCAGAGCAATGTAACTTTATCCAACACCCCAGGTTGCTATCAGAAGTCTACTTTAGCAATACTCCTGTGTACAGTGTTTATTACTTTTAAGAAAGAAACAGAACTAAGGCTACAGAAACGGAAACATTTTCAACATTTTGATTATATAAACTAATAAAGATTCTCCTCCAGACCTAGGATCCTTGAAGTCAATATTTTCTGAAAATAAATTGTTTCTCACTTTCCATATTAAAAAAAAAATTAACAATCAATAGAGAGGTCAAAAGCTTTTATTCACTAAATGCTTTTAAAGCACTTTTTACCCCCCTTTTCTTCTGATGACACCTAACATAGGAAAGCTGTAATAATCACAGCTTCACGTGTCTTTACAATTTCACTTGAATTTAAAACATGGAATCATGCACAGAGGTGATATACATGATTACATGTATTTGTACACAGATAACAGCATTTCCTTTCCCTCCTAAGGAGAGGCACCCCATTTTAAATAAGGCTTGGATCCAGCAAAGCACTCCTTGCCTTATCCTACATCCAGGATTTAAAGTGCAGCAGTGGTTATAGTTAAAACATACTGCCTTTATGTGATTTATATTTGTGCATGTCACAGAATCATACAGGCTATTAAGTATTCAGGGCAGGAATCATCTCTGATGATACATGTGGTAAATGTATCACATTTATTCAGTAGATACAGAGTCCAAAATGAGATTTCAGTTAAACTGAAAAACAAATATCAATAATCAATAACAACAATTCTTTTCTAGCTTTGTATTTATGTAATAAATAATATCTGCAGCAGTTGCTGAACATAAGTTCATTTTCTGCAATCTTTCAAGTTTTGTACTACCAAAATTAAGAAGAGGAAAACCCTTTTTGTTATAATAACAGTACAGGAAACTCTACCTAGCTCGATAATTACTATCCTTTAAGGCTTCTTCAGTCCTGAAGAAAAAGGAATTGGAAGTAAGAATAGCCTGATTTTATCTTTTCATCTCTTCCTACTTCCACCCAAACTTTTTGAAGAAATCTCATGTTTTCCTGTGATAAAAGTGTAATGAATTCTATTCTACCCTTTACCATCTTCTCTGCAGTTCTATACAGTTAGATAAATACTGTTATGAATGGAGTAGGACAGTTTTGTAGCTCCGTCTGGAATTTAAAAAGGAAAATTGGATGAGTTGGCAAAGCTCATTTACACTCAGCAGTTTGACTTGAATCTATCTCAGGATAAACAAGAAAACAATGTGAAACAAGTACTAGGAGAACAGACTGTCTTGCATAGGACTGGGCTGTCCTCATCATCCACTGCTTGCTTGAATACACTTCAAAAAAATATAATTCACTAACCAAATTGCCAATGTCTCTTATTCAACACAGCAAGTTAACCTACTGTAGTTTTTTCACTTTTAGAATGGTGATGATTTCAAATAAAAAAAAAACAAACAAACCCTACAAAAAAACCCACAAACCAACAAACAAAAAAAACACTGCAAGAAAACCACTAAACAAAAAAAAAACCCCATAGATACAGCTATTAAAAATTCAAATTTTATCAAAATTTACAAGACTACTCCTAACTGCACAGTTAGTGCCAGAACTTCCTGAACAGTAGAGAGAAAACAATGGTTGCCACAGCTCCCACTACGTAATAACTATTAGGAAACATTGGCTTCTCCGTGGTGGTGACGGTAGAATACCCACTGACTACAGTACAAAGTACACATAGTGATTGTTGTTTATAATAGGAGGCCATATTAATATTTCATGAGATCACAGATCATTAAGATCCCTTTTGACTACAAAAACAAGTGAGAACCAGAGAAGGAAAGTAACAGCGTGAGTTATGTGAGATCACCTAAGCTGCATTCATACGATGTTGGTTTTCAACTGGACAGGATTAGGCTCGCAACACCTGGCTGCTGTCAGTGCTTTAAGTATCTCACCAATGGCAGCAAAATGATTCATAATAAATCATCTGTTGGAATAATTGATTAAATGGCAACCAAATGACCACTGCAACTGATTCCTAGTACTACTGACAAAGTACAATTGTAGAATGAACCCTGAAATTTTTGCTATAAATGATTTATTCATGGTAGAAAGCTCTTCTTCCTGCAGTATGTTGCCATCCATAAGCTTTGGTAAGAAGCTGTGGAGAATATTTGACAGGGAGACGTCCAATTGCTTATTGGCCAAATTAATACTATTTTCTATTCCCCAAAAAGTAAGAATATGTTGAAAAAGCACCATATGAAATCTTGAGTGGCTATTGAACCTGCTTAAAGATGGATTTCAAGGTATGTTACAAACATAATAGCTACATTTCACAGATAACAGAGAAACTCAGACATTACATGGTTTCCTGAACTCATGCATGAAGCCCATAGCTGAACAGAAATTGTATTGACTAATTCTCCCCTCTAGGTATAAGAAAAAGCATATATAGGGTTTGGAAACTTTTTTTACTACAATTCCTAGAAATGAATGATTTCTAAAACTGGCCTGCATCTATAAGACAAAATATAGCTACTAAAATATTAGTTTACTATTGGACAGTTTGTCTTCTGGATTAGTTAAGGGAACTTTTGTTAAAGATGCTGCTAGCATTTAAAGTGTTTATTTCAATAAGTAAGTAAATCTAACCACAACTACAAAACATCACTATTCAGATGGACCAACATAAAACTAGTGTCTGGAAAAGGACTTTAAAAAAAAAAAAAAAGAAAGAAAGAAAGAAAGAGCTGCAATTAGTTTTCCAGCTTTAGATTACTAATTAAAAGGCAGCTGCCAACTGGTCTTTTATGCTGAGAGTTAAGTAGTCACCCAGCTTGTAGTTTTTAGTCTATTTGTCACACAACTAAGTTATTACTTCAGGATTCAAATTTTACTTCAAAAAATTGACTTAAGAATTTGAACTGTACATTGCAGATATTGGACTACTCTATTCACTCCATCCTTTTTGGTAATTTGATCAATAGATCACCACCTCCTTGGCTTATTGATTTGTTGTACTAACAGGCAACAGTTGCAATAAGCAAACTACAAAACAGCTTAGGAACATATGTGTTAATTTCTTTCTTCACTTCTTTCTTACACACAATTATGGACAGAGAATATATAGTATATTTATGTGAATAAGAATCCAGAGGGTTCTTATTTAGTATCTGCAAGAACAACACGTACAAAATAATATACATGGATATAAAATTACCAGTAAACATTCAATAAGAAAGAGATGACCAGCCTGCTCATCTGCTGCCAATAGACAGTGGCTAACTTAACTGATTACAGCTTTCTATAAGCCACATTTTTACTGCTTAATTTTTTGGTCACAAATTGAGTAACAAAGGCAAGTTAATTTGTGGCAATATACATAGAAATTAGGATTAGCACTGATATATGAAAAACACTGGAGGAAAAAAAGCATAATATGAAAAATCAAGTATTCACAGAAAGACTCAGGATTAATGATATTATTCCTTTTTCTATGCTCTCCAAAACACCAAACATAAACACTAAGGCTTTCTTCAGTTTTCACCTCATAGCTCAGCCTTTTTAAAAACTACTTTTTCTAGTTTGTGTCCGTTCCAGTTTGTTACACCCTTCCTGTTTACTCCTTTAGCATTTTTCCCTGTAGGAAACCGGGTGCAAGCAGCAGACAAAACACTATGTCCTTACATTCAACACATTACATTACACTGAACTTTCACTACCAATTACCCTCAGTGAACTTGTTCCTACCACTGCGTGAAACAAGATCCCATGCTTATCTGCTTTTGCTAATATGCATGCAATGCTGTGTTACATAACAAGATAGTACCATCCGATTTAAGTTCTCACTTTCTCAGGTAGGAAAAAAAAGTTACCAGATAAGAGAGCAATGCAGCAAGCAAGCAACTACTTCTTAAATGGCTGCTTTAAAACTGCAGCCCTCTTACTCTGGCAAATTTCAGTGGCCACATTCAGAAAGCTATTTTGGAGAAAATATCCCTATCAAAGCAAAACCGTACCTAAACAAGCACTATTAAACCACAATGGAAGGTACACCAGTGGAGAAGCTGCTTATATTCACATTAGAGGACTGGGTCAGTCAGCTACGTAAGAAAAAAAAGGTCTTATTTTTATTTCCAGGAGAGAAGGATGTGCTTTGTCACACATGTACAGTCAATCTCAATGGTATGCAGAATTCACTGAACATGCAGTGTGTCAGGTGTCTGCATGCCTGGGGTTGGATTGACATGTATTGACATGCAGTACAATTTGTCCAAAATTTTAGCTGAACTGCCAAACAAAGGGCCAAAATCATGAAACTCTGTTGTAACTACGTTTCTAGGCAGAAAAAGAAGAGGCCCAAATATAAAAAAAAAACACCTTCTATCACACGCTAAGATGCAATGTCATTTACTTCAGTATTTTCTGATGTGGTCAGTTCACCTTGACGTTTTCTAGACAACACACATGTATGAGATGTATGAAACAAGTTTTAAATAATGCTGATCTCTTACTATTCTCCAATTTCTATGCAATAGACACAATGAAATAAAATTATTTTTTAAATATATCTCTTGACAGGGTTAAATCAAGCCATAACAGCTTATAACCTTGATACTAGCTTAAAATATCTCTAATTATTAATACATTACATATAAGATAATCGTATGATCATTATCAAAAGCAGATTTCAGGATTTTGAAACTGGAATAGAGCTTCTTTATAATACATACTGACATGCTTCTATACAGATGTACCTGCAAACATATATACATAATGAAAGTAGTAATACAACTTGCTTATTTGCATTAGATTGTAACCACCGGAAAGTTCTTAGAAGAAAAAAATACTTAGCAAATTAAAAAAATAATCTCAGGCAATAAGAAAATGACTCGCCATTCTGTTTAAAGGTCAAGCCAAAAAGGAATTAACGAATACTTGCTCCTTCAGATATCTGAAGTATATCAGTTACAACCCCTCACAGTATCGTCAGGGTTGGAAGGGACCTCTGGAGATCATCTAAGTCCAACCCCCCTGCCACAGCAGGGCCACCTATTGCACAGGACGGTGTCCAGGCGGGTTTTGAACGTCTCCAGTGTGGGAGACTCTACAACCTCCCTGGGCAGCCTGTTCCAGTGCTCCACCACCCTCAGAGTAAAGAAGTTCCTCCTCATGTTAAGATGGAACTTCCTGTGCTCCAGTTTGTGCCCGTTACCTCTAGTCCTAATTTCTCCCTCCTCTTTCTGCATTTTAATTTTTCTTATATTAGTCACCAAATCAGTCGGTAGTAAAGCTGTCAGCGAAGTCCAGACACTGAAGATGACTGAAAATAAAAGCTTGATTAATTTTATTTTTATTAATTGAACATTTTGGAGAAAAGTAAATTTATCCAAAGAAATTGGAAAGAAGTCTTTTTTGAAAGTCTGCCCCTAAGGCAAGCTACAATAGTCTAGTACTATATTTGTAAATGCTACCAAACAGTTTGAACAGTCCCGAGACCCTTTCTAATCCTGCAATTTATGGCTCTTCAATGTCATGAAGACTAACTAGTTTCAGCTGTGTTTATTGTAGTCTTTATACTGACTGAAATTCATGGCAGCTGAAACTGTTTCTTCTTTTTTCTTTATCCTGCCAAGAAATGTTGCTCAACAAATCTTTGGATGAATCTCAAGACAAGGTAGAATAAGAATCTAGGTAGAATAAGAATCAAGGTAGAATAAGAATTCTAGAATCTCACTGTTAGTTTTTATGTTTCTCTAGCTATTATACTTTGTAAGTATAGACAGGATCCTCATAGTAATATTTAACACTGCATGATCTTAGTGACGTCCTTTATTCTGCAAATATAAAAAAGGTTTGAATCTGATAATTGTTGCATTAGCCTAAAACATGTCTGAATTAAGTGGACACAGGACAAACAAGAAGTAAGCCTTCTTATAATTCAGTGGATGCGTATGGATGTAGCAGTCACTTCAATACTCAGGTTTACAGGTCCCCAAAACTAAAACATTTTCTTATTGTCAAAAAGCTCCAAATTCCTTCTCTAGAGCAAAATGGAAGATTGGGTATAACCTCCATATCGGTCTGATGTTCCTAGGATATGGCTTATAACTATGGGAGGTGACAAGCACAGTAATTACTGGAATAAGAAGATAGCATATATCAATACATTCTGAAATAGCTAGAGAGTAGACTGTTGTGGCTGCAGAAACGCTAATATAGAGCCGTATAACTTGGAGTGACTAGTTCTGATGAATGCCATTCAGTTTTGCTGAAAGTGGAAGAATTAACGAATGCTCATCTAAAGGTACGTGCCTGAATGTATTATCGCTATTAAATCTGATTATCACTGTTAAGAAGCTAGTTTTTAATTATGTTAACTGTTTATATCTTAATGTCTTAACAAAAAAACCACAAACAAACAAATAAAAAAACCCCAGAGTTTATAAGTTACAGTAGAGTTTTATGAGATTTCCCTTCTTTAAAATCATGGGGCAGATTCTGCATTACTTTGCTCCATGCAATATAATTTGCTCTGCTGCAAAATGACTGCAATGACCATTGTTATGACCAGCATCAATTCAAGCCCTTTAAGCTCTAGAGTAAATAAAAAGAGTAACAGAAAATTTAGCACAGTGTGGGTTATTGACAAGCCACAATAATTTCGTAGCAAAGCTCAAGCTTCTTAAACAAAAGAAAGAATCTGGTATCTCCCGAGGCCAGTGCAATCTCTCAATTTACACTATGTTGTACTGGAACAGACTCCAAGTAAGCCACAGAGATAAGCATTAAATCTACTGCTTTAAAACACTGCATTCTCTCATTCAAAGAGGTTCATTAAGTAAATCTGACATATAGCACTGAAAACTCTTTACATGCTGCAAACATTTCCTTACAAATCAACAATAATAAAGAAACCGAAGCCTGATCTTAAAGCTTTTATTTTGAAACTTCAGTGAGGAATTGAGATTTAATCTCATCCAAATTGAATTAAGCATCTTAAATTAGCAATACAAATTCAGTATTCCTGAGCTCTCATGAATCTAAGTGACAGGTGAAGAAAGACCTCCAGCTCAGACACATAGAGTACTTGATCAAGACAGAAGTGAACACAGCTCACTCATATTTAAAACATTCTTTCATATATTTTTAATAAAACAACTGATACAAATTCAAAACCAACTTCATAAATCAAACATTATTCAATGTATGAGGCTTCAAGGTTTCCCCTGTTATGGCTCTGAGCGTGCCTGTCTCCGAGACAAGGGTTTTGCACTTGAATGCTTGAGGTTTTATGAAAGGTTTATTGGATTTCATAGTCCCTTAAGGGGAAACCCTTTAAATGTCTTTGCAATTATAAGTCTAATAACAATTTCAGCTCTTGGACAGAGCCTTGACTTGACAAAGATAAGGAACTGGAAGTTGCTCAGTCAATACAAAGCTATTAATCTCTGTCACCCCGCTGTCATTGTGGCTCAGGGAAACAATGTAGTTTCTTGACCTACGTGAAGTCATGTAGTGATTTTATTCAGGATGTCAGCATTCATCAGTACAGATTTTGTCACACCCCGACTCACTTGAAGAGCTTCCAGTTCTTTATCTTGACTGCGTTGACACCCTTCAGATACCAGTAGTTTGTTTCAGTCTCTGCTTATTATTATTATTTAGCACTTACTCATGTGTAAAAGCCTCTAAGAAGGAAGTTTTGAGTTGGAATATAGGCAGTTTCATCACTGCCTCCTGTGTCCTCGGAGAAAGACAGTTTTAAGTTGCCAAATGCTATACGTGCTTGTATATGCAAATGAAGGTTAATTCTGTTCATCTCCAGTACAATTAGATTATTATTTTTCCTTAGTGGTGTGCTTTTTAATGTCATCCTTCTCTGATCTTGAAACACAGTGTGAGAAAGTTGATCAAACTCTTAGCAAATTATCCAGCCAATGTTACTGTTCATGAGCTAGAAATCCACAATTAGCGTGGATTTGTCTTAAATAAGCCAAATTTTGCTTTCTTTATTGGTTAGTGTACCAGTGCTACATGAGAAACTACAATACAGATTAGTTAATGAACCTCTTCTGAAGTCTTTGTGAGCAATGAAAAGACCCCTTATTTTCTTCCAGAAGACTTTGGAGCAAGCTACAGTGTCATCATTTAATGGATGTATACAAGTAATGTGCTTACATAGATATTAAGACTTTATTAAATACCACACTCAAACAGCAAACTGTTGTAAAACAAGTAATATAACCAGTTCATACAGAATAAGTGCACTTAAACCTTTAATAAATATTTGCTAAAGGAATTACTGAGTCATGAAAGTGTACCACAGCAAAAGCTAATTAAATTATGAGTAAAATAATGTATGACTAATGATTAGATGTGTTATTAACTGCCAAACACCAATTTACAGTATTATACTAAACAATATATAGAAATACTAGCAAAACCTAACAAATATTAGTAGTGTCCTTAACAAGAGTTAACAAAACAGTATTCTTGTACTACACTAAAGGTAGAATAACTTCACTGACTTTAACAAAACTATTCCAGAATTTCTCTGAATAAATAACATTTTCAATGTGAAATGATATTCTACAAAACCTGCAATGTTGATCATTTTATATTGTATAATGAATGTGGATGATATTGTAAAATTGTAAGGGTTTGTGGTTTTGCCTGTTTGGTTGTGTTTTTTTTTCCTTGGGTATTTTTGGTGGTTTTGTGGTGGGTTCTTTTTTGTTTGGCTTCCCCCCCCACCCCACCCCAGTCAGCAATTTGAATGCGAGGAACTAAAAGAGAAAACTAACTCGGTCTTGAAATAAGCCACTATTGTAAGCTAACACTTAGGTCAGGTAAAATGTATCAGCAGCAATAAATCCCAACTATTAAAGGCCTATTTACAAATGTTAGGACAAACACTTCCACAAAAAATGAGTATACATCTATGCATTCACACCCGAATCTTTGTGCTGTTTAGGTAAAGATGAAGTTCCTACTAAAGCCTAAGAAAAAAATTACAGTGATCAATTACGTTTCTTTCAGATAGTCTAGGAGTTTTCTATCAACTTTTTTTTTAAAGAAAAAAAATTCTGCTCCTTCACTCTTCTATTTGTCCTTTTATGATGTTCCCCTCTTTGTCCTACTACTCTTGCATTCTTATTCCTTTTTGCCCTTGCATCTGTCTCTGCTCCCCATCTGTTTTGCTGAACAGGTTGCAGAGCAAGTTAACATATAACTTTCAAATCCTCCTGCTGAAATTGGCTGCAACCAGCTTGCTGGTCTTACACTTGCTGAGTCAACCTGCTCTTCTAGACACAGTCCTTCCAGTGTACAAGACTGACAGAGGCAGTGCTGGTTCAGCAAAGTGAACATGAATAAAGGCAAGAGTAGGCAGCTGCAAAAATAAGCTAAGAATTAGCTTCAAATGAAATTTTTGGCTGTTCATTCTCTGTAGGCTTCAAAGCATGAAGGTTTTAAAGTTGTTTTATAACGTAAGTTCAACTGGTTGAAGAAAGTAGTTCCATTATTTACCTTTTTTTATACTGGACAACCCTAAAAATCAACTCGCTCTGAAGACATTCGTTAAAGTGTCTTCTGGTGACTACAGAAATTGAAGTGAATGAGGAAACTGAATAATCCATGCACATTGAAGACTATAAAGCTGTTCCCAATAACAGAGGATTAGCACCTACAGGTATAATTGGAATTGCTATTTTTTCTCCTACTTTCTCTACACTGATATATTCTATATCAAACCAATTGCCAGTATCTTTCAGTGTATTTTCTTCCTCAACTATCACTCTCCCTCCTTCTTTCAATCTTTCTGTTGTCTTTACCTTTTACTCTTCAGTTCCACTAATCATTTTTTCTGGTATCACAGCCATTACTAAGAAGAAATACCACTCCTTACTTCAAGACACATCTTACACATCGCGTAGTTGCTTCAGATTTTCATAAGTCCTTAAGCCAAAGACCTTCTCACTATTGTCTGCATGTATATATGTGCATATAAGAATTTATGCATGCACACGTGCAGCATCTGTCATAATAAGCACTCAGGTACTGTTTATACACAATAACAACAAAAGCAACACCACCACAGAGGCTATTACCAGTTATAGAACCAATGATTGAATCATTCATTCTGTTCTCTGTTATTATTTAATTAATACTATCTTATCAAAACAAGCCAGTACTTTTCATCCTTCTGGACCAGTGCCAGCACTACATTGCAGCTTGACCAAGTATACTGCAAAATGTATACTCTCTCACACCCTGATACACTGTGCACACCTGCCATCTTCTTTCAATCTCTCTCAATGCAAATAAGATGGGACTGGCAGGAGAGCACAAACTGATTTTAGGTGGTAACATTTTGGTACATTAGGTGATCTCATTATTACAAATTTAGCTTTTTCTTTCAGTTTCCCCATTCTTGAAGTTCCACTTGGTAGTTTCTTTTGAATACTTCACAAAATTATGTTCTTGGATATGTTAAAACCTTATTTCTCATTCTAACAACAAAACACCTAAGGTTTTGGGTCTGGTTGTTTTGGTTTGTTGGTTTTTGGGGTTGGTTTGTTTGTTTGTTTTACTATCTTTGTTCAGCCTGTTAATTGGTACTTATCTGCATTCCATCTCACATGGCCAAAGCAGATTTGCCCACAGTCCTCTAGGTTTGCTGAGAAAGTCATGGATAATATCACATACAGTCCATCAGGAACAATGTATGCATTTATGGCTACTTATCCTGCTAGAAGAGACTTAAGTTCATGGTAAGGACACAATTCACCACGTAATGTAGAAATGCCTGTTACCAACTTCACATCCCATTTTCTGGGCAGTCAGATGATGCATCAAGTATTTCCTGCTGCCTTGCTCCTCATCTTTCCCATCACTATTATAACAGTGAAAGAGTTCATCCCATACCAGAAATACAAAAGCTTTTACCTCATTTCAGCCAGTCTAGACCCATCAGATCCAAAGATTCTAAAGCAGTTTATTCTTACTGTGGTTTCACACCTATTTCCAGTCCCAATTATTCTTAAAATGTCACTTGCAAGTTTTTGCCTCATTATATAAAAATTTGAAATAACAATACCTCAAGTTTCACCTATGGCAATTCTTGAATTCTGATGCTTCTTCTTTCACTGCCTTTATTTAAAACCAAGGGCTTAATCCTTCTGCTTCAATTTTATCTTGCTAGATGATAATGGGTTTCTAGTGAGCAAGTAATTAGTGATTGTGAAACACTTAGTACCTAGAATCAGTGTTCTGAATATCTAAAATACTGTACAAAAGCTGTATATTATCAGTACTCTTGTTTAGGTGTGGCAGTTTGAAAAACTCAACAGTATGTGACAATTTAAGTAAAAACAGGCCTGTACGATAATCTACAAGTTACCCAGCTCAGAAGCTATTCAAATATTCATATGATTAAAGATACAGGTTTTTTTGTGGTTTTTTTCTTCATTTGGCACAAGGAAATTGTCTTTGTTTAAATGAATGTTGAATCTCTCATTCTCTCTGGCTAGATCATATTCAAAAATTAAGTGAAAAATGCTTTAAGAGCATAGTGTCTGTAAAACTGCAATATCTGATCATTTAAATTTGAGCACATGTTAATGACCCTGGCACTATAATGTTTCATTGTGTAATTTTTTCATTTATAAGTTATATCATAAATGTGAGATTGCACTGAAACCCCTTCCCCCTTGCATTGAATAGAACAGAGGCATATCCAGAGATGCTTCCTGAGCTGCAGAAGCTGTAAATCAGCAGAGTTGCAGCATGTGGAACAATGTATTTCTCTCAAACTGCTTTCAGAAAAAATTGCTCCATCTGCTTACTACTTGGTAATAATAAATAGGAACAGAATAAAATGGATTTTAAAATAATTGAGAGTGTATTATACAGAAAGATTTTGTAAGTCAATGTATTTCCATGTTGTTTCAGCATGGTTGTTAAAAATCAGCATTTCCAATAATGTTTTCTTTTGCACATGCATTCTGATGCAACACTGCTTTCCATTACAATCTAAATTTGCTTTAGGAAAGTTCAATAAGTTATTAGTGATTTACAGTGAAGTAAAGAAGAATCAAGCCACATATTTGTCATTAACTCTACAGTTTACTGTGGCTGTGCCTCACTTCGTCTTTTTGAGTAAAACCTCTCATGAGAATTTCCAATTCAGTATTTGTGCTAATTCTTTTCAAGATTTTTAGAAAAACTTGCTGTCAATGCAACTGAGTAATGAAAGAAGAGTTGAAAGATGCAATGCTTCATCTACAAGACAGCCCAGTAGGATAGTATCACAGTAAACCTTAGTTTGACACAGGGACTGGAGTAGTTCCAGTGCTCGCTGGATGTTAGAAGCATGGGGAGGATGAAAGTTTTGCTTCACGAAATCAGAGTTAAAACTGAAAATAACCGAGTTCCCCACTTCAACATATATCTAGAAAAAGACAAAAAAAAATCACTGCAAAACCCAAAAGTTTTCTCATTCTAATATAATGCAAACTAGTAAAAAAATTGAAAAGTAAGTTTAAAGCAAAATTGGAAAGTCCCATGTCAATGATTTCAAAACTTTATTTAGTCTTTCTTTGAAACTAAATTCTGGAACAAAAGACATCGGTTTTGTGAAGCATTTCAAATGCAACAGAACTATGTAGCCTACAACAGTATAACTTTAATGTGTTTGTGGTTTAGATTTTGGTGGTGGGTTTTTTTTTTTTAAAGCTTAGCTAGCAGTTATACTAGGTACTGCACATATGTATTTACAAGGAAAAAGTGTTTTAAGACTGACTTTTACAGACAAGGTAATAACTTTGTCATGTAAGTAGTTTAGAGCATACCAGAAACTAATCTCAGGTGAGCAAATTTCCACTCCAGTGCCTTAAATAATTCTCTTGTTCTCTAGCTCAATTAAAAAAAAAAAAAAAAAAATCACAAATACAAAATGAAATTGTATTGCTTAATATCTATCAGAATTTTGGGAAATAATAGTCACCTAACAGATTCTGAAAAGCATTCCGTCTCACTGAAAGCGAATTTAAACATGTAGATTTGGTAGGATTTTCCATTTATTTTGTAGTGAAAACTAAACAGAAGACTCAACCTAGTGATATTATTTTTTTCCAGTTTTTCTGGTAGGTTAGAATCTAAAAACTTCAGTTTAAAGGTAATTACAACTACCGTGGTAGGCAGTCTACTAACAAACATACAGTGCTTTGTTCCTTTCCCCAGTGAGACTGTAATTATTGCTCCTTACAAACTGCAGTAGCTAAGGGGACAGTAATGAAGTAATGCAGGTTTTTACACAAATCAGGGTCAGAGCTAGAGATCTGTTCTGCAAGAACAGACAGAAAACCGATTTCTTGTTTCCATCAGGTCAAGAGATGTGTTTACAACAATCATGGTGGGATAAAAATTTCAACATAAAATCCCCCCTCTCATTTCTAAACATAGCTACTGGTGAGTGCTTTAGAGGACACTGTCAGCCCCTGAAAAAGACCTAAGCTTGCAGTATCAGAACGTTCTTGCTTTCCACAGCAAGTTATTTACACTTGTAGTTTACTTCACCCAGGTCTTATAGTCAGTGGGAAGTTGACTGCATTTGGATTAGACCAATAGTAATTTCTAATCAGTATTTACTATTTTGCTGATGAAATTGTATTAGATATTGCTATTACAAAGAGGGATTTATACGATAGAAAAGAGCCCTTAAGGGAAGCAGTAACTTCCAGCAGGAATAAGTAGACTTCTACCATGTTCAGATGTTGAGCTTCTAGAGTTTCATAGCTCTCATAAATAGAACTGCGTTTGGGTTGGTTTATTCACAAATCATGGTACATTACAACATAGATTTGATCTCATTCAGGGATAAACCATTCCAGAGTGAAAAGTTATTATGCATTAAGCACCCTTATATAGCCGCTGAAAGCGTTTGCTTTTCATCTCATGTCTCATTATTCACCTTACTGCAGACCTGTGGATGTAATAACCATAAAATGATCCTAATGTCCTATTGTGTACTATTACTGAAATGTAACATGACTGCTTAGATTTAGTTTACTACTTGACCACTGTGGATCTGGAAGTCATTGCTATGAAAAGCAATGCATTTTTGCATGGGAAATTTCAACACTCCTGTATCATAGGAATTAAAAACAAGGTCTTAAAAATTAGTAAGGGGGGGCAGGCAAGAAAATAGAGTTTCTTCTTTCAAACACAAGTTATCTGCACAACACCCCTACATCAGGAACATGAAATGTGTAATTAAAGTTCTGAACAGAAAAATAGCGTGACCTGATTATATGTGGTCAATGAAAAATGAGAACAGCTTTTGAAATCTTTCAAGCAGACAAGGCAGTGATACTCCATAAAAAGACAGGGGGGAAGGTCACATTATGTTAACTCAAAAAATGAGACAAAAAGAGTTTAAAAGCTACATTCTAACTTTCGCAGTGGACTACAGAGCTTGGAATTATTTTGCCTATTTTGAAGGCTAGTGAATACCTCACACTGTTCTCTCAAAGTATTTTTGTTTGTTTTTAACCCCTAGAGTTTACACGCTTTATGAAGAACTTCAGTCAGGCAGTACGATGGATTAATCTCTTTTCTCCTCTATCTGATCTCTTCACTATTGCCTTTAACCTCTGGGTAAACTGGATTTGATTTTAAGTTGCACATCTATTACATCTTCATATGGACTCCTAAAGTGCACCTATTTTGAAACCAGATGTTTATACAAAAAAGAAATTTTACTCTTCAAAGAGACAAAGAAAGTATCTCACATAAAATACAAACCTGTGACAAAAGTCTATGTTTTGAAGAATAGTAAAAGGGAGAAAAGAAAACTATCAATATTTTAAACTCTAAAACCAGTCATAGGTGTCACCCAAAATGTCTCTCTGACAATGTAGAAGTCAACAAAAAGACTTGTTTGAATGAAGACTGCAGGTTTCACCACTAAACCCCTTTCCAGATGGGAAGCCTATCAGTATGATGTTAGGCTGCCTACATTTTACTCTGTTATTCATAAATTACAAAAGATATTTGAAATTAGCCTAGAACTATGCAACTAAGCTTACAGCAGCTCTATATCAGGTCCTGTTTTAATACAGACACACACAAAAAAGTCATAATGAAGCATGTAGGTTTGCTTTACAAACACTACACACACAAAAAGCAAGGAAATAACAGCATGAGCCACTACATACTTTATTCCAAGAAGCACACACTTAAGAAAACACATTACTACAAATTCTGCTAAAAACTAACTACAACTCTCAACGTGACCTGTTCCCCTTAAAGAAATGGGTCTGTTCTACATGATAACTTAAGTCTCACTTTAATGAATTTGTAGTGCATTACAGTTTCTTTCCTCTTCCCATGTATTTTTTTTCCTAGGGTTAATTTACAATTATTAATTGGGGTAAAGTATAGATAAGAACAGAAAGAAGTAGCAGAAGTTTACAGGAAAAATCAGTGTAAATGCTGAATGTAAATGAGAACAAAGGTATGCCAGCTAAGGCAGATAGTCAGGGAAAAACAATTCTCCCTGGTGGATACAATTTTATCTATCAGTTATTTTATTATTTGGCAGTTGTTTGCAGACATGTTTTCAGCTATTAGAGTAATTACAAGTTACCCAAGCTATTTGATTTTCTTCCAGAACACTCCCCCACATTGTGCCTTATCTAAGATACCTTTATATAAGAAATGTAGCATATATATACAATACCTTTCAAAAATATCTGTCATTAATGAAAAGCCAAAGTGCCAATGACAAATTTCAGCTAGAGGCGAAGTTACAGTAATTCCCATGAAAAATATATAAACAAAAACACCCCACAACCCTACATAAAGAAATTAAAGAAATAGCACTGTAAGAGTTTCCTGCTGACAGGCTGAATCTGTTTAGAGGAAAAACAAAGCTTTCCCACATATATTATTGAGTCTATTACAAAAGTTCCAATAATTCCAGTCTCGGAACCATTACAAACATTAAGAATTACACTAAATTTCTGTAAGAAAAAAAAAATCCTTATGTTTTTTCTCTACATTAAGGAAATAACTGAATTTAGCTGATTCACAAAAGGTCTTTTGTTATGGTAATTCCCAGGTTTGCCGTTCTGACAACATAGATGAGTCTTTCAGTGAAGGTTCAAAGATAGTAATGGGAGTAATATAAATAACAGGTATGAAAATGACAATCAGGAGGAACAGTACAAGCAGTAAAAGGACTGTCAAAGTCAAGTCAGGAAAGTAAAAACAGGTTCTAAAAGGAGTAATGCCTATAACATTAGTGAACATGTTCTAACTAGTTCTAATTCAGATAGCACAGCTGGGGCCACAGCTATAAGGGAGGAAGGCAGAGTCACTGAAAGATGGAAGCAGCCCAGACAGAATCCCATATTTCATAGATTCATTCATTTCAGTGTTGTAATTACCTAGCTTTAAGTTAGCTTAGTCATGGTTACGGTCACACATCTCAACTGCCTGAAAGGATGCCTGTAAATTTTACTGTAACTATTGCTGATCATAATGTCATAAGAGACCATAGCTGCCACAGGGTGGCAATGACCTGAGTCCTAAGGCTGGCCAAGATCTAGATAAGGATCAAGCACCAATGCCTGACTAACAGAAAAAAAAAGAATAACCATAACCCTAAGTTTTGGTAATTACATCCTCTAAGATATAAGGATTTAAATCTCAGACTCTGAAATTAACCCTCCTTCGCATTTACAAGTAGCTGTAGTCACATCATGCCCATGTTTGGAGTCTGTACTATTTTGGATATACAGATAGATGTTTTCTAAGTACATGTAGTCACATATAGACGTATTATGTATAAATGTAAACAGGGTGCAATGACTTAGCTTCATAAACAATTGCCTTTAACTTCTGAAGTCAATCTTAGTTCTAAAAGGACATTTTCTTCTTGCACGGAGAATATATTGGTGTTGATGAGCTAAATTCACAAACAGTATAGGCAGGATCAACTTTACTGATGTCAATACACCCAACTACTCGATGTTGCTCAGCCTTCTTAATTTAAAAAAAGAAAAAAAGGCAGCGGTGCTCAAAGGTGTGTTAAAAGTTAAGCAGTGGGACAGTATTTTGCCCTGGAAAAACTCATTAAAGTCACACCAGCAGATAGTCTGGTAGTCAGTACTCAGTTTACCCCCTGCAAAGTCAGTGGGACAAAGTTCTAACCCCATGCCTGGGCAATGCTTCTAAGAAAGTGAGTGCTCATTAATAATATTATGGCACTTCCCTGGTTTACTGTTTGTTCAAATTACTTACTCTGAATAATCTCTTCAAGATTTATCTTACAATCAACAAAAGTTAAACAGAGAAATATTCAAATATAACTTCCTTTCTCCTACAGCTTGCTAAAGATGTGTGGCCCTGAATCTTGCAGAATAGCATAAAAGACTTCCTCTGACCTAGAACCTGAACTATTCAGTTAGTCTATTATCTATTTAATTTTGGGAGCAATGTGACCTTCCATGGGAATTTTGCTGTGAATAATATACAAGCAGATGCCAGGGGGTAGCCAGAGTACTACCAGTGCTAGGAAGCTCAGTTCACTGTAGCAGCGAGCTATAATTTAAAGGGTCAAAAGCCTCCTGTTATTTTCCTATGGGGCTTTTCTCTTTTGATGACTGTGCTAACAGACCCTGTTCTATTTATTCATTGAAATTTATGTTTATATTCCATGGGAGATGCTCGTCTATCTGCCAACCTGTGTCAGCAGAATTATAAACCTGTCAGTGACACAGTATTTTAGTAGTAACCTACGCTGGCTGTAAAAAACAAATGCAAATGTTCAGACAATTACTTATATGCAATGAAAATAGCACTTTCTAACAAATAATGCTGTCAGATAAAGTACTGACACTACCCATCTTTAAAACAATGAATTTATATCCTCTACTTTGAATCGTGTTAAGTTTTTTGAAAGGCTTTATTTCAACTACTACCTTAAGAAAACTGCAGGCAATTTCAGATATGTCTAGAATGTGGTTAAACATGCAAATGCCAAACAACCTTCCTGAGGCATTTTGCAATACTGTGATCAAATTAAATACAGTTGACTGAATTCAACCATAGAAAAGTTATCTCCCCTAGCCCATAGGTGTCAACATACTGGAAACTTTCATGTCAATATGTAGGTAGGTATTTGCACATTCAACTACACATGGTAAAAATGCGTGCTTATATCCAAGCAGCATATTTGCCATAAAGCATTCATTCCATTGCTTTTCATCTTCATGGGTGAGGTTATTTACTTCAGATAATTAGTTCAACTCAGTAACAATGTCATACTAGGTGGGGCTGGGCAGGGACGGGGGACACCACATGTTCCTTACACAGCCACAGTGAAGAAAATGATCTCAGTAGCTAATGTCTTGACTTTAACTTTGTATTTACAGCTGGAGATGTACTAAAATTTATGACCTAATGCAGCCAAAAGGTATGCAGCACACTTATTTGGACAGTACATTTACCAATGTGTTTTACTGTTTATTAAACCTTTACAATCCATGTTGTTCATATTATCATTAAATAAGGAGTAGAAGAGATTGCAAGAGGTCATCTGGTGGCTTTTCTTGCCCCAAGGTCTTACAGAAGTGTGCTTTTTGCCAGTCTATTGTGTGTGCATGCACAATAAGCAATTAGTCTCCAAGTCTTTAAATTAGTTATAAAATTAATCACAGCATATTAAAACTATAAAACAGCACTTGTAATATGTGCTCATTTTATAGATAAGCTAAATTAGCGTAGCTATTGCAAATTAGCTCTATTTCAGGAGTTACAAAGACAAACAGATCCCACCCTTCAGTCTCTGTATGTATGAGGATTATGAAGGATTTGATTCATAATAGCCAGACTAATTATATTTACACACTGAGGGCATTCTTTCATACGAGTTCTAGTTTCAAGAACCATATAAATTGTTTAAATGTATAAAGTCATACCTCTTGTCTGCTAAATATTACAAAGGAAATACAAAAATCATATTGGGTTTAAAAAATTAAGATTAATGTTAAATCAATTTATTTTTTAATTAATGTGCCATTGAAAATAAAGATTTAACATCTTTTTTTCCACTTAAGATACACCTTAACTAGGAGAATGTGAAGTATTTTATAACTGAAAAAACTATAGAAAAGTTTTTCCAGTTGGAAGTTTCTTCTCAACTTCCACACCCCCCGCCCCAGGCTTAGAAGTAAATAATTTTTGAATCTTTTTATTTTGTATTTCCTATGGGAAGCAGGATGTTATCAATAAGTCAGCTGTTTCCTGGTTTCAAGTTTTTATTTAAAAACAGAAGAGACTGTAGCCTCTATTGCAGTGAAACTTTTAAAAAAACACTGCTACTTTCCAATAAATTGTATTTGCATTGTCAACTAGCAGCTTCAGAAATGCACATTTTTAAATTTAACCATGAATAAATCAATGTTTTTCCAGTAGAACTTCTATTGATGGTATCCTGGCCTCACTAATGGCAAAGGAAGAGTATCTGAAAGTAATAAAAACAACACAAAAACTTGAGTAGAAACTAGTGAAGGATGTCCATAGTCTCCCTACTCTACCTGAAAGTAAACAAATTCTTACATAATTTCCTTGAATCTTATTTACCCCAGTGTTCATGAAAGTTTATCTGTAGTTTCAGGCATCCCCATGTGAAGGGGAGAATACCAGAAGAATGGGAGAATGAATTTCACTCACCCAAAAAAATGTGAGAAAAGTGCTCTATGCGCATTCCCTCATTCTTGGGTTTAGACATTTATACTTCAGAAAAAGTTCTGTTGCATCTACACAGTTGCAGGCAAATTTTCCAAAGAACTAAGCACGCTGAGGCAAAAGTCTTTTAGAACTCTGGTCTTAGGTGTCACAATGGGAACTGTACTGATGAGTGCATTTGAATATCTGGTCCTGATATACATGCCCTAATTGGAGTTAAGATCTTTTAAAATTCTGTCTCCAGCTACAAATACTTGAAAATTAGGCTTTGGAGTTTCAATGTTTATTTTTATTTAACAGATCCTTTTTAGAGGTTCTGAGCATCCACAGTACATGTTCAAATTCACACAATCACTGGATACTCAGCATGTATGAATTACCGGCCTATACTCACTTCTAGATATTCTGGTTACTCATTACTGGAAAATTATGAACTCTGCTTTTTATACGCCTTTCTCAGTGACATTCTTTGACAATGTAGCTTTAAACCAATTTCTGTTCCTTGTGGTCCCTTTAGCAGTTAAATGTTGGCCAAACTAATTCAGCTTACTCATTATAAAAATGTTCTAAACATAATATGCTCCAGAAGAGCTTTGGACAAGACAGACAGCTAAGGGACTGAAAGGTGATAGTCTTTTGCCATTTCTGAGTGATGTGGCTGCCAAAACTCATGGACTTGAGGAGGTTTGACCTTGCACAGATAGTGATCAGTCTTCATGAAAACAGACTGTCACATGCACATGCCTCAATTTCACAGAGGAAGAACTGGAACTGTAAAACAAGAGAACCTTGGGCATCCCTAAAGAGAAAAAATGTGTAAAGCTTTCAGGGCCTCACCAACAGCTAAAATTAACTCTGAATCACCCATGTGGATATATGCTGATGCAAAAAAAGTTTGCCACAAGCCATAGTCATTACTATCTTCCATGGCCACCACAACTGCAAATGAAAGTTTCTTTCTCTTACCAAAGATAAAAAGCTACTAAGTTTTCATTAGCACCGAACCATTTTTTTTGTCTGCAAGGACAAAAAAGTTGCCATGCCAAACGTGGTTTGAAAGGATAAGAAAGTATTCAGCATAACAAAACACGCATTTTTAAAGAAGGTCAGCATCATTTAATGCCACTGTTCTATGTTGAGCGAGTCTGTTCATTTTTCCATCACCCTCACAGAAAATATAAACAGCCATTAGGAGCCAGAAGGGCTAAGGGAAATGCAATGTTTTAATTGCTTTGCCTTGGGAATGTTGCCGAAGCTGGTCTTGTACAATGCATATGCTGACAGCTCAAACAGAGATTTATCTACAGAATTTGAAACTGCTTTAAAAAGGACACACATGAACCTGACAAAGTACTGACTTAAGACCCAGTATTAGCTTATTAAACAATATAGATGAAGAAAGGATGCATTCATAGCCAATTTTCTGTCCATCTGGGATCCTTTTAGGCTGACAGGAGTAGCATATTATTGAGTGACAGAATTCAGAAGGAATTTGAAGGAATGCAAAGAGAATCATTACTGCTCTGTACAAAAAATAAATGTATTTATTGCCAGGCTCTTTAATTTTCTAACATTTTGAGAGCAAACAAGAAGCACCATGTTGGAAATTTAGGTATTTTTATTTTGACGAAATGCAAATCTGATAATTTATTGTCCTACTACAAGCAGTAGTCTTAATACTAGAGTCAGAGCAAGGATGGCAAAGACTTAAAACTGTATGAACATACCTAACACAGGAGGGAACTGCTGCTTGGACCTTAAACAATTACTACAAATCAATATTAACTACCTGGTTTCTATTTTACCAGGTTTGAAATACAGGGGTGACTGCTATTCATACAACAGTGTATAAAACACTAAGTTATAAACAGCTACATAAAAATATACCTAAGCAAAGAAAATTTTCCCACTCTTTAAATAGTCCTGTAATAGCTCATAAACATGTAAACAGCTAACAGGTAAAATTAAAATAAATTATATTATATAGAATGAAAACAGCGGGCTTCATAGTCCAAGTTAAAACAACAACTATTTTAATCACACCTCAGTTTTGCCAAGCTTCAATATTTTATGGCAACTCACAAGTTATTTTAAAACAACCTTCTTATTGAAATAAATCGTTTGCATGAAATATTCTGATTTTAGTTTGAATTCAATAAAAAGTAAGACGATATAACCCTCAAGGCTCTCAGTGAGAAAGCTAGAAGAAGGTTTTTTTTATAGGTTCTTGGTTTGGGTTTTGTTGGTTTTGGTTGTGTTTGTTTGGGGTTTTTTTCATAGGTTCATTATTTCAAACCAAACTCATTATATTTACACATCAGAACTGTGTGATACTGCTTCTCAAGGGCTTCTTTTAGATCATAGCTTAGTAATGGGAGGATATGACCAAGCTAACAATAAAATAAAGGAAAAAGCTTTCATCCTAAATGAAATTCAAAATCTATTGGATGGGGGGTGGGAATGTATCATTCTCTTTTGTCACACATTTGCTATCAGCTGTCATTCCTTTGATTTTAGGAAAATTACGTGCCAATACTGTAAACATACAGGTTTCTCATATAATTACAGCTAGGCACATCAGAAAAGTTAAGTTTTTAAACTTAAAGAAACCTTCTGAAGTAAGAAGGAATTACTCCTATTTTGTAAGAGGAGAACTAAATAATAGAACTGAAGCTGTAGCGAGAACATGGCTAAAGGAACAGTCGCTTTTGTGAGGTGATAGCAGTAGGCACAGGGACCCCGAGTATTACAAGCATTCAGCTCCAAAATATTGCGCACGCAACCTGCATGAAGTAACTGAATTATTTACTTGACATTAGAAACCAAATTGGGCACAGCGCTCAGACTATCCAAATCCCCTGACTATGTCTTAATCACAGATCATTCTCACTTTGATAAATGCTGATGTTTGTTTAATGGAGGCAGTGACAGGAGATAAGTCATTATGAAAACTAAAAATTTGTAAGTATCCAAAGCCCATCTCCACAAATATTCGTGTTTATACACTACCCACTCTTCACTAAGCACAACTAATTACCTTACTACGTAACAGCACTAGATATTCAGTTATACTCTGCTCAAATATACTCCAGTGTTCTGCTGCACTAAGTATCTACCTGCCTACTTGTTCCACCTCTGCAAATTAGGAAGGAAACTACATGTTGCTACAACCAGTTCCTCAGAGAAAGCAGCCATGTTCCCACCACATTTCCAAAACAAGCAAGTGAAGCGTTATTACTAGGATTAAATAAAATTAATTCTAGATTAGGCAGTTTCAAGTCACAGCAGCAAATTCTGTCCTTGCCTTTCAGAGATGCCCACTATCTTTATTAATTTTCCATTTATGACTGTGGACTCTTTTAGAAGACGTCATATGATCTAACTGAAAGCACAAAAAAGTGGTTTTGACTGCCTATATTACAATTACTGTAAAATAACCTTTGTTTTGTACTTGGTTTAAAAAGTTGGAGCTCCATTAGATAGAAGACAGTTGCATAAATTATATTCATAGATACTACTAGCTCACCACTAGTAGGCTAAGGGAACAATGCAACAAATGCAGTAACCACTCATGCATGTGAGCAGCCCCAGTGGTTAAACTTGAAAATAAGGACAGTACCAAGTTTTTACCACATCCATTAAGTCTTTCATGCACGAAAGAAGCAACTTCACACCTGGTGAAATTAAATATATTTCAGAGATCATTGGTTAAGTCTTTTGGACTACCTCATTTGCCTTTATTCATCTCCGATTTTGAAATATTTTTCAAGAGAGACTCAAGATTTATTCTGGCAGCTTTGAATATCTGCAATGAAACTGTCACCACATCCATTACTCTTACATCCACCAAATAAAGTAGAATCACGAAATAATTTAAATCACACAGTTTCTTAAAAAGCAAGAAAATAGAGATAGTTATCTTCAAGACAACTGTGATAAAAATGCCTCAATTTTAGTGGGAAAAATCCAATGCAATAAAAAGTAAGTTCTTATTTGAAGAAAGTGCTGAGGCTATGCTGCTTCTTATGTTTGAGGACAGAAAGACAAACAGAACATGTAAAACTTTTCTTTCTCATTATTTAATTCTCTTAATTGATGCTATTTTGCCCAAGTTTTTAACTTTGATGTTCCCACACATAAGGAAGCTGCAGCGCTATGGTCTTTAACGCCAGATTAGTGCACTAACTGATTGGGGCTGCTGACACAATAGTATTTCTGTCACTCTTGCTGGTACACATGATAGAGAGTTTTATGCCTGCTTTACAGGGATCAAAGGAACTAACAGAGAGAAGTTAGCCTCATGTAGCTACAGCACTTTCAGTCACACAGAAGTCCATGCTGAACCAGGCACTGAATTTGCAGAATTGGAAACATTTCCGGTGCAAGTTTTAAATATTCTTTCTAAAAGAATTCAGCAATAGTGTTTTCAGCCACTTAAAGCTGGCATAAGCTGTTGATGTTGCTAAAAAAAAATTAGCCTAGTCAGCTTACTCAAGATCATTTCTGTTTTGGTACCACTCTCTCGGTTATTGTACCATGAACCAGATCAGGAAGAGTACCCAGGATAACTAGCTTTTTGGTGGATTGCTTCTTTACTCGCTTAGCCACAATCCAGATCAGTCTCCCAATCCATATAGGCATGTTCATGCCACCATGAACTATCAGAGGGCAATAAGTAGGTCACACTAATCAGTAAAGACCAGGGGCACTGCTTTTTTTAAGCAACAGTAACAGTTTATGCAGGCCTACATGATTTGTAGAACCACCATATTAATCATGCCGTTGTTTGAACTCAACTTTTGAACTCGAAAGGGGTGCAGGCACTGCTCAGATATAGAGGAACACAACTATAAATTTATCCAAATCTAATGATCACTTACACTGGAATCTGGCAGAAAGCTGCCCATGATCTTGCAAATAATCTCATGGGACCTTTTAATGGACTCACACATTCAGAAATTTTATTCTGTCTCATCTGAAAAACAAAACAAACAAGGTGACACTGTCATAGTTGAGAACCTCCTTGTAACTGGGTTATCATCTCAGTGACTCAAGAGGAATAGTGCCATCTACTGAATTAACTATACTCTTTAAAACGCAGCCTAACAAAATCATCTCTCATCAGCTGGTTATTGTACATGGATGAGTTGTTGTCCAGTTAATTTAACAGAAAATTGTTGTAGTACAGACACTTCAAATCACTTGGCACCTGCTGTTATTCCTTTGCCACTAGTGCATTTCAAAAACTTATTCACAAAACAAAAGAAATAACATTATTCCTTCCAAATATTTGCAATGATACTTTCAAGAACCTTACATGGGCACAAAGTACTTGGAACAGTCCAGAGGGTAACTGACTGTTGGCTGCTAAATGTTACAAGAAAATAGAAGCCTGGAACATGCAAGCAATGAGACAAGTCAGGAAAAAAATAAATCTCTGTTTACTGTTTCTGCAAATACCCATTGAAATCCAAAATCCAGCAGTGCAAGCATATGGCATTAAAAGAAACATGATTAAAGAGATTACCATGGGTTCACACTACCAACAAAACGTCTAGCATGCAAAAGGAATATACCTCAAACAATTGAAAAAATGAGTGGGATGAAATGAAGTTTTGGTGATATTGAAAGAACAGATTGAGGTAAACAAGATGATGTTTAACCACATGAATCTCTTAAGTAACCACTGAAAAAGCTAAGCCTTCTAGGCCTTCCACTGAAAATGCAGCCAATTACCTCCAGAGAAAGGAGAAGGGGTTAAAGATTTACCATCAAAATAGACGCTGTGCTTGGAGATAACGGGTAGATATGGAGAAAGGGTTTATAAGTTACTATGGACTTTGTAAACCAAAATAATATTGATAGATCAAGCAATACTTATGGATATAAATGAAGTATATACAAATGCTTTATCCTCAGTCGTATCAGGTGGGAATTCAAAGAATTGACTGCAATAAAAATTGCCAAGTGACTAACAAAATGTGCACATTACTGAATCTTTCACTTGGTTAAGCAACTAATATGATCAGAGGCTATTGTATAGTTAGTCACTGAAAATAAAACAATGAAGCAATTTTTTTCTAAATTTATAAACAACTAAGTAAGGCCTAGTAATCATAAAATCAGATTTGGAAATAATCTTTAGGTATTTCTTAGATTTGATGGATAGAATGCAAATAAGCACATTGTTCTTATAAATCATGAACACTGAAAAAACCCCCGACCTTAAGTATCTCAAAAGATTTTACTTTAGATAAAGTTTTCTGTACATTTTCATCTTCTAGGAAAAAAAATATCAGACATTAAAGGAAATAATATAGAAGTGTATTAATGTTTTAGTTCTATGAATCATACAATGCAAGGTTGCTCTCCTGTAGTTCTTATTCACACACATTTCCCAATAGGGCTTCTGACTATGAGAACTGAAACCCAGACCTTCTGACTGCTAACAATAAAACATATTATTCCTAATTATTAGAAACAATGCTATTTATAACTGTTTTGAAATACTTTATTGCTATATATTGCAATAAAGTAAAAACTATTTCCAGATTAGAATTTTCCTTTTATATAACGCATAAACTCCTATAGGTGTGCTTTAAGTTGATTTTAAATTGGTAAATACTAAAAATATATTTAATGAATTACAAATGTACCATGTAATTGATAAATCATTTTTTTCCAAACTGTTTTGCAAGTCTACATATGTTTCAATGGTTTTTATTTTCAGAAAGATAAAATATCATGAAGAAATGCACATCTTTTGAGAGAACAGTCTCATGGTAATCTTTATGAGCTCTCTGTGGATTTTCAAGTCATCTTGTCAAGCAGCAGAAAGCCTGTTATATGAGCTATCAGCCCAGTCACAGAGTTGAGTAGCCAGATGAGAACACAGCTTCATTCCATACTCACTGAAGTCAATGAAAAAAATATCTGTAGGATTTTGTAACTGAAATGTATAGGAGCCTTTCCAATTACTTCAATGAGCATTGAATCGGTCCCATCACCAGCAGCAGAAGCTATAGTCACTGTGAGTAATATACAAGCTACCCTTAGGCTGCAATGTATTTGCATAAACTTTTTGTTGAATAACTTGAAGAACAAAATAAATCAAAATTGAAATCTATTCAAAGTTAAATGGCAAGCTGGAAAAGAGATTTAGTGAGTTAAATTATTCACCATGCTCCTCTGAAAGCATATTTCACAGATTCACATTCCCAAGTGAACTCATGCTCTGTCACAACCTAGCTAAATTTAGCATGAATAAGCATCTCTGGACAAATAACAGCCAAATAAAACAGGTGCCTGAATACATGCACTCAACACCTGTTATTTTGCAGAAAAACACAATCACACATACATGGTTCTCATTCGATTTATTAATATTTGCAGTGTGTACAAACTCTTCTGTCCTGGACACCCAAACAGGGCCTTAGGCTAATATGCATTTGTGATACTGCACTAAATACAAAATTAAAATGTTTTTTCCTATGCCTGACTGATTTATAGTATTAAAATATCAGTTAGTTTTGTCTACTATAGTTTCTGTGAACTACATTTCTTTCCTTTATACTCTTTGTGAGATGAGGTGACCAGAACTGAAAATACAAATTCATATGATGGCATTATATTATCCTTATATACATACAGCGCTGTAAGGGCTGCTATGGGGAAGTTAACTCCATCCCAGCCAGACTCAATACACATATGTATCCTTTCCTTTCTGTATTATAGCCTCTGCATTGTGGTTCTGTAAATGTGGAAATTGTATTGCACTAGATTCTATGGACTCCTCCAGCATAGTGCTAGTTTCCCCACTGAACTATCCTTCCCAAATAACTTATATCTGAATTTTTCTCTAACACATTATTTTGTCATTTTCTTGCCTTTCATTAATGCTTACTCTGTTAGAAGCACTCTACTTCAAAGGAGATGCTAAACACAAGCCTCTCAAAATTTCTGGTTTCTCTGTGTATGGAACGTAAACACTCCCACGGCATTTTTCAAAAAGAGAGAGGAATAACCAGTGTCCTGGAATAACCTGGTCCTGCAAAAACGTTCATAGGACTGCACCTTGATGGTCACAGCCACTTTGCTACCAATTCCTGAAAGGACACTGTAAACGTATCTGGAGAAACAATGCCATATGAAATACAACAGAGAAGCAGAGTTATGCTATCTACAGCTGCTTGGAGACTGTCGGAGACCACGGGTTTCAAGGGAGCTCTGACACAGGAATCCTGTGGGGAAAGACAAGGTGGGCCAAAACAAGGCCCTGGGTACTAAAGAGTTCTGAAGTGTACAGAAACAAAGGATACTGGCAAGTGAATGGAAAATGATACTGCTAGAAGAACAATAAAAATCAGTAACAAACATTGACACTAATAAGCTGAATGACTGGCAGTTTGATCAAACACTGTTGTAAGAGCGATGAGCAATTCAGTCACATTTGCCAGGATAAATATTAACTTTATGTTAAAGTATTTCCTATCTTATTGTAGCTGCAGTATTAGACAAATGACTAAAACATAGGCATGTAAATGTGAAAATGAATGCAGATTCTTAAGAATTAAAGCTGCTAATATCAGAGTGCCAAAAGACAATTGGGTGTCCACACTGAATTCAGATGCTTAAGAAAATTTGTAGCTTTCCAAAAGACAAAAATGAATAAAGAGTCTCGAAACACACGCATTCCAAATTTAATAAATAGAGGTGATCTAAGATAAGACACTTCCACCCAATAGAAGAAGTCATAAAAACAACAAAAATAAATGAAAACCAGTAAGATAGTATGCGGGAGGTAACAACTAAGAAGATTATTTGAAGAGTAGACAGCTCAGAGAAAAAACAACTACAGAGAGAGAAAGTGGCAGATAATCAGAGTTGAAAACTCCAAACTTGGTTTATTTAAATTAGCTGTACTGAAAGAGAAATAGAAAGATCATTGAAGTGAAACTAACAATGGATATGGGCCATAAAACAGAGGAGAGAGGGATCAATCTGCTAATGGTTCTGACCTCCCTACTCATGCTAACATGGTCAGGGCAAAATAAAACATTTATAGTCAGACATGGTAAACAGCAAGGGAGCAGATAATTGCACAGGCACACTTTCTCAAGTCAGTGATATATTTTCCTCATAGTTTATCTTTCGTTATATAAAAGCCGAGTTAATGATCTACTTAGCTTATGCATTAATTTACGATCAAGGAAACAAAGCACAGTAAATAATAATTCCCATCACTGTTTTGTTTTAAATCTTGCTACAAAATTCTCAGTGGCCAATAAGTACTCATTCATTTAGGACTTTTTTTTCCTCCCCTTTACAATAATTTCTGCATTTCATCCACTTTGCTATCAGAAGACAATTTCACCATGGAACAGCTAAACAATAAATAATGTCAAAGTTTCCAACAGCATACAGATATAAGCAGTTTAACTCTATATACATAAATTCACGGACTTCAGTGAGACAAATAAAGCCAAACAAGTGTCTATGTCTTTGCAAAATACAGGAATTAATTATTAAAATACATTTTTCAAAACAAGACTGTCAAACTCTACTTGTAGGAAAGACTTTTAAAATTCTGTAACTGCTGTGCTATATCAAACTTGCTTTGATCTCCTTAAAGAAATACAAGTTCAACTGTCGAAAATAAGCTATTGCTCAAATCTTTTACAGTCTTGACCCAAGCAGGAATGTGCTGGCACCTAGCATTTCTTTTTCTCCAGAAACATACTTCTGAGTATAGCTGTTCATAACAAAGTACCTAAACAGATGATTGTAGTTTAAGCGCATTCATATCTTTTGCAAAGGTAACTGCTACCTTTCTGCATGTTATAAGCAAATTTTTCAGTCTAGCTGACAAGCACAACTGCAATTATTTATTCTGAGCTTCTCCAAAATTCTTACTAATTACATTTATAGGGAGCTTGTATTAATTCTAAATGTGCTATCAGCTTTTGCTATTCATAATCTGTGCTCATATATAGTCCTTTATACCACTTAATTCATTCAACTCACCCACAGAAACACCACACATGAAAGGCAAGACATGCAGTTAAGCACCATACCACTCAGGACAACCCAGAACTGAAGAAAATAGCACAACATGTCCTTCCCCAAAAGCTCCACTCTATTAAAGATGAGGTCTGTTATCACAGGTGATCTGTTGATGACACCTGCAGGAATATCACTAATGGTATCAGGTGACCTATTCCCAAGGCATCTAAGACTTTGCAGGTTAAAACCAACAATTTGGACTTAGTCTGCAAGTTAACTGGAAACTACTGGCAACTGTCGAGCCTCAACAAAGTGTGCTGGTGTGAGGCAATACTTAAAAAGCAGGCAGTCATATTAAATGTATTAATTTAGGTAGCCATATTTTCCACCTCCTGAAGACTGATATTGAGGGAAATTTTAGTCACAAATTTAGCTCCTAGACCAAAGCCAGCTACATTCAACATGGAACATCTCCTGTTGAAATTGTCAACAAAGAAAGCCCGTATATCTAGATGTCACTCTAAGAGAGTGTACAAAACACACACTAAGAAAATTCCATTTCCTCCACACTCTAGTAATTAAAAAATGTTAAACATAACACATTGCCAATTATATTGCCAATTCTCTTGAACTGATAGGCTCTGTCCTCAGCAGGTCCCCCACTTAGCTTGAGGAATCCACCACAGTGGCACTGCTGTTTGCGTCTGATTCTGGAAATAGGGTAGCTCTGTTCTCTGCTATACTGCGTGAGATCAGCATGGCTTTAAATACTTAAATTTGAAAAGACATACCAATATATATAAGAAACTATAGTGGTAATGTTGAGGAAATTCTCACCCTTAAAATATATCATCCTATTCCAGAAACTGTCCCTCATACCAGTCGTTTGAATATTTTTCCTAATTAGCATGATGAAGAAAGTAGACGAATAAAGCTAAAAGTTCATGACAGGGAAGGGACCCTAAACACGAATAAATTATTTTCCCCATTACCCCCCATTTCAAGCTGCAGGATCATAAGAACAGGTTGACAATTTTTTAAAAAATCCTATAAGGCAAAGAAAACACAATAGGTGCCAGTGCCAACCTGGCACCCACTGGGTCATCTGCCTTGCCAAAATCTTTCATTGAGCTGCTAGTTGAAAGTGTGAGGAGCATGCTGATGGTGCAGCTGCTGCTGTGTTTTCTGTGTCCTATATTGGTGGAGCTTCTCCAAGGATTTCCTCCAGAACAGCTCATTTTCAGTTCAAATATAGTAAACCTCCACTTCAAGTAAGTTCCAAAAAATCCTTCTCAGTAAGAGAGATCCTGACAGCACTAAGATGCAGGTCTAAGACAGGCTTAAGCAGAACATTAAACTACATGCTTGTTTGAAACAAATTAATAACTTGCTATGTGTTACTTGGTCACTTCCCACAACCCAAAGTCATTAACACTTAAGCCAAATTGCTGAATGCAAGACGAAAAGAATTTTTTAAAGAAATCTTTGTCAACTGCAGGCCCTCTGTCATTAGCTAATGTACGCTAAGTGAATGGATGTTACATGATTTTACTCATCTGCACTGCATCATCACAGGAGTACACAACAGTTTAAATTACCAGGTAACTTCCCAAACTGCTTTTTACAATCTGAGCAAAACGTATACTGTTACAACACCAAACCTGAGAGAAAGAAGAGTGACAGAAGAACTGTGTCTTGCTGGAGGTAGAGAGGAGGAAAGGAATCGGTTCTGTTTCCTATTTTTGGCACGCAGAACTGACAAAAAAAAAAGTAACTGTGTCCATAGGGATTACTAAGGAAACGCTACTGTGATGGATTACTGAGAAAGAAGCACAATGCCTCATGCATGTCAGGGGGCAGTATGTGAAAGGGCATTGCTAGGTACCTGACTGTGGTATTGGAAGAAATCTCGGATAAAGAACAGTGTAATTTCACTGCCCCCAAAGTAAAGTGAAAGCTGAGCTGTGATTCCCTGGGTCACCAGTTTCATAACAAGTGCAGATTGTTTCCCCCTGCATAACAATATATATATTCCCTTCAAAACACTCATTTTGAGAAAGATGGACTGAAAGCCTTGCATGGCTTGCCAAATGTTTACAAAGTGTAAGCTGACAAAAGTCAGCTGTTTAACACAGATCACTCAATTGTACAATCAATGCCTCAGAATGTTTTGGTAGTCTTTTTTAATCTTGATTAGCAAAGGAAAGGGAACTTATGTGACAGTTTTACTGCGGAGAGCATTACCAAAAATTGTCATTAGAGAATACTTTCTAGGGAAGCTTTTAAATGGCATAAATGAGGGTAATGGTAATATCTAAGTAATGATAAGTAAACTGAAAGTCAAATATATATTAGGCCCACATAAGTTCGTACGGTTTCTTGGACTCCTAAGCTGTAGCCTACTCTGTTCAGTCTGCTAACACAATTTTGGTATAAGGACCCATCCATGGCTACAAAGCCATGGACTAAAAGGGGACTCCAAGCTTGGTGGTTGTGAGGCTGAGCTGTGAGTGCACACATGATATAATGCATGCTCCACACTTGTCACTGATCCAACAGTCACCAGGATCAAGGAACAATTGAGAGCAAGGATAATACATACTTAGATACTGCCTAACAAGGTAAAACAGAGGAATGACACCTTCAACTTGTAGAAAAAGCACAAATGTCTACAAAAAAAGATACAGAATAATGGCAATCTGTTCTATTGCTTATAGGGTTTGCTCTGAAAGTACCATACTGCAGCTCATATTATCATGTGAAACCAGTCTCCAGAGATTCATATTTTAAAGTAGATGTTGGGCAATCCTTACTGTACTTGTAACATTTCAATTTACTATGATAGATCTATTTTAATGCAACATCCCCTAGTTTTGGAGAGGTTGAGCACCTTTACCTCCTACTGACGGCACTTGGAGCTATAAGTGCTCGGCAGCCATGATCAATGGGCCCAATATCTTTTTTCCACAACAGGACCTGATGAAGATATGCATTGCTTAATAATAGTAACTTGCCTAATGATCTGCATTGCCTCCTTGTAGGTCCCCATAAGAATCTGACATGACTGAAAAAATAAATCTAAAAAATTGAAAAATCAGTTAAATTTGAAAAAAAATACATTCCAAGACCTTTTCAGTTATAGAAATCATCTTTAGATTATAAGAAGAGAAGAAGAGCTTGTAGAAAACAGTAACTACAATGGAAAAAAGTTGCACGTGTCTTCTATAGTGACATCTATGAGAAATCTTAAGAACTAGCATCATTCAGTAACTCAACAAAGAGCAAAATTAATGGACTGTTAAATGCTGCATGGAATTCATATGTTAGTCATGTTACACAAAATAGCTATCATGATTATCCTTTTGAACTAATCTTGTGGCCCTTCTTTGTAAAAGAAACACACTCAAAGCCAGTAGTACAGTATCATCTGATACTACAATAATTTAGGTAAAAAACATCTAATCTAATCAGCATTAGGATCCTTTAAAGGATCCTTTTCAAACTGGAGTTCCATGAAAGGACAGTAATTTTTAGTAACCACAGATAGTCTTCTGGAGGATATGTCCCTAGCATCCAGCTGTTTTACACATATTATATATGCATACATTATTCAGTGTAAATGAGTTACACCTGTTTTACCACATGAAACTCCTAACTATGCTGCAGATCAGAGATCAGCTGCATGAATGAATTCAGAAAGAGATGCCCATTTGGCTGATTTGAATTCAAAAGAAAAAACTTTTTGATCTGGGTTTATTGTAGTGAGAAACTGCTGTTTTCAAAAAATTCAAAGCAAGTAAATGCAGATAAGAATCTTTGTTTATTAGGAATAGTTTAAAAAAAATTAATATGCCATTTTAGGCCACAGTGAAATCAGCAGTTTCAGATAGCACTACTTATATTTTACAGTAGATTTTTTTTAGAATAATACTCTTCATAGCTTCTTCCAGGCATGAAAATAGGTTTCAGTTTATAAACTACCAGAATATCCTGGACGTTAAGATTCATGTTGTTTCTAGTGTTTTGTGAACATGACAGGAAGAAAAGAAAGACTACTTTATACTAGTATGATTCCCTACTGAGTATCAATGTATTGTCCTGATACCTAGGGCTCAGAGTCTGTTAAATTTGCTGGTGTTAAATTTGCAGAGGCAAATACAGTGAAGACAGAGCACATGCTCCAGCCTTTCCACCCATACTGCAGCTGCTGGTGCAGTGTATCCCGCTGTGTAGCCCTTTAGAAGAAACCAGAAATGTTTCACCTGTGCCCTAATGTTAGATCTGACGCAGAGTTAGACAGTAGACAGCTTGCTCCCCCTTTTTACCTGCTTTGTACCTGCTTTAAGAGGAACCCTTATGGGACATGCATCTCCAAGGTGGCAGAAGTGAATATTGCAGTAATCACATTCTTGTGATTTTGCACTCTTGCAATTGAGGTATTTCTGTTAAAGATCACATCAGAGTTTTAAATTATAACATAAGATAGAGGATGTACAACCCAGCTACAAATGCTGTACAGGAATAGAGAAAAGAACAGAGACAAGGGAGTAGCAGTAGCACATTGAGGCAGCCAGGTCAAAGACCATGTCAAGAACCTAAAAAATCATAGAAAGACTCTAAAAAGGCTGTCAGACGTATTCTCCAACAGCAGCAAAAACACTGAGGCTCTATAAGCAGACACCGGTTTGAAGAGGATCATGTTAGAAAGACTGTGAGGCACAGCAGGCCCAAACGACTTGGCATTAAAGGCATGTGGTGGGCTACATCGTTCTAATGCTACAGAAATAGCACCACAGATTCTTTATGGAAAAAGTTCAATTGTCCAGGGATGGACATCTCTCACCTTCCTGCTCTGCTCCATAGAGGAAATCAGCTTCTCAACTAATTTTTACAGGTGCTCAAATAATAGATGTCTGAGAAACTGGCTCTGAGATGGATAATGCAAGTTCTTTATTACTTGTCTTAGTAATAGCATCAAAAACCTTCTTTCTTCTTAGGCAACTACTACTTTAAAATCTCATTCTTCATCTTGTGGAATAGGGATTGGAAAGGTTGGAGGCAGACTTCATGAAGTGAAGTAAATCAATGAAAAATCACTACCCTACATAGCAGAAGCAGCCAGCAGCACTTCTAAAAGAGTGTGACAGACAGACACTGCTAATATGCTCTTGTAATCCTGTCACAGTAATCCAACCCATCAACCTGTTTCTTTAAGATGAAAATAAGATGCTGTATCAATGACTTTGCAGATTAAAAGAAAAAAGCAGAAATACACTAGACAAAAAGTCAAATGCAATCATTCAATGAAAATAACTCACAATCCAACATTTGACAAAAGTAAATGATGCTTGATAGCATCATCTCTGATAAAATGGGAAAGTCAGAAGCAAATTAAATAATTAAAGTTTATTCCTTTTTATTCCAAACGGTCTTTGTCAATTATTTAATTATCATAACAAAACATTTTCATTTTCCCTAAATGGAAAATTTGTTCAAAGTCCTTCGCTGTCTAAAAACTGTGGATTCTCTAATGCTTCTTCATTTACCAATCATTTCTTAAGTTTTGAAAGAACTCAGAAGTCCTTTCAGCCATTGTAGATCACAGAGCCCTTACCTGCCTGTCAAATACATAATACGGATACACCTTTGCTAAAAAGGTCATGCAGCTTATGTGACATGAGCCACATGAATTTTACTGCAATACATAAAGCAGGATAGGTATATTTGTAGATATATTATTAAATTTTATGTTATTTTAGTATTTGGGGAACAAAAAACTCTCATCTTAAAATTATGAATTTCTGTGAGTACCTCTAAACTGAAAGTCAGTGGAACAAAATACAACATCCAGAGGTATAGAAGGTATCAGGACATTCTCTTATTGATCTGTGAACTGCTGGGCTCTTCTAATCAGAACGTCTATCTTACCTTGTTACTTCCAAACCATTAGTGCAGTCTAAAAGAAATATGTAAGTACAGGGTTTTTTAATTGCTTTGTATAAATTTAGAATTAGAAGTTCACAGGAGATGTTTTACTCTGATTTGTACCTTGATCATGCTGCTTTCTTCATTATTGTGCAGCTAGCAACCCAGGAAAGACTAGAACTATTAATAACTGTTCGATCCTGTGCATGCACAGCATATTCAGCCCATAACAAAAGCCCAACTGAAAATAAATGTAATTTACAATGTAGTCCTCTAAAGGGTCACGGCATGTTAAATGATTCCCTATTAATAAGAAGAGATGCAAACAAGAACTGTTCAAAAATAGGTACAAATACATTTTAACAAAGCCATACCTTCTCACATGTCAAAATTGTCACTACCTACATATAATAGCCATTCAGAACTTCATGGTCACCACTAATGTTTGGACTTTTCCACTCCCGTATCTGCTAGTCATTACGCTAAACATCAGTCTCTAACACTTTGGGAATCCTGATTTTATACAGTTACACAGATTACATTTTAATGGAATCATATAGGCTGTAGAAACTTAGTGTTCAAAGTAGCAGATGAAGGGCTCAAACTGACAACAATGATGATAAACTTCCTATTCTATTGTCCACTATTATGCAAACATTTGTACATCATAAAACTCCTTTAGGGATGTATTTCCTGGTTTTCAGAATTTTAGGTCTAAAACAACAATGAGGAATGTAGTGGTTTAAAGTTTGTAATTTTGCATACTAGGCCAATATGTGGAATATCACTAGAGAATTTGTGAAAATATATAAAGAGTGTACAAGCTATAGTATACAAAAAACTATCGTAATGGTACATTACCTTGCTGGTGAGGGGTTGCTTCAGCAAGTGGTTACCTTAAGAAAGAGTAATTACATTTTTAGTTATCCTTTTCTTGCGAGTCTATTATACATTACATACCATAAATCAAATTATTTCGTAAACGAGACGAACAAGATGGAATAATAATGGACCATTATGCAAAGTATTGGCCTCTTTACAAATCTACTTAAGAATTATGTCAAAATACTATCTTTTATCTGCTTTATTAGTTACTATTCCATTTTCTTTTTCTTTTGTTTATTCTTAGTCTCCCTTGCGGAAATTAGAAATTGAAGCCAATTGCATTGAAAGCAGAAGAGAAAACTGTCAGTCATTTGCTAGGTACAAGACTGTTCTAAAGTCCACAGGATGCAAAAATGAGCATGTCAGGTGATGGCGATCTAGCAGAATTCAGATGCACTAGAAATCTAATCTAGAATGCTGATGATACGGAGTACATTGCTCCCTTCTGTCTTCCCAACAACAATTTTACACCTTTTATTCCTTTTAAACATGGTGCAGCACATCAGAAATTGTATACGCACAAGTTTTTCCCCTTCTTAGCAAAGTCTCTACTATACTTTTTGCCATGTTAAGGGTTTCATCAACAAATTAATTTCCTGGAAGTAACAATCAATTTAGACATTAAGCAATTCTCGGTTTGTGCTTCTCCTTAGCAAAAATCTCACATCTCACCAAACAGAAACACGTGGTGTGTTTAAGAAAAATGTTGTATTTGCAGTAGAAATTCAGAACAGCCAATAATCATATTAAAAATTGAATTCCAATCTTGAGCTAAAATGTTCTCTAAGCTGTTTATCATCTTGATCAATGTTTAGAAATAAATTTAGGAAAAATGTTCTCTAGATTAAAAATTATCAATGATAATTTCATTTACATGATTAATTTTTGCAGAAATAGTGATATTTCTGAGAATTAAGGCCAAAAATAAATAAAGTAATATAATTAAAATACGACTGTTATGAATCTGAAATCTATACACATTTATTTACCCATATTTAGAACTCTAATATATTTACTGTTATAATAATTCCCCAAGTTGCCATCATTCATTACAAAAACAAGCAAAATCAGAGATGTTTGTCTTTGAGACATTTTCTTTCTTTGGGTCCATTTCCCTGCATTAAACTTTGAAGGTAGCTACAGATGCAGAACACAAGTGAAGCACAACTTCCCCTTTGGCCAGAATGTCAGAGACTAGTAATGAGAAGCTTTCATTTGAAATTCAAGATATATGGAGTCACAAAATATAAAAACATGAAGTTTGTGTCTAGCTGTTTGTTTTTTTTTTCTCCTCCAGAGTGTAAACCTTTCTGGGAAAGTGAAATAAAGGAGCAGACTCCACAGGGCATAGATCATTTTGAGCAAGAAGGCATGATTCTATGCAAATGAATGACAACAAAAAATAACTTATGCATATGGATTCTTTAACCTTCTGGCCCATAAAGAGTCACTCTAACTGCAGGTTTCCTTCCTTGTTGAGGCTGGGAGCTGGCCAAGGACAGAGTTTGGGAGTCTATCCACCATGCAGTTTCTGTTTAAAAAATTATTTAAATTTTAAAAATTATAATTTAAAACATTACTGTTTCTAGTTAACCATAAGCAATGTTACCAGGGTGGCTGGAAACTTTACAAAATAGCTGCCCATCAAAAAATACAAGTCTGTCAAACAGTAGAAGTTTGCTGACAATATGCTTAGTCCAATAAAATTTTCAAAGAAAGTTGTCTGTTTTCCTGTTTTTTTCCTATCAAGACTTTAAGATGATCTGCTCATCTGCTGTGCTTCCCTAGGTCCCAGCCTTTCACAGTCCTCACATCCTTTGAGTTGCATGGCCAACTGATCGTCTAGGCAGCTCCTAAAGAAATTATATGTGAAGAATAAGTTGTTTTGACAGGGTTTTTTTCAGCAGAAAACTCTGTAGACGCCCTAACAATTGTTTTGGACCACCCGATTTCTTAGTCTGCTCATCTGTCTATGAAATCAGCTGCCTGGGTTGACCTATACTCAGAAGACTCAGGAAGTAAATTATCTCACAGAACACATAGCGCTATAAGTACTTTTCAAAAACAAAATTTTACCTTTAAGAAAAATTGTGCATAGTTGGCATATCATCTTGATTCAAGACAAAAGTCTTACAGGACACGGGTGCTTGGATGGGGCTTTGAGCAACCTAGTCTGGTGGAAGGTGTCCCTGGCCATGGCAGGGGGGTCGGAACTAGATGATCTTTAAGGTCCCTTCCAACTCCAACTATTCTATGATTCTATGACAAAAGATCAACATCTTTTTCTGAGGAAAAGACTAGCTCTAGCACTGCAACTGTAGCATCACTGGTTGAAGTGAATGCTTCTGCCTCTCAGATGCTGGCCTCCTCCAGATAAGCCAGTGTGTTCAAAAAATATTTCAAGAACTTGTCCGATATATATAACACATTTTTATCAGACAGACAGTATTACAAAAATAGAGACTTAATATAGTATTTTATGGAAAACAATGTAACCTGATGCAGTGCACCACATAACTGGATAAGAAGCAATTTATATGACATAAGAAGAAGAGAAGTTATGGTCAATTGTGTCAGATCAATAAGCAATAACAACTGCGGTAGAAAGTACTTCCATTGAGATCAATGGCCATTTATAGGAGTGTCCTAGTGCTACATCCAGATCCATTAAATCCACCATGTCATTAGCATTTAAGCAAATACCCTGTGGTTTAGTCATTATTACAAGCATATGTTTGTTTTTAAAGAGAATATAATTAGGATATTTTGGTTTTGCTTCCATTCTTAGTCATGCAAAACATGGCTTCATGCTGCACTAAAACAACATGTTATAATTTATATCCAATTATTTTCTTATCAAGATATTTCAATAATAGTATCAAACTGTGCATAACTCTTCAGAAAGTAATTTTGATATGATTGAGTGCCAACCAAATCCAATTTTGACATTTTGAAGCACATTTAGTGCTAAGGCTAAATTTATGGAACTAGTTGATCAAGTTCTCCATTTATTGTCCAGACAGATACAATACTGAGCTTGTAAGCTTTCCATAAATTTCTCTTGGATTTTAAATCAGGACAACCTCCAGATCTTTTATTTCCCAACATGAGACCTGAAATAGTATCAACTTCCTTTTCAAGCGTTCACACTGCCTAAGATAGCAATTTTTTCCATGTCTTAATTTGGCCACATTGGAATTAGGACAAATTGGGATCAACAGTGAAGCACTATTTGAATGGAACTAAACCATCTTTTTTCCATCACAGGTACTATATGTCCTTTCACTCTCCTATAAAAAACTCTGAAATATTCTTATTTTAGATGGAGGGAACAACAAATCAAGATCCTGTTTCGTTCTACAAACAACACTCCTGCTCTTCCCTTGTGGCTCCTCTAATTAAAATTAAAACTAAAAACTAACTTAGGAACTCATGAGAATACTGGAAAGCCTTAGTGAATGCTGGATCAGCCTCTTAATTTATACATTCTTCTGTTACAGAATAGTGCTCTTTTCTATATTACAGCCACTAAGTTTTCTTGCTGAGATTTGTAAGAGTAGAGAAGAGGTAAAGCACTGGGACAGATAGGCCTAAGCAGAAGAAAAGCAGTATTAACAGATGGGAAATAGCAGGAAGGAGAACTGAGCATTATGAAAAACAAGGTCAGGTAAGCTGTCAAAAAAATTGCAGGATAGGAAGGCTGACAGGAAGAGGATCACAGGTAGAGAAAGGTGTTAACTAGTATGAAAGACCAGCTTGCTCAGTAATTCTGGAGACAGTCACAAATCAACCAGGAACAGATATACACAAAGACAGAAATTGTTAAAGGAGCTTCATTGTTTGTGGGGCAGAATTAGTTCTACCACTGAGAGGGTGGGTTGTTGAACAAGAGTGTTTTCATATTGACAACCCAGTCCTCAGCTGCTATTAACTTGCAATTTTCAAACGGAAAGATTATGAGGCTCCATTAACTTTCTTCAAACTACCTATTTATTACAAAAAATATGATGTTTCATTACCTGTTCACCACACAGCAGCACTGATATACATCAAAATAGAAGGTAAAGTTTTAAGCTAGTTACTGTGGTCATTCACTTTTGAATTTTTTATTGGCTATTCATAAAACTGTGACATGATATTCAATTTCCCTAAGCACACACAACTCCCCTAGTGATTACACAAGCAGAATCTCACAGAGGGCAGGACTGGATATAAATAGAGGTAAACAGACAGGTCCTCTGAAACTCAATAGATAATCCTCAAAATTATCTTAAGAGGCAACATTACACCTAGTTTTATTATGAGACTACAAACAGACTTCACACAGATCACTACACAGCTATGAAATGGAAATAACACAACTGATTCTATGATTTAGGCCATATTTGAACCAGAGCAGAAGCTCTTAGTGCTGTCCAGTACACTTCTGGCCTTGTTTCTTACTGTACCAGCAGGCCATTGCAAAAACTAAAATTTTCCTATAATAATTAGAATCAGCTTTGTATTGCCAAGGTGAAAATACCCTCAGGCATGTAACATTTTCTTTAATAAGATAAATTAATCAATAAATACGCTGCACATATGTAAACAAGACAGTTAAAGGATCACTGTAACAGTAGTATTATCCCTATAATCTCTACAGTACTAAAAATGACATAAAAGTGCTTTGTATATTTCAAACCCATAGTGCCCTGTGGCAAAATCATTCTGATTTTTAAAACAGAAATGTATTAAAATTGATACACTCTTTGAAACAATTAAACTCAGTCTTCTAAAGCATTAAGTCCTCCTGTCATTCACTTTTGTTTTAAGCTAGATTTGTAGCATTTGCCAATTTCTCAAATTCTAAACAATACTGTCATTGCAGGTATGCTGTGAAGTTATCGTATCTATATCCCATTGGCGTATTCCTTTTTTACTGCTAATGTAGAAACTAATAAAGGACAAAAAGGAAGAATTATAACATAGCCAAAAAGAGAAAAAGTACATTCAAATGGCTTTTTTTTTTTATTTTTTAGTATACTCATTAGATTTAGGATGCATGGTCAGACTAGTGATACCAGCAAACCTTTTTTAATTGCACATTCTATTTGCCCCTATTCCGTGCATTCAACCTGCAGAGAAGAAAGACATTTAAAGATTACCAAGGCGAGTTTGTAATGAAGCGGATACCTCTTTGTCTGTCCTTGCGCCAACAGCAGCAGAAGGGATACTAATTAGAGGGTGAATTATTAGCTTCCCATGGTGCACTGCAGGGGCATTAAAAATGAGTGTAGTTTGTTGCTTTCCTTTTAGGTGGTTAGTACTGGTTTAATATATTCTTGTTTCTAGGTGAGCAGCAGGGGACAGTTTTTATGATTATAATTGTTGCATAATTACTGGCCTAAGGTTGCCTATTGTTAAATAAAAATGCTGAGATACTAATGTTTTATTGAACAGTACAAGTAGATAAAATTGTAATATATTTTCCTGAACAATATAAGCTTGTTATCTGGCAGCTTGGTGACAACTCTAAGTTGTCTTGTGGATAAAGACTCTGATTTTTTGCAAAGACTGAAAATAAAATGTGATTTTTTTTAAACCTGAAATACATTCAACTTTAAAAAATATGTTTTATTTTAATTCATTCCAAAGAGAGGACCAAAGTCTACATACGTGACCTAACCTCCTGTCAGATTTTACTTCATGAGGAATGCAAACTGACCTCAGAATTAAGACTTGTATATCTCCCTTTTCTGCAATCAGAAATACACAAATACATTCTAAATTTTCTGCTCGTATTTTGCCTTTGCAATAATCCAAAACTAATTAACAATGTAAGAAATAAAAGACAAAAATCACTAAAATAAAAATAAAGAAAATTAAGAAACATTCACTATAAAGCCAAACGAGAAATTCATAATGTCTTCTTTGGCTCCAGCTTAGGTAGCAGGAGAGCTGTCTGAATTTGTAGGAAAAAGGTTTTCATACTTCATCTCAATTTCCTGTTGTGGTTCCTGTATGTCAGTACGTAACAGGTTACTTTGATGTCCCATGGTTTATCCAGGTGGAGCTCTGTCTGCCAAGCCACCTGCTCTGCATCAAATCTCCCTTTTAGAGAAGCATTCTGAACACAAAGGATCAGTTCCTGTCACTTGTGCCTATGTCACATTTACACAGACTTCTTTCTGAATTGTGCAAATTCTAAATGTATGTCTTCAAACAACTATCCTAAGTAAACATAATGCTATTTTAACCTCATCTGGCTCTTTCTACAAAGGAGGAGCAAATTGACATAGGAGAAAGGCAATTGTTTGAAATATTTTTTGAAAAATAAACTATTTTCATCAAATTTTGCCAACAAGCCATTTAGAAATTTGCTCAGCATTGCACTAAAACTGATAAATTTCCAGTAAAGATTACTCACATGAATTGTTTAATGGCAGAACCTCTTCATTTTTCTTACTTTCAAAAAATTAAAACAACTAATAGTTAAAACTGAAGAATAATTAGAGGACAGAAACTAATTAACTGTCTTAAAGAAGTCTTTCAATGCTCTTTTTCTTGTTGAGCTTGTTCTTCCTAATGACTTTTTCTTCAGACAACATAGGCCTTACTCCCTTACTCCCTTACTCATACACTTCTAAACTGAACAATAGGGTCAGAACTTTAAAGATCTGGAGACACCATCCTGTTGCCTTAGAAGTCATTATTCCTCTTGATGCCTTCAGTCTCTTAAGTAGCATCCCTGAAAACCTCCAGTTCCATCACATCATTTGAGATATGCTATGGTTATGAGGAACATTCTGGAAAACAAGCAAATGCTTTAAAGCTTTTACTAAACTACTTTTTTTTCTCTAAGTCATGACAGGCGTCTAAAATTCTTTAAAGGAAGTAAGCACTTGTAGCTAGGCTCCTTTTGTGTATCCAAACACACAATATGTTTCAGGGGAAGAAGAGAAATTAAAAAAAAAAAACCACAACAACCTCTAAGTAACATCATCACCGTCTGGAGGTTCTCCTTTAAACTAATTCTGCCAGACAGGAAGATGTTATCAACTCTGTCCACACAGATGCCTACTATTTCAGTCTTATTATTACTTGCGATTAGGGTTAGCATTATAGTGCTCGGGTCTTTAAATATTGTTATACAGTGAAAGAAAAGAGGACTACACTGTCCATTCACAGCTGGTGGAATACTGCACCCAATAACCACCTTTCCCTACTCAAGGCATCAGTGTCCTTATTTGACTTCTTCCACCTTGACCTAGAAAATACATCAGTCATTTTCTATTTTTGTAATGAAATGCTGATCTATGCAAGCCTGTGCTGGCAGGTCTATACAGTATTTTCACTGCAACATTCTGCTGGCTGCCAATCTCAGAAAACCCCTTGGTGTTGTTGAACAATAAGAGATCACTGACCTTTTCTTCCTCTCCAATGAATGAACCATTTAAAAGCTAAGACCACTGTAGAGAGAACACAAACTAAGGAACTGATGGCAGGTGTCATCAGTGGAGTGTTATGCTATTGTGATTAGAAGTATATACCCATTTATATCCCACAAGCATTTCAAAGAAAAGACAAAAGAAAGGGCTGTGTAGGTTTGTAAATTTCATCTAAGACAGAAACTTGGTATTTCTATCAAGTCTAGCTTTGCATTTCTGATGTGGAAACTTTGCTATTAGAAAATCTCATTGTTTCCCACAAAAACTTTGGTGCAACTTATTGTTGCTTCTTAATATATTTTAAAAGATTTTCCAGTAAATGCAGGAGGAAATCTATACAGTTTTTTCCATTTTAGGAATTTGGATTATTTAGCATTCATATTCACAAATTACTTTTTTCTTCCTACTTGTACCAATCTCATTTATTTCTTCTGACTTCAAATGTCTTTTTTTCTTCTTTTTTGGTGTCAATAACCCTATGGCAAAACCTAAAAATCTTCAGTCATTATGTTTACGTAGCTCTGTGGAACTTTCTCTAAACAAAACCAATAGGAAAAAATCCATTGGCTCAGCTCCATAAGCTCTGGTATCAAAGCATAAAAATTCACTAATCACTTAAAAGAATGTGCTACTTCAATCACCTCTTCAGACTCCATTCCAATAAACCGATTTTAAACACGTGCCTAAACTGAGTCAAAAATAGATACATTTCTGAACTGCAATTATTTATTTTAATTTCAAGCTTTAAAAGTTAAAAAAATATACTAAAGTTCTATGAGTATTTTATATTCAGAAACTGATTACACAAGAGCTAGAGTATGAGTTGGATCATATAGTTGCACAACCAGACACAGGAATCAAGTATCCTCTCTCAAACACCTGTGGAAAGGACTTAGCATTTTTAGTTTACTTGCACAGATGGGCAACATTCACCCTCTCCCTGCAACTGAGGTATAGCTAGTGATTGAGTATGGTGGCCAGGCAGACACATCACAGAAGGAGAGCTTTGATGTGAAGCAGTTGAATAGTTTGCAACCACCACCCCAGGACCAAAGAAGACACTAGAAGAAACTGTGACTCTTTATCCCAAAACTTGTGTCAAAGGTCAGTCTGTCCTGTTCACCCATTTAAATTATTTATAAAGCCGCATAACAGAATACCAAAACAATTCACAATCTGTAATGCACATTTCAGGGGTATTTAGGTTTTTTAATCAATGGCCCCAGAGAGGCACACAACTGCTATGGCTTTCATTGTGAGCTAGGTGTCAAACCTGTGGGGTTTTTTTCCTGTTTCCACCACTAGCTAGTTATACATCTAGCCTGAAGACCCCAGTACTGTAACATGATTCATCCAGATAGATTCAGCTGAGGGACATGAACCAACAAAGCAAATATTGAAAATCTTGGGGTTTACCAATTTAAGTAAAATCCACTTAAAATTTTAATTTCTTTTTCCTCGTGTCATAATTTCTGTTAAAAATAATCAGAAGAATGTTAAGAGCCAATACAGTGTTTTGTTCAGAAAGATTACGGTGTTCCCCCCAGCTGAAATGCTTTTATTCCCTGGAACTGACAAATATTTCTCGCAATAGTAAATCAATCAGCATCAGAAAGAGCCATTCCAGTGCCTTGCATTGATACAGTTAATAAGTATTTGCATGCATAGGCTGTTTTTTATAAGAATAATAACAACTGCATTTGTGATCACAAATTCTGTGAAAGGAAAGACCAATCTTTGTCTTAGCAAGACCAAATAGGATTGAGCGGCACCTTAAAGGTCTCATTGTGTAAGCCTCACTGGATTTGCTTTCATCGTATTATTTAAAAGAGAAGGGATTGCCCAAAGCAAGGGTAATCAAGACCTAAAGAGTGACTGCTTAAGCAAAATGACAGATGAATACAGCCACTGTAAAAAAGAGAACACAGCACTAAGGAAAAGTCCATTTAAAATAGGAAAGCAGAGAAAATGCTTTCTTTTTACAATGCTATGATTACTAGAGAGATTTCTTGGTGGAATATGAGCGTCCATTAACCTGAAGTTTGAGATAGTGAGGAAGGAGAATCAAACCTTAGTATTAGGAGAATAGATTCCATTCCCTGAGCTGCATTTATCTTGTTCTCACCCTCTCTACAAAATAGGAAAAAGCTACTGTATGGTTAGATGCACAGCATATTAGATAAATAGCTTGAACCTCTTTCCCAAACATGCATATGGTGGAAATTTTTCCAATAAAAATATAAAAACTACATAATGATATATAGGTGCTTTAAGTGATAGCAATGATATTTCTAAAAAAGTGGAATGTAAGATAAGTCGGGAAACGTTCCAAAGAGATTGAGTTACCATAATGTAAAATGTGGTTGTTTTGCAGCAGGTGAGAGAGAGAGATGGTGCAGTGTTCTTTATCTCAATAAGAAAGAACCAACAACTAATGGCTTAATAAAATAGTTGTTTAAATATGATAGAATAAAAAGAGGAATGCTGATAGTAAGTCTTACAAGATGGGAACCCCATGTTTGTACAGTATTGGACAGACCCTGAATGGATTTTCCCATGGCAGGCTGCACAGAACCCATCTATGAAGAGAAGCTTCTCTCTTTGGGTCATCCAAGCTATTATATGAATTGCTTACAAGGAAACAATTCTATTCATCATTTCCACTGTTAAACAAAAGAGAAGTTCACCTAAGAACTTCTTGCTGCACTTTTAGATAAAGACAAGGCACACATGCAGTGTAATTGCCAGTACCAAGTGGAGTTGCCTGCAGGCTCCTCTGCTAGAATGAGCTGGCTGAGGTGATCCTGGGACCGAGGACATTGTGCAGACCAACTCAGGCCTGAAGGCTAAGCTGTTGCCACAGCACAGAGCAGCTCAGGTTTGGACCTGCTCAGGTTCACTCTTTTGTGGATCACCAACTCATGTACAAGGTCTCCTGGTCAGGATCACCACAGTGTTGTAGGAAAAATGAAGAGTCTTATTCTGATGAAATGGTATTTTTCACAGAAAATGCTAATGGAAAAAAACAATCTAATTTAATAGTGTATTTTGACAAGGTTTTTAGAGGGAAAGGATGAGCCCCCATTTTGTTACAAGACATGTTCAGTAAGGGATTAAAAAAAAGTGTTTACCTAACCACAGGTTTCCTGAATCACTGTTGCGGCAGACTACTAATCAATGAAGTACTTTCACTGAAGAAATAACAGTACTTTCTGAAATATTCTTGCTTTTACAAAAAAAAAAATAAATCAAATTATACTTATTTCAGGTAAGAGAATAAAACTGTAATCTTCAAAAATGCTTTGATTATTTATCCTACATAAAAGAAAATAAGGTTATTTAGTATCTCAAAGTTTATTTCCCAAGTATATCCTTATAAGGAATAATGCTGAAAAAAAAATCTGCTGACATTCTTTCACATTTGACTTCTTTGTGATCAGTTTTAAAATACCTGAAGCAAACAACTCCCAAACAAGAATGCTGTCAATCCACTTGTCAAATAATCAAAGAAAGCAAATTTTCAATTAAAAAATTGGGAGGTTTTGCATGAGAAAAAGGGTTCTCAATATGAGTCCCACCCTAGAAAGTGAAAATAAAATAACATGACCTCTGCATCCCATCAAACTACCTGAAATTAAAAATAAGAATATTGAAAATCAGAGCAAAACTCACATGTAGCTTCATGCTGAAAAAAAGAAAAACAAAATACATTCAAAAGAACATTTGGATATATGGATTTGATGATGCACAATGCAAAGAGAAAAGGATTATGTCTGATAAAGACTTGACCACTGAAACAAGTTGATCTAGCTCCACATGCAGCTGTAACTAAAATCAATTACTTGTAAGATGCTGTCTTAAATGTGATTCTGAGTACCCAGCATTACAGTAGAGAAAGTCAGGGAAGGTCAGAGAAAGTCAGGGATGGGAAGGGAATGAGGAGAGGAGAGGAGAGGAGAGCTGAAAGAGTAGAGGAAAGTGTCAGAGAAGAGAAGGTCTGAATAGCGAAGAAGAGAGAAGAGTTCAGAGAAGAGGGGAGAAGACAGGACAAGAGAAGATGGTAGAAGAGAAGGTCAGAAAAAGAAGGTGAGAGAGGAGGCAGAAGAAGGGAGGGGATGGGAGGGGAAGGCAGGGCAGGTTCACCTAAAAATTATGCTCTTATGTAATGACATACTTCTTAGTCATGAATGAAAGCACCATTAAAAATCTTTGGGGTTTATGTTAGGAAGAACTACATTTTCTAACATGCATAATCTCCTTTTTTCATTTTCCATATTTTCAGCCAGTACAAAGCAAACCTAAAAAGTAAGAAATTCATGTACTCTAGCCATCAGGGGCTGCACATTTATATTCTGCTATATGTATTACAGCTAGTTCTAGACTTTGATCTAGTGCATGTACCCTCATTCAGATGGAGGGCTACTGTTGTCTGAAAGCATCCCATCTCACAGTAGAAATGTAAAATATTAATATACTGATTCCTGCTGCACTCGATGGTAGCAAATTCAGATCTCAGCATGAATGGTCAGGATATTGTGTAAAATAAAGGCAATGTCTCATCAGCACCTATGGCATACCTAAGGTCCACTATCAAAATGACAATGCACGTCAGTTTCAACAAAGACACTCTCATCCTAAGCTGGTTTGAAGGATATGAATCTGTATTAGAAAAATACCAGATAGAAAAATTAATGCATTTAGGTCAAAATGTGTTACTGCTATGACCCCAGTACTGAAATACCAACTGAAGTTTAAACATCATCTTAGTGGTGCAAAATATGCCTATTACAATGCAGAGAACCTAGAGATAAATCATCACAGACAAAGATGGTATGTAGTAATAGACATCACTATAGACTAATAGAATTTTAAAGGGAAAAAAAAGAATTCACCCCTCCAAAACAAATAATGCAAGAAGTGGTTTGTTTGGTTGTTTAAATTTTCCTTGTACTTTACACTTATTGAAACCTCTCAAACAGTGAATAGAAACATTATTCAATGTAGCCACCTGCCCCCATTTTCATATAGAATAATTCATGTCAGAATATAACCATGTCATTTCACAACTACACAAAACACGGCTATAGGCCTTGTTGCCATTTACACTATAGGAGTGTATGTTGCTGTAGTAGTATTGAGGGCTTGTAAAGTGGATGAAGAGTAACTCTGAAAGTACTCTTTGGAAGCTTTATTCAGTACAGGAGTTGGAACTCAACACTGTCTAGCAGCTACGATATACCTAAATGAGAGCAATGGTATAACCTGTAGTAGAATACAGGGGGTATAATGACAGCCTAAAGCCCTCAGCATGGGAACAAAGAACAAAGCATGGAAACAACTTATCCTCATGTCTGCAGTCTCTGTAGCACTTCACTAACTACTATGGTCTATCTAGCATGAAAGCTAGAATTTTAAGAACTTCATTCTGATCCTAATTTTAAGTCCGATTAGACTGCCGAAACCGTAAAAAGTGGTCTTAGTATAATTTAAAAGAGCCTTTTAAAGTTAATTTTGTGCTAGATCAGAAAAAAAAATGTTATTACAGCATCATACACTTATCTAGCTACTGGCTCAACATTGCAACATGTCAAAAAAGGTGCCAAAAGGCAAACTCTTACAGTCAGAACTAAAGCGTACATATCAAAGAAATAAGCAAGTAGAAAGTTGTGGTAGGTTGGCACCTGCTAGCAGCCAAGCACCCACAGAGCTGCTAGCTCACTCCCCTCCCAGCAGCAGAGTGGGGAGACAATAGGAAGAACAGGGGAGCAAGAAGATCCATAGTTCAAAATAAAGACAGGGAAATCACTCACCAGTAACTGTTGCAGGCAAAACAGACTCAACTTGGGGAATTTAACTTAATTTACTGCCAGTTAACATAAATATTTAATTATTGATTTGGGTGTTGGGAAACAAAGAAGACAAACATTTACTTAGGGAAAATCCCAGGCTCAACTTTGTTACTTCACTCCAGACATGTCTCCTCCCTCCCTTGTTATTGCTGCAGGTTACACTTAGACCCTTCAGTGAGGCAATGAGTAGTGCAGGTGGTTGAGGACAGTGTACAGTGGTTCCTTTCTGCCATCCCTTGTTACTCACTCATCCATGAGCCACAGTTCCTTTGGGGGCATGCATGCTCCACCATTGAGCAACTACACCTCTGATCTTGTTGTTCCCTCTGTTCCTTCCTTCCATGCATTCTTCTGTGCTTTCTTAAATATGTTTTCACAGGGGCACCACAAACTCCTCTGAATGGCCTGGCTTTGGCAAGCAGTGGATCTATTGCCAATCTGGCTGGAAACAGGCTGTATCTGTCACAGGGCAGCCCCTGAACTCTTTCCACAGAGGCCACCCTGCAGCCGCCTCTGCTACCAGAACCTTGTCATTTATACCCAATACAGAAGGTAGCAATTATTAGCCTGCTACTGATCTGTAAAGATCTAGAGAAAATAAGGACTTACCAGGAGGCTTTCCTCTTGATTAAGAGAGAGAACACGTTTGAAAAATCAAAAGGGGATTTCTTAACCCACTGGTTATGAATAGCAAATCAAAAACAAAAGGAAAGACACTGAAATTTTAAGTCTTTTTCTCCAGTTCATGCCACTAATATCCATCCAGGTGGGTTTTTTTTTCAGAACCTGGAATAGTACAAAAAGGGGGTAGAAGTTTTTTTTAAAAAAAGAATAGCAGGTAGTCCTGAGGTTAATTTCACTAATATGAAAAGGCTAACACTACCTCATTCATAATCGGCTTTTTGTTCTTAGCTGTTTATTAAATCAATGCAGTTGTAATTCCATTTAAAGACAATACTTAAATGTATTTAACTATGTCAAGGAAAGAAAGAAGGCTTTGGAGGGTTCCCTTCAAAGCCTCTTTAATAAAAATGGACCTCTTAAAATCATTTGGGGTGTTTATAAGACTGTTGGCCTTCTTTCTTTTCTGTTTTTCTCTGCAACTCATGGATCACTAATGATGGCATTTTCACCAAGCAGCAATGACATGCTAAATTAGTCTATATCCTTTTGGCAATTTAACAATGAGCATTAACTATTAAACTTTAAAACCAAACAATATCATTGATACAAAACTAAGAGTTTTTCAAAGGAAGATAATTAGGAAAAGAACAAAGAAGCTTTAATGCTGGATTTTTTAATAAAATGGATGCAAAATTAAACATGTAAAACACGACATATGAAGAAGCCAAAAAGTCATACAATTTAGTAAAGTATAAAATGCAAACTGTTCATTCCTATTTATCACTACAACAGGGAAATGTCAAGGAGTTTTAATGCTTAATGAGCCTATCAAGCTTAGAATGCACCAATTGTAACATTTTAGCTAATTGGCTACAACATATTTGTCTTTAAAGTCCACCCTCTGTGGCCCCTTCCTCCTCTTCTCCACCTCTAAAATGGCAGTGGAAAAACTCTGAGCATCTTGCCTGGACTCAATCACATCTTATACAGTGCACGGGATAGTTTTGGAGTTATTTTTGAAGAACGCAGTTCAGACAATATTTCAGAAAGGATTTTTTGCTTTTGGCATGGCTGACATTTGTTTTGATAGATAACAACATAGTTAATATAAGCAATGGTGGAACAATAATCAGTTCAGCTTCATGAGGTGTTGCTTCACCTTTTATACAACCTCACATTAAACAAAAAAAGCCATGCTAAGCTAACCATATCAGACATATAGTATTGATATCAGATTTATAGCACAGAAAAACAAATTACTGGCATATTAACCAATATTCTTAGAGATCTTTAATCTCAATGTGAAGTCTACACCTGGGAGCACGAGGGACAATTAAGCATTTCTGACTTGCTTAAGCCAGAAGTTATTTTGGTCATCCACGTATGTAGCTTTGTTACACATACCCCACGTGACCTTGTGCTAGAAACAAGAACATAGGGGTACAGGGACACAAATCTTTTTTCACTGTCACTCCAGAATGAGTGACATAGAATATATAGTCTAGAATATATGCTAACTGATGAAGAACATGTATTACCACACAGACTTTCTGCTTCTTTTATGTAGTTGTAATTTAAATGCAATGTAAATGTACCATCATCTTTCCAAGTTTTACATCATCTGCTGAAGCTGACTTTATATAACATTTTACAAACATATCTACAGATGGCAGTGACGCTTCCTTGGAGGTATCTGAAATTGCTGTTTCTTTTGGAAGCTACCAAAGTAGCTCACGTAGAAGAACACCTAGCCTAGGCATAATTTGCCAGGCAATAGCTAATACAGGCTGATACATTGTGATATCCAGAGAAGTCAGATGTCAGACATAGGCAAATTTCAAAGCTGTACAGAATGATTTTTAAGATATTTGATGCACAGGAGACTTCATACAGAAAAACAAGGATGTGAGCCCAATTGCTAGTAAAAGAAACCATAGACATGTCTTTCCAGATCATTAGGTTTTTAAGATCAGCAATCTGTGTTCAAATCTTGAATCTGCAAGATTTAGATAAAACCATGGCTAGTTACTGCTTTTCTGGCTCTATTTTTTTCTCACAGATATTAAATACCTACTCTAGAACTTCTTACTAAGATTATCTAGTTAATTTAACATCTCTCTTCTAAACAGTCTTTCCTAAATAAAATAGAGGCAGTCTGCACCTAATGGGTGTCACACCATTCCATTTGTGGACATAATAGGTTTGGTTGTGTTTTTTCTATTCAGTTCTGGAATAAATACTGTTAGAAAACATAGGGTTTGCATACAGTAGTCAGATGAATAAACAGTTCTTTTAGAAATGCACATAAGCATGTGCATAAATCCCATTAAAGTCAAGGGATTCATACTAGGCTTAAACACTTCCTTGTATAATCCTGTATTTAAGCACACATGCATGTGATTTTCTGGATCAAGAAATGCAAATTAGATTTGTAACTTGAGTTTCTTTGAAACAAATGTCATGAATTAAATAGTTATTAGTCAAAAACAAGCTCCAATAAAAATCTGATGAACTGATGATTCTGAGATAAAATTGATTTTAAAAACCCAACAGATTATTACCTGAAGTTACATTGCTTTAAAGAAATAAAAGCAAAAAATTAAGAAAAACCCTGTCCTTCTATAAACCATGCATTGGATTCTCCGCAGAGATAAAGTTCTTGCACCAAACAAGAATCTCTTTTTGGTTCCATCAGTTTTCTTTGAATTATCTTCCTGACAGTAGATGTATCAGATTGCAATGCTTACTTTGACTGAAAGATTATCCATTCAGCACAAGCTTAAATTAAGACAGTCAGGAACATTTAATCTCCTCCCTCTAAATAATGCTGCCCCTTTAAATCCCAGTAAATATGTTTTATTGGTATTAGACCTCAAAGATTAAAAATATCGCAACAAAAAAAACCCATGCTGAGTGATTGATATATATTACCATTGTTAAGAGGCAGCTGACACCAGCTGGCCTCATGCTTCATCCAACTTGCCCATTAAACCTGCCTCACTGCTCTGAATGAGTTTATATAGCAGGGTCTCTGGCAAAACCTTGGAATGCTGTCAAGCCACACAGTCATAACTATTCAGTATAGTGTGCATAATTGTACCAGCAGGGAGACAAAAGATTATTATTATCACTGATCAACTAAAAGGTACAGAGCTTTACTGAGTAACATTAGCACTTGGATGTTATATAGTAACAGTGTCTTTCAGACCATCCTGCTTGGGAAATGTTGATCCTTTTATCTCCACAGCTGCTAAGATTTAATAGGTTGCAGAATGACAAGTGTTAAAAAAAAATTAAATAACTAGAAGTTGGAGAGAAAAAGGGGCAGGAGGGGAACAAAACTGCAAAACATGTGCAGTTGATTAAGTGGCTGAAACCACCACTTTTGTGTTATGTATTGATTCTTACACTTTTTTTTATTTATTTGATTGATGACAGTGGTGTTTCATGTCAGCTCAAGCCACAATAATATTTTACAGCCATGTTTGTGAGAGCTGAACTAAATGAGAACAATTGGATCAGAAGGCCCTCAGTCACATTTCTTTGATTTAGTGAAGCAGGAGCCTATCTTTATTGTGCTATTGCTAAAACCATGAGTAATTAAAGCTGAGTGCTTAAATCTTTGAAGTTCATCAAACAACATGCCCAACATGCTTGTTTATTGCTAGGGATGTGCTAAACCTTGAAGTCAACCAACCCAGCAAAAGCAGTCCTCCAAAGATTTGCAGAACTGCAGGAAGTATTTGTTGGGTAGAATAATTTTATAGGCAAAATATGTCCATTTTCTTTAAAATACTATTCAGCAAATAGTTCCCAAATTGTTTAAGAAATGCAGAAATGATACAGTTTTTAGTGTTACTTCCCATGCTTAATCTTCTGTGAAAATGGAAAAGTATTACATTCAGGAAGTAACACCAATTAAAAGAACAATGAGGTTCTGATTAAAAGAAAAAAAAAACCAAAAAATAATAGCATATTTATAGGTTCATTCCCATTCAGCAGCACTTTTGAGGAATTTACTTAAATTTGAAAAGGACCTTAAGAATATACTTAAAATAAAGCACATGCTCAAAAGATTCATTGAACCAGGGTTCAAAATATTGCTTTTACAAAATGGTCCAGCACATTTCAAATTTTGACTTTAATAGCTTAATTAACAGAGAGATGATGAGCTGTGGTATTACTCTATTGCTAGTTCTAATAATAATGTTTTCCCTTAGAAAGCCATGGCAGCTGTTCCTCTCAAACTATAAAAAAACCACTAACTTCTTGAGTTTTCTCCTACTACCTGAAACAATCTTCAGGACCTAGCCTCTCTTTAACATTGACTTGAATTACAAAAAATTCCGCCTGTGTTTGAACAATATGCTACTCGTGAAGGTCTCTGTAATTCACCAGTACCTGTCACTATAAGGGACTTTGTGTTTTAATATTTTAGATATGCAAATTAGATAATTTTTTTAATTAACAAACTGTCACACACAAGTAAAAAAATATCTTTTGTCAGGGAAGAAAAGTGCACGTTTGGAGAAAAAAATATACCTAGAAACTCACACTAAACTTGCCTTATGGAGAAGTTCCTACTGACAATTTACTTCCAAGAGGGAAGACTAAATTTCAGTTCAGTTCAGTTTCTTCCTTACTCCAACAAGAACAGGTTGTAACACAAAACTTAATGCTCAGAAAATACCGAGGTTTCTTTTGGTGTTTGCACCTTCCCTGTACTACAATAAACCCTTAGTTCACTGTATTTTGGTCAGTATTAGTGGTTTTCAAATGACATCAACCAGAGAAACTACTCTGTTCAGCTGTAAGCTTGTCATTTACATCACATGTCTCAGTGGTATAGGATACTCCCTTCCCTCGGTGGTCATGATCTATGTGAGAATCAGGTCTTAAGATGTACTGTAAGAATAGCTAAAATCACATTAACAACGATATGAATAGCAATTACCTCCAACTATTTGGTCATACTTTTTCAAAAATATCTAGGATCCAGTTGAATCTCAGAATTCTGGTTTCTTACCAAATTTTAACATTTGACATTTTTTCCTGCCAATTTTTTCTTGCTTCTCATGAAGGTACATTTTTAATTGCTTTTTGAAAAAAGTGTCAATTTCACAATTTTGTATATATTTACGAAATACCTTTTTTCAATAAATGTCAGCATCATAATGTCTGCATAATAATATAAACATTTTGCTTCCATGTGTTTACAAGTGTTAAAATGATTTCAGTTGTTTTATTCTTAATCAGCTACTATATTGTCATCTTACGATGTAGCAGTAAGGACATACATTAGCTATTATAAATCACATATAAAATTATGAAAGTATAAAGCAGAAAAAAAGAAAATTTTAATTGAAAAAATTCTGTATAGAAATATTAAATCCTCTGAAGCTACTAAAATATTTTCTTTTCTTCAGGAATTTCCAAAAATCAGTACATTTTCACAAAAATAGTTTGTCAAAATAGCTTTTTTTCACACAAAAAAAAAAGAGTGCAGTGAGAATTTCCTGACCAACTCCAAGTATTGCAGTTGATGATTTTAATGGCACAATATCATTGGGATTAACAAATATGATATTTCTGTAAGGAGGCAGTTTTAGAAAAGAAACAGTTCAAGGAGGGCTCAAACCCTCTTCTACTTAGAAGAACCATCTGTTGCTTTCAGTAGCTGTTTTTCAATGAGATTCTGGGGTGTAAAGGTTTGAGGTTTCCTTAGAGCTTGTTTAGGGACCCCAGTCTAATATTTTTCTTGAAAACACAACAATAGCAGAAAGGTATCCTGCTTATACTAACTAATCATTTAAAACCAGACTCTGCAATGCATTAGAAAATACACAACAGAGTGTTGTCACAGTGTGCTTGTGAGCACAGTACAATAGCCACAAGTCTTTTTTTCCAGCAACTACAATGACTACATAATAGTCCAAGAATTACTGTTCTTCCGAACAAATGAATTTTTCTTTTTTATTTAAGGCAATGTCCTATATATTATTAAAAAAAGTCAGCAATGCAGGTTCACTTGTGAGTAACATTTACTTCCAGTTTTCATCACAGGACAACACGCAGACCAAACATGCCAGAAAGGCAGCCCTAGTGCAGTGTTATAGCACTGTACCTGCTTTCTATACAAGCAAAGTACTTTGTGCAGCAAAATTATTTTGTCAAACTCAGGGGCAGCTGTGCTAGAGGGAAAACATTCTTTTAATAAAGTCACTGCTTAAAACATTTAATTGGATTAACATGAATTCAACGGTCTTAAATAGCTGAGATGTAATTAACTACGTATCTAACAGCTTGAAACAATAAAAACAACCTTTATTGACTATGTTTGTTAACCACTGTTTTTTCACCATACCCAAGTTAGTAAAAAGGCAATTTAGTACCAGCTGGTATGCGCAAGAGTTAGAATGAGGTAGTCAGATAATGAGAACACTGAGTTGTAGTTAACATTCATTAATTCATATGAAGAAACAAAAAGGAGTGCTTTTTTTTGCCAGCAGTAGTTTCTTTTGATGAGTAACAGACTGTGGAATTTTAATTTTCAGGACACCGTACACATATCTTTCAGTACAAGGACTCTCCAGCAGCGCATCCTGATCTGTTAGAAGTGATTTTTTTTTTTTTTTTTTTTTATTCTGATGACCAAAAGCCTTCTCAGTGTAAATGACCCCCAACATGTTCATTCTGAGCTATATCAAGGTCAGTTTTGTAATATGAAGCATCTTTCTTAGTACAAACTGAAAACAGTCAAGGTTTCTCTATCACTTTCAGAGTAGTTGTGATGCTAATTCCCATTCCATTCTCTTTACAAAATGAATATATGAAATATGTATTTCCATATATGTGTTGTCAGGCTTATTCCTGTAAAACAACAAAAGGCAGGATTTAACCACCTGTCAGAGACTAAATCCCTAAGATTTCCAAATATTAGCCGGGGATGAGCACAGAAGATGTAATGGAAAGCCCATCTTCTTCTCACATCAAGCATTTAGTTGGTGGATCTGCAGGGCTGACGGTTACGCAGAATATCTAGACACCACAGTAAATATGCTATAGACTTTCAGATATTTCTAAGGAGAGAAATAACTGATCCAGGCACCAATTTAGATGATGCAGATGCAAAATTTGTTTTGGGTTACAGAGGATTATATATGAGTTAGAAGTCACTGTGGACATGTGGTAATTACATACTGAAGTGGGGTCCCTGTGCTGTTGCTGCCCTGAACTGGCATGTAAATACACAAAGAGACTAAGAAGACAGACAGACTTAAACAGGAGTCACTAAAGCCAGTAAATCCTGCCTTTTAGCTGTTGTGTTTATACTGCCCTGTTCTGGCACAGAGCTTAGCCGGTGTAAATTCAGGACACTGCTCTGTGATGCATTTCTCTGCAGCAAGATGCCCTTAGTGTGCTTGCATTTCTCCTCTCTATCTGTAAAATACTTTTTGTTGTGATACAGCGAAGACTAATTCATATTATAGGGATCAGTGTTGTATTAATAGACAAATAACAATGTAGGTATCCCAGACCTATAAAAATCATTCTTCATAATTTCAGTGCAATAGCTAATACTGATATAATATAGCAGCTACGTGGTCTTTTGGCTGTGTACTGCAATAAAAAAAAAAGAATAGAAAACCCATTGTTAAAAGAAAGATGGAGCTTAGTATGACAGATTAAGAAATCTGGTAGAAATGGGATGGGGAATTCAATTATGGGTTCAACCCAATCAAGTATTAATAAGACACGACTCGGTGAAGTGCTGTGGAATACCATAAGATCCTACTGTTATGGTTGTTATCACTTCTTTTTAACATTTAGGTTTAATCTTAATGTTTACCATTCAGGTTCCCCAAATAAGAGAGAAGTCATACTAAACAGGTATTTAGGGATTTCTGTATAGTAGGTGATTATGCCATTCATAATCTTTTAAAAGATACCAACCACTTTTACTAGTTAGACAGAAGTTAGTAGTTTAAAAACATTTCTTTGGTGTTTAAAATTCAGTAGTTGCAACAGTTAGCATGACATACTGCTCTGGTTGTTTTATCACACTAATGCCTTATCTACTGACTTACATAAATTTAATACCCTGGGAAAAATTAGTATATTGTAAAGTATTCTGCTTTATCTGGCAAAAAGGAGGAAAACGGATTGGAGAAAGGGGCTCAGCATGACCAAGAACCACTTGCAATTCGTGGTCAATGTTAGGCTTTGCTGTTACCTCTATGCAGTGGCTTGACCAGTTGCCTGAAGAACCTCAATTTTTCACAGACAACATGCTAGCCTTGCTCAGCAGCAAGAGCAAAAATTTTTCTTTCAGACATGTTCAGCACACTGCATCAGCATGACGTGGGTATGGAACCTGCATGTCTCCACGATACAAACATTTCTTGCTCCTATTCTGCTGTGTGGGTGGAATTATTCAGTTAACCTGATTTTAGATATAAACCTGTATACCCTATGATCATCCTGGTGTACTTGGGTCCCGATTCAAAACTAAATTCAAATCTGCAGAATTGTTCCCATTGGCTCTGGCAGACTTTGGCTTATGCCTTTGCTAAGCATTCATAGGAGCTACCTGCTTCCCTCATTTGGTTTACAAAACAGAGCACATTTTGTTACAATGCTAGATAGTGCTGTGCAATGCACAAATAAGATATAGAGCGAACACTTTGAGCTAACCATAGGGGACAATAATTCTGTTCATGCTTCTCAGGTATTTTACCAACTATGCTCATATAGCATAATTAAAATTCAGGATCACAAAATTCCTAATGCAATCACTAAAATTTCAATATCCTATTTTGAAGTTGGATAGTTGCTTTAAATTCCAAAAGTATCTAACTTAAATCTATTCTGGCAAATGGTAGTGTCACAAACTCGAAATGCAGACGTGATTAACAGACAGATCACCAGCTAGTGATTTGAGTACCTCTATCGACTTCATCTACATACCTGATGTGTACTTGCCTACCTTTAATTGTGGGGGTTTTTTCCTCTCTTTTTAAGAGGGTTTATAATGAAACTGTGATATCAGTATACAGGTTATGTGACATCTACTTATCACACACTACAGTAAGTAATCTGCCATAATGCAGGATGGAAGACTGCCTGAATGCTGACCTGTTCTTTTCCAGTTTTACATGCAAAGAATGGATACAAGCCAAGAATTGCTTAATGTCTAAATTGATCACAGAATCACAGTATCGTCAGGGTTGGAAGGGACCTCTGGAGATCATCTAAGTCCAACCCCCCTGCCACAGCAGGGACACCTACAGCACATTGCACAGGACGGCGTCCAGGCGGGTTTTGCATGTCTCCAGTGTGGGAGCCTCCACAACCTCTCTGGGCAGCCTGTGCCAGTGCTCTGCCACCCTCAGAGTAAAGAAGTTCCTCCTCGTGTTTAAATGGAACTTCCTGTGCTAAAGTTTGTGCCCATTACCTCTAGTCCTATCACTGGGCACAACTGAAAAAAGACTCTTCTCATCTACCTGGCACCCTCCCCTTAAGTATTTATAAGTATTGATAAGATCCCCCCTCAGTCTTCTTTTTTCTAGACTAAAAAGACCCAAGTCCCTGAGCCTTTCCTCATAAGAAAGATGCTCCAATCCCCTGATCATCTTTGTAGCTCTCTGCTGGACCGTCTCCAGCACTTCCCTGTCCTTCTTGAACCGGGGAGCCCAGAACTGGACACAATACTCCAGATGCAGCCTCACCAGGGCAGAGTAGAGGGGGAGGATGACCTCCCTCGACCTGCTGGCCACACTCTTCTTGATGCACCCCAGGATGCCATTGGCCTTCTTGGCCACCAGGGCACATTGCTGGCTCATGGTCATCCTGTTGTCCACCAGGACTCCCAGGTCCCTTTCCACAGAGCTGCTCTCCAGGAGGTCAGTCCCCAACCTATACTGATGCATGGGGTTATTCCTCCCCAGATGCAGTACCCTACACTTGCCTTTGTTGAACTTCATCAGGTTTTTTTCTGCCCAACTCTCCAGCCTGTCCAGGTCACGCTGTATGGCAGCACAGCCTTCCAGCGTGTCAGCCACCCCTCCCAGTTTTGTATCATCAGCAAACTTGCTGACGGTACACTCCATCCCTTCATCCAGCTCACTCATGAATATATTGAACAGGACTGGACCCAGTACTGACCCCTGAGGGACACCACTGGTTACTGGCTTCCAACTGGACTCTGCACCACTAACCACAACCCTCTGAGCTCTATCTGTCAGCCACTGTTCAATCCACGTCACTGTCCATTCATCTAACCCACACTTCCTAAGCTTGCCTGTGAGGATGATGTGGGAGACAGTGTCAAAAGCCTTGCTGAAGTCAAGGTAGACAACATCCACTGCCCTCCCCTCATCCATCTATCCAGTCATGCCATCATAGAAGGCTATCAGATTAGTCAGACATGACTTCTCCTGGTGAATCCATGTTGACTACTTCTGATAACCTTATTTTCTTCCAGGTGCTTGGAGATGACACCCAGAACAAGCTGTTCCATCATCTTTCCAGGGATGGAGGTGAGGCTGACTGGCCTGTAGTTTCCCGGGTCATCCTTCTTGCCCTTTTTGAAGACTGGAGTGACACTGGCTTTCCTCCAGTCCTCAGGCACCTCACCTGTTCTCCAGGACCTTTCAAATATGATGGAGAGTGGCCCAGCAATGACTTTCGCCAGCTCCCTCAGCACTCGCGGGTGCATCCCATCAGGCCCCATGGACTCGTGGGTATCCAGTTTACTTAATTGTTCTCTAACTTGTTCCTCTTCAACCAAGGGAAAGTTTTCCTTCCTCCAGATTTCTCTGTTACTTGCAAAGTCTGGGACTCCCGAGAGCTGGCCTGAGCAGTGAAGACAGAAGCAAAGAAGGCATTCAGCAACTCTGCCTTCTCTGCATCATCCGTCACCACATATTGTATCACAGATAATTGTATCACACAATCACACAGAATCTCCTAGATTGGAAAAGACCTGTAAGATCATCTACTGCGATCATTAACCTAACACTGACCCACCACTAAACCATGTCCCTAAGCACTATATCTACACGACCCTTAAACACCTCCAGGGATGGAAACTCCACCACTGCCCTGGGTAACGCGTTTCAATGCCTGATGACCCTTTCAGTAAAGAAATTCTTCATAATATCCATTCTAAACTTCCCTTGGCACAACTTGAAGCCATTTTCTCTTGTTTTATCACCTGTTACTTGACAGAACAGGTCGACTCCCACCTCTCTGCAACCTCCTTTCAGATAGTTGTAGAGAGACTGCAATTATTCTAAAGGATATTTTATCATGGTACTTCATTTTAAAAGAACAGGTGAAAAGAAAAATACTCTGCAGGATATTTTCACACAATATTAATTTTTTTTTATTGAAAAGGTACAATTTAAAAAATAAAAGCAACTTAAATATTCTATATGCATATTTCAAGTTATCATAAACTAAATTTCAATATGTATTTAGAAAAGAAGGACCAGAGAAAATTCCTTTGCATTTAGGTGAGCTGAGAATTCAAAAACTTTGAATATGTTTAAACTTTCTTCTATTTAATTACACTTAACTCATCAATGTGATCCAAGCTATTAAGGAACCAAAGGTGCTTAGAGTTAAAAAGAGGAAAGTAGGAGAATTTATTAAGTCCTATATGGCATAAAAAGGTAAGACATTTCCAAGCAAGTGTAAATTTGTGCTCAGCAAGATTTTTTTTCTTGAAATTGAACGTAGTTTAACTTCAGGTGCTGTGTATTCCATATTCATCTGTTTATTTTGTGATTATCTATGGGAGTGAGACTCATTTACCTTCCAAAACTGCAATGAAAACTCCAATGGAACAAATGGTAAATTAAAACTCATACATGGAATATTTTTTTTCTGAAGTGTTATTAAAAGAAAGCTAGTCCACTGGAACTTTCCTATGAACATTTTAAAATAAACATTGTCCTACAGAAGAGAAACCAGATGATGTATTGATATCAAAGCAACAGATTTTCCACCTGAAATGTAAGCACATAGTATACACTGAGATTACTGAATTAATTTTACTGTTGCACCCCAAAACAGCAAAAAATACAACCTCTCTAAAAAATGTGGAAAACACTGTAAGCATGCAACAAAATTTTCTATCCCAATTTAGACTACAGATCTCAAGTTAAATGTATGTAACAGAAACATTTAATCAAAATGATATCACAAAGTACATACACTCTTCATTCAGCAATACGCCAAGGATTTGGTACACAATAGCTAGTGAGTCTTAACCACTGCATATAATTTTACTGACAACAAGAATCATTCATGTCTCTTGTACAAGTCAGAATTGGGTATACACCATCCTTTCCTCAGAAGAGATATAGACCTAAGTCCTGGGTTTAGGTAATATGATAAGTAAAGCCAAGTTCATCTCCTATGCAGTTCTACTGAAGTTATCATGAACTTTAAAGATATAGACATATACTTACACATATACACACATAAATAGCACAGTTCTTAATTTCTCTTACAAAGGTGCTATGTGAAGCAAGAGTTCTGGCCATTTAAGTTTTAAAATAGCCCTGTTTTGGTATTGTTTAACTTAACAAAATAAATAAGACTTTTATATTAGCAAATAGTTTATACACAGTCAGTATGAAGCTAAAAATATGTCAAATACACTATAGAAAACTCTCATCAAATTATATATTCAAAACACCTGAAAACCGAGGAAAGAACTACACCCTGTTATCAAAATCTATACAGAGAGCATGAGGTTGAAAATGTTAATCAAATGCTAATCTATCCATAATGCAAAAGGAAAATGGCTTCTAAGAAATATATAACTAGAGCAATAATTCCTTGGCCTGAAACACAGAGAAACATTACATTTACTAATAAATGTAATAATAATTGTAACTGTAGTAGGTAGTATATATTAATATACTTCATTTCTATGACGTTTTCAATTAACATCCTGTTTGTTACTACCATTTGATGATGCCTACAGCACCCTACCATCTCAAGTCATCTGTGATCTCCAAGTATTCATGTCCACAAGTGTTTCAGTTGGGTCAAAATACGAGACAAAAACACAAGCTTCTTTAAGAGGCTTGCATAAGCACGTGCTGGAGGAAATGTTCTTCCATACAAGCAGGGAGATACAATATATAGTCTCTCAAAAAGATCAGATCTTCCCTCTGTTAGTTTTAGTTAAACTACATTAATCAGCAAGAATTTTACTAAAGTCTAAACATCTAAGTTCTACACTAACTTCAGTGAAATTTGTCATGCTAACTTCAGTGTGGTAACGATCAGAATCTAGTATTTGCTATGAAGAAAATGAGGAAATTGCTTAAATATGTAAGGATTATCTACAATTCTTTATGTTAGAGTAACTTTTTACAGGTAACTGCAAAAACTTGTTAGTGATCAAGAGGAAAAAAGGCTTGCTCAAGCATCATTCTAATACACCCTATCTGATAATTATTAAATAATTCATACTTTGTCAGAAGTATTTATTCATATTGCCTTAACACCACCCATAGTGTTCTAGCACCTTACTAATAAAAACCAAGCCGAGTTACCAGTACAAAAAAGTTATATGAAGGAAAAAAATAAGCAGAGGAAGAAATTAACAAGATAACCTTCTACCTTGACCCTACAAACATTATTCACTTCAGGTTAGAAATCTGGATGGCTTGGCTGAAGACACTGACAACACTGCTATATGTAAATGTCCATAACACTGGAGACAAAATGACTCCACTGCTAGCGAGCACGTCTTGCAAGTCCTTGTTAGATTTCAGTGGTTGATAGATTACTCCTAAATTTTATCAGTGTTGCTAAATTATATGATCAAGCTCAAATCTTTGTTTTCCTAGGTACAATAAAAATACACAGTAAAACATGTCCCTGCTCCAACAACTTTACATGAGTAACAGATTACAGAGCTATGGAACCATTTTCCTGAAGTACACAGGAACATTTTTAAATGAAACAACCTTTTTAGAGACACTCATCTGGATCAAATCCCATATAGCTGTCAGAAGCTGTTGAATAGAAACCCTGAAGTAGTGTTCTTGGAAGGCTGGTAAAAGAAGGGTTGTGAATGTCATGTGAAAGTGACCCCAGATTTAGTCAACGTTAGTCTAACTATTAGACAGCTCTAACAATTGAGCAGCAGTAATGTTTGCCTGAAACACTCCTGCCGAGTCTCTTGACTTACTTATTTTTGCACAACTTGATATAAGCAAAAATAGCTCTAAGGGAGAAAGGACACAGAGCCAAATATTTTTGAGCTAGGAACCTCATAAATAGCCATCCCTGTAAGGAACTAAGGTGAACTCTGTCTACTTTATTGTTACAAGTAAAGCAAAACACCAAATAGGAGAGAGACTTTACATAGCATGCAGACTGGATTGGTGGAGCAGGTTGGGAAAGGTTTCTGCTTATCATATCTCATAAAATAACGCAAGGGGAGATGGAAACTTTACCTATTTGATTCTTTAATGTAAATTAATTCTTTTACTTGTCAAAATGATATCAAAACCCCAGTGGAAAGAACAGACTATTCTTTAAAAAAAGTAAACAAACAAGACAGCTTTGATTTGAAATGAAAACAAACAGCCACGAAAGGATAGGCTTTCATTATTTTGGAGACCTTGGCATTCTTGCAGATATATTCATGAATTAATCATTGAAAAACTTAAACTCAAATAAATCACACATTTTACAATGCCAATATTCTCTATAGAGTACTGCAAACGGTTATTATAGCATAGATCTTTAAACTCCTTGCATCAGGAATCCCTTTCACACACAGCTAACTGAAAGAAATCTGTGACATTAAAGTCCCTGTAATCTTGCAAAACCAGAGAAAATCGTCAGTAGACACTAGCAGTATGTTACCATGTATTAACAGTACTAAAATCTGTTAACAAAACTACTATACATACAGTAAACTGCAGGAGTTTTGGAATGCCATGCAGCTTTTAAGTTATTAGCACTAATTAGCCAAATCAAGAAAAGATCAGGAAACACATTAGAAGTGAAGACAAGTCTACCTGTATTGCTGTGTCAAAATTACATTTCCAAACAACCAATTAGTAAAGACGACCTTTCAGCCCAATAAGCCATATGTAAAGTGGGACGGCTTCATTACAGTGGCTCCCTAATTAAAATGTAAAGGCTGCTGATCATTGCATAATTAAACAACATGTCATGTGGTTTCATCTGGCAATTGCAAGCAGCTAGGCCTAAAATCATTAATGACTAAGACGTTACCTAAATGAGTCCAGAGACTATAGAACTACATTCTGTCAGAACAGAGAGCATCCTATGGTCATTATGGAGATAATATCCTCCAAAGGGACTGTTATGTACAAAATGTTGAAGTTCTCTCTCTCAAAATGACTTTGACTTTTTTATATTCAGTTTTCTTACTAATTAGCCTAAAAGAAAAAGGCTAGCAGGGCTAATTAACTTCCAGCTACTGTAATCTAAATATGAAGCTGCAGAACCAAAGATTTTCCCTGTGGATATTCTTAAAGTTTTTCATAAGTTAAAGCTCTGCTATTGAGAAATTATTTGTTAGGTAACCTTACGCCTTGACTGAGAATCCCTTGCGTGGCTTCTCACTTTACAGAACGCCTGAGGAGCAAAACCATTTGCAGCAATAGTTCTCTGCGTTCACTATACCACAGACAGTCCATTCAGCCTTCACTGATGATACGCAGAAATACTAAGAACCAAACAGTGAATTCGTAGTACAGTGAATTTACTGCAGCATTTTGAGAGTGGGAATTGTTTTGCAAAATAATAATGTCAGTCAAAATAAGAGCATATATTGTGAAAATATACACACCTCTCCATCTATACTTTCAGAGTTTATAAGTGTAATGGACAAAAGTAACATTAGTTAGTTTCTTTGAAAAGCAGAGTAGACAGGATCTTTTACAAGCAGCCAGAAACAGCATCTGTTCCACATCCCAATCAATACTTTACAGTTCATCTTCTGCTCTTCGTGCATCTCCCATGTGTATCCTTCACACACACCTTTACTGCAATAGGGAATTCAGATGCCTTCTTTTGATCACTTTGATGCTAGAACTCATTCAAGGGTTTTGCCATTTGAAAGTAAATAACACTGGATCTAATTGAACTTGAACGAAAACAACTTGGAAGAAAAATTAAGAAGTTCTTAGTGTTTGCCAGATTTGCAGATAATAAATAACTAAATTAATTTAGAGGAGAAAGAATAAAAAAAAACATAGCAACAACAAATACCTGAAAATAGCAAGCGGATAATGATCCAAAATGAAGGGTGAACATGTGATAAATGCAGTGCACATTTTATTTCTCAGCTCACAATACCTATTTCAAGTTGTCAGCCTCTCACCAAGGCTCAGTGAATGGGAAAAGAATCAGTTCAAGACTTCCACTTGAATTTCACTTTTGTTGCTTTCTCGTGTATGTACTATATGTACGTTTTTCTTGTTCCAGAACATCACAGACACTAGTCACAAAGTAAACCACCAAGATGAGCGCTAAAAGTGAGAGGACAACTCTGAAAAAAATATCTCTTCACAAACTTTGTAGTGGAAAACCACTTTAAGTGTTATTCCCAGCATTTTTCCTGTTCTCTCTCTCTCTAGCAATTCTGTGGGCTTACGCAGATGTGAAACTGATCCAGCTAAATAATTCACCTTCAACCAGCGTAAAGTATGTGAGAAAGACAAGAAATTGGCCAAATGCTTCTTACTGACTACAAGGCTTGTACTTCATACAAGCAATTTGGCTCAAAAATGCAAACAAGCGTTATTTCCATTGTAATTAGAATCATAGAATCCTAGAATAGTTTGGGTTGGAAGGGACCTTTAAAGGCCATGTAGTCCAACATCCCCTGCAATAAGCAGGGACATTTTCAACTAGATCAGGTTGCTCAGAGCCCCATCCAATCTCACCTTGAATGTTTCCAGGGATGGGGCATCTACCACTTCTCTGTGCAACCTGTTTCAGTGTTTCACCACCCTCATTGTAAAAAATTTTTTTCTTATATCTAGTCTAAATCTACCCTCTTTTAGTTTAAAGCCATTACGCTTCGTCCTATCACAACAGGCTCTGCTAAAAACTTTGTCCCCATCTTTCCTGATTCACAATGAAGTTTGCACACAGTTAAATTTGCCTCTTCTGAAAGAGGAAGCTCATGAAAAAAGGTCTTATTTGATTTCTCTCTACTGAGAAACAATTACATTCCCATGGATAAAATATAAAAGGATGACATATTTTTTATTTCCATAAAAGACAGCACTCAATAAAAGGATATATTCACAGTTGATCCTTTTGATTCAAAGAGAATACGCTTACAGTGAAATTGCCTAATTATTAATGTACTTCCACAAAATAGCTAGTGATTGCTCATGGATTCTCATTTGCATTCATGATCCACCATCAGGTCTGGACTTTCCCTTTTCCATTTTAAGATACAGTAAAAGGAGCCAAGAGTATATGGTTCAAGTAGACTATGCACCGGAGAACTTTAAACAGCAAAGGTTTTTAAAGAGCAGATCACTGCTGACTTGTTTAGTAAAAAAGACTTAATAGGGTTAACCCCACCATGGGGTTTACAAAGCATTCAGAATGCTAGTTACTCTGTTTCCTCTAAGATTATTTTTATGTTGTATATTCAAATTACTGTTTTACACGCACTATAAATGTGAAGTGTCAAATGCAATTTTTATAGCTGTATTAAGATCTTAATTTTAGAAATATAAGAACATTGGTTAATGTCCTCTATAGAACGCAAACACACATCTTTCATGCATCCATCTTTGCACAAGGAGTAACAAGTAGAAAATTATCCTTAGCCAAACTATTTTCTCTTGTTCTGACAGGGGTAATGACTTTGCCAATTTCTGTATCCTGTCATAAAACATAACATAGGGATGGTCCACAAACATGAGTAATTTGACAGGCCATCCTCCTCGCCACTCCTGAGTTCCTCTGTTGAAACTTTTTTCCTATGTTTTCTAATTAATAAGCAATGAAGACAATAGAGTTTCAGAAATTCCTGGAATTCCAACAGAGACTATCAGATCATTACTGTATAGTCATACACATTTGTTGTCCAAACACTCTTCTATATCATACAGATTTGCAGAGAAGGCTCAGAAGTAGAGAAGGGGCAGGGTATGTCACATAGCCAATCAAATCTTTTCTCTCCCCTGTCTATGATATGAAAGAACAGAAGTCTGCATGCACATGATCTAGGGATGGAAAATACGGATCTTTTAAGTCTTACAGTTGAATGAAGAAAGTATGAGGTAGGAGTACATACTTCCTCAGTCTGAGGATGGAGAAACATGTCAGAAAATCTCAAAATCTTTAAAATACAAGGGAAGAAGTTCAGTTAAGGCCAGGAGCATTCAAGGTTCTGAGAGTGATTTTTAAGTAGTTAGTCAATAGTTACAGAAAATTGCAGACCTGCCTAATAATACCAGTACATTTATTTATTACCATAGCACTGTCACCATCCCAATATTATGTCCATTACTAACCATAATACTTTTCAGATACATCTGTTAGTATTGTTACTTCATGATGCTGTGATACTTTCATGTTGTTGCTGTTGTGAAAGGTTCAAATGTTATTACTCATCATTCTTCATAAACAAATAAAATAATTCAAAGCTTCTCAAAGCAAAGGTTAAAAGGGGAAGAAAACAATAGCACTAAAGAAGAAGAAGAAGAAATATCTATTGCCACAACTACTGCATACCATTAATAATAAATTTTCAAAGGATAGCAACAGAGTAGGAATGAAGGAAAGAAGAGAAAGGGGGAGAGAGAGAGAGAGAGAGAATGACAGAGCATAAGGGGATGGAGAGAGAAGGACAAACTGTGAGAATTTACCTGGCAATTGCTGTGGTTCCAGAAGAAAAATAACTGGTCTGTGAGTTCAACAAACCATCAGATGTGCTTAGTTTGTAACAAATATATCTTATTATCACTCTCAGTCTCAAAGCACAGCTACAGTCTGATTCCTTAAAAGTCTGACTCGGTTTTGGAATTCTTTAGGTCATTCCCAGCATCAACCAAGACAGCAGCCATTATTTAACATGGAGTTAAATTCCAGACCAGTAAAATAAATTTGCATTTCATTTTAAATATTACAGTATGACCAGACAGGCTTTTTCTTCTTTATATTCACCTTTTTTTACCACAATTTACACTGAATTCTTCCTCCACTAGGAACAATCTGAGTGCTGACAACATTTCAATGAAACCCTGGCAGACAAGCCTGTCCTTTCCCTGTTCCATGCAACTACTCTAAGTTTTGAATGCATCAATCGTGCCACAGCTAATTCATGTTATCCTACAAATAGATTTAAAACTTTAAACATAAAACCATGGTGAACAGATAGATATGTGTCTTTTCTATACAACATTATTTGCTGTAGACCATATGATTTCTCATGCTTATTAAATGTACCTGAATAAAGTTTTCCTTCACTCATCTGCAGCAACTACATACACTTATATGTACTGCGCATACCTGACTTTGAAAGCAAATGTGTGCTACATGTCACTGTGTACATTTCATCACATAAATACATGCCTCTTCTCATTCTCATTAAAGCTATAGCAGATCAATTCCATTTAATGGACTTTTATAAGGAAAAGGTAGCAGCCCTTCTCTTCCTAACTATGATGACAGTAGTGAACCACACCACTAATAGGGTTGTGATACTCACCCAATGTGTGAAATCACTAAGCTGACTGGGAAGGGATCCTTCCAGATGGATTTCAGTCAAAGCACAAACTACTTTGTGTTCCCAAAAAAGCTCAGAATGGCAGACATGTTTCTGTATTTTTCTTCTGAGTGTCAAATGTTTGTTTCCTTGCTGTTTGTTCTTTTTCCCATGGTACACTAGAAAAACTGAAATTCTGGTATCCAAATAAGAACATAAATTTTGTCTCTAATACATAGCTTTCGAGAGAGCTAAGGAAGTTAGCCGTAAAACCTATAGTCTGTTATGTCCATTTCTTCCCCGCTATCACTCTTGTACAAGCTAACTCCACAGAACTGCTAAAACCCCCCAAATAGGAAAGATGAAAAATACATATATATAATTAAAAGCAAATGCAATAGAATTTCACCTGCCCCTCAGGGGTGGAGCAACCATACACGTTCTGCATTTATATCTCCCCTATTTGTATCTTTTCAGTCAGATTCCTAATAGCAGTCTGCATTTGTTGACTTTTCAAAAGGATTACTAAACAAAGTGTACCAACACGATGACTCTAGGCAGTATGACTTTATGGGACTTTACATTGGCAGGGCAGAGTCATGAGGAACAAGAAGAAAAACTCTGAATTTTTGAAGTATGGCCAAATCATTATCCCTTGTGGTGAAGTTTCAGACTCCCATAAGAAAGTAACTGTTTCAGAATCTAAACCTTCCCAAAGGCAGAGAAATCTACATAAAATCATTCCATTACTGGGAAACTGTTAGCACTGGCAACATTGCAAAACGTAAACAACAAATTACAGTGCATAATTTCTCTATAAAACTAAGAATTCTTAAAGCATATTGAATATAAAAAAGAGCCAGAAGGTAAATTTTCAAGAAATTTAGCAATAGCAATTCAAGCTTGTTCTGTGGAAGGGCTGCAGGGCTGATAGCATTTTTTTCTATCTACAGTCATTCTATCTAAAAGGTCGGAGTCACTGATCTAGAATTTGTTCTCAGTTAAACCTGGACAAACCCATTGCTGTCCAAGCACAAGATACAGTAATCAACAAAGACTTCCTTTATACCTGGATTCCGGACAATGTATTTAGGGTAAATACTCTAAGTACTTTGCATTTTTCCATCAACCTTTCTCAAACGTTATCACAGAAAACAAATCTTATTATATGCAGTACATAAGAAAATAATTGACTGTTAGATGGTTAAGTAAATGGGCACTTCACAACACTGCAATATATTCTTAACAATTCTTTTTCTGAAATCAGTGTGTTGCAGTTTGGGCCAGACTGGCTGCTGAAACGAATGACAGATGCTCTCTGACCTCTCTCCTATCAGAGAAGGGAGAGCGTCTCCCTTCCAGGAGAGTAGGGAGACAGAGAAAGAGACTTATGAGTTTAGAAGAAACTAAACTACTTTAATGAAATATTAATACTAAAATAAAAAGAAAATAATGAAATATATACAATATATACAAAACCAGTATCGAGCTCCCAGGATGATGATCATGTCATCAGCGGGCACTGGGAAAGTCCCAGATTGGACTCAGCGATGGACGGGAACTGGATTCTGGATCTGGACACAGGAATGCACAGATTGAGATCAAAGGCAGACAAACAGACAGAGTCCTCCTCAGATGCGAGCCACTGAAGAAGGAGCTGACCCTTTGATCTCTCAGCTTTTATACTGAGCATGATGCAGATGAGATGCAATACCCCGTTGGTCAGTTTTGGGTCACCTGTCCTGTCCCCTCCTCCCCGCAGGTGTGACCCGTCTATGCTTTTCCGCTCTGACCCTCCAACAGGGCAAATAACAAAGTTAGTTAGCCTTGGTTGTTATAGCAATAAGTATAAGCGAGAGCCTCTCTGCATAACATGCCTTGGCATAACTTAGAAACAATCAGGTCTTACCACTCTGGGAGCAAACAGTGTCTGGACAATATGTCGTTAATTTCAGCCAGTTCAGTTAGAAGAGGCTTAGCTGCAAAGTAAAATTACTCAACAGAAAATTGGTTCTGTTTTACCTCAAAACAGGACACAGTCAAAAAGAGTGCACAGTTACCAACTCTTGTGAGACCACAGATTATATAGAGATGCCATTTCTGTGGATTTTGGTTAAGGAATAACAAAAATAAAAAATTAAAAACCTTTCTGCAGCACACCTAACAGGCAATCTCATAAAGTCAAGAGTTTGTAAGTAAATGGCAGAAGAAAATTTTAGCGTAAAACATCTGCAACAAGAAGAACATGAGTGGGGATACTTCCTCATCCTTACATGTAATTCTTTGCCACCTCAATCATATCTTGAATGCTGGCTGAAAATATAACAGATATGCATTTAATTGCGCCCCATTAAAATATGAAATATTAGATATAAATGTTCACACAAAACTTCCAGCATTTCAACACATTAAAATATCAGGATAATTCTAATGTACATGCAGATTTTATGCTATTCTTATCCCATTGGCTTTATGGGTTTGTAATTTTTTGCATAGCAACAGTTATAATAAAAACATTTAATGACAACACTAGGGAGAGAGGACAGAGAAAATCCTGAATTTTACTATGTACGATGAATATCCTTTACCCCTGAAAAATACCATTCATCATAGTATTTTCTCACCAGTCCTACCAATGTAATCTCCTATCATTTCCTTTTGGTATTCAGATTAGCTATTCAGAAGAGAGTTGTATTGACACTGTCAGATGTCTAAACAGAATGATTTCAGATCACTTTGGTAACATTATTTACTAAAAAATTAATTGCACCATTTCAGAGGATCAAATAAAACAGAACTCGGTTCTGTATCATACCTCTTTATGTACAGTGTCCCAAAGCATTTTGTAATACTTTGTCAGTATCTTACTGACATCACAGTAAGTACAGGAAAATGTGGCAGCCAGAATGGTCTCAGCAAAAGCTCAGATATATTCACAGGCAATAGAAATTCTTTTATTGAGAAGACTCGTGCCCAGGAACCCAGAGTTCATTTCTGTTCTTTCGCACAAGAAAGACCTGAGACAAATTTTTCTTCAAAATAAGGATTCTCCTAGAGTCTTCACATCAGATGCGTTAACTGGTTTCAGTTAGAAGACACATTATTTCACACCACCAAAGAGAAGCAAATGGAAGGCTGAACAAAATTGTGATGAAAATAGTACTAAAATATAGGGATTCTGAAGAAACAGTGTAACCTACACTGTTTTGCTGATACCATTATGTCTTCTGGAGTCTGAAAAAAACCACATAACCCTGCTGATGTTATTATAGATGATAAAATTCCCAGTGCAGACTCAGTTTAATTTACATCAGTCAGCAAAATGAGAAATGCACGGTGATCTATATATTTATGTATATATACATATATTGCTAGCATGCGTTACATCACAGCTATGACATAGGAAACACTGGAATGTAACTGGCAGAAGTGAAATAACAGAATTGAGACAGTCACACTGGAATCATTCATTCAAGCACTTGCATAATTCTTGAGGAGACAAATATAGCCACAAATTTTTGGAAGGGGGAATGTTTTAGATATAGTCGTATGTTTATCTTCCCTGAAAAAATCAAGATCCACAAAGTTTTAGCCTCAGAGATGTGTACTTAGCTGCCACTTCTGTGGAATTAGGATCTTCACTCCTTCTGCTCACATTCCTTCTGTCTTCTACTCCCACTCCATCTACAGATCACTCAAATTGCTGTTTTTATTTCATCTGAATTGACTGCTCTTTATTGTCTGACCTCACAGCAAGTTGGTTTTATCTGTGACTGAAGACATTTTCATTGCCAGCTCCAACCAGGTTCTTGAATGTAGTGACATTACTTTTGTAGCACAGGATGGACAACCAAGAGAATTACCATGGTTTAACATTGTTATCTCTACATAAAATATCAAACTCTAGCATGTAATGAAATTAACATCACTTAGTGCAGTGCACCCACTAAGGGTCACAAACAGTACTCTAAGATCTAATGGGAGCCTTCTGTTATGTCAGTACTGTCCAAATCATTATTTGGTTTTTTTGCTAGTACCATGTATCTTCACTTCAGTCCTGCATCTAAACTTAATTACTTGGCTTCCCCCAGGGCTGCAAACTGAGGCAGCTTCAAAATGAGAGTGGTTTATATTAAATATATTTTAATTACCATCTTCTGCATCCATAACAGTAAAGGTGGTTCTGTTAATCAAGGGGAATGAATTTTCCTTCATTCAGATCAGTAGTGAGTCCATTTTGGACTTTTACAGGGAGAAATACCTGTTCACAATTTTTTAAAATAAAATATATAACTGCTTTCTTTAAAGTGATGAACATCCATGGAAACTGGGAATCATACCTCTGTAAACAAAAGTTGCACCCAGATTTTCAACTGTCTCCTGGCTGGTTACATTGTTATTACAAAGTAAGAGTTATTAATTCATTCTGATCTGCAGAAATTCAAGCTTCTGTGCAGAGGACTACAGTTAAAGCTGAAAAAGGGTACTGTGCTTATTCTTTCAGGTTTTATTTCCAAACTCATTTCACATTTATTTAAATTCTTCAATGTACCTAAAGACATACCTATGACTTATTTGGCTCCAACTGAAGAACCAGAACAACATCCCATACTTTAGCTGAATGAAACCCGTCAAGCTTGAGTTCAAATTCATCCTAGCTATCTCAACAAGCAAAATAATTCCTAAATATCAATTTCAAGTTTTTGCAGCCAAAAAAAGAAATCAAATGGACCTTTATAATGTCATGAAGGTACAGAAGAATGAGTACAAAAATCTGTGAAGTCCAGAACGCTTTAAATAGTGCTGTTTGCTATAAGGCATGACAACACCAGAGAATATTGAGAGAGGGATTCTACTGGTCACTTTTCAAATATGCTGGACTAGAGAAGACCAAAGCAGATTTTGTTGTGCTCAATTTAGTGCTCAATGTAAAGCAATTAGTACTTTAACAGAACATTCAAACTTCTTTTTTTTTTGAGACATGGAAAAATATTGTTTGGAGGAAGACAATTGCTTAATTATTTGTGGGGTTTTTTTAAACAAATATCTGCACTCGTTGCACCTCTCAAGACTGCTGTGCAGCCTTAGCACTATGTTTCTATCCTTATTTGTAATATTATATGTTAGACTTAGGCCTGATCTTGAGGGAATTACAGGTCACATAATACTGTAACTCAGAAATCACTACTCCTAAGTAATACAGTTTAAAAAAAAATTAAAGAGAGAAAACTAACTAATCCAAGGTTAAAAATGTCAACCAAAAAGGAAAGAAGGTAAAGGAAGAAACAGTGGGGATGATTATTTAAAAATTAAAAGTAGCATCTCCCCAGAGATGGTGAAAGCAGGAAGGACAGCATCATTTCGCTTCTTCTGTACATTTTAAAATAAAACAATCATCCTGTAGGCGTATTTTGGGAACACTCCAACACTCCATTGGCTAAAAAAGCTATAGGCAGCTAATGGGTAAGATGCTTAGGAAGTCTAAAACAATTCTGAAAATGACCACAGGCAGAGCTTAAGTCACCTGTACTTTTTATATATACTTTAGCCAACTCTAAACTTCATTTTCTCCAGCCCTGTATGACAATTAACTGGGGGGGTTGAGGCTTGTATATTAACTATCTAAATAGTTTTGTTATTTCAGGATAAACTCATTTTTCCTCAGTCAGTTGGGTGATTTTGACTTTTCCTTTTTTAAATAAGGCCTCAGCATTAGAACAAGTACATTAAAAGCAGTAGGGAAAGACAGAAAATTCTTCTCAAACTATTCAGGTCATGGTCCTTTTAGGAAGCTTTCAGATTATATAACTCCATCTCTTTTGGTATTCTAGAACAACACTGGAAAAAAAGAACCAGACCCAAAATTTCCTACACCTTCTGACAATCAGTAATAGGACACTTAGAATATGACTCAAAGTCCATTGAAATCAATGGCAGTCTTCCTAAAGTTGTAATGTTTGTCTTGATGCTCTTCAGTTACTCATCCAATACAAATAAATCAAAGAACAAAAAACAAACTTTACAATCTTTGTTTAGGAAGATGCTGTCTGTACACTTATACTATTTTCAGGCCAGCTACCACCATGTTGACCAAACATTTAATTTGAAGGATCATATATACAGCTGATTCTTTCAGTTTTGAGCAAGCTGACTGTTCCAAAAAGTCTTGCTGAAGTGCATGGAGACTGGAAGCTCTTTAGACAGCACTGAGACAAGATTAAACTTTGACATTTCAAATATCATTCTTAAAAATGTGTACTAAATTCAGTGGCTAATTGGATTTCAAGTTTGCTGATTACATTTAAACTACAAGCCTGACTACGCAGTTACCCTAGATACCATAAGGTTACCTAAAGTAAATCCACAAACTACAGTGCTCCTGTTCTCCTGATAATATGGTTAGAGGTCTCTGCACACCACTAAGTAATGAAGAACTTTCTCTTACAGAAAATTGCTGCTGAACAATGACATCTGCTGATACTGCAGCCTGTTACACATCTTATTAGAAACACCCTATTCTCTCCCACATTCTTATCCCCACAGTATCCTGCAGAGTAACTTCAGCGCATCTAAGAAAGGGTAAAAGCTTTGGGTTAATAATTCATTCTGAATAGTCTACATTTTCATGCAGTGTGTATCCAGGTGATACTATGCTTAATATAAATTCAAAATGTCAGCTTGGAAAAAAAAAAAAAAAGGCATTTTTGCCTTTGTTTTAAGTATGAAGCCTGGAATAATTTATTCATGGTACCACAATAAACTGTCAGATATCTTGACAACTAAAAATGAAGCGTACTGCACTCCTTGGAAATACCCAGAAATATTTTTTTGTGTTACAAAAAGAATAGAGGTAAAAGACAACACATTGAAACCCACAGCCAGACTCCACATGCACAGAAACTTCATTCAGATGCCATTGCATTAGGATCTGTAGAGCCCTTAAGTCATAACAACCTATCAGAAAAAATCACCTGAAGTGATTTCAGCATATCTAAGAATGTTCAACTGTCCTTTTGAAGCAGTAATTCAAGTATTTAAACTCAGAAAAAAAAATCTTGATGGAAAATACAAGGAAAAAAGCATGTTAGTGGAAGAGAAACTGCCTTAATTGGGTAGTTAAGAGTATTTGATAGGATTATAAAAAGGCAAAACTGTCAGAATGCAATTATTCTCCTGGCCACTGGCCAAAGCAGTGCAGATTTTAGAGGAGAGAATAAACCACCACAATTAGTACAGTGTCTCCCACACAAGATAATTTCGAAACAGTTTTCAGCATTTCACTTTTATTTGAATACAAGGTAATTTTCACTCACTTTATAGTTTCCCACTGAATTTCTTCATCATTTCAGGTTTTGCCAATAAAAGGCAATATGCCCCAATTAAAAGCCACTGATAGCCACCGGCACCAACATTTTTCTAGTGTGGACAAGCAAATATTATAATTGTACCGGAAGAATTTATTCTTGTTTGAATCATGCAGCTCATACAAAGTATCAACCGGAAGCTGCATCAGTTCAGGTACACCAATGACTCAGCTGCAGTTGGAGCAAATGTCCACCACAGAAAAGCTTTGGAATGATTAGAGGTAACGGGTCAGCAGCAGCTCCCTGCTGTGAGACTTTTATTCATTTTCAGCTACCAAAGTGCCTCTCTTCTCCACATGAGCCACAACTTTCTTTTTCTCCAAACTTTAACCAGCGATTTTTAAAGGATAACCACTCTTCTGACCTAAAAAAGCCTGCTGTAAGTAAGGAGAAACTCGTCGGGAAGGGAAAATAGAATGAAGATCCCAATACCTGCCCAGCGCTGCCAAGACTGGTTTTATTTTCAAAAAAGAAAACACTTCCATTACTTGATATAAACCCTGCAAAGTGTCAGAATTACTATCCAACCAGCAGAAAGAGGACATTTCCACGTAGTAAAATTAAGAGTCTCATGAAATACCTTCACGTCTGCTGCCTCTGACAAGTAAGGAAGCTTCCCCCCGCAGGTGGCAAATTTATTTCTAAGTATTCTGTGATTACAACTTCTATACCAAAAGGGCACAAAGGAACACATGAGAAAAATGAGGTTGTATATTCACATATCAGGGCTTAGAGCTAAGTTTCACTTGACCCTAGCCTTTAAATGGCTATGAATAGTTTGTTAATTTGTTGATTTATATTTATATATTTAAATCTTATTTATATTATGTATATATTGCACATATATGTCTTATCCACAGCAGACATCGCATATCATGCAGACAGTTTGCTCATTGTTCTCTCAACTTTTTTCATTTGATCAAAGAAAAAACGTACCTGAATTAAGAAAGAGGCTTCAGAGGTATGTTTTTGATACTATCTGCCATTTGTTACAATCCAACGCATTCTGAGAGAGGACATGAGGGATGGAAATATTCCTCTTTCCATTCCCTTCCCTCCTACTACCAACACAACTTTCTCAATCAACATGAGAAAGACACATTGACAGCAAGAGAAGTAGCAACTATGTTAGCAGCATTTCTGTTGGGTCCACATGACAACTTCTTTCAAGCAGACGAAATACATGGCATTCCTGTATTTCTCTTGATCCTTATAGTCAAGGCAGCACTTCCTTAGTAGAAGGAGGCATCCAAGATAGTCATTTCAGAAGAAATAGTATCTGTCTTGTGAAGAGTCCCTGGATTTTGTCCTATGTTTTTCATTGTAACTGCACATTAAATATTAATACCTGCAAATATGACAGACAAAAAAGCCTCTTGACTTATCCTGACGATGGTTGCAAAGTAGGAACCATGGCATTTTGCAGTATATACCTCTCATCTGAACCACTTCCAGCAGTAGACTAATGCTTTTAAGCAACATGTAGTGTCCTTGTATTTTCTGTCCCTTATTGGAGATTTTCAATTTCCCAATTGGGATTTCCAAACACAACAGTTCTGATAATACTATCAGATATCCAGAATTCTGGGGAAAATAGCTGCTGTACAAAAATGGATCATCTCTTTATTGTATGTTCATTAGTCAAATACACATGCTCATGACATGCAGAAACATTTCTATCTTTTCAAATCTCAAAAGGTATTCTAACAACTGATCAATATGCAAAGTAACAGTTTATGCAAAGCAGCAGGTTATTATCATTAGCCAAAGAATTTGCCTTTGATCCAAGTGGAAGTTACCATACCTTGATGCTCCAACACTGTGAGGAGGATTACCATTCTTAGGATTTGGCATCTATTACAAACATTTAATTTGATATGGTGTGTTACAATATGAGTAACAGCTTAGTACAATACATTTTCTTCGTTCACCAACAACCAGCACACCTTTCACTCTTCACACAGCTCTTCTGTTCTCAAATACAGCAGCCCAGACTATTAAAAAATAAATTAATCTTTTTAAATGTCACATGTGTGACATTAAAAAAAAAAGAGTACTTCCTTTCTTCTTTCCTTTTTCCATAAGTATCACTAGAATAATTTCTTCCTCCTTAACTCACATTTAAGCACATTCCACTCAACATAGCTGTAGCATATGAAACTAGCATAAATGATGGTATCTTCAATTCTTACTACTACATCTTCATTATCTAAAATAATTCAAACTTTAAGGAAATTACAAAGTATATCTATGCAACGCAGGCTGCAGGAAGATTTTCAAAATTATCCTTCTAAGACTGTAAGGAATCTAATTACTCTGATAGTCCATCATTGTCTATTGTGGGTCGTGAGAGACAGCTGGTGCCATTGGATTCATAATATTCTACCCATCTCTTGCCTATACTGGCCCGCAAGGGCTAAGCTAATCCACTAACTGTTTTTTTGTTGTGAGCAATCTCGGCCAAAAGACAACTTCTGCTAAATGAACTGCTGAAGATTCAAATACCAGCACAAATTACAGATACTGGCAGCCTCTTTAGTTGTTAAACAATTACTCTAAAATTAGAAGCAAGACTAAAACTACCATCAAGTAGCACTTAGTGTTATGAAGACCAAATATAGTGATCATGGGTGGTCCTGCCATGCAAATTATGTAATTACACATATATTTTCTACATAAGCTTTCATGTGAAGGGCCTATAAATGGTTTGGTTTCCTACAGCTGCATGACTTAACATTTTTTTCCTCCCAAAACATTAAATCTATGCTGAAAAATGTATTTTAGAATCTTACCAAACATTAGTACTCTTCCAAAATAGCATTACATAACTTTTATTTCTATTCAAGTTTTTCTGCTGACTTGCACATACTTCATAAATACCGACAAATATTTTTACATTATCATTGCTATGATAACAATAGGTCCCAATATAAAAATATAGTAAGGCCTGAGATGGGGGAGATTCAGTGTTCTGGTCTTACTGACGGTCATAGCCTGAATCACTCTACATGAATAATCATAACCTGAAACCAAAATGTACTTTATGAAATCAGCATATTCCTCAAAGCCCACACCCTACCCAAACATATTTGATGAATCAGCACTTCCTCACCATGGAGAAAAAGATTAAGTACTCATAGGATACGCAATTACAAAGTATATTCTCTTTCTTGCTTGAAGAGCATGGAGAGTAATAAACTTGCTATAAATTTGTTCTTCAATTACAAACCAAAAAGCAACATAAACATTTAATGCAAATTAAAAACCAGTGCATTAAAATAATAAAGTTAAAAGAAAACTGTTTCACTTACTAAAAAATAATGAGGTTTTATAAATAACAGATACATATACAGTATAAGTGAATGGCAACGGATACAAAACCAATTTATTTACATGCTACTAGTTGTTAAATCACCTTTAAATTGTGTTTAAAATTTAATTTTAAAATGCTTTCCTGATCACAGTTACTTAAAAAATAAATATTATTAATATGAATACCTTGTTTGCTTTGTTTTCACATTTTATAAAGTTCCTATGCATTTAGACATTTCAGGATTTATATTTACTGGTTTGAAATCTATGTGAAGGACTGAACATCCTATGAATTACAAAAATTGACTAACACATCAAACAAACAAAAAATGTTTGTCCTGTTTAAAAGACATAATCAGAGGATAAAGTACTAAGCGCAGACAATAAGTAAATTAGATTTATGTTTTGCATGTAAAGATCACTGATATCAAGTGTTCACTTGTCTCAATTTATCTTAAGCAGAAGTGAGGATAATGGCACTTACAAAAGAGTCTAGAAATGATAAATTACATCTTATTGTATGAAGTCAAAGGTTAAACTTATTATTGCTCACCATAGGCCAACCTTAACCCCAGGATTAATGCCATAAACAAAAAAGAAAATGCAGTTTGCACACATAATGCATTGGGATAATGTCTCTGAAGAATTAAAAAAGTGAAACGATGCCCCCTACTGCTTCTAGAAAATGTTTCTGTATAAATAGGGTCTTTTGGTTCAAAGGGAAATTATCACATAAAACCAATGAACATGTATTTTCAAACTAACCAGTGCTCATTAGCATGACATATGCCAAGGACAATTTATTTCTTCCCTGGCTTTTAATTAAAATGTATGAAGGGCCTTGCCTTTTAGAGGAAACTCTCAGGAACCTAAACAGCTAGAGTATATATATAATCTAAGTTTCCAGAAGTTACATATTTGGGTAAAGAAAGTATGAAGATTTGATTCAGTATTTTTTTCTTTATGTATATCTGAATACACCAAATTTCAAATAATAACTTTTATATAGTAATGATATTTTTCAAATAGTAAAGTTGATAGGATTGATTTTGCTGTCAGCTGGCAAGTTGACACAATTCATTAACAGCTAACAGATCACACAGTGCCTTTGAGTTGTGGAAGACCACAGTTCAATTCCCAACTCAGTTGTTTAGTTCTGGTATCACAGCTACTGTTGTAATGAATTTCTTGATGGGCAGGTAAAGCAACGGGATTATTGTTTGCAATACTTTTCAGGGAAAGAGAGAGCTCAAATACAGAAGAGGCATTACCAAAGTCTCTTTTATTTGTTCTGCTTTTAAGTGACATAGACTTAATGATATCAATACTGTTAACTAACAATTCCACCAGTGTAAGAGAAAAATAACCCCCAAATTCTTAAAAGTATTTGGACAGATTGAACTTCTCTATTTCAAAGTAAACTAGTTAACATAAATATCTATTGGGTACATTATTGCCTTTGATGATCCAATCTTCAGCACCCTTGAGACAATTGTTAAAAATATCAAATCTTACATTTGATATCACCTATCTTTGTTCAAGAATTGCAGGGTAAAATGGCTACAGTTCACAAGTGTTTATGGCACAAAAATAAACAAAATTAAATCAGTAAGCAAAGTTATTGAGCTGACATGAATAGGCATACTTTTTTACTACAAAGTCTTATTTTATCACAAATCCTGCCATGTGTTCTGATGTTATTTAGACAGTACTACTATGACCTTAACACTGGTCATTTTCAACTGAAAGCACAATGAAGCACTGATACAAGAGGACCAGATTTTATCTGATTCTTACACAGATGCTCCTGCAGTAGAGTGTGAGAAACCAAAAAACTTTTTCATTCATTGTCAAAGTGAAAGAAACTGAAATTGCAGCACCCATATTTTGAAAAACATTTGGACAGAACCAATTCTGGTAATTTATGGGAACTTTACAATTCATCAGCAATAGGAAAAAAAAAATCGTGATAGTTTAAAAATTAACCTGACAACTGGCTTGGTGATGAGGTTTAGCAAAATACAAATTCTATTCAAACTTGAAAGATTGTATGCCATATTCATACATATCATGTTCCTTCAAGAGCATATTTTCTAAATAAGATCAGAAATCAGAATTTGTCCCAGCTTAATTATTTTTTCTGTTGACAGTTTCTGCCAAAAGTTTAGCCCTCCTAGCCCTAGGTGAATAACACTAGTTCAAGGGATTACAATGTAACTATCCTCTTCCAGTCCTCACCTAATATAGATCACTATGGGTTGGTTAAGTAGACTTAGAAATATATACATATTTAAATAAATATAAAATGGTTTTAGTCATAGGAGATTATTTTAAACCACTTAAGAGTAGACATTGACCAGGCAGGGAACTCCAATAATTACATTTTATTTCCATGGCAAAATTGCATTTCACTGTGCTGAAATGCAACTGAAGATAGTCCTGATTAATATGTATTTCTACATGTGTGATAAAAGTGTTGGTTTAGGATTTAATAGTCTGGAGATTACTGGAGACTGAAAGGACATCAGTATGAAAAAGTGGACAAAATGAATGACAGAAGTTTCAAAAATTTCATCTGTCATATAAAGCAAATTACCTCCAAGTTATTTTTCCTAGATGTTGATGTAGGAGTCGCTATCATAAAACAAAACTTAAAGCTGATTTCTATTACTTCTAGTGGAATAAGTTGAAATGGGATGGTATCTTCCTGAAAATGTTTTACTGTTTTTCTACCACTGTGAATGCAAGCCCATAAAAGGAGGCGTCCCATTTATCTAAATATGCTTTCTAAATGCTAAGGGGTTAAAGCAATTTCCAGAGGTCTCTGTCTAGAAAAAGCCCTCCATTGATATTTAATTGAACTGCCTTTGCTCTGAAGCATGCAGTAATATATACTGGAATCAAATGTAACCGCATCATTGTCCTTTATATAAAGAAAGTCCACTTAATTTGTTTTTTTCACCACTATTACACAAGCCTAGCATACCCAGGTGGTATAAGTAAAATTTAATTGAAATTGGTGGAAATATTCTGATTACAACAGCTGATGATTAATCCCACAGATTTTAGTATGATTTTATTACACCCTATTCTCACAGAAAGTCTGTGAGCCTGATTTTTGACTGCAGTGTTTTCATATAGATCTCTCAAGTTAAAACATAAATATATCAGAAACATTTTCACACACTTCAACCCAGTAGAAGTCATTGTATAGAGTGACAGATGCTGGAAGTCTGACCTGGCATACTGTCCATACACAGAAGTTTAAAAAACATGGTATGTTCAGAGGGAAAAAAAATACTCTTCTTTAATTGAAGAAAAAAATATCGTTCTGTACAAGAAAATGTTATCCAAACATTACCATTCTTTTTTTAGACATTAAAATAAAATTAAAATTTAGGACCAGATTCTGGAAAACCTTGCTAAAGTAAATCAGCACCCATGCAAAAGTCCAGCCAGTAGGATAACTTTATTCAATTGAAGACTATATTGCATAGCCAGATAGTTACTTCTTTTTACACCTGTAACGTTACCTTATGATCTAATAGTTTTCGATGACAATTTGTTCAATTAATTTTCCTCTCTTGTTTGTTGTTACTACTTGACTTTTGGTATTCGATTTAAATAGGACTATTACAATTTTATCTCTTCCTGTACATCCGATTGTCCATACCGATTACATATGTCCCCAACATACTATCCCATTTCACTGCTCTCCACTCATTCAGATGAAAAACATTTAGTCAGTTTAGCAGTCTCATCGAAGTCAATGGGACCCTACATAAAGATGAATAACATTCATTTCTATTGGTCTTAACCTTATAGCAGTTAGATTTTGTGTAAGCTATCTGCAAACTGATATCATTTAGAAATGAAAGTTATTACACCTATTCTCATCCTGCTTTGCACAAATATAAATAGCAGAACAAAAAGCAAATCACCTGCAGTTTGGTTTACTACACGCTGCATCTCTTAAAAGGATTAAAAAGCCAATATAAACACATCTTTCAAGCTTATTGCACCCTTTGTACCTTTCAACTATTGGTGCCATTTTCCACCAACTCTTTTATACTGTACTAAACCTCCCAGAACAAACAGAAATCAGTTGTGAGGTCCTATTCTATCAGCAGTCAGCTACCAAACAGGTACAGTACATACAAGAACATTGCTCAGTAACTACAGCTAGAGCTATACAAAAAGGTTTTAAATTCCTGTAGTCGGACTAGGAGCAAAATATGTGTTTATGCAAACTTAAAAAAAGAAAGAAAAAGAACTCTTAGCTGCAAAAGTCATAAAACCTTAATGGTGCTCGAGTCTAAGTCTACCTTTTGATAAACCGTAAGAAAAATTACTTGAAAAAACTTTATAAAATCCCTAGTAACAAGATTAGCAAGACTACTGCCTTAATTTTTGCAGTTGCAGAAACTTTGATAAAGTACACCAACTTTAAATGAACTTACAGAGTCGTAATTGAGCATGGTACACTTTTTGCAGCATTTCAGCTGAAGCTGGGCTATGTATTCCTGAGAGAGAGCTGCATGATGGTGACACCCCTTCAAATACCACTTGTCATTTCTGCAAGTAATTCAGTAGTGTTCAATCCCCTCTCACAAAAAAGATTACACTCTTATGTTATCATTTGTTTTGTCAGTCATTCAAGTGAAGCTACAATGTTTAAATACACAGCAGGTACACAGTGTGGAACCTTTAAAGTGACTGGTAATAATACAGCTAAATATTTACATTTAAAAAATAACACAGCCTTCTGGAACGTTTCCCAGGCTAAGTAACAGTCTTTGCCAATACACCTGCAGCTTTTTGTAACTAATTAAGAAACTTGAGCAAACACACTCTAAAAGGCTCAAAAACCAAATGCAGACTCCATTACATAACGAGAAAAATATTACACACACTCAGCAACTGATGCATGTATAATTGCAATGCTTATGTCTTTTCTTCCTTTTATAATGATTCAATTATTTACAACAGATTATTTTAAAAGAAATTTGAAATAAAGAAAAGTAATTAATTCTAAAATTAAGGAACAGAATAAGTTTCATTAATAGAAACTACTAATAACAGAATCTATACCTTGGATTATTTTCAAAAAGTTTGCCTCTTGATACTAAAGAAATAAAACCAAAGCTTTGATCTGTGAGTTCACTAAGACGTCAGCATTGCAATAAGGTCTCCAAAAGGGAAACCTTCTTAATCACAAGTGTCACCACAGCTTCAAGCAAATATAAGCATCTCTCACTGCATAACTGGAGATTTGAATAAGATAGAGAAGTTTGTCTATATAAAGCATTGTGAAGTCATTTTATTTCAAACCATTTTGGGCTTTTTTGTTTTGTAGTTCTGTAAACAAAAAAACATTAATTAAAGCATATACCAAAATCTCCTAATGAGAGCTTGATACAAACAGAGGCAGTCTTAAGTTTTAGGATTATATTACACACAAAGATTTGAGAGCTGCAGCCAAGGCTTCTTTTGCCTTCTGAAATATACAGAATTTGTTTGAGGTATCACTTTTAGAAAAAAAATATGCAACTAATAGTGTTATGAGTACAAGTTAAAGTTTCTGCGATTCAAATTCATGCAGGATACTTTCTATACCATCATATTTTAGATCCCCATCCTGCAAACATTTAAACATATATTTAAATTTATGCATGTGAATAACCTCACTGAAGACCATAATCCTAATAATGAGGATCAGAGCAACATCTATAAAGTGCATCATCATAGACTGCATAGCTTATTTAACCAACACGGATCTGAAAGACAACTTTAATATTCAGTTTCCATGTTGCTTTAACTAGCACAGCTCCTATTTCAAGTATGCAACTCAAGCCCAAACATTTCAGGAAGGCCCAGTTTCATAAAACCATTTAGGCAACCAATTTTCAATTGCAGAAATTTTAATAAAAAGCAAGAAGTTGCGCAAGGCAGCTGAAGCAAGCTATTTTAAAACATCAGAGAAAAAAAAAAACCAACTACCTACACATTCCAGTATTTCTCCAACAATAATAAAAATAATGAATTTGGCAACTACTCACTTATTTACATTCGGGACAAACTGTAAAATATCCTATTGGTGTTTCAAGTAGAAACGCATGACCAATTCCTTTGACTGTTACCAGCTAAACACTGCACTTTCCCTTCCCTAAAATAAGCTTACAAGATGCAACCAAAGATTCGAGAAACTGAAATTTCCCCTCCAGCTAAACAGGGCCTATCACTTTGGATATTTTACTGTGAAAAGCCCATAGGTGGAAAAAGTCTTTCTTCCTTGACAAATCCTCTTTGTAAGTAGCCTATTTAAAAAGTAAGAGAATTTCTAGTGTCCTCAACCTAGCCCACATTTGGTTTTCATAAACCTGAATATGTGCTTGTGACAAGAGGTTTGCAATTTCTCCTAAGTATGGGGAAGATTAAGTTCAGGCTGCAGTTTCAAATAGCTACTAAAAAATAAAAAAATTACTATAATGCAAATATTTTTTCTAGTCTGAGTCACAACAATGCAGGGAGTAAGTTCCAACTTGTTTTAATAATTAACCCACGTTCATAAACTTCAGTAAACCTTTTCAATAGCATTGGTCTTTTCCACTTCAAAAGGGCTTTAGTTTGTCTTGAATGTTACAATGTCATGTAGTACCTAAACCTTAGCAGACTGGGTCACAGTCTTACAGAACCATTCACACTCACAACGACCTCCCTGAAGTCAGTTTCAGACCATTATAATGCTGGAAATGACCTTTGAACGGAGATTTATAGAGAATACATATAGAATTATACAGATTACATTAAATTCAGCACTGATACCAAGTTTTATAACATACGGTATGTGAAAACAGACCACAAGAAAATATACACAGCACCAGACATTATCCATGTTATTTAGAAATCAGTAAGCTTTCAGTTATCCTGAGATATTCCAAAAGGCTGTGTTGACAAGGTAGACAGAAACAAAAGCATTTTCTTTCAGCTTTTTTATGATGCTTTGTATCCCAAAATGCTGGTAATTTCATTTTTAATATAAAGTTCCTTGTTCACAATTTCATTTGTAATCAATGACTCCAATGCAACAACGGCTGCAGTGACTACATTTTAACAGTTGATGGCACCAATCACTTCAAGAATTTGCCTAGCAAAATGTTAGTTTACATTCTTGTATGTGAATGTTATAGAATAATTTGACGGGAGAACAAAATGCAAATGTGTAAACAACAAAACCAGAAAAATTGTATCTTCAGGAAAGTACAGGATCTTTCTCAAACATGACACTCATCATCAAAACCCTATCCTGTTTAGACATGTATGTCTGTAAATGCAGTGTGTGTGTGTACACAGATATAAATTTTTCCATTTTATCACGCCACAGAAAAAAAATGATATTGGAATCAAAGATCTAACACTTCAACTTCAGATAGGAAAATGCATGTAGCTGTACCTAGCTGTAAGCATTTAGTGTGACTTTCCAATATGCTAAGAACTGCAAACTCTCGTCTGGTTAAAAAGTTTCTAAAAAGGGATACAAGAGGCTTTATCAAAATGATATGTTTTTATAGTAATCCTTTCCTGGTGCAAAACATAAGTAGATTAAAACAAAGTATGTATATTTAGATACACAACTATAAAATGTGCATCCTCCCTTAGCAGGCTATACTTAATGAACAGCTACTAAAACCTAACTTCACAGTGATGCTAACGAAATGGACAAAACAAACGGGAGTGAAATAGCCTAGGGGGAACTTGGAAGATATTTACCTCGGTCTGGGATGGGAAGAGCTGAAAGAAACTACCATATTTACTCCTTTATACAACAGCTGGTGAGTATTGTCAACTCCAGGCATTCAAAAGTCTAGTGAAGCACAAAAGCTATTTTTTAAGAACTAATCTTATCCTTCACATCTCATTTTAAGACTTTTTAAAGTAAAAACGTGTCGTCTGTTTTCTGAGCTATCAGAGCTAAGGATTTCGGGCTGGGAGCTACACTTCTGTCCCCCACTACCACGAGGGACAAAACTTACATTTCTTTCCAAATGAAATCGAAAACGACGATATTAGACCGTGGCTGTGCCAATAATATCTTAAAACCAAACTTCTGGGCTGTGAAATCGTAAAAGAGAAATGTTTCTTTCCCGGGCGGGGAGAGGCCGCTGTGTGGGGATTGTGCCTGGCGCTCACGGCTGCGGGGAGCCGCCAGCCTCCTCTCGGGGCCCCCCTGGGGAACGACTGCAGGCGCCCGAGCAAAAGTAGGAAGCTGGCGGCTGGGTCCCCAGCACCGCTCCGAGCTCCGCCACACGCCGCCCGTCCCGCGGGAAGGCGGGAGGGGCCCCGGCCGAGGGAGGAGGGCTTCCGCCGCCCTCCCTACAAATGGCGCCGGCGCTGAGGGGAGGTGCTCCCCGCCTCTTGGCGCGCGACGGTGGTGCCGCCGTCGCGGGCCGATGACGTCCGCGGGGGGGGTGCGGAGGGAGCCCGGGGATTCCCCGTGTTGTTGTCCTGGGGCCCGGCGGGATGGGAGGCCGGGGCGCGGGGCGGCGCGGCCGGCCCTGATGGCGGCTCGCTGGGCAGCCCGCGGCTCGGAGCCGGGGCTGGATGAGTTCACCGTCCCGGCGGAGAAGAGCCGCTTGCTGGAGGGGAGCCTGGGCCGCATCGAGGGCTTGTTCGAGGTGCGGCTGGCCGTGCTGGGGGCGCAGGGGGACTGGCGGCCCGCTATCCCGCCGCCGGGCCCGCCGCCCGCCGCCGCCCGGATCTGGGTGCAGCTGGTGGGCGGCGGGAAGGCCGTGCGCAGCGCCAAGGTACGGGGCGGCGGGGAGGGGGAGAGGGAGGAAGGGGGGAGGAGGGGGGGGGGGCTCGGTCGTGTCGGTGGGGCTCTGTCAGCCGGAGGGAGGCCGGGGCCGTGTTGGCGGACGGAGAGGCCCCTCTCTGCTGGGGCAGCTCTTGGGGCCGCCGGGGTGCGGGTAGGAGGAAGAAAGGGCGGGGGCGGGGGGGGGGTAGTCCGTGCTGCACGGGGAAACAGAAACGGTCCTGCCCTGGCAAATAGGTGTGTGCCAGGTGCCAGGGTGTCTCCGGCGCTGTTGACATGAGCGTAGCGAACAAAGAGAAACAGTTCAGCTGAGGAGTGCAAAGTTCACCGGTGTTGCAGAGCGCCTGGCGGTCACCGCCTCGGGAAACGCTCCTGCTGCCTGCCTCAGGGGTTTTCGCACCTGTAAGAGCGGGCCAAGTTGTGTTTTAAAACGCGATTACAATGTATAGCTCTCCTTTTTCTTCTCGAAGTCAAGAAATTCCTTGGAGTTGGTTGGGTGCCACCATGGTTCACAGTTGCTTTACGGAGTTAACGTATTCTGTGGCATTTTGTGGCTTACGAGTAAAGCTAACAGCTTAACAGAGTTAATGTTTCCTTCGTGTAAAAGTTGGCAGATCCAGGGTGCCTCACCAGTCTGTTTGCTGGAGCAGGTAGCTCACTTTGTACCTGAACACTGACCAAGTTAAGAGGGAGCCATCCAGGCTGTGTGCGGCTCTCACTGTGGCACCAGTCGCTGTGAAGTGTCTTGACAGAATTATTTTGTTAAATCTCTTGTACTACCAACCTTTAGGGGCACCCAGCAGTAATGACGGAATTAATATTGCTCATAGTGGCGCCTATAGCTGTTTGAATCGTGTGGTGAGAATGGTGGTGTGAGCACTGGCTAGGCTGAGCGTAGCTTTCAAACCCAAAATCTCCATATGCGGGCGTTTGTGTCTGTCTGGCTGTTTGTTTAAATACAGATCTATATTAGCGGGCATGCTTAGCATGTATTTTGTGACTTAATTCACAGACTTGGCAGTCCACTTTGAAAAACTTGATTCCTTAAATGTGTAATGACTAAGACTTAAGGAAAATACTATAAACATTGAGGTTTTTGAGTTATTTGACTCAGAAATTGCGTCTAAACTACTTTGCTTGTGTATTTGGGCTCAGAGACTCTTGAACCATTACAGGTACCGTGAACAGCTGCCCTTCTCTGGGCAGCTGCAGTACAACTTTCATTTTTTCCAGAAAATTAAGGCCTGAAACAAACAGTACAAGATTTCCATTTTCTAACTGCTGCTTTTCCTAATAACATGCAAAATGTTTCCCAGTCCAAATACTTAAAGGGTGTGGGAGACGTGACTTCACTTACACGTAGAGCAGTTTTCAGACCCTGTGTGGAGGGATTATTAACTAGAAAGTACGAACGATTGCACATCTTTATTGCTTCCCTTTAAAAGGCTTTGTCATAGCAATTTGTGTTTTAATTCATGAGTCACATGCAATATACTCATTCTTCAGTGCTGTTTAGTAAATGTAAAAAATAAATAAATAAATGAAAAGACAATATCCTTTTTTCTAATTATGTTATTGTCCTGTTGCTCTGCAAAAGCAGTCAGATGATGACTAAGGCATGACAAGTAATCCTGTGGATTTTGTTGCAGAAGCCGTTTGTGCTAATATGGTCTTGAAGGGGCCTGTGGTGATGTAACTAAAGAGATTATAGGAAGTGGTGTTACATTATTGGTTACCTTGTATTGGTTTACAGTTCCATTTAAAAGAGAAGTTTAATTTCTGAGAGTAAAGATAGATAATAAAATTTGGTATACTTGGGAATGTGCAACTACAATGACTGCAGCTTCGAAACTGGTCTCATACATTACACAATTTTAAGCACAGAAAGAGACAGTTTGGGCAAAAATAATGCTACCTGAAAGAAGAAATTGTATACTGTGTTGACAGAGTTCTGAACTCTGACACATTTAAAACAAGGCAGTGTAGCGAATTTACCCATAGTAACTTCTAGGTGGCAGAACAGCAATGGGACTTTTTTTAATTAAATATATATATATGTGTGTATAAAACCTGAACTTCGAGAACACAGAACTAGCTGGAAGCTGGAGCTTTCTCAGTCATTTGTCAGTATCATCTGCTTTTTCAAAATACCGAATTTCAAAGCCTTATGTGGAAAACTGGCTTGCTGTTGAGCTTTTTGGTTGTGATTTTCTTTGGTGTTATATATACCAAGTAGGTAGGTAGGCGCTCTGGCAGTTGTAGTTTTAAAATACAAATATTTTATTTGATTAATAACGGAATCTGTCAAGAGTCCAGCTGGTGGTTTTGCCATTTGTTTGGGTTTAGCAATTTTTTTTCTATAGGGTATCTTTTAATGTATACTACTGTGGCTCCTAGTTATGTTGTGCCACGCCACGGGATCCATGTCCTTGATTTGTTAGTAGCAAGTGTAGAATAAGTAACACATAATACCTACTTAAAAATATAGGGTAGCTACTGCTGTTTTGACCCTTTGGAAATTTTCTTTATAACCTGTTTTGAGTAGTTGAGTTTTATGGACTAGGTAGAATTCACTAGTTCAAACCATTTGTTCGTGAAGCCTGTGTTCTCTTTAACCAGAGAACCGGGATGGGAAAATAAATTTCTTTGGACTTGTTTTTTAAACTGTTTAAGCTACAACTTAAATAATTTGTTACTGTCAGTTTCAAGTAAATTTATTTATAAACAGTAGGATATAAAAGAAAGTTAGCATTCTATGAGATCTATTTAAAAATAATTTCAGATACCTGTCTTTTATCTCTATTATCCAGTTTGCTGGCAGTATTTGCTTTCTCGCATTTGTTATGCTGTTGGCTTTATTTTCTAATGTACTTGTCCATTACTGACCTAACCAAAGCTAATTTTATATGTTAGCTTTTTCCGACTATTCACTTGGCTGTCTTTTTCTCCTTCTAGGAATATATTAAGGGACTCTGTGAACCTGAACTAGAAGAAAAGGAGTACTACCCAAAGGACATGCACTGCATCTTTGTTGGTGCGCAGAGCCTGTTCCTCAACAGTCTTATTCAGGATACCTGTGCTGATATAACAGTGCTGGAAATAGGATTGCTCAGTATTAAGGGAGGTGCAGAAGCTGTTGTTATGGCTCAAAGTCACGTTCAGCAGTTTGTGAAGCTTTTTGAGAATAATGAAACATTATTAAGTGACAATGAATCAGGGATTAAAAGGCAATTCAGACAATTTGTGGAAGCACATGCAGATAAATATACAATGGATTTACTGATTTTGCCTAGCTCACTAAAAAGAGAACTCCTAGCTCTCACGCAAACTGAATGTTGTGAAGAGGAGAGCGGTATAATAGATCTTACAGGTTCTGAAAGCCCAACAGAGCTTTTGCAGAACGAAGACTCCAAAGTAATTGCTACAAACAGAGATGGAAGAGCCGGTGGGGAGGAAGCAAGAAACAATGCTGGGACACCTGTAACCGAGCTTACAAAGCAAATGGACACTGTGTTTTCTGATGCCCCTGAAACAAGTTTTGTTCCCATAAACCTTGTGCCTCTGTTAGAGGCAGTGGTGTCTAAAGAAAGGCAGTCATGTAAACGAAGATCCTCTGATGATGAGGAAAGGCTCCCTAAAAAGCATTTCTCTTTGGAAAATGATCAGGAAGCGAAACCAGCTTCACACAGTAATCCTTCAGACAACGATGCAGTTATTGATCTGCTTTCGGATGACTGCAGTGAATCAGATGGCCCCAGTTATTGCCTTAAAGAAGGTGATGATGTCACTGAGGAAATGGAATATAAGATTCTTGTGAACTTTTTTAGAACAATGGGATATTCTCAAAATATTGTGGAAAAAGTTATTGGTATCCTAGGACAATCTGTAGAACCATTAACGTTGCTAGAAGAAATTGAAAAGGAAAATTTAAAATTTCAAAAAGAACATGAACAGTCATCTCAAGAGCCTAGAACTATCAATCCTCCTTTAGGAAGTAATGCAGATAATTCACGAAAGCTAGAAGACAAAGTCATTTCTAGCAATAAAAGTCCACTTAAATCCAGTCATACTACAAAGGAGACAAAAAATGAATATCACAAAATAAGAGATTCATCAGGCATGCATGCTGATGCAGAAGATAAAATGCATATGTTGGTACGCAAACCCTCTTCTCCTTCTGGCAAAAATTTGGCTATATGCTGTAAACAAAGAGACATTTATTGCCCTAGTAAGAATCACAGTTCGAGGTCGAGTGATATAGAAACTGATGGTGGTGTAACTTTCAGCACTATACAACCTGGAGCCCTAAAAGATGTTGATTTTGTCGCCAGAGGAAGCTCAGATGCGCAGCGTATCTCAACTAAGACTAAAACTGCAGTTCAGAAAAAATCTGCAGGTGCCTCAACTGTGCAGAATAGTCATCCTGTTTTTGAAGACCAATTGGGACACTGCAGCTCCTCTTCTCAAGTGAGATCTCTCAAACAACGCCTTTCCCAAACCTCAGATTCTGAAAATCCTATCCCAGACCAGGTATTGTCTTCACAAATACATCCTCCAAATCCTGATAGCGAGACAGTGGGACCACACAGTTGTCACCCTGATCCTTCAGTTACTGGAGTTCAAAGATTTTTGGAATCTCTGAAAAAGCCATACAGACTGGAGTTGAAAAATGAACCTGGGAAACCATATTTAAAACATATCATTATTGATGGAAGCAATGTTGCAATTTCGTAAGTATTGTTCCTTTCAGCTATCTCTATTAAAAGTTCAGTGAGCTTTCTGGTGAAATAGAGACTAAGAGGTTGCTGTGGCATGTGTAAAGTTTTTGCTAGCTAGCTTTTTGGTGCCCAAGAGTCCATGTGCACAGCAGGGTTTTTCAGCTACTGGTAATGGCTGCAATGGTAAATTATGGTAAGGCTTGATAATGAAAAATTATGTGAGATTGACAGTAGCCATTTTAATTTCCAACGCGTAGCAATTTTGATAATTTTTATTCTCCGTTTAGTGACAGCGTTCATTTTATGACTGACTTTTTTGGAGTTGTTACTCTTTGCTGAGATACTGTGCACGGAAGGAAATTCAGAAGTTTTTAGCAGGTGCACTATATGACACTCCAGTACACAAATCCAGCTAGAACAGTGTGGTTGTGGGATATTCTATCGCGAAATAATTCTTGTAGAATTTACTTTTGCTTTAAAAGAATTCCTTAGTCTGAAGGTGAACAAATGCAATAACTGGTTAAAATAGAATAAGGAAAATTCTTGATTTTGACTTAAAAATTGTTTGGTGATTGCAAGGTACTGGGAGATATTTTCTGTAAACCCTTTTAAGACTTAGCTTTCCTGCTCTGGTAGAAATTTGCAAATTTGTAAAAAGAGGTAGCTCTGATTTATGAAGCCCAAATACTAAAATAATCTGAAACAAGCTTGAACAGAATAGACAAAGAAAACTAAACCTAGGTATACGTTAGAGGTAGATTACATTTTTTTTGATAACAAGATGTTTCAAAATGAAAAGTGAATTAATTCTACAGCATTTCTTACTAATTAGTGGTCAAATTTGAAGCCCAATTTGTACCATTTCAGAGCAACCTACTTGGAATTATCAGTGCTCCAGCTCAATGTAACACTTCAGTGAGCTCAGCTCTGCTGCAAGCAATTTTATGCATGAAACTTTGCACACAACTAACAAAGGAGTTAGGTTACCATTAACTCAAGTGTTTGGGTTTTTTTGCTTTATGCTCTTTGTGTCTTGTAATTTTAAAGTGGAGGTTTTTGTCTAGGAGTAACATATTTGTCCTTTAGCCACATTAAACATTAAGTGCTTGGGTCTTGTTACTTTTTGCAAATGTAGGCATGAAACAAAAATTTTCCATCCCCCTCCATAAAATGTGCAAAATAGGGAACCGTGTGTATGTGTGCACACACCCTGTCTCCTGTTCCTCCTGATACCTGAAAGAATGTATGCAAACAATAGGAGACAATTCTAGAGCTGCTCAACAATTTTTAATTGATTGGCTGGCAAAGCACCATGCAAACAAACCCTATGAAATGGGCACAGTTAATACTGAAAAGATCAAAAAAACCCTTTCGCTGACTGTGATGCAGGGATTTTGCATTGTTGTACATATCCTTTCGTTCCTTTTTTTTTTCATTGTTTCTATTGTAGGCAACTTTGGAGGGCATTGCCAACTACAATTTTCTTTTTTTTTAAGTTTGTTATAACTAACTGCAATAGCAAAAATCACTTAGAACCTGTATGACTTTAAAATTTTGAGATTCATTTGATTCATTTTAACATTTGTCTCATCAAAACTATCCTTGAGTTGATTGCTGTTCTCTAGTCAGAGACTTGGATATGTACTTTTTACACTAAGTAATTTTGGCAAGCACGCGTGTCAAAAGGTTTTGTCAGTGTTTGCGTCACGGTTTCAGTTGGGATAGAGTTAACTCTTTTATTAGCAGCTGGTATAGTGCTGTGTTTTGGATTTGGGATGAGAAATAGTTTTGATAGCGCACTGGTGTTTTCAGTTGTTGCTAGGCAGTCAGGGCCTTTGCTGCTCCTCGTATCACCGCACCAGTAAGCAGGCTGTGAGTACACGAGGAGTCAGGAGGGGATACAGCCAGGACAGCTGACTCCAACTGACCAAAAGGCTATTCTATGCCATGTGACGTCATGCTCAGTATATAAAAATGGAGGAAGAAGAAGGAAGGGGGGGGACATTTGGAGTTAAGTCATTTGTCTTCCCAAGTTACCCCTTATGCATGATGGAGCCCGGCTTTCCTGGGGATGGCTGAACACCTGCCTGCCTATGGGAAGTGGTGAATGAATATCTGGTTTTCCTTTACTTGCGTGCATGGCTTTTGCTCTACCTATTAAACTGTCGTTATCTCAACCCACAAGTTTTCTTGCTGCTTTTGATCTTCCAGTTCTCTCCCCCGTCGCAACTGGGGGGAGTGAGTGAGCGTCTGCATGGTTCTAGCTGCTGGCTGGGGTTAAACCATGGCAGTTTGCTATGGGGCTTTTTTTTTAGTTTTGGAATATGAAAGTGAGCAATGACAAATGCAATATTTCTTCTTAATGAGGAAGTGGTAGTTTTGAAGAACAAACTGACTCATTCTTCTTCTGCTCCAGTCATTAATGTAACAACAAGTAAGAGTAAACTTAATATGAGAACTTGCTATTTAAGATTTCTTTTGGTGCAGAGTTCTTCTGCTGAACATGCATAAACCCTTCCAAGTACAGAAATTAGTTTTCATTCTGAAACCATGCTGCAGGAACCAAAATGGTGTACTCTAAGTGAAATAACAGTAATTCTGAGAAAGGTCATCTGTATCACCAGACAACGTGTGAAAAGATTAGGCTATTTAAGTGTTTCTTAAACATTTAAACTATTTTAAAATACGGACATTATCTTGGAGATTGGAAATCCTGAAGAGCCTCATATTAGCTGTATTACCTTGTATTTAGTTGTAACTAATTCTTGAATAGGTGTCCTGGTTTGAGGTAAAACAGGGACAGTATTTTCTAAGAATAGGCCAGAGTACTACCTGTGATCCCATGAATTCTGTAGGATGCTCTGAGGTTGAGGAGAATACATCTGACTGGTTAAGATACAGGTATCATACTTGCAGCTATTAGCTGAAAGAGACTTCCCAAAAGAATGGGCTTAAATGCTGTTTAGAGGAAGAAAATAAGGTTTTCCAGGGGAAAAAAATAATTACAATGTTATGTACCATAAGAAAATAATGTAGAAGTGTGTCCTAAAATGAATTTAGTGTTTCAGACAGTTGACAGCTCGTACAGTTTCCCAGAAGTAACTATGTAAACACAGATCTGCGAGTGCATGTGCGCACAATTGTGTTAGTGGGGAAAAAAATGGATGTATACTTCTAGTTTCACAGAGATAAAGATGCCCTTAGATACAGTTCTTTCATGGGTATGAAAGATCTGCTGTAGCTCCTAAACATTTTACCAAAATTCATGGAAGAGCAAAACTTCCACAATTGTTAGGGATAACAAATACTTCTAACTCCGTTTTCTCTGCAATATGTATGAATTTTGCTTGAGAACAGAAATCGTAAATTTTGTTGTTATTTCTGTGAGGTGCTAGTAGAACTGTTAATATTATTATGGCAAACTGGGGAATTGGTCTTAACTTCTTCCCTTTATGTACAGTCCTAGCCTGATGATTTCTATTTTGATACCTTGGTATTTGCTGATAACTTACGTAGACTACCAGATGATACCTTGAAATTCCTAGACATGTAGTTCATTCAGAAAAATTTCTGCTGATGTTTTAAACTTAATTCATATAAAAATATATCTCGCTTAGCCTGTGGGTTTTTTTGACGGGCCCCTTATGTATTTGCACATGTTCCTGCTAGATCGCTATTTTTCCTCATTCAGAACAAAACATAAATTTTTAAAGATGGTTAGTTTCAAATGCAGTTTAAGGACCAAGGACCTAGTAACATAGAAATGTTTGCAGTTAGTCCAGAAAGTCTCTATAGCACGCATGAGGAGTCAAAAGTAAATATAAGTAACAACTTCTGGTTTTGAGAAGGAATGTTGGAAGATTTCTTAATGTGTAACCTTTTCTACTGAGAGGTCATTAATTGAAGAAGGTGATGATCATCCTTATAAATTGACTTCCCCAGGTTAAAGAGCCCAGAGCTAGTCCCTTATGACTGGCAACAGTAAAACTTTTCATGTTGGTCAGTAGAGAATTAATTGAATTAATAGATTAAGGTTTTTTTGGACCTGTTGGAGCGGGTCCAGAGGAGGGCCACGAAGATGGTCAGAGGGTTGGAGCACCTCTCCTATGAGGAAGGGCTGAGAGAGTCGGGGCTGTTCAGCCTGGAGAAGAGAAGGCTCTGGGGAGCTCTTATTGCGGACTTCCAGTACCTAAAGGGGGCCTACAGGAGAGCTGGGGAAGGACTTTTTACAAGGGCATGTAGTGATAGGATGAGGGGGAATGGCTTTAAGCTGGAAGAGGGCAGGTTTAGATTAGACATTAGGAAGAAGTTTTTTCACTTTGAGGGTGGTAAGGCACTGGAACAGGTTGCCCAGAGAGGTTGTTGAGGCCCCATTCCTGGAGGTGGTCAAGGCCAGGCTGGATGGGGCCTTGGGCAACCTGGTCTGGTGGGAGGTGTCCCTGCCTATGGCAGGGGGGTTGGAACTCGATCTTCAAGGTCCCTTCCAACCTAAACCATTCTATGATTCTGTCATTTTATAGTCTTGCTAACTTTAAAGAGGAAGTCTGACATGATCCAGAACACTTGACACTGCTTGAATTCAAGTACAGTGTTTTGTTACAGTAAATAGTTTTTAAAGTAACCTTATTTCCTCATTGTTGAGACTGTTATTTAGAAAATAGTGATGTAAAAGTGCAAGTCACAACTGAGTCATAAGCTACCTTGAACTTTTTAAAATGATTTCCCAAACGTGTATTAGTGGAGAGAAATGCAAATTGTTGGGGTTGTGTAGAAAATAACAGATATGCCACATCCTGTTTGTCTATTTATTTATTTATTTTTTAACATGGAGATATTTTTTTCCATCTACATATTTCGTCTATGGGGTTTTGTGTCTTTGTTTTCGGTTGGGTTTTTTTTTTTTTTCAAGAACAACCAAATACATGTGAAACCCATGAATTAAAAGGTGGTGAATAAACATCAGCTTATCTCCCTGATGGCTGCAAGACTACTGTAGGCAGTGGTATCCCAACTTTTTTTTGATTGAGCACCCCTATCAGTAAAAAAATCTTTGAGCGTGCACCCCCAATATATGTATATTTATCAACTATATATGTGCATTACTGGAGTTCTAATATTTCCTTCATGCACCCCAATGGATTGTCTCGCACAGCAGCTGGGGTGCACACACCCCACATTAGAGCAGGGCATGGTAGCTGGGTACCGCTGATATACAGTCCCCAAGTATGGTTATAGAACATCTGCTGCTCAACCAAGTGAAAACTCTGCTAATGAAAAGCAAAGGACAAAGAACTGCCTCAAGATAGCAGAACCATCAAGATATTTAAAGGTCCTGCTAAATAATCAATGCGTGGGGGCCTGAGAGATTTTTAAGGTAGGGATTCTGCAGCTTCCTGCTGGCTAAATAAAGCCTCATTGTTTTCATACATCTTAGAAAGTGAAGAATAGTTTTCAGTTTTGCTTTGAATTGTTTTCAGTTTTACTTCTCAGTACCTCAAGGTTACGGACATCTGCTTCCATGCCTGTGTTGGTTTGGGGTTTTTTGACCCCTGAGTGTCATGTGTTTGGGGGGTGCGGTGGAATTAGTGCATTGCCCACATGCTTGGGCTAAGGCTGCATGGGCTTCCAAATCACTACTTGTATTGGCTCTTAACTCTTGAAGACTGCAGGAAGCTGAAGAATTTTTCCTCTTGACACATGCAGCCTCGTAAAAAGGGCACATTGATCTGTAAATGCTAGCTGTACTTTCAGTGTCCTTGTTGAGTAGGAGAAAGTCCAGATTTTACTCTAACCGCTAACAAGTATTTTAAAAAAGTGTTCTTTTTATGTGCTGAAAACAAGCCTTTTGGAGCAGACTGAAATATCCAGATAGTTGTCAGGTAATTTTAAATGAATATTTTAATTAAAATGTGGAAGAAACTCAGAATGAAAGAATGATCGGATGGAATTATTTCTTGCTAGAATTGTTTGTAAATACTGTGTGCTTTCCTTAATTTAGTTACAAAACCAAAGGGAAAATGTTACATGTCCCAGAAAGCAATGTGCTGTTTGGTGCTTTGTGCTGCTTGTGGTCATCTCTTGTTTAGCTTCAGAAATACCTTTGTAGGGTCTTTACATTTTTTTTAAAGAACTGGGACAGCCCAAAACAGTATTTACAATGGCAGTCGGCAAACAGATGCAGTCTTTGAGATGGATGTCTTGAAGAGACCACCTTGCTGTGGTAACTTGCTGTCCTTCAGATGTTTACCTAGCTCAAATAAAGCATGTCATATTTCTGTTTATCTAGCTGTGACATGCTTATGCACATTATAGCTCAACTTAATTCTACATGTTATTTGTGGCATAGGCTTTATTTTTTTGTCTCCAGAAACTCCAGATCTTTTGCCTTTTATAGTTCAGATGTGGCTTACTCATTTTTCTGCCCTTCTACATAAAACATTCCTCTCCAAATTCAGAGAACCGTAATAGATTTGTATTTTCATAAATTTATTTTGAAATTAGTTTACAAAATTGGAAAATTATATATGAATGCTACTAAAGGCTGAGTTTCATTGTAAAATACTTCCATGGAGATGTTTTAAAGAACTCTGTGTTCAGAAGATTTCCTGGTAGGTTAAACTAGGGGTTTAAAGTAAGATTCCATTCAAAACTAATAAGGCTTACTACTAGGCTTACAATACACAATTGCTCATTAATTAGGAGACGGGTTTAAAATACAAATACCACTTGATCACTTATTGTTATGAGAAGCACTTTGTAGTGACCTAACAGCTAACCCAAAAAACATAGAGTATGTACTACTTTGTAAGAAGTGCTTTGCCTGTTCATGCCATCAGTTCTGAATCAGTGTGTCTTTTCTAACTAAGAACATCTTTGTTTTGTGCAAGTATAACCTCTAATCTATGAAAATGCAAGGGGAAAAGGTTCTGAATGAAAACTAGATTTAGCCCTACGTAAGGTGCTAATAGGTGTTTTGTAGGAATTTATTCTAGAGGTATTTTTGATTCTGTCCTCTGTACTTTATTTTAAGATTCTTCTTCCATTATTCTCCTGAAACTCAGTTTCCAGAATCTGGTTAGAGAGTTAATTGCTAGAGGAGGACTTCCTACCATGGGTTAAATGGGCATATAGGATCACTGGGATAATTCAGATTGAAAGGGACCTCACAAGGTCATCAGCTCCAATCTCTGTATCGCTCATATTGGGCAGTTGCTGATTTTTCTGGAAAGTCACTTAACTGCGTTGCAAAAACAGGTAATGAACATCTTGTATTTTTAAACGGGGGGGGAGGTCCAGAGAAATTGCCACTAAAATTCAGTGTTTTGAAAACTTTTCTTCCAAGAAATGTCATTATTTTGCTTGAAAACAGTAGCTCAAAATTGTTGACGTGAAGTCAACAAATATCTTAGATTATCAGAGAACTTCAGATGTAATCCTTGGGAACCAGTTGAACCAAAAGTGTTCTGTTTTGCAGTGGGACTCTATCTGGAACTACCACAATACTGGATTGTGATAGTTTTAATCTATAATCAATAGATTTTTGAAACCATCACTATTGGCCTCTTTACAGCTAAACACACTTCTAATTATTCAAATATCATTGTACCCACAAAACTGAAAGGAGACTGAGCTATAAAGTTGCAAAGTGATGTTTCCATTCTCTTCTTTTGCTGATGATCTCTTCATTTGCAAGTTTCCTCATCTATAACATCCATCTACCTCTTATTTTGGTGAGGCTGTATGTGTAACTTCCAGCTTCACATAACTGGCTTTGCAAGGTTATGTTCTGTTTTCTTTGTATTTGTAGTAGTAAAACTCTAGTGAATTTAATCTCCCTTCTCTTTCTTTCACCCTTAGTCATGGTCTAAGGAAATTCTTCTCCTGCCGAGGAATTGCAATAGCTGTTGACTACTTTTGGAAACGTGGCCACAGAAATATTACCGTGTTCGTTCCACAGTGGAGAACGAGACGTGATCCTTACATTACAGGTGAGAGAAATAGTTTCCTAATGTTTACTTTATTAAAGTAAATTGTAACTGTTTCTTTGGATACTTCTGTGAAGAATGAATGGAGAAGGAACACTTCATAAAACATTAAGCCCGAGCAGTCTGGCTGCTCAGCATGAGTCATTGGGTTTCCATGTTCAACCTGAGACACTCTGAAGTGCTGTTTAGGCTAACTGATGTGCGGTAAGTGGAGGCCTTTTTGTTTCGATTGGATTTTGTTTGCTCCTTAATTTCTAGTCTCAACTTCTTCCTCCCCATTTTTATAATACTAGCAATTCTTCAGCTATCAATATGTCATTTGTGAAGATTAATAGGTACAAAAATAGCCCATCTTCTCTGCTAATTCTATCTCAGAGTAATTGTCAAGTCTATAAATAGCTTTTGGTTTTAAGAACAGTTGTTTCATGTTTTAACAGAGCAGGATTTCTTAACACAGCTCCAGGATGTTGGAATATTGTCTTTAACCCCTGCAAGGATGGTTTTAGGAGCAAGAATTGCTGCTCATGATGACAGGTATAGTATATATGTACTTTTAAAGTCTTTTTGAATATCTGCTTAATGGTTGTAAAAGCTTAATACTTCATAAGTGGTAGCATTAGCTGGTTCTTCAACCTCTCTAGACAGAGCGCTGTGCATCTAACTTACGCAACAGATTTAGAGCTCAGTCTTTATTTTACTGTCCTAAGAAACTTTTTTATGCGTAATTGTGTAATAATATTATATGTACTGTTTTCAGAAATTCAGGAAAAATGGCAAATCTTCATGGCAATTTTGATCCAAAACATCCCACTGTTAATCCGTTTCAAATGTAATCACTTGCATTGAGGAAGAAATGTGTCTTTTAGTCATGTTTTTATGATTTCTTGATCATCAGTCTATCCCTAAATTGTGTTTTATGTTTGGGGAGCACTAGCATAAATCTGATGAGGTGCTCTTTTGTTCTGTGTTTTTTTGTTTATGCCATTGTGACATAGATGTGTATTTGGAGCAGTGTGTAGGCTAGCAAATTTCCAAGTTAATTTAAGCACCAAAGTTTAACTTCAAAATGTGGAGGTCATCTTTCAGTGAACAACAGTAAGCTTTAGGTTTTTTTTGTTGAGTGTTGGGGGGTTTTCCTAGTACTTTGCTATTGCCAAAGTTTCCCAGTCTTGATACACAGTCAAAAGCGCATGCTGCTAAAGTTCTTGTTCCACAACCAGCTTTCCTAATTCTGCATGGATAAGCAGTTTGCAACTTTGAAATTGTGTTCTGCAGCTACCTACAGGTCTTTGGATTTCGGTTTCTTCCTTCCTACTACTATTGTTCCTTCCTGCTAGCAATTGTACTTTATTTTTCTGGCTACAGAATTGTCAGGTTTTTGCATCATGGCCGTGCCTGTTTTTGTTAGATTGCACAGTCACGTACCTGATTGCACAACTTGATACGCAACAGATATGTAGAGTGCACTTAATTTATCTTCCGTGTTAAAATATATCAACTCTGATCTCTTAAATAATAACGTTGTAGCAAAAAAAAAAAAATATAAAGCAGCCATGTTGGAGTTGCTTAGACACTGATATTTTATATACACCCCGCTTTCCATGTAAAATGCTATGTAGGTGCAGCATTTACAGTTGATATTACTGTGAAAATGAGTGTTGTGCTAACATACTTGCACTTTTGTCAAAAGTGTACACATTTCTTAAAGAACACAATGCATTATCTCTTTGCTAAAATAGTTTCAAATGGCAAAAAGCTTGTCTTCCGACAGGCTAAAAAAAATCATGGTATTTTCTTAATAAATAAGCAGTTATGTTTTGTCCTGGTTTGAGATAGAACAGAACCAATTTTCTTTTCAGTAATTTTTAACTTTTTAATTAACTTTTCAGTTAAGTCTCTTTTAACTGACTCAACTCTCTGAAATTAATGGCATATTTTTCAGGCATTGTCTGCTTCTAGCAGCGATAAGGTCTGATGTTTACAGTTAATACCAAGGAATGGTATGGAGAGAGACTCTTGCTTGTACTTATTGCTATAACACCCAATGCCAGCTAACTTTGTTATGTGCCAAATTGGAGGGTCAGAAGCAGAAAAGCATAGGGGGGTCACACCTGCAGGGAGGAGGGAACAGGACAGGTGACCCAAACCTGACGAAGGGGGTATTACATCCCACCTGCATTGTGCTCAATATAAAAGCTGAGAGATCAAAGTGTCAGGTCCTTCTTCAGTGGCCGGTGTCTGAGGAGGACTCTATCCGTTCTTCTGCCCTTAATCCCGACCTGTGTGTTCCTGAATCCAGTTCTTGAATCCAGTTCTTAAATCCAGTTCCCATCTGCCGCTGAGTCCAGTCCCAGTGCTTGCCAGTGATGTGATCGTCATCCTGGGAGCCTGATACTGGTTTTGTATATATTTGTATATATTTCATTATTTTCTTATTAATATTATTATCTTTTCTTTTTATTGTTAATGTTCCATTCAAGCTGGTTTAGGTTTTTTCCAACCCGTAAGTGTCTCTCCCTTATTCTCTCTCCCTTCCCCTTCTGGGAAGAGAAGGAGTTAATAGAGAGCATCTGTCATTCATTTAGTGGTCAGCCCAGCCTAAACCATGGTACCTTTTGTCATAATTTATTTAACAACAAAATGGTAGCAGCACTCTCTGTTAGCAAGTGTTGACAGACTAATATGCATAACACTATCTTGTAGAACACGAACATTAATGCTAAGCAAAAAAGTATATGGAAATAGGTTTGTGTTGGAATGTGTGATAAATACCGTACTCTCTTGTAAAGCAAACCATTTACCTCTACAAATAGTTCAGAATCTGGTAATCCCATGGGTTTTGGGGGCTTTTGCTTGTGGGGCTTTTATGGAAAAAAAGCCTGCCATGAAGACTCTTATGCACTAAGTAAAGGCATGCTACCTAGAACATTGCTTAAAGTTATATGGTGGGTCAAAACAGAATTTCTTGGTAATCAAAGTGCTTGTTTTCATGCAAATAGATTACTCTTGGATGGTGAAATGTTTTGTTTTCTAGATCTTTGGACAATTTTCAGCAAAGCACGCTATCTTAATTGTCTTTGAAATGAATTTTATAGGTTTTTATTACACCTTGCTGATAAAACTGGAGGTGTCATTGTGACTAATGATAACTTCAGAGAATTTGTGACAGAATCACGTGCCTGGAGAGAAATTATTCAAAAAAGGTAATTACTCAGTTTCTATGAAAGCTTAGAAGGATGTCTGTCCTTACAGTTGTTCATGTGGGATTTTTTATTTTTGATTAATCTGTCATGCAGTACTGGTAGAGCCCAACGAAGTAGTGTGTTTATTTCACCACTTTGATTCATGGCCTTACAATAATGTGTTGAGTAGTCTAATGTCCCTATTATTCGTATATTCTCTGATGTAAATCTGTTAATTGCTCACATAAATAGGAGCTTGGTGTAGCAGCCAAGCTATATCACTTCTGAAGCTCAGTGTTAGATCCTGTTAGAGTATACACTTTGTGGTCCATTCTCACAGGCATTCTTATTTTATGTTTCATTTCTTCAGGGAGACATGATAGCTGACACAGACGTACAGTGTCACTTTTAAGGTTTCAGAATTGTCACGGATGGGAATATTTGACACAGTTATGATTTAGCAGTGATTCAAAATTTAATGATTTGAAGTAGATCAAGAAGTTGAATTTTAGTAGCACTTAATCATTAACTGATTTAAAGATTTACAAAGTGATTTAACAAAATAATTAAACAGCAACTTAATCACAGACTCAAAGATTACAAGATTCACACTAACTTATTATAAGGCATCCCAAATCAATCCATACACATTTGAACAAAAGCATATATCCCAAATTAATACATATAAGCACAAAGACACCTCTGGGTCTCTAACTGCTGGGATCAAAGATCCCTTAGTAGCGGGCGACTCTAACAAGCCGATGGGTACCCCTTTTGACTCCTACACACACACAGACAAGCAGAAGTACACGTACATCTGTAAAAGCTAATGTGCCTATCAGAAACATAAAGGTGGAGAGGTGGATGAAAGAGAAGCTAGCCTATAGTTAAAAATTTCCCTTTTCCTGAGTTTAAAGTAAATACATCGCATCAGCATTCCTCGACGGGTGATAATTGAGACTTGAGAGGGCTTGACTCACCCTGGCCTTCTAATCCTTGAGGTGTCAGCCTGGGCGGCATCCCAACTCAGGGGAGGTACTGGCCACAGCTCACTGCGATTCAGAAGAGCTGAAAGGGTCTTAGTAGAATCGCTACTTATAGAATCCGAGATAATTGACTTTCGTCAGGTACTTTTTCAGTCCAGCCCAGCTCAGACAATGGGATATTCTGGTACTTTCCACTGGTTATGCAAGCCCAGAACTTGCTAGGTCTTGGGGTCCTGGTATGCCCCCCTCTCTGTGGCCATGACCCATATATTGTCAGGAGTGATTGATTATAGTTATTATTTTCAAATGGTAGGAGTCATGGGAGCCGGGCACGCTAGGAGGTTGCCATAGTGTTCCGGTCCATTACTCTCCACCTTTTCTTTCCTTCACATTGGACCATTATGTGAAGTTCTGGTCCATTGTATCATTAAGTGTCCCAGGTGGAGATGAAATAGTGCCAAGTACCAGGGGGCCTAAAGGTGGACAGGGTTGCACCACCACAATCTGCCTGGTGACTAAAGTCAATTTATCTTGTCCATAGAGTGGCAGTGTGGTTGCCTCTTGCCTCTATGCCTATAAACAGGGAATGCCGCAATCCAATTATAATTTGAGGGAAATTTTGTGTTCGGCTAGTCTCTCAGAGTTTCATTAAATGTGGTTAAGTGACATCATATACATGGGGAAATTTTTGCAAAAATAGAACTTGTTTAGCTATGTTCCAAACGCTAATGTATAAAACCATGTCTAACAACAAGCATAATATAACAGCAATCAGTAAGATCACAATAGGATGCAACACGAGGTTTAGTATTCCGGATGCCGTTGGAGACCATCCAAACAGGACTTCCCACCGTTGATGTTCTCCATCTCCTTTGACTCTTTTTAAGTCAATCTATTTCTTCAACATTTCAGTGGATTGTGATGAGAGTCCCATCGTCTGGTTTCCCGTGCTTGTTGTAGGAGGCTGATTAAATCAGCATGGTGAAGGAGTTGTTTGGTTATAGTTAGATTCATTCCAATAGGTGTGGGTGGCAGCTCACGATATAACATGTAATGTAACCAATCACTCTTTACTGTAGTACAACAAATTGACATAGTTAAACAAAATAATAAACACTTGCAACATATCCCTGTAGCCATTTCCCTGCAATCTCTGAGTGTCCTTTGGGTTTAGATGAGTTCACTTAGCTATCAAATATCCCTGCTTCAGATTGTGGATTCTCTGTGAATTATTGTTTCTCCTGTGCAACTCAGTTTTTAGTTCATTTGTGGGTTTTGTTTTGGTTTGTTTTTTCCATCTCCAGTTAAATCCAGCACAGGGTCATTTTACTATTAAGGTATGATCTTCTGTTGCCCAAATTTCCCACTAATCCCTCCCTCTCCCTGACATCATCTCAGGGTATATCTACTGCAGTGACTGGGGTCTGTATAGGTCTAATGAAATAATTGAAAACTGTCTTGGGTTCTCACAATATAGCTGGAAGAACATGGAATTGATGTTGGCTAATCATGTAGATATTTACACTATTTCTTGAGTGAATTCTACCCAAGTCAGGTTCTGTTCTCCTAGAGAACTTCAGCAAGAATACTTAGCATGTCATTCTGAGTCTGTGGTTTTTTAAGAGCTTGTGTTAACATCTGCCATTAGTTTTACTTCTGGGAAAATTCCGCTATACCAAATTCTCTCCTCACAGACAAATTTTAGTTGAACTGGTTTCCTTTAATGCAGATTTTCATCTGTCCTAGAACGATTCCAGAAAAAACTTTCTTAGTGTTTTAATTGTAAACAGCTAATGGTATGTTTGCTAGTTGTGTGGCTTTCTGATAACATATAGACTTTAGCTATGTGGTTGAAGATCCTTATAAGGAAGGGGGAGTTTGAACAATCAGAAAACCTTCTCTGATCACCTCGGAAATTCCACCCTGGTCTCTTTGCAAAAATTCGTAGTCATCCAACACTGCCTGTCCAAAAACAAAAATAAATAAAAAAATCTGTGTTCTGCAGTGCAATGGGAACAGTTCACATAGGCTCCCATTAAATTATTCTGACAGTGAATGTTGGTTGTATCTAAAATGGGTTGCTAGTTAAGTTTCAGTGACTCCTCATGTGGTGTGAAGTGTCTGCTCAGCAACTTGTCCTATGCTACAGAGGTGAAAGGCAGCAAGGGTGTAATACATTGTTAGTAAATAATATTGAAATAACTCTCTTGCAGGTTGCTCCAGTACACTTTTGCTGGTGACATATTTATGGTTCCTGATGATCCTTTGGGAAGAAATGGACCTAGATTAGATGACTTCCTTCGAAGTGAAGGCTGTTCTAGGTACAAGCACTCTTTTCGCTTCTGTTTGAGACAGTTGCAATTTCAAATGTGAAATAAACCATTTTCCTGGTTCACTTGAACAATTCTTTAGATCTGTATAGTAAAGGTACAGTAAAATTAAGCAAGAACACTGTAGGATGTAGTAGCTTAACAAAAACATGTTTTTCCTATTAGTTCAGTCTGTTCAGAAACTGCTGGTGACATTTGCATCTAATCAAGATCTCTCTCAGAACTGAGATAAGCCAATAACTTCCTCTGAGATTTGATTGTGGTCGCTTTCATACAAAGGTGGTCCAAACAGTGTTAACATTGCACAAATCTGCCAGTGATTCGGGTATGTGGTAGCCTGGTATTCTGTTAATTACAGTAATGTTATTTAAAACACTTTGGTTGATCACTTATTCATAGTGGAACAACAGGTGCCACAAAAGACACTCTACAGTCATTCTTTGTCACAGGAGAGGCATTTCACTTCACACTTGAGGGTACTGTACTGTTAATAAAACAATTTTTGAGAGGCATCATTATTAAATGCATTTTTATTTGATTCACAATCTTAAATATTAATAAACATATATTTTTCTGTTAAGATCATTGTACTTATTAAATGTGCATGTATTCAAAGTATTAATTTGCTTTGCATTAACTGCCAAGACTTAAGAATCGGTTTGCTCTTTTGCACAAGAAAGTCAGCTGCTCTTTGTTCTTCTTTCACCAACTTAGGAATTATAAATGCTAATGATAGTGAGGAGTATTGAGAGAGCTTTTGCTCTTACAAGTGAGGTAAAATCAGAAATACAAAAGACAAGCCATACTTAAGGATTAATACTAAGAGTAAGCAGGAATCTCAGCTATTGGAAACAATTGAGGAAAGTGAGGTGTATATACCAGCAGGTCACAGGTTGATTTGAAAATAAGCATGTAATGTCAATGTGAAAAAAGCAAGTGCAGTTCAACAACTCCAATTAGAAATGCTGAGAAAGTATCCAAGCTCTAATATAAAACCCTTACAAGATGTCATTTGGAATGCTGTCTTTCAGCTGCTCATGTCTGAGAAAAATAAAGTGAAAACAGACTGTGTTCTGAGAGTTGATTATAGAAATGGAAAGTCTTTTGAGAAGCGCTTGGTTTCCTATCTGTACACTTGGAGCTGGAGCTAGGCTTTGGTTTTTCAGCGTGTGTGATGGGTTTTTTTAAGACCAAGGAAAGGTGCCAGTGTAGAGTTAATTTTGTTCCTTCCCGAAGACTTTTCTACTTGAGTTAAATGATTCAGAAAGCACAAATGGCACCAGGAATATGATCAGAAACTAGAGGGTTCTCGAGCAATTAGAGACCCTTTCCATGTTGAGTAGGGGGAGATGTCATAACCTAAATGCTTTTAAAATAGACCTCTGTAGTTTAGGTACTGTTTTCCTTGGTGGTAGGAGAATGAACTGTAACATGAGTTCTAGTTCATGTTTCTCTGTTATCTGGAGGCATCTGAAGTACACTTGGCCCTAAATTTTGTAGTGCTAGCAGTTGAGAGTAGCAACAGCTTTTCAAAGTCTGAAATGAAATCTCAATAATTAAGGAAGAACATTCAGATCCTGAAATTACTGAAAAACTTCATTGTCCCATCAAGGATATCATACGAGGGAAACAATGCCTTGATCTACATGTAAGCACAGCTTACAGTCGTGAGCAAAAGTATGTGAGGAATAGCCTTGTGGAGCATCTGGAAGCCCATTTGATCTGTCAGTATTTTCACATGTTCTGAGTCAGTGTACATGTGTTCAATCTTCTTACTCATTTAGCTCAATACTGATGTTGATACTTCCATAAAATAAGCTTTGAATGTTGCTGTATTCTGCCAAGTAAAGTACTTGCAGCATATTGAAACTAGTCATAGATAATATTAGTTAATGCTGTTAGTCGTGCCAGATTCAAACTGAAAACTGTTACACCTACAGTTTTGTTTCATTTTGGAAAAAATGCTTATCATTTGATTCCCACCAGTAACTAGCCGAGCAGCAGTATAGGAGTTATACAGATTTTTCTTTTCTGTGTTTGTACAGAGACAGCTAGCATCTCCTTTACCTTAATTTAATCAAAATTTTTATTTTCTTCCATAGAGATTTTCGGTCAGCACAAAAGGCTTTACAGAGCAGTGGACAATATTCTTCTGAGACACCTTTCTTCGTGCCAATCCCCAAACCAAACAGTAGCAGTCAACAGCCTAAAAACAGAGTACATGGTGATCGTTCATCAACATGGCTTCCGCTGGAAACAAACATACAGGCTTGTCTAGCAATTCCACCACAGAGATCTGCCTCAGAAACAGTACAGCTGAGAGAAGCCCTGATAAAAATTTTTCCTGACTATGAGCAAAGACAGAAGATTGATCAAATACTAGCTGATCATCCGTTCATGAGAGACCTTAATGCACTGTCTGCCATGGTGCTTGACTGAATATTTTCACAGAATCACAGAATGGTCTGGGTTGGAAGAGACCTCTGGAGATCATTTTACAGGGTTTTTGTATCACAACTGATCTGACTAACTTTGAATATCAATGTGAAGAGAAATGTTGCTCTACTATGTTACTTTGTGAATATTCAGAACCTAAGTTTATTTGTATAAACAAAGATATTTTTTGTGTATGTTCTGTTGCTAATAGATGCCCGTTTTTGCTAAATTAAAAACTGCTGCTACTACAGATTTGTAATAATACTTTCTATGAAAAAAAACAAATCTCTGCTTCACTTGAATTGCTTATTAGAGCAGTAGCAGTTCTAAAGAACTGTTATCACTTCAAAGAGCGTGTTAGCACTTTTTAAAAAAAACCTTTCCTCAAAAGGGAAAACTCATGTCAGAGGCTTAAAATTGACTCTTACAGCTTCAGATGTGTTTTCCAGATGCACACATAACATAAGTCATGCACCTGCCAGATATTATTGTTGGTGTTTGTATCTAGAGTATAGATATTATCAGAACACTTATGCTCTATTAGTACCTTCTTCACGTATGAACTTTGAAATATTTCTCCATGAAAATAAAACAGACCCTTTTAATATTTTCAGATACGAAGACTTCTACGTAGTGTATATGTGAATCTGCTTTCCTTAAACCTGCATCGTGGATTTTGGAAATAGGCTATATTCCTAAGGGTGTATGAATAGCAGCAGTTTGAAGGTCAGTCTGTAGGAGCAGTGGATGTTTGGTGTATCATTGAAGTACCATCACAAGGTGGCGTTATGCATCTGTTCGTTTGTAATAATCAACAGGAAGGCTTCTGACATACTTTGACGTACTCGTTCTTATATAAAGATTAAATGCAAGACATAACAGTAATTGTAAGAGTGTTGTGGGTAAAATTGTGTATTATATGAATAACTTACGGATACTAAGCAGCCTTCTGATACTATGGGCAGCTAAGAAGCTTTGTGTATATGGCTAAAATCTTAGTGCCTGTGGAATGAAAACAAACCAAGGAAATCCATTTGTCTGCTCATCCAGATTGAGAGATACTATGCTAGAGTAGTTAGAAGAGGGAAGTTTTCAATTAGAAAGTGGAAATCCACAACTCTCCTCAATAGAAGGTATTTGTATTGCTTTAAAAGATCTGTGATACCTACATTGTTTTTTAAATTGGAAATTCTTTTGACCATCAATACTCTTTCACAATAATTTTAGTATCTTTAACAATCTGTGATGTTACCTATTTGTCTTTGCCCTGCCTGTTCTACATCTCAATGCTGTGATAAGCTATGAACAGAATGTGATGCTGTTTATATAGAAATGGCATGCTGTCTTGTGCAGAGCTAATACACGGCAGTTAACATTCAGCTCCACCCCTTTAAATCTGTTCTGGGATCTATCCCAAAAGTAAGGTGGGAAAAAAGAACGTGATTTGTGAAAGCTGACCAATAGAACCACTTTCAAGAGCAGGAGCAAAGTGAAGATTACTGTGTGTCTGTGTCTCTGTACACACTTAAGTCTGTTATACCTCCCTTTTAACCGTTTTCTGGTGCGAAGTGTTCACATTAGTAAAATCGAATTAGACTGTAAAGAAAATGTGGGCTATGGAGCCCATGTTAAATTTCTGATGTACTGAGCCTTACCCTAAAGCATAAGTATATTGGCTTTCTCTCCAGTTCCCTGGGTCTGAAATCAGTCTTTGCTTAAATGCAAAAGAGATGAAATATATGAGGAAATGAGGGTGTTGAAAGTTTGTCTTCTTGCATAGCCCTTTCACATGTATTGTGAAGTCAGAAACAGAAGGCAAAGTCTTGTTCTTCCCTCAACAGCAGTAAACTGAGAGATGATTGTAGCAAGAGCAGAAGAAAAGTATTAGGAACAGTTATTACAGCATCTCAAAAACACAAGTGAGGATAAAGAAAGGTTTCGAATATGTTTCTACATCCAAATAGACAAATCCTAATTATTTTTCTTCTGCATGAATAAGTGGGCAATTAGTCAGGCAGAGTCATTCTGACCACCACGTGTTCACCAAGAAGCAGTGCTTGCGTACTGAGTGCTGTGTGATCACCAAGTCCTATCCCCATAAAAACTTAGGTAGGTTCCTAAAGCTTGTTGTCACTGATTGGAGTTGGTATCATTTTAGTAAGTAGTAAGGGAATAAATTATGGCCAGTGAAGGGCTTTTCCTTAGCAGGGATAGGATCCCAAGTGGTGGCGAATTGGATAATTCTGCTTAGTTGTACATTGGAGTAACACAAAGGAACTTTGTGTCAGCTTCTTAATTCCTAATAAGCTCTTCTAGAGGCAATCAGGAGAATCAAGGAAATGGGCCAAGAGCAATACAAACTATTTCATGTCTCCTTTGCCTATTAGTGTACTAAAAACTGAAACCAACTGTGCAGTACAGAAGTGCAGATAAAGAAATACAGTTTTGTTTTCATTTGTTTGTCACAAGGAAGGAAGACAAGAAAAAATGGAGTATGACGCTCCAGGGGAAGCAAAAGATAAGTACCATGTACTATGTAGTGTGGGAGACACAGTGAAGTATGTAAACTTCACTAGCTAGCAGTGGATTAGGGAACTATATTAATGCTTGTAAATGCTGATGTGCAGTATACTTCTGTGCTAAACATCCAAATTGGAAGGAATGTAGCATCAAGTGTTCAGCATCAGTAGTAGCTGATTGCTTTTTCATGACACAAGCCTAGCTGGGAATGGTAGCTAGCTAAAACCTATAATCTTACCATTTTTTCCAGATAGAGGACAGACTTGCCAAATTAATTGATTTTGGTGGCAGAAGCTTATTGCTGGGCGTTAAAGCAAGCTGTCATAGCCAAAGTTCCTGTAAAATGATACCAAGTGAGGCCAAAGGTTCTTTGTTTTCTGTTTCTCTTTTTTTAGGTTCTATTGTCCCTTTACTTTTGAGTTTTAAACACTGTGTGTCTGTTAACAGGGAAGATGAAAAACATAACCAGTATGGTCTGAATTTTCCTTGAGGGAAATGGGTGGAGCTGTTGCAATGCTATGCTATATGGTAGAGGAACACCCAGGGTGGCATCTCAACTGCACGTAGAACAAAACCATCAGTGTCTTTCAGTTCTGTTTTCACTTGTTCTTAGTTTCCTATTAGCCTACTTACTGTAAGTATGGCTGTTCATAAAATCTGTAAACAGCCTCTTTACATGCACACAGAACTAGCATTGCATGAAACAGCAACCAAGGAGGCTTTCTTGGATCCAACAGAACAAGTTTTTTGTTTGGATTTTTTTTTAATGGCAAAGAAAATATGCTTTTTTATGCAAGAAAGTTGGTCTGTGATTCTCCTTTATCAACTGTACAAAGTGCTCAGAGTGGAATGAGCAGAGGGAAAGGTCAAGTTGAAGTCCAAATGTAGCCAGAATGTTCCTGATCCCTGGAATAAATGAATTTTCTGTGATGTGGTGTGTATCAGCAGTACAGCTTTCAATTTCTTGGTATTTCCACTGAAATAAGAAGATAAAGGAATATTTCTTTGATCTTGCTCAGAACTTCCCTGTTGTTTAGGCCAAGATATTCGTAATTTCAGATAGATACAGCTACTTTTACCTGAGCAGCCCTGAGTTTACCCATGATAGCAAAAAAAGTGCCAAGACCCAGCTGTTGCTTGTTTATAAGCAACCCAGTTTTGTTGCTTTTTTATAAGCAACAAAAAACCCAAAATCCTGGATATACGTACAGTCTCTTAGCTCCCTACTAAAACAATAAAATACCATGATTGCCTGAGTGCGTTCAAGTAGTTGTGTGTGATAACTAATGTGTAACTGTGGTTTAGTTTTGCTGTGATCCTTGTGTAGCAAACAGCGCAGTTCAGATATCCAAGGCACTCTGGATTTGTCGGTTTGGGACGGGCAGGATCCTGCTCTAAGCAATGATCTTAGAGCCCTCTAATCTGCTTCCTGCGTTGCTCCTGATACCAGACAGTTCACACTTCAGATATATTGTTGGGTTCTGTGCTGGCAAAAGCAGCGTACAGTGAGCAACGTGGTTTTGCAAGCAAGTCCTGCACTGATGGTGAGCCTGAACTTACCATTCCTGCTGGACCTGAGCTTATGCCATGATGTGTCTTCATACTGTGTTTCCCAGTGTGTCCCATAATGTGGTATTTGGGCTTTCTTTTCCTACCAGTGTTAATGCCTTGTGTGTTCCAGGCGCCTTTCCCATCATCTTGGAAGACAGTTGACTGAACCTAGGAGAAAAAGCACATCAGTTTAAAAATATGAAATATACTGTTTTATTTATTGTAAAATACTATTTCCTAATGCTAACTTGTATGAAGAAAGAAAAATAGGAAAAACTGTCAAAATACTGTGGTATGTGGGAAAGCTGTTCCTCACTGAAAAAAGTTAAGATGAAAACATTAACGTGAATAGGTAAAATCTCTAGGAAGAGATTGTTACAGAAGTGAACAAGTTTTTTCTACACAGTCACACAGGAGCATTATGTAGGTCCATTCACAAGTTTGCTGTGGACAATAGAGCACCTGTGGGCAACAGGTAATCCGCTGGGTATACGGCAAGTGCCCACACATTCTTTTTGCCGATGAAAAAATACTAATTGATCAATGATAAACTAATAACATAATCATAAATCACCTTTTGTTTAACACAGAATGAGCACGCAGAGGGTCAATTTGTAGCATGGATATTACTACATAATTCCCATTCTTTTTATAGACAGATCTGAAACAATGCTTATGTTTTAATGGGTGGAAAGCATAAAAGAAAAGGGCTTTGACATGTGGAACTACAGAATTGCCACAGAGAGTATTTGACGAGTATCTTTTTTCTTATCAACCAAAATGTTCCACACAGGTGGCCAGCATAATAATTCCCATTTTTCAGAGACATTGAGGCACGAGAGAGAACCAACTTGCCTAAAACTGCTCAGTATGGCGGACAGAAGTGGTCACCAAACTCCCAAGCCTCACTGTAGCAACGAGCTCCTTGGTAAATCCTTCCTCATCCCACTATGACATCTGTCCTGCCTAGGCAGGTGTCCAGGGCTGGTGCGAAGATTTTTCTCAGCTGGCTCCAGCATCATCCACCCTGCAACCAGCACCACAGCAGGAGGGCTGCTGTGGAAAATGAGGCCTCTGAGGGCATCCATCTTGTTTCACCTCAGGTGAGCTGTGGCAGGGAGGGAGGGTGGGAAATGGGGCCTGAGGAAACAGGAAGGCTGGGAGGGTGGCTGGTGACTGACATGGTGCTTAAGTGAAGGCTTTGCAAGCTTGTATGGCAGCCTGGGCAGTAGCTGTGCTGGTTTTCTGTGCCTTGGCCCAATTTTGCAGTTAAAGCAGGCAGGTGGAGAGTGAAGGCTATGTGAGACACTGAGGGGAGAGAGGCTGGTGAGAAAGCAACAGGGGATGAGGGAGCACGAACCAAACCCTTACTCACTGGCGGACCGTGTGGTAACAGCAAAGCCCTCAGCTGGGTACAGAGCAGCAGGTATGTGTTTTAGGTGAGCTTAAATCTTGCTGCTCTGTCTGCACTGCTAGGCTTGACAAAACATAGTAACGTCAGTATTAAACTGAGATGGCAAACTGCAGGTAGCCCACTGTGCTGAACAGCCTGCATATGATGTGAGGGGTATCAGACAGGTCAAGACTGTACTTCTGTTTTTAAATAACTGCTAAAAGATACAATCAAATGTGTTTCCTGTTAGGGCTATGATTTAATGGTGCAAACGCTGTGTAAATGCTGTAGCTATCTGTAGTAAAGGAGATGGGCTTCAGTCTTTTTACCTTACCAAGCAAGGCTCCTGTTCATATGAATTGGTGGCAGAGAACTGCAGAGAACTGATTGCAGAGACTTTTGGGCTTTGTTTTTCTTGTCCCAAATGATGGAGCTAGGCCTGAAAATGTTAAGTATTATGTTCTTATGCCAAAATAAATATTCATGCTTGGACTTAATCAGGAATAGATGAATCACTTCAAAGTCAAACAATTACTTAATCAAGCAAAGACAGAACCCCAGTGTGATTTTTGGGCTTTATTTGTTCTCAATTTTAAAAGGAAATGGCCTTCTCTCTTTGCACTCTGCCTGATATTAGCTATAGGCTCCCTTAAACTGCCTAGAGCTTGCAGGCATGTGTGAACATGCCTCTTGAACAACTTGTCTTCTTTCACTTACGTGTATCCTGGTTGCGTACGTGTTCATTTTTTAAGGTGCTGATGTGAGAATATAAATATGTTGTAATCTTTATTTCTTTCTAAAGCCTGTTCCTAAAGCATGCTTTGTGCTACTCAGCCTTTGGTTATGGAACAAACACAACTAGAAGCAGTGTTTTGAGTGGAAAATAACAGGGAACGTCCCTTATGACTGAGTGATGCAGCATTCCTCTCTCCCTCCTTTTAACATTTTATAAAACTCCAGGATAAGGTCGTGAGTCTTTGACTCTGATTCCTGGTGTGAGGATGAGTACAAGATTTTTGTGATAAATTCAACAGTTTACTGTTGAAAAGAGTTTTTTCTCAAATTTTTAAGACAGACTTTATGAAATGTAAATAATTTTATTCTGGTTATAAATACACAAAGCTACAAACAAGTCCTAGTATTCAGTGCTGGTGCTGCTGTCTTTCCTTTCTCTTTCAGTGCCATGCTAGGGTAGTTTGTGTGTTGGAAGAGTGTTTCTGAACTGCCTTTTGCAACAGCAGAGAAAGCGCTTGAGAAATTTCCATGAAAAACAGTGAATCGTACAGTGTCTTTCTAATACTGACAGTGTTTCCTTCTGCTTTGCAAGCTTGCAGGCTGTGTTTGCTATGAATGCCTTTCTTGCTGGAACTGTTTGTAGCTACATCCAAAGCTATTTTTAGATCTGGGCCTGACTGATCTTCTGGATGGCTCTGTTCTATTGGGAGGCTTGTAGTTCTGCTGTAATTCATGTATAGGACCTGTTATTTTCATAAATGCAGTTTAAAATAATAATTACTTTGCAGATTCAATGACTTCCTAATCTGCTGTGTGAAGCAGCATAAACTATGGTAGGGTATTCTGGTATTTGGAGGAGTCTGGTTACAAAATTAGGTGTGTCTCTGATATGTTCAGTTTCTCTCTTTCATCACAGAGTGTAAACCCAAGGGCCTTACAGCAGTGCAATTAATTGCATTCAAAGTATTTTTAGTGCCCCTGACTGCTACTGTGTGTGCCCAATTTTGTACATATACGTTGGTATGTAATTCTATCTATACAGTGGAAATACTGCAATGCTCAAGTAAAAGGGATAGACAGTTGATGAATTTTTAAAAACAGATGGATTTTAGATATGTACATTTTTCACCTGTGTGTGTATGCATTTATTTTTAGAATGTGGTTCCATTGTACCGTTGAAACTATGCAGCTGTGTATGAAAAACCAAGTTTTGCTGTCTGCCTTATGGTTAGCTAAATTCTGTAAGATTGCATTATATCATTTTAAATAGCAAATTCAAAGGAAGTGTTTTTTTAAGAGGAAACTTGTTTTGAATAGATTGGTTCCCCTTTTCAGTCTCCACTTGAGTATATTTTTAACTGTTTCAGGAATTATACTTTTAATTTACATAAGAGAACTAAAATATTACATATTTTTAATAAAAAATAGAAACGATTATATAGTTCTGCTGAAATATACCAATTAAGTTTTATTTTCTCATCATTTGTTGCCAAGTATAGGAATCACTGTGATTCAAATCCAAAGTAATGTATGAATTTTCTACCTGACTGTTGAATGAGCATACAATATTCGAAGTACTGAGTCTTAGTATTATTAATTTTAAGAGAATTCTTTGAGCAAAATATTATTCAGAGGCTATTAGTAAAAAAATACAAGCAAAAAATAAAAGGCTGGCTTGCATGTATGCTGGTATAGCACACACACACCCTTTTTTAAAACAAATGTTAAAAATTAATCCAAACTGTGAGCGTTTCAGTTCTTTAATTTTATATAATGATCTTGATGGTCACAAAAGAATTTAAAACAGTTACTGGAAGGAAATACCAGTACTGACATTCTTGTAACAATAGAGGGAGCCACTTGTTAACTCTTCAGTTTAAAGGTAAACAGTTGCATGCTTGGCCTCGGAAGAAAACGTAGAATGTTAGGGGATGATGTATGAACATAATAAATATTTTCACAGTTACCCAGTCTTAGTGCAGAAGTTAACTTGTATGTCTTAATGTATCGTTTTAGACCTTTATTGTTGTCCTTACTGCTATATGTTCAGTTTCATTTGCTTCTTGACTCAGGGACTGTACTTCTCTTGAGTTTGCTAATAGTTTAGGTTTGAGATGCAAATGAAATTGGTAGTAATATATTTACTTTTGATACAAGTTCTTTGAATTCAAAATTACAGCCAGAAATCTGATGTTTGGACAGCTCTGACTGCCAAAAGTTAAGATATCCGTGCATGAGAAATTATATTTTTAAAAAGAAAAGAAATTCAGAGGGATTACATTAAAAATCAGAGAAGACCTCACAGTCAGTGATGATACTGAAGCCAGTCTGAGTCTGACTCCTTTATGTGAGGAGCATTATAGCACCTTGAATCCAAATGAACCCAAGTCAATTGTGTGTCTTGCAAAGACAGAAGGAAATTTGGAGTATCTAAAAGGCAGAGCATGAAGGTCTGGCAATATTGTCCAAGAGGAGGAGATACATTGTGGTTTATATATATTTCTGTGGGAGATCTTTGCAGCAGAGGGCCTTGAATTAAAAAGAGCACATCAGAGTCCTTTGCCAGATCTCCTACTGGCAGAACACCAAGAATATGGATAAGGACATTGACATTCTGAAGTGAAGGGGCATTAAAATAGCAATATTTGATGTTCGCTGGAAACAAATTAATGGTTTTTGTTGCATTTGTAGCTACCCAAGGATTCTTTACATTAGGAAAATAGAATTTGCTATATTTTAGCTTTTAACCAAATTTTTATTCTTTTGGTATGCATGTCGATCAGCTGCTAGCATCTAATCTAAAGAGAAATTTCCAAGGCTGAATGTAATTTAATGTGAAACATGTAACATCAACACTCAGCTTCACAGCATTGAAACTTGTTTCCTTTCCAGAGTTGATCCAGAAGCTGACTTTTGAGTAAATGAGTAAGGAGATAGCACTAAAAATTAAATGGTTTAATTTGCAGAGTCTCTACTGATTCAGTGTGTGCACACAATTATTTTTGTTTTAAACCATTCAATGTATTCATTTTGACTAAAAATTATTTAGGGCTCTGATTCATAAGCAGTATATGTTGTAGTGGCCTAAAATATTACCGATGTTATTTGCAGGAGATTCACTTCAGCTCCCCATGCTCCTGCAGGGCTGCTGTGTGTTGGTTTCTCAGTTGTCGCAGCTGGCATATTGGTTTAAACTGCTGTAGGTTGTGAGTCAGAGCCCTCAGTTCTCTGCTGTCAACAAAAATGCAGAGAAGATAAAGATATAGTAGCTAGATGGTTATCCTTTGTTTTATAGCATCCATCAAAGCCCTACTTTATAAACGGAAATCAAATTAAGCTTTCCAGTATTACAGCAGCTATGAGTCTTCCAAATTATGATGGATTGAAATAATTCATGCAAAAGCCCAGAATATCTCATCTATCCCATCTGGTGGGTTTAGTCTCAGGGCCTTTCAGGGATATTATTCAAATGTTTCTGGTAGGAGGTGAATGTAATTGCTGCTTGAGGAGCTGTTTGGGAGGGGAGGTTATGATTTCTTTTAATATGATATTTAATTATATACAAATAATAAAGCAGCTTAAATGAGTTTGTAATGTTCCTGTAAAAATATTATGGCCCCTTATTTCTTTCCTCACTGATGGGCTCTTACTTGTCTTTTGTTTGTATCATAATGCACTAATGGTGAGTGATACATAGTAAGAAGGATGTAATGGGAGTCTGCCTTAAATTGTGTGTGTGTCTGTTTATAAGCCCTTAGCTGGAAGGAGAAGTGGAGAGTTAGCAGAGTTGCCAATTGTTAGTCAGTGCTGTAGTGGCAGAGACAGAAATAGAATCTAGATCTTTTTTTCCCCATCTAAAGTATATGTGACACCTTCTCATTACTAGGACTGCTACTTAGTTGTGGTAGTTATGGATTAACTAGTAGTGTTGCATGCATGTGTTCTCTCCCTCCTATAAAATACAGGGTAGGTGTACTTTGAAAAAGTTTCGTTAAGATAATATCTCCTAATGCTGTAAACATACAGAAACACTCATACACAAGATGAATTCAGCTAAATTAAAGAAGGCAAGCTGTTGGGCAGGGAGGTACCTTGTTTGGTATCAAAACAAACGGTAGAGGTTGTGTGCTGTTCTATGTAAAAAGGTATTTCCAGTCCAAAGGATGACATCCTTACACAATAAAGTGAATGGTTCTATACTCTGCTATAAAACTATTAAAAAAGTATGAAAAGTTGAAGTTACAAAGGTTTCTTTCCAGTTTCTTGCTGGGTGAAACAAGCACAAGTCTGTCCGTTAGAATGTTGTTTAAGGCTATCTTGTGGTAAGTGAATGCAGACATGGAGCAGAAGGTCTGATCAGATATCACTGTGTAGAAGGGTGGGAAACATGATAAGCAGTGTTCAGCAGAAGTCTCTGAAACACACTGAGAGAGTATATAGAGCAAGTTCTATTCCACCAGTGAAAATATGGCAGTACATTTGAAAACTGTGTGTGTGAGTTGTAACAACTTAATAAACTGCCATAGACAATGCTATTGTCTCACTCTGTCTCTGTACAGACTGAAATTGTGGAAGGAGCTGGACATTAAATCATATTCTACTGTACAATACAAATTTAACAGGCTTAAAATTTTACACTTTCTAACATTTGATCTGAGTTAGCTGCCTTTCTGAGGATTGTCTGTTCTACTAATTGATTTGACACTCTATGCTACTGAACAATGTTGGAAATAGGTGCACATTTTCTGTTGTGCATATTTCAGAAGGAAAAATGGCATATGTACTGTGTGGTTCTTATGCAGGTATTGGCTTTAGAGGGTGTGAAGGTCTATACTAAGACCTATGACTATGCAGCTCATCGGGGCAACACTTGCACTTGCAGAATGGCAAAGCTGCTTCCAAGACTTTCCTGCTAAAATAGAAAAAAAGAGCAGGAATGGTTTCACCATCTAATAACAGAGTTGAGGGAGAGAAAATATGGCACACATTGTGATGGGCTGCAACCTCATCTGCGTTCCCTTTTCAATCACATTGTTCCCTGAAGCTTTCTGTGGGCATTATATGGAAGATATCTGTGACACCCCACTCCCCTATGATTCTTAAAGCAAGGCTATGCACTGACAAGGTAATTTATCTCGCAGGTGAACAGAATATATACTGGAATGATTGGTAACTGGTATTATGGAGATACCTGAGAGACTCAGCTGAATTAAGGTTCTGCTGTGCCACGTGACCTGCAAATTCAGAGTAAAAGATAAGCTGTGTCACAAAGACTCTGTATTCTGAATTGAAAATTTAAAGAACTGAGAGGGTGATGCAGGCATACGAAGAGTTTGATAGCTGTTTTTTCACATAAGGTTTGGGTTGTTTTCCTCTACATTTTCTAGTTATCTTGTAATTTTAGTTGTTGTTTTTTATTAGTTTCTATTTTTTTAGCAATCTGTGTAAGTTATTGCTTTGGTGTAAGCCTATGATGTTTTGTATTTGATTCTAATGCATTGATGAGTGATTGGGGGGGAAGACACCAAACCAGTAATAGAAAGCCAGAATTTTGAACTTGAAAAAACATACGACCAACTCTTAATTTATAAGGACAATTTTTAATATGACATTTTTGTATGTCTATGCAAGTCCATTTCTATGTTGGCTTTAGTCACCTTACTGCATCTTAAATAGTGGGGTATATCATAATGTTTTAGTGGAAAAAAAATTGTGGATATTTATGGTTTATTTATAAATAAGCTATGGTTGGATAGACCTGTTTTTCCATTGTGTTGGTTTGATTCCCCATGAGAACTCTGTTTCAGAGTAGAATTAATTTAAAAGTAAAAATAGCAAGATTTTCAGTACTCATGATTCTCACTGCTATCTTCAGGTGCCTAAATACCATTTGAACTAGCTAGATGTAATATTTCTCTCCAAGCTAGTTAAAACTATCATCCCTGATATAAATTAGCGTGCTTACTTGAATGAACTTTTTTCTGTGTATATTTTTCCCAAAGAAATCCATTTAAAAGTGCTGCAGAACAAAATATTTACAGGCTAATGATAATTCTTGGGATAGAGGATTCTTCGTCTGTAATCTCTAGAGAATTATTACTAAGAAGTACATATTGTTACTTCCATTGATGGATAGAGAAATTAAAGTGCAAAAAAGTCAAGGGTTTGGCAGAAAGAAGTCTGCTTAGGCAATTTGGAAAACCTGTAGTTTAAATCAGTAATAAAGAAAATTATAGGAAAAAATCTTGTAGAGAAAATAGTTTGTACTCTTGGGGCTGTTGTCTTCACAGTATTTCCAAAACTGGGGGGGAGCAGATGTAGTATTTGCATCACTATATATAACATATAGTTGTTGCCTAGTAACATAGACACTTGTGTGATGGTAATACACTATACATTTTCTTTCCCTGTTGTGATTTACAGTTTAATGTAATAAACCTGTTTAATAATTTTAAGAAGGAAGATTATGTGCATTTGAGGAAATCAAACCAGCTGAGCTCAGTTTTCTTATCCTTCTCTTTTCTGCTTTTCAGTAGGGATGATATTCATCTAGCTATCACTCAATATTTTTTTCAGTTTGTTTTTTAAATCAAGAATAATTCTGTAGACAACATGAAGGTATAAACAAATATTTCCTTACTTCCAACTCATCCATTTGTAATGGATAGTGCTCCAGGAGTTTTGGCTTCTCCCTTTCCCTCTCTCTCTCTCTTTTTTTTTTTTTTAACAGGGCAGTTTTTGTTCCAGAAGGTATTCAGGAGCTCTACAGAATTTTCTTTAGTGTATAGGTATATAAATACCTCTGAAAGATCATAGTGATTCAGGTACTTTAGGAAGTGTGGCTTTAGCACCTGAGCATTTACATTTTTTAAAAGCCCATCTTTTGCATTCATATAGTATCACCAAAATGTGACTACCTCAGGAAAGGAAGATCAGATGTGGGTTTACAGAGGGAGGTAAATGTATTTTGGGTCCCACAGCATTAGCACCATCTGGAGCAGTATGTCTTATTCCACAGGAATGCCCAACTGCAGCCGCATAGCTGTGTAGCATTTCCATGTAAACTGCCCCAAATATGGCTACAGGTTGCTGCAAGATCCACTGTACTCTTGGGTGTCAGGCTCAAAGCCTGATTTCACAGTAGTGAAACTGTGGACTTGCTAAACTACTGGATGTAGTTCCACTTCTGATCATTATTAAACTTGCTGTCACGAAGATTGAAGGGATCTAAGAAGAGAGACTCGAAGCTGGTGGCATAAATGTGAAGCAGGTTGTACTACAGCAGCTGCACAGGAACAAGTAGTCTGAATTTTGAAGTATGTTTGGAATGCTGTGCTAGTTTCATTGCAATTGTTAGTGCAGGCCAAGATTGTTTTTGGAGGGTTCATCACGTATTTGGTCCATAAGTAAATGAGCCCATAAGAAAGTTATGAGTCCTAAGGTACTGAGCATCAGGCTCAGTTGTTGCTTGCTGGCATTAAACATAGTAAGTTCAGTATCTTATTGCAGAGGCCAATGTTGAAATGCTCTCATAGAAGCTTCAGTGTACTTCAGAGTGTCTGTTTTTGTCTAAACCTGGCACAGGATGATACTTTTCCAAAGCAGTAAGAGCATTTCCAGTGTAAAGTATGCCATAGAGCCATTCTGAATGTCTTTGGCACATTAAATGTACTGATGCTTTGATCTTAGGTTAATATGAAATCAGAGCCCTCTTGGTCTGAACAAACTTCCTGACAAACTCACCATCTCCTCCATTAGCTTTTGTTTTGCTGGTTGTTTCCAGGCCCTTAGTTCATCCTATACCATACTTTTCTGACTGCTGTTGAATACAAAAGTAAGCATAAATGTTTACTTGAAACTTTGGTACACAAGCACTTTTTTTTTTAAGTAAGCTGTTATGGTTTTAAAATACAAAACTAGCAAGTAACAAAGTGCTTGCATAGAAGTGAAGTAACAATCATGGTGATTTGGTGTGACTGACAATGCCGTTAATCTGCCTAGCCTGGCAGTTGGGAGGTAAGCTTCTTACAAGTGTTTGTCTCCTTAGGAATTCCCCTCTGCTTAACCAGTGATAAAGAGATGATGGCCCGTTTAACCATAAAGGCTCTCTCCCAGCTGCCTCTCTATTTATCAGCACAGCTTCTATTACACAAAAATAATATATAGTACAATGACATGTCTGATTACAGAAGAGTTTTGTGATATTTTCTGTTTCTTATGAATTGTTTAATATGAAGCAACCATGCAGAAATGCTTAGATGTGTGAAGTTAGTGAGGCATGTAATTAAGCTGCAGGAGCCAGTGCTCTTGCAAATGGAATCTTGAACATACCACTTATTTCATTCATGAAACAAAATTGATTGTGGATTTAAAGAAGAAAAGACTTACAAGCATGTTCTTCTAAATTCTAGAGATGTCATAACTGGTCTGCAGTTTGGGTTCAATTTGGAAGGGCACTATTTTGGGGGTTTATGTTTTAACTACTTTAATAAAGCAAATCCTTTCAGTATTCCCACCCTTGATTCTGCCTCACCTGGACCAAACAAAAAAACCCAACCCCAAAAAACTCTTCCTTTCTCTATGTAATGAAAGTCTGTAATACTTTTTAAAAGACAAACCAAAATGTTTTGTGTTATGGTTTTTTGGTTTGTTGTTTTGTTGGGGGTCTTTTAGGATGGGTGTCTTGTTTTTTGGTGGGAGGTGCATTTTGGGGGATGAGTAGGTTTGGGGTTTTGGCGGGTTGTTTTTCAGTTTGGGTTGGGTTTTTTTGGGGTTTCTTTTTTTGAGAGAGGGAAGGGGGCTCTGAGTTATTCCTATGGCCTATAAAAGTGCCATTTGTGGGTTTTGAGTTCACACAAACTGGGTTAATCTGGGACTGTCACAAAGGACATATGGTCTTAGAAGGAGCATATGGTCTGGAAGAGGGCATTCATAGTAGTGCTGCAGAACCTTTCCAGCTGGTTTATCCATGGGGTAAACTTAAGAGTTCACTGGGGAGGACTGCATGTATACCTGGGGAGTCAGTATAATGTTTCATTATTTGAGCCAGGATGCTCAGCTCCCATTGTAATCTATTTACTGGAACAGTTTTCCCTCAAAAAAAGTGTCAGAAATTAAAGAAAAACCTTGCCCACAAAGGGAATCTTTGGAAATGATCCACATGACAGTGAAATTGCTATTTGGGAAGCATATAGCCTTGTGAGTTTCATCAACAGTCTACTAAATACTCTAAAATTTGATTTTAATATCATAGATCAGCTGCCCAGTCCTCTAGCTCTTATTCAGCTGACCTTAATAGGGCTACATGCTTGTTTGGCTGTTTTTAAGTTTGGACAAAATTGTCTCAATGACTGAACTTTTTCCAATAAATGTATTAATGGAGATGCTGATGATGTTTGTGATGATACTGCACACTAGTTCTGTTTGGCCCCCTGTTTGTCTACTCAGTGGCAAACATAAGGTCTTGAATTAGAAAATAAGAATAGAATTTCACTTATAGAATCAAGGCGTCCATCTAAAGATCCATGGTTGTTTACTGCTTATAAAATACTAAACACACAAAAAAAAATTACTCTTAGATAAATTTTTTTTCAACCTACAATAATTTACTTCTGCTTAACTTCAAATACTTATGTAGAGTCCTTGAATATTCATGTAGCTAAGTAAATAAAACAGTGGAGCTTTAGGGATCCTTCTATATTGGTATTTTACAGCTGTATATATTCAAATTAGCATTCAAGATTCTGCATAAACACAGGAACTGCAAAATCTTACTGTTATTGAAGCAAAAATAAGATTACAAGCTTGGGTCTCAGGCCCCAAGATGATTTTCCAAAACGTTCCTTTGATGAGGGGGGTAGGAGAAAGACATTTCTTCATGTGTAACTACAAGAATTTTGATATGGAAATTCTTGTTTCCATGAACATCACAATATCATGTCTATACCGCTCCTCTTTTCAGAATAGCAAAGACAGCATCTAGCATGCTTATTCCTCCTTTTTTTAAAGGAAAAAAAAAGAAAAATTCATGCCTTTTTTCATTTACTTTGGCTTTATTAGAACTCATGTTCCTTACATTCTCTGTAGTGAATGCTTTTGTGAAGTCTAAGCATCTTTGGTGAAAGATCTTAACTATCTTTTATTCTCCCTGCTGTTGAGTTTGATTAACAATTAGTGCAAGATAGGACCCAGTTTTGCTTACTGAGTCAATATAATCATAGATTAACTAAAGTTGGAAAGGACCTCAGGACATCACCATTACTGAAAGCAGGGTCAGCTACAAGATCAGGCTGCTTAGGGCCTTATCTTGTTGGGTGTTGAAAACCTCCAAGAACTGAGACTAGGCAACAAGTTCCACTGCTTTGCTGTCCTCATTCTCAAAAGACTTTTTTTTTTTTTTTCCTTGTATCCATCTGACCCTCTCTTGATTCAATTTTTCTTTTACATCTCTTCCTTCCACTGTACATTACTGTGAGTAGCCTGCTTCTGTCTCCTTGATAACCTCCTTCTAGGTACTGGGGGACTGCTATCGGGTCCCCCCAAAGCCTTCTCTTCTCCAGGGTGTATCAGCACTCTTTCCTCTTCCTCTCCTCACAGGATGAGTATTCCAGGCCCTGGCTGTCTTGGTGGTCCTCCGATGAACTCTCTCTCTCCAGTTTACAAATGTCTTGCTTGATTGGAGAACCCAAAATGGGTAATAGTATTTTGGATGCAGCCTAATGAGTGCCAAATACAGAGGAGACAATCACTTCCTTCAATCTACGGGCCTGTTCCTGTTAATACAGCTAAGGATGCTATTGGCCATCTTGGCTCCTAGAGCATGCTGTAGGCTTATGTTCAGCTTGCAGTTAATCAGGATCCCCAGCTCCTTTTCAGCACAGCTGCTCACAGCCAGACAGCCCTCAACTTGTGTTCTTGTACAGGGCTGTTCCATCCCAGATGTAGGACCCTACACTTGTCCTTGTTGAATTTCATAAGGTTCCTGCTGACCCAAGCCTCCAGCCTAAGTCCTTCTGGATGGCAGTATTGCCCTCAAGCCTGGTTTCCCCCAAGTAAAAGACACCAACCAAGCTGCAAATTTGGTGGGGGTTCAAGTTGAAATTTTTTAAGCTAAGCTTGCAATAAAGTTGAAAATATTGAAGAGATTTTTCATTATGATTTTAGTATATGGAACTGCATGTTTGGATGTGATTGTGGAAATGTTTTCTGAAACTCTTCAAGGAAGTTTCTTGTGGAGCAACACTTAAGTTGAGAAGCATGACACACATCTGTCCAGAAACAATTAAAACACAGCTTTTTTTATTAATAGGATCATTATTGCATGTTGGTTTTATGTATGTACATTCATTGGTAGACACAGTTGCAGACACAGCAAATCTATCATATGTTTTATGGAAAGGAAATAATCTCCATCTATGGCATTTCAATTTGATTTGGCATTTTCAGAATGGTCAGGGCATGTAAACAGGGAGATCACACATGCAGAAAACCTGCATGTCAATGTAAAAGCTTCAACATTCCAGTCCTTTGGCAACACAAAATCCTGCCAATGAAAACTAGCTAGATACCCAAGTAGAACAAATCAACAGGAAATAGCCCATGAAAAAGTTTCCAACAGAAAGCCATTGGGGCGTTTTTAGCACAGTGAGTATAAATTTCACAAATTATATGCTTATTTAGTCATCGAGGTAAATCTGGGGAAGACAAGATCTGATTAACAGTAACACAATTAGCAAATGGTATGGAATTGATCGATGTTCTCTGTATTGCCATTTTGCTTTTAACTCTGAGTTTTTGAGACATTCTTTGTCTGCCTGGTGTGCTACATTTGTTAATTAACTCCATCTGCTGAAAGTCTGGTCTGGCAGTTTAATAATATAACAAGTTGCTTTATTAAAAAATTGTGCCTGAAAGTGCTACTGTTGGTCATATTTGCCTTTAATTCTTTTTGTTATATCTTGGAAATATCCTTATTTTGCTGGTGATGTCACTAAATCTTAACCTATTATAGCTATCGTTCTCCACATTTGAAGTTTATAGGAAATGGTAGGCCATGCATTTCACTATGCAAAATATTGTTCCATAGATGATGTTACAAAATGTAAAGAAATCCACTGAAAGCATGAAAGGGCTTGAATTTTGCAGCTTTGAAACTGCAAGTGGAAGAGAAAACTGTTAATAACTAACTTCACAACTTCTTGGTGAATTCTGTTTGAACATGATAATAGAGACATTGGTGTTCTATTTATTAGGCCTTATTCAATATGCATATTCTTTACCACTAAATGCAGAAGATTTGCCTGGTGGAGTCATGGCCATACTGTTACACTCTTAATGCATACGGGGAAGAAAAGGATATAATGTTGATTGGATCCAATCCATATGTTGTAAGTTGGTTTAGGGTATATATTGCTATTGTATGTATGAATATGTACTACCATTTGGCATACAACCCGAGGCTAAATGATACCTTGATATAACAACTTAATTACTCTTATTGAATACCAAGCAAATTTCTGACTTGCTTTTTAGTTAATAGTAATTAAGTAATATCTTTTTAAATACTTCATGTTTGCTATTCAGGGAATCACTGCGTCTGGTTCTCCAGAAGCTATTAGCATTCTGCTGTGTTCATAATTACTCTGTATTTGTTATGTAGTTAGTAAAGATAGTTATATTGTACTTTCATACAGTTTATAGCCAAACAGCCAGTAGATTATATAGCCTGATATGTAGATGACATGCAATTGTAGCTCACTTAATAATTTGGGTGGTTGTCCTAGGTCCAGCTTTTTGCATTCTGGGAGATTAAATGCTGCAAGCAGAGAATTAGGAGAAGTGCATTACTTAATTTTGTCAGTGCGTAAAGTGGCTTTTAGGATGCTACAGGAACACGTATAGTCAAAATGGTCTTTCAGGGAGATTTTAACATCTCAAAGCAAAGCAGCTGGATTTTTAAGCAATCGGGAAGACATGAAAGTGAAGTAGTCATCTTAATAAAGCAGCAAAGCAAAAGGAATCCTCTGTGCGCTCACAATAAGATCATCAGGCTCTGATTAATGATTATTAATTTAATAGAAAAATTAATTGTGAGGGGGAAAAATTTATCTGCTCAGAGCTGGTTTGCATGTAGATGCTCAGTAATGACATTTGATAATTCTTGTAGCTAACTTGAGCATTGTGTATCATGTGGAATAGTGCTCCTGTTAATGTATCTCAAGTTATAATTTTTATCTTTTCAGTTGGTTATCTAGTTATTTATAATAAAGTCCACATTGAGCCATGGCCAGGATAATTGAATGTGTCTTAAAGGTAGCTAGGATATATTGCTCAATCACTTGTGTTGTGCAATCTGATTTAAGGGAGAGAGGGGGATTTGTGCTGACTGTGAACTTCATCAGTTTAATCTTATGAATCATATCTAAGGAATCCTAGAAACTGGAATCTCAAAAGGCCTTTCTTTGAGTGCTTCCTGGTAGTGCACATGTCTTTAATTGTTGGGTTTTCTATTGCAAACTGCAACATTTCTTTGCTTTCTACAGTTAATTGCTTATAGAGGCTTAGAAATATTGGGCTAGATTTTTAGCATGGTGGCTAATTTTTTCACGTCAAATGTTACACATAATGGTGTAAGAATGGTGAGTAAATTTTTCTTTTAGGTGACTGTGCAGCTGCTTTCTTCAAACACGGGTATTATTTTTGCTATACTTCAGTCTCTTTGTAAATCTATGAAGGAAAAGTAACTCAGGCCTTTTTCAGATCTTTCAGTTCTGCTGAATGCTTTGCGGGAAAATGATTGAAAAAACAATATGTTTTATGAATAACTTTTTTTTTTTTCCAGGATATATTGTTTGAAAAGCTGCTGCTGTAGGGAAATCGTTGTAAACTTACATGCTGTTCTACAAAAATTCTTTCCCATAACCAGTAATCAACAAATGTGGTATTTAGAAAAATGTGATGCCAGCCATAAGAATTCTGTTTTTAAAATCAAGGGTGAAACAAAATGACATGCAAAACTAAATCTAAACACACTTTACCTATATGTTCCAATGTTTGTCATTCTTAATTCCAGCCTGGTGTCTGGGTGAAACCTCTAGTTGTCTTTTCCAAGCTGAATGAGATTGGAAAGACAAGGGAAGAAGAAATAACGAGGAGGGGGGGGAAGTGCTTGCAAATGACAATATTCATATGAGTCCTTCATGTGGTTTTGGCAATGGAACATGTCATCCCTTGACCAGACCTGTCCGATGGGCTCTCAAGACTCAGACTTTGTATCTTTCTTTTCTCCTTTCACCTTTTACTGTTATAGAAAAGCAACAGTGTGGTATCCTGCATGTTAAATCAGTTCATAGGCCAGTAAAGATGAGAACAATATGCATGCAAAAGGCTTTAGTAATGCAGTACTAACAATACAGGAAGAATAATATTAATACAGATCAAGACTCAGTGGAGATGTACATGGGAAATAAAAGTTGCGCTGTTATTTTCACTTATATTTTTACCTGTACAAACCTGGCAAAATGGTTTGGCATGCCCTGTAATAGGACTGAGAGCTACAATCTAAAAAGAATAGTACAGCAAAAACATGGTAACTGAATAGTTAAGGTGTCTCTTGATCTGTAGTGAAGCAAGATATTTTAAAAAATATCTATATAAATCAGCTCTATGGTTTTTGTAGTGGTTTTAGTTGTTAAGGATGAGATCAGTAGGTCTTGTCCCACACTTGAGGAATTTAAATATTGGTTGAAATACTTGGTTTTCTTTAGTTCATTCCATTGCAGAGCATCTTGTTTTGCTTTTGCCTCTCCCACTTCCTTTCAGAATTGTACCAGCAGCCTACAGGCGTGTTCAGCATTTCAAAGCGGCAATATGATTCCCAGATCAGAATGGTGTCAACATGAGACAGTCTGCCTAGTGTTATTTTTTTGTAAGTTGTTTCTTTGTTTATACTGTGAAATGAGAAGGGGGGGGGGGAAATCAAATTGCGCACAATTGGCTCCAGTAAATACCAAGTGACAGTAAATGCCTTGTTTATTGCCTGGGGAAGGCTGGTAACTTGCTGAATTTCCATCGAGCTTCCTTCTTAAAGGAGCGGGGCTCAGATCTCCCTTGGAGCTGATTATGCAATTGATGGGGCAGGGTTTTGGCTGCTGGAGCAGCAGGCTTGCATAACATGGTTTATAATCCAGCACTGCCTTCCCAGCCTGAAAGGACCTTTTTCATAAGGCATTTTCTATGACAAAAACTGCTTCCAGATTTCTACACAATTACTGAAATAATGGTACCCTAACTCTTAAAAAAAAAAAAAATCCTGTACAAGAGATTCTTGACCTGATCTTTCTGTATATGGGGCACCTCTTTTTTATCAAATAATGAATCATTTATAAGATTATTTTTTTTTCATACCATGAAGGCAATTTTGTCTCTTATTAGCAGAATTCTTGTTGATACAATACTGAAAAAATTGAATTATGCCAACTAAGCATTTCTTGGAGGCATTAACACAAATAACCTGGTTTCTGGGAGTTTCATTTTTCTTATATGACCTATATATATGAAAGCATAGGTGACCAAACCTGCAACTAGAACATTTAGCCTGTGTACTTGGGAGAGGAAGGCCTGAATAACAGCATGATATTAATGCCACAAAGATGTTGTCTGTGGAGATGGCTGTAGTGGTTACTTAAGGACAATGGGAATTGGTATGTCTTGTTCTTTATTGCAGCCTAGAGGCATGCATTCCTCTTGCTTTAACAAGAAACTTCCATCTATTATTCTTCAACTCCCTTCATAATATACGGTACCCATCTCCAGATGCTTGATTACTCTCCGCATGTTTCTGTCCTTACAGAAATGTATGTGTCTCCCTGTTAGCTCAGCCGAAAATTCTAGAGCAGCCGATGGGTGGTATTTATGTGTTGCAGTCCAGGTCCTACCTCGCTTTGTGGCCTGCCTGTGCAAATTTATATTTAGGGTCCTTAAGGTCAATATCAGGACTCATGCAGTATAAGGTGACGTAAATGTTTATATTACTATTTTATCTTTCAGTTGATAAAACAAGAGACAAAACTGTAGGAAAAATGTGTAGATGAAGTCTCCTTGAGAGTTGGAAGTAGGCAATCTAATATGCTTTCCCCTCCTGTCCCTGAACTGCCCCACTGATTCTTCACGCCCAGCAAGAAAAATGTTCCCAGCTTATTACAAATTTGGTGTTCCTCTGGGTACTCATCAGTTAGGAGCTGGTGACTTGGAAAGAGCTAAAGTTACATACGCATCTCCCGTCATTGTCAGCTGTAATTGCAGATGATTGGTCTTTTTGAAAATAACTTTGGTGGTGAAGAGGTGACACTCTACTATTTTAGAAGGCAGGATTCAGAATTACTTATGTGAGATCCCATGAAATCTGCTATTATGATGCATGTAGCAGTCATTACTTGCTTTCCTTTCATGAAAGCAGGTATGAAAGGTGAAACAAAGAAATGTATTTATTTAAGTATTCCTTCTTTAAATTGTTGGAGAGAATGACTAATTCTAAATGTGTTTGCCAAAGTCGTCGTCTTATTCACAAAAGAAGCAGTATTGACAGCAGTACTGAAAGCTTCGTAACTGTTGCACAAATATGAGTTGCCATATATTTATGCATTGTTAACCCACTATCTTCAGGAATTGGACTCTGTGCCAGCAATATTATCAAGGAAAGGTTTCTGATGGAAAGTGCTCACTACCGGAAAATTCTTTCTCAAGTCTTACCCTTTCCATTGTTTCTCTGCTGCCACTAGCATTGTCACCATCATCTCTGCTGTTTCATTACACAAATTATGGATCACTTTTTGACTACCTTCCCAATATCTGGATTGTGCCCAAATCTTGAGGTGGTAATTGGAGGGACTGCTGTTTTTATCTAGTGGATTCTCTGACACCCTAGGAGATGATTATTGGATTAAACAAAGTATCATAATAATTTAATTTCTGTCTCTCAGATTCACTATGTGATGATGTTTGGTTTAGATTTGAATGACCAGAAAATGACTGTCGTTCTGAATCAACTTCTGTCAACTCCCTAAGGGGTTGAAAAAAATAACATTAAACCTCTGGCAGGAATTGTTCAGATTCGTATTTTGAAAAGTCGATAGTTTGGCTGTAACAAACAAAATCTGAGATGTGGGATCAGCAATTGAAGTAAATTCTCAGATTCTTTTTGGATTTTATTATTGAAATGCAAATGCATTCTTAATATCAGCTGAATATAAATCAGGAGGTATGCTTAGAGGTTATTAACAAAAGTTAAATCTTTTATGAGAAACTGCACATCTTTAATTTGTGGCTACCTAAAATGAAAAATATGCATCATTGTATACAATCTGGCTAATCTCCACTAAGCAGCCCTAGTGCTTCTTCATCTATGAGAAACTGGAACCCAAACGTTCTGTTTATGCAGTCTATGTTATTTAACGAACTACTAAATCCAGGGTTATTTGATCTTTGACAGTTTGGGGGCAGGGATGAGAGGTAAAGTTACATCCTCACTGGTAAAATCCCTGTTAATTTCAGAGTTTTTAATTGAAAGAAGTGTTGGGTCAAGTCTGTTATGCAGCAATGCATTCACTAAATTGTGTATGATTGCTAGTCCAGTTCTTACAGTAAAAAACATGGTAAGTAAAGTTATGTGGATTCAATTTTAAATTCAGTCTTTCACGTTCTGAAAGATCCTGCAATGACTAATAATGAAACCAAAACCTAAATCTGAAATTTTGAATTGCCAAATAACTTTCCGTGTACTCACTGGACAAGAGAACTCTCACTGTTACCCTTTTAAAAGCCCTCAGCTCTGTTTGACTGGCTCTTTAAGCATAAAATGAAAAAATTTCCCCCTATCTCTACCATGGCTACCAATGTGCCATTTCTGTGCTATAGATTTGTGTTAGTGTAGCCCCCTGAGCATACACACCTCCTCTTTTGATACCTAAAATATATTACTGTCATATAAATCAGTCAAAAATATACGGCATGTTTATTAAAAAATCATTATATCCTGACTTTACATTCATCATTGTATGTAGTGGATGCTTTGAATGAAGGTTATTTGAAACAAACAAAATTTGTCTTATCAGATTATCTAGTTATGTAGCAATCTGGGATAATTCATTGCAAAGAGAAAAGCCACATAATGGTATATATAATGGGGAAAGTTTTCTGTTTATTGGAAAAAAATCAAATTAGCAGCTTCAGAAATAGCCCTGAGTCAGAGACAGCTAGCTCTATTATTATGTTACTTAGAAGCTAATGTATTATGAACAAGTGCCAAATATTTCTCTGTAATGCAGAGGAGATTAAATGGAAGCTTCTATTTTTGAGATCTGCTTTGTAGCATACATGTAATCAACAGAAAGTCCTAGATAACAAGTAGTACACAGATAGCCCTGCTAATTATGAATAATTATGTAAATGGTATAATCTGAGCATTGTACTTATCCAAGGGATTAAGTATACATACAAATCAAGACGTTTGAAAATAAATTTACAAAAAGTCAATTAAAAGTTTATTTTTAAATGATGATGTGGGAGCGTAACTTAGCTATGTAGTTTTGTTTAAAGTCACATTCCTAGCATGAGGAAGGAGAAAACTCCCTGACAGGGCTAGACTGCATAAGTATATCAGGTTTTGAATCCGGTCAAGGAACTTGCATAGTACTTGGTTGTCAGAGATGACAAAAATTGTGAGTTTCTGAATATGCTTCTGTGCAATTCTTGGCTAGTTCAGTATGGTTTTATACTTTCTGTATTATTTCTTTACTGGAAAGGTCAGTGTGTAGGGTTGCAGAGCTGGACATAGTTCCTTCAGTTAATACACTGCAGTTGCAGCTCCAAAACTATTGTTCATGCAGATATTCTAATTTCTGAGACAAATGCCAAAATTTATTTCAAAGATCTCTGTGTTCTAGGAAAGTTCAGATCTAGTTAGCACTATCCATAGCATTCTCAGTGTAGGTATTTAAACTGATTTGCTTTATTTTGAAATAGGATTTAGCATGCGCTTCTTGCTCTTTAGAAATGTTTAGGACTTAACAGAAGTATCTAGGATAAATTTCACAGGAATGGGCTTATTTGAAATATTCTCATCTAGAGTAGATGGCCTAGTTTTGAGTGAGAGAAAGCTGCAGCAAGAGTTGACTCACCCAAAACTGACCTACTGTGTTTCTAATTCTGTGCTTGTGGAGCAAGGGCATAGAAGACATCAGTGAATTTATGCTTGTATCGTGGACTTACAGGCTCTGAATATATTTACATTTTATGAATAGTTATTAATTGCTTTGTTTTGAGTATGTGAAAATGTTGCTAAATTTACAGGTGATTGTTTGTTTAAGCTTTTGTGGGTAGTAGTGGTTACTATCTTGCAAGTTTTAAAGTGCCCATTGAAGGTGCCAAAGAACTCACTTAGAGTTAGCATTTTAGTTCCATATTGCACTGTCTGTAGAAGAGGATCCCACTCTGCAACAGTGTCTAATGAAAATCAGAATGGCTTGTTGTGGCCACTGCAGGCAGGAAGTGATAATTAAGGCAGTGGGAGATGGAAGGGGTACACTTCAAGGCTACCTGGCACAGCAGCAAGAGTGTTAGCACATTGCTGATTGGAAGAGAACCGTAAAGGCAACTACTGCTACCTCATTAAAGGGATTAAAAACACCTCTTCTAATACTTAGAACCTTTTCTATGTTGACTCTGTAGACTTTCTGAAAGTGGCTGAACAAGAAATCATGTTTTGTTTTGGGTTGCTTTTGTAACAGTATCATTTAAAAAAAAACACCCTACTTCTAAATCAGAAATAAACTGTCTTTTCAATAGGTATTTGTTGCTAATTCTTAAGAAGTAAAATTTACAGAGACACCTTGTTCCTATTGGCTTTCAAATATTTACTTGCTATTTAAAAAAATACTTGTGAGCCTAAGCAAGTTCAGTTAGGGAGCCTTTTAAAGAATTTTCCTCATGAAATTTTGTAAAGGCCAATACTCATTTGAATTTGGCTCTAAAGTTCTTACTAGATGGTTGGATAAAGCTGATATTTATTACCAGTCTGTTCACAAGTAGGGAATACTCATGTGATCTAGAGTACACCAAAATTTATCCGTATCATCCTACTGGGAGCTAAATAGTGTGTGATATGAACAGAACATGCCTTAGGAGTTTGAGTTAATACAAAATTAATGCAATGAGAAATGGTAACAGGCAGAAGAGGAAGATCTGAGGAAAGTCAGAGGTCACAGAAATTAAAATTTAATCCTAAGGAACTTTTTTTATACCTATTTCAAGTGCTTTGTTCAGGCAAATAGGGTGTTATTTATTGGTCAAAGTTTGGCAGGATTTTTGCTTCCTCTCTAAATGTAGTAGTTCTAGAGTGTGTTTCTTGAGCTATTCTCATACTGAATGAGTCTTTGTTTCTGGTTATGAGGCTCTATTTATAAAGGACCACTAATAAAGATGCATATTCTGAAAATAAGGCTTTTTCTGTAACTACCTCTTACTTATTTGTTTGGGGTTCTGGGATGAATTCCATTTCCTGTGTCTCCCAGGAAGCCCCTAAACCCATCCCAGCACATCTGCAAGAGGGTGTGCTGGTGTCTTTTAGACACTGATAATATCTGACATTTAACTGGCTCATTGAAATTCTCCAGGGAATTTCCAAATGGTGATATATTCCCTTAGCTGGCTAGTTATCTTAACACAATGACTGAGTTTTATCGCTTCTGTCATTGAGGCAGCTACTGTGGTGTCAAGCCAAGAAGGACCATCTGGGATAACTTTGCAGATAAGTTCCAGTGATTTGCTTAGACTTGTGTCGACCTTAAAGCAACATTCTTTGGTTAGGCTGTGAAGCACTGTGTAGAGGTATTTGCATCTGAACTTCTTTCCTCTTCTGTTTATCATATTTTATTATTTTACATTCAAACTGCTTGTGACGTTGATTCCTCCCTTGTGACAGCTATACTATTACAAACAGGAAGTTTGCCTCTTGTGTGGTTGCTATTTATCAGCATAATTTCCTTCTCAAGAGGACTGTACACACTAAACATATTCTCTAGATGTGTCTCTTGTCATCAGTCCTGTGCTTGAATTGTTCATTATCGTGTCTCTAACTCTTGTCTTATATAACTGTTGGGACTGTTCAGATTGTTTCTAAACAAAGTTCAGAACATTGTATATTGTGGCAGTCACACTTAGTGAAACATCGATTTTTCCAGAGGTAACGTTGGGCTAAATAATGCTGCTGTTACATGCATTAAATTTACATAACATGTTGTCTTCCAAGGTTTTTTCATTAATTTGGTGACAAGACACAGTGGTTAATAGATCAAACCACAGCTACACTGAAGATGGAATTTCAGTCTCTGAAATGCTAAGACAACAGCTGCAATTCCATGGGACAATGTAGATCACAAAGTCTTGAATAAAATTTTTTTCATTTAAGTGGTTCTGGCTTAGAAAAATGCTTCTAGGGCAGATTAAACCCAGACACTGAACATCTTTGGGAACTTCTGCAAAATCTTCTTCATGGAAAAAGCCTTACTGTTGGAATTACATATATAATCTGGATACCAGCTTCAGACCAAGAAAACTCAGGCGGCACCAAATAATTATTTTGACAAAAATTAATTTTATATTTAAGTAAAGGTCTCAGACATTTGATTTCAAAAGAAAGAGACATCAAAAATATTTTATGAAACATGCTTTGGACTTTACTGATTTGTATATAGAATGTATTCAGACACTATAATGGTAGGGGAAAGCATAAGCAGATATACTGATAGGTCCTAAGCAAATCATAGCAGTTCAGTTGTTTCAGGATCTGGCCCAGCAAAGACTGCAAACCATTGTGGAAATCAGAATTTTGAGTTTTACAGCTAAATCAATCTAGTATTCTTAACTTTCATCTAAAGCTAAGGGTCATTCTGAGTGGTAATACTGATTTTTCTGGTGGTATCAGCATTTTGTATTTAATCTCTGTGCAAGTGTATGCCCAAAACTGCCATCTCTTTTTCGATAACTTCTTTGCTTTCCTTTCCTGGTTTCTGTGTAGTAAGGAAAACACTGCTAGATGGCCTAATCTCTAGATATTTTTCCTTGGTGACAGCTGGAAAATATGCTCTCCAAGAAGTATTAGGCAAAACAATAACCCCAAAAGAGCTCCAGCTAAAAGGAATGTAAAAGTTTACAGCTACAAGCATGTTTTCAAATACAATCTAAGTAAGAGGCTACCAACTGTGGCTTTTTGAGTGGTGCTATGACTTTTCCCAGGCATTTCACAGAAGTAGAATTCCATCACAGGAGGAGGATGCCTGGTCTGACTGCAAATTTCCTGAAATAGGGAAAGGAAAAGATGGACTACAGGAGGAAAGAGAGTGAGTTATTCCCTATTCTGTACTAGCAAACTAAGCCAGACTAGGGCACAGATTCAAGTGCTGGCCCTTAGTCATCCATGCTGTTTAATTGTTAGCATGCTTCCTGAGGCAGTGCAATCCTCCAGGCAGTGTAAACGCATGGCTGGGAGGTAGCACAGGGCAGGACTGGGCTTGGGGTGAAGATGGGGCCCCTTTGTGTGTGTGTGCGCAAAAGATGGGAGGTCAGCCATCCTAGATGTAGGCTGGGCTGTGTACTAACTCAGGGTCAGAGACTAGGTTCTGGCTAACCTTATTTATTTGTATATATGCAGCCACAGAGCCCAAGAGGGGAGGAAAGGATTGTGAAGATCCTAAAAGAGAGATGAAATGAAGCTAGTGAGAAGAAGGGTATGAACAAAGAAAACTTTTTAGATTCCTATTTTTTTATTTATTTATTTAGAGGGACCAAGAACTGTTGAAGTGGTTAGGAGTTTTGTTTACTGTCTGTTCCTTATAGATTCATTTAAAAGGACTTGACTGTTTGTTGTGCTTGTTTTGTTTAATGACTGCAAGTGCTTGCCTATACTGAAAAGCTAAATCATAAGGTCTTTTTACTTGGCTCCCTCAAGATTAAAGGTACCATGAATTACTGGTCAGGATAAGACATTTTGGCCTAAAAAGATTAAGCTCTTTTTCCTACTAAAGCACCTGCATAAATATAGACAAATCCAGAATCAACAGAAGATATAAATGTTATATAATGTGACTCAGAAAAAGCAGATATTTCAGATCATCAGTGAAAATTTTAATTTCAACTACTTTTTGTCTTTAATATGGAGATGAGTGCCATTACTAGCAAAGTCAGAAATTGCCTGCTTTTCCCTTATTATCATTTATTATATATTTTCATTTCTGCATAGCTATAGAAATTTTTTATATGTGAAAATGCAGGTATGTTTATGCGACAATCCTTGTAATTTTTATTCTGTAGAACTTGCACACTGTAAACACTGTCAGTATCCTACTCCTTTGGAACTCTCAGCCCATTATCTAAGTTTTGAAGTGAAACATTTCAAAGATGCTATAAATATTTTTCTGGAACTAAATATGAATAAAGATTAATTAAACACCAAGGCTTGGCATGGACACCTCATTCTCTAAGGTCTAAGCACCCTTTTTTTGATTGCATTACAATGTGAAACTATCAAGAAAAAAATGATAGGGCAGATCCTGGTACTTTATTTAAAAGATATGGCATTTGAAATAAGATTTGATAACTGTGAAGGGGGAAATATCTGCAATTTTAAAGGAGTGGTACTATCTGTTTCTGACTACAGTTTTGCAACAAGTCTAAAAGAATTAGAAGCTCCTGTGGAAATACATTGGGAACCTGAGTGCATAACCCCCTTAAACTAATAGGCTAGGATCCTCAAGTGAGGAGAGGGGCTTGGAAGGAGTGAACTGTAATCCAATTTTTATAGATTTGTGCACTACAGTTGTCTCTGTAGTGTCTGAGTACATTCCTGGAAGCTACTGCTTTTCTGTCAGCTAGTAAGTATCAAGAGCCTGTCTTCAAAAGAAAATATAGGCCTAAATCTTGTTCTCCAAATGATATAAATATAGAATATTTTCACCAACACACCCAGTCTATGTAAAGGATCCACTCTGTGACATCTCCTCCATATGTCAGTATAACACTGGACTTTTTTTTTGTTGACATGCTTGGTATCTCATTTCAGTAACTGATATGAAATTCAAGTAAAGTAGAAGATAAGATAGTAGCCATGTGTATATCTAAGGGCAAGCAGTTACCCTGTTACAGTTCTGAAAGAAGTCCTCAGTAGCAAAACAAAAAGCAAGACCAGAAAGTCTACTATTTGCGTCATTGCCTGTTTTAGTGTGCTTAACTGTTGTTGCAAAGCAGATCGAGGAATTTGGATTCCTCACGTACTTTTAGGTTGCAAAATTCATTCGATACCTTCTCCTGCCTTTGACACCAGATAGGGTCTGAAAAGGGCTTCACCATCTGTGTTTGTGTTGGCTTGGTCTTTGCATGTCTGATGGGTAAGTCCCACAAGTATTTCTCTGTGAATAGTACTTAAGAGTCTTAGCTGATGCATTTTTGCATGTTCCATTGTTTCTTCACATGACAAATGCACTGAAAGTTTTTACATGTCCCTCATGTTTCCATCCCTTGTTTTAGGGAAGTATAAAATAGGATGGTTAAACTCTCCAGTGTATCTGATGTTTTTGAGCATTCTTTGAACTTAGTATTAATTCCTCACAGCATTTATGTATAAAGATGCTCTAGAGATGTCTACACCTTACGTAGAATTTCAGCTTTTCTATCCATGTATTGCATTTTAACAGACATGTAATGTAAACAGTTTTCCTGCTGACTTTCTCTTAAAGTCTCTGGGACATGTTTCTACTCATGATACAGCCACCCTTTACCACTCTGATGCGGTAAATATGTCTGGTAAATCAGGATGCTGGAGACTGACTGCATGCAAAATGGTTGAAACAGCTGGGACAGGGAAGGGGGACAAGCTTTGTCAGAGACTAGTTTTGACGAAGAAAGAAATTTGTGCCTGAAGAGTCTTAGTAATGGAGGCATTTTCCTGACTAAACATTTAGTGGCACTTCAGGATAAGACTTCTACATATGAGAGGAATAGGCATCCTTAATCTCCAAGGAAAGGAAGCTGGCTTGTATTTGGACTGGGGAGATATAAGTTGGTAAGGACAGTTAAGAAAGTGAAAGAAAATAAATTTAAAAAAAAAAAAAAAGAAAATTTAGGATACATTTTTAACTATCAAAATACTTTTTAGTACCAAAATGGACCATAACTTTACTTCTTGCATATTGCAAGTTCCTAATGAAGCAAATTAGTACAAACTACTCAAGAAGGAAGTTGTAATGTAAATGAGAATCTCACACTACCTTGCTGTATGCTTGAACATATTGAAGATGCATATTAGTTTCTTGACATGCCATTGAGTCCTCACAGGTCAACTTCACACTGACTTCTATGAAATTTAGAATTTAGATTTGTATGTGTAAAAGTGGCAGACCTAAACTAAGTCTGTGTTTGTTTAGACAGTGTCAAGTAATTTTCCCAAGAAATGTAAAGATGAAATGTCTTTCCAGGAAATTCCTGTTAAATAATAACCTCTCTATGAATTTAATCATCAAGAACTGGAATATTGTTAAATAGTACTATATTGTTATAGGGACAAAATGGTGGACTACTGAAGCAGTTTTAAAATGTAAACACAGCTTTTTTTTTATGTCTAGGTCTGTCAAATATATCTGATTTGTGTTACAAAAATAAAACTACAACAAGTAACTTATGTTTATAGAAAAAAAAATTGGAACCATATGTTTAGAACTAAGTTATTACTGCTTTCACAAATGGTTTGTTGTACAGCTTTTTCAGAATTATCCCAGATAAGTATTTTGTAGATGACAAGCTGGAATTAAATTAGGATAATACACCCTGCATTATTAAAAATATAAAGTAAAATAAGGAAAAGTATCTTTCTGGCTAAAGGTTAGTTGTCACCTTAAAGAATTTTTGGTTTAGGTTATTAAAGCACTCAGTAATGATTTGCTGCCCTTGGGAGACATTTGTTAATATTTTATTCCTTGTAAACATCTGGATTCAATTTAGTCAAAGAACATTGAGTGAAAACTGGCCTCTCTCCAATGCACTGCAATAGGTGTCTGGAGGTTTGAATACTTCATTTGCATTACTCTTCTGAGATAAAATTTACCATCAATCCAACTAACTGAGACCCAGTAAGTGCCCTTTAATACTAAGTATCTTAAGAAAAAATTAAATTCAAGTTCACATGCAGAATGCTGTTGCAGTGTAATAATCATAGGATTTGTAATAGAGGTGTACAAAAATATTTCAGGAATCACTTTGCAAAGATATAACAGTAAAATAATTTCTAATCCTGGGTAGTGAAAGTTTTCACTCTGATTTTTGTTGTTTGCCATTTGATGTCATAACAGAAATATGACAATTTCCTTTGCTAGCCTTTGGCAAACTTCCAATCTATTTCCTCCAAGAGTAGATGAATTTGGACCTTTATGACCAAATCAGAGAAGTACCAAGCATCTGCCTTTGAGGTACTGAATACTACATGAAACAGCAACACTGTTGTGAATCCATGAGGAAAATATTCCTTGATGAGCATAATATTTATGTTTTTGTCTATAAACAAAAACCTTTGTAACCATGAAGGACATCAATATTGTTGATTAGTTACTGAACAAATTTAGTTCCTTACCACTATAATGTAGTCGTAACTCCAAAGTGATGGGCCTTCTTGATTGAATTTATGTTGCATGGTCAAGTCATGTTCATTTTGCAATTTATAAACAACATGGGAAGCTGATTCCATATGTAATAAAAGCCTTTTGGGGGAGTAAGGAGATAGGGAGAGGTCTAGCTGAGCTGCAGCCTGTATTAAGCTTCTGGAGTAAATTTTTTATCCTGATTCCTTGCAATTTTGTAATCCTTTGTATCAAGGAAATTAAATAGTTGCATTTCAATTTGTAAAATTATGATACACCAATTTCTTACAGGTTATAAAGATTAATTTTGTAAAGTTTTCTGATTGCGGTTCTTAAGTGTTACTTAAGGTTTAGTTAAGCACCTTTACATCCTCATAAGGTATGCAGTTCATATTATGCATGCTCTATCCTACTTCCGCTGGGTTTTGGGACTTCATTATTGGGGTATGAATCAGTTGCCAAAGCGTAAATGTGCATTGCTATCATGATGATTTAAGATATTCCACTTCTCTGGCTGCCCATTCATAAGGGAACAGATATCCTTTACGTTCTCTCTTATATCTAAGCACATTTTTTAAATAATTCGAAGCAGTGTATGTTTCACAATCATTCTAAATATTAAACGCTATAGGTGTAATCCTAAGACCCTACACCCTAACTATCCCTGAAGGCCAGAAGGATTCTTCAGGGCCAGCTGGTGAATCAGCTAACTTCTGATATATTTGCTTAGATGTACTGTCTCCATTTCACTTAAAAAGTTCCAGTGTTAAGGGAAACTGTAGAAATATTTACTAACTGGCAGGAAAAAAAAACCAGAAAAATAATAATGCTCAGAAATCAAACAGTAAATATTAATGCAAAGGGCTCCATATTATTTTTTTACAGTGTCTTTAAAAATTGTATGGTATAGCAATATGGGTGTGCAGAACATGGATACTTACTATGTGAGTATCACTTGTCATGGATCTTATGAGGGTTTTTCTTTGAGATATTGTTTACAAAAATAATCAGTCCAGATTTTTGAAGCGTAGAAATACATTCACTTTTTGAGTGTCCCTCTGCAGTTTTCCTTGGCTTGATAGAAAACATAGCCATTAAAGGCCAGTGGAAAGGTTGTTATTGGCCTTCTTCCCATTTTGTAGTAGGTGAAAGTCCATGTGACACTGGTACCCAGATCCTTGTAGGGGGATGTGGGTGCATACGTGGACTATATAAATCATAGTAAATCGCTTGTTTCAAACATAGTTGATTCTTTTTCTTGGCATCTAAATGATTGAGATTGTGCTGTATTTACTTTGTCTCTTCCTAAATGTTCTATTGAAAAGGAACAGATTCTTCCCTGCCCATTTCCTCCTATGACTCCTTTGAATTCATTTCTGTATTTTTATTTCTAAGCCTTTTTCAGGTTATTCAGAGGTGTAATGGACTAAGGTTCCAAAGTGGTGTGGTGAGCTGGGCAAGACCAGAGGTTCATTTGAACAGTATTGTGTCAAGAAGGCTGATACCTGTGTGCCCCTCAGGTATTTAGTTAAAAAATAAGAATAGGAACAGCTCAAAATACTGCATTCTTTCTCTATTAGTAGCTCTTAAAAAAACAAACAAAAAAAACCCCATGAACAAAAAACCCAATACCACCACCAAACCAAAACAACCCAAAAACCCCCTTTCTTGTACTCTCATTTACATTGTCCTTCAGAAAACTGTTAATAATATTGGCACTGGCCATATTTCAGAGATAAAAGTAGTTTCTTATCAAGTTTTATGCATAGCTTGTAATCTTTTTCTCCTACTGAATTGCAGAGATTTTTTTTCCCCCAAGGTATCTTAAAGTGTTTCAGATGAAAGCCCCTTTTTCAATAATTTTCCCATAATTATATTATAGAGAAGCTCCATCAATTTTATCTATCGGCATCCAAAAGCATAGCATCAGCATAGCAAAAGTCTAAAATATTTGACATGCCACTAACATCCTATTTCCCAAAAGTTAAGGGTAGAAAATGAGACTGCAAATGAGCACCAAATATGAAGAAAACAACGCCAACTGCTACAATAAGTGAATTTGAATGTGACAGACTAAGACTGGCAATACCACAGTAAATTTAAAAAAAAAAAAAGCACCCCCAAAATAAACCCACAAAACCTCTTTTGATGAGAAGGAAAATCAGGAGGGCTGATTGATGTTCTTGAACAACTACACATAACAGTGGAAGTGACAACCTTTCTGTTTATTTCCTTAAGTGTAAATGAAAGCAGAATAAATAGAGGTTCTTTGCCAGTCAGGTCATTTCCAGCTATAGTCTTGCTTCCCTGTATTTTGTAAAGGTACTTGAATTCATCTGTTCAGGGGATTGCCCTAGTTGTGCAAGTACTTGTTATGGAAAGACAACACTTCTGTTTACACTGGTATGACTTTCAACAAAGGTCAGATGCAAGCTGTAGCTTTTGATGCATGGAGTTTGTAGGAGATCTCTAACTCTTGTCACTGTCAACTAGTAGCCTTTGCTATCTGCCAGGAGCTGAAAATCTTACCCATTTGGGGTTAAACTCTTTGGAGAATAATACAAAACAACCATAAAGAATATTGTTGCCTGTATACAGACTGAGGAGCTAGCTGGATTAGTTCCCACTACATGAGCCACTGTCATTTTCAGGTTTTATGGAACTTACTGATTCCAGCTCTCCCTCCCTGACAATGAATAAAATAGCATTTAGCACACGCTGTCTGAATATCTCAGTGTCTAATTTTAAATATGTTTTTCACTGCCATCTTTGTGTCTCTGTTTTTGCAGTGGCTTAAATGAGGTCAAAGATTTTGTGCCTACAATGCAAGCTAATGTATCTGAGTAATCTAGTCAGCAATTTAATACAGGATTTAGGGGTCTTGAATCCCCATTTTGCTTCCAGGTGTCTGTTGGTTTAAAAGAAAAAAAAAAAAAAGCAAAACTGAAAGCTATATTATTGGCTGAGTGCACATTTTAGCAGGCTCCTGATTTATTTATTTTTTCTGCATGTCCTGGCTGACTGTTGGAGCTATGGAGATCCTCTGAGTGCTTCAGAAAACTGACTGAAGAAAATGTGAGGCATTCTGCTAGTATTAGACAGGTGCAGGTGCAGTATTATGCAGGGATCTCTGCAGTATTTTCTTAGAAGGAAGCAGTGTTTACTCCAGCGCACTAGCCCATATGAGGTCATTGCTTTGCCTCTGCTCCCTCTATTTGCACACACCCCATTGGAACCATTCTTTGTGAAGCTTAGTGTGAGCAAGAGAAAGTTTGTTTCATTTGACTTTTGTCAATATTAACCAAGAGAAGGCTGGTGTTTGCACCACCTTTCTTTTTGAAGCACAGAATCCGTGATTATCCTTTTATGTCTTTTTGAGGTGATGTAACCCCAGTGCTTTTATTTTTCTATATATGAATAGCACATTAAAAAAAAAAAAAAAGCATTGTTTCCAAAAGTGGGATAAGGTTTCTCTTTAAGATCTTTGCAAGATCTCTCTATTTGGAGGTTTAAATTTAGAAAGCTGATTTTCATCTACTTTCACTCTGGCTCCCAGGAGCCAGTCTCAGTGTAGCAGACACTGCATTGCTATTTCCTTTTTAAATCTAGGACAGCGAAGCTATGACACTTTTCAAAGTCCTGATCTCCTTGTTAATATGTCTTTTTACTGTGGGTGAAGCTAAAGCTTACGCAGGATGTGTCCTAGTTTCCAGTTCCTAATTTCAGCAGAAAAACTTTAGCAAACAGAAGTTTGACAGCTTCTTGTATTGATATATATTAAATCATGTATATTGTAGTGTGTGAAAGCTTTGTGCAAGATGGAGGAGATAAAATGCAAAAGTATGACAGTTTATGATCCACTTGTAAAATATTCCACTGCTACTTTTGAAAGAATTTCAAATCTTTTACAGTCAGTTAACTGAGACGTATCTGTCTGGTACTTGAGTGCTAGAAACCTTTTAATGGCTCTCCAGTACCAGAAGGACATTGATATATTGGAGTTAATTCAGCAAAAGGCCACTAAGATAACCAGGTTTGAAGTACGTGAGACACAAGCAGAGGCTGAGAGAACTGGGTTATCTGAACCAGAAGACAAGGAAACCTTATTCCTTTCTATATCTGTTTAATGGGAAGGTATAGAAAAGACAGAGGGTGACTCTTCCCGGGGGCATACAGCTATAGGATGAGACAATGGATGCAAACTGGAACACAGGAAATTACAATTTCATATGAAGAGAAATTTATTCACTGTGAGGGTGATCAAACACTGGAACAGATGCCCGGAGAAGTCATAGGATCTTCATCCTTGGAGAACTGGGCAGGACAAAGCCCTGTTCCACCAGATCTACTTGCACCTGCTTTGAGCGAGGGGGTTGGACCTAAGTTGTTCTGTGTTTCTGTGACTAAGCAAAGCTACTATATTTGATGCTGGGTTTGCCACAAGAATAGGGCAGTATGTCTTTCATATAAAAAGCTTAATTATTTCTATAGTTTCTCTGAAAACGGGGAACTCCAGATGTAGCAGCTATGGATCACACTTCCTCATCCTTTCCCTTCTCTGTACTCATGCAGCATTAATAGAAATTGGAGAAATAATACAGGAACAAATGACAGGCTAATACCATAATGCTTTTGCAAAGGGTTTGACCTGGCCAGCAGAGCATGTTAAAACCCTATTTGTGTGTGACTTTTGGTCCATGGTGAGGAACAGGGGGGTCACCAATGGCAGTGTTTTGAATTCAGCAGAGGAAAGCCCTAATGAGATTTGAGTTTTTGACCACTGCTGATAGGAATGTGTGCCTCACGCATAAATTCCTACTTTCAGCTGTTTCATATTACCCAATGAAAATCTCTTACAAATACAAATATGCACCTATGTACCTTTTTCCTAAATTTAATCTCAACGATGTTTTAGCTGCTGTTGCTGCAGCAGCTACTTAATTCAAAAAATGAAAGTGAATACAAAGAAAATAAAATTATACATTCTGATCCCTGTGCTCCTAGTTTTATCCACTGTCCAGTCAAAACCAGTTACCTCCACTACTGCTGTAAGAAGCAAAGCTAGGATAATGGTAGTCCTTCCCCATTGACTTCAGTTCTTAGTATATTTTACAACTCATGCTAGAGGGAAAAAGTTTTGCAAGAGTCTCTACCATTATAGCTATTGCTTTCTGAAATGAAAGATTAATGGCTCTTTCTTCCTATAAATGACTCCTTTTAACTCTTTTCTACTATCATAGAATATGGTATAATCATTTTTTTCACCTTTTCTATCACTGAGCAGTAGGAAAATCTTTGGACAGTATGTGCAAGCCTTCTGGAGAATCAGCAAATCCTACAACAATGTTTTTACTGGAAACTGAAAGTATAAAATGTTCAATGAACTTCTAAGGATCATCCACAAAAACGTACATGTATGCCATGTATCTAAAAATGCAAAAAAAAAAAGCTAGCGTTGTGATAAGTATTGGTGCTACATTTGAAGAGGGGAATTTTCAACTGAAAAATTATTTATTTCTTTTTATTAGATTGGGATAACATTTTCAAAACTTTCACTAACATGGGATATTAAATCTCGAAATAGGAACTAAGTAATCGGGAGGGGGAATTTTTATTATGGGATAAATGCTGTTTTCCTACGTGTTCACTGACCTTGGTGGGACTGTAAGAGTGTTACTGAATTCCTCAGGAGATTATTTTATTGTTGTATTGATATTATCCATGAGTGCTGTATATATAAAAGGTTAGATTCTAATATCTGTAGTGTGATTATACTCTGTCCTTATCTATGTAAGTTAGGAAGTCAATATAGGGATAGAAACAGAAGGAGGAGGAAAGGGTCATCATTTCAGAGTATAGCAGGTATTTAGAAGATAGCAATAGTATTAAAAATGAGAGTGTAGGAAATAGAGCAGAATGCCTGGTTTTGAAGGAATAGTATCTATGTGGAATGCTGCAGTCTTTCATATTTTAAAACTAATATCCGTCAGAGTACTAGCAGTGGGAGTTAATCGGGCAGTCTGCAGGGGAGTTGTCTTTCTCCAGTACACTTTCAAAATAGAGATGAAAATATTGCTGAGTTCCACAAACTGAATACACCTCTATGCAATCCTACTAAATCAGCAGAATTGCATCATGATCTAGTCATCCCTGCAATTTGGACTACATAACATTGAGTTCAAGTTGCTCGTGTATCAGGGGAATAGATATGTCACCCTTGGAAGATACTGGCACGTCAGCTAGTTTGCTTCAGGGTCACAAGTTGACATGAAACACTATTTGGAAAGTCTTCCATTGGGAAACTCCTTCCTGATTATGGGAGTTCAAGAGGAAATATTAATAAATGCATATACTAGAGAGGGCAGGGCATACTCTGCTGTTCCACAAAATGAGAAATAAAGGGAGATCTATCAATCGCTGAGAAAGCATATTTTGGGAGATTTCAGTTTTGACGTTTTTATTTCTGCACATACAAGGACACAAAGATTAATTCTAGATACCTTGCCAAAATTACATATATGTGCTTTAGAAAGCATACGCTACAGAGGCTAATCATAGTATGTAAGTCTATGCAATGTTATATACCACTTATGAGGCATCATATAAATAACACTTCTTTTAAGAAAACTTTACTGATATTCATTGGAACATATGCCAAGGAGAAAGGATGTGGCTCTATACATTTTTATACTTTTACTGTGACTTAGGACAGAATTTAGCTTAAAGCAGGACGCAGCTTGGGGTATGTGGCCATGCTGACGTAAGAGTGATCCCAATGCCCAGATTATCTCTGTTACTACACTACGTTGCTCTTGAAATCACACTGGAGGAAGAAAGTAGAATATGGTTCCACCATCTTTTGAATCAGTTTATTTCTTAGAATCAAGCAAACCAATGGCAGGGACTTCTGCTGTGTGACCTTTCGCTGATACATACACTGGAATTGCAGTTTCCCGTGCAAACTTCCATCCCGGTGCATCTACGTAATGTTGCTGTCTGTGTCAATGGGCTTTGACCCACCCATACTCTGCATGCTGACCTTTTTCACAAGCTGACTATAAAGAAATTAAAATAGCCTGTGTATTCAGTTCTTCTGGCCTCTTGCATGGGTCAAGATAAGTTTAATGACTGCAGCATGCCAAGCTCAGATTCTGTGAAGGGAGTGTAATGCCAGCAGGGGAAGAATGGTGGAAAACATTTAGCTGCAATTGAGGCACAGTTGGCTTATGCATTTCAAGATAAATTAAAGATGTTCTGACAGCATCTGGAGGTCCTCTTAGGAGCTCCTAGAATCTCTGAAAAATAAATCTAAGTAAACTCCAGGCTTTAAGCTGTCTTTGCAGTGGACTGTAGAAGCATAGTGTGTTAAAGATAGGAGGCATTTTCATAGTTCTCTTATATTTATCCTGTGTGTATCACATTATACAGCTGTCTGCAGTTGGTGATATGAGAATATATTGAGTATCTTTTCTCAAGCATTTTATGTTAACATATTCTATCTCATCGCTAACTTTTAACTTATATTGTTTTCATACTTGCTAAAAAGCATTTAATACTAATTTAATATCCAGATTTCTAAATATCATTGCTCTTCTTAAATCCTGATTCATGCTACAATATCTCAATGGTGTAATAATCTACATTAGGACCTGATATTTACTCTGCTTGGCTTTCCAGATAAATGAGTTTTATGAGATTCTGCCCTCTTTCAGCTGCTTTTCAAGTTGTCAGCTTGCACACCACTGTCCAGTTTCTACCAAAGTAATGAAGATTGGGGTTTTTTTTCTTAGTAGTTTGTGACAGTAAGTGATCAGGTGACAGTCAGTGATCAGATGCCACAAGTGCTCAAATTCCAGACAAGTCCAGAGGCTGAAGTTGATTGGTTTCACTACTTGCAGACTGAATGTTTGTTAGTAATTATGTTTTCTTCCCATACCAACAAGATACCTAATATAAACGCAGTTGTATTAAGTGTGGAAGTATAACTAATACAATTTGCAAAATTACTATATGGTATAACAGCTCAGCCTTTTTTTCTAATGGACCGAGCCTTGCCAGGACTAAGTCTTCACTAATGACGTAACCTTTGCTAATGAGGCTTCAAAAATATCTAGCCAAATAGTGCAAGATCATACATTAATAATAGCGAATAATCTGAGGTAGCTAACAGTTCATTATGCTGTGGCAGAAGCTTGATGGAGTGCTGACAAATGGGTAGCAAAAAAGACAGACAATGTTTCCAGAAAATGTGAAGTGATGACATTGTTTTCTATTGTGGATTTGACTCAGAAGATTGGAACTTGACTTCTGGCCTTCATATCCAACACTACTTGGCAGCATATTGCTGTGTAAATAAATCTATTTAGTTCTTTTATTCTGGGTAGTTTCCCAGATCATGTCAAAGTATATGTAATACAAGTTAAAAGGAAAATACCTTTTATCTCAATAATAACAATAAGAAATGCTTTAAATATTCCTCAGTCTGACATATATAAAATGAAGAAATATGCATTTGATATGGTTATATTTACTTTAAACAAACACTTGTACTTTCTGTGGGAAATAATGGGAAAGGTTATCTGTATCATAACACAGCTGAATATTTCTGCTTTGTATGATGCTGTGAGATTAGGTGTTCTTGCATGGCATACTTGAATTTACCCTGGCTTACATTTTGAACACTTGACACTCACTCCCCCTTGTAGAAAGAATGCTGGGCAAAATACAGAAGAAATACAAGTTGTATTTTTGGGGAAAATCAGAATTATGAGATGTGATTCAGAGATTTTGATGACAGATGGGAAGATAGAGTTCACTTGTAGGCATTTTCTTGCACTATAACTTTTAATACAAACATTGGCAATCTCATAAGTTTCCACTAGAGAGAGAGAGAGATTAGTTACAGAATGTGAGCATGTATACTTGTAACTTCACTGATGACACTGAGAGAGAAGGATGGTGATAATAACAAATCAATACAGAGAGTTAAAATAGGATGATAGCAAGTAATATAATGCTCACAAAGTCTTTGTCTTGATAGAACATGGAGGCAGCCCCCACATTCCCTTGAAAGCTTAAGAGGCTATGCCTTTTGTTCCTGTACGTTCAAACTCTGACTTAGATTTGAAGATTTACGTTATGGCAATCGTGTGTGGGAGGAATTTGTTAGCATGACAAGCATGTTCTTTGAAACATCACTGAGTTGTTTCCCAAAAAGTTACTAATTTGTATTGTGAGCTGTTCCTTTTGTAGGGGCTGTAAGCACAATGTTGCCAGAAAACTCTGGACCTGTTAAACTAGAGAACACTATTCAATAGAGTGGGAAGCGATTACATTTACCATAATCTCATCTTCCTGTGTGAGCTATATGAAAACATTCCCTCCATCCCTCATGATTAATTTACAGATGTGCAGTATATTTTACCTCTCTAGTAATGAAATTATTTCAGATCTTACTGTGGATGAAATTGGATTGTGGTCACTGGAAAGAAGACCACATTCAGGTTATATGAAGTCCAAAACCTTATTATTTAATCATTTGTAAGTTCTTCAATTGTGTTTTTAAAACGAGTGTTACTTTCCTGTTTAAATTACGCTCTAGGCAAGAGGTGCAGATGCTACCACTGCTCTCTGTTTCTCAAGCGATGAACCTAATGCAGATTTGCACCACTTTGAACAGACATCTTAATACATAGAGAGTACATATATGGTTTATCCTGTACAATGTCTTGCTCTAGCTTAGAAAGTCCCTTCTCACTGTGTAGACTTTTCTACACTATTCTCCAAATTGGAACTGCCTGCAAAATCCCCATATAAAGGTTAATAAGGTAAAGTGAAAACCTGGATCTTGACGATGATTTTAATTTCCTGCTGTGCATATCCAGATATAAGTGTCAGTGGTTCTTTCTATTTCTTCACAAGTTCTCTATGTTTCCCTTTTATCTAGTCAGGCTTGTCAGTGATATGTAGAGGAAAAGAGAAGCAAAATATGATGGATTATGCAGTAACTGAGGGAGTTAATTCATAGCCACTTAAATGTATGGCTTTAAGATATATTATTCCCCTTCTTATCCTTTACTTCATTCCTGTAGAGAATTAAGGGTATGTGCACAGTTAATAAATTAAATTAGAGGTAGCAATCTCTTTCCAGTTGAGACATTCAAAGACTTGACCAAAGCCTGCCTGTTAGGCTCAAATCACTAAAGCCATGGAGATTCTAACATGGGCTTTGTTAGAAATTCTTCTGAAAATGCAAAAGCAGTTCTTGCCCATATTTCAATAAAGGAATATAATAAAATAGAACTTTTCCTGAGGACTATCAACAAGTATCAGGGCAACCCCGTGAAGGTCTGATTCCTGACAAATTGTATCTGTGTTGATGAAGACCAAACAGGGTTAATGCCCAAAACTGCTAATGAAAATTGTAAAATAGCTTAATGCTTTAAGCCCTTCTCTACCAACTATTGAAACCTGTGGGAGAATTTCCATGAATTATAGCTCAGAATGTTGGCAGATATGTACAGAAGAATTATGACAGCAGTTTCCACACTCTCCATGAAACTGGAAGTAGGAAGCAGAGTAGCCTTGCAGCTTTTCCTTCACCACTGCACCATCATCAGAGGGACAGAAATATTAATTTTAAATGCAATGTATGAATTAGCCTGGGAGATCCATTTGGCTATAGCTCAGCTACTTGTGCTTGGGCCCCAACTCTTTCTGCGTGTCTGCTGCGTAGACAGTAAAGGGCTGTGCTCCCACAGTACGAATGGGGTACAAATGTTTCCTGCCATTCACACAATTCTAATATTGTGGGAATTTCAAAGCTTTTTATGAGCTGGAATCAGTCCTGTGTAAGTTCCTATATGTAACTCTGTTCATACAGAAGCATAAGCGTATGAAGATCTCCTACTTTGGAAGATGAAACTCAGGCTAGACTTTCAGCAAATGGGGAAGGCCTAACACAGTTTCTTCATGAGGCCAGAGATATAACAGAAGAAATAACCTAATCTTTTCCAAACCAGAGAGAGGTCGTCTGGCTAAAATGGGCCTTTCCTAATGAAGGTCTTACACACACCAAGCATGAAAATTATTCCTTACAGCTAGCAGAGGAATACGATGAAAGGCAGCAGATGCTCTTCTGTGCCTCAGGATATAAAGTAACGAAGAGGAAATGGTAGGACCCAGAGGAAATAGAAACCTTGTCTTACTAAAAAACAGTGGAGGAAAATCAGTAAGGCTTCTCTGTAAGTAATGGTATATGGCTGATGTGGGCACCTCATGAAAAATGGAGTGTGTATAAATGAATCTGTGTGTAAGTCAGTGATGATGCCAGGGGATTCTTCTCTCTAAGCATGTAGCTGGCGAATGTGAAATGCTTTCCAAAACCACATTGTGAGAAGTGATTCTCAGTACCATAATTCACTACTTCTCAGCAAATACAGTATGTTAGCAAGGAAAAAAACCCAACCTGTGTTTCTAAGATTCTCTATCTGTGCTTCATAGTAAATGAATGTATTCTGGTACCTATCTCTGCTGATGTCTATCTTGCTAAAACATGGGGTTTTTTTTCTAGATGGCAACTTTGAGAATATGATCCCTTTCTGGGGTTATATCCTTCTGGTTTGCATATTGCATCAAGCAAACAAACCATCCTCCCTCTTAGATCCATTCACAGCCTCTCCGTTACCGTTTGTCACCTCTGAATGTTACTGAATGGTTAAATCCTTCCTCCAATAAGCTCAACACAGTAGGACCTGTGCCTTTGTAGTTAATTATTCAAGTATTCACATTTTTCTATGCCATCCCTCATGCTTCAGTTTTGCACATTTGCAAAACTCTGTTATTTTCATTCAAATCCTGGTAAACTTTTGTGCACCATTCCCCCCCCCCCCAGTGTTTTTTTGGTCATGCCTACAAAACAGAGGATAAATATCAGGATGTCAACATACTGTAACTACTTCCTATATTACTCGTTTTTATTGACTTGCCGCTTTCTTTTGTCCGTATTCTCTTTTTTCTCTTCCATCTTATACAAAAGTCTCTGTGGGGCAGGAAGTGTCCTTCTAGCTTTATATTCGTTGAACAACTGGCATACTGAAGCCCTGGCATATGATTAGGATTTACAGGCATGGGTGCATTTAATAAAAGAAGCATTACCTATGTACCTTAGCTTATGTAAAGGGATCTACGATCAAAGAAAGATCTCTGAAAATCCAGTTGGCATGTTTTTACCTGATATGCTTTAGTGTCTTGTAATTTGAAGTGGTGGTCAGTTGCAGTTTGTATAGAAGAAAGAATTAAATTCATTCTTCCATCACAGAAACTGAGCCAACTGTGTGTGGGCTGTGTATGTACGCCTTAGCCAGGGGGCTTGCTTGTAGCTAACTTTTGTGACATCAAAAAGATGAGAAGTTGTCCATCAGCATTCTAATGTCCTGGTTGTTCAGGAGGGTTACTCTACGAATTACAGTCATGAAAAGCTGGATATTTCCTAGTTCTCTTGTAGGTACTGCAAGGATAGTGAATCAAACATATCAGTCTTGGTTTTTATGCATGCATGAAGACAAGGAAAAGTTGCAATTGAGGAAATAAAGGCAAGTGTAGGGTACTGCATCTGGGGAGGAATAACCCCATGCATCAGTACAGGTTGGGGGCTGACCTCCTGGAGAGCAGCTCTGTGGAAAGGGACCTGGGAGTCCTGGTGGACAACAGGATGACCATGAGCCAGCAATGTGGCCAAGAAGGCCAATGGCATCCTGGGGTGTATCAAGAAGAGTGTGGCCAGCAGGTCGAGGGAGGTCATCCTCCCCCTCTACTCTGCCCTGGTGAGGCTGCATCTGGAGTACTGTGTCCAGTTGGGCTCCCCGGTTCAAGAAGTACAGGGAACTGCTGGAGAGGGTCCAGCAAAGAGCTACAAAGATGATTAGGGGACTGAAGCATCTTTCTTACAAGGAAAGGCTCAGGGACTTGGGGCTTTTTAGTCTAGAAAAAAGAAGACTGAGGGGGATCTTATCAATACTTATAAATACTTAAGGGGAGGGTGCCGGGTAGATGAGAACAGTCTTTTTTCCGTGGTGCCCAGTGATAGGACTAGAGGTAACGGGCACAAACTGGAGCACAGGAAGTTCCATCTCAACATGAGGAGGAACTTCTTTACTCTAAGGGTGGCAGAGCACTGGCACAGGCTGCCCAGAGAGGTTGTGGAGTCTCCCACACTGGAGACATTCAAAACCCGCCTGGATGCCGTCCTGTGCAACGTGCTGTAGGTGTCCCTGCTGTGGCAGGGGGGTTGGACTTAGATGATCTCCAGAGGTCCCTTCCAACCCTGACGATACTGTGATACTGTGAAGTGCAGTGTCTATTCCATCTTCCCCCAGGACATATGAAATCTGCTCTTGGGAATAGACACACAGGATTTCAGGTCCTTTGATTTTCTTGTTAATTGTCTCAATTCAGGTATCCTAAAATATGGAAGATTGGTACTGTTTGTATTAAATATGTACAAAAGGACACATATTAGAAAGTGTTTTCCCAGACTATCCTTGTCTAGGTGAATCTTGGTATGTAGTTCTTATTTATGTTGGTTGTCAGCTTGTACTGTATAAAATCATGTTGAAAAAAGTTTTGCATAGTAAAAGGGTTTTGTTGCAGTTTCATTAAGCACCATTTATAACAAAGTTACAAAGCTAGAAAGCTGCAAAGGTAAATGAAATTTAAAATAGTTTGTGAGGATTTATGATAAGCATGTACACACATCAGAAGGCCTCTGGCACTAATAAGCTCCAGTGTCTATCCTCTAACTAGATTAAATTCATTTCCACTAGAATTCAGCAGATGCAGCAGCCATGGGTTGTTTTTCATTCCCAGGGGGTACTTTCTCCCTGATAGAAACCCCAGATACGCTTTTTTCAATGTCTAATTGTTAGACAGCAATCAGGAAAGTGACAATAAAATTGGGAACGTATGGTAAACACCAGTTAAAAAAAGAAGGAAAAAGTTAAAGTGGCCATGGTTTAAAGTAGCTTCTTAATGGACTTCCTAACTAAGGAGAAAAAGGAAGATACGCAACCCTGAAAAACACAATACACAATTTGAAAAGTTGAACCTCAATAGTGGAATAAAACTTTTCAAGAGACAGCAGCCATTGTAAAAGGAAGCTAAATTGTCAAAATGAAATTGGAAATGAGGAGGGGTGGCAGATTTAGTAGTTTGAATCAAGAGGTTCTTTCTTGTTTTCCCAGGAATACGCTAAAATTTATCTCTGCCTAAAAAAACCACCTCCACAACAAAAACCCAAAACTTTGGAAACAGCACTATAGGAATTCTACAGGCCACGGTGACGAAATTTTTGATTTTTGATAGGGTAAATTAGCTGGAATTTTTTGTATGAACTCCAATTCCTTGCTAAAAGCAGTTTTACAGCTGCTCTGATGTGCAGCTGGGGAATCTTCTTTGGTTAGTTCCCAGGATAGGTCACATTCCAGGGCTTCCCATTGTAATACACTTCTAAGGATCGTTTATTGGAAGCTCATGGATGAAATGTATTGATTGTGAAAATTATTGTCTGTAATGTGATGGCTAAAGGGACAGACATGTTTGTTGAAACTATTGGAGTCAATTTATTTGAAATTCGTCCCCTAATAGTGTAGTTTAGGATACATACAGAAGCGATTGATTTTATTGCTACAGCAGTAGCTTTCCCTACCACCCGTCCAAACTTTCTAAATGTGTAGGATGCCCATCAGCAACAATAGTTCTGCAGTAAGAAATTCCCATGTTCTAGAGCTTATGTTCTTCTGAACAAACTAGGGGTTGTTTTTTTTCCATTACCACTCTTTTCATAAATTTTTAAGGAAGCATGTGTTACAATAATATATTGAGAAATAGCAAGATTGAGACTGTGGCAGGCCTCTGCTTGATGTGATATACCTTCAGTTGCATATTATTTAAAATAAGATGATGGTGATATTGTAGGTTTCCCTAATACCGTATATAAGGCCATGCAGGCAGACAGGGCTATAATATTTGATCATCTTGAAGTGCCTCCCTGGGGTGTGCCTCTTGGAATCCTATCCTAGCCTCAGGATCCCTGTGGTAATGGATGCACTATGCAATGCTTCTCCTTTTCCCCGCTGGGCTAGACAGGGCAGGATTTGTTCCATAATTATAAAAAAGGATGTATATTTCACTGTGCAGGTGTTCAAATAATATGCTTGCTTTCTTTCATTTAGAGAGAAATAAACTTTTTAGCAGTATCACAGTGAGTACAGGCACAGCTTGCAAAGGATTTCTGTTTAACGTATTATTGAATGTTGTTACCATGTCACCCAAAAATACTTTGGAAGATGATATCTTTATCCAGCTGACAAGCTATATGTTTTCTCTCAGGCAGCTCTGTAAATGTGTGAACTTCCCAAGAGCTTTTCATTTTAAGCAAATGCGCAAAATAATCAAAACAAGTATGGATTTATTTAGAACTACCTAAGAGATTTTATATTTAATTTTGAGCTTACTTTGGTGTATGTGCTTAATCTTTAATGAATCAAGTCTACTATTTTTAAAAAAAGTGTTTCACCTTAGTCAGAGAGCAGTCCTCTCCACACAACTGCAAGAAATGGGGAAAACAAACAAACAAACAAAACAACCCAACCCCCAAAACAAACCAACAAACAATAATAGGAATCAAACCCCCAGCATCTTTAGTAGGGAAAATTATGGCGATATTATTGATGGTCAGTGTCACCAGGCCAACTGGGATGGCCAACCTCTTCTTGTCGTATTACATTCTTTGAATTACCCTGTTGTGAACCAGGCTGTGTTTTAATTATTCTTTTTCCTCTTGAGACCAGGGATAACACTGTTATAATGACCTCACTGAATAAAAGGAAGCCTGTGACTCAAAAGCTTTCCTGTGCAGCACCAGCAACCTAGGGGGAGGGCTGGAAACAAGAGGTGCTACAATGGTAAATGATATTACAGTAGGAAGGAAAAAAAGATATGTGCAGTATGAAATAGGCATTCGTATCAAAGAACATTATAATGCCTCAAGCTTTCTCTGTACTTAGGTGTGAAAAACAGAATGTTGCCTTTTGTAATTTCCCCTCCTCTCTGGTAAATCAGAAGTGTCAGGGATAATGCATGTAATCAGATTTCTTTGTGACCGACAGCTTCTTCAGTGAGGCGCCCCTTCCAATTTTATAATCCTCACTACACTCTGTGGTGTCTGCTCACTCTAACTCCCAGTAAAATTAACAGGAATGTTGCATGACAAAGGATACCTGATAATAAATATCATTACTTTGTACTGTTTCCAGAATGCCTAATATAAGGTGTTATATTTAGCCAGTACGTGATTTGCTGATTTATTTCTGGTGATAAGACTTTGTTGACAATTATAATGGTTTTTAAATAGATTTGTAAATAGATTTTTAGATCTTGCTGCATTTATGTCTTGGTGACCACCAGAACTATGCTGAAAAATTACTAACGAGGAAAAAATCACAACTCCCCAGTCACCCTTCATTTAAAGCTGAATGCAAACCTTGCTGCTTTGTCCAAGCTTCCCCATAGTAGTGCTCTCATTCTTACTGATTCATGCAGAAAATGAAAAGCAGGAGACTTTTTGTCCCTGTTTGTATGGACAGAGGAAGAAGAGAGGAAAGGAAAGGGTGGAAGCATGACCCTTTTCTTTGGAGGTGTTCTCAAAATGCTCTTTTTCTGGCAAATGTTTGTGACTGTGCTCAGTCACGGGCCTGAGTACAGTCAATAAGTAAAGGCTGAACAGGGGAACAATGAAACATTCATGTGTACTGAGAGAGCTAGAACAGTAGGGAACTGGTAGACGTGGCAGGATCTGAGCAAGGTGTTAATCATGTGCCTCAGGAGATTGATTGCAAGTATAGAAATGGGGATTAGTGTGTGTTTTCTCATCAGAAAAACTTGAAGAGCAGCCATAAGCTTCCGTCAGAGGTATGTCACAAAAGCAAAAAATGAATTTGTAAGCAAGGAAAGTGAAGTGACTCTCCTCTTCCCTCCAATATGTCCAAGGCAACTATTTCATAAATAAATAGGCTTATGCCAAAGAAATACCTAAATCCTATACAGGTATCCTGCTGATTGAAACATTTTAGGAAGGCTCAAAATGTTGGTTGTTTGCCTGAGCCATGACTAACAATATAATGAAACAAACTGTAAGAATTTAGATAGGAACTACTTATAATGTGCTTGGTATAGGACTATGTTTGTATACCTCTTGGAATACTAACTTATTTGTGCCAGCTACAGGTGTTTGCAGACACTGTTTGCTGTTTTTTTCTGTATTAAGCTAAAGATGTGTTGAGTTTGGTTCAGAACTTTTTATATAACGTTTAGGCTTTAGTTGGCACCTGATTATTTGTGTATACAGATTATCTATCAAACTAATTCAGATCTGGTAGTAGTCTCTGACTTCAAAAAAAAAAAAAACAACCTGTTTAATGGATGACTTATTACTTGATATTGTTTCTAATTACCTATCATTCTCCAGTGACACTGTTCTTCAGGCCATGGTGTAAGGCTAATTTCTTCCATCCAGACGCAACCTGCCAAAAACCTTGCCAAAAGAAAACCCTCAAAAACACCTTCTTATCTTCTTCAACCTTACAGACACACAAATTCCCACACTGGAAAAGTTATTATGTATGTTTCACACTATTTTAAAATCAGTTTTTCATCTTGTAATTGACTTACTAAATTGCCAAGTAGTTATGAATTTATTCCTGTATAGTATCATGTGCTACATGTCCACAGAATTTTTCCAATGTTATACCATTCAAAATGTTATATAATTACACATCTCATTTTTGACTCAAGAGTTAAATGAAGACCACATATTTACATAGTAAGAACTGGATGATTTGGGAGATTTTAATTGGTTTTAAAGGCTTTTAAATGTAGTTAGTTGGAATCTAAGACAGGTCAGGGCTGACTGGAATTGTATTTTGTCTAATGACTAGATATGAATTCTTGCAAAATAACTTGATGGTCTTAAGCCTCTCCTTGGATTCATACTGATCCTCAGGAGGACAGTGCTTGTGCTGGCTCTTTCTGTTGCTAATAGTGTACCACTTCTGTCTTGAAAATCAGAGCTTGTTGTTCTGAAACAGAACTTAGATTAATTACTTCACCCACATTGGCAGAGAGCCACTTGCTTCCCTCCTAAAACTGCAAGGTAATAATTGTCTAGAAATATGCTGATCATAAATATTTCTGTGGAAGTCCATGACCTATCAGATTTGCTGGATAGCTTATGATTGGTTGATAAATTATTAAATGGTATTTTCTAAATAACTGCTACATAAAGAAAAAATATGTGCAACCTAACCCTATGATTCCTATATGCTAGGATATCTACAAAATGTCAAGATGCTGGCCATTATCAGGAGGGATGAAGCTGGGGAAGAAGGCAAGTCTTATATACAGCTTCTGAAGAGTTAGTAGATTTGATATTGCCTAAAATCTCCAGTTCTGAAAATGCTTCTGTAATATACTTTAATATGTTTATATGATTTAAAGGGTAACAAGGCACTTTTTTCCCCACCTAGAACAACTTTTCAAAGTAATTTAGTACCTTTTTCACTTTAAAAAGATTATTTTTGTTTGTCTTCCCAACACTGTGTCCATTGCTAAACTAAAAATCCTTGCATCTTCCTAATCTTTCTGTAAAACCTGCCTCCTGCCTCTTCTTCAATTTCAGCTTCTTATAAATCTTGACAAGGGTATAACTGGTAAATAAATCAAATGCATCAAGTTAAAACAAAAACAGAAAATCTTTCTTTATAAAATAACTGACATCAGTTAAATTAGTTAGTTATGATAATTATTTAATACAGAATATCAGTCTGATTTTTTTTCAGGCTGTCTGTCTTTTAAGCATTTGAAGACTTAGTACATAGCTGTACTATAATTAATAACAGACTATAACATGTAGTTTCTATGAATATATCCAATGAAGTTAACTGGTACATCAGGACCATCAAATCCAACCAGTCTAATGTAACATTAGCTTCAAAATGAAATAGTTATTATTTTAAATATTAAGTTATTTGCCTTCTGAAACTTTAGGTTTTACTCTTGAAGGTTTTGTTTGTTCACTTTTCTTTTTGGTGGACACCAAATTTGGGGGAATCACTTGAATGCTGCAGATGTTAGAGGTAGCATTGCAGGAAAAAATCCCCAAGCCTTTTGCCATGCAAAATATTTATCAATAAAATTACTGGAGTCAGCAATCCTGTATATGTATGAGGCTTTGCAGGTTAAGAGTGGGATGTCACACATATCTCAGAGAATCTCATTACTTTCTTACAAACTAGGTTTAGTTCAACAGTTTATATAAGGTCTTCAGTGTATCCCAAAATTGCTTTCTTGTGGAGTTCTTATTAGTTCAGAATTTTGTTACTATACAAAATATAGGGTCCAAACATATGAAACAGCTATCAATGTTTACCTGAAAAAATAATATTATTTTTTAATGAGCTGTTTTAAGTAGTTGTGCTATTCTTTCAATTTCTTGCCATCTGAAAGTCCCTAAATAAATTGGTTGGGAATAGAGAGGTTTAGCAGCCTAGGCAGTGAAGGATATAAATTAAAAAAAGGATTAAGAGATCAGTAGAGATCAGCAACCGATCTTCCGTCTTAATCAGTATTATTGTCTTTAAAGAGTCCTCATGGATGTTGGAGACAAACTTTGAAAGTTTGTCATCCTTCTTTCTGTGATACTGGGAGATTGTGGACAGCAAAAATCATTAGTAATGCATCCATAGTGCTAATATGTATGGGGAAGATATTGACTGGCTAGAAAAAATAAGGTTAAAAGTATTTTATTTGTATTTTTGTAAATAGAATGTATGTATGCATATGAAGAATAGCTTTTTTTCTTGTAAAGTCATACTGTATTTAGTACTTTGAGGGACAATTATCCATAGATGTCCTTTTGTAATTTGTGTAATCACTAATTTGTAATTAGAGTACTATGTTACCTTCAAGTACTTTGTTTACACAAGTCTCAAAATTAGTGTGTTTTGTTGGACGCTATGTACTTATTTTTCTTAATGGCTTAATGTTCTCATTTCAATACAAAAAAGTAGTTAGGATACTCAAAACTGGGTAAAAATTAATTCTTCATTACTTTTAGAGACTTTAAAATGCTCTAAGTAGAAAATTTGCTTAAGCATGTGTATTTTTGCTATCTTCAGTGTTGTTACAGACAAGATTAGAAATTAGTTTATGTTTGGGTGCTTTGCTTAGGAGGTAGGCACTTAGCTACCAGGATCAAATGTTACTATGAATGATCAGAAGCAGTGTTTCTGCCCAAGAAACCAGGTCCAGCCACAAAATTGTGAGTATCCAGTTTATCCATTGGTAACGATATTTCTACATCTGAAGAGAATGCTACTGTGCGTTGCTAATACTCTCTTCATTCTTGAAACAAAGAATATGTTTTACAGAAACATAAAACACCACTAATGACTTTTCACTTAAAATCTCATGTATAGTATAATATGAACTTTGTAAAATATTACAGCAACTCACATAAATAGCGTGAACTAGTTTATCCCTTTTACTAAATGAATATGAAATAATAGTACTTTTAAGAACGAGAATACTGTCTAAAGTTTAGAGGAGAAAAAAGCATTTTATTACATCTTAATATGAAACTGAAGACTTACAGACATTATTGTCTAGTAAGGAAACACAGTAATCCCATTAAAGTACAAGCTGACATACACATATAACTTTATCATCCACAGTGGTATTATATACTTCCATAGTGACAGTAGGTACTTTTCCTATTAAAAAATGCATACAAAAGTAATGTAAATAATAATTAGTAAAACTTGATGTTACAACAACTAACTTCAGTTTGCAATTATCTTGATTGATACTGCTAATTTAATGGCATCCCCACAGAGTCATCCTTTATTACTCAGCATTTGAAAGGGCCTCAGTTGGACTACTGTGTCCAGTTCCCAGAACTATAGTCAAAAAAGAATAAAAGGAGCAGTTGCAGAGTATGCAGAGAGAAAAGACAAGAATGATCAGAGGCCTTGCAGTGGCGACCTAATAGATGGAAAGGAAGTGATGTAATTTAGTGATGATTAAAGCCTTCAAAAAGAGAGAAGGAAAAAAATGTTTCTGTGTTCACTGAAGTGTTTCAAGAATGGGCTAAAATTATAATGGGAGGTTTAGGTTATATATCATGGGGTGAAACAATGTAATGGTAAGGACACACGAACACTAGGATAGGGTTTGGAGGATGGTTTAAAAATTTCTACTGCAGGAGGATTTTTATCAGCTGTTTAGACAAACATCAGTCAGAAATAACGAAGGCATAGCTGATTCTACCTTGGAGCAGGAAGACAGATTAGATGACCTCTTAATGTGTCTTTCAGACTTTTACCCTAATTTCCTACAGTAATGAAGCTTGTGCGATGTTGCTATGGGGTCTGTTCCAGACAGCCCTCTCTACCACCTTTTGAACCTGTAGGCTAGTTTCACCCCGGTTTGAGGGAGGAATGAGTCTCAAAGACACAAGTTTCTGTAACTTTCTTGGAAAGTGTAATGATGGATTGTGGAGGAAAACTGGTAAGTGGTCCTATTGAAGGAAGGAGGGAAATGTGAACTCTGGTCTGCCAGCTGGAGAGGTCGAAGATGTGAACTGGGTGATGGAGCAGTGGGTGCGTGCACACAGCTGGGAAGCAGCTGCGTTGGGTGCCCTCTCTGGGGCAGCGGTCAGTTACAGGCACGAGTGTTCTGGGGTGCTACAAAGGGTTAGGTCAGGCATGTGGGCAAGCTGGAGGCATTTCAGAGGTCAGGTTAGCAGGAACAGGGGAGTGAAGTGGAAGATTCTTGTGGTGAGGAGAGAGATAGCAGAAAAATCCATTAGAAACCAGGCTTAATAACTTTCACTGCTCAAGGAACTAGTTTCTGTACAGTGAAAGGCAAATGCTTAGTAATAGTGACCAACTAGCAATGCACTGATCTGATACAGCACTGCGAGACTCTGTCAACTTGCCTTTTTCAGCAAAAAGTTAGTGTGTGTTTGCAGGATCAAAGCCCTAACCACAGAGATACTTTGTAAGAAACTACACAGACTACTGGAACTGATAGGTATTCTGGTTCTCATATCTAAAAATACTAACTGCTACTATTAGAGAAGCTTTTTTGCTTGTTCTCTATAGGAGACTACCTTTTTTGAAGTTTCCACTACTGAATTGACTTCCATGTGTTTAAAAATACATCAAATGATGATTGGCCCTACTCTGTACTAAAATCAAAGGTGGAAAAAACCCTCTAATATTGTTGACATGTTGCTTCAGGAATGTGTCCTTCCTATCCAGGACAAAAATAATGCTTTACTTAATCATAATATATTTCCCTAAGTATTCAATAAGCCAACCCAACTATGGGTTGGCAATCATTGCCATGTGTGTCGCTCCTCATGAATACTTAAAGGAAAAGGCTTGATAACCACTGCATAGATACAAGATGTGCAGGGAAAAATTATGTGCAAAGAAGTTACACTCCTATCGTTTTCATCCTTTGACAATAAATAATTGATGTTAATCTATACTCGGGAGGATTCTTAAATAGTGGATTTGGTACATATTGTACTGCATCACTACAGTGATGTATTTTTGAGAAGCTGCCTTAAAACTTATCCCAAAAATCTCTGAATAAGAGCAGGCTTGGCAGATTCAACATAAAAATGTTATACAAAAAGAAGTGCTTTCTGGTCATCAAAAGGAATGAAGAGGATATTGAGAACCATCTGGATAACCAATTATACTAGCCAAGAAAATGCTTCAGTCATTCAAAAATTGAAATAGGATAGCAAATACATATTTTAAAATATTTTACTGAAAATAAAATAAACAGTGGCTCTTCTCTGGCAAACCTCTGAATAGCTTCAGTAGATGAACAGGGTCCTAATCCAACAAAGCATATGTAAGCACACTAGTAATTACATTAATTTCATCCAGTTTATGTGCTGAAAGTTATGTATGTATTTGGGGCATTGCTGGACGGGGGCCTAACCTGAATTATGCAAAGCCTTTGCGGAGGGAGGGACTGGAGGAAAGGTTTGTTGTTAGCCCTCCCTTAAAATCACCACAACGCTCCTGTGCAGGACGCTACTGGCCTCTGTGAGGCCACTTGCGAGGGCTCTTTCAATTTTTACGGTGGAATTAATAGTCCTTGTGACAGACCCCAGTTAGGCCTTTCACGCCGTGACCCCGCAAACGCCGCTGTGCCAAAAATCTCGCTTTCGCGGCCGGAGCGCTCCCGCAGGCCCCGACCCACCGGGCGCTGGGGGGCGAGGGCCGGGCCTGCGGCCTCTTCCCGGCCCTCGGACGCGGCGCCGCCCCGGGCCGGCTCGCTCGCTCTCGGGGCCGCGGGGGAGCCGAGTGGCCCTGACGGGGCTCGGTGGGCGGCGCAGGTAAGAGGCGGCCTCTCCCCGGACCCGGGAAACGGGTGAAAGCACGGAGGGGCCTGGGGGCCGCTGGCAGCCGGCCGCCGGCCCCAAAGGTTCCCCGCGGAGCCCGGCGGCCTTTGTTCCCTAGCGCCGCCGGCCCGCGCCGCGCCGGGAACGGGGCGGCCCGCCTCGCGTGTCGCTGCCCGGTGCGCGTGCGCGCTGCCGGCCGCGCGCTGCCGCCCGCCCGCCTCGGGAGCGCGCCTGGCAGGCAGGAGAGCTCCGCCGCAGCTGGCGCGCCCCCGTGGCGGTGTCTCCTCGGCCGGCAGCGAGAGGGAGGAGGGAGCGCGCGGTCGGTTCGGGCGGTCGGGCCGGGCACCGGAGCGTCTCGGCGAGAGCGGCGCAGGCAGTCGCCCCGCAGCCCGCACGATCGGGGGAGCCAGGCCGCCGCAGCGGGGTCTCGCCCAGCCCAGCGCCCACAGGTGAGCGCGCCGCGGAGGGAGGCCGAGCGGCCTCGGAGGGGAGAGAGCGGGTCGCCCGGCGGGGCCCTCTCCCCGGCCGGCCTCTGCGCGGGGCTGGTGCCCGCGAAAGGCCCCAGCGCGACCGCGGGGCCGGCGCGGCGGCCGCAGAGGATAGTCGGGACAAGGCCCTGCCGCGGCCTAAGCGCAGCCCGGGCGTCCGGTTTCCTGCTGGCGGCCGGGCCCCGTGCCGCCGCCCGCGACGGGGGCTCGGGCAGCCCGGCCTGAGGGAGCGAGGTGCGGCGGGCCCTTCTCCTCCCCGGCCGGGCCTGCGGGTCCCGAGGGGAGAAAGGGAGGAGGGAAGCGGCGGCGGACGGCTCCGAGCCCTTCTGCCCGGCTATTGTGCGCCAGGCTGAGGCGGCGGCCCGGCCCGGCTGCTGCCGAGGGCCCGCCGCGTGTGGGCCTGGGCCGCGGGACTGCCCCTTTGTGGGCTCGGGCCCGGCCTCGCCGCGCGGTGCGCTTTGTGCTGGCGGGAGCGGAGCGGGGCCCGGCCCGGCGAAGGTCAGCTGGGCCGCGAGGAGGCGGGGGAGGCCTGCCGCTCCGGGCCCCCGGCGGCGCCCCTCGCTGCCTGCGTCCCGGCGGGCCCAGCCGCCGCGGGAAACAGGTTGCCGGAGTAAACGGGCCGCTGGGTGCCTCTCTGTGACATTTCCTGGGAAGGCTGCTGTCTTCCTCTTCTCTAATCCGGTGAGACCTAAGAGCGGGGGGGGGTTCTCGCTCATCCGACGGGTTCCCCTGCAAAATTAAAAGGCTGGAGACCTTCCTTCTTTCTCTTTCTCCACGGTTTTAAAAGGGCAGGAAACAATAGCGTTTGTAGCGAAAGGCAAAGCATTCTAAGTATTTATTTAGGAGAAGAACTAAGTTTCTTTTCTAGTGGTGAACTGGTGGCACTTTTATTATAAGCTCATGTTTCATTTGTAACTGTAAACATACAATATTTCTCCAATATTCTCTCTTCGGTCTCTATTTCAACCAGTCTGGGTGAATGCTGCCTTTTCTCTGTAATAAGCAGTTTACTCCCGTGCTAAATAAATAGATAAAGTGACTTTATTTGTTTAACGTGGTAGATGAGTGGATGTTGGGAAGCTCATGGCTAATTGAACTGGGTTGTGAAGGACATGGGATGTTCCACACACGGGACATAACTTCAGTTGTCTGTTTATCTCCCTTCTAAAGTCTGAGGCTAGCAGGGTGTATTCCAGAGGGGGAGGAAAAAATGGAAGGGACTCTTCTCAGCCCTGAGTTATTCAAGCTTCAAGAAGATTTGAGGTATTGGAATACAGGTAGAATAATACAGAGGCTTTTAGGATAAAACTTAGATCTCTGGACTAGTTATCTGTTGCAGAAAGTTAACTTTGGGGAATATACCTAAAGAGAAAATTGATTAGTTCTACTTTTATCATTTGTTCTGTGCTGTAACATTGATGTAAAAATTGAGTGCTAGAAATGATGATTGCGTTAACTTCAGTAGAAACTAATGTTCTTAAATAGCTTTAGCGCTTTTCACAGTACTGAAGTATTATACAGGAAAGCACAAGTATAAGAGTCATCCATTAGTGGTATAGTTTTAGCAATCTGTTGTGACCCAAGAATTCTGAAACTGATGGTTTTGGTCCTGAAAGTGCATGTCATGACAAAGTATCACGTCCATTAATCTATATAATCATAATAAAATGTCATTTCTGGGTAAGGTTTTAATGCTATAGTCTAATTAGACTGTACTAGAGGAGTTAGCTCAGAAATTCAGTGGCTCTGGCTAAGTAGGTGTGAGCTAAGGAAAGTAAATATTTTAAATAACACAAGTACTTTCCATACTTAGATTTGAGTAGAGTTGCTGCTGTCTGCTTAGCGTGAATTGAGAAAGAGGTACTGTCAAAGGCACCTGCCTCTAATGTGGAAGAGGGGGCAGCATGAGGATGTTCACATAAAAATCAATTTTTTTTTGTTTGAAAACTCAAAGAAATCAAAAAGGACAGTTTTATAAACTCTGGTCTTCACATGAAATGTTCTGCAAGACTATACATGCAACTCCTATGAGAAACATGATCTTAATTTTAAGTTAGAATCACTTTGCTTCATTTTTCTGTTTGTAATAGTGTTTGTAGTCTTGTAACTGTCAGCTTTAAAAGTTAGACTGAGTTTTGCCAAATAGATTATCAGTGTGTGTTTTGCTTTAATAGTTGTTTAGTGCTATGGTAACGCTATAGTGTGTTTTAGCTGTTAACAATACTAGGTAAAGAAAGAAAACAAAACCTAGCATTAGTGTCCCATTAATACTTTTAGGTTTTGTGCCACACTTGATATATGTGTATATTTTCTAGTTCTAATCCAGACTATGTACTATGTTTCTGTAATTCCCAGGACAATTGTTTTAAATATATGCCTGTTGAGTTAATCTATAAAATGGTGATTGTTTGTGTTATCATAGGAATAATGAGAGATTTGGTTACTAATTCCACAGTACTTTAATCAGATAGAGTGCTAGATAATTGCAGTTAACCAAATGGTGCACTTCTGATTTTGACTTGTTTCCCTTTGTAGAAGCTGAATATGGAAGCTGAGGTTGGCTGTGTTTTCAGTGGGGAAGTAAAATATTATTTGAGTGGTGGAGACTATATTTGTCCTTTTGCATCTTGAAATGCATTTTTAAAAATTGCTGTGGATGTATTCCTACAGGGAAATTTATTTTAAAAGTGCAACAAATTCAGCTACAGACAGTTGTTGTTGACCATTTCCTTTTTTGTTTGCCCTATCTAGAAACAGGTTTGTATCTTTTCTTTGTAACAATTGATGACCTTGCTGAGACATGAAGAAAAACAAGGAGAGTGTAGTGATAACTTCTGCTGCTTAAAGAATTAGTCATCAGCTCCTTTAAAGTGAAACAGCAGTTCTTTGAACTTTGGTTTGTGTGGCGTGAAGTCTTTAAGTTAATATTTTAAAGTTCTTTCCTACCGTTCTTCATATAGTGCTAAATAGAGCAAAAATTCATTTAATCTTTGATGAAAGACCAGTGGCTTTTCAGTGTTTGTGTTTGTTTTTTTTGAACCCTGTCATGGAGGAGCATTTAGAATGCCATGCTTTTTAAGACAATAAGTCAAGTAAGTGTTCAGATGAAGTATGTCAGAAGAAAACTATGTATAAAGGAAAATTGTATGTTAAATTTTGCTAATGTACAGATTGTCAAAAGGTTGAGAAGGTTTTAACTGAAGTAGGAGTATTTTAAAACAATTTAGTGTTAAATTAGAGGAGAAAAAGCTTGAAAATAAATTCCTTTATATAAAAATTGCTAGGGCTGGTGTCTAGCTTAGAAAGGTAGGTGTATTAAAAGGCTTATCTTTGTTGTTTCTGTTTACTCTGTATTACAGATCTTTCATGAGGGAAGGTTCTATGTCTTTTATATTTTGCAAGGGGATGACAACTGAAATACTAGGTTTCTGAGTTCTGATTTGTGAATATTAGTATGTGTTGCTTTATACTGAAATGTGATGTAGGTACTAGTTTGAAGTGGGTTTTAAAAATTAATCTTCCCTACGTTTTTTCTAAAAGTCACTTAGTATTATTTCTGAAATACGTGGTTAGTTGCTGTTAACACATCAGTGTTAGGAAGGAAGAAATAATAGAAGATGTAGCACTGAACAAGCTGTGGCACATCCAGGGTACAGTTCTGCAGTAGCTGAAGACCGTTTCTGTTCAGGCTGCCAGGGATAACTTGCAGTGTTGCTGTCACCAATATGAATGTGAAATGGGCCAGTTTTAGTCACAAGTTAAATTGAAAACTAGCTGTCTGTGGGGAATGGGAACCTCTCATCTGGTTCACTTCCCAGGGTAGCTTGCTGCATGGTAACATAAGAGCCAGTGCTGCTGCAAGAGATGTCATCCTCTGTCATTGTGGGTGCGTTCAGGATCTGTGTAAGTGCAGGCTTACAGCTGAGAGAGAATGGTCTCACCCTCCATTGCCAACTTGGTTTTGGTGTCTTCCTGGTGTGCCAGTGTAAGCACTGACCTAGTTGTGCAAGACTGATCTTGTTGAGTATGTTACCTTAAAGAGAAAGAAAACTAGTGGGTAAAAGGCAGGCAGCACAACCATTCCTTTTGGTGGCAGCTTGCTTTTTTTTTGTTGTAGAAGTGGCGGAATTGCACTCCAACGTATTGTATGTGTGTGCCTGGAGTTGTGGAGCCTGTATCTGGTGGATTTTTCTTTGTGCTATAGGTGAACCATTTTCTTCAGTTGTTTGTAATGGTACCTGAAAGCTCTTAAGAAATACTGTAACTGAGCAGTTCTTGCCAATGCTATTAAAACATTTAAGAAACTTTGAAACATGTCATGTTCCTACTTCCTCTTTGAAAGATAAAGACTATAACGCAGTGCATCAGCTTAGAACCAAGACCTTAATCCTATCCACAGATCTCTAAACATGGATTCTGTGATTTTATTATATTTTTTTTTAATTTTTGAAACTTCACTAGCTCCTGTCATTTTTTTGTCCCAACACAGAGCTCAGATTTTGCTGTCTTTGTTCACATATTTTAATCATCTTTAATCTTCAATATGCATCTGTGTGTTGATGCATATATAACCCCACTTTGTGTACAAGATAAAATTCTTATGTTTAACTAAAGCTAGTTTTAAAATTTATGTAAATTTGTTCACTTTTGCCTATATATGAGCCTTAAGTCTTGTTCCTTTCTTCCTCCTTATGTGCATGTGCAGTTGTTGTCTTCTAAAAGCTGTGAAAATGCTCTACTCAGCTGATCTTTTGATTTCTGAGTGACTGCTTATTTTGAAATATATATGCATTTATATATATGTGTGTGTTATATATATGTGTTTAATATAGATAGATATATAAAATCTAATTAGAGTCACAAAATGACTTTCATTCGTAGGAATTTGTTCCCCTTTTTTGTGCGTGAATGTGTCACCGCAGTTGAGAGTTAATTTGTGTAGGGTTCATCTCTACATGGCCAATATCTGTGTGATTATGCAAGTACGTTAAGGATGTAATTTGAAGACTCGTTGCACAGGTGTGACTAGGGAATAATTTGGCTGGCAGATGTTGATGGTGTACTGTAAAATTTTAGTCTGGCTTTGTGCTATGTCAAGTATAATCATGAGAAAGGAAATTTTATTAATAAAAAATATGCATTCCATAATAGAAGTTGAGAGACATTCTTCTACAGCAGCTGTAAAGCAGTAATTTTAACAGCACTTTTATGCATATTAAAACCAGGTGCTGCCCTAAACAGCTTTATTTTAAAATCAGGTGTTCCATTTAAGGAAAAGTTGTTCCTTGTAGAATCATAGTTCTTCCATGGATGTACAGGTGCCCATCTCTACTAAAGGAGTTGTGTGTGGGGAAAAAGATTATTTTATGAAGGCTGTTCCTTAATATGCATATAAGGAAGTAAGACTTAGAGTTGCCTGTGAAAGTTTAAATGTATTATTTCCTAATGTTTGAATGCTTGCTCTTCCAACCTAATATATTTTTGTAATGCTCCTGTAAAAGAAAAAGGCTAAAAAGTACTGAAGTTTGCAGTTATGCTCTGGATAGTGAGTCATCGTTAGGATTTGATGTTCAAGATTCAGCACTGCAACATAGACTCAAGTTTTGATATACCTACATAACAGAAGAGAGGACGATATTTTGTGGAGAAGGATGTAGTGATAGGTGGTGAATTTAGAAAGTGCTGATAAAGAGAGCATGAAGTAGCAGAAAGATACATCTACTTCTGTCATTTCCAAACCATTTATAGTATCTTGTTTTATTTTCTGATGCAGACTCGGGCCTGACTTTGGAGTGATTATGGTTGAATATTAATTTTGGATGCCATGAAACATTTCCCAATAAATACAAATAAGTGAAATAGCGAGTGCATTTTACTTAGCATTTGAGATATACCTTATCAGAATGTAATGGCAATAAAAGAACATACAATTCTCTTGCCCAAGAGCTCTTTTTCTGCTGAATTTGAATCACTTGCATCAAAAGCTTGGTAGTTGGATTTTTGCAAAGAAAGTTGAGGGATATTTTTTTTTTTAAATACAAGGATCCCTCTAAAGAAAGGTTATTTTATTTGCTTTCCATAAAATGTCAATATGTAGTTGATGGCTCAGAAGGAGGCCTTCAGATTAGATACAATAGAATTAGTGAGAAGGGTGTTGCCAATGCCTCCCTAATTTGTCTCTTTGATGTACAAAGTACTGGAATGGATAGAGGGTAGTTGTCCATATGTGAGCAGGAGTTGAAAATAAACAGTGATTGAAGTTTGACTACTGCTGACTGTAAAAACTGAGATGTTAAATTATTTAACATAGCGTCTTTTAGTGTATAATGATATTTAGTTATTACTAACCTGATGTAAATTTGAATAGGGTCTACAAAGTTAATTTAATATCCTTATCAAGTTAATTCATTTCCTTTTGCATTTATGTCTGAGACTCACAGCTCCTTTTCGTATTTTAAAACCTGTAAAAGGGAAGTACTCGCCTGTGGTGACTCAGAAACTTGTGACAGAGCAGAAACTAAACGGAGGTCTCCCGTGCCACAGACTACTGCTCTAGTACCACTAATCGGTGTGTTTGTTTTTTTTTTTTTTAAGGGTTCAAGGAATGCTCAATCTTTTCATGTAACATGGTGGTCTGTGGAGTCAGCAGTTCAGCCCATTTCTGTTTGCTGTGCCTCAGGTTGATAATACTTGCTGGAAGAGTGCTCTTATTCATGAGCTAAAGCCGCATTCTAAAACTGATCTTTTCATGAAAAGCGGTAGAGCTGTTGCTCTGTGCCAGAGTGTGACCATGGTAGACTTGTCAGTAGCCAAGTTTGAGAATTTGAGTAACATTGTAGTAATGATTTAAAAAGAAATTTTTAATGGTGGCAGTTGAATCCTTGTGCAACAGTACTACAGAAACAGTTGATTCAGAACTGATGAGCGCGGAAAACTTAAGTCACTTAAGTAAATCATATTGGTTTTAATGGAGGCGCATGTATGTCAAAGAATGGGTGCTAGAAACAAAAGGCATGTAGAAGATGGGAGTTTAAAGAAATGAAGTACTGAAAAGCTTGGAACCATCAGAAATGTGAAAATGCCACTGTGTTTTTGCAGTTCTTTTACTAAGGTCTTACATTTGTTACAGTGTAGGTCATTTCAGTGTTCTTTATTTTCTACCTGCAGTATATCAACAAAGTACAAAAGCCTGTGTCCCATCTTAGATTTCCATAGCTTTCCTTTTGAATTAGGTATCCATAGTAGGAAAATCTTCCTTCCAAAGCATAGAAATGTCCATTTTAAAAGTGTGGACTTGATGTTTTACATTTACAATGTTGTGCGTTTTATTCTCTTTGTGTTACGTGTGTGATAAAATAAAGACGTTATCTTTATCTGGCATTGATTTAAATGTTCTTGCTTCTGAAGATTAAATATCTGGATTTAAAAAAAAACCCAACAACTTGTAAAAACTCTCCCTCAAAATGTCTAGGGATTCTGTGTAGGTTAGTACTAGAAGTTCTGAAAAATTAGTAATTTCTAATGAGTTAAAAGTCAGATTTCTGGTGTCACTACTCTGTGTCCTGTGGTGCTGGATGTACTTCTGTGTAGACCTCATGTTTGACATACCTTGGGGCACCAAGATCTGTACTCAGGAATCGGTATCTCAGTTCTCCAAGCCCGCCCCTACATGTGTGCCCTCCACAGGTCAGATTGCCATTTTTCACAGGGCTCCACTGTCATCAGAGCTGCATACAGGAATACGGAACAAATTAAGGATTGCAAGAATAAATGATTATTTAAAGTGGAAATACGTATGAACCTAAGCAATGCACAAGATGGAGAGGTCTTTATAAAAAGAGTCAACATACATAATACTGTCCTGACTCCTCCTGCGGAGTGGCTTTCTGTGTCATGATCAGTCTCTTTTATAGGACAACTCCTCCTTGATCAGGTCAGGTTATTTTGATGGTCTGACCCCTAGTACTATTCAGTTATTCAGGAAAAATTGAGCATAAAATAGGTCGAATTTGAATTGGAATACTTATCGCGGAAAGACTTTGTATGTGAAGACACATCAAAGTACAGGTACTTCTTTTTAGTTTAGCCTTATTGAATTAAGGTAGGCACTTCCATGCCACACCCTCTTCCCTGTGTCTGCCACAGACACAGGAATGGTGATGCAATATTGCGTGGCAATTACAGTATGCAGTGAAGAATATAGTTTTTGCAAAATCAGATTGAGGAAAGAAACACAGCCCCCAGATTGTCACACTCGGTAGGATTTGCTGTTAACATTTACAGAGGGTTTTGTTGTTTGGGTTTTTTTTGTTTTACTAATAGAATATAATTGTATACGGAGCCCATCTATGATATCTCATAGAACAGACTTAAGTGCTTCCTGCTTTAGATACTTCTGAGTGGTAGTATGTGTTACAGCATGAAAAATAACTTGGTTTTTTTCTGGTGCTGTTACTAATTCAGTTTGTAGCTTACCCTCCTGTATGCCTGCCTTACGTTTTACTGCAACATGCTATGTCTGGAACTTTTTAAGAGGTAACTGTCTACCTGTGTTTATAGAAATTACTGGGCTGAATTATTGTTGGAAGATGATCCTGATGCAGCCCAGTTCAGTGGGGTTTTGTGCACAGTTCTGTGCACAGTGAAAGGAAATTAGATATTACTAAAAAATAAAGTAAAAACTGTCTTTCCTGTTTTTTATTGTTTACATAGAGTTGTCTGTATTTTTATATGCAGTTTTTCTTTATTTTGTTAGATTCTGTGGTTTCTACCATTTTTATTTTGAAACCTGTACTTCTGCTTTATCTCACTTAGCTTTCCTGTGCTCAAACTATGGCAGGCTGCAGAAAGGCACTCTCAGTTTGGGATCTGAGAAAGGCAAGTGTGGGACAGCTGCTGTTTTGAGTTCATACTATAGTTTATCATGTTATAGGTTCCACGTGTGGGCATGCTAGAGCTTCAGGTGTCCTATGTCAAGGAAGGCTCTGGCTGTTGACTGACTACTGATACTGGCACTGAGCATACCAAGCCAGTGAGTGGAGAAGAGAGAAGGCTTTTGTCACAGAGCACCACTTCAGGTACAGGGCAAGAGTGTGCAGTATCCAGCTTTGAGTGGTATTTCTCTTATCACCATCTTCACACCTCTGTAGTAGGTGGGATTCGGCAGTGTCAGCAAGATAAAGTTATTTGCTTGTTTTTAAAACTAAAAATACAGTGAAGTCGAATTTGGAAGTGGTCCGTGATCTTTTTAATGCAACTGTTTGGCTTTGATTTGCATTTAAAGAAAGATTCTTTTTCTCTGTATTTTTGTTTAACTATATATAATGGAAAAGGTTGTTTCACTAGCTACTTTGTGACTTAACTTTCTTTTATTACAATAGATTACCAAATATCAATAGGTTTTGCTGTTGTTGCTTATACCAGTTTATTTAATGTATTGCTGCATTTTCTTTTTCTAGCGGTGGTATTTGATAAATTGTTTTTAGTATAGCTTGAATTTTCAGGAATTTCCTTTATAGTTCCCCTAGCTTTTGCTTTCCTGTGTCCTCTCCCTCTAAACTCAAAAGATGGGGGAGGTAAACATCCTATTTTGCTTTATAATTTTTTGATGGCCTGAATTTACAGAGAAACCTGTTTTCTTATTTAATGCTACGTATAGTTATAAGACATATAAAAGCTGGGATTTTCTCTGATTATATAGTACAGAGTGAGTGGTCCAAACTCAGGTTTTTGCTATTGATCAGACATTTTTAGCTTTCATTCTAGAATGAAATTTGGGGGTTTATCAGTTAGTTGTTTTTTCTCTGAACTTTGTTCCTCAGCTTGTCTTTCTTTGCAAGACAGAGTATCATAGCAGTGTAGTCTCCGGTATTCCGTGCTAACTTTGATCTTGATTCCCTAGAATATGGAAAATTCTGGTTGGCTAGAGTATGGGTTATTCACACTTTAAATTGAAGAAGTTCTTTGTTGCATTTAAAAATGAATACTATAGTCATGGTAGTAGTTGCTTGCTGCTGTGATTTTTATGTGGCTGTTGTATATCTTCCATAGGACACCGTTCCTTCTTAATTTTGCATTATAAAGTTGTTGGAAAGAAAATCTTTGATAACTAGAAGAAACCACCCCCTGGGTTGATGTTTAATATTCTGGCATAGGTAGGCAGGAGAAATAGTTTAATATGATAGTTATGAGGCAGAAGTCAAACAGCACTAGCCAGGGCGCAAGTTTTTGTATTGGATTAGAAACAGGTCACTATAATTTGGTGCTGTAATAATACTGTTTGTGTTTACATAGTGCTGTTTGTATCTGCGTTTGCCACACAGTATGGATTGAATTTGGAGAAGATCTGGATTGCCCACTAGCAGTGACTCAATTGGTGATCATATTGTGTACAAGAAAACATATATGATAGCATCAGAAACATTGAGCATTAAGGTCTGGTGGTTCACTGCAGAGGTAGCCATGAAGAGGATGACTGATTCCATGATTATGTAAATCCATTGGGATTTCCTTTCCTGATGATTGGAAAGAGGGGTTGGTAGGGAGTGTCTTGAGGTGCAAGAAAAAAAACTACCTGCAACTTCAGGCAGGCTGGGTCAGTACAAGTTAGTGGAAATAGTAATTTTGTATGAAAAGGAGATGAATAGGACAGATGACATTTTGGAAAAGGAAATAATCATGAGACTTGCCTCAATTTTGTAAATTTCTTTTGGTCTTGTTTTATGATACTCTATTACATTGGATTGCTCTGGCTTTTGGTTATTATGCAGAAAAAGAGAAGCTCTGAGGTGTCTGAAATAAGTAATAGCATATAGTTAAGGGCACTAAAGAAAACAGTGTCTGGAAGGGTTGAAAAAATTCATAATTCATGAATCAAAACCAGAGTGTATAGAGACTAAATTGTGTTATGTAGTTGATTAATAATTTATGTCATGAACTGTCTTCTGAAAGTTTTGAAGTAGGCCAGTAGGTACAGAGGCTGTGTGCATGCAGGGATGTACACTTCTGTGTCCCATATTGTCAAATTTGCAGGACCCGCCGTGCATTTGATATTAACTGCGCCAGGCCCCTGTGATCTAACATCTCCCAAGAGTGGAGAGAGATATATTGATAGACTTCAAAATGGAAAAACCTTGGGCCGTAAAATGTCCTTTAAAATTTAAATAGAAATTAAAAATATTAATTTTTAAAAAAATATTCACAAGCTTTTCTGTGACACTTTTGCATAACACAATGTTATATGTGTTTGATTGCTGAAGTGTGGTTTTGGTGGTGGTGAGGGCAATATATGATATTTTTGCTAGAGCCTGCTAAAACCTTTTTCCTTTCTGTTTTGCTGTACATTGACAATTATGAGTGCAAGAGAGGACAGAGGAAAAGTTAGATTCCTTGGAAAATTATTTTTAGAAATAGTAGGTATGTGTAGTCAAAAAGCTGGCTTTTCTGTAGTGCTATAGATGTCCTCAGCAGTTTAAGACTTTTCATAATTGAGCAGCTATGGTACAAAAATATGGTATCGTAAGAATTTTTAATATAAAATTAACTTAATACTACTTTAAAAATGGTGAAAAAGTTCCCTACTTAAAATATACTGGTCCCCCTTTTTAATTGGAACAAAGTGTGCTTTTTAATTACCTTCATTCTCAAGGTAGTATTCGCTTGGGACTTCTGTGTTAGTAATGCTTGCAGATTTTTGGGCATGGTATGATGTGCTTTATGTATACTTGTACATGTGTGTGCACACCCCCATCCCACCCCCCTTTCTTCTTTCTAAATATACAGACAATTCTTTTTGCTGTTGCATTCATGAAACTTTCCTGCTGCTGCCAAAAAAATATTGGTGACTCTTTAATCTTTTCAATTTATTGTGTATAATATTTTGCAAAATATTTATTGTTTGTAATATTTTACAGAAATTATCAATATTGAATTCTACAAGTATCTGATGATACTGGCTAATCTTTCTGTATCTCCTTTTAAGTTCTGATTCACACCTGTTCAATGAGTCTTTTCAACACTTCGTTTAGCTTTGGGGTTTTGACATTGTTTGGCTTATATCGCATCTTGAAAAAAGTAACCTGTCAGTGTTTTTCACAACTTCAAACACTGTCAGGAAATGTTCTCATTTCCAGTGCTCTGTACCAGGGTATTGTTTTTTTAAAAAGTCTCATTTTCAAATATGATTTGAAGATTCGTATTACTCTTAGTTTGAAGATCTTGGATCGCTTTGTTGATGGCTGTAATGCATTAAGAATGCATTTTGAATGGAAGTCTCTGAATTCAATTAATTCTGAAATGTGATTGCAAAAAGATCTGCATCATATATAGATGTTTGCAATAAGGCATTTTTTTCTGTCCTTGCATCACTCCTTCAGCATTATATAATGAGATTTTTTCCCCTTCCAGCCATCAAGATGACTATACAGAAGTTTTGTGGGTTTTTTTTCCAAAACTAATACTCAGTTACCCTCTCAAAAGCAAATTAAAATGTTAAACCCCAGTCTAAGCTGTTTGATATGAGTGAAGATTTTGGGGAAGCAGATGGTGTTAACTTGAATTTGTCAAAGGTGCCAGGTATTTCAGCGAAACGCAGGAGATGTGATTTCTGGAATGGCGTCTGAAGCTGCGCCTTTGCAAGATGAGAAGCTGAAAGGGTGTCAGTCTGTTCCTCTGTACTGTTGTTAATTCCGTGGCATGTGAGGTACATCATCTTTCTGAACTGCTCTTGAAACTGCTTTCCTCACGTCTGCACCTCAGCTGAGCTTTTTAAACAGTGAATCGATTGCATCTTCCCATTCTCACTGTAATTCTTTTTACCCATCTGAGGTTTCAAAGGCTTTCTCTCTCTGGGCGTTGTACGTTGTATCGCAGTGTAGCAAAGGACGCGCAGCATTAGCTAACCTGTCAGAGGGCTGGTGGTTTTGTTTTGGGGACAGCTGCTTTGTTGCAGGAGAGGAAGCTCAGGGCATGTGTCAGACGTTTCAGAACGTGCCCTTCGTTTCTCAAGAGCCATTTCTGTGCTGGTTTTCTTCAGCTTTTCTGTTTTGCTTGGAAACTTTCTTGACTCTTAACTGGTGGGTATGGTATATATTGAACATTTGGGGGCGAAGCTGAAGCGTACTTTGTATCGAGTCGGTATTTTTTGTTAATAGTAATTGGGCATTATTTGCATGTGTAAGAGTGCTGATACCAGCTTCCACAGTCTGCCTTGAATAGGGCTTCAATTTCAAGTAGTAGGGAAGCATTTTTAAAGATAATTTTCTTTACTCAGATACTGTAGCCTTACTTTTTATGTGGCCAAAGCAATTCATTGCAGTGTGTTCTTCTGTTGCCTCCACTGAAACTTGTACTTCCATGATCTTATCGTCATTACATCTGTATTCCATAGTGCCTAAGCTCTTCTGAGCCCAGCGTGTGCATCATGCAGGTGTGTTGACTTGGTTTCCAACTCCTTTATCCTTAAACTGTTCTGGGTATAGTCCATGTGGATATTCAGATATGCCCCATTGTTCAAAATCTGTTGGTCTTTTCTTCTGCTTGAGATTATTATGCTTTTGCTTGATTTAATAATCTTCATACAAATGGAAAAAAGCGCTGTTGAATGGGTACTTTATAGATCCACAGTGGAAAATGCTAATTTGAGCAGTCGTCTTGAAATAGCCGGAACAGGGAAGTGAAATTCATGTATTGGAAGAGTTTTGAATGGAATGTGTAGCTTTTAAAAACGATTAATTAGGGGAGATGATCAGACCCGTCAGTCTGTAAGCATCAGAAAGAGTTGTGACAGCGTGAGGCGGGCACTGTTGCCGTTCCACGGGACTTCGAGGTGACAATGGGAGGGAGCTGGATGCAGCCTGCGGGGCGCGGGGCCGAAGAGGTGTTCGGCGGCCGGGGCGCGCTCAGCGGGGTGGCCGCGCCGGGGGAGAGGCGCTGGCGGTCGGCGGGGGTTGGGCTCGGCCGGGGGCGGGGCGGGGCCGGGGCCGCCCCTCGGGTGTGGATGGCGGCCGGGGGCCGCCCGAGCGGGGCCGCCGATCCCGCCCTCCTCTGCGCGCCCCCGGGCAGCGGCGGGGCGGGGCGGGGCTTGCGCCGGGCCGGCGGCGGGGCCCACCGCGGGGCGGCCGGTGGGCTCGGACGGGCCGCGCCGCCTCAGCCGCTGGCCGGCAGCCGGGCGAGGGGCGGCGCCGGCGGGGAGAAGTTTGGGGAACGATTTTGGGGCGCCGTGCCGGAGCGCGGATGTAGCCGGTGGATGCGGGGGTGTGCGCGACCGTAGATGGCGGGGGGGCGGGGGGGGTCCGGGCCCGCAGCGGTGAGGACAAGGCGCGGGGGATCGCGGGGGCGTTCGCCGGGAGCGCAGCGCCCGCCCCGCGCCGCCCGCGGGGCCGCTGCCCCGGCCCGTCTCCTCCGTGCGGAAGCGCCATGAGCGCCTTCGCTGCCCATGACGGGGAGATCTGCCGCCGGCGGCCTGCACGCGTGGAAGGGAGCCCTGTGTGCGTGCTTGCCGGGAACTAGAACCGGCAAGGGCAAAGGTAGTGACTTTTCAGTTGCGTTGTGTGCAGTATTTTAAGCTGGTTTTGCGGGGACTGGGAAATCCCGCCCCTCGGGAGATCTCGGTGGCGTGTGTATGCCACCCTTCCCCAGAACAGTTTTGAGAATGGTTTTATCAACAGGTCAGTGCGTTCTGATGTCATCGAGGACAGAGTTCTTGGTCTAGAACTAGGAAATCTTAAAATATGTTTTTTTGTCCCTTTTCACTCTTTCTGTTGGTTAAACTTTTTCAAATTTATACAATCTTATGGATAATATGTGTTGTAGCAACTAATACTTTTGAAGATGACACCTTGTGTACCTTAGTTTGTCACTGTTGCTTAGAGACTTATTCCCAGTCTGTGCAAACAAACATAATGTAATAAGAAATACTGCATATAGGGGTTTTTACCCGTAGTAAATTTTTGTAACTAAAAATATCGTTAAACCTTACTTCCAGTTCCGTAGTTGTTTTTACTTGATTTATAATTGTATGTTTTTGATAGTTTGCTGGGTTAAACGTATTATGCTGATAACATTTGTACTTGTGATTAACTTGTATTTTTTAAGATTGCTATAAAAAATGAACTTCTCTGACTTTTCTGTCGTAATGTATTATTCATCTTTGTGTTAACACGAGTGATGAAAATGTAGGCTTTGGGCAGGTTTAGGCTTGGTAAATTACAGTTTATAGCTTTATCCAGTTTCTTCCTTGCGTGCTAATCTCAGTGGGCTAGTACACAGATTCCAGCTCGTTTTCATTCCCTGCTTACTTGGATGGTCCTCGGTTGTGGAAGGTGTGTGTGAAGGCTGGTGCTAAGGCAGGGCTGTACAGTTCTTTTCTCTGGTACTTCCATAGCGTAGAAAGCTTAAGTGGGAAGTACATCTGTGCATAAGGTCTTTTGCAAAGTGTGTTGGTTGCTTAATTTAACTGTTGAATGGACTCTAAGAGGTAATTAAAGAAACCAGAGCTCACCGAGCTCGTCAGACTGCCTAGGGAACCGGTCTAACGCAGTGGTTTTCACCAGTGTTATCTGGGGGTTACTGGGGATCCCTGGATCAGGACAGATAGGTTCAGGTAAGATGAAGCGCACATGAACTTTTCTGAAATACGTGTGTTTACAATATTTGAAGGGAAACACTTTTAGAATTTTACTATGTAAAATGAATATGCATGTGATTTCTAAGCTCTTTGCAAACGAATAGCATGGTCAGCATTCATTCTCCCATCTACAATTACTCTCTGTGTATAATTTATTCTAGAGTGTAGAACTGCAGTGTGCCATCATGAGCCTCCTGCCTACGGGTCTTGGGGAAAAATAGCAGCAGTGCTCGGTTGTCACAGAGGCCTTACCGTTTGAATCTCCTTGCAACAAGCTGGTGTGGCATCACTTCCCCAGAACATATAGTCGATTTATTACAGGTTATCTTTAAATTTTCATCTAAGCTGGAATGCCTTACAGTAGGAAAATAAGGCCAAAAGATGCAAACATTCCTGTCATATCTCTACAGTATCCGTTAAGGCGCAGCATTGGAAACCACTGTATGTTGGGTTTTTTTTCTCCCGAAGATGGGAACTGGGTATTTCTAGTCCAGCAAGCCTGAAATGAAGGAAGAGAGTTTGGAGGGGCGAGATGATGCTGTTACTGGGCATGTGAGACTCATAACATCAGTGACTGAACACTGGCTCTGTGACACCCGTGTTTTTCTAGCTCTGGACTGGGGAGAGATGCTTCTGTAGAAGAATTTGGAACTGCCTGTCTATGATTACTTTTCAAATGTCAACGGATAAGTTATTTTACATGTTGGAATCCCTTAGTTCCTTTGCTTTGTGCCCTGAACAGCGCACGTCTTGCAAAAGCATGCACAGTATGTGGCTTTGAGGTATCTAGTCCAAGTATGAGTAAGTTTGTGGGTGAAATGATGCTAAATATGGGAAGCTTGCCTATTGCCTAATATTCCCATGTCAAATAGCAAGGAGATTAAAGATGAGGTTTATTGTGAGAGCTTTCTACATACGTAATGTACAGAGAAACACTTAAGGTGGTTGAGCATCTTCCCATGTAACGGAAGCCAGTTTTGGATAGCATTTTACTTAACTTGCCTTAACCTACAAAGGTAAGGTTTATTTTTTCAAAACGGAGTGTTTAATTTTTCTGGTAGTGCTAGTCATTCCTTTTGCACAAGAAGGAGGAAGAGTTAGGGGGTGCAGGACAAAGTGTAATGTGTTCAGGAATATGGTACTTTTACCGCAGCTGTTGAATGCTTGAGCGAGCTGTTTGGTCAGACAGCTGTCAACTCTTGTCTGTGGACATTTGATAGAATAGAACATCAGTGTAAACTCCACAATGTAAAACTTCACCGACAGTCCCTTTTCAAGTTACTGGAGGTGTTTGAGTACATACATGTTAAAATTAATTCTCAAATTTAATCTTTTGAATTTCTTGTCTGATTTGGGAAATTCAGTAAGATAATTGCTTTGGTTTTCTTTTCTATTATCTTCACAAAGGGTTTAGTTCAGGACGCTGAAGCAACGGATGCGCTTTACACGCTACGGGCCTTAGTAACAGAGTAATGAAAATGGAGAGTCACTGCCCTGGCCTGGGAAAAAACAGTGTTGTAATCTTATTAGCTATGTTTTTCCTTGCTACTGTTTTTCAATTTTTTTAAAATATTATACAGTAAACATGATTACTGAGGTGGTCATATCCGGAAGTTCATTTTTTCATTAAAAATGGCTAGTTTCTTACCTTGCTAAATACACAGCAACTTAAAATTCAGCCTTCCATAGCACTCCTAGTTGTTACACGCAAGTGAGCTGGGTGGAGTATTTTGTAAATGAAATATTAACAAAACCCAAATCAACAGCAAACTTCTTTGAGGATTTCGGTTACATTTTTAGCATGTCTTTACTCATCTCCTTTGCAGCTTCCAATAGGTAAATTCCACTTCAGCATACTTAGCAGAACTTCTTCACGTGTTAAATTTGCATATACAAGTGTCTGCATTGTATGCAGCACAATTGATGTTGTACATGTAACATATCCACAGTTTGTATTACATGGGGTTTTTTTGCTTTCATTTGTGTCTATTTGCTTTTGAAGCTTCCTTGTAAATCGAGAAGTACTGCATGCAGAGGAAAATGTGTTTAGATACTCATTCGTTTTTCTCTCTTCTGTTACAGAAATGAGCCGTCAGACTGCTACAGCATTACCTACAGGTACTTCAAAGTGTACGCCATCGCAGAGGGTGCCTGCACTGACTGGCACTACAGCTTCCAATAATGACTTGGCTAGTCTCTTTGAGTGTCCTGTCTGTTTTGACTATGTGCTGCCACCAATTCTTCAGTGTCAGAGTGGCCATCTTGTTTGTAGCAACTGTCGCCCCAAACTTACGTGCTGTCCAACTTGCCGAGGCCCGCTGGGCTCCATCCGTAACCTGGCTATGGAGAAGGTTGCCAATTCCGTACTATTCCCATGTAAATATGCCTCGTCCGGATGTGAGATAACTTTGCCACACACCGAAAAAGCAGACCATGAGGAGCTGTGTGAGTTTAGGCCTTACTCCTGTCCATGTCCCGGTGCTTCATGTAAATGGCAAGGTTCTCTGGATGCTGTAATGCCACATCTGATGCATCAACATAAGTCAATTACAACACTTCAGGGAGAAGATATAGTGTTCCTTGCTACAGACATTAATCTTCCTGGTGCTGTTGACTGGGTCATGATGCAGTCTTGTTTTGGCTTTCATTTCATGTTAGTATTGGAGAAACAGGAAAAATACGATGGTCACCAGCAGTTCTTTGCGATTGTACAGCTGATAGGAACCCGCAAGCAAGCAGAAAACTTTGCTTATCGACTTGAGTTAAATGGTCATAGGCGGCGATTGACTTGGGAAGCAACTCCTCGGTCTATTCATGAGGGAATTGCAACAGCCATTATGAATAGTGACTGTCTAGTCTTTGACACCAGCATCGCACAGCTCTTTGCAGAAAATGGCAATTTAGGCATCAACGTAACTATATCCATGTGTTGAAATGGCAATCAAACCTCTTCAGGCCAGTGTTTAAATCCGTTGCATTTAATTTAGCAGAAACTAGGGTAACCATCTTTGACTGTCAGACAAATTATTTGGTAGACGGAGGGTAGACGTATATGAAGGTAAATAAAAGGAGAGGCTGTTAAATTACAGGAAGCAGTTGCATGTAGTAACACTAATATATTTAAAATAAGTCAACAGTAAACCACTGAAAATATATATACACCCAAAATGGGCATCTTTTGTATTAAGAATTGATTCTACAGGAAATGTTGTAAAATAATTCTAAGAACTTGTTTGTAGATTGATTGTACTGTTGAAAAGGATACTGTTTCGTGTTTTCGTTTGTGTTTTTTTCCTCCCCCCTTTGACTGACAAGCCATGTTGAGCGGTCTGGTCTCTGGCCGCTGCTTCCCTGCCGCCCCTCGCCCCCCCTTTGTAAGTCACTACATAGTATTGCTGCTGTTTGTGTATATTTTTTGTGTATTTGCTAATTTTTATTAACTTCTAGTTTTTCATTAAATAAATATGACTTTCTTTTCTGTAATTCAGGTTTTTCTCTTTTTTTGTATCTTTTTAAAATTAATTACAGGTGTCATCTTTTGATATGCATAATTGCTATGGTAAACCTTATATTTCTGTATGTTTGGTAAATTTTGTCTCTTTCCAGTAGTCAATTCATTGGTGATACTGTTCTTAATTGAGCTATTTTGTGAATGTACTGAACTCGAAAGGAGTAATTCTGTTCAAAGATGTATCAGGAAAGAAAGCTCCTTTAAAAACAGGTCTAGATGTTGTTGTACTTTGAGTTACCTTCTAACAAAAAACCTGAACAATTATTAGGAATTTTCCGAATTAAAAGGAAATAATTCACGTTTCAAATTTAGAGATGCGTAGAAACTTGATTGCATCCTTGTATTTGTTGGTTTTGCAGTACAAAGAAGGTATTGTCTTACACAGTATTTGTAACTATAAAAACAGACCATTTGTTTAAAAAAAGAAGGCAGTCAGAATGACATGTTTTCAGTCTTTTTATATTTGTCATTAAAAGAATACTTGGCAAATTAAAAAAACCAACTTTTGCTTTTTGCTTTAGCTCAAAGTTTGACACATTGATACTCTTGCTGTTTCTTGTCTTCACGTCTTTTGGTTGTTACTAAAGTAACTGTCTTGAACCGATTTTTGTATATTATTTTAGTGACACGATACACGTTACAATGCAAATGATCTCTTGCAGGTATGATTCACCAGCCGTAAAGGCTTTCGAAGGATATTGGGCTTTATGCAGACTGCCTGTATGTGAAAAATTTAACCATGAATATGTATGGGACTTGTGATACAAAACACAGACGTAGAGACAGAAAAAAAGAGTAAGGTAAAAAGCTGTTTCATCTCAAGCTGTTTGAAAGAAACCTTTGTCAAACCTAGTGGTAGCGGGCAGCCCTTTGGGGAGGTAGCCTGACTCATAGCTATTTTTTTAACACAATAAAATACGGTTTATTTACTGTGCACTGTCTTAACTTCCTTATCGGAGGTTGATGTATTAAGACAACTCTTGTTCGTATTAATTTGATGCATGATGAGGTAAGTAGTTCTACAGGTAAGGAACATCAAGTCCATCAGGTTGGATTAATAAAATACTACAGAAATAGTTGGCTTCATGTAGTGAAATTATGAAGTTTTACTTCTTAAAATTTGGTGTCTAGGCTGTTTGAACTGTGCACAGATTTCCTTTAAAAGATGTACCGGTACTTTGTGACAGTAGATAAACGCTTCAAAAAATCCTGCAATCTAGTGTTTTTTTTCCTTATGAATATACAACTAACTGTTTGCGGTCTTCTAAATTCAGTAATGATTCTCACCCGATTAAGCTTGTCTGTGTTTACCTCAGGTTTGTCTTCTGGCCTGTTGACAGAAACTTGGCTAAATACCTCAGATATTTTTAGAGGAATCCACTGACTCACCATCTCAGTCGCGATTGGCTGGCTTGGACTGACGTTTGCCTGCTGAGGTTATCTGATTTTCATCTCCAGTTCTGTTGAGGGAAGGTAGCCAAGGACCTGTAAGAACCCTCTGCAGGCTGCTACCTGCCATTAGTCGCAGGGCTGCATAAGCGCACACCTTGCGTAAGGCTGTTCTCTGCTGCTGCTTGTACTTGGAGCAGTTCCACTTGTGTCCCCAAGAGAACCGTGAACTTTAAAACCTTGTTGGGCTGATCTGCAGTGGTTTTTTTTTTTTTTTTTTATTCAGGCTAGAATGGGCTGAAGAGCAAAACTATGCTTTTGAAGGGGACTTCAAAAATTGCATTTGCCATGAGCTGTAGAAGCTAACTGGTACGGTCAGACAGTTTTCTATGTTTTACATGTGACAAATGCTATAGCATAACTAACCTATGCTGACTGACTGTAATGCAGACTAGTAGTACTCCCTTTGGTGTTTACAAAGAAATATCTGTATGAAACACTTGCTGTCCATCATCAGATGGAGTAAACAAATAATACTTAGGCCCAGATCCTCAAAGGTATTAGAAGCTGAATTCAGTGGATCTCCTCTAAAGAGTTTGAGGATCTGGTAAGTCAACTACACTCTGTTATATATGAAAAAAGAAAACATACTAGAAATCTGTACAGTTCACTAACTTATCTAAAATAAATGGTGTATTAAAGCCTGGCATTGTCTTAACATTAGCTATTTATTTTAGAAAGGACTATTTTACTTTGCTGTATTGTGAAAGAGTATTCACATTGGTCTTTAATAGTGAAACGCAGTAGATCCTGCATTTGTCCACTAGCGCTACCTCCATTTTTTCATTGACTTTAACAAAAAAACCCACACTTTAAAAGGAAAATGTCTGACAAATGTGGATGTTTGTTAATATTTAGGTTCTGTTTTGACATTTCTCGCTAGTTCTTGTTTGCAGTAGTGCTTTAAAATTCAAGCAGGTCAACTGTTTTGTATTACTGCCTATACTGCTGTATTTCCAGTATCTTTTCAAAGCGATTATGATTAAAGCATGACTTGCAGTAGTGGGATAGTGATTATCTGTAGCAATTTATAGCGTGGATACAGGAAAGGAGCTACCACTGCTTTCTTTTTACCTTTGATAAGCTTACTTATGGTATATTCTGAGGGATATCTTTCATATCAGGTCCATTTAACTGTCAGTTGCAAAGCAGAATAATCCCTAGTGTATTGAAATGACTTTAAAAGTTCTTTGCTGTTCTGGCTTGCTGCTGCCCGGAGTGTTACTCTTCTTACAGCGTTCAGTGAAAGCAAAAGAAAAGGCACTGAAGTGTGTCTACCTATATCTATCTGGTATAATGGGTAATGCGTTAGGTTTTATTTTAAAAATCTCAACAAAGTAGCATAACCAAGTCAGCTCTGCAAGCAGGAACATGAAAAGCTGTAAGTAAGTAAATGCCTATTAATATCTTCAGAGGGGCATTAAAACCCTCACCTTTCAGATAGAGTCCATGTGGACAAGACCTGCGAGTTGGAGTGGTGTGGCAGACAAAGTCATTGCTTAACTTTTCTTGGGAGCAACTCCCCGTTCTTCTGTAGTGAAATCGCTGTGGAACCTTTTTTTTTTTAACAGTACTTACCATCTTTCAAAAAAAATGCAGGTTTTTTTGTACGTGTATAAACAGACTGCCCTGGAATTCCATGCACATTGTTTTCTCACTAGTGCAAAGTAGTGCAGGATTGTTATTTGGTCTGCATTAAGTTTGGTAAAAAAACTTTTTCCCCCTGCTGGTTTTGATTAAAGGCAAAGCAGCACATTAGTTACCGTACCTTTCTGGTGTTTTACAGATTGTCTAATTCCTTTGCCTTTTTTGTGTTCAAGTATTTTGTAAGGCAGAAAGTATTCTGAGACTCTCTATTTGTTGCCTCTTACCCTTGGAACTTGGCTAGTGAATGACAGAGTAGAATTCTTAAAACAGTGAAACAAAAAGGGGGGGTTATTTTTATCCTTTTATTAGATGAAGAAATCTTTTGTAAATCAGGTGCAGAAATACCCACTGAATTTATTACTATCAGTCAGTGCTATTATGTTCCAGGTAAATCAGTTTTCTATCTATGGAAATGAAAGCAAAACAAACTATTACTTTTGATTTATAGTCTGCTTCTATAACAGGCTTTTGTCACCAATACAGTTTGCATTTCATAAGCGCACTTGGGTTTGTTTCAGAATTAATAAGCAAGAAGAAAATGTAACATACTGGGTTTTCTTTTCTGGTTGACCCTAGTATAAAACAATGGAAAGCTCAAGAATCTTACATTACGTAGCTTTAAATTTCTATCATCTTCACTAACATTCAAGGGAAGATAAGAGACAAAGCAATCAACTGAGATGGGATACTGGCAGACTTTCTTAAACCTTAAATTATTCACAGTATGCAGTACCTAATGCAACTTAATGATCCAGTATTTTGTTGGCATTGTTTAAATGGATTTAATTTTTATAGGCTAAATTCTGAACGTAGGCATCCAAGACTCACTCAAGATGGTTTTGTCCAGTAAGAATGAAGGACGTGTACTTTGTCCCTTCAAAATGTTACCAGGCTTTTTCATAGTCGTCAAGTTGCTGTAAATACAACTGTGCATACACGATCTTCAGTGCATTACTCCCTTCCTACACAAGAATTAGTGTGTGTCACTTCTTCGAGTTGCTTCCTGTATGTAGGTTTGAAAAACGACGTCTGCATTGACCTCGCTGCAAACTAACAGCGAGTGTTGAAAGGACCTACTAACTTAATTTAGACCGTATTGCTTCTGTTCAAATCCCTGAAGCATATTTTTTAAATTTCAAAAACCTTATTTTCCCTGTGATGCTACTCTTCCTCAGTATATTGAGTATTATTTCCTAAATAAGTAAACTCTTGTGCTAAATCAAGTTTGCTTTTTGGTAACAACCCCATCTATTAGACTTGCTGTGCTGTGTTTGCTGCAATTTGCATTCTCTGAATATAGGTCACAGAATTGCGTATTATTCCCTGTTTGTGGGTGTGTCCTCTTTAAAGATGTAATCAGCTGCTGACATTTACATACATATATGCCAGATAAGCTAAGGAATTGTTTCTCAACAGCTTCAGCTTTCTCATGCTTGAATCTATCAGGAAATGAGTCTTTTTTTCAAGATTCTTCGCTGATAGTAGTAAAAAGCAGCCAATGCCCACAAAACGGGGTTTCAGGGTGTTAACTGCTGAAGTAATATTTTTATTTTGATTGTGTTTACACCCACGTTGAAACAATCAAGTTTAGCTCATAGTTGTACTTGACACATATATAGATGATAGTTACTGATCTCTACTAAATTTGACACGGACATCACCTTGGCCTGTCTGCTTAAAGTTTACTGTTCAAACGCTCAACTCTGGGTTTAACTGCAAATCCTCCATCAAAAGCTGCATTAAGAACTTCATCCAGACAGCTTGCCATAACAAACGTCAAATCTTGCCGTACATTCACTGCAATTTCTTCCAGATCTTTTTCATTTCGTTGAGGAATGATAATTCTCTTCAGTCCAGCTCGGTGTGCCGCCAGGACTTTGTCTTTAATTCCCCCAACCTAATAAGGACAAGAAATAGATGTAAAAAGTCCATGACGGTAATCTAATAAAGCAATTGTTGTAACAAATCAGATTAGGAGTTAAATATTAATGAAAGGTTCTCCCTCCCCCAATCATTTAGGAAAGCAATTAAAAGTGCAGCAGTAGTTTTAGCTCATTATAGACTTAATGAGGGAAATATGTTAATATACTACAGTACCTTTTCTGTAACAGTTATAACATGAGGAAAAAATTTAAAAATAAATTAATACAGGAATGCAGTTACAAGGGTATCAATGAGTAGAAAAGTAATTTTCAGGATTTTTTTTTTTTTTAAGAAGGATGGCTTTGACTCCATTTTTTCATAGGGAAATCCTGCACCTACATTAGAACAGACTTTCAAGGTAACGGCAGTGTTTGTTAGGTTTAGGGGGAGTTGTACAACAGAAAATGCACAGAAAAGCAAACCTGTGCTCCAAACCGGCAAAGGGGGCTTTGTGCTAGAAAAACAGGCACCCCTTCGATAGCCACCTGCTTGAGCTTGCAATGAGATGTAAAGAGGGGGTTTAAATCAGTTTTTCTTTGTCACAGCTGTAGGTTCTTCCCCTTGAACTCTTTTCTAATCCTGTTTATGGCCCATCTCACAGAAGAAACTGCGATGCTTTAGAGGAAAGGAAAGCCTTTTATTATAGCACAGAGGGCAAAACTTAGGCTGCTGTAAGACAAGGTGGTAGTGAACCACAAATCCTCACAGTGATCACTGTCTGGGCAGTGCTACGTAGCACATGGCTTGCTTTCAGGCAGCAGATGCCATTAACGGCGTGCTCACATGAATGAAGTTACTAACAACAGTCAGCGGGTAGAGACACCATTCAGAAGGCAACCAACCTGCTTTAGTATTTACAGATACCGAAGTTTTGCACCCACCTTGAACAATAGGCAAAATTTGGTCACTGGTGCAATAAAAGCAACTTATTTGGAAAGCTTAAGCAAACTTGCACCAGGATCAGAGTTAATGCAATGTTTATTTTTTCACTAGAACCTTGAACACCAGGCAATGTCGTCAGTCTAACTGCCGCCAGAATGCTATTCCAGAGGGCCTTCTAGTCTGCTACCTTATCCTGTTATCTTCTGCTCCATGAAACAAAATACTGTTTTCCAGCTCCAGCCTTCCTTTGTCCATCATTTGGCACGAGATGATAAAACTCCCATACCTGCTTAATCACTTATGCCAGGCTCTGTTTGACAACTAAAACTGTATTTGTTTGAAAACTTCCCTTTGCCCTGGGCTTTGAAAAAGCTTCACAGGAACACCATTCAGCTGAACTATATACAAGAGACAACATTTATGAATAATCTAAAAACACATGTATAGAGATGGCTGCAAGAGTAACCTATGTGCAGTTACCATCAGAGCTTTAAGAAACACCTTTTCAAAGAAACTGAAGCTACTTCTGTAGTAATAGTTTGAGGAAGCACATTCAGAAATTGCAATCAGTTTTTGGAGCCATCTTGAATGTTAAGATGTGTAGATTTCCTTTCTTTCTAACTCGACATTTTAATGTGCTTTCCCTGCAACCAGCATCAAGACTGGCGTTCTTATTAAATGCAAAGCAGAGGAGCGGTACAGCACTACAGCACGCTGGCATCCACCAGCCTCTTATAACCGCAGCAGAAGAGACTGGCTTGCTGCTAAGGAATGATCCAGCAAGACTGTGCTTTTGTAAACGGCTATAAACAGATTTTATATGCAGAATATGGCGAATTAATACAACTTAGCTCTTTTCTCAAATGATGCTTACTGGAAGAACAAGGCCTCTTAGTGTAATTTCTCCTGTCATGGCTACATCTGAACACACCAGCCGCCCACTGAAGAGTGAAGCAAGACAGGTTACTATGGTAACACCAGCAGATGGTCCATCTTTTGTGACAGCTCCAGCTGGGAAGTGCAGATGGATGTCAGTGTTGTCAAGGAGATCAAAACTTCCAGAAGCTTAAGGGAAAAAAAGAATGGTTTGAATGTGAAAAATCTAAACCCATTTTGTTCCTGGTCTTTATTCTAAAAGCCCACCAGAGAACTAAAAGTCTTTGCGCTATTTTTTAACAGTAGGCTGAAAAACCAACACTCTGTTGCAGATGCACTAGAAAAACAAAGAAAAAGAAAACCCACCAAGCTTGCCTATGTCCAGGTTCCAAGGCAAAACCGTAACAAGTAAACCAAGAAGCTCCACAGCTGTATGTGTTGGGAAATTCAGAGTAGGGATTAATGTAGAAATCAAGGAATTCCTACACAGAATTTTTAGGGTTTTTTTTATGTCCCAAACCATAAATGTCAATTTTCAAAGAGCATGCCACAAAATCGGGACTCCACAGAAACCCAGTATTAACCAGTATTGTAAAGTAAATCTCCCATTTACATCTTTTCACCTTACTTTTAACCTGTAGGACATGACAGTGTGAAACTACAGAGGTAAACGTGTATGCAGTCAATGCCAGCAGCATTTCATACATTGATTCAATTGAGGGTTTTTAGCCTATCTAAACTTCCATAAATAATGACAGATACCAGACAATTATTTGACTATTCAGCAGATGATCAAACTAGAAAGCACATTTCCGGAACTCTGGGGAGGTTCAAACAAAGAGCAAGAGTTACGTTTCTTGGTTGAAATCCTGTTGTGCTGCAGTTCAACAGCTGCCTTACAAACCCAACTAATTCTCAAAATATTAACACTTAGACTACAAAAACCTACATGTCTTAGTGCTAGAGGAAAACTACAGACTTGCGTAGCTGTATCCGCATCCCGAAAGTACTGCTGGAAAGCCTGAATGTAAAAATGCCACGACTAAGGAGCAGCACCTTGGCACAGAGGCTGCCCACAGCCTTCCAGGCTGCTGCAGGGAGGGACCGGCCAGGGCGGTAAAATCTGCAGTGACAACTCGGGTTCTGCCTGCAGTGACCTGTTTGCCAGGGCACCAACACCTCAGCCTGGCCGGGATCAGGAAGAGAGCTACACAAAGGAACTCTAGTGCTGATGTCATCGTCAGCGTAGCACTGGTTGCTGGAAAGCCCTTGCTCTGTTAAGGCAACACTTAATACATTTCCACAATGAGCGTGAGTAACTTCCACTGTTAATCAGCAATGTTACAATCTGCTGAATTATTGAAAAATATCAAGTTTTCAGACATTTAAATTTCCACACAATATTAATGCTTCCTTTCTGTGCATCCCAGCACTAAGAGGCCAATGGATGCATACAATCTCTATGATGCCATACAGCGATGCACTGTTTGTCATTTTTTTCCCAACCTACCGTTGGTTAGCTGGTATCTCTTTGCATTGCTGCGCAACCAGCTAATTGCAAGATGCGCTGACTCCTTCATAACGTCTCCGAGCTGACCAGTCAAAGTAAGCTGACCTTCTCCATCCATGCGACTAGCTTCTACAAACATGATCTCTCCCCCTAAGGGAGTCCAAGCCAAGCCTATGGCTACTCCTGGCTGACTTAAGCGTTCAGACACCTGAAGGAAAATAACACAGGGAACAGTTTAGGAAACAGTCGTAACAACACTATCGCAAAAGCAATTTTATAGTTGCCTTCAAAACAACTGTACCCATTAAAACACAAAAGTTAAGCCCAAGTGTGTCTCTCTTTTTTTTTTAATGCAGCCGTAATTCTGCATTATGTGTAAACATTAATTACAGAATAGGAGCTGTATGTGGCTGCTTAGCTTAAGGCAATGGCAAATATCTGGGGCTACCATTCTTGAAACCTTCCCCACCCCCAGAAGTTCAATGAGAATCTTTCTCTTCACTTCAAAGGACTTCAGGTATTTCATCAATCCTGACTGAATGCTTGTATGACTTAATCTGCTTGAGGTACATTGCCCTGCCTCTCTTACTTGTATGAAAAAGACAGTTTTGCTCCTGAGTGTTACCCAAAAGCCTTTTAAAGGTAGTTTCATTGCCTGAACTAAAGTCTGCCTGTGCCCTGTTACTGATGAGAGGAATGGAGGTGTCTGAACCCCAGCCTCCTACGTTAAGAAAAGGAAAGAGAGGCAGGATGTTTTCCATAAAAGTTCCAGGTTTTGGGTTTTTTTCCCCCTTTGTCTGAGAGATTCTTTTAGACTATACAGAAAGTCCTTTTGTTTTCCTGAGCATCAAGGAGTTGAAGAAACCCTGATGAGAGAGCATACAGCTAATCAGCACATTCTGAATTACTAAGTTATGTATTTATTAAAAGGCAAAAAAGAAAATGGATGAATTTTTACTGTGTCAGGCAGTGACTAGAGCAAAAAACAAATACTCCTTTGTAAAATAAAGTGATAGGCCCCTTTTAAAATAATTACTCAAATGCAGAATTGAAAGTTAATTCAATTCATTCCTGAAAGGGATGAATTCTTCATTAAACTGTTTAGAGAATTTAAAGAAATATTTCATTTCATTGATAGAAAACAAGTTAAAGGAGCCTCACAACAGAACCATACTAAGAGACTTCCAATTCTGAAATCGGCATTTCTAGTTACATTAAAATTTCTCAAACTATTTTTGTCACTTCTAAGCACATTTAACATTCCATTTTACTACTTACAAATCCAGATCAATATACTGTGTTTTTTCCTCACTGCACAACTTGCCGTAACCTTAATGCTTTCATTTTGCTTCCTTCTAAGAGTTAGCAGCAAAGTACACTAATCAGACTTTTGTACAGACACTGAAAAGGCAAAGCTCTGTACACACAAAGTTGACTTGCTTTTAACCATCAGCCTAGCTGCAAGATCAGACACATCTGTACAGCTGTGCACCTTAGGTCTGGAGGCAGAAATACTTGTACAGCCCTGCTGTGAGCTGGCTGTATTAGAAACACTTCCACTTGTGAGCTCCAAAGATAGTAAGTTATTACGTATTCTAGTCCCTTACTAAAATGCCCTCTGTAAGTCCCCAGGTAGCACACGGGCCTAAAGCTCTAGAAGTCAAAGAGCAGCAGTGGATTACCTAAGCAGAACAATATAGCCTTCCATGAGATTACCAGAACAAGAACTCTCCTTCTCAACAGGAGCCAAACGTTAACATTTCAGTCTTAGGCTGAAATCCATCCCTACCATAAAAGAATCAAAATCAAGACTATAAAATTATTAATGCTCAGTTTTCTCTTTCCTGTTTCACAAATAGAAAACGGCTTCCTTTATGGAGTAAGAGTGAACAACTATTTACTCTACAGCTGGTACCTCTGGTTACTGTCCAAAAAGAGATGCACATTTAAAAAAGAAAAAAGGTCATTTACAAACACACAAGTTGCTTGTTGTAGCTGTAGGCAACTCAGATATACGACAGGAACAACTTGCTCATGCAAGAGAATTGGTGAAGCAAAAAAAAAAAAAGGCATTTGGAGTCCTACAAAGTGAAATGAAACATACATGCTTCTTGTTAGAATTTCTGATTTTGAATTATATACTTTGCCAAATGCTATACTGAACTATCAAGAGCTGTCTTCAAAGTTTGATGACGAAGGTTTGAAATGTGACTCTCGGTCAGGATCACCGTTTCTTGGTTTGAGGGAAATTAGCCTAAATCTGACTATAGCAAAGCCTATGCTGATAGGGGAGCTTCTGGCACAAACAAGACTCCAGCTGTGGGGAGAGAGAAGCAGCGGAGGCCAGTGGGCCTGGTGTTACGCTCCTGGATCTAGCTGACAACCAGGTCGGTTAGTAACTCTACTTATCCCACAGTGAAGCAAAGGAAGCCACACAGCCCCTCTCCTTGGTTCTCTTACGGCTCTCAGTTATCTCCATATTCTGAATGACATCATGCCATTTGCTTTTATTAGCATTATTTAGCTAGAATGGCTGTTTCTTTTTCTAACATTTAAGAAAATGGTACATAATAGTGTTTCACTTTTATGGTATCAAAATACCTCATCCAGCATTTCCATTTTTGTTAATGTAAGTTTCTATATCCATCCTCTCTATTTCATTAGTTACAGTGACTTACTCTAATTAGCTTAGTAACTGCTTAGTAACTCAGGTTACCAAAATCAATTCATCTTGGTTAGACTGAAATCCAACAACACTTGAGACAATCGTGGTTTTTGGCAGCCTGGCATGGTTTCAAACATTTCAGGTGTAACAAACAAAAGTAACTGTCCATACCCTCACCCATCCCAAAGCGGTCATCAACAAGGTTTGTTGGTTTGGGTTTTTTTGTTTTCTTTTCCTTTTTTTTGGACCGATGTTAGCACTGGTTCTAACTGTACATCAATTCAAAACCGCTTACAGACCGATTCCACCGTTTGAGAGCTCAGGGGCAGAAAATAGCAAATGTAACTGAAGATCAAAACCCAGATGGTTCTAGAGACTCATCATTTATCTCACCTCAGTACAAACTCCTTCCTCTATCCTCAGACTAGGTAGGCACCTCCTCCTACTTTCACAAGTGAGTTGAGATCTGGTAAGAGAAACTAGGTGTGTAGTAAGTGTTAATCACCTTTCAAGCATCATTCTTCACGCTAACTGGCAGCCTCAGAGGTCAGCAAGTTCTCTCGCTGTACTACTAGAGACTGTACTACCTCTACTGCAACCTCCTCACCTGAATGTTAATTGACAGGCTTATGTACAGAAAATGCCCTGTCAGCTTTGATAGCTACCTTCAGAAGAGACCCTTGAAAATCCCTAACACCACACACACACAAAACCCCATACAACACTTAGAGGAAAGTACATTGTATTACATTAAACATACTCATGAAGTGAGCTCCACAACACTCAATCACACCTGCCACCTCTGAATAATTTATTCTCACAAAAAGTCAGAGGAATTTAAATTAGAAAAAATCCTTACTTGTACTTTTTAAACAACTTCAATTAAAAATGACCATTAGAATCAGCTGATGACCGGTCACGTTTGTCACATGATGGAAAAAAGAGGTCACTGACCTACATAAACAGTCTTGGTTTTTGAAAATTTTTGTAGATGAGACCAACCCAGCTATGGTTTAGCTGTAATCTGAGTAGATGAACATATTGTCAGATGTATTTTAGCTGCCTGGACACTGCAAAATTAAAGTCTTAACATTTAACACAATCATTCATTTTAAAATATTTAAGGTTATTCCAAGATAAAGGAAAAGAGACATCATCTGCAAATCTGGAGTTACTTTGTAAGTCAGCATAACTAACAAAAAGCTATTAAGTAACTGATTCGTTACTTAATTTGTTACTTGCTGGCCTTTAGCCTCTTTGTTATCCTCCACAGGTTCTCCCAGCCTGACTGTACAAACCTTTCTTCTCATCTACTCTTCTGATTCATTCCCTGGCGAACCACTGCAGGCAAAATATGCAACAGCAGCTCCCCTTTACACTTTAAACTACTGTCAAGATTATTCTTCCAAAGCCTTACTATGTGATTTATTCCAACATTTGTTCTGTAGGGTGACACATAAGATTATTTATTTCTGATAAATGAATTAATCCTACAAGTATGAGTGGAGCATTCTGTCATGCCTTTCTGCTGGAAGACCTCTGCAGAAAATATACAAGCAATGCACTGAAAAGGTGAAAGATGGATCACTTAGTTTAATGTATTCCCTGAAGGACAACAGATCAATCAAGTCACGCCATGTTTTCAGTTCTATTTGCTCAGTGTCATCCAAGTACTGACACAGTGGCTGCCTCCATTGTATCTTTATTTCAACTAATTATAAATGGCAAAATGCAGGTCAAAGGTGAAGCTTTAAAGGCTAGATACATAAAGAGAGAGAGACATTGCAGACTACAAAACCAGAAAAAACACCACCAGCCAATGTGAAATGCCTGTCATTGAGACAGGAGCTATACTCTTCATCTGAAAGAATCTTGGGGGTACTTAAGAAAATTCAAAGGAATAATAGGTCAGTTGGGAAAATTCATTAAAACAGGAGTTGTATGGCTATCTGGGCAATTTACATTAAAAAATTCATAAAGCATGGACTGAGAAGCACTTACTCATTAATAAATACAGCAAATAGTACATGAAAATAAATCCTGAGCTGCTCGGGGAATTGATGCTATGTGGATTCATCCCTAGTTCTATTTATGCACTACTTAATTTGCCTGCTAAATATAGAAACGTATAAAAAACCTTTGATACACAGGTCAAAAGCTTCAGTCAGCCTTATTTCAGCTTATACAGGCCAGCAGGTCCATGAAATCCTTATGGGCATATTCACGGCAACTGTTCATGCAAAAAAACCCCAACCCAGCACTCATGTATATTTGGAATTAAGAACCACACTTTAAAAAAAAATTTAACTTACACTACTTACTCATGTAGAAAAAGGACAACATAGCAAAAATTATTTGCAACACAGCCACACTACCAAATCTAAATGAATAATCAACTCCAGAAAAAGTTCAAAACTAGGTAGAACATCTAAGGAAAGTCATGTGTTAGCATATTTCTTGGCGTACAAGCTAATTTTTAAAAAGTGTGATAAGTTCATATTTATTTGAATAAACTCTACTCTTGACTGGGAACTGGGAGTATAGTTGCAAGCGACCAGAACTTTTGTACAAATTCACAAAATTCAATTTATTTTCTAGCACCTTTATGAAACTAATAAATGCCGTTTGTAGAAATCAGAGTACTGGCTTGAGTATTAGGTTCAGTTTACTACAATGGCTTTATGTGCTTCTGCAATTCAAGCACTAAAAAGCCAAATGATCCTGCAGCACTTTAGCTCCAAAGACCAGATGTCTGAAGTATATAACATATTTCAAAATGAAAATTCAGATAGAATGCTATTTCTTTGGGAAAAAAAACAAACAAAACCCACATGCTATTTTTCAGAAATTGTTTCTACAAGTCAGGTAGTGAGAGAAAGATAGACAAGTAAAAATTTCCGTAGGAGTATTACAAATGGTCTGATGGCTGGTCATTCCAAATCAAGCTAAAGTACATCCACACTACCTTCTTAACTAAAAGGGCCTTTAACAGTCTTGTGTGATTTTATTGTTGGGCACAGCAGCTTCTGAGAGATGAAAAGAAAGAATGTAAGTTGCTTACAATAAAGTCCTTTGCCTAAAGAGCAATCTCTCCTAATTTCTGAAAGTAAAAAGAAGTAAATCAGAAGTCAAATGACCAATGTGAAAAAAACTCAGCCAAGAGAGTCATAAAGTACCTGTCCCTTGATCACCTGATCTTCCTTGCCTCCCATTCCCCCCAGCTTCCACTGCTACCATCATCATCCTCTAACACAACCAATAGTGCTGTCTTCTTTCAATTTGTTTCCTCATTTCTGTTTCTTCATTAAGAATCTCTTCCATGATAAAATCTTCACATCCAAAGACCTCAGTTCAGGTCTAAAAACTGAGTCATTCATTTTCTCCTGCTTCTCTTGTCCCCTTTTTATCCTGCAAGTCTCACTGGAGTCTGGTTCTCTCATCTATGAGAGAGGAGTTATCACAGGAAAGTTCTTAAAAGTTTGAATTTTGTCTCTTCTGGAAGTTTCCCCCTTTTCTATTTTCTCTATAACTTACTGGTTTACAGATCTTTTCTCCAGGATAAAGACAGAAAAATTTAGCGTTCCATCAGCAACTGGTTTCCTGTCATAGTGTTATATAGACTACTTACACTCGGTCAGTTCACCTGCACCTGAAGTAAAGCAGAGAATAACTGCAATGTAAATGGTGAAAAGAGAATCCCAGACTAACAAACTACTGTAATCGATGGCATTTTCATAGAATGTAGCAAAAATACAGATGGGGCAAAGACAAAATTCTGGAATATGCCTACTGAGGAACAGAGCTGGTACTAGGAAGCTGAAGGTGACTAAATCATCATAAAACGTTTTCAATAGCCAAGAGTTGCTTTAATCTAAAGAATGTCTGAGAACTTCTAGTGCAAAATGAAGTGGTTTTAATACTCAAAAATGCTGACTGGCTTTGAGGAACTATGTGGGACAGTCCTTAACAAAGTTGCCTCAGGGACAGGATACCTGGGTTCTACTTTTGGCTACTTACCCACGACCACCAAACAACTCCCAAACAAAAGCAAAATTGTTATAAACTGAAAAAACACCACCACATTCTTAAGCACTGCTGCAGGCACCTTTGCTAACAAAAAGTCATGCCATTGTTATTTATGTACCCTGAATTAAAACAAAACAAAAACTTCTTTAGGTGAAAAAAAGCTTGGTGGAACACAAAGAAACACAATCCTGTTACTAGGACATTTTTTAAGAAGTTAATATTGTATAAATTCAGTCAATAGCAATAAAATAGACAACCAGTCAAACCACACAGAAACAGCAGTCAAGCAGAAACAAATACGGATGTTACCTCCATTTCATACATGGGTGGCCCCAGGATATCTTTTAAAGCATGGAAATCAATTAAAATCGGCATTTCAGGTGGCAGAGCCAGGTCAGCTGTGTCACTGATGGATTCTGTTTTTGCATCTTCTGTGACATGCTCTTTGCAATCTAAGAGAAGAAAATCTAATTTAGGATTTGCAGCAGTCTTTCTTGACACAAGAATTAAAAAAATAATGAAAAAAAAAATTCTAAGAAATGCTCAGAAAGTTAATGAAAGCATACTTAAACCATCTTTCACAAAAATCTTGTCAAATTAAAGATAATGTGACATCAAATCTAGTTATTAAGCCTAAACATGTTCTAACTGTTTAGCAAAGATAATATTAAATTTAGAGCACTGATATAGAGATGCAACTCACTTGGTTTAAATGCATTTTAAACTAGGTCAAATAGCAAAACACATGAAGTTCATTTAGGACTCTTCATCAGATTTGTGCATAAAAAACAGTATTTGTAGGAGATGACTGTGTTTAATGTAATGTAATATAGAATATGGTGCTGAATGGGGAAATACCGAAAGTTCAGTAACTACTGTTCTTTTTATGTACATTTACAACTGCGCTCTCTGTGCTCTCTGCAAGGACTTAAATGCTTTAACTTCTGACACTAATAATTAAGTTCTGTCAAATAAAGTAGGAGCATTTTTGGCCAGATTTACATACAGTGCTTTGCCGCATGGCTGCATTACTTCTAGCTAGCCTGCATTACGTTCAGTAACATCTCATTTCACAGTATCCAACAAGGACAACGTAACTTACTGCTCTGTAACTCTGCCTTCCTCTCTCCACACCCCAATCGGCACACACACACCCTCAACACCAGCTGACCTGGCACAGCAGAAGCTGCTACATGTAGATCACATGGAAACCAGCTCCACTGGAAGCCTAACTCATCCAGCCCTGGTGTGCTGCCTCCCTTCAGGCTGTCAGATGGAACCACTACCCCAACATAGCACAGCACACCTTTATTGCAGCCTATGGAGCACATGTTCTGACATTACACTTTTTACTTTGATTTTTGTCTCTTATGACTACTATGGCTTTACTTAAATCATAGAATGGTTTGGGTTGGAAGGGACCTTTAAAGATCATCTAGTCCAATCCCCACCATATACAGGGACACCTTTCACTAGATCAGGTTGCTTAATTCAGGCCAAAATTGATGTCCCTTGGTTGTTCAACAGCCAGTTCAGCACACAGCACATACAGCCCTTGTTCAGTGAAAAAAAAAAGTCAATTTCAGTATAACAACTTCACCTATGGCTTTTGTCCTGAAATAGTATACTTACACAGGACTCTGCTCTTTTCATTGTTGGATGAGATAAATCAAAGATCAAATTATTAGGCATTTTCAGAAACACCTATAGGTGTGATACACTCTTCAGGAAGGGCTATAAAACCCAAATAGCCTGACACTTTTGAATGCAATATACTCAAGCATCATCAAGAAGGGACCACATAATTAAAGCAATAGTTACGGATGCAAAAGTATGCTCTTTCCTCCTCCATGTATAGTATGATTGTATTTCTTACCTATACAATTGTTTCCTTTGCAGCATTTCCTTAAAACTTGTGTTTTCTCTACAAATGTGTGTTCTACACAAAAGTGAATTGTAATGGGGACCATATAAATATCAAAGCCTCAAAATTGTTTTAAATCTGACTACACAGCTGGTTGTTTGCATGAATAAGCTGAGGAACTTAAACATCATTTGTACTAGGCCTACACTGCACATTTACTTAAGTGACTGTATACAGAAGGACAATGTAAGCAGGGAGTCATTTCCCCACAGAATTTGATCCAGATGCAAAAGGCTCATTACCATTTTTGAGAGCCCTAAGCAGTATTTTATCAGAGAAATGAAAAATACTTGAACAATCCAGATGTTTCTAAGGTGTCTATTACGCAGGAACGTATACTGAGCTTCAAGACTTCTGCAGCACATTTTGGGAAATTAACCGCTGTTGCTTCCTTTCTTTGAATTCTGTTTTACTTTCAACAAAGAAACAGTCTTCCTTTGCATATTAATGCATGCACAATAACTGAAGATCCACAAATTTAAATAATTACAGAAAAACACAAATCTGATCTAATCTATTTAACATAGCATTAAGAGGTGTTCTGCGCTGCAAAAGTAATTCTCAGAATGGATGCAGAGAGAATGTCTCCTTTCACAAGATACAAACTATCCTTTTATTAATCCTGATACATAAAGGCCTTCTTACAGCTAATTTTGTTGCAATGCAATTCTCACTAATCATAGAATTGCTGAGGTTGGAAGGGACCTTTAAGATCATCAAGTCCAACCATTAACCTGACCTGACAAGACCCACTTCTAAACCATGTCCCTAAGTACCACATCTGCCTTTTTTTTAAACACCTCCAGAGATGGTGAATCCGCCACCTCCCTGGGCAGCCTATTCCAATGTTTAATAACCCTTTCAGTGAAAAAATGTTTCCTAATATCCAGTCTAAACCTCCCCTGACATAACTTAAACCCATTTCCTCTTGTCCTTTCACTTGTCACCCAGGAGAAGAGGTCAGCCCCCACCTCTCTACAACCTCCTTTCAGGGAGCTGTAGAGGGTGATAAGGTCTCCCTTCAGCCTCCTCTTCTCCAGGCTAAACAACCCCAGTTCCCTCAGGCGTTCCTCGTAAGATTTGTCCTCCAGACCCCTCACCAGCCTTGCAGCCCTTCTCCAGACACGCTCCAGCACCTCAATGTCCTTCCTGTAGTGAGGGGCCCAAAACTGAACACAGTACTCAAGGTGGGGCCTCACCAGTGCCGAGTACAGGGGGATGATCACTTCCCTCGTCCGGCTCACCACACTGCTCCTGATACAGGCATCTAATGGTTTCATACAGTATCAAGGAAAACATTCTACATCAGCATTACTGTAATAACACCAACTCAGCTTTCATTCAGGACTCAAATCTAATAATTATCCAACAGCCACTAATCTTTCCATTGTACAACTCAATGCTCCATGCATAAATCCCATTCCTTTACTGTAAACACTGCCTTTGTCAGGTGGCCCTCCTGTTGTTCCAGCAGGTCTCTGTATTTTTGTACATAATACATTCAAATACATAAATACTAGCAAGTGTAGGAAACATTATGCTGCATGCTATTCTTGCAACTCAGACTGCAACTTCAACACTGTGGGTCTTCAAAACCTGAGTAATTTGATATGAAAATTAATATTTTAAAACAAAGCTGAGTTTAAAAACAACTGCTTTTGTTCTATACCAAGATTTTACTGCCTAACAAACACCATTTTCCATTTCTGCTTGCTCTTTTTTCACCTAGTTCTATGTATATAGCTGAAGGAGACAGACTTCTTGTAAACAAATCAGTAGGTAATTTGAGGCCACCTGACCTACTAAAAGAATCAGAAACTCTTTGAGTTTATATAGTCTAATTAGTAGACCCCACTTTATAATCTGTAACAATAACAAACTCCAGACTTTTTCTAAAAATATTAACCCAAGTTCTGACATTATCTAATTTTCTATAAAAGCACACAGTGATGTTCCAAAAGATAATTACAAACACTAACTTTTTCTTTGAAGGAAAAAATATCTTCTTTTCTCACCTTTATGGAAATGCTGACTATGAAGAATTTATAAAGGTTCAAATAATTAAGATTTCCATTAATGATGACAAATACATGTTCCCTACCTATCCCAGAAGAACAGCCACGAACCATAGTGCAAGTTGAATGACACTTTTAGCTAAAACAAGACAGTAAATTCAAGTTTCCAGAAACAGAACTTTTAGTTAGGGTAACAGCTTAACCATTTTACATTTTGAATTAAGTTGGAGAAACAAGCTAAAAAGTCAAAGAAGTGCCCTTAACAAAGCTCTACATTGCACTGGAGGAACCACTTGCGGATGTACTATTACATTACTGCTTAAACAAAAGAAGCATGGTACTGAGTTGTTTTAACACTTAAAAATTAGAAAAACTAAAAAACAAAACAACACAAAAAAAACCAAACAAAAAACCCCAAACCCCAACAAACAACTCTCTCCAAAAACCAAAAATAATCCCCAAAACAACCAACTAACAAAAGATTATATTTGTAAAATTTTCCAAGCAGAATCTGCAGCTACTCAGCAAAGATCACGACAACATTCCTCAGGAATCTGCCTTTGCAAGCTCCCAAAACAAAAAAAATCTTGCATGTAAATACTGGATTTGTAAGAAAAGGGACTTGTAAGAAAACACACTGACAATTAACTACTATATATAATTCAGAATTTAATCTAAAAAGGAATTCCATGGCACAAAGATTTAAGAATTTAAGACTGCCACTTTCTTCTAGAGATATAACGGAAATGAGCGAATAGAAGAGCCCGAAACTTCCTCAACATGTGGCAATTTCTCAGCTCCTCATAAAAAGTGTATTTAAATTAAGCACTAGTAATACATAAGTCTTAAACCCAAAGATTTCTAGCCATACTTACTGGCCAAGATAGAAGAATATAATAAAAACCTAAAATCTTTAAACAGCTTTTAATGTAACATATTCTCATTTGATGAATTGCTATGAAGAAGTGTGAGAAAGAACAGAAGCATGAAAGAAAAGGTTTCAAGTCTGTGGGCAATTAAAGGGAAAATAGCATGTTCTTTTTTCTCAGCTGATTTACTGGCAGGTGCTTCCGCACATGACAAACAGACCCAGAACTCTTTCAGCCCCTCCAAACTAACTAACAAATTCCACAATATTACACTTAGGTAGGAAAGGTGGGGATTGCCCTTGTTGACAACAGTTCACATTCAAAGCCAGGCATAATATGAAACTACATCTTAAAAGCAACCTTCCATTGTCCAACTTAAATCTTATGCACTACATAACTTGGGAAGCGTTACTTCTAAAAGATTTTCTTTTGGAAAGGAAGTCCTTCCTGCGACCCCAATCCTACTAACACTTACTTGTATACCTAAATTTAATGCTATGTGTGCATTTTTCCCCACAAGATCAGAAAACTTCTCTTTTCACAAAATAATTACATTCCACCAATTCTGATCTAGAATAATGACGTGTACTTGCAGCACTTGAATTTGAGGTTTTCATGCAGGAATATCTAGATAAGTTAACATGGTAAAAAAAAATCTATATAAACCCAACTTTTCATATCATTTATGCCTCTTTGGCCTAAAACAGAAAAGACATTCCATGCAATTTTTAGAAAGAATCACAGATTAGTCTGCAGAGCTGATAAGTATACTAACAGCGGCACAGCTGAGCTCAAACTTGAGTTCCTACAGTCATTCCACCTTCGGATTTATGCTGATCAGATTTCGTAAACCCAATTCCCAGTGCTATGGGAGATCCCATGCTGCTGGAAGTGCTGAGTTTTGGCTAGAACATAGAACAGGTCACTTTTTGCATGAGCAGTGATGTTTACCCCACTGTATTAAGGCCTTTATACATACTAAAAACAAGCAAACCCCCCCACAGTTATGCATAATAATGTTTTGTGAATAAAATGCATTATACCCAAGTTGAGGGAGGGACAGTAAAGACTACATGTTTCAGTTCATGTTGACCATGTCAGTCAAACTTGCATTTAAACTCAAAACCAAGTGTTTCATCTACAAGGATAAGAACAAACTATTGTATTACTGGGTTATGGAAATATTTAAGTATTTTTAAAGCCTTGGTTTCAACATAGACAGAATCCTCATTTAATCACATTTAGTTATTAAATATTACCCATCCTAAATCTCCTTTCAAGTCTGAATTAGACAAATCATAGTTCACTCTGGTTTTCAACTGTTGTATCATGATATGATGCCTTAGCGCACAGTTGCTGCATTGTATTCTCAAGGCTGTTGCACTAAAATAGGAAGGAGAGTTTCACATATTTTGTGACTCCTAGAATTTCTTCTAGTGTCAAAGACTAGCTGAGTGTCTCATAAATCTTAGATAGTGTTTCAGTAAAATATCAGATAGTGTTACTGTACACAGGGATGACTCCCTGGAGAGGTCTGAAAAATGACTCCACTTGCTTTTGCTGAAGTTCACTGTACAAATTCAACGACTGATGCAAACTAACACTCCTCCACTTGCCAACTTCATCATGAAGCTCAGGAGTCAAAGAAGCGAGGAAGGCAACACAAAGCTGCCAGTGTATTTCAGTCATACATTTTTGGAAAGCACTAAACACGGCTTCACAGCATATCTCCTAGCAGCAGTTCTGCTATGGCAGGTATCCTCCATTTTTAGAGCCTACTATCAAACAGTGTCAAAAGCCTGATGTTTACAAAGCCTTGAAAACAGATGCTCCACTGAGTTAATAAGCTGATTTAATCAATATAACAATGGATTTTTTTATGCTTCTACCACCTAATGTCTTTCAACTTTTATTACAAACCCACAAGCCAGAAGGGACTCTGCTGAATAAACACAATAGGCACCATCTTACTATTCTGATATGCTACGAATCATACACAAATTCTCCTTTAGCAAGTTAGAAACTACAAGGCAAGGCTGTAGCTTGCCCTCTCATATTCACAACTCATGACATATGAATGCATAACTGTAGAGTCTCAATCCCACATCAGTAACTGACAAATGCGTAAAGCAAAAGTGAATTATAGGTCTTTTTATAAAGATAAAGAAAAAAAATCAAGAAATAATTATAAATGAAACTATTAAGAGACAACAACTTGATTAACTATTCTTCCAGAGTAATTATATGAAATAAAAAGTCATTATCACTATGTGCAACTACACAAATGTCCACTAATCAATAGGAAAAAAATTTTCAAAGAAGTAAGGCTACAAATCCCATTATTTGCATCAACTTGCAATTATTAGGGGATATTTCTGAGTTTTGTTTTAAATACTTGGTTGTTTCCAACAGACTGAATGAAAACTAAACAAAAATATTTTTTTAAAAGTGTCCTGTTCTCATACACTTCCAACAGGTGACATATTCTGCTAAAAATACAGCAGGGTATAAGCACATTATTAAAATAAGACACATTTTGCAAACTGCACCATTCTATATATGTCTTCATAATACCAGAGTTTAACTATAGAGCCACATGTCCCTTGGACTCCCTTTGATTAATACAGCTTTTTCTTATGGATAGTTTCAATTCCAGAAGTACAAAGGCAACTCTTCCCAGCTCATTTCTTCTGGGCTTACTCCAAATTGTGTGTCAACCAAAAACACTAGTGTCTTGCCCTCTTTTGAAGCACTTAGCTGGCTGTTTTCGCTTAGCTTTGGTAAATTGCAAGTCCAGTACTAATTTTAACAGTGTAAATACCTAAGTTGCAAGTACACTTCTAATTTTAATATTTTAAATACCTCTTTCACTGGATTGAGATGTCTAATACAGTTCCTTTTTGTTCTTTATTTTAACAGTAAAATGTTTCTTCTTTCAGTATCAGGAGTTGTGCTCTGAACCTACTTAACGTTTATTTTATCAGAAGGCTTGAAGAGCAGAATGACACTTTTTTTTATTCAGCAATCACATTAGACCTTTCAAGCAAATTTTAGACATAGCTACCCTTTAGTGCAAAGAAATACTTCAAAAATATGACTTGTCAAAATTACTATCAAAAAAGTGGCAGTAGCAAAGAAGCCTGATATTGCTTGATGCTAGTAAGCCAGGCCCACCACAGCCTATAGGCTCAGTGTTCTGGTTCAAGAGCAAGTTCAGATATCACAGAAGTATCGACAAACTCAGTATCTGACTTCAGAAAAATCCAGAACAGAAGAGAGAAGGTAGACAAGATGCACGTAATATAAATGGAACGCATTAATAAATATGTCTTAGAAGCTCTTCCTTTTAATGTAGATGGTACAATTTAAACTGCACAGTCATTCACGCATACGCAGCCACTGCTACTGTGAGAATTCTCTTTAAGCCAAAGGTTCAGAGAAAACTGAGCTGAATCCACTTAAGCAAACACCGATTTGTAGACCAAATTCAATCTTCTGATATTACATTTTCCACAGACATTATTATGATCTTGGAAAATTTAGCAAGGTAAAAGATTTAATTTTCAGAAGGGAAGTGCTGAGTTAGGGAAAAAAGGCACGGTAAAGCTGAAAGACCGTCAATAAACAGATTTCCAGAGACAAATTACAAAAGTTTTTACTACAGGTAAAACTATTCATCATGTAGTCTTCTAATTACTCTTTTTCTTTGTAAAAATACCAGTTATATTTCCTCCCCCAGGATTTACTCTCTGACAGGGGCAGGGGGAGCACCATTCAGACTTGTAAACTGCCTTATTTTAAAGGAACACATATTGAGTCAGCTTATTTGTCCTCCTCTAAACCAGTCCAGAACTATTCTAGCTGTACAGATGTTAAAATTTAAAGATTTTTTCCACATCAGCTTAGTTGTGGAATCTTTCACAACATCAAACCAACAGGGGTCTTTTAGTATTTTAAGTTTGTGAGTATTCTGGAGCAAAAGCAAGCAGCCATTCTGCAGCTTTTGCTTTCCAATGTCCTCTGGCACACAGTTATTCTCTGACAGACTCTTGTCAGAAAGTGTCAACTGGACTCACTGCAGTCTTTAAAAGACAAACAAACAAAACACCCAACACCCTGCTTGCTAGATTTGTTGAGACTAAGGACTACCCACATTTTAGATGTTCAACTTCAGGTTTAAATTCTGTCCTTTCACATTTCTCATCCACTTTGAACTGTGGGCTCCTGCAGACATCTAGTGCTGTGATGAGCACTCTGAAACCTTCAACCGAAAACTGCTGTGTACAGCGAGATCCTCCATCAGCAATTGGCTGTATAAAAGCACAACTGTCTATGCTCTGCGTGGTATGTTTCACCAAACACAGTATGGATGTTCAACTTCAGTTTTATTAAAGAGAACATTAGTTTGGGGATGAAAAAGGGAGCAGTCACCAGTTGCGTGTTGTTCCACACTATGGGCCTGACTTCTTCCTTCCCGCCTTAGATTTCAAGACTAGAAAGAGGTCTACCTTTACTGGTGAAGCAGTTACCCGAGTATTTTTGATGTTTAAGAATTTTATCTTTAGTTTTCATTCAGTCTGTTGATGACTGGGAATGATAAATCTCTACTGTCTGTATACATGGGAAACAAGAACAGTCTTACTGAAGCTGATAAAGCTTCAAGAGACTTAGAATAAGTGCAGTCTTAAAGGCACACAAAAAGAGCCCCATAACCTTTCAAAATTTCAAACCTTTCAGGCAGATATTTATTTTAGAGTACAACAAAATAACTGGTTTGAGTTCTGAGCTGGTAGGGCATGCACAGCGCAGTTAAAGAACCTGCTTAAATACAATAACTAAAGCCATGCTTAGTCTTTTATTAAAGAAAAAAAGTGAAAGGTTTGTGTAAAAAAGCCTAGGAAGACATAAAAACATACACAAATCATAATTGCATACTTATGATATAAAACAGATCCACTGTGCTTCTCAATTAACAACCTGGCAAGCTGAAATTACTCTACTTCAGTCCCAAGCCACACTTCAGCACTACTTGAACCATACATAATAAGAATACCACTCTATTTGCAAAGCTTTTAAAAACAGAGCCCTTAAAGAAGCAAAAAAAGGAGAAAAGGTTGGTAAGTCAGCTTTCCTGGTGACTATGTTAGAACTTTCTTTTAATAAAGCATGCAAAAGATACACACCTTCTCCTTCACCCATTTCAGGACGATCCGGCTTTGTTTCTTTGTGCTGTCCTTCTGCCACTTTCACTGCCACTGCCCTGCAAATAGCTCCCAGCTTCCGATCCAGAGAGCGGACTCCTGCCTCTCTAGTGTATCTAGCACAGAGACAATTGTTTTATTGGTGGATATTACTTGTAAGAGAAATCTCTTTTGAATGTAAACACATTTTTAAAAATACATCCAAATAAAATGAGATGTGACAGGCAGTGAGACCTTGGGCTACTCTAATAAACAGGAAAAAAGTCATGTGCTTTCATCAAAATAATTGTGGTTTGCTGATAAAATTGTAAAGAAAGACAAACTACTGAGTGGGAAGAAGACATGCCTAACACCTGGTGTCAAACCTTAGTGAAATGCTAAACAATGCTCCAATAGCACTGAGCTCTTCTCAGATGCATAAAAATTTAAAGGAAGAACTATTTTAAAACTCAGAATACAGTTCACTGAAAGTTGAGGAACCGACTGTAAAAGAATATTTTCTTTTAGTTTATGAATTAAAAAACCACCAGACAATAACACTCACTAAATGCCAAAATGCTGTTCCTGGTCATAATATACTTCAATTCATTGAATACTGATATACTTTTCCCATTGGAAATGAGCTAGTTTCAAGTCCGAAAGATGTTCTGATCAATATCTTTTCTCTCATGTCCAAAAACAATGCTGTTCTAATTAATACAAGCTATTTAAAAAACCACGTCTTATTTTTTTTAACCTAATTCCAATTTTTAGACAAATGTGGCCCATCAACTCACAAGAAACAAAATGGTAACTTCCATTTTTTTTTTCTAAGAAAATGACAGAAATAAAACTTCATTCTTTAAAATAAAGGTTGTCTGCTGCCAAGACCATGGCTTCGCACACTGAACACTGCAGCAATACTAGCTTCAAGTGTTTCTGTTTTTTCATAGTGCCTTGCCAATTGTGTCAACACAACTGACTGTGAGCCGCACTCTAAGAGTCAGAGCAAGGAATTCTCTAGAGAAGGAAGGGATGATTCGGTTTAGACAGCAGAGCCAGACAGAGCTCAGGGAAGAGCAATTCCATAAATTACCAATTCTTGAACTTCTGAAGCTATTAAGGACAACAGATCTTAAGAAATGTTTTGTGTTATCACTTAATAAATAATTTACTAGTTACCAGAAAAAGAAGTTTAAAAAACTTAAAGCAATGAATAACAGATTTACCTGGTAATAATGTCCAAAGTGGTTACTTGTGGAATCTGTATTTGCTGTGGAGTCAGGCCATGTTGTTCAAGCTGTTTAGGAATCAAGTGTCTATGTGCAATTTCAATTTTTTCTTCCTGTGTGTATCCTTCAAAAGAAAAAGCATATGTTTACTAATCTTGTTGCTTACACACTATAATATAATAAAATTTCTTAACATTTATAATTGTATCTGATTGAATTTAACAAAAAATACCCAGCTATAATTTAGAAGGCTGTTGGTATGATACTTTGTGGTTATTAGTAACTTCATGTGAACACGAAGAATAGAATTTTAGTGTTTCGAAGATCCTTTTCTTCACTGGAATCGTAAAAAGATGCATCAGCCAACAGCCAGTTAGAATACAAACACATTGATTAGTGAAAATATTGTTACAGAACGTACCAATATATCTCCATATACCTGGAACTGAATTTTCCTAAGTGCAATGCTAAATTTCATTCTTATGACAGAGGCCGTAATGGAGGCATGCCAACTAGTCTCGTTTAACGATTCTGGGCATTCAGTCTAGATTTCTAGCAGGCTTACCTTAAGAAACTGCTTTTTATTTCAGGAAAAACACCCCAACATTGTTTAAGGACTTGCAATAGCCACTTTAATGAAAACACTGTAATGTTACCTGGAACTTGAATAATTTCCATTCTGTCCAGCAGAGCAGGTGGGATAGTAGCTGTAGTGTTGGCTGTGGCTATAAAAAGGACTTGGGACAGATCAAAGGCTACATTTAAGTAGTGATCGGTGAAACTGTGATTTTGTTCTGGATCCAAGACCTTAACAAGAGTAAACACAAAACTGATGCAGTTGCTCAATTAGAAGTAAATAAAATATGCACGTTTTTATTATATTCCATTTGGATCTGTCAAATCTGACCTTACATTCATAAAATATGTTATGAATATTACTAAAGCCTGACCCTCAATATCCTGCCTCACACCAACTGCTCTCCAACTACATTCCATACCATATGCAAAAAAAGGTCATATCCCCACTAGTTCTTTTTACCCTTTTGTAAAGACGGCTGCAGCGTTTCTCCAGTCATCAAGTACCTCCTGCAAGCTATCTCCATGACCTTTCACAGTTGTAGAGAGTGGCCTTTCAAGGACTCTCAGCACCCTTGGAAAAGCAGCCCATGTGGTCCCATGGACTTGCATGAGCAGAATTCTCTCAAGTAATCGCTGACTCCAGTCCTCATCTGCTGCTGGTAGCTCTTCCTACTCTAAGCGCACCAACCTGAGAGATCTCACTGTGAAGACCAAGGGGACGAATGTAGATTATCTCAGCCTTATCTGCTGTCACTAAATCACTTGCCCTACTTGTTCAGCTTTGTCCAGGCTTTTACTACTAATGTAGTAGTAGAAGCTCTTCTTATTTCCCATGACATCCCATGCAAGTCTTGACTCTAGGCGAGCCCTGGCTTTCCTAACACAATCTTTGCATTTTTCTTTTTTTCCCAAATTTTGTGATTAAAAAAAGAGACAAAATTAAACAAGCACTGAAGAATAACAACACACAGTCTGACCAACCTCAAAAATTTACTGCACAAGTAGAACTATGGCTTAAAAAACTGTTGTTTTCCTATTGCTTTTGGTATTACTTATGTGTGCTAATGCAACACTTGCATATATTTAAGCTATTACTTGTATAAGCTGTTTTTCTGCATAAGATGACAAATATTCTATATATGTAGATCACGAGCATACTAAGATGCTGTCTTATCATTTTTGTAACAGTGCTGAAAATTGGAAGTTCACTGTGTATAGCAATCTACACTCGGCTTCTATATGACCACCTATGAACCACCTTCATTCCACACGCCTTTAAGTACTGCCACACTTTTCCTTCCCAAATGATGAATTATCAATGCTAAGCCAACATGAATAATTCTCATGTTACAAATAATGGGACCTATGCATCTCCTGAGAAACAGCACACTGCTATCAAAATAATTTATCTGCCTATACCCAAATGAATGCACTCCTTGTCTTAGCAACTTGAATTATAGCCAAGAATGGTGTTGATAATACTAAAAAAGTGAATTTGAGCACTTCTTAGCTGGTTATGAAAGAAATAATTCTGAATTGTCATTACTCTTAAATTCTGTTAAGTCTTTGAAAAGTTAAAAATCTTTAGCACAGGAATGTTTTATGATCACAACAAACTAGCAAAATACTTTTTTTACAGAGTGAATGCCTGAAACACAGCAGAGGTTTTTTAAAAACAGAACAATTTCTGATTTTGTTTTGAAGTACTGCACAGATTTAAGACTAATATTTGGAAATGTATTGCGACTGTAATAAAATATGAGTTATACGTTCCCCTTAATAGTGAAATCTTAAAACATGATGACAAATATACCTAAATTCTAAAACTAAGGTTGGAACTCAGTGACTGTTATTGTTTTTTGGCTATAAGCTATTCAAAAGCTTCTCTTTTTGCCCTTCTCAGCAGGCAGCTGCTATCATCTACTCCCTTCTTTACTGATGAAGGAAAAGGCCTTGGAGTATCCTGACTGCCCAAGTACACCAATGCATAATTCAATCAGTTACAGATGTCTCTTACGTCAACTAGTCCTACAATCTAGCCCTAAAATGTAGGGGGACACAACAACAGACAGTGTATCCAAGCATCTACAAACTGTCTTCAAAGAAAGTAGCTCTGTACCAAATATTAGTCTCCTATTCAAAGTCTACTCTTGCAAATTTTTCAAAACTGATTTAAATAGCAAAACCTAATTCAACTTACTCTTTTTTTTTTTTTTTTACACTGATAACATAGTATTTCCACAAAATTCCAGTCTATTAGCTGAAGAATTTGCAACTACTTCCAAAGTTGTTGAAAAACAACGTATTCTGACAGACCAAGTTGGTTTTTTATAATATTTATCTACACACGTTTTATCTCTTTCTCCTTCTATTCTGCAACTAGAAATTCTTATGAATCCTACTAAGCGCTAAGCCGGTGATTATAATATTATTTGCAAAGATATACAAAATAGTGATGCTGTACTTATGCACAAATAATAGTATCCAATAAAGGTGAAGGAAACTGTAATCGAAACCAACTCAGGTTATATCTAAAAATATGAATTATCTAGGATTTTCTACAAGGGCTAGCATTTCTGTCGACTAACAATTCTTTGTCATGGTAACTATTTCTTAGAATAAGACATAAACCAGTATCACACCTATGCATTTAAAACAGATTTTCCAAAGCAAATAGAACTGTTCTTCAGCTAGGCATCTGTGCTAAAGTTCAAGTTCAAAAGTTTTCAAAGATATTCAACCAATACAAAAATATTAAGTACAAAAAGAACATTCAGTGAACAAAACATCTTGGTTAATTTATGGCCGACAGCTCACATGCATACAAAGGCTTCTCTGTACCAGCTTTTTATTACCACAAAAATCCAGAATAAGTTCCATGAACATTTAATTGCCTGGCTATGCTCCTGGTCTAATTTCCCTGCATACAAATACTCACTATCAGGCACTTGGATCTATTTCTGTTTTCTTCTGTTTTAAACAGAGCTCATCTAAATTTAGACTAAAACATTCCCTTGTTGATGAACAGTAACTGGAAATAGGAAGACATTCTGTTTTCCTTGAGTAACAACTCTGCAGAAGCCCTAGAACTAAACACATATCCGGCAATTATAAAACATCAAGCTTTGCTTCCAAGCTTACAGGGTATGGCAATTTTCTTCTTGAATATATTCCATTGTAGACAGTCAGTGAAAATTTAACACACCTACACATTAAGAAAAAAAGGATATGCCTTTTATACTTAATGATGGCACTTACCAAACAAGAAGCAGCAGTCTGAAAACAAATGCGCCAGTTAGGTGACCACTTACTATTGTTTATTCTCCTACATAATAGCCACCTTTGCGCATACCAGATGGACTTTCCAACAACGCAAACCACAAAAAGCAGATGAAAATTAAGCTGTTATGTCCAGGCATGAGTTCTCCATTAGAAGAGGTAAAGCACCTGCTTCAGGATGTTTAGAGAGCAGTAGAGGGATATACAGATCTCACATGGGAGCAGCCCAGACATGGTTAATAGAGCAATTACTTCTCCAGATGCAACTAATGGTCAATTAGCAATGACTTACATAAAGACTGCAGCCCAAGCAGACAGTTGGAAGCTAACCTGACAAGCCTCAGCTGGAATAATCCATGGCAGGAGCTGAGTTGTATATCACTGAGAATGTGGATTTAAAATATGGAAAACAGAAACATCCCAAAGCAACAACAAAGTACCAAAAATTCAAACACAAATAATTAAAAAATAAATTAATTTTGTTTGCCCTCATACACTTGACATGACAGAAGAACAGAAATGCTAATTCTCTACTGCAAGACAGGGAACGAAAAATAAATTAAAAGAAACAGCAACGGTTGAATAACATTAACAATATTAATGCACAAATCTGGATTCATGATCAGAACACTTACAAAAAAAAGTTATCTTTCCAAGAAATGACAAATCATTGCTTCATTACTGATTTTGGCTGCCTAGCAAACAACAGTCAGCTAGCCAACAAAATTTGATTTTCAGGTATTTTTTTATCCATGCAGTGACTAGATTTAGGCCAGCTTAGTTCAATATCTAAAGGAGAAACAACAGAAGAAATACCAGAAAACTCAGAAAAAGAGCTCATTACCATTAACAGTGAAGAGTAAATAAAATCCTGGCAAGGGAAAAATAAAATGTATTTGAATATTTGTTACGCTCCCCTGCTTGTTTTCCTTGCACTTAGAGGCTTTTCATGCACCCTAGAAACGTGTCCTACACACTTGAGAAACACACAGGTAAAGGATCATAGCTGTCATTTTTAAAAGCTAAAAAAGTGAAGCCATGGTATTTTCTAGCACATTTAAATTATTACTAGTTCATGTTAACATGCAAAGATCAAAACAGAGCTCTCAAACCACAGCCTGTTCATATGCTGATTTTCAAAGAACTAGTTGGCCTTGTCAAAACAGTAATTTTACACTATCTAGCAGGAAGAAAATAATGACATTTGTAGAATGCCAATTGACATTTCATTTGCAGAAAGCCATACAGCATACAGATGAGCTCATGACACCTTAATTTAAGTAGCATTTTTCATATTCAAATCACTGTATTAAGCACTGTCAGTCAAAAAGAGTCATTAGAATGACTCTGTAGGCAAATATTACCAGAACCACTTTCGTCCCCACCTACAACCGCCCAGCTACAGAAGTTACCATACTTTAAGTCTGACAACTGAGATGCTCCTAGGACTACACCCTAAATCATTTCAGTGAAAGTGAGCCAGGCTAGCTCAAAAAATTTGGGTAAATATCTTTTACTAACCCAACTCGTTTTGACTGAAACAGGTAAAGAACAATCACAGAAGTAGTTCAGGTGAAACAGTGATAGGATGGTAGCCCCTACAGCCAGAGGGAACATAAGAGAGGTAGACAGTGTAAAAACACAGCAGTATAAGGAAATTCTAAACGTGCACAACACCAAAACTTTTAAATGCACTAATGCTACATCTAGTCTAGACAGCCTCAAGCGTTTCAGCCTAGTCCAGCCTTGCTGTACCAGCACCTTCCTCATTCCCTCCTTTCCTCATCATACTAGCACAGTACAGGAAGATGTACACAGCCTTCTGCACTAAGATGCTGGAGAAGGGCAATGCTCTTTGTCTCTTCCCCAGAGCTGAAGAGACGCTCCTTCCTCTCTCCAGCAAACTGCTAGAATAAAACCACTGAACATGCAAGTCAGTGGAAGAAGGAATTGTACTGGGATATCATCGTGTATCACACTCCAGGGAAAAAGAAGGCAGAAAGAAGGTTCTGGCAACTCATTACTGGTCTGTGCTACAGACTCCTCTGATACATGAAGCCTGCAAGGCATAGGCCTCAATTCATCTTCTTCATAATCACTCAAGTTTTAGCCTCCTGAAATCCCGACAACTAACGTAATTACATCTCAACAATTGATGGATTTACAAAATATTCCAACAGTATCTCATTCACCAAAGTCTTTACTTGTGTCTCCTAGATTTTACTTGTCTTTAAGCACGTCAACTTTAACACCTTTAAACTCTTTGTGATAAAATAACTACACCACATACTTCAAAATTAGATTAATTTATATCTTGGTCTGAGTCCCAGAATTTCAGAAAAAACACACTTAATAGCCGATTCTCATGGAAAGTAAACCCTCACCACATCATAATCAGTCAAGGAGTAGGGACCTGGGACTTAAATGAAAAACTTAAGTTCAGAAAGTTAATTACATCACTAATTAAAGAAATGCTGCTAAAGAACATGCAACTAGTCCGTATTACATGCTAGGTAATATGCTCAGCTCCCATATAAGCTTGTGCCATCAAAAGCTTCAAAAATATATTAAAATTGTTCCAAGAAAGAAAGGGAAAACTTGAATAAGTCCAGCCACCATCTGGCTGCTTTACAGTTCTTTCTTAGAGCTAACAGCATTTGGTCATTAAAAATCAATGTCTTGAAGTCCCCCAAATAAGTAATGTTTAAGGCTTGAACAGTCTTTAAATATACAAAACAGCACAAAATACATCCTTGTGTTTAAGTACAGATCACTGAGATTCAAGATATCTTACTTAGCATACTATATAAAGCATTTGCATTGCGCACAAGTAATTGACAGAAATCCAATGATGTCAAAACATAGCAGCTGGTGTTTGAATAAAAAAAGCTGACACTGTCATACTATCCTTTGTCCAGTGAATCTTCCTTTCTGAGTCCAGTATTTTAATTCTTTTTAATTACAAATGAAACAATGCTTCTAATTTAACATCTCTTACCTCAAGCAAGGCTGCTGCAGGATCCCCCTGCAAGCTCTTCCCCAGTTTATCAACCTCATCTAACAGGAATACTGGATTGTTAACTCCAACAGTCTTCAGTCCATTGATTATTCTGCCAGGCATACTGCCAACATAGGTGCGCCTGTGAGAAATAAATGTGTATGGGGAAAGAGGGGCCAGCCACATGTAACAGGAGTAGAAACATCAAAAGTAAAACTCAAAGGAAAATATAAGAATAAGCAGCATTGTAACAATTCCTGCTTTTTTGTAAAACTTTTTGGAACTAGTTGATAAAAACACGGAATATGCATCTGAACTATTATAAGCAATTATATCAGCAGATGAAAATTCTAGTTCCATGGTGCACTAGTTGGTCTGCAAAGATAAACATATGCATTAAAATATATCCAAACTTTACGGCTTGCAGGCATTTTACATGATTCAGTACAAGCATCCTTGTACAGTATGAACAAGCAGAAGCTGATTTGGGAACCTCATTTATACTAACATTTTAATAATGATGATACTGTGTTTTGTGATAACAACAGAGTTCACATAGCATGTTCTAAATTAGGGCAAAATTCCAAATATGCTGAACTGTCAATGTATATATACATACAGCATGCTTTAATTAATACTCACAAAAAATAACTGTATTTACTACGTCACTTCAACATGAAATTAGAACAATTCAATACAACAAAAAAGTTCTGAGTCTGAATTTTTCAGCAAAGACGGTAAAAACTTTTTTTCACAATGCACAGCAACTACATTTTACATGCATCCCTTGTTTGCTCCACTTATCACAGTCTTTTCTGTTTGTGCCATAACTATAATTAAGAGTATGAAATGCTGGTCACTTAAGAAGAAAGAGATACATGAAGTGCTGAATTACAGTACCTATCTCATGACCCTCACAAAGCAGATATGCAGAACAGGCCTGCTTTGCCATATGATCTGTTTTAATACAGTCCAAAATAAACAGGATGACATTTAGAAAGAAGAAACCAAAAATACCACGGGAGTAATTTCAAAAGATACTACAGAAGACTTTAAATATTAAAAAAAACCAAATCAAACCACACAGCAATAGCGTTAGTTCCATGTAATATTTAATCACTGAGGGAACAAATTGGAGTTACTATATTTAATTCGAGATCTGAGCAAAAATAAGTTATAGTAAGTTTTTAAGATCTTCTAAACAGCCAAAAATGCAACAGAATTTCAGTTTCCCTATTTACCACCTTCATGAGACAGACCGGAGCAGCCTGCATGCAATAGTTTATCACCTCACTGCTTTTGTGTAGTCTTACTCTGCAGCGAGCGAGTGGATTCCTCTCCACTGAGGATTTCACTATGTAACATTTATTACAGATCAGGAATCTGCATGGAGGGCTATTATACTAGCATGCCACTTCATTCTCCATCTGCGCACGGTCAACCTTGCCAAAAGAATTAAAGGATTCTATAAAATGCAATCAGAAAATTACAAGACTGAAGCAGAACTGAAGTTCACAGAAGTGAATCATTTACAAGTGCAACCAAATTAATCATTGTAGCAATTCTGGGGTTTCTTTGGGGGCTTTTGTTGTTTTTTTTTTGTTTGTTTGTGGTTTTGGTTGGTTGTTGGTGGTGTTTTGTTGTTCTTCTTGGATTTAGTTGGTTTTTTTTTTTAACAAAAGGCGATTACTGCACTAGTAAATAATTTTATATGCTTCAGAGACAATGCAGCCTGACTGTTTTTAATATTCTACTTATGCCAGTAATAGGATAACATAATTAGGTAAACATCGAACATTTTTCTTTCTTGCCTAGTACATTATTCTCAAGTGCATGCTTAAAGACATTATACTTTAAGGCATGTTTTTGTTTCTATATACACAAAGTTTTATCTGTTCCTTTTAAATTCTATAAAATGTTGAGATATCTATGTTCCATCTAGTTTTAAGAAACAGCTTTGGTTTCTAAACTAAATGAAGATAAACTGGGTTTCTTTAGTCAAGGGAAAACACTGAATAGTCACTCTTTCTCTTCCTGCACCATTCAATTGCAACAACACAGGTCAAAAGATAAGTATTAGGTACCAAAAGGTTTTCTGAATAATAAATCTGTTTGTTTATACCCATGCACACACACATAGCACTTTTAAAAACTTTTTTAAAAAATTTCCAAATAGAAGCACTTAAAAAAAACAACCAACCAACCAAGAACAGGAAGAGATTTTCTTTCTTGAGATACAAAAAAGTTGTTGCTGTTAATAGATTGAAATACTTTTTTTCCCCCTCAAACAACCCTGAAAAGACTTCAAGCCACAGTCATTTTAGATTCAAGTCGATTTGGGTATTCAATGACATATTTACACTTGTGGAAGATTCTCACAGATATAGCATCTTTCAGTAAGACTTAACTGCTGTACATAATCAAGTTTCTTAACATTTTAAAATAAATCATACACTAGGTAGGCTGAAGCACAATGTAGCAAGATTTGCAGTGAAGAAAAAAAAGAAAAAAGCAAATATACTCAAGACAACTTATGACAAGTCAAGTGAGATCAATACCTTGGAGAAATACAATTTTAAGAGTTCAAAAATTAAGTGGCTTCTAAAGCAAGCAATAAGAAAAACATTCTAACAGTGACAGAAAATCATTAAATTTTTTTTTTTTTTTAATGCACCCTGTCCAAAGTAAGCCTTGGGTCATGAGCTACCATATAAAAAACTTAAATAGAAAACACAGTCCAACTGAAATGGATCCAATGTTATGAAAAGGATGAAAGGGTTCCCTATACTAACCAAGAGTTCTTCAAGAAACTCACTGGTCAAAATTAAAGGAACTATTGTTGGAAATATAGAGCAGTTCTGCAAAACACTCCGTGTCCACAGAATTAAGGTTAACAGATGAGAAAAGCACACGGTGGCTAGAAACATTCTGCTCTTCTTTTCATTACCTACAATTGACTATTCTTGTTCTTCTCTCGTACTGTCTTCTCAGTTATATTTTCAATCATCTTTAAACATGGTAAATCTAAACAACTAATTCCAATATAAATGCTTAACTGATGCACTAAATCTCAGATAAAAGCATGCTTAAATTTATTTATGTCATTTGATCAGATATCATGAAGTAGAAACTCAGACCATAAATTTTAGGATAACAAATACTTACGTATCAATTCACTCTTCCTATATATAACAGTAAATCTGTGATACATCTGCATTTATCAGAGATGGACCAATACCTATTTTATTATACTATTAATCAAAGACTCAAGATCTCCAAGGCAAGTCAAGAATGCCAATGCAATTGTCATATGTAGGATGACAAAGAACAATAAGGTAGCATTTTACCTTGAAAATACAAACATAGGTAGCCTGTTTCATTTCTAAATGTCTGTTATGGAGCATACCCAAGACTCTTGTGTTGAGGTAAGACAGACCCTGCAGATATTTACACATAAAACCACTAGAATACATGAAAATTACAAGCAGATATGGCCATTTATCTGTCTGGATGTTAACCTTTGCCTTGTAACTTGTGAAACTGAATACTGCTGTTTGTGAACAGTAGTCACTGAATGTGATGTTACTCTTTATTTTCATTATTTTAGCTAGGGTTGAAAGGAGGAAAAACAATATTCTACATCTGCATTTTTGATGATATAATGTGGCTTCACTCATTTTTGATGCGCTGTTTCTCTCCATGCATTAAACCTAGAAAGAGAGTCAGCTGCTTTCCATTCAAAATGGGAAGTACAGATCAAGTTTCCTGGTTATCTCACTTGTGTAGTAACAACTGAAAAAAACCCTTAAGAGCTCATGCCACAGAAGGTCTGTAATTTAGTAATCCTTTTATTTATTTTTAAATCAGTGAAAAGTTACCTTTAAAAAAACACTAGAGTTGTATAGTATATCATTGGGAGCTACACATCCTAGAAAAAGCAAGAAAGACAGCTGGGAAATCTAAAACCTTGTCAGCTCTCCCAATGTAAACTGGAAATGTGTATAAATTGGAACCCTTAAAGCAGTACCAGTATTATTGATAAAAACACAACCCACTTTCTTCATACTGTTCTAAAGACAAAAAGTTTTAAATTGTTAACTACAGTGGTTTTCAAACTGCATAGGTAGGAAAAGACAACAAAGTTAACGCCACCAAAGAAACTATTTCTGAACTCACTAGCACAAGGTCACAGCTTATTATTTGCAAGGACAGGGTGCCAGGTAGATGAGAATAGCCTTTTTTCAGTTGTGCCCAGTGATAGGACTAGAGGTAACGGGCACAGGAAGTTCCATCTTAACATGAGGAGGAACTTCTTTACTCTGAGGGTGGCGGAGCACTTGAACAGGCTGCCCAGAGAGGTTGTGGAGTCTCCCACACTGGAGACATTCCAAACCCGCCTGGATGCCATCCTGTGCAATGTGCTGTAGGTGGCCCTGCTGTGGCAGGGGAGTTGGACTTAGATGATCTCCAGAGGTACCTTCCAACCCTGACGATACTGTGATACTGTGACAGAGGTTGCATCTACTCAAGTGCTTTACAAATATATCTACGCTTTATACTTGTATAACAAAGCTATTCCTCCCTCAGGTGAAACTGTTTGAGATTTGTTTTTTTCTACTGCAACAAGGCCTGTGCTGTGAACTTCTGCTAGCATAGCTGTACTGGTGAGGAATCACACCTTTTCTCACACAGATGCACCCAAACAAGTGTCCAGCACAGGCCTAAACCAGAAGTAAACTACCCAAACTTCTAGAAACTGAAAAGCAATGGTAATATAAGAAGGAGTGCTTCACACAGAGGTGAGAGAGAGAAAAGAGAGCTTCACAGTGATCTCACCAGCACCACTATAAATAAATGGCGCAATTACGTCTTTCCTTTTTAAAAATAGAAAGCCACACACACATGCAACAGAGAAGATCATATAGCTCCTGTATAAAACAAAATATCAGTACTGAGGAGATCTTAAATGCAGTGAGCTTCTTGGAAAAAAGTTCTAAGTCGTCCTTCAGGGTGGTTTGTTTTTTTTAGTTTTTTTTAATACAAGTTAACAACAAATGTAAACCAGCAAACTTTAACATATGGTATAGATGAGTGGCAAATGCAAACAACAGTTGGAGGATGTCTGATAAAGCAGTTCTGTTTTTGTACCAAGATGATGATTTCATTTTGGGAATGCAGAACAGTAGTTGCTAGTCCTCACCCAATCAAAAAAGGATTCACAAACTCCAGCTGCAGGCACATGATTCACAGTGAAACTGCAAAAACTGGGAATTTCCGATTGCCCACGTTACGCATCACATGGAACAGCACACCACAGTGGAAACACCACTGCCCACTCTGCTGCCGCCTAATATATTTTATTTTGCTTGCTGAATCTATCAGTCTGCCTCTTTCACTTACAATAGTAATAAGTGGCCAAAGCGAATGCTATTTCAGGCAATGTTTCCTTGCAAGCGAAACTGAACCACAGTTTCTTTTTTAACGTTCTAGTACATTTACTACATTTAAAAAAAAAAAAAATGTTTAGTACATTTATAGGTACATATAGTATCTTTCTTCTGCAATGTTAATGGAATCCTCAACTTAAGCCTTAAAGCCTAGTAAGGGTTTTTTAGGAGAAAAAGAATGGCTCCTAACATGTAACATCAGAAAATCGGCCTACTTAACAGTAAAACTCAGAGAACAGCAGCCTATGTCTCGTCCATGTTTAGACCACCTCTGTAATTCCTCTCTCTGACTGCTACCAGATGTGCAATATGGATTCACTTGACTGAGAATAACTTGAAGGGTTTATACATGCAAAAGGACAATACAGAGAGAGGTCTACAGAAAAGCTGTAGTTTTAATTTGATCGTATCCTCAGAAGCAGAAAAGGCAGGAAAAAAAATTACGCAGAGTGAAAAAAACAGTATGCAACAGTTGGTTTTGATTTTACCTATAAAAAACTTGCAAAAGCAGTTGGCTACAAGGGACTCCTTGTGCTAACTGCTCTAAAGTTTGTTTTTAAACAATACATTCGTTTGTTGAAGAGTAACCACCTGATACTCTTGCTAATTCTAGACAGTATTTCTTTTGCTGATGAAAAATAAACTCTTATCAAATACTCAGCTAATTTCAAGTAATTTTTTTAACATGAAATTTATAACATTTAGCTTCTAACATGCATTAATAACTTAATAATGCCCTCAAAAATACTACAGTGACAGCCACAAACACTTGAATTTAAGTTTTTAAAAGCCTCTTTATCACATGACTCTAGCTGTCTTCATTCTTTACTAGGTTTAGGCACAAGATAGAAAGTCAAACGAAACACAACTAAACAAAACAAAACAAAAAAATAGAAAGGAAACCAGTAAGAAATTACTGGCAATTGAGTAAGAGTTGATGAAAGTCTGACGTTTACTCATAATGTCAATTTCACAGACGTGGTTTCCCTATAGCAAAGGCTTCAGCGGTGGGAAAGCTACTTATAATGCTTAGTATTCAACAGCCTCTAGTGGTTTCAGCTCGAATAGCAACACGTTGAATCACATTTTGAATTGGTTTTAGGATCCATACCATAAGTAATATGAAACATCAGAATTCTAACTTATTAAGCAGTGATTAAAAATACAACTTATGAACTACAGGAATAATACATAGTGAAGGAGGACAGAGTTTCACTTCTTTTTCCATTAGTAAGTAAATCGGTAAAAATGCCAGCTATTACAAAGGTTTACAAAACACACACCCGTGCATAGAGTGCCACTAGCAGTGAAAACCAATGCATTAAAACAAATGTACCTAGAAAGCCTCAGTGGCTGCTGGCTATGTTGACCAAACCTACACTAAGGAAAAACTTACAGATGATTCTTTCAAGCTACAAGCTCTGGCTAAGTGTCAAACACTCTGGAAAACAAAACTGCAAAGTTGCCACAGAAGAATGTGCACAGGAATAAACGCCTGTTGCTCATTTTATCAAGGGTGCTGAGCTAAAGGTTTATGAAACAACTCTGAATTTTCAAGCTGCCATCAAGTACAAAATCACCATTTTCCATCTCTCATGTTCTGGCCTAAGAAGTGATCAGTAATATATTATACTCTAGATTCCTAGAAATAAATTATATTCCAGATTCCTAGAAGTTTATGCATATGTTCAGCACAAGATTTCCCAGTCAGTCTCCTCATTCCTTCCAGTTGGAACTGTGAGCTGCCACCACGGTAACGTATTCACATATGCAACTAGCTACACAGTCAGAAGTCTGATGTGGGATACCACAAAATGAACTTTTATCAGGGCATTTCTTTTAAGTTTTCATTGAAATTACATAGGGAAGAGCTAAGAATACCCAGGACCTTTTTATGCCTTGAAAACAAAAAGAAGTTACAGAATAACCTGGAATTGAAGAAAGAATGGTGGTGTGTTCTGATGACTGGACATAGCAGCATAGCCATTGTGCAAAATTAACTGCTACATGGCATCAAAGAAATAACTGTTAGCTTTAATTCACAATAATTTACCCACTGTTGTAAGGAGAAATTTTATTCAATAATGTGTAGCTTTAAAAAAAAAAACACCAACCACGTGGTTTTAGAGATCTTTAGAACACTAAAATTCATTATTGCAAATTTCCTACACTGCATGTAATAAGCATAAAATATGTTTAATGGCACCAAAAATGCTGCACTGATGTTTGGCAGTTACTTATTTACATTACCCATTCACTATGCTTCCAGTTGCAAGGAATGGGAAATGGACTAATATAAACAAATGGGTTAAAAGAGCATGAAGTAGATACATAATGAGATGCAAGATCAAAAAAAAGTCGCAAGGAAAGTCACCCAAAAAATCTCCTTTGAAATTTTCCAGCTTAGGTGGCCTTCTATAAACTACCTTTTGAAATCAGAAAATAATACACTAACAAGTTTGAGATACTAAGTAACTCAGTTGCTATCCTCTAGCAACCTTAGAGTATCATTCTGTTTCTCCTCCTGTTTTAGCAACAAAGATGGCTATAAAGTAATCCATTGCTATTCATAGGCTATTTCATACAGCTAAATCTTTACATCCCTCTTAAAAGGCAGAAAAATCAGATGCAACATTTGAGATTCTGCATTAGACTTTCACCTGAATTTTACCTCAAAGTGCCAAAATGACTGAAGATGAAATTCCATTCTCCCCTATGACGATAAAGGGCAGCAGGAGAAAGAAAGAATAAAGGCTGTATCTCAACACTAAACATCCATTCCTATTACTGAAATTCTCTCCCGAATAATATCATTGAATACCAAGAAAAATCAATTAATAACTACCATTGTTTGAAATAAGAAACATTTCTAGGTATTTGCTAACAATGAAAATAATCAATATATTCTGTAACAAACAAAAGAAAAAATTGCAATTAGGAAAAGAAGAAGTAGTTACCTGTGGCCTCGAATATCAGATTGATCACAGACTCCTCCCAAAGCAATTCTGTGGAATTCTCGACCCAAAGTCTTTGCGATTGATCTTCCAACACTAGTTTTACCAACCCCTGGGGGCCCCACAAAACAAAGAATGGGTCCCTTGAGGTTGTTTTTAAGCTGTCGGACAGCTAAGTACTCCAAAACTCTCTTCTTCAGCTTCTCCATAGCATAATGATCATTATCCAAAAGAATTCGAGCTGCACGAATTTCAAGACGATCTATCAATCATTGACAACAAAAAAGATATTAATAAGCACATTTACCTTTAAAAATTGAAACAATTCATTCTACAATAGAAACACATTCTCAAACATTTGCATCAATATAATCCCCTTGACACACGCACATATTTCAGACAATGTTTTCCTAAAACAAAGGTATTCTAATTCTCCTCTAATAAGGAAATTAGACACAAGCTAGACAGATCATAGTACTGATAATGCAATTTTTAAGAAAACCCACCTTTTCACTGTGTTACAGATTGAAATCACGTTCAAATGAACTTAAGTGTCTACTCTAGAACAGCAATTCAATGATAAGCAAATTTTTCAGCATTTGCTTTCTCACAGAAGTCTGATCCTGTAAGGTCAAAAGACAAATTCATCCCTATGTCTTCATCATCTACTTATTATAAGTCTATAACAATCTTGCAAACAGAGCAAGATCTTATTGGTTTGAAGGGCAGGCTTTACTTGCTATGCACACTTCAAGTGATTTGGCACTGAAAAAAATACCCAATGATACCAGGACTGGAGAAATACGTTCTTTTGCAATTGCCATAATTTGAGATAAATGGTCAGGCCTCACCGATGGACATTAACTAATGCTTTACACAGAGCAGGAATTTCTGGCACAAAGCAGCTGTCTTCTCCTTTGCTCTACAACATAAAGAGAGTAGGCAGGAAGCAGTGAAGTCCATCTGTGGATGGACCCAGAGATGTGCACATCTCTGGGACTCTGCGCACACGCACCCTTCAAATTCTATGCATTCCAGATGCAGACCCCTCATACCTGTAAGTGTGCATATTTCACATACAGAAAATTGTGATTAAATTCTCATCATCAACCCTGTGAATTTTTGTAATGAACCACTGAACAAAAAATTCACTAATGATCATAATTTTCGGTTGGATTTTCTATTTTTGTATTAATGTATTTTTATTCACTGTAGCTATGGAGTCCAAAGCATCACTCACAAGAATGTGAATACAAACTTTGCAACTTTGCTCAAAGTAAAAACTTCAAACTACATGCAACATGGCACAATTTTACAAGATTAAAGAGCAACTTTCACCAAAAAAACATTCTGCTAGGAAATGAGTGTCAACAAATACTTTACTTATTTTGCGATTCTTTGAATAATAACATAGAGATCTGCAAAGATCTGTAGGCAGATTTTTTACAATTTAATAATTAAAGAAAATATTTACAAGAAGATTCATAAACAGCCAAGACTAGTTCAAAACAGCCAAAATTCATCACCATGCATACTAAAAAGGCAAAAGATAGATGTTTCTGCTGGTGTGGTATGTTAAATTTCTTTAAAATCAGATTGTTTTAAATGCCTCTCAAAAGCCTCATTCTTCAGTAGCTGCTGGAAGGAACTCAAATCCTATTCTCCAGCAGTACACCTGGAAAGTCATTTTGCCCACTTGATCTACTTGTGTTGGTCAGTAAGAAAAGTCATGTTTGATTTTCTACTCTTTCTTCACTCTCCATTTTTGTATACTGTTCCCACACTAATAGTATCACTTTCTACCCACAACTTGAAAACTATGGTACAAAACTGACATGATACTCAGTTTTTGTATTGTACCTGAAGTTGTAATTATTAAAATTAACTGCAATTGTGCTTTTTCATCCTTTTGTTCCTTACTAAACTTGATTAACTTAAGACATACCAGAACCTTCTTCAGGAAGAGTAATGCTACAGAAATGTACAAAAGCTTTTTTGTCTGACATACAAGAAATAATTAGATGTTCTTTTCTTCATTATTTTAGATATATGCTAGCATATATTATAAGCAATAATACCTTCATTTTTCTGTGTAGATATTCCTAATACTTTTCGAATTTACATTCTTAGATGTACAACTGAGCTATATGGGCTATTCTGTATCCAGACATTACTTTAAGCCAGGTAGACCGTAAGACTTCAGTAATACATTAATGACATTTTTACGATCAGGCAATGAGACAAACATTTGCAAGACAGAAGTAAGCACATGATGGTTACTTGTCCTAAAATGTCTGTGCAAGAGACAATCAACAATAACAGAAGGGTTTACCTTTTGTACTCTTGTTCCATGGCAATTCTACCATCAGTTCCAAGTAATTTCTTGTCAAAGCATATTCCGGCATTGACTGAGGCATCTTCTTTAATCTGGAAATATATGCTCAGAATTCATAACTCCAACCAGGAATTAACTGCAAAATAAGACTCTCCTGCACCACAAGATAGCTATTTATCAAACTTGAGGTCATCAGCACACCCTCTTACTTTCTGACAACCATAATACTAAAAACGCAAGTCACTAATCAATTAATTAGGAGATTGTCTTTGGTTATTTATAGGATACAAACAGAAAGAAAAAAAGAGTCAGTTTTCTATGCATACTCTATGCATGTACCACTACATATGCATCCTCACTGAAAAAGAGGTTGTTAACCATGGATAGCAGTTATCCTCTCACCAAAGAAAATGAGAGGAAAAAAGACTCAATAACTGGATCAGTTTATTCATTAATTATTACTAACTGTGGTGTTATTTAGCTTGTTTGGGTTTTTTTAGATCTTCCCTTCATAACATAGAGGCCGAGAGCTTAGTTTAATGCTGTATCAATGTATAAACCATACCTAGAAGACTTCATATTTCTTTGTCATCACCTCTGATGTTTCAAACAGATGAAATGGTAAAATTTACAAGCAAAAACCAGCACTCTACTAAATTAAAAAAAAAAAATTCCAAAACACAGTCAACACAAACATATCAAATAAGAAAAGGTTAATGCAAGATTTGTTTTAAAAAATGAAATAAGAGAAGAAACCACCATTTGAAACCGTCCTACCTCTTTATTTCCTTAAGACAGACTTTAAGAGCTTGTTCTGACATACTGGATGTTCTAATCTTTTTTTCCAGCATGACAACATCATCATGATCTTCTTCTTCCTCCTCATCTTCTGTAGTGCTTGGAATGTGATTGATTCTTCTATTAGGACGAATAGCTACAACCTATGAAATAGAAAACAGAGCCAGAGAATAGTATCAGCTTTTAAATAAGGTGTGTACTTTGGCTTTGAATGGAACCCATGACAAAAACATGCAAAGTGCTAGGAGCACCTCCTTCACAGAAAAATTCAGAAGATTTTAATTCAATAAATAACTTCATTAAGTGTTATTGGTACTACTTTAAGAAGTTACAGTTCTTATTTTATTGTATGTATTTCCTAAGTGTATTTATCATCTTCCCTAAACTAGCAGACAACATAAAACAAGAACAAAACTGAAAAAAAGTAATTTGTGATTTTTGGGGCGCTGCAGCCCATCATATAAAGCAGAATAAGCCTAATCTTTACAAAACAGATAAATCTTCACTTACCTTTTTTCATTTCTCAGTTACTTTCTGTTTCATAAAATGCATAAGTATAGTTAGATGCAGCAAAAGTCTAAGATGCCCTAGTCCAGCAAGCTACATTTTACAACACACATTCTTTATCTGTATTTCAAAAGTTACCATTCACCTGCAATGCCACTAGTAAAAGGTACAGCTTTCATTCCACAGGCCAAAACCCAGTGTGTACACACCATGTAAATAAACTGGGCATCACATGACTCTTTAAAGGAACCTGAGCATTTATTCAACATCAGAAATTGCTCAGATTAAAATAAATAAATAAATAAATAAATAGCCCTAGGCAGCTTTAAAAGAATATTTTCTCTTTTAGGTATCTAAGCAGTCAAAGTTGCCAGCTCGGTGTTCTCTGCAGCTCCACTGAGCATTATGGCTATAGATTAAAACTCTGCACAGATTAAAATTGTGCATGTTCATTAGCCTATTTAAAAGCACATCTTTATACTTATTTAGGATGTTTAAGTATCCCACATTTAAAGGTCCATACCCTTTTATCATCATCCTGTTTGGGCTTTCTTGTTTTCTGAAGCAGCTTCAGGCCTTCAATCTGTCGCACAAGCAATGGTATAGTCATCTTGAACCGTTCTTCCAGCCTAACAGCATCTAAAATCTAAGAGCAAGGAGTTATAAGTAGCCAACGAGCTCACACTGATGGATCACCAGTTTAGGGGAGGGGAACAGGGAGGGTACTGTTACTGTCTTCTGACCAGAGTTATAGAATAGATGGTTTAGGAAAAAAGGTAGCAAGAAATACAGTGAGAATACAGCACACAAAATCTAGCCTTAAGGGTCTGGATGCCAAAACTAGAAAGCACTCCAAAATAGAAAAAAGTAATTTATCCTGTCTGTTTTTAAAGCCTCTTAATATTTCAGTTGCATTTTCTGGGGCAAACATCTATCAGCACTCTATTTTTCAATTACTGAGCCTCAGGGAAGAGCTAGCCCTCTAAGAAAGTTACAGCATGATCTCCTTGGTTAACCCAGAAAAAAAAAAAAAATCACCTTATGCCTTAAGTTTTTCTCGGTTTGGTTTGGGGTTTTTATTTTGCCTTTTAAAAATTTTATACACTATCCCATTTTCACATTTAATGAAGTTGATATGTGGAAATGGGTAGAATTTGGCTCTCCTGTATTTCCACAGCTTCTGCTGGCTGATCTTTTCTTTAGCACTTCTAATAATAATTAAAAAAAAAAAGGACAAGGTAAATTTAACAACTCACGTACCTTCCTCCAGCAGGATATTCAGCTACAGTACACACCTTCCCTTCAAATTCCTGCATTAATTTCTATTTGTTGTGCTTTGAAATAACCTAACTTATGGTTTCAATTCAAGGTTGAACATGCAGCATTGGCAGTGTCAAAAGAAAAGGAGAAACAAAATTTCCAAACACAGGAAGTACATATAGAAATCAGAGTAGTAAGCATCAAGCCATAAGCACTATTTTTGCATAGTTATTTTGACATATGATGCAAGTTTACCCAGTGTCTCAGTATTTAAAAAAACCCCACACTTCAAGATAGTTTTTAAAAAGATTAAAACCAAACAATTCTGAAGCTGTTGGTATTAAGAGACGTATAGTGATCTGTCAACTGTGATAAGTAAGCAAGATTTCAACACAATTGAAAGAAAGATTTATCATCTTTACCATGTGAAAGGGAAGTGCATGTTGTATTTATTACTTAACAAAATGAACGGTTTCCAGTGCTAACTAGATTGATTTACCTGTTAGGTGAGTCCTGACATACAGATCTATAAACACTTTAAACAACAGCATAAGAACTTTTTACAAGTATTCATGCTCAGTTGTAACACAAATACCTTCTGGCACAGCATTATCACCATACAGTTTCAAGTGTAAGCAATTTCAAAATTATCTAAAAGTGATTAACTGTAAAAAAAATAGCAAACACCTAACTCCCCTTAAAAAAAGTTTAAGAACATAATACCTGAAGCTTCTCTTGGTTGGATGTACGGATGATAGAAGTCAGTATATCTGGCAAAGCTTCTCTAGGCAGATTGTCCAAAAGACGTCTCAGCTTTGCAACTGCAGGAACAGACATATCTAGCATCTCAACCAACTGTAAGGAACACGCAATGAACAACATTTATGGTTACTATGTTTCTTTTTAAATTATTTAAGTGAGTATCTGACATAAAAAGGATTGCCTCTTATAGTATAAAATTTGTCTAGGTACTTTGCCAAAAAGCTACTGAAATAAAAAGAAAGTTCACAGAAGAGGCACTAACTCAGCACAGGGCAATCAAGATTCTGGGCTCTCTGCCTAATCGAGAACTTCAAAAATATCCTCATTGTTCGCAGCACTTTTTTCAATGCCTACATGTCTTATTTCCCACATACACCCTGATAAAAAAATTTCCCAGTTTGGAACAGGCAACACTACGATGACTCTTTTTCTATACGTTCTTTAAATTCAAATTCATTCTATCTGGGAATATCTGTTTATAATCAAGGCTCTAGAGGGGTTTAATTCCCTTTAATAATTAAAAAAAACCCCCCAACACTCACAAAAAGCAATCCATTTTATATATTTTCACATATACATACATAAAATCCTGAAAAACATCAAAAGTATTCCTTTTACTAGAGTGTATTTATAGTATTGCTATAATATTATGAAATTATTGAAATAATACCAACATCATAGCACCAACATATGCAGTGAGATTCATCCTGCAATGAGCTGTATATAGACACCCAGGAACTTGACACAGAAACCTTAAGGTATAATGAACAGAAATATTTATTTTGTAGCAGAAGTACTGAAACTCTACTAGCCACTGAAAAATCTAGGAACTATAGAAAGAGAAGGGCAGACAGGAAACAAACAAAACTCCCAAATATACACAAAAATACATCAATGTGTGATACACAGGATTAAAACAATTTACCTGCACCGCATACTTGTAGAATTGTTCTGACAGCTCTCCAAGCTCCTCCTCAGATTTATGCTGATTAGTAAACTGCTCAAGTCGATCTAACTGTTCAACTTCAGCAACAGGATACGGCTTTTCTTTCAGCAGCTGCAGGATCTGGAATCGGCAGAGGCCCGTAACCAGCAACGTGTAATGTGGCTTGGGCCAGTTGCTACCAACCACCTGAACTGCCAAGGCAGCAGTGCCAATCCTGAAAACAGACCAAATCTTTGTATTACTTGTCACCTTCCACAGAACATTTTGTGTTTTCCTTATCAAGAAGCATCGAGCTATAGATTGCAAGAATCTCCTGGATTGCAGTTCCTTATCATGAAAGGCAACCAAATTATACAATTCCCTTTGTAACACAGATTATACAACCAAACCCTAAAACCTGAAAACAAATGAGCGAACTGAAAAACTAACTAAGATAATACAATATGGTCACCCAATTTAGAAACATATGTCATTTTTTCCACAAATAATTTAATGGATCTTGCTGTGGACAGGAATGCTGACATTTCTGCTTAAACTATACGCATTGGAAAACTGAGCATTAGCAATTTAAAGTTCTTCAGGGATTCTTCAGGGAAATTGTCAGCCTCATTCTGAACAAACGTTTTAGATCACACGTACCTGTTTAAGCAGATTTAAAAGAGAAGTTATTTTCTTGCAAAACCTTACTAAATCCACTGATGTAATAAAGTTTTGAGGGTTACAGCATGTTAGTTTTACTCATGCGTTAGCCCACAGAAATACAATTCGATTTCATTTTACATGATCTAAGTCACTATCCACGCTACTTATTGGGTGAAAAACGTTATCGTTAACAACTACGACGGCCTTAATACTCCCGCCCTACGTTCTTTGACCGTATTTTCCTCTTCCACCTTGGCCTCCTTTTTCAAACTCTTCTTCCGCACGCCGCTCCGCCAGCCCTCGGCACCATGCGCCCGTCCCCCCTACGGACGCTCGTCCGGGACAGCGAGAAAAGTTTCTCCGAGGGGAGAAGCGTTTCCCACGGGGCGGCGGAGCAGAAAACACTCGCCGCCGCGGCCAGGCCCGCCCCCGCGAGCCCAACGCCCCCGCGGAGGTGATAATATGGCGAGCTGGCCTCGGGGAGGCACCGTCCCGGCCGGGGAGGCAGGGTCGGGTTCAGCGGCAGCTCGGAGAAGCGTCCGAGGCCGCGGGGGAGAGGAGAGCCGAGCCGGGCCAGGCGGCACCTGTGCAGGGAGGGCAGGTCGTCGCAGTCGGAGGTGGGGTCGCTGGTGTTAGGGATGACGCCGATGATGGTGCTTCTCAGCGAGGTGCCCTTCAGGAGCCGGCTGCGCACCAGCTGCATGTTGCGCGGCGAGTCTACGCTGGTCCGCATGGTCGAGCCGGGCAGCAGGACGCCCTCGTGGGTGAGCAGCAGCGGGAGGCGGCTGGGGATCTGGATGGCGCTGCCCGCCGCCATGGCCGCCCGCTCCGCTCCGCCGCGCACCGCCCACACACCGGCGCCACCGGGCAGCCTCGGCGCGCGGCTCCGCCCCGCTACGGGCGCTCGGAAGGGACAGTGGGGACTGCAGCCCGCCCATCCCCCGCCAAGGGCGCGTCGCCCCAGCCTGTCCTTCGCCGAGGGTGAGACGCCCCCGCCCTGCGGGGGGCCTTCGCCTGCCTGGCCTGACAGGCTCACCAGCCTTGTGCAGCGGCGTAGCTTCTCGCTTACTTTTAATCTTTCTCTCTCTCATGTTTTGTTTTTTTTGTTTGTTTGTTTGTTTGCTTGGTTTTTTCCCGTCTCCGAAAAGCCAAAGCCCGCTGCGGGTGGCGGTTCCCGCGGCCCCCGAGTGCTGCTACGGCTGCCTCAACCACCAGATGTCAGGCCGGCACCTACAAGTTCGGCAGGCTTGATTTAGCTGTGAAAAGCGCTATGGAGTCTGACGCACGAGAGGGAGCGCGTAACAAATTTATCATTTGTTAAATGGGATGGTTGCTAAGGGAAACCCTTTTTTGTTTGTTTGTTTGTTTTTACAAGAATCTGCTCTCCTGCGTCTGTGCTGCTGGCCCAAGGGTCCAGGACCGCGTTAGTGCGGGCGCTCTTCAAAGTGCTGCGGCCAGCCCCGAAACCCAGGGGAGGACACGCAGGGGACAACCTCTCTCCCGCAGCGCAGGGGCCCGCCGCCCGCCGCCTTCTCCCCGAGGAGCAGCGACGGGCAAAGCAGCCGCCGGGGCTGCCCGTTCCCCAGCCCCAGCCAGGCAGGCCGCCCGCCGAGACAGACACCGGCACCTGGGAAATGCTGGGGGAGGTTACTGCGGTGCAGTTGTTTCCAGCAGAGCTGGAGGGAGGTCTCTAGGATCAGTAACTTCCCCCCACACCCCCCCGAAAAGAGATGCAATATCAAAATTGCATAATGTAACAAACCACATTAACCAATCCCTTGTTAATCACTGACTTGCAGGATACATTTTGAACAAAGGTAATCCTGTACAGAGGGGAAAATCTCAGTAGCAACAAAGTGACAATTTGAAATGCACAAATATAGCTACAGTAAAAAACTTGCTTAATCATGCAGTTTATTAATACCTTAACCTGTTGGCCTACTGGAAAATGTCACGGTAACAGGATATATGGAAATATTAACAGTATATTTAAATGTAAGAAGTCACTACAGCTGGGAAAAATATCTTGTAAAGCAGCCACCTCTGGTACCTTAGAAAGAAACTAGAATTCAGTATACTATTCAACATGACATTTAGAAAACATTAATACAAAAGGGCACATAACACAGGAATATGGAAAGTGTTTTGCGAACCTCCTGATGTTAAATATAATTACTCTATAAACATATGTTCAACACTCACAAAAGTTTAAGTGTCTCTACCCATATTAGTTTGGAATGTGAACACAACCCAAACCTAAAGGTTAAACATTTGCTCATCACATTTATTGATGAATTTTCTCAGTTTGAGTCTTTTCATTAAAAAGAATCTACCAATCTCATCATGTTTATTCTCCAAGCTACCATTTTTTCCCTCCCTCAGAGATGGCTAGTCCCTGTGGTCATTAAAAACAGTTTCTTAACTCATTCTGAAGCTGTATCAAAAAAATCTCAATAATTGCTTTAAAATTCCTTTCAGTTTCTACTGAACAACTCTTAATACTCAGGGCTATATTTTACTGCATGTACTAAGTGTGCAATAAAATAGGGCCACATCCTCATGACAGTGTCTAGATAGTACTTGACCCCCCAAATTGTTTTTCTGCTTAAATACAACCAGATCCCATTTGAGCAACAGCCTTTCCAGAACTTTTTTCTGGACTAGCTGAACATTTCTTGATACAAGGAGAAACAGTCTAGCATTAAGAATTAAAGAGAATTCTGTGCCTCCAACCCAGAGGATTCAAGACCAGAAGGGACAATTGCCACACGGTCTGATGTCCACTGACTCTCACCAGCACCTCCTGCATCAAGTCCACAGTATCTGAGCTACACTGTATCTCCTAAATCCAAGCAGCTGTCATTTAAAGACTGACTGTAACAGAGCATCTACCACCTTGACAGGTATGTTTTTCCAATAGTTGAGTACGTTGTTAAAATTTGCACCTTGCTTGTAATCTCAGTTTCCAGAGAGTGACTTCTGTTGTGTCTAACAGATTAAAGAGTTGCCTGCTATGAGAAAAATCCTCTGGGAACACGTCCAATACTCCATGATCAAGTCACTGCTTAACTCTGAGCTTCTCTATTAGCCATATTTCTCATTTTTTAATAAAATCTCATCCTCCTTAAAATGTGGGTAGCCTATAACCAGTATTCCACTGCTGGTATTGCAAATGTCATATAAAGGGGGTACTACTCTGTGTTTCCATTTACTATCCCCTTCTTATGAAATCAAGCCTGAAGTTTGTGGTCCTGGGTATAGCACCACTTTGCACCGCTTAAGTACTAATACTTTGGTATGGATGCAGCACAAACCTGACTGATAGAGATGGGTATTGACATGGTATGGTACAAGACGGTGAATACTATACCAGATGGTACAGAGCACCTGTGATTCCCACCGAATACATCTGTGCCATGCAGCGTCTCCTGCTTCCCCTCTCTGAAGCTGGACTGACATGACAACTGGACCTCATACAATTTTCACTGACTAAAACAGATGGGCACTGCTTTAGATTGCAGTCGAGCAAGGTACAAAACCACCCCCTTCACATTAAGCACACGAGTAGTTGCATTCATTTCTTGTCTCTCAAAGACCGAAAAGATAGCAATGTTCTTCCTGAGCTTGTTGACAAGATCATGCTAATCATTTTGCAGTAAGGACCTTCTGCAAGACAATTTCTTCAAAAAAATAAAGCAATTCACAGATGTGTTTGTTTTATACCTGTAAAACTCACATGGCTTTTTACTCTCTCCCCCACCTTTATTTGTTCCATTTATGTGAACATGAGAGAATTCAGTATCTCCAAAAACCAAGACTAAGGTACCTCACAATGAAGACCTGAGATCAATAAGTGTTGCTGAAGAACTGTACCCCAAGCATACAGTGTATGAGAACAATCATGAAAAGAACTCAGGATTCTTAATCCACAATTCTCTACTTTGAATACATCTAATCATTCCCCTTGCATCATATATACACCTCATTCTATATAGTGTTCCCAACTGTAGGCCTTAGGATTCCATACTGTAGTGATTTTTTTACTGAAGAACAAGATGATAAGTAGAAATTTTAGTCTCTCACAATTCTTGTTGTTAACTTTCACAAACACCAGACTGACCTTCATGTAAATGAAGAAATTTTAGTTCGTTAATGCTGTAGCTGGGAATTGCATAAAATGATTGTCTAAATTAACCTAATTCGACCTAATATTTAAACTAATTACACAAAGAAATTACAGTACAACTGTATATAAAAGCATTTGCCACTGGAAAAAATACTTCAATAGAGTAAGTTAACTGCATTTTAAGTTTTGCACCATATAGTCATGATTTTTACTATACATGAAAATATATTTAAATTGAAATATTGGATATTTTGAAATAAATATAGTCTACAGAAAATTCAAAATGAAAATTCAAGCTTGAAACAGTGGTATCAAAATTCAGCTGCTTTTCTCCAGGATCATTCTTTGAGTTCTAATAGGCCTATGCCCTCCTACCAAGATATTCCTGGATTCCTCTCTCTTAGTCCTTAGCCAGGTTGTTGACATCAGACAGCCAAATAATAAACAGCAGAAGTGAGAGCAGCTCCACTGGAGCTCCAAGCAGGCTAATTCACTAGCTGGTTGATGTCAAAAACAACTGATAAGGGCTCAGTTCTGCCTACTTTTTCCCAGTAGAAGAGTCAACAGGACCCACCTGGAACATTGCGTCCAGGTCTGGAGCCCTCAACATAAGAAGGACACGGACCTGTCGGAATGGGTCCAAAGGAAGGCCACGAAGATGATCAAGGGGCTGGAACACCTCTCCTATGAAGACAGGCTGAGAGAGTCGGGGTTGTTCAGCCTGGAGAAGAGAAAGCTCCGGCGAGACCTTATATAATATCTGAAGAGCACCTATAAGAAGGCTGGAGAGGGACTTTTTACAAGAGCATGTAGTGATAGGACAAGGGGGAATGGCTTCAAACTGGAAGAGGGGAGATGTAGATTACATATTAGGAAGAAATTTTTCACTCTGAGGGTGGTGAGACACTGGAACAGGTTGTCCAGGGAAGTTGTGGATACCCCGCTCCTGGAAGTGTTCAAGGCCAGGTTGGATGGGGTTTTTAGCAACCAAGTCTAGTGGAAGGTGTCCCTGCCCAAGGTAGGGCAGTTGGAACTAGATGATCTTTAAGGTCTCTTCCAACCCAAATCATTCTATGATTCTATGACCACTTTCTGCTGTCCGGCCACTGCTTCTGCCCATGTTTGTATCAGTGTAATGCCTTTGAAATCTTCAACACTGTTAAATGTTGTAGAAGAGCTTCAAAACGTCTTAGGACATGAGGGTTGGGAAGATTTGACAGATAATATATGCTAACTAGTTTTCCTTTAAAAAAACTGATAGCTTCTTTCTTCTTATTCATCTACTTTATACTTCTGGAATTTTGCATTGTAAAGTACTAAAAACTTTCAGTTGAAACAGATCATATACTTGCTGTACATCTACCTATTTTCATTTGAAGTACATTCCTATTATTTTGCACGCACTGTTATTGTTTGGGAATAATAGTACCATTACTTTAAAGTGGAAGTAATTTAATCCAAAGACAGAACATACAATTATAGCAAATATTGTTCTTACAGATGCACAGGAATTTTAAACCATTTTACAGTTTGATGGGTTTAACCAAGACTGCATCTTTGATGTGCTACAGGTTTTAGAGTTGCTAGATCCTTAACTAGCTCTCATTAATCCCAATGTGATACATTTATTTTATACCTACTAGACATCAATTATTACTACTATTTTTTTTTAATCTTTCTATTCCTGGTCATAGTTTTATAACCTTGAAGTTCCCCTAATACAAACACTTCGACTCTGGCTACATAAAAATGAAGGCTTTATTTACACAGAATTAGCCATTCCCAGAGGCTCATGATCTGAGGGCAGACTAAAGTGATCCTGTCTTTTTTAAAGTTGGTAAGAGAGGTACAAGTCATTTTTGCAACTGCCAATCTACACATATAAAAGATACATTTCTTTCTTTTGGGGTTGTGGTAGAAGTTTCAAACCTAGAGAAAGTTCTGTAGAGGTTAATCCCAGCACCCATTTGAACTTGTTTGCAAAACTGAGTTGTAAAATGGTACATCTTCATAGTGCCTATAGAGTGGGATATTTTGAATATTAAAAACACCGTTCTAAACCAAGAACATTCTGTTAAGTTTCCGTGCAATATAAACTCCTAGCCTATGCTTCATCTGCCTCTCTAAACTGAATTATCTTCTCCTAAGTAAGATGTGCATACACTTCTCTTCTGCCCCCTCACTGGCACTCCCTAGAGTTCTCAAGCCCTCGCTCCACCTTCTGCAGCTATTCTACAAGACAAGACTCTCAATCTGTCATCAGACTTTCCCTTTCTCATACTGGTTCTATTTTATACCTACAGATTGTTTGATGCAATGGTGTTCTTTAGGAACTATTTCTCTCCAGTCTTAACTGCTATGTCTGTAAAGGAAAGAGAAAAAGAAGTTTGCCCATTTTCTTTTCAAATTCTCTCTCTACTCTGTGAAAATTTAAGAGCCTCTCTTAACAAACACATCATCTGGCTCCAAATCCAACAAAGCACTTATGATTAACGATGCTATTAAAAGATGCTTTGAATTGATTCAAGGTGTATTTCCATACATCAGTTAATATGAGACATCCAATAAAAAAATATAAGACTGATATAACATAAAGGACTCAGGATTTTGCAATACATGTGATGATAAAATGTACATTTTTCAATCTTCCCAGGTGACAGATTATATGGAGGCATGGTCAATGCCCTGCGCACAAGATGGACTACATAACTTGTCTGTTCATTAGATTATTTTCCTCAACATTTCTTCTTCCTCAAGTGCTGAATGTACTCTGCTGCTTCCTACCATCTTGGCATGCATCACAAACGCCTCAAAAATCTTTAAAATACCATAACTAGGAAGAAAGTTTATGTAAAGCTATTCGAAGGAAGTCATAATATAACTGAACTGCATTTTAAAGTTCATTTATTTTAATGTCAACTTTTTCTACTCACTGTAAGGTTGCAGTGGAAATTTTAAAATCTGTTTGTTAATGTACGCTTTGCATCACTTATCCTCAATCATTCTTTCTTCACACAAAAGAATCTCTACTTTTTCCCATCCAGCTTGATTAGAAAGCTACCAGTTGGTTATGTAAGCGCCAAGAACTACTGGAGCACGTTACTGACTAAAAGAGTGCAAGACCTTTCAGAAATTTCTAAAGCTATGTGTAGGATTCTTCCATGACAATGTAAAATGCATTTTAGGAGTAAGTGCTAACTGACCTCATAAGAACAATTGAACTTAAAGAATCTTTTATTCAAAAGTGTGAGAGAGCTCGAAGAAAGAGGGGAGGAGGAAGGTATACAGAAAAAGAAATTCAAACTTACTGTTCAAATTTGAAACTTGAGCTAGAATTGTGGGCAGAGGCAGGGACAGTTCTTGCCTGTCTTGCCTCGCCAGACAGGATTTTCACACCAGATGCATACCACAAAAATAAGAAGGATTTGGAGGAACTTCTGAAGGACAGGAAATATCCATAGGAAATTAAAGAAATGCCATCAGTAGAGCTGTGATGATTAATGCTCAGATGAGGATACAGCTGTAAGGACTTGAAAGAGAATCTCACTCAAACTTAGTTTTGCTGCACACAATGTCATGCTACCTGGAATGTGATTATTTTTTTTTCTCTCTTTAATCTGCATACTGCTAAATCAGCCTTTTTATGGGAATTGCTAGTAAGAGATAAAAATATGTTTCCTTAGTATAATGTAACTGAATGAAAAGGCTGAATGGACCAGGTTTGAGGCTCATGTATCTTTGGTATGGCTTTGTAAGCTTTGCTCCTTTTTCTTAACCTCATAAACTTGGAAGCCAGTAACTAGTGGTGTCCCTCAGGGCTCAGTACTGGGTCCAGTCCTGTTCAATATATTCATCAATGACCTGGATGAAGGGGTAGAGTGTTCCATCAGCAAGTTTGCTGATGACACAAAACTGGGAGGGGTGGCTGACATGCTGGAAGGCTGTGCTGCCATACAGCGTGACCTGGACAGGCTGGAGAGTTGGGCAGAAAAAAACCTGATGAAGTTCAATAAAGGCAAGTGTAGGGTACTGCATCTGGGGAGGAATAACCCCATGCATCAGTACAGGTTGGGGGCTGACCTCCTGGAGAGCAGCTCTGTGGAAAGGGACCTGGGAGTCCTGGTGGACAACAGGATGACCATGAGCCAGCAATGTGCCCTGGTGGCCAAGAAGGCCAATGGCATCCTGGGGTGTATCAAGAAGAGTGTGGCCAGCAGGTCGAGGGAGGTCATCCTCCCCCTCTACTCTGCCCTGGTGACACCGCATCTGGAGTATTGTGTCCAGTTCTGGGCTCCCCAGTTCAAGAAGGACAGGGAACTGCTGGAGAGGGTCCAGCAAAGAGCTACAAAGATGATTAGGGGACTGGAGCATCTTTCTTATGAGGAAAGGCTCAGGGACTTGGGGCTTTTTAGCCTAGAAAAAAGAAGACTGAGGGGGGATCTTATCAATACTTATAAGTACTTAAGGGGAGGGTGCCAGGTAGATGAGAATAGCCTTTTTTCAGTTGTGCCCAGTGATAGGACTAGAGGTAACGGGCACAAACTGGAGCACAGGAAGTTCCATCTCAACATGAGGAGGAACTTCTTTACTCTGAGAGTGGCAGAGCACTGGAACAGGCTGCCCAGAGAGGTTGTGGAGTCTCCCACACTGGAGACATTCAAAACCCGCCTGGACGCCGTCCTGTGCAAGGTACTGTAGGTGTCCCTGCTGTGGCAGGGGGGGTTGGACTTAGATGATCTCCAGAGGTCCCTTCCAACCCTGACGATACTGTGATACTGTAAAGGGCAAAAATTGGGCTTTTAACTAAGAAAAGTAAATTTTCTCCTGAAACCAAGAATGTAGCCACCAAAGAAGAGAAACATGTGGAAAATAATGGAGTTACTGCCACAGCTTATTGAAGTAAATACTCTCCTGAGCCAAACTCAATCATATTTGTAGTCTGTGTTTTAACGAAGCAATAGTCTGAAGAAGCTGCAGAATCACATTTTTATGTTCCTCTTACCAGAAGGACTGTTTTCATTTCCATTGTTGAAATAAAATTTGCTGACTGCAACCTAAAAATGGTATACTAATGTTTTGGATTAATTCTGAGGTTTGACCTTGAAGAAAATCCACAGAGTCTGTGGGACAGAGGGCTCAGGCCTGTTTTCAAAATTACTACGTAGACAAAATTGCAGTTAAAATTGAGCTTTGCCTTTGCTTCTTAGCAACTACTTAAAATGCTCTACTACAGAAGACCTGAACATCTCCCTGGCTCCCAGAATAGCAGCTAAACTACATGCTCTCAGGATAGGTTTGCTACCTTCTCTTATAAGATAGAAGGAATCCATCTCATGGAATTGATGGGGACGCTACTAACAAAGTTGTCTTTCTGTATTTTTGCATGTGTTCAGCATAGATTGAGGAACTGTATCTTCCCAAATTGATGTGTCCTACCACAAAAGAGGGTGTATGGCCGTGTCATGTAGCTGATTTGCTTTCTCAGCATAAAAATCAAATTCTCTCCAGCTTTTGCTTCCAGTAATTGGGATAATGATTCTTTAACAGGATAGAAGGGAACACATTTCGAAGTTCCTTGCAAGTTGGAAGTGGCAGTTGACTAGGCTGCTGGAGAGTAAGAGGACAGTATAATCCACAGCAAAAAAGCAGAAAGAATGGAAAGTGGCAGGCAATAAGGGAAATGATCATCAGGAGAAGTAAGAAGAGAGACAGAGTAGATATTAAATCAAGGATGAAAAGACAATATTAAAAGAGAGAGAACAGATAGGAAATAGAAGTGCCTTGATGTTGCATCTCTTACAGACTGTCAAATTCTGCTGCTGTTTTCTGAGCACTTGCTTATCCACTTTCTCCGACTGGGAGTATTCTGAAGCCTGAGTATTGCATTTTCATATATCTATAACGAGAACAGAAATGGCCTCTTTTAACTGATTTAACATTAATCTAAAAACATTTTAATTGATTTTTAATACAAAAAAAGAGATGTGCAACTTCTGATTTTGATGATATCAAATACATGCAGCTCTTCATTACTGGTTTTGATCGCAATACAAACTGAATGCAGTCATTAGCCAAAACGTTATCCATAATTTCATGTTTAAATATGTTTTTAAGCTGCCAAATATTACAAATATTGTTCCAGATGCATTGATTTAAAGCCACTAAGTAATCAAAACAGCGTACTCCCTGAGGATGTTTCAGGAAATTATATACTAGAACCAATTTCCTCTCTAATATGGTTGTCTAAATTCAGGTCAGGTAGCCACTGACCTCGTTGTCTGAAATTCTGAAATCTCCAGAGCAGAAACATATCACATGCACATAGCAACACACTCCTACTTCATGCTGATTTCTCTAAGGTTCATAAATTAAGGTAAAACCACCTTGTTTTTCATAGAAATGATTGTATTAGCCAAGCACAACAGCATCTACATTTTTACATTTTCATCCAATTGGCCCTCTGGTAGAATATTATGATACAGAATGCATCTGCAAAACATGGCAGATATAGGTACATTTATTTTTACCTATTGCCTCTTTGTAAAACTTCCATGTGTACAAACTTTTTTTCAGTATGTATTATGAAAATTTAAAATGCTCATCAGTGTTAAAAAATTCCTGGGAGTCTTGCAAAAAACTGCTGTAAATCAGGACATGTAGAAAAGAAAGAGAGTAGCACTAGACATTATAAAGTACACATTAAATAGCTAAGAATTTTCTGTGATTTACAAATATGAGATTAACCAAGTCACTGTGATATGCATGAATTTCTTAAGTTGGACATACATTGCACTACTAAGCTTCGTGATTAAACATGAAGGGTACAGTACGCTCAGCAGAACCTGTGCTGAGTAAAGAGTCTTTCATTTAGTTAGCAGCTTTTCTGATAACATCCGAGACAACAAGTCATGTTACCAAAATTAATTCTACCTATAACTCAATCACACATTTTGGGATTAATTTTTCAGGCTAGGAAGAAAAAACACAACCCTGAAGCAGAGCCAAAATGGACTACAAATTAGTAGAAGCAAAAGCAAGCTTGATTTCCCAGACACCTCTGCATAAATATTGAAATTTTACTCCACTTCATTCTCCTCACGCTCCTTTACTTTTATGCCCTCTTTTACCAGAGAGGCAAACAATCTCTACTGAGGTACCTAGTCATCTGTGGAAAACATCAATGTTTATATAGAAAAACATGTATTGTAGGTTCTTTCTCACATAAGCTATTTTCTCCTAAATTATGGAAATGTAGAAGAGGAGAGGAAAGAAGCTGGATTCTTCAATGTTTATTTATATGCTATTTAGGAAGGGAGGACCATATTTTCCTGACAATTACACTAGAGAAAGCCCATTAGGTTCAATTCTGGCATGCAAGTATTAATGACAGCAATGTTTTTGTCCTTATTCATTAACTAAATCCAGGGAATACTAAATTGCTGGGCACTTGCACATGCTGGAGTAATCCATGAGCATAGCTCTAAGAGGTAGCTCAGTGAGAACGGCCTCACTGAGCGCTTTGCTGGGTCTGCAGCTGTATGCAAACTAATTGGCTACTGATAGCCAAGTCTGTTGTTAAACAAAATGTCTACTAACAGAATTCTGCTTATCTTTCTTTTAATTTAGACACTTAATTAAAAGCTCTTTTTACTACCTAACTGTTGTTTTTTCACAAATGTGTACAATTTATATTTGATTTTTTTAAAAATTAGTTTTGATGTAGAAACAGATGGGAAGCCTGACTGCTTTAGTCCAAATGCAGGGAGCATTCTCCTTTAGCCTCGTCTGTTTCAACATAAATATTTATAAATAATACCTATACTGATAAAGGTTGAGCTTATATAATGTAGTTTTATACAGTTTTAGTATCAATCAAAATGTCCAACAGTAGATGGCGCATGTATTATTTGCAGTGTATTTCACTACCTTTCTGATTTCATTTCCATTTTTAAAATATTCCAATGGTTTTAAACCCATTTACAGTACAATTGTTGAAAAGCAAGTACCTTGACATAATTTAAAGGAATAATTATTTTTAATTCTTAATTGCTACATTAAAAAAGAAGGGAAGAAACAGCAAGCTAGCTTTTCAGGAAATATTAGGCTATAGGAAATTAACTGACAAAACATGGTGACAGCAGATAAATTACAAAAGCACCATTTAAAAAATTAAGAGAAACTTACACATTCTGATTCTTTTTAGTCTCATTTTTTGTTAGATCATCTATTTCAAATAGGCAGCTGTGCTAGGCTGATGATCATTATCTCAGCCTCCACAATTTCAAGTGGAATCGAATTTTCATATGTGAATAAAAACGTGGCCAGAAATAAAAGCCAATAAAACCAGGTTCTATGAACACTAACATAGAAAAAAAGCAGACTGTCCCTATTTCTTTCAAGATATTTTCAGGATATTGAGGACTCAGGATAGGATATTCAAATATCTTTTGATATTTGAAAGTCTCAGACCTGGTTCACCAAAAAAATAGCTCACATTTATTTATTGCACATTCAGTATTCAGCCTGTTGTATCAAGTGCTCTGTTCAAATTTGCCTGTGACATCTAGTCTGTTCCATGAAAAATAAATGGTTTCAGACATGCTGGATTTCTAGATTTCAGGTACACACCATCACTTCAAACTTGGAAGAAAAAGGTAAGAGGCAGAATTTCATATCAGACACTATGCTTCTAATGCTTCCAGGAGCTATGCCAGTTCTTTATACTTTTCTTCTGAATGCTGTTTTAGTGAAAATAATCTAAGACAGGTTTCTTGAATATTTGAAATTGGTTAAATATGTGAAAGTTATGAACAGTTCAAACCAAATTAAGCAGCATAAACAGAGGAAAAAGTAAAGAGTATAGGCATTAATAACCTGACTTTTTCCATGCTGTCATCATTTACACGTTCTAGTAAATTTGTGTCAATTTTGCACTAAAAATACCAACTCCTGTTCCATATGTGGTATGAACATATAATGACAGAATAGTTAAGGTTGGAAGGGATCCCTGGAGACCATCTAGTCCAAATCTGCAGCTCAAAGCAGAGTTAGCTAGAGTAGGTTGCATGTGGGTTTTGAATACGACCAAGGGTGAAGACTCTGCAACCTCCCTATGCAACCTGTTCCAATGTTTGGTGAATCTCACAGTATTTTTTTTTTCTTTTTTCCTTCTGCTTAAACAGAATCTCTGTTATTCCATTTTTGCCCACTGCTTCTCCTTTCACATGATATCACCATGAACAGTCTGGCTCCATCTTTCCATCCTCCCATAAAGTATTTATACATACTGCTAACACCCCCTCCCCCCCAAGCCTTCTCTTCTCGAGGGTGAACAATGTCAGCACCTCTCCTCGTATGTCAGATAACCCTTAATAACCTTTGTGTCCATTTGCTATACTCAATCCAGTATGTCCATGTCTGTCTTGTACTGGTGAGCCCAGAACTAGGACACACAACTCCAGGTGTGGTCTCACCAGTGCTGAGTAGAGGGGAAGGATCACCTCCCTCAATATGGTAGCAACTCTCTTTCTATCAGAGCCCAGTCTTCCTAGTGCAACCTTACTGTAGTATGAAATCAGGGTGAGGAACATTAAAATCTTTGGAGTATTGAATGCTCTCCCTCCTCCCAGCTAGCAGCTATTTTTCCTTACTGATGAAATGATGAATGAGAGATCAATCCCCACAGAAAAAAGATTGGCAGTTATGACAGGGTGGGAGGCTGGAACCTGTAAACAACTTGGAAACAGGAATTTCTTCTGCCCCAGTTGGTTTACAGCTCAAATTCCCCCAGTAATCAACCTTTTGCAGAAAAGATACAGAAAATACTGTTACAGAAAACATGCAGCAAATGCAAGGAACCTAGTTGTAGCATATCACTTTTTTTTTTTTAAACTTGAAGTTGTATTTTAGATTCACGTCAATACATGCTACAAGTTTAGCTTTAATGATGATTTAGTAAGATAAAAGACTTGTCAAGATACTGGCAATTTAATTGAACATACAAGCTCAGGTGATATACCTTCAAGATTTTTTCAGCAGAAAACAGAGAAAGACCAGTAGTCCTTTTTACAACACTGAATACAGCTTAGAGTAAGAGTTGTAAGCTCAGATATGCTAAAAAACATAATATCCACTAGTTAAAGAAAATAACAAATGTCCAGCACAACTTGGCTTTCCTGTTGTGAGAATTCCAAGAGTAGAAAGTGTAATCAGGAAAAAGCGTAGAGACTTCTTTTCTTTTTTCATCCCAGTGATGATTAGGTTTGAAGTATAGCATTCCTTCACTATGTTCTAAACTACTCAAAGACCAAGTTACAAGGCCAGCAGCCTTTGAATTGGGGAGCAAGTGTCAACTTTGATCAGCATACTTCTCAGGTCTTGTACTATAATCATCGTCCCCAAACTGGAAATTTACTGCTAAAATTTTATCGGTGGTTTCAATACAGTTCAACAAATCTACTTTAAGTAGAAAGAATGATGTGACTTGAAAATGAATACAGCAGTCTGAAATACATAATTGGCTACTGGACCATTACCATAACAATTATAAATGGCACAACATTAACTAGGAGATAATTTCTGCTCTCAGAGTCACCAACCCTAGATCTCTCGTAATACATATTTAATATTTTAATTTTAATTATGATTTACTATTTGGTTTAATATTTAATTAACATAATTAATATTTATGAAGATTGGAAAGAGTTATATTGTGCCTTGATCAAATATGCAGGTGATCTAAAACTCTGTAGAGGAAAAAGATACGACACTTGATACAACAGAATTATAGTGACAGAGGAAACACTAGGAACCAAGTAGGAAACAGCAGGATTTCTCCAGTGTTTGTAAATATATGTGTGTGAACATGAGGATATATATTATAAAATATGAACTATCTGTGTGTACATATATATACACATATGTACATACCCACATACCTATATGCATACACACTTCAGCTGTTAAAATACAGCTTTGGCACAAGCTGACTCTAGTTACAGTTTGAAGACTCTTGAGCAGAAAAATCACACAAAGAAATCCGCACAAATAAATAAGATCATGTAACCCAAATAAAAAGACTGGGGGCTTAATTCTAAAGCACTACTGGGAAAAAAATCCCACTGCTTCCAATTAAAGTCTACACAATTCAGAAACTGAGGTGATATTTTTGGGCATTGACGTGGGTGTAGCAACATGCAGAAAGACAGCATAGACAAGAAATAAGAACATTCTAACTGAGCAATAAGGAAAAAAAAAGGGTGTAGCATTTTTTATGCCCAGTAAATATCAAATAACAAAGTATAAAGACTAATAAAGCACAGAAGAAACAAAAGGCAGACTTTTCAGAAGTTTTTTTTCATTTTTATCAGACCAGTGAGACATTGGACAAAGGTCAACAACTGGAAATGTTAATCACACAAACAGACTAAATTCTCTCAAATTAAAAGTTCCTAAATTTAAGTTCTTCTATCCTCAGTTGGACACCATAAGTGGCAAGTTTTCAAGAAAAACTGTGATGATAATGAGAACTATATTATAGCTCAGTTAAGAAAAAAGTAATTGTAATGAAGATCAAAATGCAAAGGGAAAGCATACCCTTTATACTCCTTTACATGCTTTTCTAGTTTTTAATCACTGTGATACTGTCATAATGGCATATTCTAAGTAGGGAGAAAACAAGTGATGACGGAGAGACTTTTGTAGCCAAGGCAGAGGCCTGATGTATCCCTAGCGCAGAAGCAGACTAACTAAGACACAATTAAGTTTGTTTGTCTTAAACCCAGACCTAAGAACACTAAACCAGCCTAACCACTGACAGTACATAATCACAGAATGGTAGGGGTTGGAAGGGACCTTTGGAGATCATCTAGTCTAACCCCCCTGCCAGAGCAGGTTCACCTAGAGCAGGCTGGACAGGAATGCATCCAGGCGGGTTTTGAAGATCTCCAGAGAAGGAGACTCCACAACGCCTCTGGGCAGCCTGTTCCAGTGCTCTGTCACCCTCAAAGTAAAGAAGTTTTTCCTCATGTTCAGATGGAATTTCCTGTGTTCCAGTTTGTGCCCATTGCCCCTTGCCCTGTCACTGGGCACCACGGAAAAGAGTCTGGCCCCATCCTCTTGACACCCGCTCTTTACGTATTTATAAGCATTGATGAGATCCCCTCTCAGTCTTCTCCAGGCTAGACAGACCCAGGTCTCTCAGCCTTTCCTCATAAGGATTTTGTAACATTTTAACAATATGAATAGCAAAACCAAGCAAAAATCATTTTTGTAACACAGCTAAGCATATATAAATTTATATCTGTGTATATACATACCACAAAGGGGCATACAGAGATTTGTGGTACAGCTGCACAAATGGGGTAGAAAAAAACATCTGCAAGCAGTAAAATCTGCACAAAAGACAAAGTATGTAGAGCAGGCAGGAAAGATGTCCAGGGGAACCAAAATTATCCTGCAGAAAAAGCAGAAAGTGTCTCATAAAACCAGAGTAATGCTGCAGAATAAGCAAGAAACATGCCTGGTAAAAGCCAGAATTCCAGGACCCCAAAATAAAAAGAACTACGACAGGATGGTGTAAGAAGCAAAGCCAACTAAGGACAGACGAAAAATGGTGGGGAAAAAAAAAAGCCTCCTTCAGTTCCAGCTTTCCTTGTTGAAGAGCTCTCAACTCTGATCACCTTGATTTCTGCAACTAAGACTATCAAGGACTATAGCCATCAGTGCTAACCATACAGGATTGGGTCCATGGGTATTTTTATACTCAGCTAGTTTACAAGATTGTTAAGGAGTAATACTTTGAATGTGTGTTGATAATGACTGACAGCAATTAAGAACTAACCATTCACAATGTGTTTTGTTACTGAATATCAATCTAACAAAACATAGCTTTGAAGCTGGCCTTATTTATTGACCCTCTAAAAATGTTCCCATAACTGGGATTTCTAATTCTCCAATACATGCAAAGATACACAGATGTAAGATATATACACACACATGCATATATTCAGTTGAAACACTTTTCATGTTTATCTCCAACGACAACATTCTGTCACGACCGGAAAAATCCCAGAGTCTGCCACCAGGTTTAAATAGTTACTTAGAAATTGTTAAAGCTAATTATAAGCTTTTCAGATTTTAGCTCCAAAGAAAAATCTGAACAGGGATAAGAAACTCTGGAAACTGAATATTGGCATTACGACTAATTCAGCACCACATGAGGCAGATGGACAAGTAAATAAAAGCTCTTTTCTTCAGAAATACGAACTCAGTTTAAAAACAATGATTCCTATTCACATCAAAGCAAAGTAAGTCACATCTGTTTGTAACTGAAAAATGACATGCATAAACATACAGGACAGCTGAAATTTCATTAGCTACATTATTATGAAACAGTGTCTTACTTTAGTTTGTTTTTTTAACTGGGTCAATATGCTGTCAAGATAATGTTTAGCCTCAGCCTGAGCTGAGTTAAACTCACAGAATACACATTTCAGCATTGTTGAAAGGGAACGTGAACACGTGCCCGAATACTCTATGTGTGCCCTGTAGCACTATCAGGAGGATACTGGTTATGTGCAGCAAATGCCAGTTTTCCTCAAGAAGGGGAGTCTCCTTTAGCTCAGAAACAGAGCAGACAGCATTCACTGGAAAGAAGGGCTTCATGCTTAACCCATGAATGTGACCTTACCTTATCATTAATTAGTAAGTGATATATTCAGGCTGTCTTTCATGATCCTAAAAAATGCACAGTAATCTCTGTCTAGAAGTGTCAAAAGATCTTTATATGCTTCAGAACGCATAATTTTCTGCAATTAACATGTGTAAGGTCAGTTTGACAACCATAAAATGAACTTGGTAAATACATAATAATATCTTCTCTTTTCACTTGGGTTGGTTGTTAATCCAATGGATGATGAAAGGCTATTCTCATCTGCTACATATTCTTGGCTTTCACCCTTAATAATGAAAGGATATAGACATAGCTCTTAGCTGCAAAAAGTTTCGTGCTGTTCCCATTATTTAACTTAGTCTATGATTCTCAGAAAACAATAAAATAAAAAGGTGGGAGGAGCATAACACATTTAACATATAAAAGAAAAGGACAAGTAGGAGCTTTGTATAACATACAGAAAAACAGAGAAACAAACATAAAAGCAAAAATAAAAAAGGTTTTCTGCATCCCTCTTTAAACATTATGCAAGAAGATCTAGTCCGTACCCATAAAATGAAAAAGCCTGTGAAGAATTTTCTCAAAATTCATCAATCTGCATGTCTCTCCAGACAAATTAGCGTATGGTCCTAACCAAAACTCAGCAGAAGCTGCAAGCATTTTTTGCATAAGTTGAATCTGATCCAAATGTCCTGCTCATGATTGGCAAGAATACTTAAAAATACTTTAAAATTTATTTATAACCTTAAATGCATGTTCATAGCACCATGGGGTGGGGTCAGAACGCCTAGAATTTTATAGCATCAAGTGCAAAGCTTTGTGAAAAGAAATGAGTAAGTTTTACATTTGGTATTAACAACCCCATGAAACTTCAGTTTCTAGTGCTAGAAGCTGACATTCATTTCAACTTAACATTAGCACTCTGTGACTTCACTCCAGGGGTTGAAAAAACCAATTATTTCATCCTATTCCCCTGTGGTCTACATTTAGCTCAAAAATTAAGACTGTCTGTCCTCATGAAACAAATTCTCAATTAATGCTTCATTTTAATAATTTCCTAGAGGAGTAATTTTGTATAATAAATTTGTTTCATGAGATGCTGCTCTGTGGAAATGTGCTCTGTATGTTACTTCTAAAGACGTCTTCAAATAAACTGATTGACAGAGCAAGAAGATTAATTTTATTACTTAAGCAGTTTCCCACACAAGTGTCTTACAAAATTTTTTGCACTGGAAAAAATTCCATCAAATACTTCACTTTTTAAATCGGTAAATGTACTTACTTATTTACAGACTTCAACACCTTTGGAAAGTATAGCTTGCAATTGCTGGGCCTGAAAAAGGCTTCCTTGGGCAAACTAGTATGGAAATTCCAAAGAACAAGACTTTTAGTGGATATCATACCACATTCAGTTAGCATCATATTTGCTGCTTTAATACTTGTAAGTTCTACTTCATATTTATAAGCATTTTTACTAATATTCTTATTATACTTTATTACCACATAAATACTTAAAATGAAAATAGTTTAAACATTTAAAATACAGTTTGTTTTTAGAAAGGTAAACCATATGGTCTAGGAATGAATATTAATATACCATCAATCTTTTCTTGTGTGTAAATGAATGTTATCCTCAGCTACAATTCAGGGTTTGCTTATGCAATAGCAAGATGAACATCACAGGACATGAATATATCACACCCACGCTGAATAAAGTGCAATGGAAGATGTCCTAAAATGTCTTCCAGTGACTGTTCATTTTTGAATCATTTGCCTTCATTTTTCTACAGATGTATTTGCACAATTTTTATAGGAAACAGTGAGGCTCACATGAAAATTGAGTTAATTTTCTGTGTTTTCATGCTCTTAGTATCTGACCAATTAACACAACCTCAAACCACTAAATACAAAACCATCTCCTCTACAGAAGTTTCTCTTATCCACATGCCCATCTCCTCTCATGCCTGAACAGAGACCACAATAAAGATTACAGAAGATTGTGTATACTCCAATTCCCTCAAGTATATGAACACAAAATACTTGTGGCTCCACAAAGAAACAGTGCATCTCTCAGCCTGCCTGCTTTATACCACGCCATACCACTGTAACTAAAGAGACATAAAAAACCACAATGTATTTAAATTGATGCAAAGGCCCTACTGTTGAATCGCTAACTCACTTAACCTCAGTGTTTCCTTAAGTCTACATCAAAAGGTGGAAAGTAGATGCTGAGAATATCTTTGTCTCTGTCATCTCTGTTTTGACACTCTGCTTCTGTAATGGAGAGAAGATGGCAAAGAATAACAGCAGCAGACCTTTTTTCCTCATCTTTCCTTTTCAAAAGCATCATTCCCCATTTTCATCTTATAGTTTGCATGTAAGTTAGTACACAGATCTGATCTTCAAAAGCAGGGATATGCTGTTCCTGCACTTTCTTTTCCTTGCCCACAACTGGTTCCATTGGAAGCTGCCACAATCAAGAGCAGAGCAGGTTTTGCTGCTACACTGGAATAATTTCAGTATGACGAAGTCAACTATATCATTTGAATTAAAAAAAAAAAACAAAAAACCCAGGTGACTTTTGCTCCATACTCATTGAAGAATTTTTCAAAAATTTAAGATGACTTAAAGACTATTCTCTTCACCTTTGTTGTATGTAAAGAGAGGAGCCTGGGATTGCCCTGAGCAAAACAAATCTATTTCTCCACATTTTCCATAAAGTGACATGTAATTGTAAATTACAGAAGTCATTTTTCAATCTTATGATATGGAAGTCATGAAACTGGTGTTTAGTCCAAACCTAAGGAAGACGTCTAACAACACAGAAAGTTTTTAACAGTCCAATTGAAGACCAGTGGGAACTTCAGTCATCCAGAATGTCTGTATTCTACATATGACTAAACAGTGGGAATGAAAAGTAATTTTAATGTTAAAGCAGTCTTCACAAAGACTCTAGCAGTACTTTTTCTTTATTCTAAAAAGGGGTTGAGTCCTTCTCATATTGCCACAGCATCTGATGTCCAGCTCTTCAAAGGCACTTGAGCATTATGTGCTATAGAAATCAGTAGCAGTAGGTAACTAAGTATAGTATTTACATCCATTTCTTTGATGAGTTAATACTGATTTGAAAAGTGCTCAAGTTCGAGGAAATACAACTCACAACAGCTAGAAAATAAAAGATTAGTAAAACATTCTAATACATATAACTTCTAAAAACATTTTTTAAAAATGAGTTATTTAATACTTATTGTACATATGTAAGTTTTCATGTGATTCTTTTATAAAGGACACAGCATTTTTATTCAAGTTACTCTCAAACATTCTGTATGCATAGTAATAACAAATAAATCAGGAATAACTCCTATTCAACTATTTGACTACGGTGCCCCAGGAACCCTTCTCTAAACTTTACTCCAATATTTCTACTTCAAAATTAATGCTTTTGTCTGCATCTATATCACCAAGCAAGATCAGCAAATTTACTCCTAATGACTTGACATTATAGGTTTTGGAAGACTGATTGTGCTTAGCACCAGCTTACAACCAGCTAAAACCACCACACAAACACATATGCATCGTTCACAAGCATAACTGCCTGGTGTTGGCTTGGAAAGAGAATGTGTGCATCAAATATGACTTAGTTGCTTGATACCATCAGCCAGGGTCATTGATTACTGAGCAAGAAAAGGCAAAGCCGTGGCATGCCTCCTCTGCCAGGAACAATGTTTCAGCACATGCATTTCCCAGAGTTCAGTGATTGCTCTCCTTCCCAGTCCTTTCATGGAGCTCTTTCTCCCTACATCATCTGAAAGAATCTAAATAAAAATGTCTTTCCAAGAAATAAATGGCCTTTTCATACTGAAGTGAACAACATTTAATACTCAACTACTGCAACTCGGGACAACTCTGTAAGGAGTAAACCGACAGATTTCCACTTACATCCACTTCTTGGCATTTGCTCTGAGTGGATAATTTGAAGAAAAGATGTGGGCCAGATCTCAGCTACAATGGTCAGAGGAAAACAGTTCTTCAGCTTTGCATCACTGCAAAAGTTCTATGTAGGAGAAAAAAAATAATCCGAAGATATTAAGCTATACTGCAATGTTTACGTTTTTTTCATTTAAAGAATACATTTTATTTATTAATCGTTTATAAAGCTGCTTGCAATAGAATGAAACTTCTCTGTTAATTTATATGAATATATCGTCTTTATTTTTTACTAAGAAAGGAGGCACTAACATGTTCTGTTAGTCAAATGTTCTTTTGCTCGCCTAAGCATTCACATGCCCTTTGCAGCATTTCTAAAGCTTCCACTTGATCCACAATGATTGCATCAGCTAAACCAAAGGAATCCTATTCCATGACTCAAAACATTGCACAGTATTAAAAGACAGGTTGTATCACATGATTTAAATACAATTATTTGCCTATTTATTAAGTGCCCACAGGTCTGTCAAACCAATTAATCCCATGTCAGCTGTTCTTAGGGCAACAACAAAGATGGTGTCGATGAGGCTCTGGACAACAAAGTCATCTGGGTCATAAAAGCCATCATAGCCAGTTGCAACAATTATCTAGACAATCCCTTCAGTTAAAAATAAGATGCAGGAAAAAATCGTAATAAATTTCTAGAACACATAGAACTTCATGTGCAAAGAATCACTTCTTATTTCAGATGTTCTACTTTTTCTGTATGTTTGTAAAGCATATATGTCTCTAATATATCACATATATGTCTATATATCTAACATATCATGTATATATTCCTAATCAAGCAGTCGTTAACATGGAGCTCTTTTGTTAAACAAGCTTTTTTCTTCCCTAAAGCTTTTTTCCCATGTTCATTTGCTAGCATACAGCAATGAGTATAAAAAGGGAACCTTGACTAATGTTCTTAGTGAGCAACATGATATTGTAATAAGAAATAAAATAGAAGTCACAGAAAAAAATGAATATTCAGTAGGGAATGTGGAAGCATGTATGCTTGAAAAAATAAACATAAAAAGAGATAAGAAATATCACTTTTAAAAGGGTGGCACATGGTTTGTAACATTTCTACTTTATAACACATGTTCAATTATCTCCACTTATGCTATTTTTTTGTCAGATATTTTAGTATTAAGGAAATGTTTTAACAAGATTTTTACAGTTTGATTACAGATGGAGATGGCTAAATTCACAACTGAATTTGAACAAGCAGCAATTTCAGTAACTGATTAAGTGTATGCAAATAAAGAATGAGATTTTAACATGCATTAAATTGACTATACCATACTATTGCGAAATAGCTTTTGCAAAAACCACCTAAGATATAGTAAATTGTGATTTCAAAGTAGCAAACACAATTGTAATTGTAGTTTTCTTTCCAAAATCAGGAGTTCACAGAAATGATACACATTATTGCAGTTTCTAAAACATTTCATCTGGAAGGATCTTTATACATTTCTTTTCTGAGTTCTCTCTCCTAATAAGAGGTAAAGAGAATAAAATATCAGAAATAATCTCAAGAGAGTAGTATTTCTTTGCTCCATCCCAGAGGAACAGAAGTCCTCTGCATCAGTAGGAAATAATCTCTTACTAAGTGTGTCATGGTTTCAGCTGGGATAGAGTTAACTTTTTTACCAGCAGCTGGTATAGTGCTATGTTTTGGATTTGGGATGAGAAATAGTTTTGATAGCGCACTGGTGCTTTTAGTTGTTGCTAGTCAGTCAAGGCCTTTTCTGCTCCTCATATCGCTGCGCCAGTGAGCAGGTTGCGAGGGCACAAGGAGTTGGGAGGGGACACAGCCGGGACAGCTGACCCCAACTGACCGAAGGGCTATTCCATACCATGTGATGCCATACTCAGTATATAAATCTGGGGGAAGAAGAAGGAAAGAGGGGATGTTTTGAGTTAAGGCACTTGTCTTCCCAAGTTACCGTTACACGTGATGGAGCCTGGCTTTCCTGGGGATGGCTGAACACCTGCTGGCCCATGGAAAGAGGTGAATGAATTCTTTGTTTTGCTTTGCTTGCATGCACAGCTTTTGCTCTACCTATTAAATTGTCATTATCTCAACCCATGAGTTTTCTCTCACTTCTACTCTTCCAATTTTCTCCCCAATCCAAACTCGGGGGGTGAGTGGAGGGGGCGAGCAGCTGCATGCTTCAAGGTGCCAGCTGGAGTTAAACCATGACAATATGAAGAGCCAATGGTAACAGATCTGGAGATTCAGGTACCACAGATTTCTCTTCACAGTTCTATTCCTCTGAATTTAGTTTTCTAAATCACTGGGTGCTTTTTACAATTTTACTCCTAGAGCAAAAAAACCCCAAACAAACAAACCAAAACCACCAAACCACCAAACTCATTTATACTAATGCTTTCCCAATGCATGCTTTTTCCTAGCTTATGTTATGTAGTACTTGATTCGTATCCAATTCAAATGTTCCAAGCACTTAAACTAATTATAGTCATAATTCCAACCATTTTAAAATCAAACCGTCTTAAAACCCATGATAGATAATGAAACGTGATAACAATCTCAAACTGCCATGATTCTTCAGAGACTTATTTTCATTTTATGACCCTCATCTCAGAGCATGCTAAAGGTTACATGTGCTGGCCCAAAGATTCAATTTTTTATATAATTCATTTTCCTCTGATTTTTAGATGACATTTGAAAAAAACCGCTTCCTTATTCTAGTCAGATGACTGACAGTGCCTTAATAATTCCACTCACATTCTCCTTGCTGTTTATATCTGTTAAATATCTATAGACCTTTATGAATGACATAGGTGTTTCTTTAACCAAGACATGCATATTTAACTTACTTAATCTTTTCTCATAAATTATTCCCTTACTCTCCAAATAACTTTTCATGCACTTTTCCAAACTCACTCCAATTACCCTAATAAGCATCAAACTTGAAATGTTGATAGATAAGGAACAACTCAAGTCTTGTTGGAATTGACTTCTCGTAAATTACAGTAAGATAGCAAGTACTGAATGTATGGTTCTTAAGGAGTAAATACAATGCCTCAAAATTTTGGTCACAAGATCAGTCTGTAGTAATTTGTATTCACTTGTGAACGTGAACACTTACATTGAAATGGGATGGCGTGTCAAATACTCAGTGGAATGATATATGCTGGAAAGGATGGTATTAACACTTTTCTCATTTTGAAGTTATTCATTCATAAAGCAGAACTAGTATATACACAGAGAAAACAGAATAATCATATACATGCACTTAGAAAGTTAAAAATATGATAGAAAGTAGTGGAGACGGATTCACCTTGGAATAAAAACTGAGCGTGCCACATGCAACAAAATAAAGCAGAATTTGTAGAATGGACTACCATACTCATATGGGCTTAAGATAACTAGCAAAGGTAACAGTGCCCCTGAAAATGTGATGGAACAGGCAAATAATCAACCTGGTAAATTTGTACCCTGTCTGTTAAGGCAAACTACCCTATTATAGGAGAAAATCCTGTGCATTGTATATCCTCAATAAAGTCTTATGTCAAGTCCATAACTTGTTGCTTTGTAAGTGCTCAAAATTTCAAATAGATCCAGGACTTCTTGTCCAAAATGTAAGCTAGAAAGTGCAACAATTTATATCTTCTCATAAAAAAAAAAATCATACAAGAACTAAAGACAATACCACAGGTCTCGCTGCATGAAACAGCTGCAATTTTACAGAGAGAAAACATGAGAGCTAGATGAAGCACTGAATTTTAGTCATATATCTGTATGGTTCAAAGCACTGTTTCGGAGCACAGATGCCAAAATCAATAAAAATGCATGAGATTTTATTCAGACAATGAAAAATAAGAAATGCTGAACTCTCACTTTCAGATATAATTATGCAGTCAATGTATGCAGCCTGGAGTCAGGTATGGAAATTCTTTCTGATGGAGATATGACTGAAGTATTACAATTCATACTAAAATGTAAGCAACTATATTGCCATTTAAGAAAAAGGGAGAAAGAATAAAGGAGAAAGACTAGATTTTAAAATGCTTATCATTTTTTAAGAAAACTCAAAACTGTACTGTAGGAGCAATCTTACTATAGCAAGTTTATTAATACAACTCTTACCCAGCAGACAAGGCTTTAAACATAGTCCCTCACTTTCTATTCCAGGATTTCTTTTATGCAATTAAGTTTCTCAAAAATTCTGCACAGCAGCTTATGTTCAATTACACCAAAGTCTATTTCAGACATAACTGACTCTAGCTTGTCAGACATCTTGCCATGTTAATAGGCCTTTGGATTCAACGTGCCTTTTGTGTGTATGCGTGTATTCTCCTAAGTGCACATCATCTACATAATATATTATCCTTATATTGGTGGGTTTGCCTCTAAGAACCTCAAATAAACTATTCAGTATCCATGCCTTTTGGAGGTAATACTGCATATAAAGAACTACAAGTTTTACCATCTTTTAATATTTTTCTTACACTCTTGTCAATAAAGTTACATAACATCCTATCAGATTAAGAAATCAAGATGGTAAAACAATGAAATATGGAGAGGTTCACTGAGTGTCTTCATAACAAGAAAGTCTCATCAGCAGACTCGGGAGAATGACGGTATTCCCTTCTGCCATTTCAATGTCATTACTGTCTGTGTCATTTATAGTCCATTAACACGGGCCAGTGTCTTAGCAGGGGCAAACCATAGTGAATGAAGAATATAACCGCTCAGCAGCTGTGACTGAATGTTTAAGTCAGTTATTTCCAAACAGCGAAGTAACTACTGAATTTTGTCCTTTTTTTTCTGATCACGCATGTGAGAACAAACATTCTCAAATGTTCTGAAGTTAGTAATAATTTTTTTTTAAAGTGACTAAACCCTGATCTGCATTTAGGGATTCAAAATGCAAACGAAAAATTTTACAGTAGGAAATTATGCTATAACTGATTAAGCTAATTCAACTACTCCAGAGGTATGCATTTGAAATTATATAATTGTTCCTAATAATCAGAGCAAATGCTAATGTGATCAGTCATAAAAGTGAGGCAATCTGAGCACCCTGTTCACCAAAGTAACTTTGTTCCCCGTAAGATTTCATCCTCCTCTTTCAAAAATCTTGTAATGAGAGTGACCCACTTCCAAACTTCAGAAGTGGAGACATCTCTACGCCAGCTTAAAATAAATCAGTTATTCACTGACCTGGCCTGTTCTGAGAAAGGTCTTTTTCTCTTCCTTGGCTAGAGAAGTAGCTGTCAGAAGGATATATTTAAACAGAAGTTTTATAAATTTATACCGCTCTTGACTCCCCATTGAAGCTCATATACTAATTTCTTCAGTATACATTGTGGTTAAACAGTTGATAACTGCAATACTTATTTCAGGTATGGGCAAGACAGGATTAAATTCTTCAGAAAGATCTGGGATCAAATGCTGTACTGTAGCCAGAAAAATGTTAAATTTGGGGGGCAGCTGAAATCATGAAGACCCTTTCTACCCAATTTATTTCTTTCCCTTTTACTTTTACCACCTGGTGATCATCTCTGAGAAGCTTACACATTGTGACTTACACATTCTGAAAAATAAAATAAAACTCATATGTATCAGCCAAAACAGATCAAGAACACTATGTGGAATTTCAGTAAATATGTAGCAGTTTGCCTGAGCAATAGCCATTTTGTAGAGTGCTTTGAAGTAATTTTAAATGCACACAAGATTCCATACAATCTTTTTTTTTTCCTCTCCTGTTAAGATAGTTCTTTAGTAGCTTTAGACAGCCACACTCTTTTTTCAGAATTCACTGTGGTGAATAGATGTGTGTTGTTCTGTCAAAAATTTTCATTTCAACAACTCTTGGACTTAAAAGATGCGATAGCTGAAGTAAAGAAATATGTGAAATTGAGGTCTAAATTTGCTACAAATTCCCTTAGGGTTCAGGGATCTGTCTATCATGCATATCTCTGTGAAGGAATACTTTCCAATAACCATAACATTAGCAAAATTATCAAAGATCAGGAGAGAGGTGACAGCGCTCTTTTATGAACGTGTGAAAGCCACTAACTGCAACACTAACACAAAAACAGCCAAGTCACAGAATCAAGCCTCACAAAATTTGTGTGTGATTTGATGTATTTGCTCCATGGAAGGCTAAAACTATATTAGGTAAGTAAATCCTCATCTGATTAAGAACGCAGCCTTATAATCAACGTAAATCATGGCCCAATTGTAATTATGAATGCAGAGCTATCTTCTATAATACTGTGGTTTGTCTAGGTGTCTGTCCTCTAATTTATGTAGTTCTCTCTTTCTCTTAGATAGATAAAAGAGGTCTAAACCTCCCTGGTGATCAGAAACAAAGGATCATCTTTGTGCATGTTGTTTATGCCAACCGAGATATTTATTTGTTGGATGATCCCCCACCAGCAGTTAACGCATGTGTTAGAAAGCATATTTTTGAACAAAGCATAAAAGAGGCCCTTAAAGGAAAACAACAATACTGTTGGTAATCCATCAACTCCAGGAGGTAAATAGAGGGGCTTTGTCTTTCACTTATGAATATTGTGGTATACAATGTGTATATGCATTTTTACAAACTACTAATAATTCTTCAAACAATATATGCAAGTAAGTATCAGAGGGACACCACTTTCTTTTTAGAAATAGGACAGAAAACAAGCAATACATCTGAACATTACTGTAGGTGCATTCAGGGTAGAACCATGACCCTGAGCTCAGTCTGCTTCATCTTGGGGATCCCAGTTATCATATTAGACACTGACCACTTAATTCCTACCCATCCTCTTCATTTCACTCTTATCTTTGCAGATCTCTATTACATCATCCTATAGTCATTTTCTTTATAGCTTGAAGGTTCATTTCACAGATGACAAATCACTTTTTAATCCATAAAAATTCTGTTCTCCTAGTTCAATTCAGAAAAAAAAAAGGGGAGGGGGCGAGGAGAAATGGATTTATAACTACTTTTTCACAGAACAAAATCTGGGTCTTGCATTTCTTTCTATTGACATTTTGTTTTGTCAAGGATGAGAAGGGAAAAATGGAGTATCAATAGTGTCTTGTATGCAGACCTAAAAGCTACTCATCATTCTTAGTCAATACATATAATTTATCACAATTTGTTACTCATTCAATAACTCCTACAAAACTGGAAGGAGTACTTGCCATGCAGCAGCATTTAGCAAAAGCAAGGATTCTAGATATGAGTAAGTACATCTGACAAAATATTCCCATGAAATAACTAAACACAAAGGTTCTTTTTGTCTGCTTATTGTGCTAAAACATGCTTAATATTGGCTGATGCTAGCACAAAAATGACCACATCGAGTCCTACAAAGACATTTGTATTGCAACTCCTATAAACCAATTTGTTCAAGAAGAGAAGAAACAGGAGTTCACCTCTTTTCATTTATAACTAAGGTGCACGGTATCAAACTGAATTGTGCTTTGCTTCAGCTAAATAGCCCTGTTTTAACTATATTGAAATGTGACAAATGCACTACATTAAAGAATGTATTTTTGAAAAAATAAAACTTAATAAACTTTTGAAAGATTTATAAACTAAAAATGCAGATTGCTTCTTTCTTTTACTGTTCAAAAGGAAATATTTTAGTAGGAAAATCATTAAAATAAATAAATAAATAAATAGGAACAGTGTATAGCCAGAGTGAAGATAAAGGAGCTAACACTTGAATCTCACTAGGATTTTAGACTTACCAAAATCCGGAACATCATGGTCTTTGTTAAGTGCCTTGTCATAAGAAATCAGCAGCTGAACTTAGATATGATGGGGACATTTCCGGGCTATTAAAATAAAATATTAGGTTTACCAGCAACTGCAATCTAGAATTATTGGATTTTTTTTTTTTGTTGCTTTATACATTTACCAATAAAATTTTATTCTGTTGATCATTCTCTAAAAAAAGGACTGAGACGCACCGATATTTTTACATGTATTACAAATTTTTAGAATCCCTGCTGGATTTATGCCCAGTGTGTGTTGCTGATTGTTTGAACGATGGTTATTTTTAAAAGGTTCAGATTCCTTATGCCTTGTCCAGTCATTCCTCTTTATAAACACATAAGACATCTCTCAGTCATTAATTTAATGCATGATCTGTGAGTGACTTTTCATGAGACATATAAGCACAGGAATAATTTTGCTTAATATAAATCTGCCCCTTTGGCATGCTTCCAGTAAATGTCAAGCCAGGTACTCCCCTGTATATAAACTAAGTTTTGATGTTCTAATTCAAATTTTATTTGGGCAGCACTTACATTAATGTCACCAAGTAAAAAAAAAATTATACTCTCCATTCTCATTTTTGTAAACAGAAGTTCTGCACATATGAAGAATGAAAAACAAGTAAGGATTAGGCAATGATGTCTTTGCTGAGAAGCTACCCAGCACATTAAATAAGTGTCATGTGTTAAATTATTTCTACTCCCTCACTGTGGTCTTATGTTCCATTTCTAGGTTTCACCTTGTGTTTCGTAGTACTCCTTTTGTATGCTGGCAATTGGCTCTTCAGCCTTCAGTAAGTGGTGGCTGGGTTCCTGGGTAGAGCAAGACTGAGAGGTATGTGCACAAGTATATCAATAATATTCTAGTTAATTTCTGATTCTTAGAGGGATAATTGTAGGTATTTGAAGTATATGAGCAATAGAGCTCAAATTTCACATATTTATAATATATTGACTATTAGAGAACTATGACATAAAATCCTGTTGCTCTTCTCAAATCCTACAGCAGATTAACCTTTTATTCATCTTAATTTATCTCCATGTCACTAATTACACATCCCTCTTCTATTGTCTTCATCAACCTTATTTCACAATACCAGTGTTGTTGTTATAGTCACTACATTGATCAAACCAAAATTAGAATTATAAACCACTGGTTTTAAGAAATATTTCATGTACTTTGCAACATTTTCACTCCTTTTCCCAAAGAATGCAAGTAAGAATTCTGACTTCTATCTTAACTGTAAATACTTTGAATTGAACAAGTGTGGATTTTAGAAAACACCTACAGCTTTAACTATGCAAAATTCTTAACTCAAGGTATTTATATTGTATCTTGGGCTGCATCAAAAGAAGCGTGGCCAGCAGGGCGAGGGAGGTGATTCTCCCCCTTTACTCTGCTCTGGTGAGACCCCACCTGGAGTACTGCGTCCAGCTCTGGAGCCCTCAGCACAAGAAGGACATGGACCTGTTGGAGCTGGTCCAGAGGAGGGCCACAAAATGATCAGAGGGCTGGAGCACTTCTCGTATGAGGAAAGGCTGAGAGAGTTGGGGTTATTCAGCCTGGAGAAGAGAAGGCTCTGGGGAGATATTATTGCAGCCTTTCAGTACCTAAAGGAGGCTTATAAGAGTGATGGAGACAGACTTTTTAGTAGGGCCTGTCGCAATAGGACAAGGGATAATGGTTTTACACTAAAAGAGGGTAGATTCAGACTAGATACAAGGAAGAAGTTTTTTTACAGCAAGGGTGGTGAAATACTGAAACAAGCTGCTCAGAGAAGTGGTAGATGCCCCATCCCTGGAAACATTCAAGGTCAGGTTGGACGGGGCTCTGAGCAACCTGATCTAGTTGAAGATGTCCCTGCTCACTGTAGGGGGGTTGGACTAGATGACCTTTAAAGGTTCCTTCCAACCCAAACTATTCTATGATTCTGTATAGCTTGACAGATGCCAAGGCGGGGGGGGAGCACATGGAACTTTAAATACATTGTTTCTAGATGAAGAGAGGTAGCAACAAGAAATATATCACAGCCATCTGAATCTGGTTACAATAACATAGAGCTCAGACATATCTTTAAAAATTCACTCTGTTTAGTAAAGAAAACGCTACAAATCTCCAAGCTACCCAGAAACCTGAAACAAAAGTCTGAAAGCATAAAAAAAGGAAAGTTGACAGTGATATCAAATGGAAAGTGGGGTATTAAAAGAAGAGTAGTATGATTTGGGTCAAAATGCAGTTTTGAGATGGTGAAACTAAACAATGTAAAGATTTATAGAGAGTACTTAACTACTACATCAGTAAAATTGTTGCAAATATTTCATAACTCAATACAATAAAAATGTGGCATCTGTGTGATATGAGAGCGCCTTGTATAAAGTCTATAGATCCAAGGATTTTCCTACATAAAGTAGAAGGATTTACTACACATGAGATGTCCTAAGACTACTATATACACCACCAGTCTTCCTCAGACCCATTTTCCAATTTAAAAAGGAGGGGAAAAAAAAAAAAGAAAAGATAAAGCAGTGTAGAAGAGGTGCCTTCTAGTTCAGCTGCCCTGTCTTTTTCCACTCCTACCTATCATCCTATCAGTGAAGATTTACATCATGGATCTTTTCCTGTATTTTTTAAAGGAAAACTACAACATTTTGGACAACAAAACAAAAAAACTGTTGTGCTGGAAAGTATGTCAGACAACCCTAGAACATACTTTTACCTATTAATCTATGGAATCAGCATGGTGACCGTGATCATACTAAGCATCATTAAAGGGTTAGCTTTTTTACAAAGGCAAGATTAAAGTCTCCTTCTATGTTACCTCATAATTTATTTTATAAGGTAAAGGAACTACCTTGTTCTTTACAGTTAGTAGAGAATACTTATTTAATATTTATCTAGACTTCCTTAACAATTGAAGGAAAAAAACAGCAACTTAAGTGAGATTCATCCCATCCTGAGATAAAATGCCTGAAACATATCAGATGGACAGTCCTCTCGAAGTCTGTACTTATTTTCCACTTATTGTAAAAAGAGCTAAGATAACAGGCTTGGATGCAGACATCTATGTTATAGGTACCTGAAGCAGGTGTTATGAATCTCAGTCTTTTGCATCAGGTTTTCTATTATACCACAAAAAAGTACTACCTATAAAAACTTCTTAATCAGTTAATTTTCAAAAATGTTTAAACCCCTCTGACAAGTAAAAACTATCATTCTGTGGAACCCAAATCTGTAACAGCACCTCTAATCTGCTTTAAGTTGCTATTATTCATGTAGAAGTCACAGACCTGAGTGGAGGCAGTAGGTTTTGTTATGAAATCATCATATCCATGATATGATGACTATCATGCATTTATTTTGTTTTTTTTCTTTACTTGTGAAAACAGCAGAAAGACTTTAAGACTTGAAGAAATTTATTTTACTTTCAAAAGCATTACTTTCACAAGCTGCTTTATAAATGCTGATGTAAAAGCTGTAATAGAATTCTTTGCTACTCCTACAATTTTAATCTTAGCCAAGATTAAAGCTATTGTATACATTACTACATAAACTCTAACTACAGTAAAAGACAAAGACTATCATCTGATTCTGCTCTTTCCCTTTATCCACAGATCTTACAGAGTCCAATGAGTTTCTTTGATACAACTCCCACTGGCAGGCTAATGAACCTTTTTTTCTAATAACATGGATGAATTGGATGTGAGCCTTCCATTGCATGCTGAGATTTTTTTTGCAGCAGTTTCAATTCGTCTTTATTCTAGTCAAAATAGCTCTTGTTTTTCCTTTCCTGCTAATTGCAGTTGCTATCACAGCTATTATTTTTTTGTTTTTTTTTCTTTTAAGTAAATTAATGTACTATTCCTTCAAGATATTTTAAGTGATTTGAATTATCCTTTTTGTTTGACCTAAAGAAATTTACAGTATATGCTTTTGTATTTTATTCTTAAACTTCAATTCTGCAGATTTTTTTGTAAAGGCTTATCAGAAGCTGAGAACTGTAGAACCAAGTACCTTAAACAGAAAGCACATCCAACATGGCAAGCTGTTAATTATTCTCTGCTTTTTGTATAAAGGGCTGCATTTGGGCTTTGGTTAAATAATTTTTTCCAAATGTAGCCAAGTCTCTTAATCCATGTACAGTGCGATTACAGAGGTACATGTCAACCACTACTGCCTGTTCACCCAGAGTCCTACAGATAGCAACAAAGATCCAGAAATAGGCCAGGTTAGCAGGAATGGCAAATTGAAGTGGCTGGAAATTCACTACTGTAGCACATGATAGAGAGCATCCAGCAACATAAGAATTTAGAAGATTCAAAGATACTTTCTCACATTAAACCACCACTCCAGAGACCCCAGGTTTTTTTGAAAGGCATTTGCTTGATTAGATGGGTTGCTATTCTTCAAGCTTCTCCCCCTTCTGACAATATCAATTAAAACATTTTCATTGTTTTTCCTGTATGTTTTGTCACACTTCAATATTCATTACATATCACAAATGAAACTACACAAAATAATGTAAGAGAGATTTTGCAAGTTTGAGGATCTTGCATTATCTCGTTACTAAAACATTGTGATTACTGAAACATGACAGGAGATTCTGAATACGAAAAAAAGTATTACTAACATTTTTCTATGCTAAAGCCTTCAGGGAGAATTTGAGGAGAAAGTAGGTACAGAAATAGCAAATGTAGCCAGAGTTTTCAACTGACTAGTGACCTGAGATAACATGAAGGGAATCAATTCAGATACTGGTAGCTACTCCCTCAAACAGGCTTTTAAAGATTGTCTTAAGCTAGACTCCTAGAACAGGTATTTGTTGAAACTGCAAGCCAGAAGGCTCTCCTAACTTTCTATTACTATGCCAAACCTAGATAAAATTGCTGTCGCTCCGCTCAGGAAATATAAGGACTACTTTCTTGTAGGTTTCTGAGGGTGCAAAATATTTTAAAAGTTGGAAGTAAGATATAGGGCCATAGTCTCAATTTTCTCTAAACTAAAAGCAGGACTCAGCTGACAAGAAAAAGCAAAGCAGAGGCTGGAAAAATATATAGAGTTCTGCATTCTTGGGACATTCAGGTAAAATTATACAGGACAAATCATCCGAGAGCTGTCAGTGTACATACATTGCAAAGTTTCAGTTCAAATCACCAGCATGAGGCAGTATCATTACTGAATTATCAGCTGTGGTTTACACCCAGGGGTTTTACTAGCACATGGAATTAGTACATTGTGTTTCTATTGTGTTGCAGAGTTTTTCTGAGAACTATCCAAGAACTAAGAAGTATGAAAAAAATCAGCAGGTCACTACTGTTGTCTCATATAGCCTTCTCTGTGCAAGGTCTCTGTGTAATTCATGCTCATGACAGAAAAGATGACTCTATCAACCAGTAAGACAAATGCAATTGAACATTCTGTTTCATTTTTACTCTAATTTAGATAGGTAACACTGCCTTTAAATTCAGCTGATTGTGGATACTGTAGGTTGATATCCCCACTGACTTCGATGAAACCTCGACAGGGTGATAAAAGAATGTTTCTATCAAAGTTACGACGCTACACAAGCAGCAAAGATCCCAGAGCTTTTTATATTTAGGAAATGAGCAGCTACAGGAACATTACCGGTTTCGACTACAGACCCTCAAAAGAATTTAACAAACACCATTAAGAGAGCCACGAGGTTGATCAGAGGGCTGGAGCACCTCTCCTATGAGGAGAGGCTGAGAGAGTTGGGGCTGTTCAGCCTGGAGAAGAGAAGGCTCCGGGGTGATCTTATTGCGGCCTTCCAGTACCTAAAGGGGGCCTACAGGAGAGCTGGGGAAGGACTTTTTACAAGGGCATGTAGTGATAGGACGAGGGGGAACGGCTTTAAGCTGGAAGAGGGCAGGTTTAGATTAAACATCAGGAAGAAGTTTTTCACTTTAAGGGTGGTGAGGCACTGGAACAGGTTGCCCAGAGAGGTTGTTGAAGCCCCATCCCTGGAGGCGTTCAAGGCCAGGCTGGACGTGGCCTTGGGCAACCTGGTCTAGTGAGAGGTATCCCTGCCTGTGGCAGGGGGGTTGGAACTCGATGATCTTCAAGGTCCCTTCCAACCTAAACCATTCTATGATTCTATGATTCTATGATTAAATCCAATCTTACTGTGCCAATTTTTAAACGTAGCACATACATTTACAGTTGAGTTTTAAGAAATCTCTAGAACCCTTTTAAAGAGATAAGGTTCAATGACTTTCTATAGTGGGTTCTTAAAGCAACAGGAATTGCTATATGTATCCTCAGGGAAGCTGTCTCAAAGAGAGTAAGAAGGGCTGTCTATCCAGAATCCAGCACATAAGGGAGTAGAGAATGCATTGCATGGCATTTGTTTAAGCTGCTAACCAGTGATTCATTAGGCTAATTAAAACATACTGATCCAACAGGATTTTAAAGTGAGATATCAATATAGTCAAGGTATGCTGTGCAGACCAGAGGCACGCTCATTGCTCAACGGAAACGTTAAATAGGATAGTTCCCATCCACACAAAGGCTTGATGCTCAGGAACAATGAAAGGGCCCTAAACTGCATGATTACACTTAGTTGTAGTCCCTTTATACTTGTAAAATCTTAAATTTGTACACACTTTGCCCCTTTGAGGACCGTGGATCTTATCCAAATACAGCCAAGACATCACATGTACTTTTGTCAATATAAGTGACATTTATAGATGCCTATCACAATTTCAGCAAGACAGGATCATTCTCAAATTTATAATCTCCAGAGTTCCCCAGCTAACCTCTAATCTGTATACAGAGACAGAAGTAAGTTACACACATAATTCTCTTTTCTACATTTGAACAGATTTTAACTTCTGTTTCCATGCTTGCACAGATTGTCTTTCAATGTGCCTACTGAAGTAAAGTTTACCCACCAATCTGCCAGACTTGGTAAACAATGGGTTTATTACCGTATTAAATATTAGCCCTTTCACATGTGCATTTACATTCAGTAAGAAGAGTAAAGATCAAGTATGCCCAAGAAGAATGCTTATCAAACTGATAGAGTTTAGCTGGAAACACAGAGCATCTTTTAGAAAATATATTCCCCATGTGGCAAATACCAATCCGAATACTTATAACTGCTGGAGAGGGTCCAGCAAAGAGCTACAAAGATGATTAGGGGACTGGAGCATCTTTCTTATGAGGAAAGGCTCAGGGACTTGGGGCTTTTTAGTCTAGAAAAAAGAAGACTCGGGCGGGTCTTATTAATACTTATAAGTACTTAAGGGGAGGGTGCCAGGTAGATGAGAATAGCCTTTTTTCAGTTGTGCCCAGTGATAGGACTAGAGGGAACGGGCACAAACTGGAGCACAGGAAGTTCCATCTCAACATGAGGAGGAATTTCTTTACTCTGAGGGTGGCAGAGCACTGGCACAGGCTGCCCAGAGAGGTTGTGGAGTCTCCCACACTGGAGACATTCAAAACCTGCCTGGATGACTTCCTGTGCAGCTGCTGTAGGTGTCCCTGCTGTGGCAGGGAGGTTGGACTTAGATGATCTCCAGAGGTCCCTTCCAACCCTGACGATACTGTGACACTGTGATCTACTTTCATCATACAGGAGCATAGTAGTAAGAACATTTGATCTGCCAGATTCTCTTCCAAACGTAGTACTTTCCTTAAAAAATGCAGTAATCTAAACCGATTCTTCATAAATTCAAAATCAACACACCTGCTTCAGTAAATGGCACTTGCACAGTATTTTGAGTGAAGACATTCACAAAGCTTATGTTTAAAAACCAGCACTTCAACATTTGACATGAAACTTCCACTTACGGTAAAAACTTTTATATAAAACTGAGTGTTCATTTTTGCTTTCGTTTCAGTTAAAAAATGTTAACTAATGAAAATGCCAAACATATGCAAGTTATTCAACTGTGCATTGTTCTGGTTTGCAGTTAGAACACACTTCCTCATGAGTTTGAGACTTTGATTATGGCATTATTTGTTGTTTTGAGCTCTCCTTCGCTAAGTGTTGCATCAAGATATTACCTTACATCATCCAGGTATAACAAATTATTCACAGGTTAACCTTGTTGTTAAATTACATTGTCATATGTAATTTTCTTATTCTAGCCACCATTTATATCACACAGTTCAAGACTTAAATTCTCTTGGGCTGCATTCTATCCTACTTATATTCAGACAGCATTCTGCAGACATGCCAGGGTACAGCAACAAAAAAGAGAGAGGTAAAAATCTATACTTTGGAAAGAGCTCTTGTACAACACAAAGTTATACATGTAGCTAATCTGTATGCCATATGCACATTAATGCCTTTCTATAGCTCGTTAAACTCACGTGTACTATGTTTTTAAAATGAGATTGGAAGTATTTTACTAAGGGTAAAGCAGAGACTGTATTTCCCTTTTGTATCTGTATCACATTTAGTACAGTATGCCCCAAATGTGATTACTGTCTTTGTGTACTGTTAAATAAATAAAAAAAAAGTAACTGTTCTAAACATAGGTGTTTAGACTATGTAAACGTAACTTAGGGGTTTTTTGAATGCATAAGTAAAAATGAATCTCAGTTTGCTTCATTGCATAAAAAGAATTAGAATTACTTCATAATAAATAGGAGTGCGCTATTTTTGTGTTAAACATCATCATTGTACAATCTTGGGTAAGGGCCTTCTTTTTTTAAAAAAAATATTTTTTCAGTCTGCAAGTATTTCAAATCATAATAAAACCCTGACATGTAATAAGCATTTTTTCCATCTTAGCCTTTTTTCACCTCAGTCTTACTTCTATTTGTATTTAAAATACAAACATCTACTAAAAATTAGCATAGAGAAATAAACACACTATAGTAGCATTACTAATTGATTGTTAGTGTTGTTACAATTTATACATTTAGTTAAAATTTCACACTAAATATACTATCTATTGCATTTTATTAACTCTGCAATATCTCCTAAAAGTAAGAAGAGAGCCTAGAAAAACACAAGACTTCACACCAAACTGTGAAAGATATTTTTCTAGCTACTGCAGCTTGGCAGTCTCCACAGGCAGTTCTAATAGCTTGGAAATTGCCTCGGGGCCTATCACTGAATTCTGTTGTTGATGAGCTTTTATATTGCTTCATTCTTAAGCAGCCTTTTACTTTGATGAGTCACTTTTCTTTCCTCAACAGAGCTACTACAGATAAAAATGAACAAAAGCTGATTTTCCAATAATTATATCAGATTTTTTTTTTTCTGGTCAAATTACAGCTGTGTGGACTTCTCATAGTGTGTGTGAGAACAGGAACTGAGATTCAACATTTACTTCAGTTGAGAAGATAATGGAGTATGCCTTGGTAAGAACTACCTGTAACTGCAGCAGCAACACTACAGTTTATACAGATATTTTAAATTCTGTTAAAAAATAATAGCATTATTAAGGACACTGTGCATGCATAAAATAATATACTCCCACACACACTTTCTGAAACGTATTCCTGAGACCCCAAAACACTGAGTCACTGAAGTCTCCCAAAGGCTGGCCGAGTCAAGGAGAAATTGTATTTAAAGATTATCAAATGAAATACAGAGAAAACAGTTCTATGTTCTCACAGGCCTAAATATTAGATTTAATGGTCAAGAAACTATTGGCATTTTGAGAAGACGACGTTTTGATAAGATATACACCTTTTTTTGTTGGATATGCTTTTTTTTTGAGAAATACGCCATTTGGTGGCACAAAGATCTACATTTCCAAGGAGATTTATCTGTAAATGATGATTTTTATTCTATAAAGATCCACACTACATACTGTAGGGCTATAAAATGACATTCTAAGACAATTCTAAATAAGTTAGCCTTGGGGAGGGGGGGGGGGAGGTGATGTGTTAGGTGTAGTATATTCCACACACGTTAATAAAAGGTGCTGAGAAACAGGGATTATTAACATATGTGAAACAGTATGTAAATAGATTCTTAATATCTCAGTTCACGCAATTAGATCCAACTTTATTATCACTATGCAACATTTCATTATGCCATGTAAGCATATCCAGAGGGACAGCAGTCTAGAAGCTTCATCTTCAATTACGCACAAACCACAAAGAATGTTGCCTATTCAGCAAGAAATGAAAATATTATCCTAGCACATTGGTATTTGTTTGTCCATTTACAGTTGAATGAACATCACAGGTTAAATCAGGTTTTATAATCTTTAGTTAATAAAAAAAAAGTTTAAGAACTTGTGCATTTTCACATACATTGCTACACTCTTTATGAGTTGTGAAACTGTCTAATTGAACAGATTGCTCACACAGTCTGCTGTACATTAATTGAATTTAGGAAATTGTCCTGTAACGGGAGAATTAGCTGCGTAGGCTAAATTTTTATATTGCTCCTCTAATATATTAAGGCTCCTTTCTTAAAATTAGAAACCTTCTGAGTAGCTTTCAGCAAAATTTCAAAGAATGTCCTTATTTTAAACCATTTTTAACATTACTGGTGCGCTTACTAACATGTTCAACAGAGAGCCCAAAAGGAGCAAGTAAGTAGTATGAACAAACCTCACACACCTTAAAAATTATGTGTTCCTCTCTCACAAACTCCAAATGATGGACGTGTCATAAGGGTAGGATGGCAAAGAGACATAACTGCTAGCATCTTGCAGTCATGCCAATTATAGTCTACTTTATTCGTAAGAAGTAGAGCACAGATATTCAGCCAGAGGTCTGCCAGTGTAGACCCCCTCCAACTATGGGGGGTATCCACTATAAATAACTATTTAAAACATCATGCCATGTTTTATTTCCTGCAGACAAGACTTCAGTGTAGCACTGTTTCAACTAGTAGAACCAACTGCCGGCACTATCGTAATAAACAATGTGAACATCTGCACAATTAGTTTGCAAGACCTAAGAACAAAATTTTTGTCATTCTTCAAAACACCATTCTGTTCATAGGTACAGTAAGATAGTTGCTTTTATGATTAAACACTCTCATTTTTTCCCCAAAGAAATACAAAAAAATCATAATACAATATTTTTAGCTTATGCGAAATTCCCACTGCTATTGTAGAAGCTTAAAGCCCTGAGATACAAATCCTGTTTTGTTTCTAGTAACAGCTCAGCTAACACTGAGATCCAAACTCCATTACATGGTTCTAAGATGAAGACTGTATGCAGCAAACAATCAAAGCAAATAGAAGACCGGAGAAGGGAAGTACTAATTCTCATTACAGATGGGAAACAGGGACAGGTCAAGTGACTTGGTCAAGACAAAGCTGGAAACTAAACCCAAACCTCATGATCACTTGCTTAGGCATCTACAACAAATTAAATTTTTGAGAACTATATGAAGGGCAAAGTATTTCAAAATATTTGAAATATTTCCCTTTCTATAGTATTTTTTTTTTAATTACAGATGAGTGAACCATTTAAAAAATTTTCTGTCTTTGGTGGGTAATGTGTCACCGTGTACTACAAAAAACTGGGTTGAATAGATGTTATTTCAAGTTGAGTTCTTAAATCTTCCCTAGCAGCCTTTTTTTCTCCATTACTATGGGTGCTCATTCTTCTATTCTATATAGCTTTTTCTTTAGAATAGTAATGATTCCCAAAATGTTAATACTGAAGACATTGGGAAAACAGGACTTTTTTCCCCTCCCTGTCAGGTTGTGTAATACTTGAGTACAGAAAAATTTGAAGTAGAAAATTGTTAATGAAAATACTGTATTATAAAAGTTAAAATAAAATGCATGGTTATTTGACCACTCCAACAAATATTTAAACATAATTGGTAGTAATCTGGCTCTACTATCTTGCGTTTTGCCTTTTTTTAAAAGCTGTTTCTTTCTCTTTCAGATACAGTTTAGATCTTTTCAGCAACTGTACAGATTATCAGATCTGGCAAGCACTCGAAAGAACTTTTATGAAAGATACTGTATGTATTTTGGGTTTTCAGTCAGTTTATTTTCTGATAAAAAGTACTAACATGAATTGAAATGGATTATTTTTTGTTTATTGTGGCATATAATTATTTATGAAGGCTATAAAAACAATATTGAACGAGTACTCTTACTAGCGTGAGTGTACTATAACTAAACCGTGCTTTCCTCGTTTCATTTTTTTGTGGTACAATATAGATAGAGACACATGACCCAACTAATTACAAAATCAGATGTGCAGTGGAGCACAACCAGTATAAAGAACATAAGAAAAGGCTTGCCCCCCCTCTAACAAACAAAAAAACCCCAATAAACAACAACACCAAAAAAAAACCCCAACCAACCACACTCTAGATGTTAAAACTGCCAGGAAACCTACAAGCAGCTATTGAAAATGGAGGAAGTCTCTCTGTAGGGGAACAGCAGCTACTTTTCATGGCAAGAGCACTGCTTTGAAATTCAAAAGTAATTGAAGGGAATTTAGTTGAGTAAGAAGTCTGACCACTGTAAATATCTGAGGCTTCAAACCAAATTCCAAATCAATGTTACATATAATTCTACAGTTTAATCACACCGAAAGGTGTTACTGTAGCGTTGTAGTACCAGCCATATCCTCATGTATAGTGTTTTTCTTGAACTGCATGAATTACGTAGGATCAAAATTATACAGCACAAGTTGCCTAAATACAGAAATTGTTTAAACAAACTGGAATTCACTGCTGATTGCTCCAAATCCACTTAATATTTCCAGATGCCAATATTTGCCCTGTTTCCTTTAAGGCATGGATTACCAGCCAAGCCCGTGTCAGCTGCACCAACAGTAATAGTCATGCTCTGAGCAGCTTGCAAGAGGGTTCACAGGAGGACCAAGTTTAGCAAAGGCTCTCTAGGGTTTCTCATTCATTTACAGGACATTTGTTCAACCAAAGTGACACACACAGACCAGCAAGGCCACCAACTATATTCCCTTCACGCAGCTGTGCAGCCTGAAAATTCCATGCAAACAGAACCATTATTACATTTATTCTTCTGATTTTTGCTTGTCCTCCCTCAGGGCTACTCAGGCCTTTTCAAGTTTTGAGCCTCAGCAGACATAGCTGGAACAGCCTGCTTCAGATCAGAGAGCCCCTCTCCACTGAAAATCTGAAATCTTCTCCTGATGTTTAGTACTGCAGTCCAAAAAGGAGCATGGCTTTTCCCGATGGGGTTGGCTGGTGAACAGTATAACCATCTCCAGGAAACAGCAAATGACTCACATGTTCATTAAGGCAGCACCATTTCTAGTCTGGTACAGAGACTGTTGAAGCAAATTTCTGTTGATGGATGCTCAGCAGGAGGTGGCATGCAAGGAATAGAGATTTTTTTTTTATTTTTTTTTTAGTTAAGCTGTATCTTTTTCTCCTTTTGTCTCTGAAGCATAATAAAGCTGTGGAGGCAGTCTCTTTAGAAGTACAATGTACCTTTTAAGTCTCAAAAGCCAGCAGTATTGTTTTAACACACTTCTGTTTAACACTGCAGTTTTATTTTTGGTTTTCTACTAATAGTAATCATCTGAAAGATGTGTTACATGTAACTTAATATTTACTTTATCAATCCATTAGGAGCTATGTAAGGAAAAGTCCAACCTCAAAAAAATAAGCATTCCTCAATTATAAATCAACCACCCAAAAAGGCAAACATCAGTGCTAAAAACCTGCTGCATGTATCAGATCAGCTCTCTGCCTTAATGTCTGCATGTCTAGAATTTGACAAATAGCACAGACGAAATTTACTTAACTTAAACCCCAAATATCCAGAATATTAAGTCTTTTGCTTTCCCATGGACGATCATTCTCCACGCTTCAGCTTTTCTACGCAATTCCTGTGGGCAGAGATTCTCAAAAGCTAAATTTAAGGCAATATCTCCTGACAAAACACTAACACAGCCACTCTGAACATGCAAGCCACTCCCACTGTTCTAGCAAGCAGACACTGTTCTTTAGTTTCCCTCCGCTTACAATCAAAATTGACAGCTACACCTACTCCATATTCTTAGGCTTTTACAGAGATTATCAGACCTCTGCTCACCGAGAGCCAATAGCAATACAAAGCTGTCTAGTCCCTAGCCATTAGAAGACCTGGTCCCATTAATTTATAAAGCAGGTTTGCTGCCTTATCCCTGTTTCTGCCAAGATTACAGATATGTAAAATTTCGCTGCTGTTTAGCGCCACCCTATTTTTGTAATCAGTGTTGTATATTCTACAATGACACAAGGGGCTGGAACAGTATGAAACTTTTTTTTTTTTAATAAACAAATATCCAATTCCTTTATGAGTTAAATAGTCTTTCATTAGCTAACCTCACTTGACCAGACTAATTGGCATAAAAATTACACATCTCTGTGTTTAGGTCTATTTGAATAAATGTGAACAATGTCAGTGTTAATTAAGTGCAGATCAAGAGCTATCATTCCAGTACTCAAAATGTAAATTTCCCCTCAAAAGGAATTATAAATAAGTGGTTACTGCTTTACACTGCAAAGAACTGTAATTGGGCAAACCTTCAGAATCAAAGAGCCTTTAACAAATCACAGTTGGGCTGAAGAAGGAAATAAATATGGATACGCTCACTTTTTTCTTTATTAATAGTCAATATGGTAGACTACACTTCATTAGCAAATTAATTTCAAAGAGGAATCTAATGCAGCCTCCAAATCCTGTCTTGATTCTAGTCTTTTTTCGCGTGTCCAGATTTTCAAAATCACTGACACCTATGTTTGTGGATATACAACTGGAATCAATCAAGAAAGGAAGGAAAAACACTCAGTTCCAACTTCAACATTTAAATGACGTTAAACTTTCATCACTGACTTCAAAGTGACTCTCAGCTGCATCAGGTTTGTCCAAACATGTTTTGAGATTTTGAGCTGAAGATTCTATGAGACTCATTTTGGTATTTGCAATCAAAAATATTTAAGACACTTCAGCAGAAAATATTATGTAAATTTCTGTAGCATTTAACTGAGCCGTAGTAATCGTACAGTCATTACTATGGAATTATTCCATGCATGATCAGAAAGCCTCTCCTGCTCGCCAGTCAGCCGGACCTTGCTGTATTTGCGGAGCTGGGTATTTTTCAGCCACTAGGTGCTGCTCTCGTTAGAGGAAACAGAACACCCGGAAAAAGAAAACAGAACCACCATGAAAAAGAAAACTCGGTGACCATTTCATGACAGGAATGTGTAGTCCCAGTATTCACTATCTACTCTGCTATTTTCTTTGTAAAACAGCTTCTTTTAAAACCTGACTCCAGGGTTAGCATGTAGATTGTTTCTTTTAGTCTGGGCTGTGACAGATCTTTCATGAGATGCTAAGAATGATGACATGAAACCTGATTGTGCCCGAACACTTGCTTGCTTGCGTTACAACATGTAAAAGTATGCTGAAAATCTTTATATTGAACTCCCACATTTTAAAGGAATAAGCAGCTTTGTATGCACTGAGTTTTTAAGCAAAAAAATTACCCGATCAACATTTTCAGAGATTATATAACTTTATTTTAAAAAGTAAGTAGTCTAAAGTAGTTCCTTATCTCTTGCCAGTTTCAATTTTTATGTAAATTCAGTGGAAGCCCTGTAATGCCATTCCAGCTTTTTCATTTTCTCATCACAGAGTCTTCCCTGTTAGAATTCAGTGTACATAAAAAGAATCGTTTCCTTGCTTAATCAGAAGGCTTAAGGAATCTACAGAAAAATGACAGATTTAATAATTGGCGAAGAGTGTAAGTAATGCATCATTTTGTTCTGGGATGGAACCACCGTACGATTAAAAAAGGAGCAGACTGTCTTCCTAATATGATCAAATAAGAATGAATTCTTCCTTTTGAAGAAGAATCTCCACACGTATCCCATCCAAATTGTAGAATAAAAAGCTAGGTAAGTGATTTTTTTCCAGATGCAGTTATCAGCATTCAACTCTCAAAAATCAAGCTCCACATTTGGTACTGAGAACAAAATCACCTGTCCCAATAATCACCTCAAAGTATTTACCTCTCCATAAACAAAAAAAAAAATATAGTTTAATAAAGCAAAACATGTAAAATAAACCTGTAAGTCTGTCCTGAAACCAAAATATACTATTTCTGCTTTGTTTATGAACATGAACATATCATATCTCTGTGTTTCCCTGGATTTGGGACTTTTATCCTGTTTATATGTAAAACTAACTTCTAACATTACAGTTTTAAATTACTGGCGATGACTTAAATCTGAGACCCAAATGGGGATGCATCGGTATATACATACATATATATATATATATCTCTGTCTCTGCACAGATCCATATATTAATATGTGTGTGTATATATATATAGCTAGATGACACGTATCAGAATAGACCTATCAGGTATATGAACTAAGATGTGAATTAGAATTTCACAGCCTCTGCATTTAAAGTAAATGTCTCTTGGGGCTCAGACTGCATCCATGCATAGATTTAGTGTGTGGAAAAACAAAACAGAATACACCATAAAGTGAGACAATTCCTATTAATACCTCTTGACTGAGGTGACACAGTATGGCAGGGCTTGGCATTAAAAAGGGGACTGTTCTTGTCCAAAGAACTACAGCCTAAACCAAACACAGATGGGTAAGAGATGAAAGAAAACACAGAGGTAAAGTAACTGGCCAAAAATCACCTTAAAGATTAGCAATCAAACTCTATTTGCCATGTATTATCTCAGTGTTTTTTTCACTGGCTATTGCCTCACCTCACATATTCATGGGAGTTAATAGTCCAGATATTTTGTGTATTATCTAAATATAACCCCACTGCAATATTCTAGGATAACAGAGCTTCAAATACAGTAACTTTGTCCACTGTTACTCAGTCTAAAACTATATTACAGTTTGCTGGCTCCAGAAGAGCTTGTGCATGTCACCAGTTTATTTTAAGACTGCATTTTGGGCTCAGGAGAAGAAAATGTCAGATTGTAACCAGCCAAGCATCAGGAATAAGTAGAAGTAACAGCAACAGGAGGAGTATTAAATGAGGACACAGTGTAATTCTTTTGGTATAGAAACTGCATTCAGTACCATCCTTGCTACTTCACACAAATAAGGGGAGCACAGGGCAGAAAACAATCAAACCTATTTCATTTACTCACTTGAAATGCACAATATGTTCCAAAATGGAGATTAACATTTCATTTTATAAAGGTGGGCAAACAAATAGTAATGCTCTGCCTGCTAGCTATACGCTACCGAAATTGTATAGTTACAGCAACTGTACGTCTATATAATACACTGTAACATGATAACTGAATGCTTTGGGGTTAGAATCCATGACACCTGGCTAGAGCCTCTAAACAACAGCAAAAACAAGCAACCCCACCCCCAAATCATAACAGCGCCATCAAAAAATCCATACGATGCCAGTTAGATGTTTTCCTACAATACATGTTTGTGCTAGCAGAAGCCCCTAATTCTCATACATTTATGTATTAGTAAAAGTGAGCTTTCTTTGATCTGTTTTACTACATCAGTAAAAACTGCAATTTTGCTAGTATGCTGAACCCACATAAAAGGTTCTATGGGATGTAATACAGCAGTAACCCAGTAGCATGGACACAGTTTTAGACTAAAAAGTCATAATCAAATACTAGAAAACTGTAAATTTTTTTTCAGCATATAAATTACCTGGAGTGTTTGTTTCTGGAAGCCAGATATAGAGTACTTTTTGAACAGAACTTCAACCAACTTAATTCTGCGTGTTTCCCTCTTAAGAAGAAACAAATCTTTACCAGGCAAGAGCAACTTAGAGCACTGCAGGATATCCAAGGCAGCTGCTTCAAGCCCTCACCTGAATCCAAACTACCATCACTCTTGAGTAAACTAGAAGCAGCAGCGTATATATCTATGTTGTGTCTGCACAACCTTCCAGATGGAAAATTATCTGATGGTCAGCTAAATAAATCACTGCTAACATAACTTTGCGCACCAGAGATGCATGAGAACGTCACACTGAAGGCTGAAGTTAGAGGACCAATATTTGTCTTTCAATCATCCCTGAATCACTCCATGTCCCCCGCTGGCTTCTACTGCAAGAGGAAGAGCTGTGGCACATTCCCATGTTACACTCATTTAATGCAGCACACAGGAAACAGTTTTCAGGTACACTGTTACCAGGCTTTTGCATCATTTCAAACTTCTAAAATGAATTTACATTTGGTAATGCCTGAACAGCTATCTGATATGCAACAGAGGTATAATGTGTCTCTCTAATTTACTTTTGATTGATGTTGCTGAGCCTATGGGAATAGGAACCATATGGCTGGGGATGCAGACAGCTTTATTACATTATTTATTCCTGTTCATTATGTTGAAGTGGCAGCCCCACCCCATTTGGGGAGGAAAACTGGAAAGAGCTGTTTCGGACTCCTTGAAGAGCTTCCTTTCCTAGCCTCCACATTCTATTCTGCAAAGGACTCCTCAGAGGGATCTGTCCTGTTCTGATACCCATGAGGTTACCCATGAGTTATTTCATCCAACTCTAGATGGTTCCAATTTTCAAACTAAAAGTTACATACTAATATAAAGCCTTCCTAATTAATAATCTAACAAATTAATATTTGTACACATAAGATCAATAAATCCTACAATTTCAGAAAATTTTTACTCTGCTCCTTTGATCAGATAATCAAAATCGTGCAAATTATCAGAACTAGGAAACATTTAGGGCTTCAGGCATTCGTTTTACATCCATTAAATGTAGTATCAGTCCTGCAGTCATATTTGTGTCTGTAACACTCCATGAATCATAAAAAAAGATGGTTTTCTTGTGCTCCACTGGCAAAAGAAAAGGTCAGGCAAAGAGGGAGAAAGGTGTTTTACACTTCTTTCTTGCAAAGACGACAAGCACACAAACAGAACACGAACTCACGTTTGTTACCCCAAGGTAAGAGAATATATATAAAATGCAGATTGTCAGCAGTTGAACTTTGTTTAAGCAGCTAGTACCTCTACAAATACATTTGCAGCAGTGAGGTGGTCATGGGGGTGTGTGTGGATACGAGAATCTCTATGCTCTGCACATTATTACTCGATGAACTTATGATGATCACTGTTCTTTTCAGTGAAGCACAGTGTATTCCAAATGAATTAATGATGTGATGGGATAACTCAAAATGTTCTGTCAACCCCAATGCTGTTCATTTCAGATAGGAAGGGCCAATTCTTCTGCACTCCAGAATATTGTTTTTAGTTCCAAGTTAAATTACATACTCAGAGACAGCTCTCTTGTTGTAATTATTTCTTCCTTTTAAATTATTTTGACCTCCATAAAGTCTCAGGAAGCTGCCTAGCTGGAGGTGAGGTGATTGTTTGGAAAAGGTAAAAAATGTGTAAAAAGGCAAGCAATTTAAAGGAGCTGTTTCCCCTAATCTCCCATTTTCTGTTGAAAAGATCCAATAAGTAACAGCCTGAGGTTAGTTCCAAGTGATGTGTCCCACATCACTGTTGCCAGTGGAATTGCTGGGTTACTATTTTTAATCACATGACGAAAATTCAAATCCCCCCAGACTTTCCTCACCAGTCAGCCCTAACAAAAGAAAAACCATTTACCTAACACATAGCTCATTATATTTTTTTTTAATATATATATAATATATATATTACTTGTAACTAAACAATCCATTTTTAAAATTCTACATAATGATGAAAACATCATAGTAAAATACTACTAGAGAATTGTATTTAAAAATCAGGTGCTTTGATATTAGGAATAGTCAAACTAGATCTTGAGCTTTAAAATTTGCTCTTGAATCTCTAGTCCTTATCCTGTATGCCAAGCCATATTACATTAGAAGTCTGCTTAAGCGATGATTTGGAAGGTAAAGCTCTGCCTAGTGGTAGGATGTATAGCAGAATCTGGTTTGTGATAACTCAAAGTATATCGTGCTTAATTTTTAAAGCAGCCATCACAAAGTAATGAGACATCACAATCCATTGTATATCCTTCTAAGCTAGGTAAAGAGTGAGAATTTTACAAACAAGTAGAGAGAGCTGCTATGTGATACACCCAAAGTATCAGACAGAAGCATGCTCCAAAATAAATAAATAAGATCAAATGCTAAGAACTTCCTTGCATCAAGTCATGATTCTACAGCATAAGTTTTCAGACGAGCCATTCAAGAAGGTGAAGATATTGTGATACAGATGTGTATAAAAGCTTACCTTCCTTCCCTTTTACAATACAGTTGGGAAATGATAGGCACAGACAAAGTGGAGGTAATGATAGACTAGGAGAAAAATACAGAAAGAAAGAGAAAGTGAGAGAATCAGTAAATTGGACTAGAATAAACCAACAGAGTTCCAATCACAAGAAGTGTAATTTTGAACTGTATCCAAAAAAAAATAGGGTAACAGTGTCAACACTGGAGATAGGCTATCGTACAGCTGTTGAGTTGGAAGAAGCCACAAATGCATTACAACTGTCTGGAATGGTAGAAGAATGAAAGATGACAGAAGGAACAAAAGGTTCCAAAGATGCAGCTTGGTTAGAAACAGCACAATTTATTGCAGCTCCCTATGATTTGAGAGAGAAATGCAGCAATATGACCTTGTTACAAAAGACTTTCCTCCATGAAGTAGAATGCGAGACCAGTGACTGCGACCCTGTACAACCCCTCTTTTCAAGAATTACTGCATTCACTCTAATAATTTATTAAATACATAAAGACAGGCAGATGACTGCAGATGCAGAAATTAAGACACTGGTCAAATTGACTCGTTCAAAGCTTCCTCCTCCCTCTTTACTGTTGGATTGTTAAAGATCACCTTGATTAAACATTTGTCAGAGATCGTATGGGCATACACAAACTGCGTCATAATAAATGACTATTTAAGATCTCCTCCAACTTTACACTTCTAGGATGGTAAACTATGACAAGTAAGAGTCATCTCCTTCCTCAAGATTTTTTTTTAAGCATGACAACTGCAGCAAAATTCACAGTCTATGTTGCTAAGTACAACAGTTGCTTGTATACATGTTCAAGTTCCCATGCTTTTTCAGAGGCTGAGATGGGTAGAGCAGGAACAGAATTCCCATTTGTAAATCTGCCTAGGAAATTTTTAGGTGAAAATGTGCAAATAGTCCATAGAAATCTGACTAGATCAGTTAAGAGTTTAGTGTGTGGAAAGAATGAACAAAAAGCCACCTTTTAAAACAGAAATTATTAACTTTCAAAATGTTGTAAGCTTCAGCTAGAACACATACCATCAAATTCATTTTTCCACTCTGGAAAATTCTGTCAAGGGCACAGAACTTTGCCTATAAAGTACACTGCTTTAAAACAACTGAATCCTCCACACTGATTATTTTTTCCTCAAACACGTTAATCTTTTGACCACCAGATACAGACATATGCTGAAAGACTGTATCAACATTGCTGAATGTTTTTGTCTGGTTCTCTTTGAGGCACAGTGAATGGTCCCTTCACAGACCTAAAGGGAAAAATATTTTTATTTCTATTTTTCCTGATATTACTTTATAGTTTAAAAATATAGTATCACTGAAAAAAATATTCAAAACAATTTATTGAGCAATAATCTTACTGTATTGTGTGGGCTTCCTGCTGGACTTACAACAGGCAAAGCAACACAATAAAAGGAAAAAGCATGTTTTTCCAGGATTATTTATGCAGAGTGTCCCAGCCTAGCACAAGGAGATCCACGTTAAGTACAAACATACAACTAATGATCCCCCTACCAGCTGCCTGCAAGTGTAGCTGGACTACTCTGCAGCTATAGAAATTTCTGACATCTGCAACAGCCAGCTGAAGTCACTATCCACCACTGAAAATCTGCATCCTTCAGCAGCTGGACTGGTGCGTAGTACCAGAATCCAGAATCTGTAGAACAAAAAAAATAGCTTAGCTCTCTCATCAATACAGGTCCCCAAATTAGACTTTATCATAAAAGCAATTATCTAGCAGAAATTGTCTCCTAGAATATATCATAAACACTTATTAGCTTTAATTTACACCAAGCTGTCATTTACATACTTCATACACTACTTTAACAGCTTTCTTTAGTCTTTTGCGAACACAAACCCAAGAGGTAAAAATACAATTATACTCCCAGAACAGAGCCATTCATTGGCAACATTCACTAAATGCATTGAAGATGAGAAAAACATAACAGGTCCAGATTTTGCCTTCAAGTGCATGCACATAATTCCCATAAAGCCATGTCGTGGTTTAGGCCAAATCGGCCACTGGGGACATAGGGGACCCCAGATGGGACTGACAGATGCTCCCCTCTACCCCTCTTCAAAGAGAGAGGCAGAGGAGGAAAAAGAGACTTATGAGTTTAGAAGGATCTAAACTACTTTAATGAAATATTAATAATAAAATAAAAGGAAATAATGAGAAAGATACAAAACCATATCAAGCTCCCAGGATGACAATCATGACACTGGATGGCACTGGGGCAGTCCCAGGCTGGACTCGGTGACGGACGGGAACTGGATTCCGGATCTGGATTCAGGATCGGGTCCAAAGGCAGACGAACAGAGTCCTCCTCAGACGTCAGCCATTGAAGGAAGAAGGGAAAAAACAGGGCAAAAAGAAGGGCTGACCCTTTGCTCCGTCAGCTTTTATACTGAGCATGAGGCAGATGGGATGGAATACGCTGTTGGTCAGTTTTGGGTCACCTGCCCTGTCCGCTCCTCCCCACAGGTGGGACCCCATTATGCTTTTCCGCTTCCGACCCTCCAACGTGGCAAATAACACAGTTGGTTGGCCTTGGGTGTTAGAACAATAAGTATAAGCAAGAGCATCCCTGCATACCATGCCTGGACATCGGCTATAAACATTGGTCTGATCACTCTGAGAGAGTGAACATTGTCTGCACAATATGCTGTTAATTTCAGTAGTTAGAAGAGGCCCAGCTAAGAAGCGAAGTTACTGAACAAAATTGGTCCTGTTTTACCTCAAACCAGGACAAGCCATTAAACATTAGATGCGAGGAGGCAGAAATAAACTATGTCTAAAAGAAAGAGATCAGGCAATAATTAACCATTTTAATTCTTGAGAATTTAACAGTCTTTTATAAATTTCTGTAAAATATCTAGGCACCTTTAAAACAAACACAACATTATTGTCTTCGTTCATAAACAGCACACCCTGAAGAAAATCCATTGTCTACTGGGATTCACGGTTCTTTGTGAATAGCTCAGTTGCTACACTAAAAAGTGCCAGCAAGAGAAATAGTAATTAAGAATTCATACTCCATTTTATATCACTGAAGCATCATCTTGAATAATTGGCAGAATCACAGAGCTATCGATCAGGGAACACCAATCACTCCACCGTTGGTGCAGTGTCCTTTCTCATCCAGAGTCATGACATAGGATAGAGCAAACTAAAAAAACCCCACACTAACAACACTATTTCAACCAACCTTTGTACATGTACACAGACATTCAAGAGAGCGAAGGAAAAAAATCCGAGACTGAGATCTTTGCATTTAGATGCACTGTTGTATAAAGAAAGGCATGCTATGGCTCTGAAAATAGAGAACCTGTACTTCTTTCATCTCCATCACCTTATCCTGCTAGTTCCTGTACCAGAAATTTTATCTTCCTACTCTAGCCCCATCTCGTTCTCCAGCAAGGTAGCTAGTCATAGTAATAAAACCCTTATGTAGCAACACAAACATACAAGACACAGGAAACTAAACGGTCCATGCTCTGAAAACTGTAGTCTATTCAAGCCATAGAAGAAGGCTGGACAATTTAAAAAATGCAAAGAGCTGGTCAGATAAAGGACAAGGACAGCAATTTGGTGCAGAATGGATTCTAGGCATATACACAGCTTACAAGGAAAACATGACCCTTTCCCATTAGTCTTCACTTTTAAATATAATTCTGTTTGGGGGAGAATGAGGGACAACACACAAAATACTACTTGTGTGAACGTGAAAGCTGTAAAGGACAAAATTGAATCCAAGTTTGTATGCAAAGCAAACGCCTGACTGGTTTTTGTGTTCATCTGCAGTAAATTTTTGCTATGTCTGCATATGTGTATTTCACCACGTTGCCTGATATATAATTATTTCTTCAGTTCTGTGTTCAAAAACAAAGAATGAAAGGTGTACTCTGAAAGTAAGATGTATTTCCCACACGAAGAAAAAGGAGAAGGGAAAGAATGAATCACAATCAGGAAATAGGATCCTACAGTGAAAGCCACAGGTCCAGAAATAGTTTTTTTCCTGCGTTCTTGAAAAGGAGAGGCATGAAAGCAATGAAACCATTAACAACTACCTCTACATACCCATGGCAAAGACAGTGCAAACTAAAATTTGACAGGGAGGCCAACATCATTTGATTTAAAATGCAGTTCCAGGAAATGGACTTTCCTAAAAAATACTTTTTTAGAAATATTGAAGAATATAATAGGAACAGTAGGTGGAGTCACAATATTGTGTTTAATCATATTTCTGAAAAGCTTAAGATGAATTATAAAAAGTTAGCTTAAATGTCAAAGCCCTTTCAAACAAAAAAGAAGGAAAAAAATATTCAGGTAAATTCTCAAAGTAGCTCACTAACAATGGATGAGAGTGTTAACAAGTGAAGAATTTGTTCATTATCTGGATTCTTTAATTTTTCATTAGAATTATTAAAAAGTCATTGATAAAGAGGTTAACTTCTTTAGTATCATTCCCAACTCCTCTATTTTAAAATTGCCTCTGTTGCTGGAGACTGAGTGGCAATTAAACTGAATTTTCAACAGTCTGCTGTATGTGAGTAGGACTGGAGCTCACCGTTGAGCTCCTAATAAGCAATGGCAATATCCCATAATTTACATTTAACACTCATCAACATTGGAGGGACAAACTTATCTTGGCACGACTTCTACACCCTCAATTCATACCGACTTTTGCTGCAAGAAAGGTATGTGCAAGTAATTCAGGAGTCCTTCACCGAACACATCCAAAAGTTAAACTTTAAACAAAAAAAAAAGGGGTTGGGAACATAATCATGTTAGATGGGATGGGATCTTCCCTAAAAGGATGCAATGCCTATTCTCCATATATGCCACTTGGCAATTTCCACTTTAAAAAAAGAAAAAGAAACAAACTGCAAATAAATTACGAAAAGTAAATAAAACCCAGGGAAACAGAATCACTCTCTTGACAAACTTAGCCCAACAATATCAAAGCAGAAATGGATCTAGACTCCTAGAACATTTCCCAACCCAATTCTGTAACTGCATTTCTGGTAAAAGTAGCTGCAAAAACATGGTAAAAGTTGCTGTGTTTCTTTGAAAAAAGGGGAGAGGCGAGAATATCTTAAATATTTGTAACTTACCACTGTGATACAAAAACCAAAACAGTTTTATGCTAGCAAATCTAAGGGCACAGAGATTTAGTTTGGAAAATAGTTACTGGTTTGAACTGTACATGCTGTGAACAGCATACACATGCTATTCACTCATGAATGCAGTGTAAATTTACGACATGCACCAACATCCTAACCCAACACTAGTCATAATCCATCTGAATATGCTTTTGATTTATGTGCAGTTACTAAGGAATGTTTTGAAACTTTTCTAAATGCTCTGAATTATTATGATTATAAATAAATAGTTTGCTTCTTGGAATACTGCAACATATTTTTTCTGGGAAGGTGCTTATTTTCACCTTATCAGCTGGCATGTCAAAAACAGCAGTGGAATTCTACAGAATATTAGTAAATCACATTAATTTTCATTTATTCTTACAACAATAAATCAAATCTATCCAAAGGATGTACAATTTTACAGCATTATTGTCAAACTTGTAGCTAAATTATTTTCTTAACTGATGCAGTAATTTAATAGCAAATTTTACTAGGATAGTAGTATCAGTTCAGATTTCAGCTACCACATTATTAGCTGAAAGAAAGAACTAAGGCTTTCTTTTCAAGGAAAATCTGAAATACTTAGTGTAGCTATTCTTCTGTTAAATGAAATCAGTTGCCCTTCTTAAATTAAGAAAAATATATTCATTCAATTGAAATAGTCACTGAAGCAAACACTTCTGGAAAATACACCACACAAGCTTTACTGATTGTATCAATAAAAAGAGTCATTCCCAACTTCCAGTCATGCAAAACTGACATTTCTAAGTTTCTTGTAGGAATTAAGGTAGCAAGGTCAGATTTGGAAAACACATGTTACTTACAGAAATAATGTTCTGCTTTAAAGAACAAGTGATCTAAAATTCAGAAGTACCATTACAAAGCACTTTTTCCTAAAGCTTTCAATTTAACAGCAGCAAAGAAATTGCATGAGGTTTCTTATCCTTTTATTGAAATGTTTGACATCAAACATCAACCCAATTATCATATAAAGATCTCGACTCAAAATTTGTTTGTTTACTTGTATTTTTATCTATACTGCTTTTTATGTCTATCTTTCTTTCCCTTCTTTGCATCTCCTGATGTTTTTCAGCATCTACCATTTATTCTCTCTTCAGTCTCCACCCACTCCTCATCTCTTTCTTTAGTACTTATTTCCTTCATCTTGTTTCAGTTTATCTACCCCTTCTCACAATATCCCCAACTCTTATGTGGTAGACCACTGTGTTAACACTACTGCCACCCACAAGATTAACTGTATTTTGGCCCAAACATATCATATACACATCTCTTGTAGCAGATAAAGAAAAAAAATACCGTGCATATATCTTTATACAGGCAGGAAAAAAAAAATGCATATAGAATCTATGATATCATGAACACAGAATCATGAATATATGATTCTATATGAATCTATATATGATATATTCTATATGATCCTTTTATAGTAGGAAGGAGAACATTTTCTACGTTCTAAGCAATGTAAGTCAAGGATAATTTAATCACTTTTAGACCTTAACAACTCCAATTTCTAAAAGTGCAAAGTATATCCTGCATCTTTTGAAGAAGAGTATTTCACTGTAAAGTTTTTGTGTCTGACTATTTGACATGTTTAAAACAAGAATTCCGTGAATTAAACGTATCTTTTAAAGATCTTTACTATCTCTTGAGATTTCTCCCTTTAAATGCTACACTCTTACTCACCTTTATGGAAGTGAAAGGGGATGCATCAGAAAAAATTACAAATTCAGAACCTCTTCCAATAAACACTGTTTCACATGTATATTTCTTTAATTTTTAGATATTCTTAACAATGGCTTTTATTAGAAGCTTTGATATTTTTCTCTCCTTCACAATGGGACTGAACATGTGCTTGCCCACAGCAGAGGAGTGGGAACTAGATGATCTTTAAAGGTCCCTTCCAACCCAAACCATCCTAAAATTCCATTCTATTATTAAGTAAGCCAAGAGTACTTGATTTAATAAGACTTTGCACGGCTGGACATATCTAACATTTTGCAATACTAATAGCACAATACTAATAGCACAATACTAATATTTAGCGTAATACTAGAGATCCTAAGTAAGATACCAAGGTAAGTAAGACACTAAAGAAGGTAAGTGAGATACTAAGATACTAAGTGAAATTTTAACACCTAGTGAAATCCTTTTGTAGCTTTTAAACTGTTTTCAAGCTGGACAGAGCACTACTGAATAACCAATGAACACACAAAATGCTGAAGTCCCGAAAGCTGTGATTTTCCCACAAGAGTAGCTAAGATCAGACAAAAACTCTGAAGCATGCATAAATTACTTTGCAATAAAGCATACTAGTCTGAGAGGAAACTGTACATTTCATGAGTAACAAAAAGATGGAAAACTAGCAAATGCTTTATCAGCTACTGGCAATATTTTTTACGTAGCCAATAATGGAAATTTATGCAACACCAACTGCATTTGATTTTACCTTATGGAGTACACAATTATATCCCTCAGTTTAGATTGCAAATAAATTTTGGGGCCAAGATTTTTCACAGACTTGTGTCATTTTAAGAATCGAGCAGAAAAAACACCTATTTGAATGAAACACTGGAATTACACGACAACATTCTGCCAGTTTTTCAGTCACTATCATTTTAAATGCAATGAACAAGTTACAATTAAAAAAACCCAAAAAACAAAAAACCCAATGCATATGCTTCCATTCATGCTCAGAGAACAAGAGCTCCATGAAAGTCAAGTCAATCATACACAAATCACAACAAAATTGAAAGCAAATAAGAAAATTTTGTATGACACTTAAAAACATGTTTGTAATAGTGAACTTTTTTCAGATACAAGGCACATAAATAGTAGAAAGATGAAAGTCAACTGTCAATAGGTCCTAACATGTATGTGCCGAGAACAAAACTCGCAACTGTTTATAATTCACAAGAAAACTAATGAGTTAGAAGACAGTAGAAGGACCCCATTCTATTGATATTTAAGCCTACATCACAGTGAGATTAGATCAGAATAAGAGGATAGATTGCAGAACTTTCACCCAGGTGCTGCATCAGCTAGCATTAAGTCTAGCCTTAATTCTGCTCTGACCTAGGATAACGACAAAACTCCCCTAGATTCTTAATAATACGCAGACCTGTTAATATTGAATGTTTTGTATATTAGGGATTGTCTTCACGGGAAAAGAGCTTTTGCAGAAGCAGACTAAATTAGATAAAAGAATTCAGTTCAAAATAAGGTTACGTACAAAGTGTTTGCTCTTTCACTTAGCACCCCCACCAATACACATTTATTTCTTAGCAGTTTGCTTTAGGCTGGAATAGGATATGCTTGATTCATTATCATGGGACTGAAAAATCAGGTTTATATTGAATAACTCTTAGAAGAGTAAGAGCAAAGGTAGTCTAACAGATTAACTAAACAGGAATACACATACTTTATTCTGGCATAAGAAATCATATCTACAGTTTATCAGGCAAAATCCATTAGGAATACCCCACAGTTCGGAAAAACCTCAAGCTGGTGTCAGCTTTTGGTCACAGAGGAGTAGAGCAGCTATTTATAGAAGGGAAAAGAGCTATTTTCCTATTCCATTCTTTTCATTTTGCCAATAACATAGCTGCATTTTCACCTTCAGACAGGTAAATCAAAAACAACTAGCAGGTCAATAATTAACTCTTTTTTTAATTTAACAAAAAAAGCCTGCTGATGTTCTGCTCAGCCATCTCAAATCCTCCTTTGTCATTGTACCAATGTACTCGATCCATTCAAATGTCACATTTTCATCTCAAAACACACAGAGAGCACTTTAAATTAGGTCTTCAAGTAAGCCAACCAATCAAAGTGTCTGTACTTGCCTCTTCTCCCCTTTCCCTCCTAGAACCAAAGGAGTTGTTTTAAGAGAAAAAAAAAAAAGCACACCTGAGCTTGTCAAACCAGTCTTTCTTTCCAATTTAATTCTTTTCATTTATTTACTTCTCGCTATTGTGAAGTCTAAGTTTCCTGAATCCAAGAATTACCCATGGCTGGAGGTTTGGCAGGGAGGACTCAAGAGAAAAGCACTTGCAGGTGTTAATGAGTAAAGGCTACAGTTGGGGATCAGAGCCTACACAGACATAAAGTTCACACCTCTTGCTAGAGAAAACAGCTCTTCCAGTGAGTGCTCCACTGCTCTCCTTATAGCAGCTCTCATTATTTACATACCCGCTCAGATTTGCTATGTGCCTCTCCCCTGCTTCTCCTGCCAGTTTCAGCCTTTGTCTTCAGAAAATCTCTACTCTCTTCCATCCAGGCTAGCTTTGCCAGAATATCTCTGGAGACAGCTTACTTCACTATTATTCAACATTTCTCAGTTTGCAGACCCCTAAATATTTTCTGACAAAAACAGGGTCCTATCAAGTGAACTAAAGCCTAAGAGGAATACCCTTTGTTTTCTTGTTTAGCAGTCAGTCTGTTTTGAAACTGGGCACTAGTACCGCTTTCTTCTGCTCTCTCCAAACACGTGCTGAAAGCTACTGGGCTAGTTCTTAAACAACAGTAGCAGTAAAAGACTTATCTCTGGCTGTTCAGCAGATCACTGGGTTACTCTGTTAACCTTTTTCTCTGTTGGTTTCTTCCCTACAAAATGCAGAAAAAGCACTGTGCTAGCACCTCTCATAGATATTACAAAAATTAATTAAAGTTTAAAATGCTCTGTGCCTCTTGGATTAAAGGTGTTAATGAGCTGAGAAGTGTGATTATCATCTCAGGCCTGACCTGTTGCATTTTCACTGTGCGGCTTGGCATCTGCTTCACACCCCATTACACAAAGCTTTATCGAGGAAGCTTTCTATCTAGCTGTAGCATCAGTAAGAGAGCAGCAGCATATTTAGAGAGAGCAACACTGCACGCCAAGTGTCTGATTCTTTAAATGCATGTCTAATTTTCATAGGCCAAAGACTCCCCATAAACTATTTCATACAGCTGCCTAAGTAATGCATACAAGAGGGCAGACAGGAAGGCAAGTCAATTGTGCAACAATTTTCAAAATCAGCTGTTATATGCAGAACATATAAAAGACTCCCTATCTTAGATTGTATAGCTATCACACTACAGCTTTAATTACTCTCAGTATAACCATATGAATTTACCCATCTGAAAATCTGAATCTGCCTGGAAAAATTTCTCTAAACATCAAGTGATCAATGAAAATGGGCTGCTACTGTTGACTTAATTTTTCTAAGGGAGTGTTTATATCCCTGCTTGTGACATTCTTGCCAAGGCCAACTTCCAGGACACATTCTCTGGTATACAGCCCCTTCTTGTCTGCATTCAACTTCAATCCACTCATAGCCTGATTATTTTAGATGATTATAAACACTTCAAACAATTTATCCCAAAGCTCTAATGCTGGTCACTTAATGCGCCTGTAATATTGAATTTCTTTATGGTGATATTAGTCTCTCAATAATAATTCCTTGTTATGAAGTAATTTAGCCTATGCTAGCCCACAAAAAGCTTGGGTTCTCTACATTTGCCTTCCCGTATCACTCATTCCTCCTTTTTTGTAATTCTGTAAAACTACGCTATTCTACAAAACTGTCCTCACAATGAGGATATGGGAGAAACACTCTCTATTCCCAGGTCTGACCTGACTTTTTGGGAGACTTGCAGTCATCTCATTTATTTTATATATGCTTTGACTTATTCACATAAAAAACTAAATGAAGCTTAAATATTTGTGCATGCGAGAATTCGTTACTGCTCTTGTAATTTCTATCTGTAATGCTCTAAAAAGGGTATCTATTAGACTTCTTTAAAATGAAACTTTGTTTACTGCAACATGCTTTCATCTGTCATAACAAAATGTAAGGGCAGTTACTGATTCAACTTCAGTTTTGCATCTTTTTTTCTATACATATATAAGTGACCACCAACTGAGTTAGTATCATAAAACAAGATATACATAACACAAATATAACTGGCACATAACTACAATGGTTGCATCACCTTCTGTGAAGTGCTCTGAAAACCTCTCTATAATGCTATTCCAAACTGATCCTATGCATGTCAGCCAGCTGCATCAGTTACAGCCAAAAAGTAGTCCTTTAATCAGTTAGTGCGGTTCTGTACTCAGGGAGAGAAATGAGCTCATACTCTATGACAGATTATCAGTAGGCTTTCAAATAAAGTAAAAAGATTAATTTTAAAAAAAAAAAGTAAAAACAGAATAAGGAGTTGCCAAACCTGCAAAGGAATAAGGAGATTATCTCAAGCAGCCAAAACCCAGACTTCAGGAGGCAAAAATACCAGGATTCCGGGACCAAACATTAAATTAAATAGAATCCAGAGCTCCTCTTAATTAAATTTCATTATTCATTTAAATGGGATACCATGTCAATCAAGCAAACTAGATTTACATAAAAACAGTGATATTCTTCCAATCTTCATATATTCCTTAATCTACTATCCACAGCACAGCCATACACTCCCATTACAAAGGTAAACAGTGACTTCCATGTACAACAAGAACTTCCATCTTACAATGGAACAAAGTTGGTGATGGGTCAAGAGCACAAGTCTTACAAGGAACGGCTGAGGGAACTGGGGTTGTTTAGCCTGGAGAAAAGGAGGCTGAGGGGAGACCTTATCGCTTTCTACAACTACCTGAAAGGAGACTGCAGCTAGGTGGGAGTCGGTCTCTTCTCCCAAGTAACAAGCAATAGGAGAAGAGGAAATGGCCTCAAGTTGTGCCAGGGGAGGTTTAGACTGGATATTAGGAAAAATTTCTTCACTGAAAAGGTTACAAAACATTGGAACAGGCTGCCCAGCGAAGCAGTTGAATCACCATCCCTGGAGGTATTTAAAAGACTGGTAGACGTGGTGCTTAGGGACGTGGTTTAGTGGCAGACTTGGCAGTTTTAGGTTAATGGTTGGACTCGATCTTAAAGGTCCCTTCCAACCTAGATGATTCTACGATTCTTTGAATTCCAGAAGTGCCTTCTAAATGTGGTTAACATTTATTACAGTCAATACCTAATTCTTCAAGATTATCAATGCCACTCATTCTAACTAAAAATCAGGAACTTGGGATTTACTTAAACAGTGGCTGTTTATTGCAGCACTCAGAACACACACTTGTATTTTTTGGGTTTGGTTTTGTTTATTTTAAACATAGCACACACAAACCTTCTCCCTAACTATTCTTCCATGTAAAGCCTGCACTTCCCACAGGCACAGTATGCCTTAGCATTTCATTAGATGGACAACATTGAGCTTATTTAAAAATAGGCAAGCAGAGTCACAGCTCATTTGCTCTGATGCAATTGTGAGAAGGTAGTTAGTCTGTGTGCCCAACCACAGGGAACATTTGGCATAAAAAGACACAGCAGGAACAATGGTTTTTATATAACAAAGCACAATGGTTTGGCAGGAGGGGGCTTTCATGCTGTAGGCACTGGCAACCCTTTTGCTTCTTGCATTGGAGCTTTCACTAAAATTCAGGAGTTGATGTGGCACTTAGCCAATTTCAGGAGTTTTCATGAAGTCAGAGTCACCTGATACATGTTTGGTTTTGACTAGCAGAAACATCCTGCATGAGATGGTACTAACTCAAATGAACCCCAGCAGTGCCAAGAATTATCCTGAATTATTTCAAGTGCCTCAGCAAATCCCTTGGGAAGCAATACCCCCAGATCCACAAAACAGTAGCTGAGTAACATGGCAACATTTAAAGTTGAAATATCAGTGTTTTGAGTCACATCTGTAACGGTATGTATACTATTTTTCTACCTGTGTTTCACACCATTCTTCCTTGCTTTCATTATAATGCTGTGTTGTACAGAACTGACACCATCATGTAAAAGAATCATGTATTTGAAGGGTCGCTGCACTCTAAAGGTATCACATATACAACAACAGAAGATACTCAAATGGAAACCCCCAATATGACATGTTTCAACAAAGCAGCTTTGATGGGAAACTTTACTTCACGGAGACTGCAGCAGGTTCCCTTGAAGTAACTGAGCTTCTGTTAACTTTTAATATAACCATGACAGACTTCTGACAGAGCTTCACCAACTTTGTGCAGGAATTGGACTATTTGCGAAGATGCATGCCCCACCCTCTGTGGGAAGACATAGACAAAAGACCTGCCCCCAGACACAGAGCCTCTAAAATCTGGTGCAATCAATTAGCAAGTTTGCCCAGGAAAATATGACTATTTACATGTTATTGACATTCTCTTAATGAAACTAGGATATCACATTCACTAACCACCTCCAAGATCACTAGAGCTGCTAAGCTGGAAATAATAATATGTAATAATAATGTAATAAATCAAACAGTATGCTTTTCAGGTTTTCAAGCCTTCCCTTCTGAACCATGAGCAGAATCACTGCCTAAAACACCACAGTAAACATCTCTCTAGTGCAATATATAGGATTTTTTGGTTAGCTTATATGGTAATTAAGATTAGCATGCGAGAATCCCTTTCTTTAAAATCATATCCAATTAGACCTCTGTTTTTTCTGAATATTAGATACTTTCTGTGTATCATGTGACATGAACCCTGGTCTACAATTTCTGGTGTTCTAGAAACATGAACAAGCATTTTGTTACCTAGAAACACACTAACTTATCTGTAAAAAAAAAAAAAAAGTACTTCATTTTTTGCTGCATTCCTTATCTGAATGCTTGTTTATTTCTTTTTTATGCTTCGTGTTCATTGGGGCAGTCACATCCCTGAATGGAATATGAAAATACACACACACATGTATAATATAGGATATATCTCCAGAGAAGCCAATAATATCTGCTTTCACTTTACCATTTTGCATTTAAGACATTTTAATCAATAATATGTTGATGTAAGTCTCATGAAATGGTTAAATTCAGAACTGAATTAAAGCTTTTGAATTCATATCAAGCTTTTCATAAAGCTTGACCTTGCAGCAGATACTGAAAATTACTTCCTATGGTATAGGAGACATGGCATCCAAACAACATTTTATTGATATGCTAAGTAAAATTACTAACTTGACTTGAAACAGCAAAAAGCAAAATCCTTAAGGTTCTATTATGTAGTCCAGATCTGTCTTTAAACTCATTGCAACTACCTGTGATCTGAGCTGAAGCTCCAAAGGCAAACATTCAAAGCCCTTGATGTCAATATCTCTCATTCTATTAATAAAACCGCAGAAACCATTACAAAACTGGATTGCAAATGTCTAGTGAGAATAAGGAATGTTGTGACTGCATCTTTTTTGATATAGAGTTGTTCTCTGTGAGGGCTGAGAGCTGAGGGAGTCCCTACTCCCATAGAAAGCTCCAGAGTTTAGGCCTTCCAAAAGGAAAAGAAAATGCTGAGGAGAAAGTTATACTACTTTAATAATTCACAGAATTCATAGAAACTCTGTATCATGACAGCTGTTGCCAAAGTTGCAGAACAGTTACATCAGTAACATGCAAGTTCTTTCTTATGAAAGCTATAAAACTGTTCACAGTCAGATAGCCAGCAGTAATACCAGATGCAAAACTAGTTTTACAAAGGGCATTCGCCTAGAATTCATCTGGTACTGCTGCTGTAATAACCTGTGGACGATCAGAAATAGTTCTTGGTAAGGGGGTCTAGTTAAAGGATTTCAACAGCTATGACTCAACCAGCCATTTCTTTTCTGTTTTAGCCAGTGAACTAGGCACTCTTTGAATGGCACAAGGAATTGACACACAGAAGTGCTTCATAACTCAAAAGCAGTGCTGGCTGTCCTTTGTGAACAATGTGTTGTTTTAACCATCTTTACTGTACAGTACAGGGCACAGCATTTGATCAAAGCATATCTCTTTACTTTAAACCATTAGAAAACTCTCATATCTACTTTATAAAGGGGGTATGGGTTTTGGAGCAGTGTGAAAGGAGACTAATCTGCACTTCTTCAATGTACGTAAGATGAAAGCAATTAGACATCGTCAGCGCATTTATATTTACCTTTCTACATTAAAAACACCCAGGTTTAATTCTTCAAAATTTGCTGCAGAAAGTTCCTTTTTCTCTATATTTTTAGAAGCACTCATCAGGACTCTGGCAGCAAAAAGTGAAGAAAAAGAAAATTTTGGCAAAATAAGCAGAAGTAGAGGCATATATGGTACAGATCTCCAAGCTCTTCTTTGCTATTCCAACTATTCAGCCATAGATACATGCGCAAGTGGCTAAGGCAGCATGACAGGTCAGAAAAAAGGAAAAAAAAAAGCCTTGGGGGAAGTTGCAAGTATCCTGAAGATATTTAGCAACTCCCCAGGGGACACGAAGATACATCATTCAGGGATACACAATGCATAAATATATAGTCACACTGTATTACCTCAGTGCTCTACTATAAATGGCAATGCTGCAACATCTTAATGAATCTTCCCTTTTCAGATTATAACTTAAAAATCACCCTTTCAATACAATGAGCCTTCAGTAATTTCATTGAGTTTTCCACACAACAGTAATAAAAGATTCAACATTTATGCAGCTGACAAGATGAATGTAAAACTTAAACTGAGCATTTAATTAAAAAAAAAGCAATGGATGTTTTTCTATGCTCCAATATTCATACACATAACAATTTTCTCCATTTCCCAATATGATTTGAAATATACTGCAGATTCCCTTTGAAATATTTATCTTTTGTCCTTTAATGCCTTTTGCACTGTGTTATGGTGCAGAAATATTAAGTAGTAAACCAACATCAAACTCCTTTGTGTAACTGGCTTTCAACCTCATGAAATATTTTTTGCGCTGCCTCAGGCATTTCTTTTTCAAATTGATCAATGTATAGGTTAGTTCCTTGGTTCTGCAATGAGTATAAAGTGTTTGTTCAGAGGGGAAATATATGAAGTACTACAAGAGCTTAGTAAACAGATATAAAAATACAGCTTCAGGTAAGATTTTAAACAGCAACACCTATAATAATCCTCTAAAAGGAAGCAAAACAAGATTTAAAGATACTGTGAATATAGTTTTTAGAGCAAAGAAAATACACACAAAAAAAGGAATGAAACCTTATGAAATGCAGAAAGGTAGGGAACCCTGAGGTCACACATAACACAGCCATGGGAACTGTCTGTATCGCATGAGGAAATAAGAGTTAATAGTGATGACAGCTATGAATCTGTAATGCATTTAGCTGCCAGGGCATATGAAGTGAAGGTATTTTTAATCAATAGTTTGAAGATCTTAGAAATAGCTATCCGATCCAAGGCCAGTGAAAGGGAAACAGTAACAAGGCTCTCAAAATTAGCAAAAGGCATGTTACTCAGTCAAGATCCTAGAATTCACATTTTCTGAAACACAGGTTCTCTTTACTCCCCCCCCAGACCTCAAGACTTTTCGCTTCTTCCAATAACTTATGGGTGAAACCTTGATAGCTCATACATCGCATTGCACAAATTTCAATTGATTATCAGAACTGTAGAGTGCATTTATTGCACCTTTTACACACATATGGTAGGCACCTGTTAAATGCCTAGCTAATGTCTAGTTTCTGCAACTCAAAATATCTTTATTTTTTTGTTCTGAAAGTCAACAAATATGGTAATGTGCCTTACAACACAGTATAACATTAAAACCATCAAGACTGCAGTTTTCATAATTCTTTTAACAGAAGATTGCTGATGGATTATCTCTCAGCTCTGCCTTGTAAAGTGAAGAGGGTACTTTATCAAATCCACAGTTATTTATTCATTCTCTTCTCTTGTTCTTTCAAAGCTTGTTTTGTACCTAGCCTGCATTTAGATATCCCTGTACACATATGGGTTTTATAAATCCCAAAAATCTGTGACAGCACCTCTTAGTCCAACATCCTCCTTGAAACAGGATAAGCACAGAATTCTGTCCAGGTTGCTTAGGTCTGTGTGTAGCTGGGTCAGAAAAATTCCCAAGACAGTGATTCCACAACCTCTCTGTGCAACGTGCTCCCACCTCCCACCTCCCCCAACCTCCAACCTTCCCAATAGCCACACTTTGGCAAACCTAGCAGAGAACAGCCTTGCAATGACGTCTGCCAGTTCTCTCAGCACACTCAGACACATCCCATTTGGTTCTATAGACACATATAGGTCAAGATTTCTCAAGAAATCTGTTGAGTTTCTCAAATATACCTTTTCATTTATCTGGAAAAAGTAGTCCTGGGTGATACAGTGACCCTGTAGAGTAAAGAATCAGATTAAAAAATCATCTTCTCTCACTAAAATATAAAAATTCTATTGGGCAGAGGGAGACAACGTTTTATCATCTTTGTTGCTAATGTTAAAGGAAACAAGATAGTATCCCATCAACAAGGTGTCAAAACAAAGGAGATAAGCTATTTCAGTGAGGCAGAAATTTATATGTGTCATATCTGCAAACTCAAGACTAAATACAGTAAGCATTTGTAAAGCATTTTTAAGTTCATATTTCTAACAAAGTGTTGATTTTTAAGACCAAGTTTGTTCTTAATAAATACTGTTACTTGGAGATAGTGATTAAAGCCTGTAATTGCAGATGAAACATCTATTATAACTGTAGCCAAAACAACAGTACAGAAAGGCTAGGCCTAAGGATTGTTCTAAGTTGAGTCTAAAATAAAATGGGAAATAACACAAAAAAGATACTGAGAAGCACTGATGATGATGATGAACATAATAAGTTATGGTAAGAGCACGTCAACTATCTAATTGCAGTCAAGTGCAACTATCAAATGACAGTCAAGTGACTTCATTACCACTCTTCAAATGTTATCAGTCTAATAAAACTGGGTCCATCCTCAGTACCCCAAGAGTGTTTAAAATATCCCATATATTCTGACATTCCTTTTGTGCAGCAGGATCTTGTATTTTGTCTACCTAAAGAACAAAACCAGTATCCATATCCACTTATTTGGATAATGCATTTCAAAGTGAAACTGGCCATGAAAAATTTGGGTTCTCGCTTTTACCAAAACAAAGCCAGGATTAAACACAGAAAGTTCAGGTTTTATGTCTCTGACTTAAGTATTACAAAATGTTCTTATCTATACAAAAAAAACCCCATTTTTTGTACAAATTCTGTAAGTGACCTTATTACTCTTTCTGTCATACCTCCTCATGGTCTGTTTTGTTAGAATCTAACCTCTCCAAAACACAGCAAGTTACTACAAAATGAAAGCTTTCACAAAAGCCATGCTAAAGGTACAGCTGACACAAGACTCCAGTATGGTGGAATAAAGAAAACTCCACCAGAGTGCATCATAGTTTAAGTTGAGTCACCTGACTTTTCGTATCACCCAGAAGGGAAACTTGTGCAAGTGGTGTAAGCAGTAACAGATGTAATGCATAGACCTAAATTTTAATGACAAGGTATCCCTCATCCACTTCTAGAACAAAGTTTCTGCTCAGGAAGAACCCAGGACAGAGGTTATTGATCTTACACTACACAGGCTTAGTTGCCTCCATTTGTCAAATCTTTAATGCCCGTAATTTTACTAGCTATACGCTATATCAGTAGTCTTATGCAATTCTGACAGTAGACAAGTAGGCTCTCTTTGTGGAAATCATGGACTATTTTGTTTTGCTGATGTACAAATCATTAAAACTGTTTATTACCTATTTCAGGACCTAAAATTACATCTACATATTACCTCTAAAAATTCACTTTTCTAAAGGTAGTGTGAAGATGTCAAACAGCAAGAGATTCTGATTGAACCCCTACAGCAGCCAACACTTTGTATATGCTGCAATAGAAAAGTAAGTTACCCAGAACCACAAGCTGCTATTTGTCTTACAGCTGTAACTTAAAATAGTGCCTTTAAATTCCAGCTGACACACAAGCAACAGACCTGCAGGTTTAAGCAAATAAACCATCCCACAAAGAAACAAAACCCCACAACATGAACACTGGAAGTGATGGTATCAACAGTATTATCAAGGCCTCACAGACTAAAGATGTATGGTAGACCTAATCAGCAAAAATGAAGAGAACCGTTAAAACCTTACCGAACAAGACACCCCAATGAGGTAATATGCATGCAAACATATGTTAGAAAATGCTATTTTATGATTCTTTTTGCTTATATTTGACCTGTGCTCTTAACTGCTTCCTTGAAAAAAAAATTCATTAAAAAAAAAAAAAAGATGAAAATACCATACAGGCCAAATTGTGGATTTTATTTTTCATGTTATAACTGCATCTAAAGGCAGTAATTGAGATGACACCCACAGTATCAAATGCTGTAAAAGCATGAAGTAAGACGTAGCCCCTTTATGAATTTGCTTAACAGTCCAAATGGAAAAAACAGACAGAAGAAGAAGAAAAAAGAAGAATATAACATAAGCTAAAGGGCAAGAAAGGACTCCAATTGTCATGTTACTGCTACAATTTACTGCTCAGTATGCTGACGTGCTTAATTTTTTTCAATGGAGCTTTGACTCATCAAAGGACAGTGACATTCATTTGAAGGAAAGGCAAACAAAGAAAAAGAGGACAAAAAAGCTTGACCATGAATCAAGAATTAAAACGTCTTCTAAACAGCCACTTGAGGTTTTGTTTTGATTTTCTCACTTTCCCCCTTCCAAAGTATTCTAAAATGATTGCATAGCCTCCAGCAGTTCCACAGGCAAAACTCAGTCTGAAAACTCTTACCCAATCTCTGACCTCAGTAATAAATTTGCACACACAAACAGGGACGGGTTGCAAAGTCAGTGAGGCGCTCCAGTGGGTGACCAGGGGTATTGGTGTAAAAGAAAAAAGGACTGTGCTAATAAGGAAAAACTGAGGGCTACGAAAGCAATAGCTGCCACCTATTTGGCTCTGAAAAGCTTTCTCTTTTGGTACCCCAAAATAACATTCATGACAGTATGTGTAAGTGTCCTTACAAGATATTTTTAGTGGGAAAGACCAAGCAATTACACATGAAAGGAAGGGATCTTGGTGAACTACAGCAAGACAGAATGGTAAGGCAAGCAAAACAGCACTCTCAAGTGCCGAAGCTAAACCAGATACATTTCTGCTTTTTATCACATTCACTTACATGTATGTTACCTCATCTTTAGAGTCACTTTGATTTTTTCAGGAAATTCCTAGAGCCTGACCTACAAGACATGATACGGGAAAAATTAAAAAAGAAATCAAATGTTGGTAACTGATGTAAAGAATGAATATCTAGATAACAACTACTACAGTAAAACTACAATGAAACAATTCAGAACGCAAGAACTATTACAGATGGCATGAAGACAATTTTGACATGTAATCCAACATAGCATAAAATTAAATGAGATCTGTGGGACTTTGAAATTACAGTTCCATATGGCTGCTGTTACACTGAACCACCAGAGATTACGACCAAGTTTGTCAAGCTACTTAAAATAAAAATTTATTTCCTAAACAAGTAGGTTATAACAATTCTTCAGAAATGTGAAGAGTTAAAACTGAATCAGTTTAACACTTGTTGTGCTACAAAGAATTCATGATTGACATTTTGTATAAATCAGTATCATTAAAAGATTATGTAGAAACTGATAAAAATACTGGAATAATACAAAATGGGTGTTGTGTGCCAACGTTACATAAACAGACTTAAAGGAGCAAAAGATGCTAAAATCAGCATGCTAAGACATTTATGGGTTGTGTATACTGGCAAACTGTGGTCACCTGTTTCCTTATAAAAGCATTCTATATTTAAACATGTAGATTATTTTTCCTCAATAGGGATTACTACCAGGATCTATTTAGTAACAAAAAGCATTTAACATTACATTTTCTTGATCAGTAAATAGACCTTAAAATAGCAATAGGCACAAAAGAGGAGATGATTTCACAATGCTTGTGTTGCCCGTTTCTTATGGGACAGAAGAAGAAACCCAAGCAGATACTTCTCACAGCACTGACAGTAGAAAAGCTTCCAGGCAACTACTTTTCTCTAGAAGATGTGAGTAGAAGACAGGGCTATAAAGTCTGTTGTGAGAAGAACAGATGGAAAACTGCTACATTTTTTAAAGACCATTCTAGAGTATGTGCTAAATGGAAGCAGCAGGTCCCCAACAAGATGTGCAAACAAAACCTAGCCAAGCGATTCAATCTGACCTAGAAAGTGAAAACCACAGTGAATTTGTCACATCTGAGTGCCATGTGCTGAATCAGCATCTATCCTTCCTTTCTTCCCTCCCCTCCATAGTATTGGTATTCATTTTAATTGAATAGTGTAGAAGTGTAATGTAAATAAGAATCAAGACTATGTAATTTTAAGGCCTCATTAATGGGAAGTATTTTTTAGAATTATCATATTGATGAAAAAATACATGCTTATGTTTACAAATTTCAACGAGTATCTTCTACCCATTTCAAAGTATTAATGGTTTAGTCCTGTTACTTTTGAATGTATTTACAGCTTGCTTTACATTCTAGCTCTTCTTACTATCTAAATAAACACATCTTTTCACCAGCAAATCTTATTTATTTGATCCATTTCTTGGCCATCTCTATCAATTTATCAATGGTAGCTTTCCTATTTCTGCTTTTTAAATTTTCTCTTTTACTAGATTTAAAGCATATAAAAAATGCTTTCTATACCCAGTCTCACTCAAGCATTTTAAAAGGCAGATACCCAAACTCTGTGAAGAAGGTGCCAGAACTTAACTGTCTTGACTTCCAGTGTCGCAAAACAAAAGTGGCACTACATATCTCATTTTCTCTCAACAGTTATGTTGTCATTTTGCTTTTTTAACTACAGGCTAAAGTAACAGGAATAGCATGATACAGTCTAACATACACAGTAGCTATAAAGTGCCATCTTGATAACTTACTACAGCATTTTCAGACATTGTAATTTGAGTGTACTTATACAAAGAGTAACTAAAAATTGGTCTGTCTCAAGCCAACAGCTGGAAAAATACATGAAAAATAGGACTAAGAAATTGTGGAATACAAATCCTTGCATTGAGGAACACAGTCCTCAAGTCTAGACAACCAGAATATGAATTCAGATGAACAGTCATAATTATGTCAGGAAAAATCAGAGAAAGTCACACAAATCATTCACCACTGGACAGCCATCATATTTCACAACTCTGTTTCCTTTCACCAGGGAAAGCCGATCTGCAGCTCTGAGACCGTCTGTACAGCTAAAGCAAGGTTTTAAGATGCTTTCAGGCCTCATATGCAATATAAGAGGAAAATATTCCCATTATGCTATTTAGGCACTTCATGTGGCTAGCCAGTCTCCCTAGACTCTTGCAGTATTCATGGAAACAGAGGGTCATCTAGAAAGGAAGCCTGAATCAAGTTCTTAATCACCATTCAGATCCTGTCTGTCTTCTACACTGGCTACAAACCAGATCTATGAAAACTACCTGGTTAACTTAAAAGCAAACAGCTAGATGGTAGAAGTACTTTCCAAAATGTCACCCAAGATTTTCTACATAAAGAGCAACCACCACCTCAAGTGCTAGTATTTGAATATAGACAGATGGTGCATGCAGATATGCTCAGATGCCATGCAAAACACAGCAGGAATACTGAAGAACAGAAGAACTTATAAGATATATGTGTATGATAAATTTGCTTTATTATTACAAATCTAGACACATCCTGAACACCTTGTATTTGATGTCCTGATAAACTGGGAGGCACACGGAAATTAAAAGCAGCATTACACTACAACAACTAAGTAATTCTTTATTATTTACTTATAGCTACAGAAATGCAACCCCAAACTGAAAATTTAACTGAAAGAATATGATTTCTGTCATTATAATTAATCTACCAATATCAGCAGATTCAGTCCCGATTCCACAGTCTCTGTCAAATGCTCCTCCAGCATGAAAAGATCACACTGCCTTTAACTGACCTCCAAAAAAATAAACCCAAACCAAAACCATACCATATTTAAAATCTTGCTAACACAGTGCTATATTGCTAGGAAATCTTTCATCACGTATGAGAAAAAGAGTGGGGAAAACCAAATGATGGAGTTCAAGTAGCAAAAACATACTCTTCTTTGACTACTCAGAGCAGCAAAACACAAAATTCATTGCTTGAATAAATAATACAGAAGTTTCTGATAACAAATATAATTCATTAAAACATACAAATATAAATGTAAGGTTTAAGCTATAATTTAAATTTTCATCCACAACTTTTAACCCCACATGGCAAGAATGGAGGTGGTAAAGTAGTGATTGGTTCATTTAGTTTTCCTGTAAGGTGCTCTTTACACTCAAAAAATCTTGCTGCAGGGCAAGGAACGAAAGAGACATGTGCTGACTACCAATTGCCAATGTGACAAAGCAAATACATAACAGATTACAAAGATATGTGTTGGATGCTGATTACTAGCCTGCCGAGCCTGATGTCACTTAACTGTTGCATTATGAATAGTACTCTGATCAGGAAAAGTGTTGGCAATTTGTTGAATTACTTTTTAACTGAGAAACTGTCAAGACTGCTATTTTAAACCATAAATTCTGATTGCTTCTCAACTATTATTTCTGTTCCCATCTCAAGAACAATGACACACAAGGGTCATAAAACGCAATAACCACGAGTTAAATTTTTTTTTTTAATTATGTTTTAAAAATACAAACCCTGGATGCCAGAGACCAGTCTCCCTGGCCTAATGTTAGGGTTTTTTTCTTTTTCTGTATTTTTAAAATCAAATCTTCAATTAATGTTTCAGACCACATAATATCTTCTCTGTTCCTCTCCAGACTCCTTGTCACATAGGTGACAGAATATTTTCTTTGGTACATACTCAACTTTGAATGCTCAATTTGCCAGTCTTCAGCCACCCTGCCTCCTCTGTTAAATCCTCAGAGGTAGTGGGGGGGTAGGGGTGGTGGGGGTGGTGGTGTATGGGGTGAAAACCAACGGGAAAAGGCGTGCAGGAAAATACTAGGGTGATAGTTCCAATGTTTTCTCACTAGTAGTAGTTAAGTGCAGTGCTAAGCACCTTTCCTGAACAGAACAACATTTAAAGCACAATACAAGAAGTTGCCTTGAGACAGGCTCTAAGCTACTCATTGAAATATTACCTGAAATAGCTCTTGCAATTGCATACAAACATATGCTTAACATGTAATCCAGTATCAGTGATGACAAAACAGTAAGACAGAAATAGGCATGAACATGGGAATATCTAAAAAAAGGAAACAATAAACTAGCATATCAGCAAGAAATATCCAGCCCACATTTAACTAGTTTCTTAGAAATCTCTAATTCCATAATGAAAGTTGGAAAAATACAGTCTGTTTCTTCTCATGACACAAAGAGGAACTTAAAGGAAAGATGATATCAATCGCACCAATTAGTAGCTGAATGAGCTCAGATGCTCATTATGACTTTATAGACAGGGTGTCAAGAATATCATGTTAAGATACTGTTTGTTTGCTGTATTTATATGGAATCTTAATTGCTACTTAGCTATTTAAATGTAAAGAAGAGTTCTAGTGTAATTAATTTCCCTGATACAAGTCACTTAAAAATACACTGATAGCAAGCATCTATTCTATCAAAAAAATGAAACTGCCTTTTGTTGATTCCTTCCATATCTCCTTTATACAATCATGCAGGCCACAATGATCATACAGACAATGACAGAATACTGACGCATCAGACAGCAATAATAATAGAAAAGACAAAGTAGTTACTTTGCCTAAAAGGAAGTTATCAATTTTGAAGCTCATTCAAATTTGTCTTTGTAAATTTATGGTGTACACATTTTATGATTTACAAGGGTTTCAAAAATTACCTAATATGGAGAGAACATATTACTTTTCAGTGAGATAAGTGTTAAATCATAAACTGCTCCAGTGCTGACACAATACATAAATATGCAAGTATCCATCAATCCATAAATCTGAAAAGAGCTATTGTAGAAGCTGTGAATAAGAGCTTTAGGAATAGCCCTTTTACATCTCCAATGATTAATATTGCGCTGTATTACATGAACATAAACATGTCTGTCTCTGCAGATACACAACGCAATGCAGATTGTAATTCTACTTGTAGAATACTGAGTGATAAATTTTCACTGAAATGAACAGGAACACTTAGACGAAAGACTCCCATGAATGTTAGCAAGGGTCATTTTGCTATAACTCTGTGATCGAATGGATCTTTGGGAAGGGATGACCAAAGTAGATGCTACCAACAATATCAAGATTCTTTACTTTGTCTTCAGCTACTAAATCAATTAATTACTATCAATAGCTCATAACAAATATGAATATTCAACTATGGAGTACCGTTATCAATTTATCAGCCATAGAAAGAAAAATCTTTAACTTGTACTGAAAGTTCTAGGTTGGTATTAACTCTACTTGTACTCAAAACAATGACACATTTTCCTTTCTTTCTTTCCCTTTCTGCTTACCCTAACTGCTTGAACCAGATCCTCCACTGTCACCAAAAAGTAAATAGAGAAGGGGAGAGAAATAAGTAAAGTGACCCTAGCTTTGCCTTCTCCTGGTTCTCAGAGTTATGTTGTTTGTCTTTAGTAGCTCAGGCCTTTAGGCATGTTAATCACATCTGATCAAATTAATCACTTAGCATGATGAGGTGACAGGTGCTCTGAACAAGGGCAGTGGATGTTATATATCTAAACTTTATCAAGGTTTTTGACATAGTCTCCTTATCACCAAATTGGTGACATACCAGCTAGATAAGTGGACTGTTCTCCTTGTTAGGTACATTGAAAATGGACAGGACTGCCAGGCTAAGTGTGTCGGGCACAAAGTCAAGCTGGCAGCCAGTAACAGACAGCTTCCCTCAGGGATCTGTTTAATGTCTTCATTAACAACCTGGATGGCTATACAGAGGGCATTCTCAGCAAGCATGTGGATGACAAAATACACTTGAGGGCAGGGCTCCTACTGAGAGGAACCCAGGGAGACTGGAAAAAAGCCATGACAAGAACCTGACAATGACAAGGTTCAACAAAAACAAATGCAATCTTTCACCTAGAACGTAGTAAGTCCATGCAACAATACAGCTGGGGACTGACTGGAAAGCAGCTCTGCAGAAAAGTAGCTGGGGGTCCTGGTGGATGCTAAGTTGAACATGAGTGAGAAACACACTCTTGCAGCAAAGCAAGCCACCTACATCCCAGGCTGTTAGTAAGGGTGTAGCTAGCAGGTCCAGGAAGGGTTTCCCGTCTCCCTCTATCTGGCACTTGTGAGACTGCATCTGGAGTACTATGTCTAGTTTTGGGCTCTGCAGTACAAGACATAGGAAGTGAGTTCAGTGGAGGGCCAACATGATGGTCAGGGAGACAACTACATGTAGGAGGACAAAAAGAAGACAGAGATGAACTCTTCTTGGAGTTGCACAACAAACAATAGGACAAGAGATGCAAAGCAACAGACACAAGTTGGAAGAGTAGTTTGGGTTTCTTTTTGTTTCTGGTTTTGGTTTGGTTTGGTTTGGTTTTTGGGGTGGTTTTTTTTTGGTTTTGTTTTGTTTTGTTTTTTAAGAGTAGTCAAATACTGGAACACTTGCACAGAAAGGTTGAAGAATCTCCATTCTTGAAGGTATTTAAAACTGAGTTGAACATTTTTTTCTGAGCAACCTGATCTGATCAGATCCGCTTTGAGCAAGGAGTTAGAACAGATGGAGACCACTGAAGCTCCCTTTTAACTTAAATCATGCTACAAATATGAACTTCTGTACAAATATTCTGTCCTGGTTTGAGGTAAAACAGAACGAGTTTTCTGTTCAGTAACTTTACTTTGCAGCTATGCCTCTTCTAACTAACTGAACTCTCTGAAATTAACAGCATACTGTCCAGACACTTTTCACTTCCAGAGACTGGTTAAAATATGATTGTTTCTAATTTATGCCAAGGAATGGCATGCAGAGAGGCTCCTGCTTATACTTACTGCTACAACAACCAAGGCCAGCTAACTTTGTTATTTGCCCAGTTGGAGAGTTGGAAGCAGAAAAGTGTAGAGGGGTCACAGCCACAGGGATAAGCAGACAGGACAGGTGACCCAAAACTGAACAACAGGGTATTCCATCCCATCTGCCTCATGCTCAGCATAAAAGATGAGGGATCAAAGGGTCAGCCCTCTTTTTCTTCAATGGCCAGCATCCGCGGAGGACTCTGTTTGTCTGCCTTTGATCCCGATCTGTGCATTCCTGAGCCCAGATTCGGAATCCAGTTCCCACCTGTCCGGTATGGGACTTTCCCATGTTCATCATCCTGGGAGCTTGATCCAGTTTTGTATTTCAGTATGTCCTTTTTATTATTTTATTGATATGTTCCTTAAAGCAATTTAGTTTCTTTTCTGAACTCATAAATGTCTTTCTCTTCCTCCCCTCCCTGAAGGGAGACGCTCTCCCTTCTCTGATGGGAGAGAGGTCAGAGCATCTGTCGTTCATTTCAGTGGCCAGTCCGGCCCAAACCATGACATATTCTTAGCTTTTAATTGATTCTACACACATTGAAACTCTTCACAGAATCCCAGCACACAAGTATCACTTCTGGCTGCTTTCCTTAAGCACCTTGTGGTTTCAGACTCTAAGTTTTATCAACCTCTGAGGGACAGCAGTCAGTTGGAACCCAAGCATTAAACTCTCCCAAGGACTCCCAGGTCTCTAATTTCAAACCAGGGTAATTCCCAAGTGAAACCCAGACCCTACAGTCTTAAATGAATCCTACACCCTGTAAAATGAAATTTCATTTCTCACAACTCTGTTACCACACCTCTCTATAACCTCCTAAATGGTTTGGTTTTCTTTTCCAAGTTTCAAAGACTACCAATATTAATGTGAAATGATAGAAGTCCAGTAATCCTCTGTATAAGGAAGACACTGAGCCTGAATCTAAGGAGTGACCTGACGTGAGCCGTGAATATATAAACCACAATGAAGGAATTTTATAGTAACAAAGAGAGTGTGAATATAGCAGAAAGTAAGGGATTGTTGCCAGAGAAACAGAGATAAGCAAGGATGGTGTTGCTATAGTAACTGGGTGACATCAGAGTTTTCCTATTCAGTGCACTGGGTGATAATGAAGTGGCAAAACAGCAGCTTCTCTATCTGCCTGTTCCCCGGAGGTGGGCATAACCTCAAGTTTGATTGTTTCACACTTACGACATGTCTAATTAGAAGGTTTACAGGTTTCTTGACACCACTGTGTTAGATCCTCTAATGACTAGTTCTTGCGTGGGAGTCCAAGGAGAGGCATGTTCACTCCAAAACAAAAGAACAGCCCTTTCTCTGTCTCTCGGGAGAGATGCATTCTAAAAGAGGAGAGTCAAGGAAAAGATGGAAATATGGTCCATTGCACAGCACTGTGCCTCTCAGGCATCATCAGGCCACAGCTGATCAGCCAGCTGCACAATGAAATTTAGTACAGGATAAAATAAGTTCGGTTATATAGGCTTTTAAGATTCTACATTTTCCATGGATAATGGTGTCTCCCTGGACCATCTTGTAACATAGTGTAGAATGCTCTCAAGAGAGTTATTTTTAAATGTTTTTCAAGGTTAAAAAAAAAAGTTATGTTTGATGAATTATGAGACATGAGATATCTTCTGTATTGTAGCGGGGGAGAGTAAATGAAAAAGAATGGATGACAATCTAAATAGAGAAGGAACATGAAAAAACTTCATAAAAGCCTATTGATAAAATGTATAGAAAAACAACCAATATTTGCATTTCAAATAATAAATACATCCCCAACTAGGGGCTTATATTAGTTTTGTCTGTATCTAGGACTGAAGAAGTTGTGGTTTCATAGCTGTTGCAAAGAAATCCACAATGTGACTCGACATTTGCTCTACAAGAGGGACTACTGAACCTTTAATAAAGGCCCAAACCTTCAATCCATCTATGCCTGGGACATCGCTCCTATCTATTAAGTACACAACAATAAGCAAGGTCTGGACTTAACACATTGATAAATCGAGAGCTTTGTTAAATGAAATGTTTAATTGAATGGGTGCAACTCTATCTTCTGTGACTACTCTGCAGTACCAGTCTACCTGAGCTAGCTCAGTGGTTTGCTTAGACACCAGTAGCAAACTAGCTGCAGGATCAGTCAACTCAGTGCAAGCTGCAAAATCTACCAAGAAGCTGAATAAATACTCAAATAGCTCACAGTGAGTTTTTGGCTGTAATACTTACAGCGAGACAGAGAGAGGGACAGACAGGTAAGATATACACACCCACTGACGTGCGGAATCAGACTCCACAACCGAGAAGGTTGTAAAGTAGGTATGTTTTATTCAGCGCTGGGCAGCACGGGGGGTCATCCCACCAAATTCGTGCGCACCTAACGCGGCAGCTTGTATCGTATTTATGCAGCAAAGTGTTACATATTCATAAGGTTTCTCAATACGCCTATACATATTAACTATCTGTCCCGCTTCGTATGCAAATGAGCCATTTCTGTGATCTCCTCCCCACCGAGCATGCGCGGTTTCTTCTGGTGGTGGTCGTTGAGGGTCGAGAGGGTGAAGGCAAACCCACTCTTCTTCATCACCACAAGTGACTCTTTATTCCTGCGTAGGCTGAGTCTCTCTTTTATCAGACTCCACAACTGCAAGGTCAGTTCCAGACAGTTTCTTTAGCAAGGCCAGCCATGACTGTTCTGTTCTTCTCTGCAACTCCCCTCTGCTAGTTCCTGATTAAATGTCTTACATGATGGCCAAGGTTATAATTATAGATATGGCTTAAGCAAGGCATGGCTGCAAGGTTATAGATACATGTTTTGCGTTAAGCATGTTTCCTCCTGCTATTAGCCCTTAAGTGTTAGTTCTCTCTATCACCACAAGCTAGCTAGCCTGGGCAGAGCCACATTACATTGTGGTGACAGCAATGTCTCCTTCGCAGATATACAAGAGAGAGTCCAGAATCAAAAATTTATATTTTGACAGGATGAACAAAAGAGAAAGCCTCATACAAGTGAAGCAAAGTTCTTGGTAAAACGAGGAACAAGATAAAGGTTTCTAATGCTGAGACTAATCCCTGTCATTTAGATTGTGATAATACCTGGCATTATCTAAACTTCTGAAATTTTTAATATGCTTGATTTATATGAAATTGTATGAATGCAACTTAATTTGCATATTTTCTTGGTATTTCCAACAGCCAAGAGGGGAGAAGGAATGGTACAGAAGGAAAAGTATCTGACTGGTTTCAACTTCTGATCTTCGATCTCACGTTTGTGCCTGGTGAGGAAGTAATTATCTGCAGCCAGAATTGAATTTCACTCTCAATCCAAAGGTGAAAGTCCTGGTGGATGTCCCACAAATATTTAATGAGAAGTCCATCTGTTAAGATATTGCCTTGTGGCAGAAATACTACCTTGGGCCTAGACCCTCCTTGGACCTGACTACCCTGTGACAAGAGTATTTTGCCATTTCAAGTGTGTAATAAAGATAGAATTATTATCTCCCATATAAAACCACAAACAAAGACAAAAGGGTTTTGCAATTTAAAAAGCCCAAAGCATCAAAATCAAGGCAGTTTCAGTTCAAACTCATCCCAAATTCACTCCTCAACATGCTTATGTATTTAAGAACAGAAAATAACAAGGGGTCTTTAAGGAACAAGAAAAGGAGGAGTAGTATCCCTATTTGTGCGTTTTCAATGTTTCAAATATGAGTTGGGAAGACAAAGAAATAGCTTAGCAGAGAGAAATAGTACACAACACTAGGACTGGCCATAAATCAATTGTAATTACAAACTGTTTATCAAGTGCTCATCTGTAAGCATCAACAAAGCATGGTGTCCTAATATATAGATATATCTGATATATATGATATATAGATATAGATGGTAGATATATCTGATATATCTGAATATATAGATAGATAGATAGACAGACAGACATAGATATATAGCCACAGTAGATGTACTGAGATACATTTCCTGAGCTGCATTCTTAGCATTTAAGTTCTGGTAAGGGTGGTTTTGGATTGCTGTATACTGCAGTTCCTGAGGGCAAGCGCAAGGAGACAGATCTTCAATATTCTATGTCTGTCTTTATAGGGTAGTGGAAGGACTTAATCATGTCACCGGTATTTACCAATCATTTAAAGTATGATTTATTTATTTACTTACTTACTTTTTAAGTGTTCTTTGCTGGTTCCATGCAGTCATTTCACTGCCAAAGAGCTGGGTCCTGCCAGCACACACTAGCAAGGAACAATGCAATCACTGAAGTTTAAAGGCCATGCTAAATCATTAGCCCTTATAACAATGAATTCTGCAAAATGTGGCCTTCCGGGCAGTAGCAATTTCGGATACAAAAAATTACAAAACAAGTCATGTAAATGAATATTGCAAAGCTTAATCGGGTTAATTTTTAGAAAATCAAATTAGATTTTTTAATGCCATTTTATAACTGGAAACTTCTTCCAGTATATCTGAGAAGTGCCCTGAACAGAAGCTTGGATGTACCGAAGGGCTGGGTTCAAATTTTCTAGATCACTGAAGTCCTTTCAAGCAAGAATATCAGAAAAGCAGCCGTCTCTGAGATAGCAGTCCTTTCCCACACTTTACCTTGTTTGTAAATTAATGTCTGATGAACAACATATCTAAACCCAGTTTCTTTGCACTAAACAGACCTAAACTGCAAAATGTTTTGTCTTTGGAAATGAGGTAAGGGCTTATTTACAATAGCTTTGTCTCCCACCCCCAGAGACAGTAGAAATCTCATTGCAATTCTGTCACCACCTTTACACAAAACAGCCCAATTAGTAAAATAAAGTCACTGATTTGAGTATCTAAAAGATACACAGGATACACAACTATTTCCATGGGAAACTATGCTAAGATGATTTTTATGTAATCCCTCGTACATTTTGGATGAAGTAATTTACTAACTTGTGAAAAGATGAGAATGAGTAGGGGGCAAGGTTCTTCCCAGGACTGAGCAGCAGAGGAGAAAGGGTACAATTAGAGGAAGACTACATAAACATAACTCATTTAAAACAGCATTTCTCCTTGAGATGACTTTTTCACACAGTTCTGAATATCCACCGTTACATAAGTTGCTCTGCAAAGTAGGTATTACTATCAGAAAACAGTGGAATTTATGGTCTATTTTAAATGCCCATGAAATCACATGGAGTCTTTCAGTCATACACAGAGGCTTTTGGTCAGGGCCCTATAGAGTTTCTTTACTTTGTGAAACAGGTGACACATTGAGCAATTTAGAAAAGATGAAGCCTGGCATTCCCCATCTGCAAACCATCTGTATCTAATTATCACAACACTAATTAGAATAATTATCAAGAGAGATTGAAGCAAGAAAAACCTGACTTTTACAGTACACTTTGCTCTTTTGGAAATGGAAAGTCAGGCCAGTTACAATGCAATTTAAACTAATTTGTTTCAGTTACCTCTAACATCTGACATCAGCTGCATAAGTGATATTCATCTTGTGCCACGGCATCTTGAATTTTTCATTTAAATAACACACTATACAGGCCATCTGAAAACATAAGTTTCAAAAAATGAGTATCCAGTGAATGATATCATAATTTCTGATAGTAATGCGCACCAAATGAAAACATTCATTTTCTAAGAAAAAAAAAAAAATCTTTGGAAGTTGGTAAACGAGACATATTTCATGCACAGTAAGATTCATTCTGTGCACATTAAAACATTGCCCTTTTTGACTGATGAAAAGCAGTACAATCAACAAAGCTGTTTCATTTACAAAGTACAGGTATAGCATTTCTTTTGTAATTTCTTAAAATATTTCAGATCTATACAAACACATTCAAATACAATCTGTAAAGAAACATACATACTTTCTCACAGAAAAAGCTCAATAATATTCTGGGATACTCAATCATGTTTCTTTCTGCACAGGTATGAAAAAGTACTCCACTGGTTATTTCTGAAAAATCATCGTATAGTATTTCTGTTGCACTCAACACACACACACGTATACTGCAATATTTCCCTTCTGATAGCAAGAACTTCAGAGTTAATCCTTATTCACATTTTTCAATAAGGTGTCTAGTACTTCTAGGAATTAAAAAGTTGACCTGGCTGGAATGAATCAAGATATTTCTAACAACCTGATTCATGCCAGTTTATACAAAGATCTTGCTTGAAAGTCAGAAAAATACATAATATTTTGTGTTTTCCTTACACTAGAAATAAACTGCACTTTCTAAAAAATGTGAAAAAAAATAAAATGCAGAAAGGAAATACTCATAAAATTGTGCACGTATTTAATACTACCCTACACTCACCTTTCACTTTCATCATGAGGAATCAGACTAGAACACTCTCCACAGTTCTGGAAAACATTCTTCCAAGAAAACGCACTATAGACAATGCAGAGAAAGGCACAGATTTGTAAAAAAAAAAAAGACTTATAAGTTGAATTAGATAGAATTCAGTTATAAATAAAGTTTTAAGGTGCATAAAAATGAGAATATTGAAATTGTGACTTCTTAAGTAATTTACATTGTTCTCAGAGGACCATTATCAGTATGACCACACGCGAATCACAGGAAAAAGAATTTGTTGCAGTTTGCTGCAATGGGATAAATCAGAACAGGAAAAAAAAAAAAAGCAAAACCCTCACAAATCTTCCCATCCTTGAAATCTACAAAAATACAGAGGCTTTCTAGAGAGGAATGCTGAAAGCCTGATTTCTTAAGAAACCTCAGATCAATAGACAATACATAGTAACATTAAGCAATTGTTCACTAGTAGAACAGATTAGAAAAATTTAGTTGGGCCTTTTAAATTTCTAGTGTCACCTTTTTTTACTTCTGTATTTAAAACAAATACATAATATATATTTACATTGTACTTTTGCTTAGGGAATTAACATCTTTAGGATATTTGATTTTTCTGCAAAATTTTAGTACTGCAAGTAATTGACATAAGATAAAGATGAAATTAACAAAGTTTTATCTTGTGGCTAAAGCAATGCACAGGGACTTTTTAAGATCCTGATTACAGTTTCAAAGCCTTGACTGAGCTTCACTTGTGTATGTACAGTCAGCAATGCCTACGTCCCAATTCCATGCCTATGAGGCTTCAAAAATTACTCTTTGAGAGGACAGTTCAATGATGCTACCTTTCTAAGCATGCTTCCCAGAGGGCTATCCTTAATAGACAGCATGGCTCGCAGCTTCTCTCTTTAGGAGCATGCAACAAGCAACATAAAACTGAGAACCGAGCCACATATATATGCCTAAGATACTGTAAATCAAAGAAAACACAAGAAAACAAAGTTCCAGCACCATAACCTTCTCACTGACACTCCATTTTCTGGAGAAGTCCTAAGGAACCTCTGTAGTCACACACGCAGGCTCTTGTTTGGATCATCAAAATCCTGCAGTAGGAATTCTCAAACTTGAGCAGATGCCATACTGAAACAGTGAGAAGAACCACCATAACTAGTCTTGCTCTTTTATAGAATATGTTTTTCTCTCTCATGTGATCCTTTCTCACTTGGACAGACCTCCTTCTTATGTGACTGACCACAACAGCCTGCAGCTATAATCGTTATGAATCTGTTCGAAAGCACCATTTCCTTGGTTTATACTAACTGATAATGAATGGTTTTATTAGCACCCTTTGACTGCTGCTCATACTAATGAAGTATAATAAAATTTGACATACAAATGGAGCTGTTATGCACCAAAACCCCAATGAATACAAGTATGATATTGCTTACATAGATAGCTCTTACAAACACAGTTGTACCAGAGATCTACTGTGCCTTTAAGAATTCCAACTGAATAGAGTCAAGTAAACTTATTTCATTAACTTTTCATGTTATCAATATATCAATCAGTTCAAGCTGAATATGGAATTTCTGAATAAGCAGTTAGTGCGTGCGATCATCACACGAGCAGCCAGCTATTAGGAAATCTGGAATGATATCCAAATCCCAAAGGCAAATCCAGAAATGGTTATCAATTCTATAGTCCAAAAATAAATGGAGCAGAGTGATGTACAAGCCAGTGGTGACCCTGACAGCCCCTCACATGAAATGCAGATACAACAGTTAAGCCAAACAGAATTATGTATGGAGGTGAGTAGGCAGTCCAATTATCTTGAGTATTTTGCTTTCTCCATACGGTCATGTGACCTATGATCATTATCAGTGTTATACTGATGTCCCAGTACTGTAAATATTACCAAATATGAAAATGGATTAAGAGTCAAAGACAATATTCATAATAGTTTTAATTATTATTAAAAACACAAAACGAAAAAAAAAAAAACACAACAAAACCAAAAACCCTGGGCTATCTTGCACTATTTAAAATATCCACTGCACTAGATCACATTGAATTACAGGATGTACTGTGGCCCCACAGTATCTCGGGGGCTGTTTTACTTCCCAGATCAATGACAAGAATAAAAATTAACCAAAATTAACCAAATATGAGTGTTATAGTTCTGTTCTTCCCCTCTTCTTTTTCCTTCCCCTCTTCCTTCTCTGCACAAGCAGTGAAGACACAAGGGTCATTTTTGGGTACTTAAGGAAAGCTACCAAACTGGTTCCCCAGTTGTTAGGCGATCCTCATCCTGTATATAAAACTGCTCAATCTGGAACAAAAAGCCTCTTGTCTAGTATAAAACATTCCAGTCTAAAGAGTACTTCTACAAGAAGGCACGATTACTTCTCAGAAGCAACAAAAAACTCTTCTCTGCATGAATGTTCTTCGTTCCACTTAGAGGGAGGGGAAAAAATAAATCATGATTTGATTCCTCTCTTTCCCACAGAAGAAGCAAAGCCCACTCAGTGAAGGTCATTTTTCACCTTCTCCTTTGATTTACCACACAATTAATCAAAATGTGAGGTCTGATTTTAGTTCTGGGTTCCTTATGGACTTATTAAAATAGAACTAAAACGTTTAATAGACTTACCATAAGATGCTTTTACAATTCTTGACTTCCATGAGGCAGGGCCATATACTGTGCTGAATAAAGCACCAGCCAAACCTCTGACCTCATTACAAATTCACTGAAGTGAACTCAATCAAAGAATGGAGAAAGGCAACAGGCAAATTTTCATTTAATTCAGGAAAAAAAAGAATCTGGTTTTCTGTTATAAAATATGTTCTTAATTTCTTTCCAAGTTTAAATACTGTTAATCTTCAATGCTTTGAATAGGAAGGTTTTGCCAAGTAACCTTTTAAGGCTTTTTTTTTTCATAAGGCTTTTTTTTTTTTTCACTAGATTCCTATAAATGGAACTTGCAGTAAAGGTATGCTTGAAGTTAAAAGTTACATATGTTGCAATATGACTGGCAGTTAAATCCTTCTTTTGCAATCAGCAGTACACAGTAAAGGGAATCTGAAAAGACAGGGAAGCAGCTGTGTATACTTGCAAGGACAGAGGTAAGGAATGTGTGAATCTGCACTAGATCTCTTAGTGCGCCTTGCACTTCTTTTGGAGGAATAACAAAGCAATGACAAAATCTTTTGTAAACAATGACACTAGGCACTAGGTAATTCTTAGCCATTTGGGGTCACTGCACTTATAACCTTAGAAACTTTCTTCCCTTCACTTGTGGTATAAAACCTACCTCCCTAAACTATATTTTTTTTCCCCCTGTGTTTTTAACTTGCTTCTTTTACAAGCACAAAATCCATTCCTACTGTGCTTATTGCTGCTCTCACGATCTTCCATTTCCTTCATCATACAGTTTTGACTTCTATCGAATAAATCATTTTGGTACACATCTGAACTGTGTTATTAAATGGCATATAGCAGTGAAACCATAAGAGAACGCTCTTCATTCTTATATTAAGCCCCCAATTGTCTGCAAGATTCCTGCTATATAGCCTCTGCCAAGCATGGAGAACCCAGAAGCTTTCTTAGGCTGCATTAATTAGCCTAAGGACAACCAGTTCAGAAGTCTAATTAGCAGCTGACAGGTCCTACTGAAATCACTGGTATGTCTTAGTGTGCCTTACTTTACAGACAAATTTCTAAAATATGGTCCAAATGTTAAAGAAGCTACAACTACAATATTGATTTTGACAAAAGTTACCATATTTTTCTCAGTTGACAGATGCTACTGAATCTCAGGTTCAAAATACTTCATGTAACTTGACCAATCTCTCTCCAGTATGATTAAATAATTAGAAAAGTAACCTAGTAGTGAGCACACAATTCTAAAGCTTGTGAAACCATCCTTGAATAACATTGGAAAAATTATTTATCTGCTTTGCTCTCTGTAAAATGGAAATGATCGTTATTTCCTTCCATATAGAGCTACTATGCACCTAAATAACCCCAACATAAGAAGGACGTGGACCTGCTTGAGCATGTCCAGAAGAGAGCCACGAGGATGATCTGAGGGATGGAGCACCTCTCTTATGAGGAGACGCTGAAAGAGTTGGGGCTGTTCAGCCTGGAGAAGAGAAGGCTCCGGGGAGACCTTATTGCGGCTTTCCAGTACCTAAAGGGGGCCTACAGGAGAGCTGGGGAAGGACTTTTTACAAGGGCATGTAGTGATAGGACAAGGGGGAACGGCTTTAAGCTGGAAGAGGGCAGGTTTAGATTAAACATTAGGAAGAAGTTTTTCACTTTAAGGGTGGTGAGGCACTGGAACAGGTTGCCCAGAGAGGTTGTTGAAGCTCCATCCCTGGAGGCATTCAAGGCCAGGCTGGACGTGGCCTTGGGCAACCTGGTCTGGTGGGAGGTGTCCCTGCCTATGGCAGGGGGGTTGGAACTCGATGATCTTCAAGGTCCCTTCCAACCTAAACCATTCTATGAAATAGAGAATTAAAGACCCTTATGCAACAAACGTAGGCCATAGCACATCTAGAGCACTTTGAAGGACCTGGGTCTTTTTAGTCTAGAGAAAAGACGACTGAGGGGGAATCTTATCAATACTTATAAATAAAGGGAGGGTGCCAGGTAGATGGGAACAGTCTTTTTTCAGTGGTGTCCAGTGATAGGACAAGAGGTAATGGGCACAAACTTGAACATAGGAAGTTCCATCTAAACATGAGGAGGAACTTCTTTACTCTGAGGGTGGCAGAGCACTGGCACAGGCTGCCCAGAGAGGTTGTAGAGTCTCCCACACCGGAGACATTAAAAACCTGCCTGGACACTGTCCTGTGCAACCTGCTGTAGGTGACCCTGCTGTGGCAGGGGGGTTGGACTAGATGATCTCCAGAGGTCCCTTCCAACCCTGACCATTCTGTGAACACAAATATTACTCAAGTTCACTTGAAAAGTCACATCGTCAAAGGCTATAATGTATCGTTCTTGATGAGGAGTTAAAGATTTTTACATATGGTCTAATGCATGTGGTCATTTTCAATGTCTTTTAAAAAGACAAATGGTTCATAGGGATAGAAACATTCAACTTAAAGATGAATTAACATTCTAAAATGAAAATGATACACGCAACTAAAATTTCAGTGAGACTTACTTTCGTCAACGTAGCAACAAAGGGTAACACTCCATTGAATACAATGCCTTTGTTCCTTTGTATACATTTTCTTGAGCCTCTTAAATTGCAAGGCTGAATATATGGTATTAAGGATTCTTTATTAAAAGTTAGAAGCACAAAACCCATTCAGAATTGCTTTTAGACAGCACAGTATAGTTCTTCATAGAGGTTTTGCATAGGATGTTTTTCGATTACTGGGTTGCATTACTCTTGTTCACAATAAGCTAAAAATAAAAAAGCTTAAAAATTTGACCTACGTGTACAAACTATAGCAAGAAATTAAGCCCAGCCTCTCTTTAAAACCTACCTGTGAAAAGCAATTTTATTGACTAAATGCCTTTCAAAAAAAAAACCAAAAACCACCACAAAACAACCACAAACCACCAGAGCTGTTTATATAATCATAAAACCTTTCCTTATAACAACATCCAATATAACTTCTCTTAGATACAAAAGAAGGTATTTTTGAACTTGTCTTTTAAAGCCATTTTCTCCAGACACCACCATTGTTCAGAGATCTTTCCCAATACCTACAGCCTAAAAGTCCCCCATATGGATAAAAAACCTCACAGGAACTCTGAACTCTCAGGTGCTTAATTCTTTGCAGAGAGAAGCATATCCAAAACAGAGCTGCATTTTATTGCAGTGCATCAGAAGCAAGCATCTGTTTCTAGATTTTATCTTAAATTTTGTTATATTAAAGAAATTATTTTGAGAAACATAACTTCCCTAACAACTCTTTTTTTCTTTAGGTTAACAATACTTTACAACGAAGTTCATAATTAATTTTAAAAACTTTTAAGATACTGCGTCACTTGCTTTCAGAAGTCTTTCATACAACCCTGACAAGGATTCTCTCACACATGTTGAGTGAATGGCTTCTGCACCTTTCACTGCTGGTGAACCCAAGTTTAGCCACTGCAGAAAACTGGGACTAGGACCACAACTAGAGTTTGGTACAATAATTCATGCAGTCAGCTACTTGAATCTCATATATCATTTGCATAAATCTCACCTAGCCTGTCCTCACTGTGAACTGATTAAAAAAGATTTTCTGGAAATTTCCAGAGACTTTTAGCAAAAACATGCACACCTGCAGCAATCAAAGAACAAACCTGACTCTGAACATGCCTCCAGGTATGGCCTTAATTAAACAAAAAGTGCAGCAGCAGAATACTAATTACACATAATAATGCTATCAATGCACTTAAGGTCTGAACCAGGGTTTTTTTTGTATCAAATTAGTGCAGAAGGATGGGCTAGAGAGTTCTATAGAGATGAATGTGAAAGGAAACCAAGTATGATCTCAAAATAAATTATATAGCTGCCTTTTTTTTTTTTTACACACTTGCAGATAAATTTTATTGCTATACTTCAACAAGTAAATATAGCACAAAGGAAACCTTTATTTCTGTGAAAATTTATCAGATAACAGGTGTGCTCCTACAAATGACTGACATCAATTACATCAAAAATTTAGTTGTGTGAGTAAAGCTACAAATCCTGCTGTGCATGCTGTAGAAAATATGTTACTTTTGAGAAAGATAGAATCATGGAATGGTTTGTCTTGGATGGGACCTTAAAGATCATCTAATTCCAACCCCCCTGCCGTAGGCAGGGACACCTCCCACTAGACCAGGTTGCTCAAAGGCCCATCCAACCTGGCCTTGAACACTTCCAGGGATGGGGCATCCACAACTTCTCTGGACAACCTGTTTCAGTGTCTCACTACCCACATAGTGAAAAATTTCTTCCTGATATCTAAATCTACCCTTTTCTAGCTTGAAGCCATTACCCCTTGTCCTATCACTACATGCCTTTGTAAAAAGTTGCACTCCATGTTTTTTGTAGGCCCTCTTCAGATACGGGAAAGACACTATAAGGTATAAGGCCTTCTCTTCTCCAGGCTAGATAATCCCAACTCTCTCAGCCTGTTTTTATAGAAGAGGTGCTCCAGTCCTCTGATCATCTTCGTGGCTCTCCTCTGGACCAGCTCCAACAGGCCCACATCCTTCTCGTGCTGAGGACTCAAGCTGGACACAGTATTCCAGGTGGGGTCCCAACAAGAGTGGAGTAGAGGGGGAGAATCACCTCCCTCAACCTGCTGGCCACACTTCTTTTGATACAGCCCAGGATACGGTTGGCCGCCTGGGCTGCAAGCACACATTGCTGACTCGTGTTGAGCTTCTCATCAAACAACACCCCCAAGTCCTCCTCAGGGCTGCTCTCAATCCATTCTCCGTGTAGCCTGTGGGTGTGATTGGGATTGCCCTGACCCACATGCAGGACCTTGCACTTGGCCTTGTTGATCTTCATGAAGATGGCATAAGCCCACTTCTCAAGCCTGTTCGGGTCCCTCCGGATGGCATTCCCCCCCTCCAGCATGTCAACTGCTCCACACAGCTTGGTGTTGTCAGCAAACTTGCTGAGGGTGCAATCCATCTGACTATCCATATCGCTGACAAACATGTTGAACAGCACCAACCCCAGTATGGACCCCTGAGGAACACCACTCATTACTGGTTTCCATTGGACGTCAAGCCGTTGATCACAGCTCTTTGAGTGCAGACATCCAGCCAGTTCCCTATCCATCGAATGGTCCATCCATCAAATCCATGTGTCTCCAATTTAGAGACCAGGATGTCATGCGGGACGGTGCCAAATGCTTTGCACAAGTCCCGGTAGATGACCTCTGTTGCTCTCTCCTTATCCACCAATGCTGTAACCCCATCATAGAAAGCCACCAAATTTGTCAGGCATGACTTGCCCTTGGTGAACCCATGTTGGCTGCTACCAATTACCTCCTCATTTTCCACATGCCTTAGCAGAGTTTCCAGAAGGATCTGCTCCATGATGGACACAGAGGTGAGACTGACTGGCCTGCAGTTCCCCAGGTCTTCATTTCTTCCCCTTTTTGAAAATGGGGGTTACGTTTCCCCTTTTCCAGTCAGCAGGAACTTCACAGACTGCCACAACTTTTCAAATATAATGGAAAGCAGCTTAGCTACTTCATCTGCCAGTTCCCTCAGGATCCACAGATGGATTTCATCAGGTCCCATGGACTTGTGTACCTTCAGGTTCCTTAGATGGTCTGTACTTGCTCTTCACCTACAATAGGCAGTTTTTCATTCTCCCAGTCCCTGCCTTTGCCTTCTGTGACTTGGGCAGTGTGGTTAGAGCCCTTGCTGGTGAAGACTGAGGCAAAAAAGTCATTAAGTACCTCGGCCTTCTCCATATCCAGGAGCCATGGATATCCATATCCTGCGTGACCAGGTCTCCTGTTTGCTTCCAGAGAGGGCCCACATCTTCTCTTGTCTTCCTTTTATCAATGACATACTTAGAAAAGTTTTTCTTGTTGTCCTTGATGTCCCTGGCCAGATTTAATTCTAATCTGGACTTTAGCTTTCCTAACCTTCCTGGCTGCTTGGACAGTTTGTCTGTATTCCTCCCTGCCAACCTGTCCTTGCTTCCACCCTCCTTTTTGCTTTGATGTCATCCTTTGATGACAAGGCTTTGATTGAGACATCTTATGGAACATTTCCTTCAAGTTTAGATAATATTCATATCAAATAACGTTTTGAAGGAGTGAAGAAAACAGAAGAAATAAATATTTTTTTTTAGAAACAGATGGAGAAAATGCAGAACATTGTTATATTTCATGAAACTGCTGTCTATGTAAGAAATGAAGCACAATTTATTATGTATTCATTTTGCCCATCTGCTAAGTTTATCATTAAGACAATGAAATCAGTTCATTTCCTTCCCTCCCCAGCTAAGTAGTGCAATTATGGTTTTAGAATGCAGCTACTGATACAACTAACTTTTTTCTATTATAGTCTTTATTCCAAGTATTTTCTCATTAAATAGCTCTAATGGCTTTCGTCCCCTCTCTGTTATTTTGTCTTATCAACTTATCTTCCATTTTTTCAGACTCGCTCTCTCATATGCACCCGAATGCTTATCTTTTTTGCCACCCTGTTGCTTCTGGTCTTTCTATAAATCCCATTTTTCCCTTTTACACTACCAGTTTTCACTTCAAGAAGCTCTTACCACAGAAGTTCATGTCTGCTCAGCGCTACAAAGGAGAAGCAATTTATAGGAAGAACCTTTTCTGCTGTTACATTTTTGCCTGTATTAATTGTGTATGTGAGAGTACATGGTACAGAGGACTTGAGGAGAGCAAAAAAATGGGGAAGATCCGACTAAGATTTCATTGTCAAAGCTTCTCGATGACAAGCTGAGTTTTGACTTAGATTCTCTAATAATAAATACCTAATATCTCTTTAAAGATACAGAGGTTCAGATGAGAAAGTAGGAGAAAATATGCTTTGAACACACTGGCTTAGTGTAACAGTCCTGTTCAACTCTGCCTGCTGCATCATAATTTTTTAAACAACATTATTTGGAACGCTTATTGATAAAACCATGCACTTTTATGCCTTAATCAGAATATACATGAAATACCAAGTCTCTCTTCATTGTGTGAAATTAATTGTACAAAGAGTCCACTCAACCATTCCTACTTACCCACACATATACAGCTACAGCACTTGGCATTCAATTTTCTTTCTACCAATTCCTACTACGTTAGCTAGACAACTAGGAAGTCTGGATCAATTCTCTCAGTCAGAAAGGAACAAGTACTTCAAAGGAAGGTTCCCACCTACATGGCAAGCCTTAGTGGATAACATGAAAATATTTTAAGAGTCTAAACATGTGTAAGATTTATATCTTTAGTCTCTTTTATGTTGAGGTACTCCCCATAAATGATTTCTCTAGCACTGTTCACCTTTAGGCAAGTTTGTCAATCTGTACATAGAATAAAAAGACAGAACAGCCAGGCACGTAGTAAAATAAGTAGCAAATACTCTAGAAAAACAGCAACAAAACCAGTCTAAAAATTTACACAAATATTTATAAGATGTATTATTTTAAACAAATATTATTGCAAACTTTGAATCTCAGTGTTACTTATATGAATTTTGCAAAGAAAAAAAGGGTCAAAACCTTTAACTAGCACGCAGTCAGATGTTCGGTCCTATAAAGGCCTGGGAAATACAAAGTCACTCAAACTCAGGAATGAAACCCCTTATCTTTCTCCAAACAGGAACAACTGCAAAATTTGTGTTACATCTCTTCTACACAAGGTTTATTTAGGCTACAATATTATCTCCCTAATTCTTCCTTACATTGTCAATCTGTCCTTCTGCACAGTTCAGAGCAATCTGCAGACCAATTCTTATATGAGCTGTACTACCCTGAGGATGCTTCATGAGCTGAACAACGTAGCCTCTTTACCAGCAAGCCTAGTAAAGTCTTAATGACAAAAAGAACCAACACTGTTTGTTTCTATCACAATATGCTACAGTGCAGCTCCTTTAAAGTGTGATTATAAGAAAGTATTAAGATTTTCAAAGAAAACTCAGTTCAGTAAAAACCTGATGATACAAACAAAAGTACCATGTAACCTGGGCTAAAATTAAAAATGTATCAGTAAAGTGACACAGCAATTTAACAGCACTTAATCTCTAGGCTTATTCACCTTCAACAAAAACATTTCAGAAGTAGAGTGTTTTGCACTGAGGGTGGCCTACTACTCAGAGTTTATATATTAACATCTAACAGATCCACTTTTCCCAATTGTTCTGTCAAATTATTTTGTTCTGAAAAATTGCTTTTCAGTCATTCTTCAATTTTATACTTCTGTAGTAGGTGTCAAACTATAGTCTAGTTATTCTACACGAACTTTATATCCTCACTGCTGCCAGCCTTTCATATCCTCAAGATCAAGACCTTTTTCTCAAAATTTTTGATGTGTCATGCACTATCAATTGAACACATCAATCCAAATTGTCCTCTGAATTTCCAGGTTGTCGATGCAATCTGTGACTTGATTTCACTCCAACACATATTAAATAGAAATGTTGACACAGCTTGGAATGACTCAAGATATTTTTGGCTGTGTTCTTTTCTCAAAGACTTGCGTATTATTTCTAAAAATATGCCTAGCCTACCATTAGTTTTCACTGTTCAGAATGCTTATCAGGTTCTCAAATCCTCGTCATTTTAATCTACTTGTAAATAGCAGGTTAAAAATCAGTAAATTGTCACCTAAGGTCAGTGGTAGATTCACCTGCCAATCTCAGCAGAAACAAGATCTGGCACTTAGGGACAGGAGTTCATTTTGGTAGTGCATTGTAAATGGATGTTGCAGTGAAATAGGTAATGCAGAAGACAGTGAGGGATAGTCTAGTCATTCAGTTTCTAACATTTTCTATATTTCAGAAAAGAAACACATTTTTTAGTTCTCTTGTCTCTATATCTGGCCACGCAAAAGCATTGGCATCATATAAGTTTGAGAGGCAGCTTTCAAGCATCTTCTTCAAAAACATGACACTATTGGCCTTTTTAACTTCTTTACAAGGTTAGTGATGCTGTAATTATGAAAAGTTGCAGGCTAAAGGTATATGTTATGCAAGAAAATGCAGTTAAAATACCTAACAGACAAAAAAAAAAATCACACCTGGAACAACACAAATTAAAAGAGCTACGACAAGACTGAACTAGGAAACTGACTCAAACCCATATAGCACACTCAACCACTGGGTTAACCTTTATTGGTTTTACATTGTAATGAATATAAACAAAACATGTCTGTAAATCTAAAGCAATCATAGTCGCTCTAAAAAAAGTTGCTCTAAAAAAGAGCAACTTCAAAACACAAACATATTTTCCCCCTGAAAAAACCTCTCATCTGCAGTGTAGCTGCACGCAAGTTCTGGAGAATTTATATGTATAAAGAAACATGCTTAAATGAAACAGATAAACATATTAGGAACTGCTTGTTTAGATCTGATCTTTTAATCAAAAAGGATAAATGTTTTTCTGCATATTAAATGCACAAGGAGTTATGTTTTCAATGATCATTTATCATTGGAATTGATAGTTCTGTTAAGTACCATCATCATATTAAAATTTTTTCCTGGAATCACACTTGGAAAAATATTTCTCAAAGACTTAAGACTTATGTACTATTTGTTAGTAATTACATGTATAAGAAGCAAATTATTTTATAAAAACTCTTAAAGGACTGTGTATCTTTTGACATTTTTAATTGAGCATATGTTGTAAGTAGGGCTTGTTTTATTCTCTTCCTCTGTTTTGTATGTAGTTTGTGTTTAAAATACAGATTCGGATTTCCAGAGTTCAATAACATTTGGGGCATTTCTTCCAACTGTATTTCTAGCCACATTAGAATATCTATGGGGATGGAAAACAAGAATATTATGACTATAAAAAAACACAAAAAAGCCTATGTTTTTTTTTTCCTTCTTTTTTGTCTTTTTAAGGAACAGTGTATTCTTTAAATACAACATTTTAGTGAGCTTAATGTCAATTGTGAAATACGCTAACTCAATAAGTCAAGACTTTTTATTGATAATGCCCTTGTTATTTACTAAGGATTTGTCTAACGTGGAACAGTCAGTGCTGTGAACTATTGCACACCTTGACAGCACGCAAGCCTGCTTGTATCAACGCCACACACATTCTCCTAGCACACCCAAGAATGCTTACCTGCAAGATTCCTTGCTGCAGACTGAAATTATGTGGCAAAGACAGCTGGCAGAGTAACTAGGACATTGCGTTTCATATTTAGTGCACTCAGAATTATCTGTGCTGACAAGCTCCAAGTTTCTGAATAATTTTCATGATCAGGGATGACCCGAGTAGAGTTTAGAAGAGATACTATGGGAGAATGAATCTGTCACAAGATCACTTTGGAGGTATAACCTGAAACTGCCTTAGACCTATTTGAAGATGCTTGCTGACCGTAGCAGCAAAGAGTCATTCTAGGAGGCAAGAACTCTGATCTAGAAAAAAAAACCTTTTTCTCCAATTACCTGATCATCCTCACTATATCACTCTCATGGAGGTGAGAGGATGTAGAACATAAACAATAATAAATGATACATGTCTCCTCCACAACTTGGAAACACTAATGCTCAGGCGTAAGAGTTAAGGCAAGAACCAGGATCTTACCTTCTCTAGCACTTCAACTATAAGGAGCTAGAATACTACTACATCTGCAATTTACATCTAATTTGGCTATTGCTAGGTTAGAACAGTAACATTTTCTGGGATTCCCAAGTTCCATCTCATAATGTACCTTAAATTAATTTAAATTATCTTTAAAAATTAATTCTAATGAAAGCTAAAGATAGAATGGTAACCATATCATCATAATCCGGCTTTACACAGAGCATCACAGGAGTTACACAGAACTTGCATCATTATCAATGGTCAATATCAAGCCAAACCAGAGGCAATCTGGTCCCATCCAGAATTTTTTCTCCGTTTTTTATTATTGCAGTAGTATTACTACACATAGAATAGTAGGAATACTTAAACGACATAAACCCCAGTATCAAAAAAACCAAGAACATATTTCAAAGCTATTAGCATAAGACAGTTAATAATATGGTTTCTGGTATTCAAATTCTTGGGCCTTGCTCATGTTACAATATCTCATCTTGATCTATATGATGATCATTTATCACAAATATAAGAGAGCTGTAATTAGCAACATCATCACAACCCTATTTTTGGTAGTACAAGTGTAGAGCAAGCAGCTTTTGTCAGCACAGTTGTGTTAGACACAAATTATACCTCAGATGCCATAGCTGTATTTGTGGAGCCTTGTTTTGGACACCAAGCCAGACCATCCAGCTTCTCAGTAATCCTGTTTTGGCAGTCACCCTGACATTAAAAGCTCCATCTTCGACATTTCAGACTTCAGCTTTACTGCCAGGCATTAAATATGCTATTCCAATAACTCCCTGTGCAAATTCTCCAACAATAAAGGCTGTAAATGAAAAAGTAGTTGCAACTAAGTGATTAGAATGTCTACTTCCACAAAAAAAAACCCAACAAAAAACAACTCACAAAAAAAAATACAAAACAAACATACTAAAAGCACTTTATTCTCTCACGATAATGTGCTCCATATGGCTTAACACAGTAAGAATGCCAGTCTTCATACATCAAGAAAACAGCTCAACAGAATTCAAGTATATTGTTACTGACAAAAACGGTTCACACTAAATCATTTTCAGTAGAAGTTCCAATTAATATATGCTAGCCACAAAGTTTTCTAATTGTAATCAACATGCACACTACATCAATTCAGCTCAGATGCATTCTTTGTTCAGCTTTCTAGTTGTTCTGACAGAATGCCTTCAAAAAAAGAACTTGAATAAGACAATTATAAATTGTGCTAAATGCCCTTTTCCTCAGTACTTACATCTCTATCTAATCTATACAGTTATCGTTACAGATGTAAGAGTAGCAGTGATCACATTAAACTACAAAAATTACATTCACAAAAGCAAGAAAATTCATAATTAAGGTTGACGCTTTCAATTTATTCTATCCACCCTAGATACTACGTTTTCAGAGCTTGTCAAATTACCCACTGTCTGAAGATTCAAGCTGCATCACAGGATTCAATAGAGACTGAGAACAATCTCAGTTTTGAGCCCTTAATCTCTGAACTGTACTTGAAATTATATCAATCAGTAGTTGCTCATGTGACGCTAAGATTTGCTTTTCAATGAATTGTTTTTCCATTCACGGTACCCAAAATAGCCGCCTGCACAAACAACAGTTTTAAAGTATGATTTCATGCAGATGTTAACTATGACTCCATACCTACCTCCCATGGCAAAACAGGATGCCCACATCTGATTTTTATTTTGCAAAATAAAAATATCCTTTGACAAACTTGCTGTAAAACAAGCTTTCCTGAAGCCAAGAGGTTCACGTTTTAGCGTAATTTGGGATTACAGAGTCTAAAACTTTTTTCTTCAGTGAAGGCCAAACAGAATTTCCCAAAATTGTTGCTAAGCCACAGAGGAAAATAACTTTTCCAACAGAATTCCAAAGTCACAAGTATTCATCTTTATTGTATTAGCATATGCTACAATTTAAAATTATTTCTGATAAATTAATAAAAAATAATTGCAGTTTTACTGTCGCTTGGGATCTTTGCGCCATGTTCATGTCTAGCAGATGTTAACCATTCTCAGCACACAATTGAGATCAAGTGTGACTACCCACCACCCTTCAAGAATCAAGAACTGTATAATAGATGTAAACCAACCATACAAGTTAAAGGTCATTCCAAACAAAAGGATTAGTACAAGTATTAAAAACATTTTCTGCTTTCCATAAAAATAATTTTCCCCAATACGGGAGATAATTGGTATAACACATTTATAGTGATGCAGTATATTCATACAGTGACTATGAGAGAAAAAATTCTGATTTGACGATATCATGCATCACATGAGATTAAAATATAACATAGTAAGACTGCATAGTTATGCAAGCAAAACTGTTGCACTGTATTATTTAGCTGCACATACATGCAAGTACACACAAAACAGTCATCTCTATCAAAAAAAAGGTCCCCTGGGAAATAAATTCGCTAGAAACATAGCTATGCCTGAAATATTTTTTTAAATACATACCACCACATATCCTAAACACTATATACTTCAAATGATCTATACATTAATGAACTTGGACCAGAAATCCACTTGATACTGCATGTATTGCATTATTTTAATGCGCTGTCACAGTGCCTCATATACAGAGAAATTTAACACTCATCTTTACCGAGATGAGCAAAATAAGCCTTCTCCTGCAGACGATATTGCTGAGTCTTAGCTATACAAGATAACATGCAAAGTTAGTAAATTTTCATTAATTTTTCTTCTTTAAGCACTAAACATAAGTGGTAAAACAGGTTGTTTTTCAGAAAGTAAGATTCTGGAACTGGCTGAATTCAATAGCAAGATGAACAGCACTGGGTCACTCTTGAGCAACGGGCTGACATAGATTAGCTGGATCACAAGGGTGCTGCTACCAGTACAGATCCCAGTACAAATGTCTTGGCAAATATCTTTATTCTTTCTCACCTCTCATAAATTTCCTAGATTAAACAGAAGGACACAGCAGGACTTGCATTAAACTGAAAACTGCACCCACTCAAAAGATCATTTCAGAACAGAGTAACAATAAGAAAAAGGTACGCCAAGTACTGTCTTATTTCACCCCAACAGCAACATTACTTCTAGAATAGGTAGAATAATACAAATATTTATCCAGTTTTAGAAACACACACCAAAACAAGAAATCCTCACTGAAAACTCACAAGCTATGTAAGCCACATCACAAGGAAACAACAAAACATTTTGAGTAAATTAATCTAAAGTGAGCTCTTGGGTGCAAGCTGGCCCCATAACCTCAAGGATAACAACAATCCCATAAACCAGAGCACATGCTATCTCTAAGTCAACAGTTTTGAGTTAATATTTAGTTTAACTGCAGTAACAATTGGTAATTTGAACCAATTTTTATAATATATTTCAGTAATTTGGAGGTGAAGGGTTGTGTATTTTTTTGTATACAAAATATGAAGAAATTATAGATTATAGCATAGTTCTCTCATATTTACCAGTGAGATAGACAAAGAATTTTATTTGAACTATTTAAATGAAGATCTTATTCATCCCAACTGTCAGCGAGAAAGCCATCAATATTCACATGTGAAATCAATTCCAGCACCAAAATGATTCTAAGTGGAGGCTAACAGGTGACATCTGTTTAGACTAACACTTCAACAAAGCTCAAAGGTCATTAAGTATACTACTGACAAAGTTTGGAGAAAATATCAAGTTCAAGATGTCCAGGTAACAAATATGAAAGAATGACGGTACTGAATTAAATGATAAAAATACCCTTCCTAGAATAATCTACAAAGTATATTCTGTTTCTTTCAAGACTATCCAGGAACAGCAACTAGCCTGCTAAAATACATGAAAGAGCTGAGATTATTATGCTGAACTGATCTATGTTTGTGCAAAACCTCTTAGATAATTAATCTAAGGCAGCCAAAGGAAAAGAAAAGAGTCTTGAAATACCAATTTAAAAAGAGATCTGGTATGAAAATAAAAAGTGTATTTCATCTCTTGTTTTCTGTTTGTGCTCATTTTCCTTATTTAAACCTGACATCTCATGAGTAACAGAGACACAGCTTTATTCTCAGAAACAAGAGTAACAAGTTAAACAACAGTGCGGTACCATGAGCAAGAGCTTCCCCATCAAAACTATTTTCCATCCAGGGAAGCTGAAAGCTAATGGAGGTTTTTGGAAGACCACATAGTTCACATAGGATACAAACAATTTTATTTCAACAGTCTGCTTGATCAAGGAAATTCAGATCTGAATTCAGATCTTACAAAACGTAATATCCTCAAATGTCCACCAGAATACTAATTCTGCCTGAGGGAAAAGAAATAGAAATTAAAAAATGTAGCTCAAGGATTAATGGCCAGCAGCACGTACCAAAATGAAGAGTCACCAAGAAATGCAAGTTAACGCAGCTGTACCCATACAGTAAAAAAAAAAAAAAAAAAATCTATCATTTAACACCGCAGATGCATCAAGTGTTTTCAGTGTACTCCATTACTCATTTGCTTTCAAAACGGCAAACGTTACATTTGTCTAGGCCTTCACTGTGTGCATATAGAAAATCAGCCTTAAATACAAGATAAAAGCATGCTTCCACGTTTTTCAGAAGTTCAAAAGCCATTTTGTACTTTTTAATTATACAACATATTTTCTCAATGCCTCTTACTGTAGAACAATTAAAAACTTATCCTTAGCTAAATTAGAACACAAAATATTATAGTATCCTTTCTCCAGTTATTCAGTATTCCAAATGGCATTTGTCCACATGAAATTTCATCATGAGGAAAAAAGTTTTATGGAGGAAAGAGTACCAAGAAAATTAAACAGACAACTCATCAATGAATAAGGGATACTTGTATTTTCTCTTCCTTTACTTACTTCCTCAAAGATAACCTGGCTATTCAGCGTTAAAAGTAACACTTGAAAGTCGTAAAAACTGGCACTCCAAGTCAACTTTGTGGATACCCGAATTCTCAGGCACGCTTGCCCAGTGACAGGACAGGTGAGGACAGGCTGTAGTAGCTACACCAGCACACACCCTTCAACTCATTCTTGAAAAACAATGCTAATATTAGTGCGGTAAGAGTTCATTAAAATACATTGCTTATTCAAGGATAAACACTAAGTATCAGTAGCCTGGAACAGAACTAATGGGAAATCTGCTTAGCTTGGTTACAATTTTGTGAAAATATTTCGTGCATACACATTTCGCAAACTGTTCTATTGCCCTATAAATCAAAACAGATTTATGAAAGGTTCTGCTAGAATACTGATGAATACGAAATGAACATTACTTTGTGGCTCATTTCTTGATACTAAAATATTCCCCACAAAGCAAAATACTTTCTTTTAAATGACCCCAAAAGAATAAGCTATTTTCCAGGTATCAGTAAACAAATGTGGTCATGTCATTTCGAGTTACTGATCTCTGCACCAGATCTCCAGAACCTTTTTCACTATAGACATAATAGCTGCAGTTTCTTTCTTATTCCTTCAAACACAATCACATTATTTTTTGTAGTTGGAAATCAATCAATTCATCTTTGAGATGACAAAGAGTTTGCTTGCATTATTTCTGCACTAGTGAATGTAACCCATTAAAATCAAGCTTTTTTATATAGGAGGTAGCATTATGGTTTTCATTTCCAGCAAATAACAATACAGCTGAGAGTCACATTCTTCCCCTTTCCTTCCACACGCAACAGCTTTCCCTTATTACTTTTATCCACTAATGTTCTCCTATGAGCCACTTTGTTTTGCTGACAAGTATGTCCCCTCCCCTAATGAAAAGATGTGCAATCTATTGTTCGCTCAAGCCATTTTGTTTCTAACAATGATAAAATACCTACTTTGTGTCATGTTCTACTGCATGACTAATGAGAACGCAACATTTGAGCTGTACATCTGTATTCTTAGAAGCCTCAAATTAGCAGCATTTTAAATATAACAATAATCCTATTAGCATAATTTCTCTGCTGTTGAATGATAACATGCTCAAGTAAGTTTAAACTGTTTAAATTCTAGAGTTTTATAGGTCATTAAAACTATCAAAGAGATCAAGCTACCCCATTCTTGATCCAAAATTACAACATATAGTCACCCGTACTATGGTTTGAATACAGTCGCAAATAATCTGATGTAATTGTTTCCCATTTGCTCTCTTCTACTGCTTTGCAGTTTTGCAATCTCCACATTATTCTGTCGCAATAATGCATGTTATATACACAGCAGCTGATATTAAAGAACTATAAAGACCTTTTTGGTTTAGTAAAATCTGTTGCAGGCATTCACAAAAAGCTGGTAATACAGTCTGAAGGGTAAAAACTAATTTTGAAAAAAGTTACGTTGATGAAGAACATCACTGAAACTGATATTTAACTCACTCTTTCAGTTAGATGTTTACATCCTTTAAATGAAACGTATTAAGCGCTTTCCCGAAGTCTAAAAAGCGTCTTTTTGTTGTAAACTATCAGTGTTCCTCCATTTTGTTCTTTTGCTCTACTTATTTCTCTCTACATAAATCATATGCATATATTTTATCTTATGAAGTTCCTACTCTCCCCACCATATGTGTGTCACAGGGCCCCAATCTGTACACTCCTGAGAAAGGTCATGTGGGGCCTTACAACCCTGTGATGCTTTCTCCCTTCTCTTCCCTGAACACGGGCACCCTCTCAGCCTTTACACCATCCCTGTTTATAACTGTCCCCTTCTTCACCTGCTCAGCACCCACCTCCATACTTTGCCTTCCCTCTCTTCAGGGTGCTTCCTCAGCTGAGTAAAGAAAAACCAAGAATTCCTCCTCAGAGGCCTTCAGTAACTCCTCATCCTCTTCTAGACCAGGAGTTCCTAAAAAAGGAGACGGAAGTAAGGCCACCCCAAACCACAGGGCTCCCTTGCCGTACACTCACTAAGGTAAAATATGCCCTCACCTCAAACTTTTGCCAAAGCAGCACTTAAAAAGGGACTGCAGCCCCGAAAAAAAGAGTGAATATACGGCAGCCGACACAAAAAGGACACTCATAAGAAAGCGGGAGTTTGTCATACCACTTCCTCAGGACCCGCTTGTCCCCTCTTCCCTGAGGGGCGCTCAGGGAAGGGGCGGCCCCGCTCCCCGTCCTCAGGCGGGAGCGAGCGGAAGGGCGGCTCCTCCCTCACCCCTCAAGCGGGAGCAGCTGTGAGGACGGCTCTCAGACGGGCACGGCAGGGGCGGTGACCTTTCCCTCTCTCCGTGGCTGCCGCAGTGGCTTTTCGAGGGAGCTGCTGGGAGCGTCGGCATAGCCCAGCGCCAACCGGAGGAACTCTGCCCTTTCAGGTACATCTCTCAGGCTTGTCGAAGCCACGCTTCCCAAAATGGAGGATGGCCAGCGCGAGACCCAGCCGCTCCTCACGTTTTCCCGCCCGTCGCGGGTGGGGCCCTGGTGACTGGTAAGCGAGGGACACAGCAGCTCCTGTTAGTCGGTCCTTTCTTGAAAGGATCATATTTTACCATTTATTTTCTTTAAAAGTAAGCACAGGAATAGGCCTGGTGGGGCTTTTCTTCTCCCCGGTTGTGTTCTGGTCTTCTGTTGTTTGACAAGGTGAATGGGAGTTAGAGCATGTTTGGCGCTCGCTCTCCTCCATGGTGTGGTCTTTCTGCTTGCCCAGCTGAAGCAATTGCAATGACTTTGGAAAGAGCAGCCTTAAAGAAATATCTTAAAGGATCTGCATGTGTACAAGCGCTGTCCTGTTGTGTGCCTGATGTCAGTCAGATAGCTGAACACAGAAATGACCAATTATGTACGTAGGGGGCTGTCTGTATTTTAATTGAATAGGGTATATGTGCAAATGGAGTGTTTGATTGCACATTGGGGTAGTTAGGGATGGAAAAGGCAAAAGCTGAAAACATGTAGCAGAAAAAATGGATTTGAGTCTTCCTGAATAAATCTGAACCAGTTTTAGCAGGGCTGCAAAAGGCAACTTACCTGCAGCCCACCTGCACTGCAGCCTGATTCCGAGCGTGGGGCAGAAGTCATAGTTGGGCTTTTCACCCACCGCAGCCCTTGCCTTCCCTGATGAGGCAGCTGTTGGGCCCACGCCATGCCTGTGGTGACGTGCGGCTGTAACGAGGTGAGGCCATAGCTTTGTCACTCGCCTGTTCCCCTGCAGTTTGCTGCGCTAGGACCATCTGCAACAACTTACTTTACAGTTTCTCAGACATTCAGGCCCTTTCAGTAGTTGCTCCAGCCCTGTCAGCCTCCTGCTACCCACCCACATGGGCAGTCCTGCTTGCAGACCGGCTCATCACTTGTCTGAGCCAATATCCTGCACTTCCAAGCACCTTCATTTTCCCTAAGCCCAGGAAGAGCCTAACTTCCGCTTCAGTTGCCGAGATTCTCTAGGTATGGTTCTTGTATTCTCATTACTGTATACGCACATGGTATTTTACTGTCCTGATGGTAAACTAATTTTTTTTTTAGATGTATGAATATGTAAATCTTAGTAGGGGGTTTGCATAAGGTGTTGTATAGAAAGCTGTGGATTTTGGTAGCAATATTTTAGGTACAATAAAATGAAAAATATTCCAGCTAGTAGAAGGGAAGAGAGTTATTTGTTTGGTTTGGGGTTTTTTTTGCATTGCAATAACTACTGCCCCATTTAGTTCGGTCAGTGATTCTGGCAGCAACATAATCACCTGAATAGTTAAAAATCTTAGCTTTCCCCCCCTTTTTGTATATTGAGCAAAATTTCTGGGCTGACAAAATCATAACTGTAGACAAAATGTAGCATGATACAAATATTTATATTTACTTTTTGTTTGTGTATTGGTTCAGATAAAAACCTTGTGAGTGTGTTTTCCTTCCATTGGAAAAAGACAGAAACAATGCATTCACATGGACTTTGCAGTCCTATAGAATCACTAAATAGGCAAAAACTAACCTAGGTACCCTACAGGCTATAGCAAAGTGACTTTATTTTGAATATTCTTTCACTTCTTAAATTATACCTTCCAAGAGACTGGTAAGAAAAGAACATTATGGGACATCAGTGCTATATGTGCTTGGCATTGTCAGCATACTGATTCACTAGCAACCATTAAGTAGTGTGGCACACATATCTCATAATGACATAATTGCAATTACACAAACACAACTATATTGACTACACTAGCAGTACTGGCTCATGTAGGAGACATCTGCTCAGCTTGATGGCTTCTGAAAGTGCTGTTCTTACACCCTTGACTTTTCATGTTGTAGATAGGGAATGTGGCCTTTTCATTCTGAGCTGAATTCTGGTCAGATATTGCCCATAATAATTTGAAAATCTTTGTGCAGTAACAGCTAGTGGTCAGCGTGCGCATATATTGCCTACAGAAAGGGAAGGGTGAGAAGTACAGCTGTCTTTGGAGAGCAGAAGGAAAAAGTCAGAGTCTGCAACCCCCTTCCTCCCAAATCAACAGGTTTTGCAAGAGGGCTGAACCTTAACTAAAAAATGCTGCGACTAGTAGTAATGAGATAGAAAGAAGCTAAAGTTGTGGTAGTTCTTTTCAAATGAGTTTGTGTATTAGAAGTTGATTGCTTTATAAAGTGGATGATGTCTTGTTGAGGTTTTTTGTTTGTTTGTTTCCCGTTCCAAGAAGTTAAGTAAGCTTTAGCAAATCCAGTATAGAATAGCCATTATGGAAAACTATGCTTTTCTCAAATTATATTTTATATAATCTTTATTCATACAGTAAGGAAAAATACACAGAACATTCTAGCTTTTATTCTTAAATCCTTCTAATAGTAGTGTTTGGAAATCCCAATTACTACTAAGAACATGATGTAAACTGTAAGTGGAAGTCTAGAATTTGGAGCTATTGAATCTGTTAACTCTTTTCTAAATAAAGGGAGAATTCCCTGGCTTATGAATACTACTTTTCTCCAGCTAGTCACTTTAATTCAGTAGAAATAAGTGTGGGCTATGGCAATGCTATAAGCAGATATCTTGATTAATTGCTGATAAGATGCAAACCTTGAAAAGGAACATTCTTCAAAGTAAATAGCTTTTCCTTCTTTAGTATTAGTAATTTATTTCTTTGTCCAGCATACTTTCAGGGCAGAAAACTGAGTATCTTCTCCATCTTCCATTTGCAGGTCCTTACCTTTTCCTTGCAATTTGATTTATTGTTACCAAGTTGCTGTTCTGGACTCCTTGTCTTCTGTACTGTCCTTTTTTTTTTGTGAAATCTTGTATTTTAAAAAGGCATAAAGCTTTTTCTGACAATTCTTAGATGAATGCTTTTGGACAGAGAAGAATGAGTTCAAAAGAGTAGGTTGTGAATCTAGTTTTTGCTTAGGCAAGCAGTTGTAGTAGTAGAGAATGCTACTGACTCTCAAGGCTAGAAAATCAAGGAGTGCTTGTTCTGAATTTGCTAAACTTCAATCTCTAATTCATGTGAGGAAACCCTCATTACACTTTCCCATGGTGATTCAAGTCATTTGGATAAAAAGTATGCCTGCTGTGCTTTAGATTACAGTGGAGGAACTCTTCAATTTAGAAGAGGTTTTAAATTCAAGACTTACCACTCACAGCCTGTGATGCGTGTCTCAACTTAAGATAATGAAACCAACCTGTTCCAGACAAATTTCATTTAAATAATTAGCAATTCAAAGTTGTGAAAGTTATTTCAGGCTATAAAGTTCATGCAATTCTCGCATCAAGAATTTGTGAATAGTGAAAGCAAAAATAATTTAGTATTATTTGACAGTGTTCACCAAATAGTCCAGGAAGAACTAATTTGTATAAAATTCTGAACTGGTATTTTGAAGAGACTCACTGAAATGTTTAGCCTTTTTAAATGCCGGACAGATTCCATGTTTGGTAGTTGGAGGGTATACAAATGAGTAATACAGCGCTTGTAACTGAAATCTTTAAGGAAAAATATGAGCATTCTCTAGAGCATACAAACAAGGAATGAGGTAAGAGTTCTAATGAAAATACTTGTGCAAAGTTATTCTATGGAAACCCGTCTGTGAGCTAATTGAATATGAAGTATTTTACTTACTTATAAACAGTTTATTTTTCCACTTAAGCAATCTTAATGGAATAACTGGCTTTAGGAATTAAACATGGAAATTCAGAATGACCTGAAAATAAAGTAGTAACATTTGGTCCAGAATGTGTACTTTGTCCTAAATAAATGACTGACAGCACTTGCTGACATCCTAAATAATTTTGTTTTCTAGGGATAGGGATATTAAGTTCCCCTACTCTCCTTTGCCATCTTGTTAGTGAAGATTTTTGTATATATTAAATAGAGCAGTTGACAACATAGATTGTATAAATAGCAAAAATAATGAGCAACACAGATAAAAAAATAAGAAAATGGAGTACTAAACAAGGCTGTAATGGATGTAGAACCATTATGTAGAACGTAGCAAGTTAATACAACTTTATTTTCTTTCAAATCCATTCACAGCATTTGTTCCGTTTTTGAGGGAATATTTTGTTCTTTCTCCAAAACACAATGCTTATTCCATTTCTCTTAATTCCATTGTTTTTCTTATCTATATTTCTGTGATGAGCATTAGTTTTTACAACCGTAAGTGCTTGAATTAGAGACACAAAGAAGAGATGCAGGTAGAAAATGAACTTTAGACAGAATGAAAGCACTGAAGTGTTAGAGTAGGTATGAAGTTTGATATGCAACTCCCAGCTCTGCTTCTGAGCATGTGTAGAGCTACTTTTTGCATTAAGGACCATTTGGTGCTTATCTCACTCCTAAACTTGATAAATACCCTTAAACTAGCTGTTTCTCTACCTAAATCTGACATACATGATCAATAGGTGTTGTAAAGCACACTGAAGTCATGCCAGTGGGAGTAGTTTGTATGCAAAACCCAGAAGCATTCTTACTCAAAGATAGCAGAGGCATCTTATATTAAATTTTGTACACAGCATTTGTGTAGAGGGTGAAAAGATCAGACCTTCACTGTCAGGTGAATGTTTAAATTTTATTTTTTGTTTGATGATTCAGATTTCTCTGAGGAAATCGTAGTTTAAAACACAAACAAAAAACCACCAAACCCCAAATATTGAAATCCTAAGAGAATGTTGGGCTTATGTAAGATTGCATAAAGTTTGCGTCTACTTGGCAGTTTTGCACAGAAGGCTTGGGGTGATCTCATTAAACCAAATTAAGTTCTTATATTGAAAGCGTGCTGCAGAGAGAGGAAAGAAAGAAAACAAACACACTACAGGTGTTTCTTTGGCTGACATTTCTTCTATCCTTTTGACCGATAGAGGTGGAGATACTGTTCTAAAATACGGCACAAATTTTTAAGAAGCAGCTAGAAGTAATGTTATATACAAAATTAAATGGGAGAGAGACCATGATAACTTCACAAAAGCTTTTAGCTTCCTAGGTTTGGGGGGGGTTCTGTTAGTGGTGTGTTACCTCTATTGAAATGCCATGAAAACGTTAACAGAACTATCATTAATCTGGGTTGTAGTTATCTTTTTGCTGATGTTTGAGTATTGTTTTCTTTGACTTAGCTGTATGTTTCTCCTCTTGTGTCCTTGTAGATGATGCATAACAATCTTTAATTTTAAAATATTACATCCCTTCAGTCTGTAAATAGCATTTTGGCACCTGCAGCTTTTCCAGGACTAATTTTTTAGTTTTATTTCCTGATGCTTTTATTAATCTTGTGTGAGCTGTCAATGTCAGTAAAAATTTTCACAGCATCTTTGCTGTTGGGAAGTGAGATAGTTGAAGGAATTTCTAATGGGATAACTTCCTCTTCCTTTTCAGTTTACCAGGTCTAAATATATAGCAAAATGCAGCTGTCCAAAGTGATTTTAGTGATCTAGTGGAGTTCTGCATTTCTAAGCCCTGTTTCTCTTGCATGCTGTCACTCACTGTTTTGGTTGTACTCCAAGTTGAGATACAGGTGACTCAAGTGATACACGTTTGTTCAAACTCTATATTCTCTTACCTTTAGTTAGAACTCCTTCAGGCTGGAGTTGCCCTTTTGATATTGATGTAACCTATATTTTTTTTCTACTCCAGAAATACGAATAATGCTTCTGTCCTGTCACATTTGGAACAATTGCTAGCCCAATTACAGTGTAAGAAGCAATTTCTAAACTTGTGTCTGCTCTGGCTATGCAATACCAGAATTACGAGAACTTAAGCAACAATGGTTAATAATGGCCTGCCTTTTTAAATGAAAACTCTGTGCAAGTCTCAATGATACCACTCCCCAGTCATTATGTCAAAGGCATTTGACCCCTTTGTATTCTAACTAAAGCTTTCAAAATCTACCGGTCATGCTTTTGAACTCTTCTTCATGTGCAGAATCCATGAAGCATTAAATTTTCTGTAAATTGGTACAGTAGAAATGTTAACACATGAACTACTGCTGATCAATAGGCTGTTGAGCAGTTGACATTATTGTCCTTCCAAAACAAACCAAACAAAAAACCTGGAAGTATGAACAAATTTACTTTGAATAATTTAAGCTTTTTACAAGGGAATAAACTTATACTTTAAAAAAAATAAATCTGTTTGGCTGTCTGGAAACATGTTATTATTGAAGATGACACCTTTCCCTTCAGATGGGTTTTGAGATTTGTATGCTAGCTCTTGGAGCCTCTGTGTAATGAGTTCTCTTTAGAGGATTTAAAATAAAATCCATAGCTTCTGTATTGTGGGAAGAATATGTCTGTTTTCCTTTGCATGCATGTGTGCACAGGGAGGAACAAATAGTTGTCTTATAAGAAGGATATTACTTGGTAATAAATGTCCTGATTTCAGAACTTTGTAAAGTGAAGGATCAATGTGGTGCAGTAAAATGAAGATCAAATTAATATTTGAAAATTATTTTCTTTCAACCTGAAGGATGTTACTGATACTGTTTTGGATTTCAGCCATGGTATTTCCATTTATCTAGTAGGTTATTTGACTGTTCCTTTTGCCTTTCTAAGATGCAAAAAAAAAGGGAGGAAATAAAGCATCTTTTAAAGGAGTATTTTAAAGTTCTTATGTTGTGACATGTTTATGAGAGAAACCTATTATTTTTAGCAAGCCCCTCCAAGTTCTCTACATTCAGACATGATACATCTACAACACCTCCTAAGAAATAGTGGATGTAATTCAAAGCCCATTTTGGTCAGGAAAAACCCTCCTATTAACTCCAAAGTTTACTGATAGACCCATTATGTATATAACACTAGTCAGATTTCATGCTAATGCTAGTAGTAGAGCAGCTGAAGTGATATATGAAGATATCAGTAAATTATCCTAATGTGTGTAGTATAAGTTTTAACTGTATAATAAAATCCAATACTGTTATTTCAGATTTGTTTGTTTGCCACACAAGCTAAGGATTTGATTTCTTTACTTTGAAGTAGTATTTGGAATACAAAGATAAAATTGTGAAACAAATGTCTGAAAAAATTATCATGTTCTGAGAAGTAACCTTATGTCATTTAAGCATTCCTGCACTATAATCTGTATTGCATTTTTGACCTTTAACTTTAGCTTTTCTGATTTGTGTCATGCACTTAAATTCGATCCATAATGGTGTCATGATGGTATTCTGTCCCTTAGCACCTCCATGAGCTTTATTTGTCAAATGAGGACTATGTGTTAAGCTGAGACAGTAAGATGATGGGAGAGGGTAGGCACTATGTTGGGGAGTGGTAATTGTTTTGAGTGTTCCTCCTAAAAACATAATAACCACTGTGGGCGGTGTGCCCAAGTAGAGGAACTCCTTCAGCTAGTGATGGAGCTCCGCGAGGAGGTAAGCTGCTTAAGAAGTATAAGGGAAAGTGAACAGGAGATAGATAGCTGGAGTCATGCTCTGTCTTCCCTGAGAGAAGCCCCCCAGAAAGATCGAGCTCCACATACAATGAGCCCAACACCCTCTAGCGTTGAATCTGAACGTGAAGATTCAGAAGACAGGGGCCAGTGGCAACAAGTCCCCACCCGACGTGGCAGGCGTGCCTCCCAGGAAACCCCCACACTATCCCAGGTGCTGTTACAGAACAGATATGATGTTCTGGAAAGGGAAGTGGAGGATGACAATAACAGTGCCTTGCCAAACTCTGAATTGCCACTGAAGCCAAGACAGGTTACACCTCGTATAACAACATCATCATTTAGGAAAAAAAGACGGGTCCTTGTAGTAGGGGACTCGATTCTGAAGGGAGTGGAAGGTCCCATATGTAGACCGGACCCAATCTGTAGGGAGGTCTGCTGTCTCCCTGCAGCCAAGGTTAAGGATGTCCAGAGGAAACTCCCTACCCTAGTTAGGCCTACCGACTACTACCCTTTATTGGTTTTTCAGTTGGGTAATGATGAAATTCCAGTAAGGAGTGTGAGGGCGATAAAGAGAGACTTCAGGGCCCTGGGACGGCTGGTCAGGGGATCAGGAGCACAAATAGTGTTTGCTTCTATCCCAACAATTGCAAAGATGGATGCGAAGATTAACAGGAAATGCCAGCTAATCAATGCCTGGCTCAGAGACTGGTGTCGTCAGCAAGATTTTGGGTTCTTTGACCATGGGCTGCTTTTCAGGACACCAGGCCTGCTGGCAACAGACACCAAAAGCCTGTCTCAGAGGGGGAAAAGGGTTTTAGGGCAGCAGTTGGCGGGGCTCATTGACAGGGCTTTAAACTAGGTTCGAAGGGGGATGGGGATAGATCCAAGGTTGCTAGCAAAAATCCTGAAATTGGTGGGCTGGCACTAGACTTGGAAAAGACAGGGGGTGTAACTGGGCTCCAGATGGGGAAGATGTCTGGGGATAGCAGAACTTTAGCTCCCTCCAGTAAAAAGGAGAAAGGACCTATAGCCCACCTGAAGTGCTTATACACTAATGCACGTAGCATGGGCAACAAACAAGAGGAGCTGGAAGCCATCGTGCACCAGGGTAATTATGATGTAGTTGCCATCACAGAAACATGGTGGGATGACTCTCATGACTATAATGTTGCCATGGATGGCTATAGACTCTTCAGGAAGGATAGGCGAGCAAGAAGAGGCGGGGGTGTGGCCCTATATATCAGGGAGTGTTATGAATGCTTTGAATTAGAAGATGGTAATAATGGGATTGAGTGTTTATGGGTAAAGATCAGGGGGAGGGCTAACAAGGCAGATATTGTAGTAGGAGTCTGTTATAGACCGCCCAACCAGGATGAGGAGGCAGATGAAATATTCTAGAAACGGCTGGGAGAAGTCTCAAGGTCGCGAGCTCTAGTCCTTGTGGGTGACTTCAATTTGCCGGACATCTGCTGGGAATACAATACAGCAGGGAGGGAACAGTCTAGAAAGTTCCTGGAAGGTACTGGGGATAACTTCTTAACACAGTTAGTGAAAGAGACAACTAGGGAAAGTGGCCTGCTGGATCTGTTGTTTGTCAACAGGGAAGGTCTTGTGGGGGATGTGATAGTCGGAGGCCGTCTTGGCAACAGTGACCACGAAATGATAGAGTTCTCAATTCTGGGAGAAGCAAGGAAGGGGGTCAGCAGAACTGCCACCTTGGACTTCCGGAGGGCGGATTTTGGGCTCTTCAGGAGCCTGGTTGAAAAAGTCCCCTGGGAGGCAGTCCTCCAGGGCAAAGGAGCCCAGGAAGCCTGGATGTTTTTCAAGAAGGAAGTCCTAAAGGCGCAGGAGCAGGCTGTCCCCATGTGCCGGAAGACAAGCCGTCGGGGAAAAAGACCGGCCTGGCTAAGCAGGGAGCTAGTGTTGCAGCTTAGGGAAAAAAAGAGGATATATGGCCTTTGGAAGGAAGGGCAGGCCACTCAGGAGGACTACAAAGAGGTAGTGAGGCTATGTAGGGAAAAAATTAGGAAGGCCAAAGCCCAGCTAGAACTAAACCTGGCTTCTGTTGTCAAGGACAACAAAAAAAGTTTCTATAAATATATTGGCAATAAAAAGAGGACTAAGGATAATCTCTGTCCTCTAGTAGACCAGGCTGGTAACGTATTGACCAAGGACGAGGATAAGGCTGAGGTACTTAATGCCGTCTTTGCCTCAGTCTTCAGCAGTAGGACCAGTTGTTCCTTGAGTTCCCTAACCCCTGAGCTAGAATACAGGGATGGGGAGCAGAATGAAGCCCCTGTAATCCAAAGGGAAATGGTGAGGGACCTGCTTCAGCACCTGGAGGTGCACAAATCTATGGGGCCGGATGGGATCCATCCAAGGGTACTGAAGGAGCTGGTGGAAGTGCTCACCAGGCCACTCTGCATCATTTATGAACAGTCCTGGATAACCGGGGAGGTCCCAGCTGACTGGAGGTTGGCAAATGTGACACCCATCCATAAGAAGGGCCGGAAGGAGGATCCGGGGAACTACAGGCCAGTCAGTCTGACATCAGTGCCTGGGAAGGTCATGGAACAGATCATCCTCAGTGCCATCACACGGCACATGCAGGAGAACAAGGTGATCAGGCCCAGTCAGCATGGGTTTGTGAAAGGCAGGTCATGCCTGTCAAACCTGATCTCCTTCTATGATGAGGTGACCCGCTTAGTGGATGAAGGAAAAGCTGTGGGTGTTGTCTACCTGGACTTTTGCAAGGCTTTTGACACCGTTTCCCATAGCATTCTACTGGAGAAACTGGCTGCTCGTGGCCTGGACAGGTGTACCCTTCGCTGGGTAAAAAACTGGTTGGATGGCCGTACCCAGAGAGTGGTGATAAATGGAGTTAAATCCAGTTGGTGTCCAGTGACAAGTGGTGTCCCCCAGGGATCGGTGCTGGGACCGGTTCTCTTTAATATCTTTATTAATGATCTGGATGAGGGGATTGAGTGCACCCTCAGTAAGTTCGCAGACGACACTAAACTGGGGGGGCGTGTTGATCTGCTTGAGGGTAGATTGGCTCTGCAGAGAGATCTGGACAGGCTGGACAGATGGGCTGAGGCCAATGGTATGAGGTTCAACAAGGCCAAGTGTCGGGTCCTGCACTTGGGTCACAACAACCCCATGCAGTGCTACAGACTGGGGGCGGAGTGGCTCGAAAGCTGCCTGGCAGAGAAGGATCTGGGGGTGTTGGTGGACAGCCGGCTGAGTATGAGCCAGCAGTGTGCCCAGGCAGCCAAGAAGGCTAACACCATCCTGGCCTGCATCAGGAATAGTGTAGTGAGCCGGAGTAGGGAAGTAATCATCCCCCTGTACTCGGCACTGGTGAGGCCTCACCTCGAGTACTGTGTTCAGTTTTGGGCCCCTCACTACAAGAAGGACATTGAGGTGCTGGAGCGTGTCCAGAGAAGGGCTACCAGGCTGGTGAGGGGTCTGGAGGACAAGCCTTATGAGGAACGACTGAGGGAACTGGGGTTGTTTAGCCTGGGGAGGAGGAGGCTGAGGGGTGACCTTATCACCCTCTACAACTACCTGAAGGGAGGTTTTAGAGAGATGGGGGCTGACCTCTTCTCCCACGTGGCAAGTGATAGGACAAGAGGAAACGGGTTCAAGTTATGTCAGGGCAGGTTTAGATTGGATATTAGGAAGCATTTTTTCACTCAAAGGGTTATTAAACATTGGAATGGGCTGCCCAGAGAGGTGGTGGATTCACCATCCCTGGAGGTGTTTAAGAAAAGGGTAGATGAGGTGCTTAGGGACATGGTTTAGAAGTGGGTGTTTTTAAATCAGGGTAGGTTAACGGTTGGACTTGATGATCTTAATGGTCCCTTCCAACCTCACTTATTCTATGATTCTATGATTCAGTAGTTATGTTATGCTGTTTCTCAAAGTGACATCAAAATAATAATCTGTAGACTTTTTTTGACCCTTTTCCCGATGCCCAAGGAAAGTAGTGAAAATTACTTCATATGAGAATGTATATGTCACACAAAATTGCCGAAATGAGTACAGTTTAAGAAGTTACCTAAAAATTCTGGTCAATAGCTGATGCTGTTGGAGCTCTTGAGCCTGCCAAACAGGGTGGTTGTTAAGGGGAAATATACATTTAAGTTGTTTGACAGCTCTCCTTTATTTTGGTCTGTAAATATGGTAACTTGATAAATACCTGAATGCAGAGGTGTGTGAAAAGGAATAATAAACAGAAATCTGTTTTGTGTTTGAAGACATGACTTCTGGATCTGGAGCAGTATTACACATTGTTTCTTTTGCACCTTAATTGATCTATAACATATATGCAGTATTCTGTAACATAGTACATCAGTAAAGTAGCACTTAAAAGTTCTACCTACCAAGAAATGGAATGAGCACAAAGGAGTGCTCATTGTACTAAGAATCAGCACGTTGGTGACAGGAAAGGACTCTGAATGTGGTAGTGTTTTTGGTACTTAACTATTTGCTAAGCTTGTATCTTCCCAGCCGATCCTAGAATCATGTGATGATGTGCTGGGGTAAGATATCTATTGGGATTAATAAAATCTGGTAAAATGACTGTAGATTAGTATTTTACCAGATGAGTATATTTGTGTCAATTCTGTTAATCTTGTATGTCTTGGATTAGGGAACATTTATAAGAGCCTAGGTGGACTGTATAGAATTTCCCCTTCTTATGAAGCATGAATGCAATATGCTATGGGGTTGCACCTATCACTAGGGTGAAAAATAACTCCAGGAAAAGTCCCTATTGCATAGGTTAGAGAGAGGCTAATGCTAGCCTTCACTAACTAGTCCTTTCTTGCAATGTGTTTCCACCCTCTATCAGGAGGATAGTTTCAGGGGAAGCAGAATATATCTGGGCCAGTTTTTATCCACTTACTGGTCACTCTGCTACTACATATGTCTCCTACAAAGTCATTTTGGATGCTGCCAAAAATATACGGTGAATATAAGACAAACATTCTTTACTGCTTTCACAGACATTTAGAAGATACTGATAATGCATACAATTTTCAGAATCACATAGTGTGGGAAACTAGATATCTGTAAGGATCTGGGTGGGAGAAGTCTGAATTGCTGTTGGAAATGGTACTTCTACACATAATTCCTGTTGGATTTTTTTCCTCAAGGATTTCTGCCTAGTTAACTTTCAAAGTTTTGCAAATAGTATTTTTATAGTAGTTTGCTACCAGGAAGAGTGGTACCTCCTACTTGGATTGGCTTTAGCAGTCATCAACAGGAGCTAATTTAGCTCGTTAAATTTGCCAACCAGAATCTTAAAGAAATGTAGTGAATCTATGAAGAAATGTCTTGCTGGATCTTCTTATTTTTATAATGGAAATCATATGGTACTTTGTCTTCAGTACCAGTGCAGGTTCATGTCAACTTACTGACATCAGCTTCACCATCACCAGGAGTTGTAGATGACAGATTAAGGGCACTCTGGAAACATACAGAGATCAAAATGTGTGTCAAAATGTTGTATGCATGCTTTGCATCTTGAGTAAGGTTTTAGTTTTATCTGTATGAGTTTTGTGAATGTAATCACGTTAGCTACAAATGCAGATATACAAGTCTGGGGAGTAAATATTGGTTTGTTGTGCTTTCATAAGCTTTTTATATTCCGTTCAGTATGACATTGATGATGTCTAAGTACTTCGTGGCAATAGAGTAAAAAGGGTGGAAGTAATTTCTTAACTAAACTTTACGTCTGTGATTGATGCCGTTGGTGATGTGTATTCATAGATATTCAGCCCTGGATTATGCATGCACTAACACATGGAGCAAAAATGTCAACTAAACTGGTAGAAAATTTATGTAGCCCTATGCATGAGAATGACCATGACAATAAAGCAGTTGCACAACAAAACATTTGCTTTGTTTCTGCATTTAGAGAATTCAGGTGTCAATGAAGTATTTTATTTGATAGGGTTTTTTTTTTTTGCCTTAAGTATTAAAAAATAAGCTGACATTAAAAAAAAAAAAGTTTCCTGTCACTGCAGCATTAGAAAAGTGATTTTTCAGATTTCAGAGATGACATCTCAGGTTTGGTCAAGTTAGGCTGGATTGTGTCAGTCCAGCTCTGTTACAGAACAGGATATGAGCGATACAAACTGATAATATGCTGCGCATGGGAAATAAAATCTAAAGTTTCCTCGTACATGGAGTAGAATGAATGCAAATTCTCATAAAGCATTTTGATACTTTTATTGATGCAGAGAAGACTCTTAAACAGAAATAACTTTGCCGATGTCCTTGGAACTGTTTTTCTGTTCTGTACATCAAGTACTACTCAATGCAAGTAATTCTGCTCCAGTGGTACTAACAAGAGAGTTTCTTTTTGCCTCTTATTTATGTCTTTAGGGCAGTCTTTTCAGTAAACGTATTTTGGTTAGGAATAGATTTAAAACCAAAACAAACTACTATGGTTCTATTTTGTATATTACACAGTAATATATCCTCCCAAGTAGCACGGCTTTTTCAGATAGTATACCTGAGGATGATGCTGGATATAGCGTCTCTACCAGCAAGTCACTTCTAAAAATTTGCTCTCATAATTATCTCTTCCCTTCTTACTATTATTTGACCTCTTAACTCTTGTTAGTTTAGAATTAAAACAACCCCAAGAATCTTTACTTTGCGCTTAGATAATTCTCCTAACCTGCTTTTATTTTCCTGTGCTACAATTTCATTTTCATTCCAAGGTGGTTTTCACTAACAAATGCAACCATAGAAACAAACTTAGTTGCTTATTTTGTTCTTTGTCCTTTGTTGTTCCTTGTTGTTTCTGCATATATCCCATTAGCCTTTCAGAGTCTATGGCATGTCAAATACCACATTTCCTATTTTTTGTTCAATAGAGATTTTTGAAATCTCAATGTTTTAATGTAATGCATACCTTTTAAATATTATTGTGTTGTTCTGTCTTTGTGTTCTCAATTCTAAATCTATTGGGACACTTAAATTTCTTTTTTTTTCCCCCAGAATCACTCTTCTAGGTACTGCACATACTGTAGAAAAATACAATATTAATGTTTAATATAGGCTATACCTTTTCCTTGCACTTATTTATGAACTGAGGTTGTCCTAAAGCTGGTATGTTGTGTACTAAAAGAATTCCTTGTCAGCCTGAGAAATTCTCATTTGGTTCACCTAGTTTTCTAATCAATGCTGGGTCCTTCCATGTGGATTACCTGAGTTGGTATATCCTACGAGGAACGTTGAACAATTTTCCTGTGCTTTTGGATGACATTTTCAGGAGTTTGCCTTAGAAGGGAGGTTATGAACCTGTAATTCCAAGGCACCTGTTTTCTCATGCCTCTGCCTCTTCTTTGAACATTTAATTGATCCCTCTGATTCTCCTTTATGTGGAATTCTTTCCTGGAGGTACGATACCAGTCTCCTTTCAAGGTTAATTCTAGACTTAGGGCGAGAGACAGACAGACCAGTTAGGGGCATGAAGCAGCTCCAGTCATGTCGTAATTAGTCTCGGAAGGCAGGCAAAAGTGCAACTGCACAGAAAGTGTTCCCAGTCTACGTTCTGCTTAAAGCTTTGCTTTAATTGGAAGTCTTTGACCATATGGCAAATGTGGCACTTGTATTAGAGTAGGAACACATGTATACACCTGTGCAGGGCAGTCATGGCAGCTCCCTTTTCCTACCTTTTTCCTTTCCTCGAGTGTTAGACACTTTGGCTACTTGGGACTTCTGTTGTACATTGCATCACAATAATATAACGCCTTTTTGTGCAGACATGATCTCAGTGTAAGCCAAAAAAAAAAAGTCTGGTTGCTGTGTGTATGTAGTGGTTGACTTGGTAGTAGTGGGTACTGCAAATTGCCGATTACAAAAATGGGTTGCTTTTGAAAATAGGCTCTTTCTATGTTTAAAAATCGTAACTTGACAGTTGTGATTTAATATGCAGCATAACAGGTGGTACAGTTTGCCATCTTTGCCATCATGTATGGGCAGATTTGGAGGTTGAGACATGGTTCACTGCTGCAGCATGTTAATTAAGTGTGTTGTATTTTGTTTTAATCCACATTGCTATTCTTAAATCTAACTGCAGTTTCCAGATGTTGTTTCACTACATGCTTAAGAAGCTTTTGAAATCCTTTGGTCTTTGAGAGATCAAACCTGCATATTTATAGATTTGAATTATTACTGTCTTTTATTGTGGTTGTGTTTGACAGAGACAATATCAATGCTAGTCTTCAGGAATTTTCTGTCACCTTACCAAACTATTAAAGATGTCTGTTGAAATGAGAATAGAAAGTTGACTATATAACAAAGAGTGTGCCATCTGCATGCGATGCATCACTTGTGCCATTTTTTCCCCCCAGTTATTGTTCATTGTTTGCTGTTGCATGGTGTCTCCCCCTTCTTCACCCTTTTTTTTTTTTTTTTTTCCACTTCGGAGAATTAACCTTTTACTCTGGTCTCCAGTCTTCACTTGATTTCATCAACTTTATATAACAAATAACACAGAGAAAATAAAAGCTTAATAATGGAAAGAGGTTTCTGATGGTTTTCTTCTTAAAGCTAAAAATAACTTCCCTGAGTGAATGATAGACCATGTTTATGGGGATTTGTCTCTTAAGTTTGTTTGGTTCAGTGTGGCAGGTTTTTTTCTTATGTATTTCCTCACAGTATGTACCTTTTCACTCATTGTTATGCCCAGTTACTGGTGAAAAATACTTCTATGCCACCATATTTTGCGATAATACCTATTTCGTTCTCCATTACTACTTCCTCTTTAATGGTGCAAAACCTGATGTGTTTCCAGTCTCTGTGTTTCAGATCTCTTAATTTGCATTAGCTCATTGGCTTACACAGAAGAATGAATAGGTAACCAAGCAGCTTATTCAAGCTACTTAATATTTCCATTGCTAACTCGCACTGGTAAAACAGGTAGTTTCTTTTGGGTCTGTATGAGGTCTTTATCAATGGTGAAAATAAAAAGAAGTTTAATTTAATTTACACCTTTTATCTGTTTGTCACCAGATACCTTTCATACACAAAACTTTTAAAAGTGCTCTATTTCTTGTGAAAATGCTTTTCAATTTACTTATGAAATATGTTGGCCTAGATATTCCTAATAGATTTTTATAAACACTTTTATTGGATACCTGACTGTGCTTCCACTGAAAGCAACGATTATAACTAATTATATTTTCACAGTAACACAATAATATCAATTCTCAGTGGAATTCACTGAGACTATGCATGAAATTAACTACTTTTTTTTACATTAAAATAACCATTGTAGAAATGTCACAAAGCAAATTTGAGAAGAAGAAAGAGGGAAATAAAATAAATAAAATATAAATGTAAATGTTATCTCACAAAACTCCATAGAACACAGATGTAGTGTTCGCTCAAAGAACCTGTATTAATGCAATAATGGCCTTGGCAATCCCAGTTCAAGAGAAATTATTGTAATATAATGGAAAAAATATAAATAAGATGGACATGACCCCAGATTAGTGTACTTTCATAGAACAATTATGTTGGCCTGAAAAATTAATTTCCCAGCTTTAATGATTTTTGTATTCCAGGGCATAGTGGATTTGGGGTTTTGCTGTTGTTCTTGAAGGGTAGAAGACCATTCATTTTGTCATATGACTTTTATATCAATGTCATATTTTCTGTTCTGAAGTCTTGACAGTTTGCCAGCAAGTTCCCAAAGTTTGTGCCTTGGGAACAGGCTACGAGAAAGCTTTTGGAAGTGGTGTGTGTCCTTGAAAATGATTCTGTTTTAATGTATATCTAAGAGCAATATTTTGGCATGAGATATAAGGGAAAGAGCTTACTGAAGGCAAGCTTCAGTACAAAATGGACTTAAGTTCCTTAAGTACTTTGGATCAAGAAAATCTTTTCAGGATAATTGCACCTCATCATCCCTTGTGCATGTGAGTGTTTAATGTGATCTTCATAAAACATTAGTCACCAAAGTCATCGAGCAGCATTTGCTATAAGGGTTTGCCTCTGATATTGCAAAGAAAGCAATGAAATAAAAAAGAGAATCTTAATCCCTTACCAGTTACCCTAAAATTGTTCCCATTATCCATTATTCCTCCAAGGGTAGCGGGAGTGTTTTTAGATATAGAATGTGTCAAATTTGAGGTTGAAGATAGATTTGTTGGTCTGGAGAGTATAGTTTACTAAAACAGGAAATGCTGTGGTTGCCTCAGTTTAGGAAATGAAAGGGTAAATACCTCATGGAGAGGCCAGTTATGTTTGGGAAAGAGGTCAGTTTGTAATCTTGCTTGCTTACCTTGAAGCACTTTCTGAGTATTCTACCTTATAATACACTAGGGGAAACATAAGCTGTTCTCTGAATTTTCCAGATGCCTAAACAGAGGCACAGAGAAGGCAGGTGGATTGAGCAAAGCTTTACAGAATTACTTGGAAAGGTGGGTATACTACCTAAACATTTGAAATCCATATTATGCAATTTGCCTGAAGACTGGTTATGCAGACTGAGAAACATGCGCAGATACTTCAGTAGAGGCTGTTATGTGTACACAGTAAAAGGTAGAAGCCTATTTAACCCTGTGCACACGTACACACATATATACAGGTATGTATAGATGTATACACATGTGTATGGATCCTAACACAGGGTGAATAACTGAAGCCTAAGGTGGAGGATGTGCTTTTGTAATTTATGCATTAGGATACTAATGTCTTCAGCTGTTAGCATTTTCCTGTTTCTGGAGGTTCTGTGAGATGATTTCTAGAAATCATATACTGACTTGATTCTCATGTTTAAATGAAAACTGGGAATTGGAGAAGGACTGTGAAATGTCCAGGTCAAGATGTAGAATAAACTTGGTTGTTCAGTTTGAAAGGCTTTTGTTTTACAAATAATTATATGAGAATGGGGTGCCATTGATCAGCAATGAATCTGAAATACATCTTGGGGCTTCTTTCATATAACATATGATTTCATAATGGAGGTTAAACTTGGCCTCTTTTCACATATGACTTAGAATTTTTAGTCTTACAAGAACTTGTACATTATATGGAAAAAAACCCCAGCTAATACGATTCATAAGGTATTAAAACAATTCTTGCCTGTTTAGTGGCTGAAAAAAGAACAGATGCAATGCATGCTATCAAGCTGATTTTCTGGAAGCAGTGGAAACCCTTTTCACTCCTGGGTTACATTGCCTCGGAGAAGCACCATGTCTGTGTTCACATGCAGCATGTTTTGTAAAGAAATGTAATTGCTGCCTAGCTTTCATTTTCTTCCTAGAACTTTTTATGTTATGTAATATGAAAAAAATATCTCTGGAAGGAGTAGCAAACAAGCAAATTTTTCATGACTTAAGCTTTGAATCCCCCATTTATCTAACTGATGTAGCCTGGATATTTACTGATACAGCATGCCATGATAGATAAATTATCCTTATATGCTTCTAGATATCCCCAGCAATCTATAATAGTAAGCTTTTTAGTGACAGCAAGCTAGTAACATAGTGTGTGGCAGGATTATACAGGAAAAGGTATCTGGGTTACAGAAATAAATTCTGCTTCCCCAGAATAGCTTGATGCTATTTCAGTCTTTAAATCATTTAACTTAAATAGTTCCTGTCTTGAATTGTTGACACTCTCCACATTAATGTCTTACTTGTTTTTTAAACCTTGCCATGCAGACTTCTAATGAATATGTGTATATATCCCTCTGGCTATGTAGTTAGGCACTAGAAAACTAGCAGTAAGCTGTAAGGAAAGCCTTGAAAATTAAATAGTTCTGTTATTAGACTAATTTTATACATTATATAGATTTGTCCTCTTTCTATGGCCTAGCTCTTTCCTCCATTTATAAAAAGAAAAGGAGGGGGGTGTACTCTTCTTGGTTAAACTGCATGGACAGGAAAAGAAAATACATCTGTGCTAACAAAGCCATCTCATTTTCCCTCAGGTTTTTCAGTTTCTCATAGTCTGTGCCTTTTCGCCTTCTGCTGGTACTTGCTGACACTCATTACCAATGAATATAGGGAAAGCTATTTTGAAGGGAAACCAGAACAGCCCTTATTTTCTAAAAACAAATTGTGTTTGAACAATTTTGTCACTATAGAATTAGGATTTCACATTTCCCTACTTCCTTCCTAATTATTACAACTTATGTATCAGTTCTTCTAACTCTATTTTTGTGGCTTCCTTTGAAGCATGAGGCAGGGGGATTGTTTTTGTTTCATGGAAGTTAAAACTCAGTTCTGCCAGTCAGTCTACTGTGTGCTCTCTAGTGTAGTTTATATTGCCTGTTTGCCCATCAAAGCATCAAGAGAGTGTTTTGTGGAATTCTTACAAAGTGTCTGAGGGTAGAACTTGCAGAAAACCCTAACCATTCAATTGAGAAAAGTCAGTGAAATCTGAAACCACTAGTATAAAAAAATAGTCATTTAATGTAGTAAGAACAAACTTCAACTAAGATTTTAAGGTTCACAATATATTATACCCTTGATTTAAAGAGTTCATTAGAACCTTGCTTTTGGCTGGTTACTGAATATAGGCTTTGAATTTCTGAGTTACAAACTTTTTTAAATCATAGAATTAGTAACACCCTTATCATAAAGGATCTTATCGTATCAGCTCTTCTCAGAGAAGTTTATCATTAATATCAAATCCATAAGAGGAAGTTGTAGTTCAAAATAAATTATAGAAGAAATTAGCACAGAAATTTCTTCTGGCAAACCTTGCAGCATTTATTTAATCTCTGTGAAAATAACATCTGATGAGAAGGGAATCCAAACTTTTCTTCCTTACATTTAGTCATGTTTTCCTACATCTTTGAGAAGGCTGAACTATACAGCTTGCTGCTTCATCAGAAATAAAAGACATTAGATTTTCTTACACGATGATACAGAAAGCATAATGAGATGTTTAAAATGAGATTTCGTAGTACACATCAAAATAAATAAAACCTAACAAAGCTTGTAATAAAATCTTGATTACCCAAGAGTACTCCTCTTCTGAGATTTTCTTTCAGCCATCTGTCTTTAAAGTTACCTGCTTGCAGTCATTCTTGCTTATTCCTATTACTTGCTTCAGTGTATTAAGTATTGCCAATGAGTCATGTAGTCATATGAATTATAAAGTTTGTGCCCTGTGCTTCTGGTAAAGGCAATGTGTAATGTCTCCGTTTCCCACCCTGCCTTTTTTTTTTTTTTTTTTCCAGTATTCTTTGTTTAATAAAATGTACTAGCTTGATTCAGAATTTGTGTCTGGGGATATCATATTTTGGGATCACCACAAACAAAGCTGAATATATGTGCAAAGCATGTTTTGTAGTTGTCCTAGAAGCGAATATACTTTCTCTGTTGGTTTTGTGGTTTTGGTTGGCTTTGGTGTTTTTTCTTTTCTCCCCACAAGGAAGGCTAGCTTCTTTTTAAATTTTTGCTGGTGTTGCAAAACAAAATATGTAACTGGAAAACACTTTTTTCCTGTAAATATTACTAACCTTTCCTCCTGATTGTAGTCTTTTTTATTTAAAACAAAAAGGAAAAATGTTGGATTTATTTTCTTGTCTTTTATAATCTTTGTTTTAGCAATGTTGCAACTGTGGATGGGCTTTCAACCAAAGAACTTAAGGATTTCAAACACGTCTGCTGTCACCAGGATTTTTGTGAGAGTGATTTAAAATAATACTCATTTCAAAATTTCAGCTTCTTTGTTTGTGCTGATCTAATGGTTGTATCCATGGAAACTGGAGGGGTAATACCAGACAGCTGCAGAGTTGTTAGAATTTTCTTTTGTAAAATTTTATCTAGGTTTGTCAGTACAAAACTTCACAGGCCATTTCCCAGTCTGTGAGCTTGGGTATTTGAGATTTTCTGTAAGATTATGTAAAAGACATGGTAAATCTTCTAAAGTAATTTTGTATTTCATATCTCCCTGTAGACTGTTATTTAACAAACTACACATTTGAGCCAACAGCCTCAAACACATAATTCTATAACCCTTTTAACAGCTGGATAAAACAAGGTACAGAGAGACGTGGCTTGTGTCACAGAAGAGGTCAGTTGCAGCCCCAGGAAAAAAATTAGGTAATACTCAGGGAATTGTTCCCTGTTATTCATGCAGAAGCTGATGGAAACTTTACCATTGGTACAACAGAGAGCAGCATCAAGCAGTTCAACTCAATATATTTGAAAATCCTGTGCAAAAATATCGTTACTTGCTGGCATGGTGCCAGCGTGCATTTTTAATAAAACTAGTGTAGTAGCACTATAGTAGTGTAGTAAAGCTCGTGTATTGATTGTAATTTTGTGACAGTTTTTTAACAGAAATATGTAAAACATGACACTTTAAAATATTGTAATGAACAGTCTGTAGTGGACTTCTGCATTAAAGGGTAGTTCTTCAAGGAAGGGCTGGATCCTGCTAGTACTTTAATACAGGCACGGCTTTATTTGGAAGTAGTCCTAATTAAGTCTGTGTTACCAGTCTTACATGACCTACGTGCATAAGGGCTCCTATAAAGTAAGGGTCTAAAATAGAGCTCTCTCTACTGCATTAACAGCAACATATTTCTATCCCAAAAAATGTGTAGGTTCTGAGGGCCAAGCTTTGTAAGGTTTGTATCGGTTATTTGACTCTGATCAAAACTGTTGATTTCAGTGGAAGTTTTGAATATTTAAGTGTATTGTGTCTTGAAATTTTACATTGAAAGTGATTTGTCAGTGACACAGTATGAAGAGGCTTCTTTATCTACAAGGCTGTTTTTCAGCAATCTAAAATTGATTAAAATTCTTCTGGTAAGAAGCTCTGAATAAAAGAATCTTACTGCCTTAATAGATCCCTGACTGAGATGCAAATGAAATGTACCACATCTTGTCAGTGAAATGAACAGAAGAATTGATTTTCTAAAATTGCAGTAGTATTTGAAGCGCTGATTCTGGAATTATAAAGGTCCTATATGCATAGGATACAAATAATTTACTATACAGTAAGCATGGTGGTGTTGCACAACAAATGAAGGAAGACTCAAGTCCTGCAATGACATCTTTGTGGGTTTTTTTGCTTCTCTGTCTTCCACTGAGCCTGTCTTCAGTGGAGCCCTTCACACAGGTGGTGATATCCTCTGTGAAAGCTCTTTTCAGGAGAAGGCTAGGGATGGACTTCTGGCTTTTGGTTGAAGCCTACAGCAGGGTTTGCAGCATAAACCACAGGTGAGACTTAAGAGAGTGTATCTACAGTATAACTTGCTTAAGAGTGCAATGAAAAGGGGAAGATTTCTTACATTATGCCAAAGTGGTATTTTCTCTTCATGGAGATGGTATTCCATCTTCTGCAAGAGCATCAATTATTGTAAAGCATTAGTTTGAAAACTCGTGGCTCAGAAATAAAAGTAGACATGCAGTTAACGTATTTTTCTCCACATAGATTAAAAATATTTTCTGAATGAATATTAAAAGATTAAATTATATTTCGTATGGCTTGTGTGAGCTTTGAAATAAAAATTGTCTCACCGTGGCACTAGAGGATGTTCTCCAAAATCTCTCCAACTCATCGGATGATAATGTGGACGTACCATACGCCTTAAGATAGCAGCCTGTTCAGGCACAGTCTGCTTTTGCAATAAGCCCAGCATAGCCTTTCTCTGTACTTGCGCAGACCCTGCTCAGATGTCAGATAACATGTTACATGGGAGTATGTGACACAAACCCAGTAGGTCGCTTTTTAACACCAGGGTTTGGCGGAGAAGTCTTTGCAAGATAAAGGCACAAGTTAACATGGCCTATGCTTAGTAAAAGCTAGCCACTGCTATAACTCTTGCCAGCCTTAGAATTTCTTTTCATCCACTAGATAAAATCAGCATGTGATGCCTAGACAAATCATAAGCAGGATGCCTTGTTCAGGCTAGCCACATCTTGCATCCTCCAGCCTATCCTGCTATACTGTACTGCAATGCAAAAGTGTAAGATGAAGGTGTGGTGGTCAGTAGTGTAAAAATGGAATCAGTGAGCAAGTCTGATGCTGACTATATGGGATTTTGTATGTCTGTAATGTCATGTTGTGATGCTTTGGTGAAATAATATAGTTTAATAAAGATATGGCTTTGAGGTTGGGCTAGACAAAGGCTTGTGCCAGGTCAGGTGAGAATTCCTTTGGTCATGTAACAGGATTGCCACTAATAAGAGATGCAGGCATTTAGGTTTTGTCTGTGCCTGTCTCTGTAGGAAGCCAAATGTTTTGATATTGGACTTAAGTATCGGCGTGTAAAAATGATATGTATGGAATTTGCGAGCTCAAAAACTGATGTATGTGTAAACCTGAAATACCTAAAAGTCAGCTTAAGGGCATGCAGGAATGCAGATCAGGTGTTTTCTTCTTTTTTCTGAGTGAATTAAATTTAGGCTGCTTCATTCTCTTGACATTGATTTCAACCACTTAGTGATTGCTTGTCAGTTAAGGCAGAACTGATTTTATTTCAAAGCAATGACAACAATGAAAACCTTAAAATGATTTGAAAGGAAGAACTGTACAATAGTGAAGTTAGGTAACTAATTCTTTATTTGTCCTTGTCCTCTGTCTTCTCTCTTATGTAACATATTAGCATCTTACATCCTTGCATTGCAAGGAACTGCAAAATATTTTTAAAACTGTAATTTCTGTTATTGAAGCTTCATTCAGAAGTGTATTCCAGTCTGACAAGTCATTTAGATACAAAGTAAATAATAATGGATCATGATGGACTAAAAGAGACAGCTGACATCCCATATATAAATGTTTACCTATGCTTTGTGCGTTTTTGGGTAGGTTACATTAAAATTAATAAACTGCAGCTGTCTTTCAAGATTTATCCATTTCTATATGCAAATTGCACTGTAGTTAGGGCAGTGACGCTGCACTTTGTATGAGAGGGGATATGTCAATTTACCGCATAACACTTACTCCAGCTGTCTCAACCTCCATTGTTTATATGCAGTAATGTACAATGTATTTTTGCATGACAAGTAAAGCGTTGTGTATTCAAGGCATTTAAAACAAATTAGAGAGTCAGCTTCAATACAGGACTTGGAATTGTAATCAGGTACACCATTTTTTAGCCAATTTAGGCAATGGGGTGTTTAATATAAAGGCTTCAAGATAGAAAATGAGTTCTCACAAGGATGCTATTATCCTGATCTAAGGTAATGAATACTCCAGTACTGGGGGACAGATAGTGGTAAGGAAAGAAAAAAAGTATCCAGAAGCAGTAAATTCATTCTGTCACTTGAGGCTTGACCCAAAGCTCACGTGAATCATGGAACTGATACAGAGGCTGACAGGACTCAATCTGAAAACCTGTGTTGTGAAGAAAGCTTAATTTTACATGAGTTAGTGAGCTTTCTCTCTGTCTTGGCCAACACCATCAAAAGATGGGAAGGCCAACATGAATAAGTCTGCATAATAAGAGGGTTTCAGAAACAATTTCAAAGAGAAATGAGATCAAAATACAATTACATGTTTTCATGTTCTATATCTCATCAATATTTTTTAATGTAAGTACAGTTTTCTGGAAAAATAACTTTCAAGGCTAATGTCTCAAAATGTATTTGCATTTTAGAAAAAAAAGAAATATATAATTATTCCAATAAAGTTTGTTTATATGTGACATGGTAAATTTAAATGGAAAGTATATATTAGGAGGGACTCTAGCCTCCCTAGCATGCTAGTTAAATAGATGTCTTCTGACTGACAAGAGTCACAGTAACCTACCAAGGTTATGGAGCAAAAGTCTCTTGCATCTTATCTGTAAAACGTCTGTGTTTTGAAGAGAGACATTATTTATTACAGCTAGAAATACAGCTTCTCTTACTAGGTGCTGTGGGTGTAGTTACTTGTCAGTTGCTTCGTGTGAGGAGAAGAAAAAATTCTTGCTATACATTAGGTTCTCTCTAGCAGAGATCAAAAAATCAGACTGCCGAATGAGATTTGCCATTTTACTATCATTTTGAAGGATTCTTGTGAATACAATAACTTATCCTTTCCAGCATCATGTCAGTGATTTATGTACAGTCTTTTTGGGATATTTTTGATGTTACTGCCTTGGCTGGAGTATAATCAGACATGGGAACAAGGCCATAATAAGGCTGTTTAGTGGTAGCCTCTGCAGACTGCATATACAATAAAAGTTTACAAAGCATTCTCTGATTCTTCCATAAATCTTTTGGCCTACAAACCAACAGGAAGCATCAATGGGACACATCGCTGATGTTAAATCCCTCTTGTGGGGAGAGGCAGCATGACACAGACCACAAGTAGTCATTCAGCATCTATGCAGTTTCTGTATGTTTCTGTAGTTATCACAGCCGCTATTTGTAAACCGTAGGAAGGTGACAAGTGTTAAACATGGTTGGTGTAGTACAAGTTACAACTGAGGGAGGGGGAAGGTTGCATCTGAAAAATTAATTGAAACAGAAATCAGTTTTTCTCCACGCTAACTTAGCATTTCTTTTATATATGTTCAATTCTGAGATTAACTAATGATTTAGTTGTAAGTGATAGAATTGTTTGAAGAACATGATTTGGAACATATGGGAATAAGATTGACTACATTTACACTAGTTTCTCACACACTGATGAAAATTTTCTATTTGGAAGAAGAATTGTCGGGGTTGTTTTTTCTGATGATGGTATAGGGTATTTTTCCTTGTTTTAACCTTGAGTGCTGACCGTATGAAAAAAAAGAAGTTAACTTTTTCTCAAGTGTGTGTTATATCATGCTATGTAAGACTTGGATTTAATAGCTGACAAACCAGTTCTTCCTTTCTGTTTACTTTTTTAGTTGCAGATAAATTGCTTACTACAGAATGAGTGTGCTAGTCTTCAGTATTTTTATCTGATATTGTTCTTCTGAACAAACACTTTTATGAGAATTTGAGGAAATAATCATCTGCCATCAGAGGTTTAGGCAGGGTCAGTAGTGGCCAAAAAGTTTGTTGCCAAAGCTGTATAGCTATCTGCTGAGTGTAATCCATGCTCTGTTGCTAACAGCTGTCATAGCAAGATGTATTTTATTCTGAACTGACCTGGATGGTTGATGATCTTTGAAGAAGTTATGCCATAGCTTGAAAGTAGAATGGGATATGTACTTGACTACTTAAGCAGTCTTCAGGGATATTTCAGGATTTTTTTTATTTATTTTTATATCAGCCTCAAATGATTTTTTTTTCTTCCAGTCTTCAGGCATGTTGGAGGAAGAATAATTTTGAAAACAGCACTCAAAGTATCAGTCTCGCTACTTATTAGAAGTGCTGTATAAGAGTGTTTGGGCTCTGAGATTACGTGAAGTGGTGGGACTGAAGAGTAATGTCACTGTGAGTAAAATAGCATAAAAGTAGTCCTAGATAACATCCCTGTTTCTCTGTTTCGTAACTGTTAGTCTTGCATTAGTTTTGTTCTTGTGGCCTCCATGTTATATAAAGTACTATCTATGCCACTTCTGTCAGATTACATGTTAACTCTTGTCCCACAATGGGTGTAAGGTAAATACAAGCTCTGTAGTGTGTACTCTGCCCATAAAATATAAATGTGGTTGTGTACATGTGCTTGATCCTAATTGAACTTCATGGTAGCAACCTTGGTGAGTATTAAACTCATTGGTGATTAATGCAGTGGTTTACAAACCTGCTATCCTGGATGATGGAACCACAAGAGGAAAGCAAAAGAAAACATGGAACAGGAAAATTAGGAATATTGAGGCCAGAAAGGAGGACATGTAAAGACAAGGATTTTAGCTTATTGTAGAAGGATACTACTCTATAGATACTAAACTAATAACTTCTTTCTATCCAGTTTATCATGTGTTTGGTTATTGCTTTGTCTTCCTTCAAGTGTGAAGTCTGTACAATTCACTACTTTCACATAGATATCAAATGGTGTCAAGGAATAGAATCTGCCACTACTATCCCTCTGCTTCCAAAGAAAAAAAAATACCATCATGTATTGTGTGCTAGATGTGATCTAACAGTTTCAGGGTCCTGGAAGTTCAGTGTAGTCATTTGAGAGGTAATGGAGATTAGAGCCCTCTAAATACATCATTTTTTTTTCTACTTTGTAATGCAATGATATCACTTCATTTAGACCTTTGAGTATGTGAAGCTGGAATTCTCTGTGTTGTACTGAGCTGATTCTGTTTGCAGTGAACATCTAAATGTGAAATGTTTTTTTTAATACATATGCTTCTGAATGATAACAAAAAAATGATTCAGGTAACAGCATTTAGTAATCATTGGTTATTGTACATGCTATAGATGCTTGTAAGTTAATACTTCCTCATTTGTGCCAAGATACTAATTTTCTTTATTTGTGTTTACTCATTCCTCACTTAAATGCCAAATGAAGTCAGAAAACTTCTATGTAAGCAAAAACGTACTTAACCTAAAAATGACTACATTAAATCTAGCTAAAGACATATTTTGCATTTTCATGTTATCTTCAGTTTTTCATAGCCAAACTTGCACCTAAGTGTAGTTTTAAAATAAAATATTTTTGAATTATCATTTTTGGGTATAGGTATTGATGCTTGTTTGCATGATAAAAAGGTTGTAATTTATATCTTGTTCTCCCCTAAATTTATCTTTCCTTTTTTTTTTTTCTCTGCATTGTGACTAAAGGCTTCATATTTTAAGAACATTTGCCTCTTTAAAATTAGTTAATGAGGTAAGTTGAAATTCTTATCTAACTCCTGGGGAATTTGATAAGGCAGCAATAACACTATATTTTAAACTGTATACATCTGATGTTAATAGCTGCTCATTTGATTTAGAGAGTAGTGTGCTATTAAGTTGCTCTAGGGACTGACTTGTAATAGTCAATCTTGTCCATAATTATGATGGCTCTGCCTCTTGTCTGCTTGTAGAATGAAAAACTGAATTCATTAATACAAAATACCTGTAAACTCTAGAACTACTCAGCTGAAATTTTGCTTTTGCTAAGCAAACTTCGATACAGGAGAATATGGAGAAATATCAGTGTTGTTTACTTGAAAATAGTGTCATTTTCTGTGACTCTTACTTCAATACCTCATATAAAAGCCATAAAATTTAAATGATTCTCATGAATGGCATTGGGTTCATGTGAAACATGTATATTTCCTGTGGAAAGTGACATTGGAAGTATTCCTGGAAATACTCTTAATTTTTCATGTGCAGGAGGCACATGGAATTTAAGATGGGTTTCAATAATAGTAAGTCCAATGCTAAGTAGAAGATTATTTTGATCACTTAATACTTGCCTTCCCTCCCAAGACAGTCACCGAGAAAGCAAAAATAACACATTCATTACTAATTTTAATTTTTGTTATTCGTATTTCTGAGGATTTGCTTCATTTATCATTGATACAGAAATGTCTAGTGTATGTATTCTAAAGGGATTGTGGAGTGTAGGGACAAGTGAAAACATCAGTTGTGTTGACACTCCCAGTGTTGGGAAATAAGTACTATTCCAAAGCAAATCTGGAGTAGAGCATCGAGCAGACCACTGAACATCATGATAGAGAGAACTAACACTTAAGGGCTAATAGCAGGAGGAAACATGCTTAATGCAAAACGTATATCTATAACCTTGTAGCCATTGCGTTGCTTAACCCATATCTATAATTATAACCTTGGCCATCATGCAAGACGTTTAATCAGGAACTAGCAGAGGGGAGTGGCAGAGAAGAACAGAAGTCATGGCTGGCCTTGCTAAAGAAACCGGCTGGAACTGACCTTGCGGTTGTGGAGTCTGATAAGAGAGACTCAGCCTACACAGGAATAAAGAGTCACTTGTGGTGATGAAGAAGAGTGGGTTTGCCTTCACCCTCTCGACCCTCAACGACCACCACCAGAAGAAACCGCGCATGCTCGGTGGGGAGGAGATCACGGAAATGGCTCATTTGCATACGAAGCGGGACAGATAGTTAATATGTATAGGCATATTGAGAAACCTTATGAATATGTAACACTTTGCTGCATAAATACGATACGAGCTGCCACGTTAGGTGCGCACGAATTTGGTGGGATGACCCCCCGTGCTGCCCAGCGCTGAATAAAACATACCTACTTTACAACCTTCTCGGTTGTGGAGTCTGATTTCCACATGTCAATCAAATTAAAAATAAGTTTGTAAAACTAAAATTTGAGTCCTTAATGTATATAGTTTAGATTATTTATACTGTCAAATGTAATAATGTATCTCTACTTGTATATTAATATAATGTGACCTAGAGATAAGAAAGCACTATGGAAGCAATTAAGTCACAGAAAAGATGAGTACTTACCTTGGGGAAAATCTAGGTAATTCAGTAGTTTTGCATGCCAACCACATCTCTAATTTAATCTTTCCACCAAGTGTTTGAGGTTTTACAGGGACAGTTGAGCTAAGAGAAGCTTTAACACCTATTTGTTTTGTGTTTTGAACACTTCATAAACAAGTAATGCATAATTCATCTTCTTGAATGACCACTGTGATGCTGAGATTAAGAATTTATGAACCCAAACTCAAACTGTTATTGTAGAGCATTCCCAGGTAGAATTGAAGGTTTGTCTCGTGCTCTTCAAACGTTGATTTTTAGAATAGTTTTCTTAACAGCTGTGGTTTCATTAGTTTTGTGATGAGACCTTTGAGATGAAAATGACTAGTTTTAGTAAATCCCTTATTTTGTCTGTCTCTGGAATACAAAGAGCCAATTGTTCTGTTAGTGATTCACTGACTTTTTGCCAGGAAACCTTCATTCTGTCTGCCCAGTGTGAATCATCATCACTGATGTTTTGTATAGCTCTCATTAGATTGGTTAAGTTTAATGTTGTTCTTGGATGTGGCTCTGGGAATCTGAATAAATCCCACAGAACTTGTACTGTGCTGTAATTGATTTCAGCAGAAGCTGTAGTACTGATAGCAAAAAGAACTGGCATAAGGCTGAAGTCTTTTTATAAAATAAAGCCCTTAAATTTAGTAAGCTTAAAAAAAAGACAAAAGACTGTGGAGATAAAAGGCCATTTGTTCCCAGAAGCACACTAGTCATTTGTCATAATAGTATTAAGATAAAAAGACAGGTCTATATTATCTTCAAGGCTCCAACATTAGAAGATCTTTATGTTATGTTTGAGATGCTGCTGCTACCCATTTAGGCCTTTGTCAGCCAAAGACCTCCAGTGCAGTTATGCTGGCTGATAACAGTGGTGGGAGCACAAATGATGATGAGGTGAGACTGTTCATTGATATTTTTACCATCATATCTCCTAGATATGATCTGAGATAGTAAGGAGGCCAGGAAGCAGTTTTTAAAATTGATTTTCCTGTGCCTGGTGCTTGCAGGGATTACAGCAGTCACACTCAGCCATATAACAATATACTTTTCTTGTGTTCCTTTCCCTGGCAATATCTATCCATCGCTTTTCTCTTGTTTTACGCTCAGATCTTATATGCCCTTTGAGAAGGGGGAATCACCAAAAGTAAGACTAAAACACAGCAAGTACTTAATTGTTTCATTTATATTTAAACCCCTGAGGTTCCTAGTACTGGGAAGAAAACAATGTAATGGGGAAAGACATTTGTTCACAAAGAAAAGCATTTTGGATTTAGTTAGCTAGGTCAATCTGGAAGCATTGCGTGAAGACCTTAAGGATCCTTTTTTGTGCATTGTTGAAAGACAGTTTTGTTTCTTCCTACTTGCATGCTTTTATGTCCTAGCCAGCAATGTTAGATACCCCCCAAGTATATAAGAAACTCTTAATATTTTCTTTCTAGTTTGTTTTTATTAATTATGATAGATTATGGAACAGATGCATGTAAACACTGTAGGCTAAGAGAATGTGCTAAAATCTTCTGTAAGCACGTTGTTAAGGTTTCCTTTATAAATTTTGCAGCATGATTTATCTTGAGGAAATACAAGTTCAACTGTGTAGCATACCTAACTAAATACATACTGTCTGTCACTGGAACACAGAAAATTGTTGGGTTTGCTTGCCTATGAGTCAGATTAATCATGTCCTGTGGCAGTCTGAAGTGCAGCTAGATGACTCATACACGAGCAATACCAGTAATTTCAGGTTCTACTGCCATGGCTAACTAATAACCCTGTTGCAGAGACCACTTAGTGGTATGCGAGCCTTCAGTAAGCAAACCGGGTGCTTGAAAAGCTTGCATCCACCTTAGGCAACAAAGTAAAAAAGTTCAATAATAGTCCCATTCCAGGTCAAAGTAGAATTAGATTATATGTTTTAATTTCTGCAACATAACCCAGAGGGGGGACACATGCATTATCAGTCTAGTGGTGTGGTAGAAAGATGATTTTGGGGGTGTTTTCATGAGTAATTTTCTTGAGAGATGCTTTTTAGTAAGTTATGTGTTTCTTACCTGGAGTGATATGCAAGTTTTAGGTCTGTGGCCTTGTACAGATGTAAAACAATATGATGTCCTCTCCTCCTATACGTGCTTGCACCTGAGTGGATTTCTTGATGTGCCTAGGCATAGAGCCTCCAGGCCTCTTTCTTTTGTTTTACTAATGTGACAGTTGAGTAAGCAATGGTTCCTACATATTTTATTCTTTTTTCCTATGCATGATATCCTTTTTTCCCCTCTGTTTGGCCTCAACTTCATCACTAAAAACACTAGCTAGTGGCATGCTGAAAGTGTTGTCTAAGCTTCATGCCACTTGCCCATAGGGCTCGCGCTTAGGGGAGTTCAATCCTTACTGACTGGCACTAGCAGGAAACATTATTCCAAATAGCATCTCTTTTGTCTTAAAGAGTTGTTATTTTATGAAATAAGAGGCTTCATTGCTACTTTTTTCCAGATCGGGTCAAAAATCGTCCTGTATTTATTTGGGTGAAGACAAGGGAAGTTGTTTTGTCCATCTTCCCCATCCCTTGTGAGAAGCATGCACTTTTAAAGAATGCTTACATAAAGAACTCTTGCAAACCTTATAGGAGAGTCTTTCTGATTCAGGAAAGACCCACCACAAGTAGATTTTTACATTCCTTACATCTGGTGTTTCTATATTTGTTTTTGTTTTGGCTCTTGCTAATGTGGAAAAGGAAAAGCATAGTCAGATGGTAAACATACCTATCATTTATAGTTCCTAATGTCAGAATGCTTCATAGGTAATTGAAAAGACTATAACTTCCTTATTCCACTCCCACAAAACAAACACAACACTACACCACCAAGGGGGAATCATAGAATGGTTTAGGTTGGAAGGAACCTTGAAGATCATCGAGTTCCAACCCCGATGCTATAGGCAGGGACACATCCCACTAGACCAGGTTGCTCAAAGCCCCATCCAGCCTGGCCTTGAACACCTCCAGGAATGGGGCCTCAACAACTTCTCTGGGCAACCTTTTCCAGTGCCTTACCACCCTCAGTGAAAAATTTCTTCCTAATATTTAACCTAAACTTACCCTCTTCCAGTTTGAAGCCATTCCCCCTCGTCCTGTCACTACATGCCCTAGTAAAAAGTCCTTCCCCAACTCTCCTGTAGGCCCCCTTTAGGTACTGGAAGGCCACAATAAGGTCTTCCTGGAGCCTTCTCTTCGCCAGGCTGAACAACCCCAACTCTCTCAGCCCTTCCTCATAGGAGAGGCGCTCCATCCCTCTGATCATCCTCATGGCCCTCCTCTGGACCCACACTGACAGGTCCATGTCCTTCTTATGTTGGGGACTCCACAGCTGGATGCAGTACTCCAGGTGGGGTCTCACGAGAGTGGAGTAGAGGGGCAGAATCGCCTCCCTTGACCTGCTGGCCACACATCTTTTGATGCATCCCAGGATACAGTTGGCCTTCTGGTCTGTGATCGCACATTGCTTGCTCATGTTGAGCTTCTCATCAATCAGCACACCCAGGTCCTCCTCTTCAGGGCTGCTCGTGATCCTTTCCCCGCCGAGCCTGTATTTGTGCTTGCCCAGACCCAGATGTAGGACCTTGCACTTAGCCTTGCTGAACTTCATGAGGTTGGCATGGGCCCACCTCTCCAGCCTGTCCAGGTCTCTCTGGATGGCATCCCTCCCCTCCAGCATGTCTACCTCACAAAACAGTTTGGTATCATTGGCAAACTTGCTGAGGATGCACTTGATCCCACTTGTCCATGTCTCCGACAAAGATGTTGACCAGCACGGGTCCCAGTACCAACCCCTGAGGAATGCCACTTGTCACTGGTCTCCACTTGGATGTCGAGCCATTGACCGCAACTCTTTGAGTGCAACCGTCCAGCCAGTTTTTTATTGACCGAGTGGTCCATCTGTCAGATCCATGCCTCTCTAATTTAGAGACCAGGATATCATGTGGTACAGTGTCAAACGCCTTGCATAAGTCCAGGTAGATGACATTGGTTGCTTTTCGCTTGTCCACTGTCACTGTAACCCCTTTGTAGAAGGCCACCAAATTTGTCAGGCATGACTTGCCCTTGGTGAAGCCATGCTGGCTGCTACCAATCACCTCCTTATTTTCTATGTGCCTTAGCAGAGTTTCCAGGAGGATCTGCTCCATGGTCTTGCCAGGCACAGAGGTGAGACTGACTGGCCTGTAGTTCCCCGGGTCTTCCTTATTTCCCTTTTTGAAAATGGGCGTTATGTTTCCCCTTTTTCAGTCGGCAGGAACCTCACCAGACTGCCATGACTTCTCAAATATGATGGATAGTGTCCTTTATGTTCTCTCTAGTTAAGACCCCAGCTCTGTTTCCCTCTTGCCTTCTCCCCGTATTCACACGCACAACCCATGACTTCTTTCCTGTTTGAGTGTGAAAGGAGCAGAAGTAGATATGAACAGTGTATGTAGTCCAGCACATTTCATTTGAGCTCTCAGTAGTTTTTGACAATGATGTTGCATTTTGTGTTTATGGCAGAGCATAGACTGTCTGTCTTGCTTATTTAATTTTCTCTTCCCATGCTGCAAGGCTTAGTTCATTAGTTTAAAAGACTGTCACGCTTCTGGAGAAGAGAATATGTTTGGCAGGGGTTTTGTGGATCATAATTATCTGAAAATCCAATCAAGCCATTTTCTTGATTGATTTGGGGATGAGATACACAGGCTTCAGTGGAGCTAATTGCACCTCTGTATTTTCTTAATTTATATTTTAGGTGTCTTACTGCCCCACCACTTCCGCTTCTTTTGGTACAATTATTTTTTCCTCTTACAAACTAGAATACAAAGACTCTTCTAGGTATATGCTCTGATTTTATTGATTTTTGTTGTTGTTGTTGTTGTTAAATATATGTCTTCCAGTGGTATTAGTACTGTAATACCCACATAGCTGAAAAGTGTTTTTACAGAAGGATAATTTTAAGTCTCAAAAATGCTGTTAGTCAAGCAGATAGACTTTTTTGAAAACTGTAGGAGATACATAAGTATAAAATGACACTGATCATGAATGTTGATGATTTCTTGAGGAATTTTCATGGTATGCGCTCCGTGTATAACAAATAGCAGTGAAAACAAGAACTATGCGAGATCTAAATTCTGAAAGCAGAATGGTAGCTATCTAATGGTATTGTCATACTAAGCCTAAGTTTGCTATTATCAAATGCACTGAATGCTGACACACCTCGATGACAAAACGTTATTCAGAAAAATTCCCCAATCGTCAGTGCTTTGATAGCATCATGTTACATGCTCCAGGATTGCTCCAACAAAAGCCCTTTCAAATCAGGATCTCTTACTACATTTTCTGCTGTGGTGGATTAGCAAGTAATGAAGAGGATTTCTCAAGAGATTGATTTATTATTAATCTCACGGTTTCTTTTCTGTATCAGTTCTGTATCAGTTGCACAAACTGATATGAAGGCAAAATAAGATTGAAAATTCATATGGAGGAAAGCAAAGATAACAGCAAAAATGCCAAGAAAGTCAACTTCGAATCACATCAACTTCTTACCTTCTGAATTCTCTCAAGGAATAGAGCAGTTTGAAATGTCTGCTGTACCGTGAACATGACACCTATTAACTGTTACTGTAATCCACAGTGTGAAGACAATGGTTTTGGCAAAATCAAAGGTATTTGAGTTTGGGGCTGGAGAGAGGGGTGGGTTACGTATATTTACATCAGGAGTTGCCACTGCAAGTTGGTAACTCCCCTCTTTCTAACAGCAGAGAAAAATGGAATTATTTTTTTTTCTGTGGTTTGCTTAGCGGAATTAATTTGATCTTATTCTCAAGAGTATCTGATAAAAGAAATCTGGAAAAAAATAGTGTTTATAAACAACCTGCTTTTACTCAATAGCTTTACTTTAAACTGCTTGAACTATTGTTTTCCCATTGTTTGAATGGATCCTACATCCCCTGGTAAGTGAAACAGTTTTTCAAGTTCTGGAGCACTGTGAAGGTGTATAGTAAGGGAACTAACTGAACAGTTTACTTTAATGGTACAGCAACTCTTGTAAGTACACAGGGGACTGTACTGGTTGTTGCACCTCCGGTTATTAATCTGCAACCCCAAATGCATCTGTTTCCTTGTCCTCTTGAGGCAGAATGTTTTTGAAGAAATCAGGACCAAGTTTGTTAAATATTAACCATGCGGTACTTGAGCTATGGCTGTTTAAATACTACTATATGGTTTACCATTTATTTTCTGCTACTCTTTATTCGCACCAAGGTTTCCGTTTCCTCTATGGTTTCAAACATTTTATAATGAAGGAAAAATGTTTACTTTAGTAGAAATTTTAATTGCTTTTCCAATTGTTTTGTGTTGTCTTTTAAAACTATAATTTAGTAGGCATGCTATGTGAGAGCCAGTTGTAGCAAGGTCTTTTCTTGTCCCTGCTTCAGGAAGAGAAAAGTTAATGGTGTTGTCCTTCCAGACATGAGAACCTTTTTCAGAGTGCAGACTCTGCTGGATTTTGGTATCTTCATCTTCTAATCTAGAAGATCACAGTATCACAGTATCGTCAGGGTTGGAAGGGACCTCTGGAGATCATCTAAGTCCAACCCCCCTGCCACAGCAGGGACACCTACAGCACGTTGCACAGGACGGCATCCAGGCGGGTTTTGCATGTCTCCAGTGTGGGAGACTCCACAACCTCTCTGGGCAGCCTGTGCCAGTGCTCTGCCACCCTCAGAGTAAAGAAATTCCTCCTCATGTTGAGATGGAACTTCCTGTGCTCCAGTTTGTGCCCGTTACCTCTAGTCCTATCACTGGGCACAACTGAAAAAAGGCTATTCTCATCTACCTGGCACCCTCCCCTTAAGTACTTATAAGTATTGATAAGATCCCCCCTCAGTCTTCTTTTTTCTAGACTAAAAAGCCCCAAGTCCCTGAGCCTTTCCTCGTAAGAAAGATGCTCCAGTCCCCTAATCATCTTTGTAGCCCTTTGCTGGACCCTCTCCAGCAGTTCCCTGTCCTTCTTGAACCAGGGAGCCCAGAACTGGACACAGTGCTCCAGATGCGGCGTCACCAGGGCAGAGTAGAGGGGGAGGATGACCTCCCTCGACCTGCTGGCCACACTCTTCTTGATACACCCCAGGATGCCATTGGCCTTCTTGGCCACCAGGGCACATTGCTGGCTCATGGTCATCCTGTTGTCCACCAGGACTCCCAGGTCCCTTTCCACAGAGCTGCTCTCCAGGAGGTCAGCCCCCCACCTGTACTGATGCATGGGGTTATTCCTCCCCAGATGCAGTACCCTACACTTGCCTTTGTTGAACTTCATCAGGTTTTTTTCTGCCCAAAAGATGTACTTATATCCTTATTTTGTAGATGTTGAAAAATTGCCACAATCACAATTTCATCATAGCCATGTGTTCAAGGCTATAAAGGAAAACAGAAACTGTTTGCATGGATTTTCAGTTGAAGATAGTTTGTATAAAGAAAAGTGCTGAGTGGGGTTTTCATTCATTTGCAGTTACACCGTTCAGACCAAGATCAGCAAACTTGAGGCTTACTTGTAACTGGAGGTACTAAAGGAGTAAGAGCAGACGAGAAGCAGTAAGAAGTGGTAAGTAATGTAAAAAAATGCAAAACTGCTATCCTGCTATTTGAAGAATTAATGTGCAGTTACATTTTAAATGACAAGCAATTGCAAAACCAAACAACAGTGCTACTGGCTAGCAAAATGCCAGTGCTCCTGAAGTAATCTGTAGGTTTTGTATTTAAAGGATTGTTTTCTTTCAATAGGATTTAGTTTGTAGAGGAGTTATGTTCTGTATTTGTATGGCAAGAGATACATCAGTTTTGAGGAGTATTTTTAAAAACCTTAGAAATAGACATGCTTGTTCCTATGTAATCACTGATCCATGACCAGCTGTAGATCTGCAAGCACTACTTTAAAAACAAAGAAGCGAGTGGAATTTATTGCAGTTGATAACTCCTAAGACAGTAATGAAGCAAAAAAATTGAGGATATGATGGATTGTTGTTGAAACTACTGGCTCATACAGCATTTAGAACTGCTGCCAACTGAGTCTGCTGTTTAATTGTAGCCTTCCTCCTGGAGTTAGAGCAATGCTGCAGCCCCTCAGATGACATTCTACTATTAAATGTACTAACACACTACAATAACGTACCCAACAGTGAGTAACTAACTAGTGTGTTTCTTCTGGATTTTCCTTCCCTGTACCCCCAGTTGCCTCTCCACTAGTCTTTGAATGATAAATGTATTAAACCAAGGAAGAGCAGTAGGACCACTACTGAATTAGCACAAAATGAGCTTTTACAACCTTACTGATTCTCCACATCATTTGACAAGAGATTTGTTAATGGTTTAGTGTCCTCCTCCAGCAACAAATTCTTCTACCATTGTGGTTCAAGAAGGATTGATTCTGTGATTTCTGGGGAAGCTCTGCAAACCGGGAAGTACTAACTGCTGCCTAAGTCTGCAAATAAATACTCCTCTTGTGCCCAGATTCACTCCATCACTTTTTCCATTAGTTTTGACCTCTAAGTAAGTTAAAATACCTGCCTTTACTATCAACATGGCAAGAATTTATTGACAGTTGATTTGTAGCTGGTCACTATTAATTTAATTATCAAAATGTTTGAGGACTAGGTCTAAAGCTTTAGTATATTTTGTGCTGCTAAAAGAGGCACTTTAATTATCCATTCAAGGCGGTTCCAGTAGCACATTAAAGGTTGCTACTAAAGTCAACACCAGTCTTTGCACGTAACTGTAAGTATTTTTATTGACAGGATTTTTTTTACAAGCATTTGCTTTTTATTACTTTCACCAAAATAAAGCATACAGTGTTTTCACACATTTAGGAGATAAATAAGTATATCTATCTTGAATTCTATAATGCATTGATAGCTTATGTAATACGAAGTTTTTCTTAATTTATGTTAATTTTAAATACAGCTTGTTTACCCTTTTTTTACAGCAAACTTTTATCTTGTTACCACATTTCCCTTGTTAACATACATATGTTTAAACAACAGTCAGGAAACTGCAGTGATATTTACTGCTGGAGATGAAAAGTTGCTCTGTTAGGATGAAATCTGTATATTGAGTTATCAACTGGTAAATTAAAGAAACCCACCTGAAATGTATGCTGTCAATTGAATTGATACAGAAGAACTTTAAATAACAACTGTTTAAGCTCCAATTTGCATGCAGAATAACAAAAAAATCCAATTTTCATACTTCCACACTGATTGGTATGCATGTTAATTCTGGTATCTTCTAAATTTCACTTAGCATTTACAATAAACTTTTTTGTAATTATAAATAAATAGAGGTATAAAGAAAAAATCTCATAGTGCATTTCTCTTGAAGTTACCAACTATGTTAAATGCATAATTTAAGATCATAAATACAATCCCATTCAACTTAACCAAATATCATAGGACTAACTTCATGTGCTCAGAGTTTCACATGCTGCATAGTTGAGAAAGGAAAAAATTAGGTGGCACTTAGTATCTTTAATGGCACTTCTTTCAGGGAAGAACAGTATACATTTGTATTACTAGCCAGGGTTACTTAAAACAGTACTTTTAATATATGCATGAAAAATACATAGAACGCTAAATAAAACAACAATTCCTGTGTTGTGTTTCAAGCTTTAACTAATGGTACAAGGATCATCATTGCTTGGTTTCATTTCCCCTTCCAGCAATAGAGTGATCACAGCCTTACTCAAGTAGCTGCACGTTCCCTTTTTTCCCATTGGGTGAGTGTTGTAGAATGCCGTCATGTCATCCTGCAGGAGAGGGGAAAAAGATGTTTCCATTAGTGTTGATTATGGAAAGCAGCCAAACACAGGCAAACAGGAGGAACATCACAAATACATTAGAAATGCAAACGTGTTTTTCAGACTCAAGCTATGGTATAATTTTGCTCAATTTCATATACTTACCTAAACGTGGAAAACAGATTACTAAAATGCATTGCATATATTTATTTACTGAATTTTCCAGTCCTGTACAGATACCGCCACCTTAATATTTTTTTTTACATGTAATAGGTGTCAGAGAACAATCACTCTATTAAAACATGCAGCTAGATGTGGTAACCTGTGCTACCTCAGTATGATTGTGAACCAGATGTAGAGATATTGGCTAAGGATTTATTTGGAAGAAAAAAAATATTTAAATCCAAGAACCAAACCACAGGTAGCACATGAACTAATTCATTAATCAGATCAACAAAATAGGTTTCCTTCACTGAACACCTGTTTTGCAGTTAAAACATCTGCTTATTCTCAAATTATATATTGGCTGCTATAATAAAGGTTCAATGCTTTAATTCAGGAATTTGGTTACTTTTACTAAATCAAGGGTAGAAAGTGTGTGGTGGAAATATTACATAGTTTTAGGGTGTGTTTGAAATTACTGGAGTCAATACTTCTGACATGTTAACAGGAAATTAACAAAGTTCCAAATATTTGCAAGTCAGTTTAATAGAAGAGCATAGTTCAGACAAATTAGGAGTTCTCTTAGCAGTGTTTGTTAGGAAACCTTGAGACAGAATATCATCAGAACAATCCTAAATAGGCTACAGTTAACTGCCACCGGGAATACCTGGGAATATGGGAGAGTCAGGTTCCAGAAAATTTTAATGTAAGGAGTTGGGATTTCCAACAACAATCTTAAAGTTACTATTCACAATTATAAATTGGGATTTCTTTCTAAGAGACAAAAAGGTATCATTCTAAGTAGATCTGGGCTTGGAAAAAAAATCCACCACTTCAATGGAGGCTACGGCAGCACCAGTAAAAGTTGGGTTTTGCACGGGATTTTTCTTTCTGTTTCTAGCAATTGGGGATTTCCAGCTTGTCGCAGAAGTCAGCAGCATATTCAAGATACATTGCAGAGCTGGCACTTAGTAGCCATTTGTGTGGATGGTAAGTCTGATTTTGCTATGCCTGCAGCCACAGAGTCATTGCCCTCCAAAATGGGCAGGCCAAAACAACGATCATTTCAAGAAAATTGTGGCCTTCTAAAAACAAAGGTATTATGCAAGGTGATATGTAGCTAAGGCTGGATATCTGGCTTACCTTCAAATCGTATTACAAAGAAGTAGTGGCAAAAAAGTGAACCTTGAAACTTCTGAAAGAATTCTTAAGGAGCACATGCTTCCTCATCTTTTAAAGGAGCTAAATTCAGCAACAGGAAGTGCTGTTGCATATCAGTATGTTACAAATCAAGAGATTATTTTCAGAGCTAGCACAGATTCTCCGAATATATTGTGCTCAATAAAATGCCAGACGGAGCAAGGAAGATATCCACAGTAGCACAGGGACTTGTCCACAACACTGCATTACTCATCTTTCCTCCTTCAACCAGTTCAATGAACCTGGCTTTATTACAGAATTTCAGAGCTTTGAGGCATCAAAACTTGTAGAGAATATTTAGAGGTCTTTAAAGCATAAAACCTAAAATCCTAGTGAAGTAAGTCTTAAAAGCTACTTAATGATCAAGTTTCGTTTATTTGGATTTTAAGCCTTAGAGATTAAAAGTTTGCTAGACCATGAATGCAACTCTAGTAGAAAAATCAGTAGCTAAGGACAGTTTTGCATTTCAGGTTCTTACATTAGTATTGTTGACATGAGTTCTTTGGTTACTAAATTTTTCTTAGTATCTGTGTACACAGGATCTTAAGTTCACACTTCCTTGCCCAGCGTCACTTTTTTCTTTCTTTTTTTGTTATTTTTAACTCCTCTGTTTTAGTGTCCCCCCTGATTAATTCTTCCCCTTTAACGGGTATTATAACTATTTCAGCTTTACCCAGACTCATTTCAGAGCTATGTAACATTGTGAGTGTTCTCTTTACCATACCAGTTTGAATTCACAATTCAGCAATAAAGTAAGCGCGCATCTTTTGTCTCTGCTTATAGGCTCTTTGCAGATTTATGCAGCACTTAGGTATATTCATTTCTTATTTGTGTCCATTCTGAACTCCTATCAATTGCTTTTTATTTTGAACTGCAAAAAATTAACATTTATAACTAACTTCAATAAGAATGGTAAATTCTATAAGACAGTAATATTTTACTCACTTGTTTTTCAGCTCCTCTTGGACTGCTGTGATCTTTCTGAAAGCCATGAAATGCTTCTTGCACCACTTTGTCCAAGTCCACTTTGTCCTGGAACTCTAGCTCAGGATTTCTCTCCAGAATAACAGATATAACCATCAACAACTAGAAGGCAGAAAAAGACTGTAAGACTTTAAATTGGTTTTTAAAAATGCAGGTTACATACAAGCACAGTTAATAATTGCATACAATCCTTTCAAGCAGGAAGCCATTTAAAAATGGCAGAGGTAATAGCACACAGATAATAGAATTCTGACTTTGATAAAAGAATCACTGAAAAAGAAGGCTTTTATGAAAAGTCACAGTTTTAGGTGACTACCTAGTTAAGGGCACTGTGTAAATGATTGACATTAACATCTAACTTTGCTGGGAGACAGAGAAGTTATTTTCCAGTTTATTCAGTTCACTGCGTGGCTGCAAAAATGCTGGTGCTCAGACAACGGAGAGGGTGAAAAAGCAGCAAACACTGAACCTCAGCATTTGATGTTTTGAGGCATGATCACGTATGGTATAATCGTATTATGATGAAGTTTATAAAAAACGAAGTCAATTGACACCAATAAAAAGTCTCTGTTCAAGAGAATTTACATTCCTTACATCTAAAAGTTTTAAAACACGAAGGTGAACATGATGAGTGACCTGTCGTAATAACTACAAGCGGGCAGTAGAGTCTATATTGGTCATCTTGGGTTTTGATAACTGTGTTATCTTTTAGCAAAAATTGGGGATGTTCCAGAAAGCAGCATGTTAGCTGTTAGCCAGAACTGAGATGGATTTGATTTTACTGTGGAGGAATACCCACAAGTACCAGAGGCATACGCTTGGGAACTAACAATGAATGCCACTGACAGCACAGATGTCAGTTACCAAGGGTACAGATGCTCTTGATCTGTTCAAAAAAGTATACATTACGTGCGGTACTAGGGAAGGAGTTTAAACAGCCGCTTGCTTTACTGTTAGGTATGGGAACATAAGGAAAGTGGAAGTTAGTTGATTCAGTAGCCTAAAGCAGCTTACTAGACAGCTTCAGCAAAATAAGAAAGGAGAATCTATCACAGGGCAAACTGACATTTTAGAGCAGTTTTTCCCTAGACCTACAAAATTGTTAGGAAAAGGCATGGGCTAGGGACTTGAAGGAAGACTACTTTGGAATTATTATTCTTATTAGTTTTCACCTCATTTGACTTAATTGTATCGGTATTGTCATTAATATTTATCTATTTGCTAAAGGGGAAGAATATCAAGAACTTACTATATTCTGAACACGTTAACAGGAACCTGTTTAATCATACAAAATCTATGGAAAAACCACTGAAGCAAGTGTTTATATTTAAAATGCTATTTCTTCAAATATTTGAGCCTCGGTTAATTTTTTTTTCTTTTAAGCTGTAACACACTCATGTAAATTATAAAATTTCACTCATTGTAGGCCACAAACCTCTACAATAATTTGCCTATATTCCGGTTGGTCGATATTTTGCAGCATATCTTCAACTAGAAGGGAAAAGTTCATTTCATACATCGTCATGTCCGATAAGGTTGGTTGCTGAAAAACAAATAATACTTTTACTCAAAGGCTATTTGCATTAAATCAAAACCACCTCCAGGTAGAGCCTATTTGCTTGTTGAATAAATAATACTCAACTAAGAAATATGACCACTGTCAGATCAAAAAGGGATAAGACTTCAGAGTCCACAACTTGGAAAGGGTCTTCTAGACTTATGCTTTTATAAATATGTTTTAATAGAAATAACTGACTTCCATTCTATTCTAACTGTATTTCACTCAGAACCAAAAAGAAAACTTGAAAATACATATTTGGTTTTTTTTAAATTCGTAACAGGAACAAATTACCCTAGGTAATACATTATGGCATAAAGCAGACAATGATAAAATAATTCCCCATTAATAGAAAGATAGAGCATAAATAACTGAGCATCTTTGCCGGTTTTACCTGTGGTAAAAATTTCCCTGCCACTATTAAACCATTAGGGGTTCTCTCCAAGATCTGCCACACCCGATCATAGAATCCAGCAGGAGTTCGATTGAGAGAACCATCTATCTGTCTTCTGTTTAGCCAGCTTCTGTGGACAAAGAAAATTGAGGACTTGAAGTAAAAAACTGCTACAGATGCAGAACCAAGCTATGTTCTGAGGTGTAAGCCGGTAAGGTAGGCGGTGACAAATACATATTAATAATGCATATGCAGTGTATGTTGTGCTTTCTGGTAAGTTAAGCTCTAAAGCAGACAAAAATCAAGATGCTCGGCATATACAGGTTAGAATGTTATTATGTGTGTGTTTGTGCTTTATGTAACTGGAGAAAAAGAATTAACTGTGAAATCTATACAGTGCGGGACAGTAACAGTTGTAGGCTGAATTCATCATGTCTAATCACTTTAAGTCACCATAAACTAGAACATAAATGAAACAGAAGTCACACAGCCAAATTTATACAAACTGAAAAAAAAAATTATTAACTAGAATATTAAAATTTGTTTTATCATACTAAAGTAGGCAAAAGAATTTATTATATAATCACAGTTCAATGAAATTCTGCATCTATAAAATACAAAATGTAACAGATAATGGATTAGAAACACCTATCATTCTAATTTAAATACCAGGTTAGAAAAATACATTTCAGCAGGATTGCTGAAGGTAGGTTTTTTTTATGATGGTGTAGAAAAACAAGTGGCCTGTGAATTTAGAAGAATTGACAGAATGGTTTTGTTAAACTAAAGCTTTGAATAAACTGAGTTACATTCTCCATAAATCATAAATTTTGTTTCCCTTCAAAAGTCCCCACCTTTTGCTGTTTTGTTTTGGTTTTTTTTAACTTAAAACCATGAAGTCTGCAATTTAGTTTTTGTATCTTTCCTTCTCAGTATTACCACAGCAATGAGGCTTTAGCGAACATGTCTGAGACACCAGCAATGAGACTTTAAGAAGTGGCAACCATGGGTATGATTTTAATTGGTGGAGTCACAGTATAGAATTAAGTCTTGCGTAGCAGTACTGCACAGATTTAACAGAAGAGTTTTCCTAAAAGTTACTGTCCTTAGTTGGGTTTTAAATAGAAAATATTTTTATATGGTGAGGTAATAGTGAGAGCTCTCCTATGAAGCAAAGCTCTGATGAAAAGCAACTACTACTTTTGTGTCTCAAGTTTAATATTCCTGCAAAAGTGGTTTTTTTTTAAAAAAATGTTCCATGTCTTCTCAGGTCACAAAGAGCTACTTTTATAATCTTTGTTCCCTCTTACTAATACTTCAGGAAGCACCTCATCCAGGAAAGGTGGAAAGTTTCTACACCTAAGTATTTGGATATTTGCAGCACAGGAATCTGCACACTATTATTACATATTATTTACCATTGTGGATTTGTTTGGGATTATTTTTAGGAAAACTACATTTAAACTACTGCTTGGCAACATGGCTTTCCCTGTTTCAAAGACCTAGTTCTGGTAGGCTGTTTGAAAAGAAGGGGGGGGGGGGGGTGAGGGCAATGCTCTGCTCAGCTTTAACTTTGTTGTTCTGCAGAACTTTTGTAGCCTATCTAAAATTAAATTCAGCACTAATATTTTTGGGTTTTTAGTTTTTCCTCAGAATAAAATTACTTGTCAGTAAAATTACTTGTTTGTGCCTGATGAAATAACAAAAAGATTTTACACTGAAAAACCTTAATCTTAAATACTGGAGAAAGGGTGAGAATTCCTTCTGAGATCTGACCAGAAAAGAGAACTCTAATTCAGACAACTAACTCCATGTGTGTTCTTACACTTAAGTTTTTTAGGTAGCTTCCAACTAGACTAGAAGACCAAGCAAACAGTGTGTTGTGGGTTGGGGTTTGTTTCGGTTTTTTTTTTAAGAAAGTGGAAAAAACCATATCACTAAGCAAATGGTGCATCTTCTGAATAGGTTTGAGCTCTAGGTAACTGGGACATGCTTTATGAGAACAAAAGAGATATTTAAAGTTAAGGCTTTAAAGCACTTGTGACAGCTGTCACTGACTCACTACTGACTTCTAATTACTTTACCACTGCCAGGATCAAGCCAATGTGCAGTGGGGTTTTTTTTTCTGTACAACTGTATTGGATTAATACAGCAAACTAAAAAACAAAAGTCTCATAAATCACTACTCAATAAAACACTTAACTGCCCATCTCATTCTCTGTATAGCTTTGTCCTTGGACAAGAAAACATTCATAAAAACAAAGTTGAAGATAGATAGAAATAAAAGGTTGTTTTCTTAATACAAAGAAAGAAGCATTTGAAGATTTCAAAAATACTGACCTATCTAAATTACTATAGTAAGGAAGAGTGTCCTGGAAACATATGAGCAAAATGAGTTTTATAACTGTAAATGCTTCGTTGTAAAAAGGTTACTCACAATTTTGTGACCTACATAAATAGGTCAAAAAGAATATTTATGGAAAACTGCACTCTGTTAGTGATAACTATATCTATATTTATCTATAGGGTATCATATCCTGGAGCCCAGTATAAGAGGTAGAAGAATAGCAAAGATTTTACCTTCCATGAAAACTTAGAGAGAGGTTAGTTGTGGAGAGACTGTTAGGGAGGTAAATATAACACTAGCCCTTTCATGTATGAGAAATTAATTGGCAGTGATATATGGTATCACAGTAGTAGAATTTTTTTCTAAAAATCACAACACTAGGAAAAACTGTCACAGAAAGAAAACACAAGGAGACATTGTTCTGTATTTCCTGGCAGAAAGAGAACTTTTTAAACCAAGTCATAATGGGTAAGGAAAAAAAAAACAAGCTAGTAATATTGTACAGGAAGAAGTTAAGATAGGAAGTCTTGAACGATATGCTGGCTAGCTTTTGAACTCTGATAACCCCCAAAAAAGAATCTTCATCCTCAGAAAATCAACAGAGTGCTCTTTGCTGACCCAGCTATCGTATGTTAAAGGAATCAAAAGCAGAAGACACTGTGACAACTCAGATAAGATCTCTAATGAAGGATGGTGCTTGAATTGCTTGCTGTGATTGACCAAATTGTTTTCTAAATAGCCTAATATTTAATGGAAAATGCTGCAAAGAGAAGCCTAGGGTTGTTCTGCTAAGGTTTTAGAGGAGTAATGTCAACATCAACATAAGTAGAGACAGCAACTAAGCAGCAAGCATTAATAACCCCAACCAAGACACTGAAAAGCACGTGGGAGATGCAAAGTACATAGTTGGACTGAGAGATTCTAAATAGCATAAATTAGATAAGAGAGAGCAGACACCAATTTAAGGAGCTTGGCTCTCAGGCATTATAGATTGGGGAAAAAAACAGAATGTGTTTTAAATTAAGCAGGAACATAAGTAGTATGACGCGTGGTATATTTCTTTGTTGAGAGAAAAGGTCATCATCCATTCAGTCAAGGACTACGGAAATGATCAGCAGTATTATGTGCCAAAGTTTAATCTAACTTAACTAGAAGTAAAACCTACAGAGGACTCTTGACTTTACTCTTACCAATATAGTTAAATGGAAATATTGTAATTTTACCCTTTTGTCTTGGACACTTTGTATCACAATAACTGCTGGTTTTGGCAGCTATTTACAGCTTGGAGAAAAGATTAAAAGTTTCAGGCAGCACCGCTATCTCTTGAGAATTCTACAGAAATCTGTTCTTAATTCATATAAGGTAGAAGAAAGAGGGCACTGGACAGCAGACAAACTGTTCTTACAAGTTACTTAAGTAGACTGTGTTGAGTAATTTTTGGCTCCTTTCCCCACCTCAAAGAATCTAACGATGCTTCACATTACTGCCAAAGTATAGAGATTATTACTACAAAGTAGGACTTCCACAAAGATATAGCTGAAAAGGGAAGATGCAATATAAAAGAAACAATTGTAGAACCTGGACACAGGTGAAAGAATGAAAAAGTGTGTTTTTGCTACCTTGTCTTAAGTAAGTATATTACTGATTGCAGCTGCCTGGTGATTTCAGATGTATACAAAGTATTTCAGAAGCGAAAATTGCTTGAAAAGCCTATTAGGAATGAAAACAGGTGCCACAAACCCGCACATCTCATTACCTTCCCTGCTGCTGTGGTTGAAGAATATCCAGCAGAAGCTGCTTCACTTCACTAGGGGACATCTGGTATAAGTCCTTGGCTGGCATATCCCCAGCGCGGATTTTCAATTCATACTTCATAGCATGGATAATCCATCTGAAGTAAAGGGAGGAATACATTTATTAATTAAATACAAAGTTTCCAAAGATGAAAAATCAATCTAATAAAAATAGCTCAGAAGAATTCCACATGATCTTACTATTTGGCTGTCAGGACATGCATAAAATATCACACAAATACTCTACTACTCTTACTGCATTGTGGAATTTACTCAGGTTTTGTGTTTGTTTGCAATATGATACAAACTGAAAGGGATAATGCATAGATTTTAAGAAATGGGTTTTGAAGCATGCTTTTCCCAGGGAAAATATATTTGACCATATATTCCCCTACATCCCATGTTCATTAAGACAAACATTTACCTGCCTTTTGATGTTAAAATTCCTACCCAAAATTATGCTCTGACAGTATATGCATTTTGCTGATGAGTTTAAAAAAAATTACAAAAATTAAATGATTTTACATTTAAAAAGACTTCAGGGCTTATTCATAGTTTTAGCCTTTGAAATTCCTTTTTGCAGTCTATCACACTTTTCTTTCTTTTGCTACTCCGTTTTGAAAAGATTTGATTAAATACAAATATGGCAAGAGTGAACATTTTGCAGCCTTAGGTATCAGAGAGGCAGAACTTTGCAAATTATTGAAGGAAAATGCCGAATTTTATTCTGCATACTATATAAAAACAGTGCTACAGCCTCAAATATAATATCAAAGATGAAATAATGTATAGATAAATCTGAAGCAAGGTAACTGCATGGAGCTCAGTCTCTTACCATATGTAAGTAAGTCACAATCTTTTCTGAAGGATTCTTAGTAACTACACAAAATTCTGAGATGTCAGGCCAACTGATCCAACCCTGCTTTAAATTTGAGGTTTCTAGGACTAGTCATTGAAGGTGCAAGATACAAGAGAACATTAGGCACCACGAACATACTACATTATCCAGAACACACTACTTTTATTTATTTTAGTGGGTGGGTGAATAGTGTCATTCTCTTGTTACTAAGATTAACAAACACAACTGGCTTAGGAATCAGTTCTTTTTTCACTGATGACTCAAATGTATCTGTGTGGAAGTCATTCACTGGTATTTTCTCTTGGCAGCAGCCTACAAAACATAGCAAAGTCAAGAGTGGACCTCCTCCCGAACTCTTCACTGATAAGAGGTAGAAGTCAGTTTGTTGGAGGTTTTTACAATAATGGGGCTGTCAGGAACTTGATCTATTTCAACATGAAACCCTGAAAACAAATCAATAATAAGACACTAAATCAAATCATTACCAAACTGGAATGGTGTTTCTGTGAGAAGGTTAATTTTGCTCACTGGGGTGGGTGATAGCACTGAAATAAAGGAAATTGAATCTCTAGCATTAACCATAGAAGAAAGGAAACAAAAAAATGCAAAAAGGATTAGCCCCAGAGAATGAGGAAGGGAGGAAAGAGGAGTAACATGGATCTGTAGGTGGTACAGAAAAGTTATTTAAGTGCAAAAGGATCAATGTACTTGCAGTTAAGTGTAATACAGGTGATTTGACAAGTTTTTGTTTTTATGATGACTGCAATGTCCTGCTAAAGTGGAAGCATGAATCTTGCGTGCTATAAAAAAGACTGCTGGTATCTACCTCCAGTGATGAAATGCTGTATTTTCTCTATGAAAAAAAAAAAAATGCAAGATGGAACACTTAAGTTCTAATTTTAAAGCATGCTCACTAATTCTGTAAATCCCAGCCAGTAGCACCTGGCCTCTTCTAAGAAGTGCTTATTCAAATGCATCTGTCTCTTCCTAAATGTGAAAAAATAATTAATTTCTGTAGATAGCAAAATAAATGCAGATACCACAGAATATGATAACACTCCAGCACAGACTATTTGTAGGTCACCATATCAAAGAACTAAATAGGACAATCCAGTAGTAAATGATGTTTTAAACTTGATTCAGGTTTGTGGTTCCTAAGCTGTGTATAGCTTCACCTAACCTATTTAGTATAGAACTGGACAACTATGTAGCTGATGAACAGCCAAGAAGTGTTGTATGTGTATACTGTTGAGTTGGGGGGAGTTGTTTGGGGGGTTTTTGAAGAAAAACAAGACACTTTTAGCAACCTTATAAGACAACTCAGGTTTTCCTTTACCGTGACAGTGAAGTATTTTTGTGTAGAGAACTGCTCTTGAACAATGTTCTTGTTATGCCAGATATCAGATGTTCAGATTCACTGAGTATCAGAAGTATACCTTGGTGTCTCAAAATACTTTAGGAAAAGCTGTAATGGTAAATACATTTGAACTGCAGAAGGCTTTTATTACCTGAAGTCCCCATTACAGACAAATACTCTAAAAGAACAAGCTATCTTTTTTAGGCAGATTATTGTGCTGAAACTCTGAAAAGAAATAGTTTAAGTACCTCAAAACACTGTTTCCAAGAGATTTGTTGCTCATGGTTGCCAGACTTTTAAGACTTATATTATGAGCTGAACACTTACTAGAAATTAGAGAATACAACTAGAAGCATGTGTTGACCTGGAAAAGAATCGTGTGGTTTCAGAAGGGAATCAAATTCATGCTGCATCCTTCCTAGATTATTGCATTTATGTAGTCCTTTTCCCTTTACCCATTTGCCCCAAACACAGATAGCATAGGCGACTGCTCAAGTGAGCAAAAAGCTCTTCAAGGCCTCATCTAGGAACCTTAATCCTAGACTGCATTTTTCCCTCCTTCTTCCTCAAGTCATAGAATCATAGAATGAATCATAGAATGGTTTAGGTTGGAAGGGACCTTGAAGATCATCGAGTTCCAACCCCCCTGCCACAGGCAGGGATACCTCTCACTAGACCAGGTTGCCCAAGGCCACGTCCAGCCTGGCCTTGAACACCTCCAGGGATGGGGCTTCAACAACCTCTCTGGGCAACCTGTTCCAGTGCCTCACCACCCTTAAAGTGAAAAACTTCTTCCTAATGTTTAATCTAAACCTGCCCTGTTCCAGCTTAAAGCCGTTCCCCCTCGTCCTATCACTACATGCCCTAGTAAAAAGTCCTTCCCCAGCTCTCCTGTAGGCCCCCTTTAGGTACTGGAAGGCCGCAATAAGATCTCCCCGGAGCCTTCTCTTCTCCAGGCTGAACAGCCCCAACTCTCTCAGCCTCTCCTCATAGGAGAGGTGCTCCAGCCCTCTGATCATCCTCGTGGCTCTCCTCTGGACGCGCTCCAGCAGGTCCATGTCCTTCTTATGTTGGGGACTCCACAGCTGGATGCAGTACTCCAGGTGGGGTCTCACGAGAGCGGAGTACAGGGCCAGAATCACCTCCCTTGACCTGCTGGCCACACTTCTTTTGATGCAGCCCAGGATACGGTTGGCCTTCTGGGCTGCGATCGCACACTGCTTGCTCATGTTGAGCTTCTCATCAGTCATCACCCCCAGGTCCTTCTCCACAGGGCTGCTCTCCAGCCATTTTCCGCCGAGCCTGTATTTGTGCTTGGGATTGCCCCGACCCAGATGTAGGACCTTGCACTTGGCCTTGTTGAACTGCATGAGGTTGGCTTGGGCCCACCTCTCCAGCCTGTCCAGGTCCCTCTGGATAGCATCCCTCCCCTCCAGCGTGTCTGCCTCGCCAAACAGCTTGGTATCATCAGCAAACTTGCTGAGGGTGCACGCTACCCCACTGTCCATGTCACTAACAAAGATGTTGAACAGTACGGGTCCCAGTACCGACCCCTGAGGAACGCCACTCGTCACTGCTTTCCACTTGGACACCGAGCCGTTGACCGCAACCCTTTGAGTGCGACCATCCAGCCAGTTCTTTATCCACCGAGTGGTCCATTTATCGAATCCATGTCTCTTCAATTTAGAGACCAGGATATCGTGTGGGACAGTGTCAAACGCTTTGCACAAGTCCAGGTAGATGACATCAGCAGATCTTCCCTTGTCCACTGCCACTGTAACCCCTTCATAGAAGGCCACCAAATTTGTCAGGCATGACTTGCCCTTGGTGAAGCCATGTTGGCTCTCGCCAATCACCTCCTTGTTTTCTGTGTGGCTCAGCAGAGTTTCCACGAGGATCTGCTCCATGATCTTGCCAGGCACAGAGGTGAGACTGACTGGCCTGTAGTTCCCTGGGTCTTCCTTGTTTCCCTTTTTGAAAATAGGGGTTATGTTTCCCCTTTTCCAGTCGGCAGGAACCTCGCCAGACTGCCACGACTTCTCAAATATGATGGCTAGTGGCTTCGCGACTTGATCTGCCAGTTCCCTCAGGACCCGCGGATGTATCTCATCAGGTCCCATGGACTTGTGCACCTTCAGGTTCCTCAGGTGGTCTCTCACTTTATCTTCATCTACAGTGGGCGGTGCTCCATTTTCCCAATCCTCTCCTTTGCAATCTGCGTCTTGGGCAGTGCGGCTGCTGTCCTTGTCCGTGAAGACTGAGGCAAAAAAGTCATTGAGTACCTCAGCTCTGTCGCTGTCCCGGGTGACCAGTTCTTGCGTATCCTTCCGGAGAGGGCCTACATTTTCCCTAGTCTTTCTTTTCTCGCTGATATACATATAGAAGGATTTTTTGTTTGTCTTAATGTCCCTGGCCAGATTTAGTTCTAGCTGGGCTTTAGCTTGTCTAACCCGCTCTCTAGCTGCTCGAACGATTCCTCTGTAATCCTCCCAGGCTACCCGGCCCTGTCTCCACTCCCTGTAGGCCTCCTTTTTTCTTTTGGTCAGTTCCAGGAGCTCCTTGTTCATCCACGCAGGCCTCCTGGCTTTTCTGCCTGCCTTCCTCTTTGTAGGAATGCATTGCTGCTGTGCTTGGAGGAGGTGGTCCTTGAATATTAACCAACTTTCTTGGACCCCTCTTCCTTCCAGCGCTTCATCCCACGGCACCATACCAAGCAGATTCTTCAAGAGGCCAAAGTCGGCTCTCCTGAAGTCCAGGGTCATCAGCCTGCTGCGCACCTTCTTCGTTGCCTTGAGGATTTCAAACTCAACCATTTCGTGGTCACTGCAGCCCAGGCTACCCCTGAGTTTGACCCTGTCAACCAGCCCCTCCTTGTTGGTAAGAACAAGGTCCAGCATGGCTCCTCTCCTCGTCGGCTCCTCAACCACTTGGAGAAGGAAGTTGTCCTCAATGCAATCCAGGAACCTCCTGGATTGCCTGTGCCTGGCTGTGTTATCCTTCCAACTGATGTCAGGGTGGTTGAAGTCACCCATGAGAACCAAGGTCTGTGAACGTGATGCCGCCCTTATCTGTCTGTAGAGGGCTTCATCCACTTGGTCTTCCTGGTCGGGTGGCCTGTAGCATACCCCCACTGTAACGTCCCCTGCTCCCGATTTCCCTGTAATCTTGACCCATAGGCTCTCAGTTGGCTCGGTATCCTCCCCCAGGTTGAGCTCCATACATTCCAGCTGCTCATCAACATATAAGGCAACACCGCCTCCTCGTTTCCCTTGCCTGTCTCTCCTGAAGAGCCTGTACCCTTTCATGCCGACGCTCCAGTCATAGGAGTCGTCCCACCAAGTTTCTACGATGCCGATGAGATCGTAGCCTTGGAGGCGTGTACACGTCTCTAATTCCTCCTGCTTGTTCCCCATGCTCCGCGCATTTGTGAAGAGGCACTTCAGCCGTGTCTTCGTTGCGGCCGATTTGGTTGGAGCAGCTGTAATTCCTGAAAGTCTCTGACAGTAAAAGCTCTCTGCCTCTTGATTCTTCCCTCCCTGCCAGTACAGTACATCCCCGGCCTCCAGCTATGTCCCGCTAACCTGCCTGGTTGGTGGGCAGGCAGCAGCACACCCCAGGTGCATCTGCATTACCTGTGGGGCACTGTAAAGAACCAGTGTTTGGTTTGGTGCAATCCGTGATGCTTCTAGGAATCTATGTCCACATCACATGTTTACTAGTAATGAAATTCGTGCTGGTTACCAGCCTTACGCATGTGTGGCAAACTGTACCTACTACATGATAAAAAGATTTCTGTAGAGATTGCCTTGCTGCACATGCACACAGAGCAAACTGTGAGCGGACTTTGTATTCAGTCTGCAACTGGGAAACCCTGGATGGCACCCAGCATGCTGGACGTCTGCTGCCAGGTAGAAACCTGTCTCAAGAGCACCACTAATACAGTGAGTGTATACTTTACTATGTCAGGATCAGATACGAAGCCAGTTGCAATCTATATAACAGAACCCCTTCAACCCACTACATTGCTAACAGAGACTCACTCGCTGTGTCTATGCCAGAGCTACAGTCTGGTTAGCCAGCTGGTCACGGCCTCCTTGGCCACTAGGTGGGCCAGGCACAACATTCTGCCCATCAGCTGCTGGCAGGACAGGGTGACCTGGAGGCAGCACACTTGCCCCTGCTCATTTGCTGTACAGAAGGCATCTAACCCCACCACACTGTTTTTGGCTTTAAAGTCCTAACACGATAGGGATCAATCTTTGAAAAATTCTATAGTTCACTGTATTAGCTGTAGGAAAGCTTCTCATGGGCTATTATAAGGACTTCCCCTCCTCCACTTTATGCTGTTGACTGGCAAATTTGAGATTACTTGTGTACCTGTTTTTGGCACACTAATTTAAAGCAGACTTCCTTGAAATGTAAAATTGAAGTAAACAAGTTTTGCTGCATCATCTTACATAAACCATTTTTGCAATGCAGTAACAATGTCTGTTGAAGTATGTGTGCTCCCCTGCAACCCTAGAAGAAAGAACAACAATGGCTATTTTACTGACCCAACTCGTATCTTCAGCATGCCTCTGAAAAGTTCAGGTGAATTTGAGATGATCCAGCCAATATGTATGACAAGTTCCTGCTGAACTACAGCTTCTCTTTCATCTTGTAAATGACATTTTTCATAGATGATGTTCTTAATCACTCCTGGGGATAACGGATTAGAAATAACTTCTTCCTCTTGGCCAAAAGCTCCAAGCGTCACCTATGGTATATTGAAAACAATTCAGAAGATACGGACAGGAATAAAAGCCCTGTAGAAGCAATTCAGAAATGAAACTTCATGAACTCTGCTTTTCTTGTTAAAATTTCACAGTACAAAAATAATTTTAGGTCAATGACTGACGCTTGTTAGTACTGTTAGTTGGATGCTATTAAAATAACGAAATTCACTAAAGACCACAGTAAATATGGAATATATTTTTCCAAATGAAAATAAAAGTTTCAAAACTGGCTGTGTAATCACAACTGTACACTACATTTGGATAGTCTTTCATTTCTGACATTTCAGCTGTGGAGCTCACTTAAAATTCAGAATTAAATTCATAGGGTTTTCTTCTTGTTTCTAATAGCATCCTAAAAGTTACAGCCTTAATTTTAAGAAAATACCTTGCTGGTACTGGATTGTTTAATCACAAAAAAAGGAATTTTGTTAAAATTCTGATTTGCTTTTCATCTACTGTTAGTAGAACATGGCAACACTAATTTTTCTCCTATAATAAAGATCATTATTATAAAGGGATCGATGAAGGCAAGTGAGGTTAAAGAGTTAAAAAGAAACAGCTACAAATCATGCTGCATGCAGGTGCAGCTTCCTCTATAGCTGTGTAGCGTCAGAAGCACATACCCAGACCTCAGTCTGGAGTAAAACAAAGACAAATCTGTCATAATAGCATTGCATGTAGGTAAGTACACACATATACATATTTTAAGATGAAAATATATAATATTCAATTACTATTATTTGGAAACAGCTCTTCATTAACTTAATGAAAATTATTGTGCTGGGAGGGAAAAAAAGGTCCTCTTTAGGAAAGGTAGAAACACTGATTAAACTTTGATTGGAACAGAAAACTAAAATTCTGAAAGACTTTTTGCTCAGCTGCCACCCATCTGTTTTCTTATGCTCAGTTACAGAGAGAGTGGCTACATCTTAAGTAAGTCTTAAAAGGAAGCTATATTACTTGACTCTGTCTACTTTTGTGAAATAAGAGAGCATATATATAAAATCTAAGAAGTTATGTAAATCATGCCTCTTCCCTTCTTAGCTACACACTGAACTGTCTTTTCAGTATTGTTGTCATTAAATAAGTTTAGTAGCCCATAACATATGCAAGTATTAACTATATCTTTTTTTTCTCTGGATTTTTCTTGTCAGTAAGGGTTTTTTTAAGCCATTGGGTACTTTTAAAAGAAGTATTAGGCCTTCAAAATCAAAAAGCTCATTTATTTAGTTTCTCTGTTATCATTCCTTAATACATTTCTGAGGAGTAAAGACTTACCTGCTTGCCCTGAACTAAAACATTAGTAATAGATGGTGCAAGGCTGTCCACTAGTTTACCTAAAAGACTTGCTGCGAAGCGCACAACAGACCTGAGGGCAGAAAACAGAGCAATCCCACTACATATCAAAAGCTAGTTTAATGAATTCGTATATAAGTTTGAAGTCTGCCACAGCAGAGATCTCAGAACTAACTCAGTAAATACATTATTTAAAAAGCAGAATTTGGATCAGTTTTTATGTAATCTTCTATGGATTTTTCATTTTTTCATCTAGATATACATTAATGGATCAAAAATAAATTTAGTTAGAACTCATTAAACTACCAGCTCCATAAAAAGCTTGTTGTTCTTTTCTCAGCATCATCTTGAAAACAGACGGGTAAGAGATGCCAGCTTCTCTTTTGTGACATTTTCATCAGTTTGCAAGATAATCTTGGTAATTTTTTAGTCTATTGAAGGAAGAGTTAGAAAGATTTTGCAAGAGAAAGTACAACACGTAACACCGAGGCTTTGTTTTGTTTTCCATGCTGAGGTAGTATTTTGCATGTGTAGCACAAAAAGAAGAGACTTGTTTAAACTGGTAAGTTAAAACCTAGCTGTAACTTCTGAAAAAACCATTTTTTCCATATATCCAGCTGATGGTTAAAGATATAAATACTTTTAATAATAATTTCCTGACAAAATACCAACCCAATAGACCCACATTTGAGCTTTTCTAGCATAGGCTTTGAGGCTACTAAGAATCATTAATCCAGAGAGACAATGAATGAGTTGTAATAGTCTATAGTGTTAGTAAAAAATTCAAACAGTTGATGTTGATTCCTGTGAAAACTGCTACGCACTTCTTCAGATCAAGAGCAAAGCATTTCAAAAATGCATTAGCTGATACTATCAAAATGCAAATAAGCAAATAAAATAAATCTCACGGAGGTCTGTTTCAGACTTCTGGGCACTTTACCTGTTTCCCATGTACCAGTAAAGTAGTAATATGGGGGGTAATAGAAGAAGAAAATTTCTGTGCAAATGCAGCACTGTAGCGCAACACCAACCTATATGTATGTCACATGGCAATCATGGAAGAGAAATGAAAAACAGTTTACATATCTTGTTTCTAAAAATACTTTTGATTTTTATTCTTTACAAAAAATACCACCAAGGTATTTTGGTTCTACCTTATTATTGGTAAAGGCCCATTTAACTTTACAAAGGGACTAAAATGAAAAATGAAAAACAGTTTTTACGTTTACAGACTCATCTGTTAGGAATAGTTAGAGAGTGAGAGTACAGAATTCAGGACAGGCTCAACTCAACTCATTTCTTTGATAAAAAGAAACGAAATTTCTGCTGAGTTTCTGGGCAAAGAAACTAATAAACAACATGTAAATACCAACCTGCTTGCTGAAACCTTTTAAAGTTATTGGGACAAAGGCAGGCTCAAAGCAAATTATTTTGGGGCAATAAACTGTGCATCAGCTTAACTGATTTGTATTTGATAACCAGCCTTGCTACAGAAGGCTATTGATAATATTTTATCATGCCCTGTAAGAAATGAGAATATTAGTATTCTTTTCTCATTATCTGAATTTAACAAGAACTGACCATTGTCAACAGCACTCATAGCAAAACCAGCTTATTACTCTTTTATATTTTAAAAGATAACAGTAAGGAAATACTTCTTAATATTTTTTAAAGCATTACGGACCAGATCTTCAGCTGCAATGAACCAATACAATTTTGTCAGTAAAGCTGTCCATTTCTTCCCCCCCACTTAATTGTGTAAGGCTCCGGCTTTACTCCCTATAAACATATTAGGGGAAAAAAAAAACCCCTGGTATAAAATAAAAAGAACACGATATATGTATACAAACCAGAGCTTTTTGCTGCCAGCTCGTCTATAGATTCTTTCAATATGCTCAGCAACAGTACCTAAATGCATTAAAAGAAAAAACAAACCACAAACAAAACACAAGCAAAAAAGATGCAAAGGTTTTCATTTCGTACTAAGAAGGTAAGTTTGATGAGGTCAGTTAATTCTGAATCGGCTTTAGTAAAGCACTTCACTTACCCATTGTGCTTAACATCTAAAATTTAGGTGCAATCAAGTCCCCTATTATCTAGTTGTATGCTGTTATGCAAGAAGCCAAACCAGATTTCAGCTACATTTGCTGCGCATGCTCTAAAGAGACCTATAATATCACCTATTCTTGCAGTATACTGGGGAAAATGAATCTATGTACAGATTTAGCCTACAAAAGTACAGCCCCATCATAAGGTACATCCTCAAACTGCAGATTATGTTTTGGATACAGGATGTAGATAGTCTCTCCACTCTTTCCTCTTTGTTGAGCTAAAACCTACAGGAAGCATCAGGGAAATCTTGTGTGTGACAGCGTAGGCCACTGAAGTGGTTAATGTTTGGACAAAGTTTGTAATAGCTGATATCCAACACACCAGTTGTTTTCAACTTTGGATATGAACACTAGATCACCTGGTTAATCACATGGGACGCGAGACTTCCATTTTACAGGAAGCTGGGAGAGTGTGAAAGAGAAGTTGTTTCACTGCTTTGTGGCTCTGCCCTGAATAACCACAATGAGGTACCCACCTAAGGGACTCCGCCAGCCAGCTTTGGTAATCGGCTGCATTCCAGCACTACTCTAATGAAGCTAATTGGCACTGTTGCAAAGTACAACAGGGGATACTGGACAGATATATAAGCCATTATATTACTGATTTACTACCCTCCTTTGCCGAGCTCATTTTCTATGTGCCAAAACCAAAGAGAACATTTTGTGAAGTGTTAAGTAATAAAGTAGCATTGTGCTGTACAGACATGACCTAAAATTAAAGAGGGCAGGAAGTGGGAAGAGCACTGCTTCTAAGTCAAAGTAGGTAGTCCAGGATTCAGAGAAGGCATGAACTACATTAATTAGAACAATAGATCCCATTTTTTTTGTCAGCCCATAGTTGATCATAGTGCATCAACTTGCTATACAGACATCTCTTCAACTGGGGACAGGTCAAGTGGGGACCATTATGTTAAAGGTAAAAATGGTGATTAACATTCCATTATTTAGACTTCATTTAGCTTCCAGATTTTAAATTCTCAGAATGGCAGTGCTTTTCATGCCAGGCACTTATTGGGCAACCAGTAAGTTCATCTATAACGATGACAGTAGTGGAAGTTGGCTCACAAAATCATAGCCCAAGCCTGTCAGCTGAAACACCCAAGGTTCTTCTGCTTTTATTTTTAGATTTATGTTTTATTGATTGTGTGATTATTTAATGTCAGTCTCAGTAATCTCCAGTCGCAGGAGGACAGGAACTTTTAGTCAGTGACTCAGACTGTTTAATGCAAAGTGCGTATTAAAAAGGTTATCATCATCTACTATTTCATACTGGATGGCATAAAAAAGTCCATTCAAGTTACCTCTGAACAGTCAGAGGCACAACAGTACTTTTTTTGACCTAAATGGCTTCAAGAGAGTTTTTAAGTTCATCATCACTATATCTAATGGTCAGAAGTGGTTGTGCTGGTTTCTTACAGAGGTTACGAAGTCTGCCTCAAGTTGTTTCCAGAGCAAGGAAGGACACAACCTACAAAGGACTAAAGAAGGCTCCTGAGCTGCTCAAAGCTCAACAACAGTACAGGTAACAGTGGCAAAAAAGCCTGCTTCAGAGGCTACACGTGCTTAACGTGCAGATTCTGACCCTAACTTTGGATTCATGTTGTATTTCAGCTATGCACTGTGTATCAGCCAATTAATTTTATTCCACTTTACATTGTTTTCCATGACATTTTTAATATAGCAATACTGATATAATGTATATTTATGGCAAAATGACAACTCTTCATCACAAGAATCAGCTGTCTTGTATCAAAATTATGAAGAGGTGGGAAGTTACACTGCTTGATGAATAACTAAGAGAATATTATTTGATCTTAACGTTCCTCTTTTTCTGAGCAGTATTCATATATACAAAGGCAGCTAAATAAGCAGTCTTTGGGAAATAAAACCACCAAACCTTGCAGCACAAAAGCCACAAGCCTTAGTGGCCTCTTATGAATTATTTTACATGAATTTAAATCCTGTGCTCTAATACAAAGCCATAATAGAAAATTAGAGTAGAGTAAGATTCACAGATATATTAAATCAGTCTAATTACATGAAAGTAAAATAAAAACTCAGTATAAATCTTCACACATTTCAGACGAAATGTTACAGACACACAAACTTGTCTTTAGTTTCAGTTTTCTATACAAGGTCAAATCCCCCTGTTTCTTACATCTATGTGTTCAAAATTGCAACCAGATACAGCACCTGCCTACAAACAATCTAGAAGAGTTCATATATTTAGCAGCTCATTCCCCACCACGCTATGAATTTGCATGTCCCATTTAATGCAGAAATTGCTTTAAATGGAAAAGAAAATAGCTACACAACTGCTGGCATGCATGGCCATTATTCATGTTCATTACAACTAAACATACAGCCGCTTCCTGAAATACTCAGAATAGTCAAGTGAAAGAAGCCCTTACCTTCCTTGGTGATAAAATTCGGTCCTTCCCTTTTAAGCAATATACCTGAGAGTAATGCTTGACTTGCTAGGCAATTGCAGTCCTTAAAAAAACCAGCAACAACATAACCACAAATAGCCTTCAGATTTTCAGTGAAGCAAAACCAGAAGAGCTATCAAAGGTCCTTTTCTTTTTAATAAAAAAAAAAAGTCTAGAAATGTCATTTTTAAGGGGTCTTCACAACTATTTCGTATCCTATGTATGCTGTATCCTTGTCACTCTGCTTGCAGAGGCTTCTCCATGGTTCCAATTATGTCTTAATAATTTGGCCTCAGAAATACTTCCCGATTTTCTGTTCTTGGGTCCTGTCATTTACAGCAGAAACACTTGTAATGACATTGGGAACCAAGCAAAACACTTCATGTGTTCCTATTGATCTAGAAGCAGTCACTGGTTGTTTTCTTCTGGATACAAGAAAAATGCCAGGTTGGAAGTTTCCCTTGGTATCATTAAGAAGTTACCAGTTTGTCAGAGAGAATACCAGCTGTTGAAGTCTTTTGAATTCTTGGCTAGCAATAAAATATCTACTCATACTTTTAGATGGTCATTTATTCCCAGAAGAAGATTTGATTAGCTGGCAAAAATGGAAGCCAACAGTTACAGCATGAAGGGCCAGAAAGTTCTCTAGGTTAAGATAAAGGCCTGTCAGGAAGATTGCCCGAGTATGAAGAGGAACATACAATCATACAATCATTTGGATTGGTTGGAAAAGACCTTTAAGATCACAAAGTCAGACATTCTATGTTACTAGCTATATTATTAACATTGAACCATGACACTAATTATGTTGATCTAAGTAGCCTGCTGCTAAAAAGAATACCAGCGTGTAATTTCTCATGAGAATGAAGTTACACTGGATTTTTATCAAGTTTTCTTACATTAAGTTTCTGCAGGATCTCGTATGTTGACTTGTTTTTCCAGTCATTAATGTTTACATCGGGTTCCTGCTCAAGTTCGGAAGCATTTGGAGTACTAGATTGTCTCTTGACTTTTGAATGTTTAGGAAGATCCAGCTCCTCCAAACTCTTAAATACGGGAGCCCTGAAAAAAAAATATTTCATTCCTTCATAGTTCAGAAAATATTTTAATTATCAAATACTTCATCATTATTATTTACACATAGCCTTACTCTTCTGTTTCAGTGATTCTTAGGAAGTCAAGTTGTTCAACAACCGCTCCAGATATTAATGTCTGAAATGAAAAATTGGAAAAATAAAAAAAGGTGCCGAAATAAATATAACTATACAGTTGTCTTTCAATTTCAATATGTTGCTGGTTGTTTCCATTGAGAAAGTAGTTTCTTTATCTACAGTTCCAAGTATCTCTACACTTTCAGAGCTTTTTTCCTCTTTCTTAAGATCTTGCTTAGGACAGCGTAAGTCTCTCAGGTCTGCTGTCTCTTTTTTGCTGGCGTTCTGCTGTTCTTTTGCCTGCAATGCACAGCTTAATCAATCAATGCCCATTCCACCCAAAAACCAGGTCAGATGAAAACACCCGAGATCAAGGATTTGCATTCCTCAGAGTCCTGCATGATACCTATGTTCTGGATCACAATACTCATTGTTTCAGGGATCCCTGAAGGATGGGTAGTTTTCCTGTCAGTCTCAGTGATGTTTCAGGAAAACACAACATAATAGCATTTCCTACTCTGTAGCTCTTCCTTCATCCAAGCATGCCTGCCCTCAGTTTGCACATCAGGTGCAGCTTACAAATACTTCTGTCTCAGAACATTACATACCTGAAATTCAATGTTGCATTTATTTGATGTAGTCATTACAATTCATTCACTCCAAATTTATAGGAATTTCCTATTTGTATACTGCCAGAGGAAGCCTATTGTACTGCAGCATTTTTAAGACTGCTTTTTGATGGTTCTCATTAGCTAACTAGAACTGTGTATTGTAAACTTTTGAATTTCATTTTCATTGTACACAAGTTGCAGTAAAATATTGATTTGTTATGCTGTGAGATGTCTGAATATAAAAAAACCTGCTTTGCTTTTATTGCTAGTATGAGTCATTCTTTGACTTGCATATCTGCTTGAACACATGACAACAATGAAGGTGAAAATCGGAAAAGAGCTACAAGTCTTCTAAGCATACACATTTTTAAATGAAATTAGATTTTGTGTGCTTTACAAGAAAAAAGAGCATTCACCCAATTAGAGACACACATTCTATCTCGAGGCATGTGTACACATGTGCATCTAAATGAAGCAGCTGAATGCAGTTCATAAAGATGCAATATATATTTTGTTGGAATAGATGAATTATTTAAGAGAACACCATGAAGCAGACACGTCCCTTGTCCCAAATCCTCCCCCATAATGAAACAAGGCTGTCTGCAAAACATGACAACTGTTCAGTAAGACTGAGAGATTTTAGTTAAACAGATGAAGAAAGCATACCACGTTCCACCAGTAAATGCATTGATCACCAACACCTACCATTGGCCTTAAAGCCAAATAAACGTTTGTTTGTAGTTTTACCATGTACTCTTTTTAATGGATGACAAATGAAGCAAAGACCAATGACTGTCAACATCTTAAACACTGCAAAACTACTGATGACTTTTTGGTTTTTTTTAAAAAAGAATCTTTCCAGAAGGTCAATGAGTACGGAAGGGGAAGTTCACTCCCTGACAACTGTAACGGTGTAGTGCTTAAAATAAGGACTTTATTATGTAGATTGAGAAATTTCTCACCCGCTAATACATCAGTTTAAGCAAATATGAAGCAAGAGAGTCATTGCAGTTAAACTAAAAAAAAAAAAAACACCAAACCACCACAAACCACACAACAACAAACACTGTCATAGTTTTTCCATGGACAGTAATGGCATTTGCTATAGCAAAAGTCAATGGTAACAGGAGCAATTACATGACCTACATGTGACCAGTAGAAATACATAAATACTTGAAAAATTACAAGGATATCTTAAAGCATTATAGCTACGAGTATTTAATTTACAACTGACCCAGCTCTTCTACAAAAAATTCATTATTTTCTAGGGAACAAGAAATCATAACTGTGTCTTTGGTCTTCTGTCTTACAAAAAGTAGTCTTCAATAGGAGTAAACTAATATTAAGTAGCACGTGTAAGTATCCAAAAGCAGCACCTGACTCCATAATTTTCACATTTTAATGAAGCAACTTTCCTGCTTTAAGATTACTTCAAACAGCAAAGATGTTAAAACTAGATCTTAGTTCTTGAAAGAATTTTAATATATGTGAAGCACCTTTTTTTTTTCCCCTTGTTGATGATCTAATCAAAAGATATCCCTTAACGTTTGACATTGTGGATTTATCCTTCGGTGGTAATTTCACAAGATAGCTGAAAATAAAAAAAAAAACAACAAAACACCTCCCTTCTGAAAATCCTCTATGAAGATTATCACTTTCAAAAGACTCGTCAAAAGGTATTAAAATAAACCCTTGTTTCTTTTGAAATAAAACAAAAACTACCAAATATCTTGTGTCTTGACACCTTAATTTTATGATACTAAATGAAATACTTAGAAGTCAGATGAAAAACCAAAGTAGTAAGACTACATGTACCAATACTAGGAGGTAAGAACACACCATTGAGGAAAAAAATCGTACCTGTACTCTGTCAACATGAACTTTCACTCCTCCAACAATTCCCTTTCTAAAGGCTGCCAACATATCCAGTATTGGATTGAACCTGCTCCCTCTGAAATTTGAAACAGAACTCCATTAATCTTGCAATTAGGTAAATACCACACTACAAATGATGCTTTTATCTCTCTCTACCTTATATTGTCTTCACGGATAAGTACAACAAACAGTGGACGACCATGCATTTTCCAGTACTGCTTAATGAACTGCAGTGCATTCTAGGTAAGAAATAATATGTTAGTCACAAATAAACAGAAAAAATAATACATAAGCACAACAAACTAGGATACGCAGTACAAGATAGAAGACCTATCTTAAAATAACAGCACTGAAATACCCAACAGATTAAAACAAAACTTAGCTAATAAACCACTAATAGATTTCATCAAGAAATATAAGCTGCTTTTAAGCACTGCTATTGCACAAGTTTTCTGAAAATACTCCTGCCGTATCTATTGATCACAGACTAACCCACTAGACAGAGTGCGGTGTGCTGAACTGCATGCAATGATCTAGTGAGTGCGTGTGGGGGTCCAGGGCGTGAATCTCAGCCCCTGGCACGGAATAACCACTGCCACCTTCCATGCGCTGCAAGTAGCTGCTCAAGCACAGAGGACCTGCCAGGTAAGCTTTGCACTCCCGCCTGCCGCAGGTAAGGAAGGCAATTTTTAATATTCTGCAGAGTCCAGTAATATTTTCTCCAGGTGAGGCGTTCATATTTCCCATGAACAGACCACTCTCGTTCCTCTTTTCAGCCAAGAACATTTGTTTTCCCAAAGAAACAAATGATCATTTGCTTGCTGCACTACACATTTCCAATCACTGGTGGGTGAGGGTTTTTTGTCACAGACACTCACTAGAACTTGTACGGGCCTGACAGGATATTCATCTCAATACACTTTCCAGCATATACTGCAAGTTTATTTTTATATTAGAAGAATACACACTATACAGTGTTCCCCCCTTTCAATCTTCTATTTTATTAAACTTCACAGTTTATTCGTTTACAGATTATATCTTTGTCAGTTTCTCAAAGGAAAAGTTACAGATAAATACCTTAATGTCATCAATCAACATCATAACATCCTGAGACATGTAGAAATCACTTAGATCAAAAATGATCGAGTAGCAAACCACAGTCTTTCCTAGTATTCGATAAATCTGTTGAGAGAGAAAGCTACCATTAATCTTTTCTTTAAAATATTTGAAGCACTGAAGTAGCTGAAAGGGGAAAAAGAGCATTTTGAAATTATCGAAGTAATAATCAATATAGAACAGTTGAATTAAAAAATATTGAAGATAAAACCTACATATCTAATTTTAGGTACTCTGGGTTTTATTAGGCATGCAGATCTAGATTCTATTTCAGTTAAGGCAGTTCATCACCATTCAGCCTGTTTTGGCCAAGTATTACTGTAATTGGATGTCTAGGAAACATGACAGTTCAATAGTAAGAGAGCATGCACGTTCATAATAGGAAAATACATTACAAGGACTTTAAAATAAGATCTATGCATAAAATAAAATTACATTTCAAGTCTATTTAAAATCATTCAGAGACTAATTCAATGTTTATCTGAAATATACATCAATAACAAGAATATAAATTTTTTTTTTGCAGTGACCTTTGATGTTCCAAGGCATCCTATAGGCCTGTCCGGTCTTCCAGATAATCCCAATTTGTCATTGACTCCCAAATGGAAGTAAGCCTGTGAGAAAGAATCATGAAAACTGAGGGAAACCTAGATAGAAGCCTTTCTTATGCTCCTACCACCAGCTCTCACAGAAAGCTGCGTGCATTCTGCTCTAATTAGAAAGCAAGATTCATAACGTGGTCATTATTTCTATTGCCCCCCCCCCCTTTTTTTTTTTTTTTTACACATAGATGTATGTAACAACTATTAGGTGAAAGAACACTAGATTTGGTAAATTTACAGTTCAAAGACCAAATTTAATTGTTTTGATAACATCAGGTATCTTTACAGCAAAGAGGAATCAAATATGTAATTGAAGTGAGCAACGCAAGACGCAAGCAGCCCACTCCCTAACAGTCACCCGTTGCTCCCTGTGGAACTCGCAGCACTTCTGGCAGACCAGCACTCTGCTGTGCGTACGTGTAACAGCTCCCCTTCCCTCCTCCTAAGAATAATTTTGGGAGGATGGAGGATTTTGACCTTACTCATGAAGATGAAAATACAGCCAGTACTGGTTTGCATTAAAAGAGGGATGTCTTCGTTAAAGGTAAGGAGGAGTGCTGGGCAGATCCTGATGCTGTGATGAGGACACATGGGTGCAGCTTAGGCAAAGTCCTGCCTACCTGCATAGTTTCAAAATTCAACTAAAACTTGTTGTTTCCTATACTAGGTCTTATTTTTACGTTCTTACTCCTATTATTTTTCTAGTCTATGTAATTAAAGTATTTTTTAAATCTTAAAATTGCTCATTGAAATAATTTTTTGAAAGGATCACTTTTGAAAGGATCATTTGCATCTATTGTCTGGCCAGTTTTGCCTTCTGCAATGCTCCACCAATGAGGACACAAAGGTAAAACAGTAATGTAAGAACTCTTTAGAGATCTTTATTCTAATTTTAGTAAGAGCCTCCAAAAATTAATGCATCAACAACACAAGCAAGAGGGAATTATCTCATTATTCATTGCTTGATTCTTATTTGAGTTAAATTATGTATGCCTAGTATTACTTCAACTGATAGAATTTTGTAAGACTTGCATGTTAAAGAAATAATCTTCATTTATTACACTGTATGAGAATAAAAACATGAAAAACCAACAACTAAGGTGTGAGCAAGACATTATAAATGTATCAGTTAAACCAGACTGAAAGCTGAAATTTTTTCCTTATTTGGGCTCGTTTAGGTAAGGAACCCACTATTAGTAAAACTTAAGAACATTCAGAATTCAGAACGTCTTCCTAAGCTTAACCTTTCTTTCTGTTATAGGAAGATAATTCAGAAGCAAATGAAAATGACCACTGGAACGAACATTACACTCAATAGCTTTTGACTGCTGTCAGTTGGGGCCTTCCTGATATTGCCTATGTTTCTGCATTAATACCAAGAGCTATTTAAAAAAGAAAAACACCAAAATTACCTACCTCACCTGTTCATCCAGACTCAAGTGGGAAAGGAATCAAAGACATCAAAAACACTAACAGCTTTAAATAACACATCTATACATAAAAAAAACAAACGTCGAGGCCCTTTTTGTAGTAACTAAGGGAGACTACAAGAATGGCAGTAGACATTATAATTTAACACTAAAAGGATCTTCATTTTGCTAGAACACAAAACAGAAAATGTTTTCTTAACAAAACCAGAAGTACAGTAGTATTGTAATATTGTCTCTTTCCTTGAAGACTCACTCTTTAGCCTGAGGCCTCATGTTATTCTACAGTCTGCCAAAGCAGTTTCATCTTCTACTAATAGTTTTCCGTCTTCATCTGTTACAATCAAAATGTCAGCTCAGATTCAGCACGAGTATCAGAACAAAAGTACGTTTTCATGCAAGTCCAGCTGCTTCAAGCAGGTTTTTTTTTGGATTAAAATGCCCTTCAATTCTGGACTATTAAAGCTGCTAATAGCAAGAAACGGCTGTGAAAGCAGACTGGACTGTTGGGTTGATTGATGAGAGTGAACCGCACTGGAGTGGTCTTTCACACCATCTGTTTCTGTGTTCTTTTATCTGCTATCAGTCTGTGCCTACGGAGTACTCCGCTATTCTCCTAGACTTTGTGGATCTAATTCCATGACCCCAGTCCTACTTTCAATCCCTAATTTTCCTGAATTGATGTCTTTCCCTCACCCACTTGTTTCTTTTTACACTACTGTTTTGTACACATGCCTGTTTATAGGTCTAGAGGTTTAAACTGTTACCACATGCCGCTAGACCAGTTCAAAAGTTTCTAATTAAGCACTACTGAGAATTGACAGCATGGGAATAGCAAATACTAAGATCCGTGTTCTTATGGATCAACCCCCTTTTCCCAAAAATATAGATAATTCTTGCAGCATTAGCTTCCCCTCCCCACAAAGGATGACAAATACTACCAGGGTTTCTTTGGTTGCCATTTGGTTTGTGTTAGGTTTTTTGCACAAGCCCGGAGATAAAACCTCAGTTCTAATAATACCCCAAACACTTTGATTGCTTCAGTTTTACAGCTACAGCGTAGCCTTTTCCAGAAGCCCACTAGGAAGAGGTTTTACATCAGGCAACTTAATATTTTCATGACATTCTTTTAAAAAGTAAATTATGATGAGGCAGATGTACCTACCCATCATGAGTATAAAGAAAATGTCAGAATTGCCAGGTATCTCACCAGCTTTTGAAAAATAAACCCTAACACAAAACTTGTCACAGCTAGGTGTTTAATTGATGATAATAAAACTTAATGACGGTCTCATCTTTTTGTCAGGGAGACAAAGGAAATCACGGATGACAGAGAGACAATATATACTTCTATAGTAAATGCATGAGTATCTATTTGTTAAACCAAAATTTCAGGTACAGAATTTCAGGACAAATGCAGTCAGAGAGAACCCATTTAGAAATATATTATCAAGAAACTTAGTGAGCAAAAATGGGCTGAGAAATGAACAAGGCTGAATGTAAACAGATATATTTCTTTTCTCTCTGTTTAAATACTTCTCAGGTGTTAGTTTCAGTCATTATTTGGGGTAAGCATTTTTCTGAATAAGCTAGCAAGGTTTTGGTACATCAGTTATCCTCACAGACTTACGAAACCTGAAATATGTTGCCATGTTCTCTATTTTTGGTTTTACTTTTTTCTGTCCCCTAGAGACTTCTGATACTGATAATGGCATCAGCCATGTGATCCCGATTTCAGAGGGAGAGACTCGCATAGTCATTTGTTCCACAGCTGGAACTTCAGGATTGAAAAACTGAATACGTTCATCATACTTCTCCCAGACATTCAGAATTCATCCCTCTTGTTTGAGACAATTTGTGTCATTCAAAGTTAGATGAGCGCTTTCTGTACCCCATTAGAATAAAACAGAAAAGACCATTTCAGTTGGAAGGGACCTACAGTGATCACCTCATCCAGTGGCCTCACCAGCTCAGGGCTGACCTGATCCACAATCACACTTCAGGTGGTGAAGTATGAAATGCATCAAGTGCACATCTGTGGTTCTGGATCAGCATACTTGTCTGACGGTTTCCTGCAGTTTGTTTATGTACAGTGGGGACTATTTTCAAGGTTTTATCAGAGGAAGGGTCCAGGTGTATCAGTGATAAACAGCACCCAGTAATCATCCAGATTTTTATTAGGAGTTTTGACAAGTTTAGCTACTATTGCTGATCAACGCATCTATCGTTCAGAGCAGCATTTATCAGAGTCTCTTATATTGAAATGTATTTCCAGGACAAACAGCACTGGATAACTTGAAGCACATATTCAACATAGCGGAAGTGCTATATATAAAATACTAAAAATGACCGAACAGAAAAGAGGCCATGGTAGTGTGAAGAGATGCTGAAATGGACTGGTATGCCTGTAGATGCCATTCGTATACAAATACAGCAATATACAGCATACGGCTGGCTTCACATGGCGTTGACAGCTACCTGAACAGATGCATCTAAGCTGGCATCAGCAGGGAGGCTCAGCACAGGTAAGGGCTAAAAGGGCCAGCCTCTCAGCCAAAGGAGATGGTACTCCACTAGGAGACTACTTGCCTCTACAGAAAAAGGAAAACCTGAAGCCTTCACAGAAGATGAAGGGGATTCTGAAGACATCCTTCTCGCCAGTAATTTTTAACCATAGATTTTTAAATGTACTGAGTTAAAGGGGTAAACTAAAAAGGGTTTAAACACCAAACTTCCTGGATATAGTCAACTCCAGGGAGTTCCAAAAAAACAGTTACAGAAGACTGTATAATGCCTGTTTTAGGGGCTACACTATGAAATGATAGGATGGTTTATGCCTACTGCCTTAATCCATTTCTTTGACTATTGCTCATTTGCTTGTTTCTCCATCAAGTTTCACTTAGTCTACTGTGCTATTATTATTATTAAAATTTTCTTATTCATTCATTATTCTTTGAAAGTGGCTCAGGTAATAAGGCTGATCAGGTAATACAGAACATCTGGGCTTCAGCGTTTCACTGAAAGCGCTGCCTAGGCATGTATAACTGACCAGCATCAGCATATCTTGCAATTGAATTAGAATAACACAAAAAGGTAGATAACAGCCTTAAGGAGATACAAGTCTAATAGTTTGCTATAAATTCCTAGAGTTAAAAAAGAAATGTATAGCTAGATAAATAATTTTAGATGCAAAATTCCTTACTTTGACAAGTTCTTTTTGAGCCCATATCTGAATTGGTTCCACCTGCTGGGGGGTCTGAGTTTGGATTCCATACGTGTTCAGAAAAACTTGTAGGCTACAAATTAAATAATGACAAACGCAATGAGAAATCACAGAATAGTTTTAGTTTTAACAATTATCTTGGCAGCAGATACACAAGTAGCAGTATTATATTCTATGCTTCCTTAAGTATCTTTGGCAAATTGAAGATGTCAATTGTTCAACAATTCCCTAATACATACAGTCTTAATGAAAGTAAATACATACCGCTGACTTTCTGCTATCAGGGCCACATGTACTACCAAATCATTTTCTAAAGGACCCTAGAAAATAAGGAAAAAATATTTATTAGCATTTACGAACTAAACATTTTGTTAGATATAGCGTGAACAGGGACAATGTCTATTTAAACAATTCATGAGTATGACAGATGTCACTGTCTGAATTGCTTTTTCTTACCGGGTGAACAAATTGAAAAAACACCATAGGACTAAAACTTGTAAATCTCAAAATTATGGGAAGACTATCCTATCAATAATACTTTGCAAGATGCATTTTGGAGAATTAATAATAAATAGCTTTCTGGTAATAATGTCAACTGTTTGGTTTGTTCGTTTTGTTTGTTTGTTTTAATTTAAAAACGTAGGAAAAACATTTTGCTTCATACAAAAACTGAGAATTTATACAATCAATGTATTTCCTTTATGCCTGATATGACATAATGTTTTGATACGCATTTTTGTAAAGAATGAAATAACTCAGCTATTTGGATAACCGAAAAGATCCACTTTAAAATAATGAACTGATGATGTCAACCCTTTACTCTGAAATATTTTGATCAGACAGCTACTTTTCAGAGTTATATGAATGATATATGACATTTTACAGGAGATAACATCATTTCCTTGCATTCTTTATAACATAGATACTAGTATTTATTTCAAACATGAAGTATTTTACATCCGGAAACCATGCAAATAGGAATGAATTCAGTATGTTGGGTGAAATCATTGACCCGACTCCCTGGGTCTTGAAAAGGCAATTCACCTTTCTTTTCATCTCACTGGCAGCAGGCATTACTAGCTAAAAAATGAGGTGTCCCAGTTATTCCTTGTTCATTTCTTCTGTGGCATTCAATGACTGTAAAAATCAACAAAACTAAAAGCAGCACTCCTAAAATGCTTTTTGTCTACTTTTGTCTAGAAACTACCAGAACGTGAATGACAAAAGTTAAATGTATCACCTATCCATTGATTACATAAAAATACATCATTTTCTGTGAAGACAGCTGGATAGACATATTGATTTAGAACAAGAAGTTCAGCGTGAATGCTTGCTTGTTCAGGCACCTGTGAGCCTTGATAGCAAGTTAGATCTTATGGATTTGCAGAAGAAATTCTTGATAACATTTTCCCAGTCTCTCAGCACTATATTTCCACCAAAAATGTTGATGTTTTTGTCACATGAAATAAGTTTGTGATGAAAGAACATGGACAAAGGGACCAGATTAAGAAGTCAGAAGTTCAAGTAACATTACAAGATTTTCCTCCTCAGAGTAAGTTTCTCATGCTATCAATTGCATGTATACAAACAGTAGGAAAACGCAAACCAATTCTCTACCATAATCAGTGCATTATGTTTATAAATCAAAAAGCAAAGACCCTCCCCAAAAACAAGAGCGCCCCCTCCAAGACTGGACTGATTTATAGACAGCCTGTGATCTAACCTGGGGAGACGTCTTCAAGTTAAGGCTCAACTTAATTATTATTGTATTAATGACACACTGAGTGGGACTGTGTAACCACAGACCGTAAGCTGTACATAAACCTGTGTATTCTGTACCTCCACTGAGGTACGCCCGTCTCTGATACCAGTACTAACGCCTCTCATACACAGATGTACCCAATGCCAGGACTCATTTCTAACAGCCACTACGTGGCAGTTCCAACATGGGCCATAACTAAGCAAGTGAATCTACAGCACAACTGGCACAAAACAAAATCTGGGTGAAAAGCAGCTAGGCTTTTAAAAGTACTGTGGACAAATATAACTACAATTGCTGTACAACTACAGGATTGCTGTAACATAAAACAGAAAGTTACTTTCATTGTCATTTAGTGTGTCAAGGCCCGGAGGACCCCAATAGTGCTCTAGAAAAACGCAGATCAAAGTAACAGCTATAATACTCATAAAAAAGTGTGTAACTCTTTTCAGTAATGATCATGATATATAGCACTTGCTGTATATATTAAAAAAAAAAGATGTGGAAAAGCATTAAACGCCTAAATATTCCACTAAATAAATCTTGTTGTTAAAAGTTCCATTTTAATGTGTTCAATTTCACATTTGTCTAATAACACAAGCATCAATCACACAACATCAATCAGCGTCTCCCCAAGACCCTGCAGCAGACCCCCCCACCCTCGGTTCACCCTTCTGACTTGCATTTTCACACTGAAGAGTGGGCAGAAGGGTCTGTTTCAACTATTTTCTGCGTGCTGTGCAAATGATAAATATATCCCAGTGTTTTCAGAAGACCAAGATAAAATACAGATTAGCTGTTCTTCCTCTCTCTCTCTCAAAAAAAAAAAAGATAATCACAGTTTTTAACAAGGTTATAAACCATTGGAGGCAGGATAAAGGGAAAAAAACCCTGACTCCATTCCTGGCACCAGCAGAGAAAGTAGCTTTCTTAAAAAAAGAAAGTAGCAGTCTTTTGCTGCACTCTCACTGGACAGATGCTATCCCTATATGCCTTTCTGCACACACTCCCAGGAGATCTCAGAACTCTGAAAAAAATCCATTCATTTTAAACATGTGAGAAAGCGGGCACAATATTCCAGAACACTGATTAAAATGATACCTACTGGGCTTTCCAAGCATATGGAGCGAGATGAGAGAAACAGAAATAGCACGCAGCACAAGAAATTGTACGCAACCCAAATAATCCACCTCGCTGCTACAGAACTACCACTGAATTGTTCTAAAACACATCTGCTTCTGGAAGCATCTGAGTTCTGCTGAACGGTTTCTGGTCAATGCCACTAACACACCAGACTTTTTACATTAAATACAATATGGACACACAGGCGCCTTAAATTCTAAAATAACATTTTGCAATTTTAGGATTGTGTTAACTGTGGTAGACAATTGCATTAAGAGAAATGAAAGCAAGAATATGCTTATAATTAACATTACAAACCAAATCATCCCATATGATACATCTCTCTAAACCATGAAAATTGGACACGCCCAAATAAACCTGAAACATATGAAGTCCTCACATATGATTACTAAGTCTACACAGCAAAACATTAAAAGAATACAGGCATCACATGCAGTCAGAGAATTTAATTAATTAATTGCAACCCTATATATTTCACATTAACCCAGAAGATAAATTCTTACTTTCATGACTTAGTAAGATTATAATTTTTTGTTAAATACTAAGTTAAATATAAGACAGCAACAAATCAGCTTTCATACACTCCAGTAAAATACAAAACAAACCCAGAAAATCCCCACCCCACCTCATTTCTCAAATGTTACTGTTACTATACAGGCCCTCTCATACACTAAATTCTCCCAAAACAGACTGCAACAACCAAAACTGCGTTAGAATATAATCTCTCCTGGATATGGAGACAGTAAAAAGGAATAATAAAATAAGCTCTTCTAAGGAATCCAGTTCTAAAGAGTTAACCCCACTGAAACGAAGTGCCCTGCATTATCTTCTTTCACTAAAGTAAACGGAGCATGGATGATTCCATTTTCTTTTTAATTCGTGAATGGGATTTAACCTGAAACACTACTGACCATTGAGCACTACAAAGCAAATTATTAGTGCAAAGGAGAACCGCTCTGGCTGCTGTTACACTTCCTTGTGGTTTGGAACACCAACTAAAACTAGCAAGGAGAATCCTGTTCCAGTGCCACACTGGCGTTTCCCCAAGAGGGAACATACGGAGACCTCTTCCCGAAAGCAAAAAATAAGGTTTTTTGGGCATTAAATTTTGAGAGAAAACACTTCTTTTTAACCATAAACAGACAAAATTAATATTTTAGTATTAGTGGCCATCAAGTTTTTACTATACTGCTCATGTGATTCCACAGTTTTCTACAACAAATGAGATTGTCCTCTTTTATCAGATTTCCTGGGTTGAGTGATGCATTCACAGCTTTAGTTACATACCTATAGTTTTCATAGCAATTTTGCCTTTGTAGGTCTATATTACCTTACTTTAACTAATTCTAGAATATTTTTCACTGGTGCTTCAAAACTAAGGTTGGAATATTTTAAATACTTTTCATTACTTGCTTAAATCTACACAATTATGTGGGCATCAGACATATTTTTGTAGTGGCAACAAAGCCACAAATAAACTAAATTAATCACATTTTTCAATGGCAATTGTTTATAGAGATTATAGTCAATGCAATTGAAATATGAAAATATGCCTACATGGAAAATGCATTTCTCCAAGAAATATTTCCTCAGCACATGGCTTCAAATAAAAATTTAAAAAGCCTTTTTTTGGTACATCACCTTCCAAAACATTGTACGTCAACAAAATTTCTATACACAGGCATCTGATTTTTTTACATATCCTTGTTTATTCACCTTTAATAAAAGTAGAAATACTTTTCTGTTCAATTTAATTGCATAGTTCTTTAGCTATATGCAAAAGAGAAGACATCATTAAAGAGAAGAAACTGCTTTTGATTTCCAAAGACATCATTAAGATGTGTTGTGTTCTCATTTTGTATTTTTAGTAATTTTCCTAGCACTTTAAGGCAAACACTAAATACTGATTTTGCATAAATTAGCTCAATTAGATAAAATGGCATAATCAAATATTCAGACAAACTGTTTAAGCAAATTTAAAATGTGGATTAAAAAGTCAAGGTGAAGACTCTCAGCTGGAACTTGGGAGTTTGCTGACTTTAACTGCAAGCCCTTCGCTGACAAAGCACGCCTCACACGCTGATACATCAATGCATCTGCTTTTCATTCTTTAACCTTCTCTTAATGATGGCCAATTTGAACGAACATCTGTATCAACAAACATTCTCCCTTGATACTAATTGAACAGTAAACCCACACAAAGTACAGCAGCACCTGTTTCAGTACAAACAATCCCAATGAAATTCCACAACCACCTGGTTAGTATTGCAGGGACACAAACCATTCTGGTCACAATTTCTACGTCACTACTCAGAGGCTACAACACCAAAGGCCTGATGCCACAGTCGTCTAGAACTCCCACTAATTCAGAAGTGCTTCTCTTTCTTCTAACCCACCTTGAGAAGTGCATGCAGTATCTTGGGCAGTTTTATCATTGACACAGCAAAGAAGAGCATGCACAGTCATCTATAGCAAAGTACCACCATTGCTGGGAAGAACAGAGGTATAAGCAGACCTAGGCAATCCCAGAGCTGCTTTCTTTCTTCAGTTATTTACCATTCCACCTATACGCCACTGAACGACAGACAATCCATCTCACAACCTCTTGCATGAAAAAGGACACACAGAACTACAGAAATTGCTGAACACATTGATCTAAGGCAGATTTCTATGAAGATTTTTAGGTTTAAGAAAAAAAAGTAATTTTATCCTCTCTTGATTTCTAGCTTTCAGATAGAACATCAGTCTTGTTCATCAGAATACGCTCAAGGATCACCCTGGGAATGTCTGCTCTTTCTCTTATCCTGGCAACAACAAAAAGATTACTGATCCAAATGGAAAACTTCTGCCAAAGTTTTAGCAAATTTAAGCAGCTAAAGACAGCCTTTAAAGGGAAAGATTAACAAGCATCAGCTCCACCCTAGAAAAAGAAACACGCCCTAGAAAAGCACAATTGGTCTTTCAAATAATTCTAGTGTAGACAACTTGAGCGCTGAAAGAACACAAGGACTGTATAAGCACTTGAGAATGACAAACCATCTAGTCTGATCTTCCTTCTGACAGTGACAAAACTTTTTTTTTTTGCATCGTTTGCAGGTGAAGCAAAATATCAAAATGTAGTTGTTTAAGTTCTTTTCAATTCTTTCAACACTGGTAAGCTTTTAGAGTCCCTCAATTTCATCGAGTAACTGCATTTTTACTAAATATGTTCTTATTGACCCACAAAGTGACCACCAAGAAGTAAGTTATCAGAAAAGAAATTGTTATTGCATTATTTATTATCTCTTTTGGGAAGCTCCCAGGGCAGAGGCTATTTCTCTCTAAAGATCTGGAAATTCCCTATCATATAATGGTGACCCAAAAAAATAGTAAAAATGCTTTTCTACTAAAACATTTCCAGATGAGTCACACAGCATCTTTAGAACAAACCATCATCCTCTTCAAAGTGTTCATCTGTGGCATATTAAAAGTTATTGGTTTCTGGTTTCAAGAATCAAAGAAAAAAATTTTGATGGGCTGTGCGCATCACTGACTCAATACAGGCTGCTTCTAATAGCGCTCCTAAAAGGGCATGTGCTATCTGCAGCTCACAATTTCTGTAGCATTCATAATCCCATGATGTAAGAACAAAGAAACTGGGAACAACGGAAGTGACTGAGCTTTCATTATCTCACATGAACATGGCAGAAGTGCTACACTGTGAACAATGAGAGTCTCATTAGGAATGAGACAACACCCGGGCACTTGGATTGCCTTGGTTACAGGAAACAGTAAGAAACAGAGGTTTTAAGCAGCATATGGATGGAACAAAAAAACTTGTTCACTTCTTGGAATAAATCTTAAGATAAATACTTTGTATTTTATGCTTCAATAACAAATTCACAATGCGGAACAAGGAGCCTTCCAAATATATCTTCCTTATACCAAGAAATAAAAAGGCTGAAAAACATCTCTTAGCTACACATTTCCATACATACAGTTCTTCCCTCTTTAATAAAAGAAGTCCCCTACATATAGGGCATGTTTCTGTCTTGTTATCCTATCTAATGCAGATTTGAATTATGATGTTTCAAGCATTCCCAATCCCTGGCCTCTCATTCCTGCTGTGCATTTAAGCCAAATACAGGAGCACATTTATATACCGTGCACACCAAAAAAAGAACCTCATCCTTGAAGCTATTAGGAAGTCTAAATACAAAAAATATTAATACACTGAAGTGGTAATAATTTGAAGGAATGAAAAAAATGCAGGCTCATTCTTGCCTTCCTGACATATCCTGAAAGTCAAAGAAACACACCTATCTATTAGCAGCTATTTAAACTTACATTTTATGTATCATTTGGATTGAACCACTTAATTTGAAGGCAAATGTGCACCATGTCCCCAAAACTGCAGACGTTATCTTCCCCTTAAAAGGAATCCTCCACCAACCAAGAAAATGTACATATATTTAATATTTTCCTAGCACTTTAACTGTAATATTAGACAACTGTACATAACACGTAGATGACAATTTTTCAGTAAAGATATTTTAATACTAAGCTTGTGCTTACCTGATTCGAAAATCTCATGCTAACATTCCGCTGATCTTGTGGAGGTATGTAACGTCCGATAGGATCCATATCTTTAGGATTTACTAATTTGTCAGCTGAAAGTAAACGATAATAAAAATACAGAATGACTTGAGTACTTTCTGCGGCTTTTGTGAAGGAGGCATGCAAATGTATTTTACGTAGTCAGTTCTGCTGCTACAATCTTTGGTTTAGATCAACAATTTACAGATCAAAATGACATTCTGCAGAACTGTATTAACTTTAAAACTAATGACTCAAGCATCATTCTTGCTATAGCTAGTTACAATACTGTAGCATATAAAAACAATCCTTTATTTCTTCACTGAGATTTGTTAAAAGAATATATGCAGACAACAGACTCCACAAGTCACATAAAAACCCTCAATCCACACCATGGAATTATTCTAGAGCTTTAAGTAGAAACTCAATGGTTACCACCAAAAATTGTTTAGCTTTGAAGAAAAGCAGACAGCCTTTATCTCAAGGCAATCACACAACTATAATGCTGAAAGGGGCAAGGGATATCAAAGATTCTCTCAATACGATACCTCAAGAAGAAATTGTAACAAAACCACAGTCAAATATATTTGAAACCTAGCAATTTCTCCATGGAGTTTTTTACATGGAAAAAAAACCACATCCCAAACCTAAAATTCCATTATTTCAACCTTCTCCTGAAAAAAAATTAAGTACTCCAATAAAAGTATACTATTAAAAAGTTTCAACAAATGCCTTGAATAAAGGTTCACAATATACTGTGAGCTATTATGCTCTTCAAATAAGCACTCTTCTATCAAAAATCTCATTTTGACATGAAACTGTCCAATCTTTATTTAATTTGTGCTACAGAGGATGTTCACGGTGCATTTTCATTTCTCCTATATATAGTCAACAATTTTGCAAATATTCTTAAAAAGCTCTACCCTAGGAAGTCAGCTATGAATCTAAAAGAGAAATAACTCATGACTTCATTAGCTTAATTCAGCTACAACAGAAAACCGATGCTGTCTTGATAAGAAAAATATTTCTGAATACTTCAGCATGTAGTAAATTAAGACAGCAGTTTATAAACTCAAAATATGTCCTGGCTCAAGCTTCACAGTGTTAGGGAAGGGCAGAGAGCAGAATAGACGGTGCAGTGGAAAGAAAATGCGTGGGCAGCCAATGAAGGACAGCGGCTGGGCAGTTCCCCGAGCAAGCGGTGAAAGAGCCAGCTGCTGGTGGGAGTGACGCCAGCAACTCTCAGCTACAAGACACTGCAACCATCTCCTGTCCTCAGCCTTCTGTTGGGAGAACGCAGCTGGACTCCTGCCAGAGTCCTGTCCCTCCACTCTGCGCTACTCCCACTGAGTCATGATTCAGGTACAGGTGGATCAAAAAAGCAAAACTAGATTATGAAAAATTACCATGGACAATTTATTAATATACTGACACATGTGTTAATAAAACACATTTTAAGGAAAACAGTCACCTAAGATCCAGGCGACACAGTCAGACTTCTTATGCTCACTAAAGGCATGGAAGTTACTTAAATTATTTGTAGTACTGCTGATACTACCAAATTGATTAACCCAATGACTGCAAGATCAACGGACTCTGCCTCATAGTTCTTAAAAGCAAGAGCGGTTTCTACAATATGTGTTCTATTTCCACTGTTTTTTACGCTGATTTACATTGCTCAGTAATTAAAATATATACCCCAAATAATTTAATATTTAAACCAACTATACCAATATACTAATATAAAATTTAAGCTAACTTTCAATATTTACAATTTTATTTAAAAGAGGAATCTCAGTGAATATTCATCACTATTATCACAAACACAAGTGTATCGGAATGCAAAAGCAGAGTTTTCTTTGTTAGATCATTATTTGCATCAGCAACAGCTGACAATGTTTAATCCATTTGGTCTATACTCTAAAAGCTATTGCTAAAAACTCTTAACTTAGTTCTAGGCAGCACTGAATCCACAGAACAAGACATAAAATTTACAAGAAAAAGCACAGGAAAAATGAGAGAGCTACTAAATGAAAGGCTAAACCTAGTGAATTTTCAGTTGCACAAAACAGCTGAATACCTGGCATTTCTTTTCTGTGCTCTAAAACGGGGACCCTATCATAAAGGCTTTACAAACCTCCGCAACCAGAGCAAGAAAGAAATTCTATGAAAAATTGCATCACTGTCTGCAAAACGCATGCTTTTTTTCTTCATAAACAATTTTTTCAGTTGCGTAGGCATGTGGTGACTTCCAACAGCCTTAGGCAGACACTGTCATTGCCTCTGTTGTTCAAAGCCTTTATAAGCAGGATCAAAATTTTGACTTCACTACTTCTGTTTGCCCCTCTGTGGGAGGCACTGAGATGTACAAAATTGACTCAGTTTCGTGTTGCTGCATTTAGAAAAATGTGGACCGCAACAGGCAGACACTAGGCCCACTGACAGAAGCAGAACCTAAAAAAGGTATCCTCGCCTGCACAACAGAAGCAAGGAGGCTGAGCAAATACAAATTAATTGCTACCCCTGAGGCCACACAACAATTTCTGGAATGGATGATGAAATGAGAACTCATTATCTTCCCAGAAATCAAAGTGTTTGCAGCCCCATCCCTGGAGGTGTTCAAGGCCAGGGGCTTGAATGCAACAGGGCTTTGAGCAACCAGGACTAGTGGGAGCTGTCCCTGCCCATGGCAGGGGGGCTGGAACTCCCATGATCTATAAGGTCACTTCCAACCCAGACCATTCTAGGATTCTATGCGTCTGCCTTCCACGTAATTAGCAACCACCAACAAGCAAAGTAACACGCACACACAAAGACTTTCACCAAAGACAAGATTGTTATTCAGGTAGGTTTTCACCCAGAAAGGAGCAAAATTAAATGCACTGATTATAAATTAGTATGAATAAATGGAGTTCCTGATACAACAATCACCGGTGAATGGATTTGGCTTCACAATTAAATTTCCAGACCCTATTTGCCAAGACTATGAGAGAAAAGGAAAAAAAAATGTTTTGAAAAACAGGAGAGAGGAATGAAAAGCAGTGAATACAGTGGAGAGAAATTTTGAAACAATAATTGAGAGAAATTTTAAAACAATAAAGGAAACCATTACTAATGATAATATTTCAAAGAGAGATTTAGCACAATTATTAAAAGAAATAGTGTGTAGGAATGTTCAGCAAAAGGAAAGAACTGAAACAAAACAAAAGAAGCTTACATTAATTAAACAGCACTTAGCAAACAATAAATACAGGTTATTTAACCAGCATTCTGCAGGTATAGAAATACAGACACATTACTACAGTATTCCTGCACACACATTAGAGGATTACTTGCCTAATACTAATACTAAGAGGTTAAATTAAAATTTTTTTTCTTTAAAGGTGAGATTGCCTGCATTTACTTTAGTGTTGGCTAAAAAAAGGACTTGTGGAAGGAATACAGTGAAACCAAACAGGTGGAGCACCAGACGGACTCTGTTCTTCTATACCTAAAGATACATCCACTGTTCCTGCCAAGTCTGAAATTTTTAAACTCCCCTTGAAAGTTTCTCATTTTTACTACCAACAGCCTGTTTCCATTTACAGTCTTCATAAGAAAAAAAGTTTTTAGAACTCAGTCTACTGATTACTAGGTAAATGCTGACCATGTTAAAATAAAGTAATATAACTTTCTCCTAAAAGAAATATTAAGAAAAAAAATCTTAACTGTGAAGACTTTTCTGGCTTAACAACTGGTTTTGCATTAGCTTTTGAATCGTCTCAAGTTAGACCAAGAATTCATTTGTGACTGAAATTCACCATAACAACCTTCAATGGTCAAACTTTGAAGTGCACTTCCAAATGTTCATCTAGTCTCTTCTATTTTAAAGGGTAAAAATAACACAGACTGAAGAAGATATTAACTTCACCTGAGACTGCAACTATTCAAACTTTAAACTTGTCCTGCTTAAAGCAGTAAATAATTTGAATTAAATGCTATAGATCACTTACAAACATCATTTGAACAGATGCAGCTGATACAGTTAATCCAGAAAGTGTCGCGTTAATATATTTTGTCATGAAGAAAAGGAATTAAGATAGAAAGCCAGGAAAGGAAACAGCAAAAAGGAAACTATCATGTTTAGAAAATTTTCAGTATTCTGTAAAATATTCCAGTAAGCTTCATAGTATGTTGCATGCAGCATAAAGTTTTAACATAAAGAATAAAAAGCTATTTTTGCCTATCGTGTACGTACAAAAGCAGAGGATACACATGCCACCCACAGTCCATTCAGAACTCGAGCAAATGTGTTTGTTCAGATTCAAGAAAAACATTAACAAAATAAATATCCTTCACTTTGGACGAGTCAAAACCTGACAGAATTTCCTCAGCCTCTTACCCAGGAGTTTTGCAATGATGTAAACCGCCTGTCCCCACAAGAAAAACTTTCCATCGCGGCCATTGTTACTAGGAAACCGTTTCTGACTGCCAGGGTTCTTCTTTTCCAGTTCAACAAAATCAGCTGGCACATAGTAATACTTGGGTACAACAGGACACCCTACGGAGTTTTAAAATAAATACAGTAAGTAAATAAATTCCACTTCCCTTATTATTTGATCGTAGTCCCCTAACAAAGCTGAAGTAGATTCGAAACAGGAAAAATGATACCTGACACCCTAGCAACAATTTAATTGAACAGAAAGACTGTCATCATTCATTGTTGTCTCTCAAAACCACAATCAGGGTAGGAAACCCAGGGCAATATTAAACTAAAACCTTTGTTTTCACCAAACATTTCCACAGACTTTCTTCCCAGAACACAAACATTGCCTGTGTAGTATGTTACTGTGCAAAAATAAAAAAAATATTTCTCACCTAAAGCAAAATGTAGTACAGACAACATATCGTAACCAAAAGAAATGAAAGCTGCAGCAGAGTGAAGCACTTGGGGTGTTTTTCCCTGCACTTACACCAGCTCAATAGCAGACAACTTTTTCTAAGCCAAAAGTAGTCAATCATTTAATGAAATTAAAATTATAATTTTTTGCAAGTACGCAAAACCAAGTTAAAAACAGCATTTTAATTTTGAAACATCGTGAAACAAAATGGAATAACTTCTTCATTGGAATATAGCATATCTTGTATCTAGAATTATGCCACAGGTATTACTGATCATTGTAGATTATTAACGTTTATTTCAACACTTTTCAAGTGGACAAGAATCAGGGACTTAGAAACCTAATTACAAATTATTGACCTAATTATATGCAATATAAAAGCAAATTAGTATGCTTTCTGCAAAATTAAATTTCACCTTAATATTGCTTTAACTTTGAATTTGTTTGGATAAAAAAACAGGTGATAAACAGAACAAATTTGCAGTGTCTGACTGTTTGCTTAGACAAAAAAAAAATTACTGGCAAGAAGCTGAGAAAAATTGAAAAGTGGGAGTTATTAGAGATAGAATATTCAAATGAGTACGGTATCAAAACACACCCAAAGATTTTAAGGTGAGACATTCATGATGACGTTCAGCAAGAGGAACCACAACATTAATTTAGGGCCCATGGAATTTCACATCCTCATTAATAATGAGAAAAAAGCAATGATCAGCAAAGTCAGAAAATTTGATATGCAATGAAAATTTAGTAAGGAATTGTTCATATGTCTTAGAGAAACTAGTTCACTTCAACAAGTATTCTAAGTTTAAAGAACAAGCCAGATTAAAATATTCTGCTTCTACTTGTGTAACTGTACCACAGATGTCAAGACCAGGTGACTAAAGATGCTGAGTTTTAAAATTGGACTGTCAGTATATTGAAGCTTGTTCTGTTCTCAGGCCATTTTTTTTCCTCCTACTCAAACTTATGGTCTTTCTCTTTTTTAAACTGAATTTTGGATGGATGTGCCTGTAGGTCATCAATAGTCTTGTCTGCAGTTCCACCAAAATTCTGAAGTGTGCAATTTAAATAAGAGAACATTTATATTAAAATTAACATGTTGCCACTTTCACTGCTCTAAGCTAAAAACAATTTCATATGCATATACCAAATTATTTTTTTAAAATCTTGTGAAACTTCACAAGACAGTGAATGACACAAGTAATTCTTGACTGCATCCAGGTGGAACATTGAAACAATCTGAGTGTTGGTAGTTAACATCTTCCTGCAAAGTCAAAGTGAACTTCATAAATAATGAAGCGAAGGAGGGGAAGAATGACTAGGTACAGTGTAAATCTTACATTTATATGAGTAGCATTTTTGCAGATACCATTACTTTTATTATCACACTTTACGATGCAATGTGTCTACGTGAAAGAGATTATTTTAGTATTTTGCCATCAGGATACATAGTGATATTATTACTTCTCCTTTGCTCTGACCACATCATCCATTAATGGGAATGTCAGTATTTTAACAATTTCAGACCAATAAAAAGCTACAGTGTATTAAAAGAATGAGTATCAGATAATACCTTCAGATGTATGTTGAAGCAAAGGTTCCAGAAGATCCTGGTATTCCTTTACTTGCGCAGGATTTCCTCTAAAAACTCCTAGAAATAACCAAACAGTAATTGATTTAATGGAAGAAATAACTTTTCTGTGAGCTTAATGTTCATAAAAGAAGAAAAAAATCTAATGTTTATTTTTCAACGGGGTAACAGACTAAACTGTAGATCCTCGCTTACTGCTACAGCTAAATCTCACAGCGATCATGAAATCAGCCACTCTCTTATTAGCTTAAACTGAAAGCAATGGCAAGCTACACAATAGTAAAGCTGTGAACTTAGAGAGGCTCAGGAACTGGATACAGACAACCAGCCCAGCTAGCTGTAAATAACTTCCTTAATTTCAGCAGAATGAAGCAGCAGAGGTTGTGTGCCAGTGTGGAGACAAACAAGCGGGTTCTAAATCTTTAGGACAGAGTTACAAACTGATCTAGAAGCGAGTTGCCTAGAAACCCCAATAAATAAATACAAAAGGAAATTTGGAGTAGTAAATTGAAAAATTCCCCTCCAAAGATTTTTAGCTGGAATGTTTACATTGATAAGTTATATAGGTTGTATCGTCATGTTATAGAGGTTCAGAACCCTTTACGATGCTGCTTTTGGGAAGAAATCAGTAAGTTTGGGAGTACCAGTACCTTAAATGTTTTTCTAGCAGAACTTAGTCATCCCAAAATGAATCTGATGAATATTAATATGACCAGTGTTCACTTCATCAGAAGTTCTTACATGAAAAGATATATCAAACATACCAAAAGCATTTCTGTTCATCAAGGATGAACTTGACAAGTCACACTGACTTTTTAAAATAGAACATTTTTTAACATTTAAAGTGGAACAACTTAGATGAAAACTTTTCATTGTACGTCTTTCACTTATTTCTGTCTACAGTCTTCCTTTTCAGTTACCATATTCTTCCGTATATGAAAAATAGCTGTAATGTTTCCCACTTTACCTTATTCTAGAAAATTACCATAATCCCTCACATTCAACTAGAAACGTGAAAAAGCTTTCAAAAATGCTACACAAATGTGTCCTATCCAAAAAAGTCATATTGATTTATTTAGTTCAATTCTTTCCTACAGCTATAGATGCATATCTACTACCCAGAGAGTCCTAAACAATTTCCTTTTGAGAAAAATCCTAAAAGGAAATTAGTACTAAACCAGCTTTTTTGTATTCTTAAGAAGGGTGAATTCTGAAAGCCAAAAATAAGACAAAAGAAAACCACAAAATCATTCACAAGTTTAAATATGTTTTTTGTTATATTAAAAGAAGTGACAAAAATTTATCTTTTATGTTATTTTAAGAATATCCAACAAATTATTCTACTGAAAAGCCAGAGTACAGTAGAAAGCTGGAGTTTGACTACTGTATAGAGATTATTTTCTTTCCATGGCTCTTCAATGCTCTATCCAAAATCAAAGCTTGACAAGTGTTGTTCATCACGTGTTCAAATATTCCCAAGTATATATACAGGAAATAAAATCACTTGCCAGGAGAAACAAATGCAATGAAAGTTTGCACACAAAAAAGGGTATGCTTAAGTGACACACTGAACTATTTCAAAACACTTGAGCACAGTCATGACATAAGAGCAATATGATATTCTGACTATTTGTAATATAGTCTTTATTGGCAGATGCTGTAGAGGATAAAAAGATGCATTTATGTGAGAATACAACTGCTTTGATATTAAGAATCACCTAGCGAAGATAACAGTTGGGTAATAATGATCATCATCCATGAGGAATAAAACAGTATTCTTAATACTACTAGAAAATTCAGTAGTATCTACTCGCCAGAACCGTTTTAACTTTCCATATCTTAAAATTCCTATAAAGCTGTCATTGACAAAACAGAAAAGTTGATGAGCTAATTAGTTTGCCTTATAAGAGAAAAATATAAGTAAATATATTATATAGTTACTTGAATACATTCTGCTAATCTTTCAAAAAGGAAACGATGAATGAAATTTTGCTGATGTGAACAAAACTAAGGGATTATGGACTATGACGACTCTGCCATGGCAGGAGGGTTGGAACAGGATGATCTCTGAAGATCCCTTCCAATCCAAACCATTCTATGATTTACAGGATTCTATCCCCCCTTACTGAATGGAGCACTGTGCCACTGTTACAGAGGTAACAAAATCCAGCTATCAGGAGTTACCTAGATATTCAGTAGCTTAATACACTTTGCTGGAAAGGCTTTCCTTTGTACTCTGCAAGTGTGTTGGATGCGCAAATAGGCTCTCAGCTGAACCAGTGTGCACAATGTAGGAGCCTGAGGGGTTTTTCAGTGATTTCATTATAAAGACATGCGACTGTTATCTGCTCCTCCTCCTATTTCATTGTCTTTTCGCAGTTTAAGTCGCTCTGTATACACTTCAAATTTTGCATTATGGAAGCTTGTGGATTTGGAGATATGTGCACAAAATCTACTAACAGAATTGTTCTATTTGATGAAATTGTGGTACAGGAAAAAAGACAAGGACAGTATGTGCAAAATATCTATTTTGTACTTTTTCTTTGTAAGACAAGAAGAGTAAAATGCTTGCTTTATTATTCTGCTAACTTCAGTTAAAGATTATTATCTTTCCTGTTCTTCCCAAAACTGCAAGTGGGCAGCATTAAACGACAGTGCCTTTCTTCTCAGTTTTGGGCATCACTCTTTGAAAAACATCAAGCATTCCTTTAGAAAAATCAGTTGTGAAACCTTATTACAGCTTCAAACAAAATACTTTAATCTGTGGGTGGCCACAGAGGAGTCTAAGCAGATAGCAGATTTCTATGCACCTCACCATCTTTATTTGAAAACTATTAAACTATTCCACACACTAAAGGGAAAAAAAAAAAACAGATCGCCAGATTTTCATCCATTTACAAATCCTTTTCCTGGCTGTAACTCTTACTCATTTTTTTATTCAGACTTTTGTTCGATGGGAGTTTTAGCTTCCATCCTGAAATCATACCGTGAACTGTTTTGGTGTGTCTCCTATCTGCAAGACAAGGTCTATGCAGTAGTATTTTTTGTTGCTTTTTTTTTGTTGGGGGTGTTTTGTTTTGTTTGTTGGTTTTTTTTTTTAAGTCAGACTAACTGGCTACGTGTTAAAACATGGCTAGGAACCACAGGCATTTCAAAAAGTAACTAGGCCTTTTCTGGTTTGCTTTCTTCTCTTCTGAATTCTGTTTCAATTACCACAGAACATCCAACTTGAAAAGACCTGCTGCAACATTCAGTTTGTCAATGTGTTCTCTCTTCTACTTCCTTTTCTCTTATGTGCTGCTGTGAAGTTTTGATACACTGTGAAAGTTTTTAAGGTTTAAAAGGCAATGCAGGACTGAATGTCACAGATTTAAGCTTTTAAAAAAACCCATATTGAGTTATATTCTAAAAACAGTTCACATTAAAAATGCTGAAATATAGGGAGTTGGGTTCTTGGGGGTTTTTAACCCATGAGGCAGAACTCTAAATAAGATATTTAGTGTCACTGCATTATGTTTTATTTTGGCAGGACAGGAAAATCATTTCCTATCCTTCCTGTAAGGGCTCATTTCTCTAATGCCTTTAAAGAACAGGAATGTAAAGCTGTACGTACCATCAATTATCATGAAAATAAAAAACAGAGGGAATTCACACTCAATGCCATCAAAAAGCTGAAAAGAAGAAAAATTAATCAGACATTTCATCATTTAAATTTAAGGAGATCTATTTGAATATCCTAATGAATAATTTCAAAGCAATAGAAGACAAACATGAATGCAAAAACATTTTAGTAGACCAGCTTTTCGTTTAGCTTACAGCTACTTAATTCTATGGGCACTTTAACTGTGCTTTTACATATGCTATGTCTCATTCTCAAGCAGGATATTTATATAATCTATGTCTTATTTTCCACAGAGAAACTATCAGGAAGGAAAAAAAGTAAATTTTCATTTAGATAACCTTTACTGACAAACACTGTGGTCAAAAGCAAAATTGTTTTCCATACACTCAGACTGTAGTCAGCCGTGAAATTATATAAAATGATTAATAACTTCCTTATTTGTTATGTGAATTCAACTGTACCCTATATGTAAATGGAAGCACATTCATGACAAAACAAATCAATGACTAACTTGCTGACTTAGCAGTCTCACAAAACTGCACATGCCAAATTACAAAATGCATCTCCTTCACATGAAGCAATTAGGAATCACTGTGCAATTCAAATTGCATATACCAGGGGTGGGGTGTCCACTTTTGGTTTCTTTTCTTTTGTTGTTTTGAGGCTTTTTTTAATTACCGCCTAAACATTTCAGAAAACCAAAATTTGTCCTTACATAGGCCAGGTATTCCTTTACCTTAATTTCTGCTGGTTTATAATAACGCCGTGTTTTGTCCTCCAGCGCTGTTCTGTACCCATCTCTCAGAAATCTTTTAAACCCATATTTTCCTTTCAGTTTTCTAATAATTTTATCTAGTGTTTGACTGAACAAAACCTCATCATCCAAAGCAAATGCAGGATAACTGAGACAGGGCAAAAGAGCTGCATCAGTATTCTATAGGAGTGAGAGAAACAGCACATTACAAATTTAATAAGATCTCTGACAATTATTTGATGCACAAACAAAGACTGTTTAGACTGTTTAACTTACTAATTGAAATATACATTTGGAACGTAATCTTATCTTTATCAAAATCGTAGTACTAATACATTAAAATAGTGTGCAAACTAAGACTTCTAAATATGTATAAGGATAAACTACAAACCCAATATTCAGATATATGACTTAAAAGAGAACTTATTTGACTCAAAATCTGACCTACTTTGTAGTTGATAATCTGCAGGGGTAAGCGAATACATTCTAGAACTTTGTGGCTTTAGAAACAAAAAAATACCCTCCAGGTTATTCCCGGAGGAAACACAAACATTTGGGTACCCTATGCTCAAAAAGAATCACAAACATTTTATAAAGGTGCAATGCCGAGAAGTAACTATGATTAAATCATCATTTCTGAAAAGCTTTTTCAGGAATATTCTTCAGATGCAGTAACAAACAAGGCTATCTGATTTGCAATTAAGGTGATAAGGGAATAATTTCAGGAAAAAATATGAGTAGCATTTCTCAAGAACCACGTGCTACTATAATTAATTAAAAACATAAGAAAAATTACTAACTAGTGCATCACCACTACAGGTGATCTTACAGAAACACAAAAAACTAGTTTTAAGTTCTAATTCTTATGTCACGCACTGCTTTGTTACTCCTTTCTGCTGATATATCTAAGATACTCAACCATTTAAAATACCATCTTTTTGCCAATATCATTGATGTGAATCCAAAAAAGGAAAAAAAAGGACACGAAGATCACTTCTGTAGCATAAATAATTTACAAAACCAGCTTCTGTTGGAATATTACAAGTCTCCAGCAGATAATAATAAACAGCAGAAGAGTTCTAAAAGACTGGTAGACTATAAAAAAGTAGCTGACAGTGCCTTTTATTTTAGTTATCCAGTATTACAACTCTGCTATAATTCCTCTACACAATGAGTAAACTATTAATGTTGAAGATTAATAGTCTGTTTCACGACCAAAAAAGCTATTATATCCCAGAATGCACAAAAGAGCAGTAGAACTCTATTATCACTCATTTTAAATTACTGATTTTCAAAACCCAAATCTACCTTTGATGCTAGTACTGAAATAGATTTTTTTTAATTAATCTATACTTATGTCACTTGCATTTACTCACTGAGAAAATGTTTGTAACAGTAGCTTAAAATAACAAGAAATCCTCCATATTCAGCAATTTATGAAAAGTCAACCTTAAGGGCTTCTATTCTAGATAAAAGAATTAATTAAAGCTAAAGTGTTTCAAAAATGCAGGCACTGAGTATATAGTGGAAACTAGGCCAAAAGAAAAACAATCACCAAGACTGCAAACCCTACTTAAGTTACTGCAGATGATTATTACCTTAAATTTTATTTTAAAATTGTTTAGAAAGCTAACAACAGGCTACCTTTTTTACCTAAATATTCAGAAAATAAAGAATGCCATCATAATTCCACTTCAGAAAAACGACTAAATCACAGTGACGTTTAAGAAGCAAAAATTTAATATCTTCCCAGCAAATTCCTATCTTTATTAAGCAGAACATAATGGCCATCAATAGAACTTAAAATTATATTCATATCCATTTATTTTCTTCACACTCTCTTGAGGTGAATTTCATTTAGCTACTTACATGAGACCTTGACTCTCGGGGTAGCAATGAACACAGAGTCTGTCTATTACGGTTATGGGCATCAAAATCCACAAATATAACAGACCAAGAGCAGCCCTGTAAACAGAACATTACATTTATTTAAGGGGAAGGGAAGAAAGCTTACCGTATCCTCGTGAAACTAACTGGTTCTTTGTTTTATTTAGGTTATGTTGTAATAGTCTGGTAGCTGGTAATTTTAATCTGAAAATGTACCACAACATCAAGTTGAAAACAATTTGAACTTTCAAACGTATTTAAATATAGCCAAAATTAGATGCTTTTGTCTACTAGTGATCATGATTTATATGATTCATTCAAGCTATAAACTCTTCCGCTAATTCTTGAAAAACGATTACTGTATTAAGGACAAGCAGAAAAGTAGTTGTGCCTCCCTGTGACTGCAGGAAGTGTTCCAAATAGTGATGTTGGATATTTCATTGCAAGTCAGTTAAAACACAAATAATTGGATATTCACCTGAGGTACTGCACTGGAAAAAGGCTTCCATAGCAAATAAAAATGTCCTGCTTTTCAGCTATTGTAAGGTCAATGTTATCAACATCTACTCCTTAGCAAAACCATTTTCCTAGTAAAATTCTATAATTTTACACTGTATCTCTCTGTCAGCTTTTTGATACTTCCTGAAACACTTAAAAAAATTCCCATAGCTGAGATACTGTTTAAACAGAGTCAACAGCATTTAAAAGTATTATCAATAGGCTATTGCTTGGAAACTCAATGCAGCTCGTTAACGAACAGATATCTTCATATATGTTGTCATTGATAATGAATCCCAATATCACTATCCCATTGGAAGACACATTCAATACTGAACTCATTCCATTACTGTCATAAATACCATACCATAAATTTTCATAAATTCATCAAATTTCTCCTAAAAAGCAGTCCGTTTCTTTGGTATACTATTGTCTTAGGAAGACAGGTCCAGAACCCACCCTCTCTAATTATTTAAAACCTCTAATTTCCAACTAAGTTTCTACATAACTAGCTAACCACCGTTCTTTTTGTGCCAGTACTAGCATCCATTCATTCTGCTTTCCAAACAACAGAGGTTTTTTCTTACTTTTTATCCGCACTCTAATTATACATAGCTATCTTACAAATACTCAGCTTTTCCTTTGCTAGGCTAAACAAAACATATTTTTCCACTGTCCTCATGGAAAATCATCTCTCTGTTCTCTTAATCATTCCAGCAAGATATACTGAATAATGCTGAGATAAGAATGTACATAAATAATCACATTTGCTTTGATGATTTGTTATTCTCCTACTTTCTTCTTAATCCACATTCTGATTATTCACAAATCTCTAAATTCATCTACAAACTCTGAACATAATCTGTCAACACGTGTGAACATGCAGTTTCAAAATCTGTGCCTCAGTAAAGGATTCTTTGGGGATTCAAAAGCAGACTAATTTGCATTTCATAAAGCCACAAGCATCTTGTTTTACAAATGAACTATTTTTCACTTCTCTGAAGACTGTAAAGTTCTGTATTAAAGACACCTTACAAAGGCTTGATGTTTTTTTTACCATACAGTTTTTTCCACAAACTAATATAGGGCATTTAGCTCATATACAAACAACTGATTATAGTATGACTAGGTCAGATTTGAAACGGTGTTCATCTTGTCGCCAGCAGTCCCGTTTTACTGCATACATGCATGCATCATGCACTTAATTCATTAACTCTCATTGCTAGTAAGTGCATATGCTCTTATGTAGGTTTCTGGATGATACATATTTTTTTCTAAAAGGTATTGTAGCTAAAATGGAATTCTTACATTAATGATACAAATTCTAAGCTATTTACGCTTTGTGATGCTCTGAAACCAGGGGTTTGGGTTAACCATATCAAGCCCACAAAAAGATAAGTTACAGTACTTTTAGTAGTGATGATTCTAAAGTGGTTCAGTAAAAACATAAACTGAAATGTGACCAGTTCACACTGCATCCTAAATGTAATAAATATCAGGCCCAATTTTACAGTTCTTCCATACAAACTTCCGCAGAAGGACAATACAGTGATTTCAGGATCTGGCTACAATCAATGCACAGTTAAGGATTATAACAGAATTCTTATGCCAATGTCGTACATATTAACTACTTCATATTGATTTATAACTATTGTTTCAGAGATATACAATACATTGGGAATAAATTTAAGAAACTTAGCATAGGATATAAAGCAAAATAATGAGAGAATAAATAACTTATCTGCTATATTAAAAATTCTCTTCTCAATGTGTGAATAAATCTTATTACTGAGGGAACGTTAGGATTACCGCTTGACTGTACTTTTATGCTTACAGACTTATATATAGCCTGTATATTTATGCTTATAACTCTCGCTTTTTGTGAAACTTCTGGTATGACGGAGATGAAAATGAACAGCATTTAAAAAACATGACTGAACTCCTTTTTACATTAAAGCATGTAAAATTCAGATTAAATGAAAAGCTAATTATTTTTTCAACTGATAATTGTTCTTTATTGAAAAGTATAGCAAAGAAAGTATAGAACAAGCACAGCAAAGTAGAAATTATTGTAGAAAAGCAGAAATTAGAAAGTATAGCAAAGGATGCATTAAAATTTGAACATCAGTTAAGCAGCACTTCATTACAGAACAAAAACTAGTTATGATTTCTTACAGAAATATGTTCTTTTTAAATGTTTTCTAGAATTCGGGGATGGAGGAAAGGGACAATTTAATGTGACTATCAACAATAAGTGACCTTTATTTTGTCTTCTCTGGGTGCATCCATGAATGTACAGGGAAACTGCCCTATCATGATATACTCAAAGATATGTAACACGCATGCATGTGTGAGAGCACAGCTACAGTACTACAGATTTGTATTTATTAGTCTCTTCCAGCATCCACAGCGTGAATGGAAAAATCTGCATGGAATGGCTGAGCAGGCTGTTGTGCCCGGCAATGATTTATGCAGGTTGCACTAGTGTAGTTGCAGGTGCAAACAAGTTCCTCTTGAGGGGCTCGGCAGGATTTCTCAAAGCTATTGGAACACAGCTGGAGCTAAGCACAAAGGCAAACTGCCACAGACTGAAGGTCAAAATGGTTTCTCTTTGTGCTAAATATCTTGGAAATAAACTCTCAAAGCATTTAAACCGGTTTTGCTTCAGCAATTTAGTCACACAATTCAGAATTGAGTAAAACAAAAAATTTTAAAAAAACCCCAAAACTGCTAACACATTTACTGGTGCTTGAGACTGTTGGGAAGGTAAAGATTGTAGATAAACATTTTTTTCTGAAATACTGACAATGTGTGCATAGTGTCTGATCATTATTTAAGGTCCTTACTAGCTCCTAGTTTTTAACACATAACATCAGCTTTTAAAATGTACATAAAGTAAACCAAAGGTAGACCAAATGGCTAAGTCTTTTTGAAACAGTGTATTTGTGTGTGTATGTATGAAGAGCACTTTCATACTTCTCCACTCATCAGCAAACAGCCATCAGTATTTCCTGAGGAGTGGATTCTAAACAGAACAAGTCTACTGTACTACAGTACTAGTACAAATATACAGATGCAAAAAACACCCAAACAAACAAAAAACTCCTCCAAAAACCAGCATCTTCTGGTTTATGCCATAAGACAAAGAAAGGTCTAATAATAGTGATACAGCTTTTCATCAATAGATATGATTGTTTAATAGATTGTATTTCTATGTCAATTGCTCACTATTTAAAACAAATTGTAACATATTTTTCATCACAGACATCAATAGCTCTATGAAGTTTTGGTTTAACTGTTGCTTTTATGTGAATAAACATTACAGAACTTTTTGTCTAACAGTGCTAATAATTATTTTATATGACTGTTCTGATCCATATCTTCCATTTTACCAATAGAAAAATGGAGACACAAATAACTAAGAATGTTTGAATAAATCAAGCAGTACAGAAAGGAACTTGGAACGTAATTTGGACTGTCTCCCAGTCACACTTTTACAGTTGACCTAGCTTATGCTCATTAGCTCACACAAAGAACACCTGAGAATTCCCCTTATTCACCATTTACCATTTTACCATCTGTATCTTCTCTCTTTTGCACTATTTTTTTATGGCAAACCAGTGCCGTTATCCAAGTTTCTTAAAGTTGAATATTTGATACAGACAAGTACCACAATCTGAAAGTCAGATCTATCTGGCTTACAAAACAAACAGGAGAGCACAGGTATTACAGAAAGAGAAAAAAAAAATCCCCTCTTGAAACCAGCAAGAACATACAGAAACTTTACTCAAAAAATACAAAAATAGTATTCAAGTCAAGATCACAATTATAAAATTATTAACACTCAAAAGGTTCGTATACTGCCTAACTGCAGAAAAAAATAAGTATAAAAATAACCTATTCAGGTAAACAGGTGTTATTTTCTTAAAATAAGTTTCAAGTGTTGCTCGACCCTAAGAGGAGGTAAAGCATGTTTCATCAATTAATGTTTACTTTGTATGAAATACAGACATTTAGGCATGTGAGCAGGGTCCACCAGTTGAAAGTCAAAAAGGATGAGATTCCAAGAAAACCGTGCCATAAGGAAGGCATTACTCAGTGTCCTGAGCTCACCACTCGGTGATCAACCTATCCTCACTTCCACACAATTTACAAACAACACTCACCAGCAAGTTTTGTAACTATTTCTACATGCACTTGATGCTATCCAGCTTTCTTTTTAGCTGCACTCCTACCCTTCATTTCCATTTATCAATAATACCAATAGCTTGACAATGACGTATCTCTTCCATTTGTAAATTTTGTAGATCATTAATTTCGGAGAGTATTCTTTTATTTTAGCTATAGTCTACTGTAGGTATAACACCTAAAAAAATGCTTGTAGAAGGGGAATACAAATCAAAGATAAAAATCTAAGAAAAGGCTTGCTTTCTACATTGATCCAAGCCATGCAAAAGGATGAGAAAAGATTCTACCACTATGCAACATACTGAAGTTAAAACCCAATAGAATAGTGGGATTATGTACAAGTAGCTTGTTTAAAGTCTTGATCACAAGCCATACGAAGCAACAAGACAGAAGTAAGGTAATGCTTGTAGGTAGACATATACAGTATTACGATCAAATTACAATTCTGAAAGAAAACCCTTTTTGGCAACCAAATCCTTTTTCAGACTAGGCTGCAATAATTTTAGATTTATTTTTTTAAAGGAAAAAAGTAATTCCTGATAGTAAGGGCACTAATGATTTTCTCAGATGAATTCTGTACCTGAAACAGGAGCAATCAGTTTGCAAACTTTTTAAAAATCTGGAATCTAACAAATTGTGGTAGATATTTCTAAGTATCCTAAATATCCTCTGATCCACAATGTAAAACATTACTGCTAAAATAAAAAAAGGAGAGAAAACGAACATTTTATTACCTGATTTCCAAAGAGATTGAAACCATTAATTGCTTCTAAAGCTGCTTTTGCCAGTCCCACAGAGCTGAGGAGAAAACAAAGCAACAACAAAAAACCAGAGGTATCATAATTGAAGCCCAGACCAAACTTTAGCATGTTTGACAGCTTGCAGAGCTATGATCTTTTCTTGATTTGAATTTTGTGCTTAACCTTTATGTTAATAAAATGATGAAGCAGCAAGTTCGGGGTTGTTTGGTGGTAGGTTTTGAAAAGTACTTTTCAGCATTCTTATTTGTCTTCAAATGTTAGAGACCATCTGGAAAAAGCACTTCTGCTCTCACCTTGCTACTAGACATCTGGCATTATGTATTTCAAGGTCTTGCTAATAGTGTATTAACAGAGGATTTACTTCAGCACAATTTTTCAACACAGCTCAAGCATTAAACTTTAAGACTGACTTCTAACTAGCTTTTGATATAGTAAAAGAACTCATCAATCTGGATCCAGAAAAGGAGGATTTTCTGATGTCAACCATATAGTGAAATGTCTTTAATTTCTCATACTCCATGACTAGTATCCATCACAAAGAAAACAAGACCCAGAAATACGACCAACAAGCTTTGAAGTTGGCAAGTTCATGTTTAAAGCCATTAAGCACTAGTCATATCTATTAAAATCACTAATAATAATAATATATGTATATTATCAATACAATGTATATTGATATAATGATATCTATGGTAATTTTAAAAACAAATTATGTACTAAAATATAACTTATTACCGATTATGAAAATTACACAGTACATATAAAAATACACAGACTTTTGCAAGACCATTTAAAAAAAAAATTAGTCTTAGACTTTCCTTGTGAATATTTAAAAACAAAAAGATAAGCAGCATTCCCTCTCAATGCACACACACACTTTTGATGATTTTTTTTTTTTAAAGAAAAGCTCAAGGTAAGCTAATAGAACTCTACATGCATTTGACAGATTTATATGAAATTTGAATTATGACAGAGGGCAGAGTTTTGAAATATTGTTTTAAAGAACACATAATTATAGGTAGGCCAACTTCACACATGTCCATTCAACTACAGTAATATAGGCGCTAAAGCATTAACATACACATAAAATGCTAGATTTTTGCACACTGCAAAATTCTAGATATTAGGGTCACAGGGCATCAAAACATAAAATATTAAACAAGCTAATTCCCAACAGTGCTAGAGTTTAAAAATGTAACATATAACACTACCAGATTTCTGACAGTTCTACTATCGAATACAAGCATTCAAAGTAGGGAAAGGACTCTGCACTGCTTACGAAGTGGTGACATAAAAGTACAGGAACTAGAAATACTACAGAAGTCTAGCTAATAAAACAAACACCTTTCACACTCTCTTAGGTGATCTGGTAAATCAGATTAAGAGCATCCGGTAAAACAAAGCCTAGTGTAATTCTCCCAACTTTATTTGTAAAACTAAACTTTTAAATTATGCCTTTGTCTCCAAGACACTGTAGAGTCTCTGACCAATGCGCCTTTACCTGTCTCTACTTCATTTCCATATAAACTACAACAGTGATTTATTGACTTCACTGACACCCCATGTGCTATCCCTAAATGACTGTCCTGGTTTTGAAGCTCCTCCTTCAGAATCAAGTTTCATCTTTCTCCCTAACTGCCTGTTCCTTTAGGCAGGAGCTCTGCTTTCCGAGTGGATTACAATTAATTTGAAATATTTTTAGTCAAAATAAGACAATAAATAAGACAACAGAAAAGGAAGACTGCAGAATAACAGGAAAGTATAGATGTCTACCTTGTTATCTTTAAAAGTTAACAAATCTGAAGACATATAGCAAAAGATTGAAAAAGAAAAAAGCAGAATCAATCAGGTTGACACGACAAAAGATTTAGAATTAAAAAAAAGATCGTAAGGGTAAACAAAAGTGACAGAACATAGTACAAGGCCACAGATCAACACTACAGGAAGAAAGCCTCCAACCTTAGCAAGATAAAAATCAGTGGAAAGAAGAACTGAAAGGTTCATCTTTCCATAAAGTCGTTTCCTACAAGGGAGAGGGAGTTGTTGATACTGTCCTCAGCTAACAACCATTTAGATGCAGCTACCATGTTTGTTCCAACTGGGCACAATACACAAATTTGTAAAAAAAAACAAAATCAAACTAAAACACACACACAAAACAAAAAACAGAACACACAAAGAACTCTCCTAAACAGCTACAATGCTATATACAGAAATTTGAGAAGTCTGAAGTTTTAAGAACTGGGAAAAACAGATTATACCAAATTAATTACCAGTTTACTTATTAGCACAGTAATTCCTTGAAATACCCTCTTAAAAAAAAAAAAAGGACAAAAAATAAGTTCATTTATTTATTTATTTTCTCTAAAACTGATTATCCACTCAGCCAACCACACTTTTCTTTTTATTGACATCTTTCCTTTGGGATAAAAATTATGCAGTACTGCCAAACAAGGAACAAAAACAATAGTTTGTCAGAGGATCCATGTACCCAGATAACTTGAGAACAACACTGGCACAGTGACAGTCATGACTGAAAAACTAAAGCATCCTTAAGAGTCTGAGGCTTACACTCCACTTGCAGGGAAATAGTAAAATTAACAACAGTTACCAATATGTACCTTTCCAAACAAGACAGCCCTAGATACTTTGTTTATAAAAATAATTAATGAAGCAACACTGAGTTAGAAAAATATTCAGAAAATAATCACTAACAATCCTCAACTTCTGAGTAAGAGGAGTTGTAATAATATTGACAAGCAACTACACTTTCCAGCCAAAAAACTTATAGCAACCAAATTGTCAGAAAACTGCAACAGGGACTGTGATTTAACCTTAATTCTTCAGTACTCCATGCAGTATTTTGGGATCAGAGCAAACTTTTTACCTTACTGTAAATAAACTCTTTCGTACTGTTTATTCATATAAAATTTCTAATGTTTACTAACTAATCCATATTTTAAAGATGGTTGCTGATTATGATTACACAGAAAATAACAAAAAAATGCAGTGCCGAGTTACAGAATTTGTTTACTTTAAGTACTGTTTTACCTGGGTTGGTTTTAATATTAGAAGTACTTTAGACACAGATTTCAGACTCTAACATTCTTTTTAACTATTGCCAACAGGTTTATAACCTCCATTCTTCTTTCTGAAACACTGCCAGAAACAGTACTCATGGGATTTAATTCTAATTGGTTCAACAAGAAAAAGCTAATTAGGTTAACCAAGTTCTGCTCTGAGCAGCTGCCATCAAACAGTGGTGAAATCCCTCGGTTTCGGTATCTTCTGCCGATGAAAGCTTTTGGTACTGGCGGATGTGATGAAGGAATAAACTGAATTCAGAAGTGTTGTGAATATAATTATTTTTCTGGCTTTGTTTCAAATACCTAAACAAAAACGTAATTCTTCTAACAATCACTCTATTTTAATTATCACCTAGCAATTGATCAAACAAATTGGTGTGATGACTCAGAACAGAACTTTTCATAGGAGTTTAGTATTATTACCAAACTGCATACATAGAAAATGAAAATCAGTGAAATCCTGCACACTGAAATCCATATCACACATTAAAATCGCATATTCTTCTTTTTCCTTCTACACAACACTTCTAATACCAATAGTCAGATATTTTCAGAGCGGGGGAAAAAAGTTACTGACAAAAGGTAGAGAAGTAATAGTTGTTCAAGAGCAACAACTCCTGGTATTCAGATAATGTAAAACTACTCACTCTATCTACAAAATAGGATGATACTGCTTGAAAAAAATTGAAAACAAATACAGATTCCTTCCAGGAAATCATTCCTATTTCACGTACTTAGTTATTATTCTACAATAATAATAATACTTACTGTAATTGATCAGTATTTTTCCACCTCTAGTTATTCAAAGCCCTGGAGACTTCAGTACTCTCACAAATATTACTTGCAAATGAAAATATAAATGTCTCAACATTAAAATACTGCTTTCTTTCTCCCATCATGTAATACTTCTTCACATTACAATTGTATATCGAGCATTCCCTTCACCATACACACAAGCACTACTTAGATTACTAGAAGTTTCATGGATAACTGATAAGAGCAAGTTACTTTGAAAAAAAAAAAAAAGTCTGAGAACAGCTGTAGTATCAAGTATGCCTTCAAAAGACTGAACAATCACACAACACAACACACTTTAGACACTTGTTTCATTCCTACGGATTAATGCCTTCCTGTTGGGAAAATTAAAAAAGAGGTTTTATAATAAACATTATGCTCATGTCTTTCTATAGAAAATACGCTCTTCATACTCTACAATTTAATAATGGAAAAAATGGACTGTTTTAACAGTATTAATTAAAAGCAAAACGTACTTTAATATGTTCTTTCCACCACTCAGCAACCCACTATGAACATGCTGAGTTAACCTGCTGGACTTATTCCCAGAGGAAAAGATGTTTACTTGGAGATGGCCCCCAAAAAAGCCTAACCCAAACCCTCTTTAAATATTCCTCTGAAAATTTCACAGGATCATAAAGTAATTGGTTGAAAGGGACATACGGAACTCATCCAGTCCAACATGAAATCTCACTTGAAGCCAGATAGGTTAACCAAGACTGATTCAAGTACACCATAGCCTCATCTAGACAAGTCTCCAAAACCTCCAATGACAGAGATTCCATAACTTCTTTTGAGTATCCTGCTCTGGTGCTTCACTGTGCTTCAAGTGAAAAGGTTTCTTCTTAATGTCCATACTGAATTGCCCCAGGTGCAATCTGTAGACCTTACTGTAGCTGCCGATTATTGTGATTTGTCATGGATTATCAAGAGCAGCCGCGCAATCATAATACTGTGGGTTACATTTGACTTTGATCCACATTTGGGGCAGAGGAAGCTGAGACTAACCCAGAGAAATTATACTTCGAGCTTGCTAAAAAAGCATTAGTAAATTCACTTAAACATCATTCATAATTCCCAGTAACTTTTAATTGTTAGATTTACCCTCTCAGTAAAATATCCAAGGGCAAACGCTAAAATTTGCATATTCTTAGCAACTGCTAATCAAAACACACCTTAAAGCCTATACATCCTTAACCCTCCTCCCATTCACAATTTCTTGCCTCCATCCAAGAACTGTGCAGTTCAACTAGAACATCAACCACCATAATGGATGTTAAAAACAAAAAAACAAACAACAAACCAAAAAGCAATCCCTAACTAGACAAAAGAAAATACAACAAGAACAGCACTATAGCAATATAATACCTACACTACAGAGAAGAGCAAGATCAAGGCTCTACAGTCTTAGATTTGGAATATGCAGATGCTGCACTTCAGCGACTTCATTATTCTCACAGTACATACGGGAGATGTCAAAGACATTTTGCAGAGGTACTAAGCAGATGCTTGGAGAACAGCTTGATCAAATGGTTACAGAACAAATTAATTTTTCAGTTCAGCCGTATGAGGAGGGGATCGCACTATAACAAAAGCTGTTACAAATCTTGCCTTTGAACCAATAAAAGGCAGCAATTTGCATACATCAATGAAGCCCTGGTCCACAGAGTGTTTCGCTATTTATCATTTATTAGAAGTGTTTTGAACTGTACTAAGACAGAATACCAAGACTGTGGAAAGACTTAACATAGCTGCATCTTCTATCATAAGCCATAATTTGCAGTTACTATTCATGGACTTCATATTATATAATATCTTCTTTAAAAATAAAGCCTCTTTCAATAAAAGACAAGAACTAACTTCTAATTGTGAAAGCAAACACATACTGTATGTAGACTTACAGTGTGAGTTTTAAGGGCCAAGAGTACAGCATACTTAAAACTGAAAATTAAGTGACTGGTTTGGAGTCCATAATCACTGAAGACATACACATATCAGTCATGACTAGCCCCGATTAATTGTAATCACTTCTTGAATTTATTTATTTTTATTTTTTTAGAGCTCTCTTAGGTAGATACACTACAACAAGACCATAACAAAGTATAAAGAATATTTTAGTGTACCCAGGGCTTTCCTCAATAATATCTAAATACATCTTTTGATGCACATTCCTCTCCCGTTTTCTCCAATATACAACAAGTGAAACTGTCTACTGGCTTCCTACAGTGAAGCAGAGTATCAACATGCACACAAGGGAAGATAAATAGGGGCAATACCTGTTTCTGATGGTCAAAGTTTACTTCTTAAATTAGGATCAAGCTCTGTACTTCCTTTTGTGCCAGCTCAATGATCTGTTATATTGGCTCAGTTCACCTCATAAAAAAATCACCCTTAGAAAAACCAACCTATAAATGTCAATCTAGACTAAGACAAGACAACATGCCCATTTCCACCTGGTTAAAAGCTGTTCAGTTTTCCCTGGAGGAAATTCACATACTGAATAACCAGAATGCTGCAAAAAACAGGAGAGACATGAGTTTCAGTGTTCCTTTTGCAAATTTGTACCAGGTGATATATGGAAGAAAGTGTATGATTCTCTAAGCGAATGCTCATGTAGTCTGGCATCCATCAATTTTACAGACACAGGAGGAAGAAAAAGCCCAAAACTAATAAACAGATTGTATAGTAACAACTTGGAGTTTTCAGTTCTCATACTGGTACTAAAGCTCTACAAAAGACCCCAAAAAAACACCCCTAAATTAAGTGTTTTGCTGCAATGACATATATCTATAGGTTAAAATACAGGCCTGTATGTGAACCAAGAAAAAATATTTCATTCTGAAATGAGAACGCATTCATTTGGCAACATCAAAGACTGGAAGAAAGGTGTATTATTTGCAAGCCCATGATAATTATGATGATCTACGACACTTCAAAAATCCTAAAATATCCAAGCTACAGCCACTTTTATGATTAATAAAGCCTCAGAAGTCAAAAAGTGACAAAAATAACAGTAATGCTAGAAAAAGCAAGTTGTCAGATTACAGATTTGATACTTCAAGATAGACAGCATGTGAGCAATTCCACTGAAGTGAACTGGACCACTCCAATATTAAAATGTTAAGAACATCCCTAACTGTCTCATGGGACAGGGATCAGAACGTCCAGTTACTTATAGCATCTGAAGAACCTGGAAAAGAACCTGTGCACTAGACTATCTTCCACAGTGTCCAGCATCTTCCTCCCAGCATGGTGGAGATGAGAAAAAAATCTAGACTCATGATTCAACACCTTCTTAAATCAGGATATTCCTAAACGTATTTGTGAATACAATCTGCTGCACATGCCTCAAGAGTCTGAACTGTTCTAAACACAATTTTCAGAATTATATGCATGCAGCTGCACATAATTATTGGAATTTGAATACTCAAATAGCTAAGCACCTATGCAGTTATTTCAGCATGCATATGATGATGAAATTATGCTTCACATTTTCCCAAAATACATCTCTTAGTCTTTAGAGAAGCTTAATTTAGTTCAAACAGTATTTTAATGCATTATTATTTTTAAGTCACCCCATGAATTCTTTTTATTCACATATCTTCTTTATATCTTCACATATATTCTTTATATCACATTTACTTGCTTTGACTGAAAGAGCTACATTCGCTCACCTACCTTGAATGCAGCTCTGGACTGCCATTGTTGTATTTACTTCCTCTTTCCCAGACACCAAAATCTGGTACACGATAGGCTCTTTCCACACAAAACACAAGATTTTGAATGAAGGACACCTATAGGAAAGAAAGAAAGGAAACTGACCAAAGGAAAATGAATGCGTATTTTCTTTTGTTCATTTTTTCCAAAAAGACAAAGCTGTTTTTCCTCAGCCATCAAAATTGTGCCTTCTATCCATCTCCCCCCCAGAGAATGATGTTCCCAAGTTCAGATACTCTCTTTAAAAACAGTTTTTTATCACAAATTAATCATCCCTGTAACTTAGCATTTGGTTGTATTAAAATGAACTTTCTCTGAATGAAGTTGGAACAGCCCGTGATAAAGAGTGTGGCTTCTCCTATCTCTATCACTAACTGAAATTTAAATGCATTAGCTAACTGAAGAAGCAAAGAGCACCACACAGAAATATATAACCTTACCAGTGATGACATTCAGAACACAAGAAAAAAAATGGTCAATTACATATATTTTATGAGACTAACTAAGGGTTTCCAAATAGCAGATTTACAGAAAAAAGGGCAACAGATAACTGGTTGCAAACCAAAATCTTCAGAGAGCAAGCATTCACATCAAGTCAATGCTAAAACATTTACCGAAATTATGGATTGTGTGTATTAAGCTTATTTACCCAGAAGTCAAGCACGTGGACAGCAAGATGTAATAAAGAATACACATGCAGCATGGATGACTGCAAACACCAGTGTTACTCCGTTTTATGTGTAGATAACTGCTCTCAAATTCATTCACTTGCACAATCATGTACTGTTCTCTTTGCTATGGACGCAAAGATGCGATGAAATTAATTTTTCAAGTGCAAACAGATGCAACTAGAGGGTGCCATGCCTGACATCAAGCAGCCTAGTATACAATGACTGCCTCCAAAGCCAAGAGTTCTGTGTACAAACATATTCATGCAGACAGCTTGCCAAATATCAACCATCTGCCAGCACCTTCCACTGTGCTAACACTGGTTCAAAACCCTCTCTCTATGAAAGGAAAGAGACTAAATACATCTCATGCAATGATATCATTGGAAAGAAATATCCGACTTCATGTTTGGGTAGCAGATTGCCACTTCCACAGTGCTGCCAATGCCACGATGGTGACTATTATCTAGACACACAAGAAAACTTGGAAATACCAGAATTATGTGGCATTAAAAAGATCTGAGAATGTATGCAATTGTTGAAGCTATACAGAGACTAATCGAATGTACGGGTCTGTGGTAAAGTAATCTTAGTATAAATCTCTATAGTCCACAGATTTCCAGGGTACAGTTGCAATGAAAACTACGTCTTGACATTGAAGTGGAGAATATCCACTGACTGAAGAGTCTATACACATGCACTTTTCTGAATATTCTGTAATTAAATGCAAACATCTGGAGGATAATAATTTTTATATATATATATATAATAATATAAATTATCAGTCAAGCTAAGTAAACACATAATTATATACATTTGTCTCCTCACAGATATAAAGGCAATTCAGAGAAAATCATGACCTATGATCTAAGCGAGTTGCATCACTTAATTTTCTCATTATCTGAAGAAAGAACTCTAATGAAGATATACATTTTAGGAATATAATGCAAATACACTATAACTGGTAAAATCTCCCTTTTTTAAAAATGGTACTACTATAAGTGCATTTAAACTTTTTAAGGCAATACAGAAACAACTATTAAACAGACCAAAGTAAATTTAAACAAATCCAGATTAAGAAAAAATATATCTGTGCTTTCCACTCCTGTCTTAAAACATAACCTCATTTTAGAGCAGGACAGCAGGTTGTCCTGACATGACTTGTCCTCGAGTGAAGGCCACGGTGGCTATTATTATCTTATTTACAGTTAACAGTCCTACAAACGTCTCTTACCATGATATAAAATTGTTTTATTTTCAAGAGGTTTTGCTGTATATTTACTTAACACCTGTAGGTTCGTATGTATTTGAAAAAAGCCCTTCAGCTTTCCAGAAAATTAACCCTATTATATATTCTACTGAAATTTCACTGGACAGAATGCACTGACTGACAGTTTGAAATAAGGTGGAAAGTGAGAACATAACTAGAAATTAACCGTCCTAACAGACCTTTTAATTCTTCACCTTGTACCTTTAAGAAATAGCAGGGAACTACAAAAGTTTTCAATGTCAAGTTACATTCACTCTTTGCATATAACACTTTATTAGCTATTAATTTATTTCACTATCCATTCATTCCATTTATCTTCCCTGACTTCCATTAAAAGTGGAGAATATCTGCAGTGTATTTCCAGAACAATTATTTCACAGTTGGTAATTAAATAAAACCAAGAAAAAAACCCCCAAAAAACAACGTAATAAAGCACATGTTTTAACATCAGAAATCGATTTGTACCTCATCTGTGTTGTAGATAATCTGCAGCCCCGAAGAGATCATCTCCACCAAATAGAGGAGAAATAATGACACAGCATTTATCTGAAGTAATTAAAGACAAAAAGGAAACTACAATTAATTTTATGTTTATTGGAGTCACATAAACAATCAAGCTAAATGTGATATTACTAACAAAGATGGTCCCACTATAACACAGTTTTCGTTCTTCAAAAGTATTATCCTAATCTACCAATATCCTAGATGTAATGATGTGGAAACAACCAATAGGAAGAAACGCCACAAACAAGCATTGTCCTCTACAACTTCTGCTGCAGTATCATTTTTTAAATTATTCGAAATCATGATACTAAAATGTTTTTGTCTAGGCAAAGAGGCTTAGCTTAAAAGTGAAGTTACTGAACAGAAAATTGGTTCTCTTTTACCTCAAACCAGGTCATGCTTTGACCCACAGGCAATCACTTTAGTCACAACCTGTTCCACGTTTACATATATGACAATTTATTAGCAAGTACAGCACCAAGAAGGCAAGTAGCATATTGAATAATACACAGCACATCTAAAAAGCAAATCACTCTATCCCTAACCGTAATTTTAGCATTATCAACTGACAGAAGTGTAATTACAACATTCAGATATGATTATATTGGGGAAAAACTGTTTTCCTTTGTAGCTGTACATAGCATTTATATTAACAGTAACTACCTTCAGCAGTTGTACAGACGAGCATCATAAAGTCAATTTATCAATGAATCAAAGAAAACTGCTTTTGTTACACAGAATTCTAGTATAATTAAGAATTTGTACAACTTCAATTAGAGAAAGTAAGTTTATCACAGTAACTTGCTTCAATGAGCTATAATCCACAATCCCAGTATATGAAATTTAGAGAAACCATCTAGAACAAAAAACTGGATTCTTATCTGAAACATAGCAGATTAAGAATAAGGTCTGAATTCTAAAAATTCCAAAAGATTTAAAGACCACTGACTCCAGTTTCTTAACACAATCATAAAAGCACCAAGTAATTATGAACTTACTGTTACTTCTGAATAATTTCACTAACAATTTCTGAACTAAAAAGAGTAGGCAGAGTTATGGAATGCAAAAGAACAAGGTCATGAATGCAAAAAAGGGTCTGAAGGTAAAGAGAAGGAAAAAAAAAAGAGTGAATGAGTAGATCAACACCGGAAAATGAAAGACAATAAAACAATCAATTATGTGATGAATCTGACTAGGAGCCACTACACAAAATAGTGAACAACAATTTGTCACTAGACAAAGCTGTTGACAGCGTACATTAAATCTCTACTGTGAATGAAAATTGCTCAGACTTATGGAAAATTAAGATGGGAACGTTAACAAAAAATATAATATTCAATGTAAGCTTACGCTAAATCTTTCACTTTACTGACTACTTCAACATTTTTTTTTGCCGGGATTATTTATTGGCAGCCATCTGTTGGTCTCAAAAAGAAGCAACTTCATAAACAACCAACCATCTACCTCCACAAATCCCACAGTTATTTCAGTACCTTCTGATCAAAACATACCACTGACTTATATTTCAAAACAGTCTGTCTTTTTCACCAAAAGAGGCAGAAGGAATCTCAATGTTATCAAGTACAACACATCTAACAAATCTAAATGAACTGAGAGCCACATCGTGAAAGACTGGAGACAACAATAATGTTATTTAAAATCATCCAAACTTTCATTTACACGCACATGCATATTTTACCTGAAGGTGGCCATATTCCTTATGGGAGAAGACCTCATCTCCAGTGTGTGCACTGAAGACAGAATGAAGACATGCAGATGGTTTGGGGTCTTGCTTAAATTGCTGAACCTAAAGGTGAATTAAAGGTAAAACATAAAATCAAAGTCAGTAATTTCAGTACGTTTGGCAACCACAAATTCACTATATAACTCAGGTATTTCAAAATTTCTCAATACGACCACTATGTAAAACGTATAAACAACAGCTCCTGAAACTTATCAGAAACTATTTCATACATACTTAAAGTACATATACTTAAAGAATACAAGTATTCAACCCATCTATCTTAACTCTTTGGGTTTGGTAGAAAAAAAAAAAATTGTAATAGATAGCTACAGACTTAGTCACTTTCATCTTCTGGAGAAACACCACCATTTTACTGGATCTTAGGTCAAAGCATATCACACCTACCTTAATTCACAGATCTGAAATGCACATATAGAATGCTGACCCATAAACTCTCGGCTGGCTCACCACCTTTCCCTAGAAGAGTACCATGAATTCCAGCTAGTCTCTCGCATATGGGTCCACTCCCCTCCTCACCTTCCTGGCCTGTCCTAAAGAGCCTGTATCCATCCATCCATGTTCCAGTCACTTTGAGCTATCCTACCATGTCTCTGTGATCCCATGAGATCATAGCCCTGGAACTGCACACGTACTTCTAATTCCTCCTTTTTGCTCCCCACGCTGCATGCACTAGTCTCCAGGCATGTCTGAGGGTATGAGAGCTTTCTTCTCAATAATGCTGTCCCATAGAAACCTCCTTATTTCCACACATACACTTGGGACAATTCCACTTAAGTTAATGCTATGTGCCTTCTGTTCACATCCCCCCAGGTCCTTTGCTTGCCTACCTCATCCACCACTTCCTCACCTGATTGTTGAGCACTCTCTCTCACCATTCCTAGTTTAAAGCTCTTACTGGAGTGCAAAAGCCCAAAACTTACGTTGGGAACAATAGCTTTAATAATTTTTATGAATCATGATCCATAAAATTTAATAATTATTGTTGTACCATTTGACAATGTGGCAAAGGTTGTAAAACAAAAAAAAATTGTTATTAATATTTAAGCCTTTTGGGTTATAGATCTACAAAAGCATTCAGAAATTGCCACGTGGAAATCATGTAACAAATGAAAAGCTGCAAGAGCTAAGAATATCTAGTATAAAAGAGTACATGAGAAAACAAAGATTTATTTTGGTGAGCACAGTTTGTGACATTCAGATGTACAGTGAGATGTTTACAGGCACTACAAGGCAAAGCTTAAAACAAAACCATAGAGATCATACACAGGAGGAATAGTACCCCAGGTTAAAATGACTTTTTATTCATGAACACTACCACTGTAACTCAGAATGAGCCTGTATGATACAGAATCTCTTACAATGGAGATGGAATGCAATAAGGTGAATTACTAACACAACAGGGTAACAAGAAAGGTGTGAAATAAGAACTATGGTGGTTTTAAAGTAGTTTTGATTCCGTTTTTGTCACTAAATACAATGTCTGCTACCTTACTAAATCATTTGAGAAAACAACTGGACTGTCAGAGCATTGCCAATAGGACAGAGAAAGGAAAGCAAATTCACAGAGAAAAGAATGAAGGTAACAAAAGAAGATCCTTTTCCATAGTACCTCAAGTCATGCTATGCTCTCCAACAAACAGTTTTCAAATTTTCTAACCATCATTGCCAGTACCTGGTCGACATTTCCCAACATTTTCAACACCAATTTTACCTTCATGGGATATTCTTCACTACCAACAAATCATACATAGCATATAACACGTGCCCCAGAAGCAAGAAAGTGAATACTATTTCGTGGAGTTATCATGTCTAGTCCATGAAGACATTCCATACATTTCAGGTTATAACTCCTATGTTCATTAGCAATAGGATATAACATCTGCAACTTTTGTCACAACCAGCAGAATCTATTCTATTCAAGTCACACCCTGGGTATACATATATAATTCATATTTAGGCCAGCACGTACAGAGTCTCTCAGAATAAAGTCCAGTTTGACTTATGTCTGTTAGGTACTGGAGACTGCTTATTACTACACTGCAGGAAGAGAGAAGCATTTATAGTAATCAAGGCAAAAACTGACCACCAGTATGTCAGCAGTATGACACCAGTGTTAATTTAACGTTCATCATTCATATCTGCACTCGTCATCCTCAAAACAAACCACTGCATGTCAAAGAGAAAAACAACAGCTCAAATGTAACAAGATCAATTTAGGTCAAGTACGACTGGCAATACACCTGGTTTGCTTATTATTAGTACTGATGTCACATGCCTATGGACTTTACATTTCAGTTTGTGTGCTTAGAAGTAATGGAAGCTATGTGGCAATATGAAAATTATTCTTAATAATACAGTTAAAAGTCAGTGACATGAAACTTAAAATAATCACATAGAATATAAATATTTAACTACCTGTAGAATTACTGCTAACCACTATGCAAAATTAATCCACCACAACTAAATGTTGATAAGGAGAAACCCTGAATATTCAAGAATATTCCGGGTATGTTCACAAGAGGATTACAGGCTGAATAAATCAAGCGTATGATAACATAAGTAAATTATCCTGTTTCCTTATTCATTTTGGGTTGCTGCCCTTCTGAATTTACATCATTAGGTCAAAGAATACCGGAAAGTGGCTGCTAAAGAACCCAAGCAAAATAATCAAAACTATCACCTAGGTAAGGAGAACAACTGGAAATGCAATAACCAAGTTAACAGTGCAAAGAAAACTCTCCAGCCTTAGGTAAAGGAAATTCTACATCTTTCCATTTAAGCACTAAAATGACATAAAACCCTGATTACTAATGGTCTAATGTTTAAATGGGATAAATAACTGCAAAAGGAACCCAAAGAAGTGTCAAGTATACGCTGCCATTTACTTTACAAAATGCTTGTGTCTTCTATTCCCTAAACCGGTGCTGACAATAACAAAGCAGCTGTTCTTAGCTGGGCTGGCCACACAGTAATACTGCATTTCCCTTTTGAATTTTATCTATATTTAGAAGTCAGTTTTCACAGTTTAATTAATCCCTTAGGATTGAGTGCTTGTGTCCACACTACAGTGTTTTACCTTATCAGCCTGACGCATGTAGCAGTAGAGAATTCCTCTCATACACTTTATAGCAGAATGCTCCAATTCATGAGTCCTTCCCTTGTCATCATCAATACGCCTGGGTAAGAGAGATAACTCATAAAACAAATTGGAAATGCATTAAGGGGAAAAGAGCAAAAAAGGACACATTAGCGCTTTGGAATATTAAGTATTTAACTAACACTGTTCTACAGTGGTGCCCGCACTCATATCAACATATTTGTAGCCCTCCCCATTCTTCCTTAATAAAAAAATATACTTTTTAGTTTATGGTGCAACTTACACAAACATTCCCATTTAAAAAAAAAAAAGATAATCCTTGCTGATATTATAACATTGCAAGCCGCTGTTCTGTGTTCCTTGAGAGATCCAATACACAAATGCAATTCTCTAACTCTACAAAACATCTGCCGTTCATAATCAATCAGTCACTTTCTTGACGATGCTGATAAACCACAGCTGTGCATACAAGAGTCTGAAAGTTCACTACTCCAAATGTCCAGGAATATGTTTCAAGATACATTAGTATTTTTATACCATGAAATCAAACAACACTCACAATTACTATATTACTAAATGTGTATTAAAAACAATGTCAAATCCCAAGTTATTTTAACTATAAGAAATGTATTCTGTGTAAACAACGTTGAACATTGCACTCAGGCATTCTGTCTTTTCCAGTTCTCAGTTTTTGATTAAGGCTTTTGGGGTGAAAAATAATGTTTTCTTACATAGTTGTAACTTACAACAACATGTCTCTGATATAAATATGCAAAAGAGCATAATATGCTCACCGCTATTTCTCAGTCCACTTTATAGCTGTTACTAACTTGACCACAGGTAAGTGGATAACTACACTGCAAACAAAACATAACCTTTTCCGCAATACTTAACGTGTCAGTAGTTTCTGCTGGGGTTCTGCTACCTACACAGAAAATTAGGAAGGTAGTGATAACTTCAAAAATTATACACATTCAGAAATCATGCTATTCAAAGAATAATCTTAGATACAAGAAATGTACTCACTTTCAATTACTTTCAATTATTTCAAGTTGAAATAAGGGGGGAAAAGCAACCCCACAAGGAATAAAACCAGATAATGCAAAATTAATAGGTTAATAATTTTTTAAGCAGCAGGATTTATTCTCAACTTAATCATAAATCCAAAGAGCAATAAAAAGCACAAGTAAAAGCTCTGAAGTTTTCATGTTAAAACATTTTTTCTCTATTCACAACAGCAGTGCTTGTTTTCTTAATATGCTCTCAAGAAATTTATCTTTTATGAAAGTGAACAGGAGCACTGGCATGAGTCAAACACAGTAATCCGCATGTGGTAGATATGCAGCCTTCCACATGCGTCTTGTATCTTGGCTCATTTCAGGTTTTAGCCATTCACTTAACTTCAGTCATTAACCTTCCCCCATCAAAGAAAATTTGTTGCGCAGCACCTGAAGTTCAGGGCCCTGTTCTGAGCGTAACTGGAAATAACACAAACTATTTGTCTTGCCACTTTGACCTTCCTTCAACCTGCAACAAATTTCATATATCATCTTCTATGATTCTACATACTGGAAATTAAAGACTGAGTAACTCGAGCAACATCATGCCACTCTCTTCTATGAGTTGCTGAAAATTCAAAACAATCACCCTCGTTCCTTTCATTCTTCCTTCTAAATTTTTGCTACTTTTTTTTTTGTTTTCAAATGCTTTTCTTTCACCAACAGAAAGAGGAATTAAAAGAAAGATGCAAAGATTTCAATATAAGAAATGGAAGTATAATAATTACACATTCTGAATGTTAATTTCCTTATATTTTTTGCTAGTTTCACAAAATTTTGAAACCCATTAGATCTCAGGCATGGCATCTCCAGAAGTAAACACAGATCTCTGTACGCTTTCACTTTCAAAAACCATCATTTTGTAACATTTCATAGAAGACAACTTTATTAATGTTTTGTTCAGATTGGTGTCAGAAGTATAGACTCTAAAGCAATAGAGACAAAAAAGAAACTCAAAACTTTTTATCTAAGCAGAACATCTTTACTTCAACAGCAGCTCCTCATATTATTTCTGGCCCTTCTTCTGTAAGATATACCAGAATTTCATCCAAGAATGTGATCGCTACCTCAATACAAGAAATTGATTACTAAACAGAATAAATTATTCAATTACACCATCTTCTTTCTTAAAAACACTGCATTTGAGTTATCATCACCTCTGTCTGTGCTTTCCTGGGTGTCTGGGGTAGCAAGGTTGGAAACAAGGAATACTAAATCTTAGAAAGCAATTTCCATAGTCATTTGACCTAAAGGAGAGGGAATTATGCATAAATTAATACAGGAGGTAACTCTCCCATAGTTCTTAAGGTCATACTACACCACACAAATTCCTAACCTACTTCTCTAATGAGTCAACAGTGGAAACAGAAGAAACCGCAAATAAGAAAAGCCAACAACTGAGACTGCCCATACGTTGTACCTAGCAAGGACGATAGTCACTATTATTTCCCAAGTAAACATTTCCCAGCATCCAAGGATTCAGTCTCCTGTGAGTACCCGGATTGTTATTACCTGCAACAAGCCTGCTTCTGCTCTGAACTCTCCTACCACACTTAAAATGAACAGTATTCCCTGAGTACAGCTTGCAACAATAACCTTTCTTTTCAATAGAATGGATTAAATCCTCTGTTTCAGAATATTGGTAAGAATTAAATGATAAGAAAACATGTTTACTTACCAAAAGTAAAGTGACATTTTTTAATGTAGGAGCTACATAAGTATTTTAATTGAGATTTGGAAACATTTATCATCTCTATGGGTTTACAAAACTATTTTTGATAAAGCTTCATCTTTTAAAACATTCCCAGGAAACTGCATAACAGAAAGAATGTAACATGGCAGAAACATGAGTTTAGAAGTTATTCACCTGTAAGCAAGGGCTAATGCCCAGGCACATGCAGCACAGTAAAGACTGTCGTGTACTTTTGCCTTTCGGTTGTCACCATATGTCTTTGTAGGAAACAGACCTGTCGTTGGGCTTTGATGAAGCAGCAACGTTGACTTAACTGGAAACAGCAAAAGAAGAAAAAATAATATTAATGACACATATTTCTTCCAGGTTCTACATAGATTTTCAGGAATAAATCAAGAGATGAACAACCTGTTAGAGCATGCACAACATAAAACAGAATGGAAAGAAAGGCAAGGAGAAGGACACACAAAGAAAATGTTGTCACTTTGTTTTTTCAGTCAAATTAAACCTTTTTACAAAAAATCAGTATTCAAGACTATTTATGAGGCTCTGTTCTAGTACAACCCACTTCGTACAGAACCTCTACAATGCAATCCAGTAACTTCCCTTTCATGAAAAATAAAGGGAGTTACAGTATGTCAACTGCCCCTGCCCCAGTAATTTAAATAATTAAACTCTGCAGAACTCTACATTCATAAAAATTATTTAACTTAGGCCAGATGATTGTATCAATATTTCTAAAAAAGGAATAAGTAAGTAAGGAGAAAGGACGACTACAAATATTTAACTCACTACCTTGACATAAAAGTAGAACAAAACAGGAATTTTCAGGTTGTCAGAACTGAATTAGAAGAAATACTAAATATTACTTTCATTCTTTTTGTACTTTAATATTTTTGCACTTTGTGAATTGCTTTCCTAAAATTGTATAACAACCAGCGAGCTACAAGATTGAAACTGGGCTTAATGTCCTCGAACATGACCCTTCTAACAATAATCTGTCCATTATAAGACAAGAAAGCAGGGATTTTTTTCCAGAATGTTATCAAGGATCAATTTTTAAAAAGCCTTTTTATTGTCTATGTATTAGAAATTAATTTTAAATGAAAAATACAGGGGTTTACGGCTTTTTGCATTATATCCTTCAGTGACTTAATATCTTATAACAGGAACTTTGATAAAACGTTACCTGAAAAAGTCAATATAAATTATTCTACAATGATGTATATATTCAATAGTAAATTTTTACTGAGGCAGCAGACTGCTTGCAACATAAGTGTCCAGCAGATAAATAGTAAGCACCACCACAGATTTGCTGCTGTCAAGCATTAAAAGTAAATTGAACACTAATCTCCTCCATAAGAAAGATAAAAGCATCTACAAAGAGCAAGGCATCTGTGGGTAGACGAAGCACAACTCACTTCACTTCAAAACGCGATTTGAATGAAGGGGGTCTCACTCCACATTTTTAGAATGATGGAAAAATTGTTCATTATCCTATACCTTTGACTGACTGAAACTTAAATTTCAAACAGTCAATTGCACAGCCGTTAAAAAAAACCCTGATTTTAGAATACAGGCAGGATTTCTTTATAACACAACCCCCCAGCACCCAAAACAATCAAAATAAACCATTGCTTCTTTAATGTGTATGGTTTTGTCTTAAAATGATCTCATAATAAAAACAGGAAAATTGGCTTAAAAATAAGTTACCTACCAGATAAAATCTTGGCACCAAAATACATTATGGCACCATTAATAACAAAAATTAACTTCTCACTTGTCCTGCATTCAGCTGAGACAGAGTTAATTTTTTTTCTAGTGATTGCTGTCTTTCAGATTTGGTATGAAAGGAATGTCAATAATGCATATTGTTTTAGTTGTTGTTAAGTGATGTTTATACTAGTCAAGGACTTTTTTTCAGCTTCCCATAGAAGCTGAAAAGGAGCACAGACAGAACAACGGAATGGCCAACGGAATATTCTGTACCACAGACATCATGCTCATTATATAAACGGGGGTTGGCCAGGGGAAAGGAATCCACAATCTCTGCTGGGTCAGGCTGGGCAACCAATTCACCGGGCAGTGAGAGTGACTTGTCTTGTATGTTTTTTTACCATTATTGTTATTATTTTCCTTTTTCCTTATTGTTCTATTAAACTGTATTTATCTCAACCCAAAAGTTTTTTCTCCCTTTCCCCTCCTTTATCCCTCTTTTCCCTACCATTCTGCAGGAGGGAAGGGGGTGGTTGAGTGAGAGGCTGTGTGGTCCTAGTTGCTGTCTGGGATTAAACCACGACATCACTGATCACCCGTAAAACTGTTATAAGTAGTACAAGAAAGCTTTTTTCCATTTAAGTGTTTCCTTAGCTGTATCTGGCTAACGGCACAATACTAGGCTACCACTTTACCCAAAATAATTCTAAATTCAGTCTTACAGCCGGACTGTATTTCCAATATACAATTTCATTTTCAGGAAGAAATGTAATTCAACCCTCAAGCCTTTGCACCTTTCAAACAGAAATTTAGGAAACTATTGTCAAGAGGAATAATGTAGCTATGATATCAATTCCAATTCACATCTGGGTTAGCTCGAGCATCAAAAACTGTCAGCAGATTACCTTTACCCGTCCCCATCCAAGACCATCAGGCGCAGCTCCAAATCTGTTCTACAGTTTGACAAATGTAGATGACAATTTTGAAGACTATTTACAGGTCATGATATTTCAAGCAATGTATGAAGTATCCAAATACATGCTTTATATTATCACAGGAATCTTATGGGGAATTGTAATGACAGAACCATTTACCTCTCAGAAAATAAAAATCCTTATAAAGACTGCAGATATTATTTTAAGACAAAGCTAATTACTGTCATAACCATAACTGTAAATATTTTAGTAAGTTACACTGAAAATCTTTCATGGTAGGAACAATTATTAGCTTACCAATTCTGTAATAATGATCTAGTTTGTCCCACAGACTTCCCCCCTCTGGTTTTGGAAGGTTAATACTTTTAAGTGGCTCATAAATTGAACCTAAAAAAAAAGAAGAGGAAAAAAAAAAACAAATAAAGATCAGAATTAGTTTCATAATTCTGCTATTGCTACAAATTACTGCAATATGATTTTTTTCATGTTTGTTATATAAAAGCACAATCTATCGAATTTCAATTCAAACAAAAAGAGTAGTAATTTCTATAATCTCAGAGAACAGATTTCTATACGCATTTTTTTCTATGGTACACACACAAGACCTCCATCTAGATCTCCAATGCCTTGTAGATATTCAGCTACAGCCAATGCTACATGACTTTATAGTTTAATTATGGAAGATCGCCTATTAAATGTTAAGAATTTTCTAGGACTATTTTCTTAGAAGTTAATTATGCTACAGACAGGTATGTAGAAAAACCAAAGGAAGAGGGACAAAAGTAGCCCAAATTTAACTATTACTTTCCTACCTGCCTTCTAAAACGATGAACGTGCACAACACTATTAGTGTTTCACCTATCCTAACCTTGTTTTCACCCACCACATCAATAAGCCTAGCTGATTTCATGTCTTGAATCAAAAAAAGGGTTAGCTTGTTCTCACCTACTACCAAGGCTTAAACAACCTATCCAACAGATAAAGCCCCCAAATCACCTATATTCCAGAGAAATACAATGCTACCAAATCCACATCTTTCCATCTCAGTGCCCCACGTATTGACTGCTTCCCTATTTGCACCTGAAAAGTCCATTTTCCTAGTAGCTGAAATGAGCTACCTATCAGAAAGACAAGATTTCTTAAAAATTACTGGGATAAACCATTTCCAACTTCTAATTTAAGAGTAACATACTGCTTTCCTTTCACAAATCACTTTGGCTTTATTCAGCATTCTGGATGGCAAGATCACCCACAGAGCCATTTGGTAACAGGAAGAATGAGCATTTCCCCTTTCCTGACTGCATGCTGTCCTTCTGAAAAGCTTGGAGAACTGAATTGCCGGGGAAGCCCAGCCAGCCAAGCAGTTCTGGCAGGATGCAGCAGAGTGCTCCTATGCAAGTTGCCTCTTTCGCACTCCCAGCACATACCCAGGCACTAGACAGGAGATTGTCTATGTACAGGACTCTCATCCAAACGAAATGAATGTGTGTGGAGTGGTGACCAAGGCTCTGTTAATCGAGTCCTGTGGTGGGGAGATTGGGAAATGTTTCTTGCCCCTCAAGATTAGCCCCAAATTTGCATTACTTTTGCTTTGCAGTCGTAGTAGTTAAAAAATTCCACCCCTCTTGAGCAGACTCTGGTGGGTCTGTTGTGCATGGATTCTCTGGGGAGGTTGACCACCACCTCTGAGCTCCCCCTAGAACCTCTCCTTTCTTTCTTGGGAGAGGTTAAGCTACAAACAACACGTGCACGCAGGGAAAGGGCCTGAGAGGGAAGCACAGAGATTCCAATTTATTTTAGTTGCCTAAAAAGACAGAGCAGAAAGAAATGAAGTTGTTCTGCAATGGAAAGGAAAAACTTGCAATATAGCAGACCTTTTGTATCTTCTGTTTAAAAACCAACATTCTGAACACAATTTAAATCAATTTTTCAAGGCAATTTTATTTTTCTACTTCTTTTTGCCTAGGAATTCCCATTCATTAGAAGATGCTTAATTTATATTATTATATTCAGTTATCTTGCAAAAGCACACAATACAGTGACCTGCAGGAATTGTAATTTTACAAGGTGATTCAGGGAAAGCGCGACAGAAAACGCGTAGAAAAAAATCTTCAGTAAGTCACTTATTGCATAAAAATTAGCAAATTTATGACAAATATTTACTTACTGGATTTTCAAAGGCAAAATAAAGATTCTTACTCTTAGATTTGTTAACTGTATAACGTATACATCATACAGTCCTTTGTGTGTGAAAAAGGTTCAGAATGTCTATTTCTCGCAGACTGTTAACCCCAGCACTGCACCATGGAAAACAGTTGAGTATTCACAGGCACACACACTTATACACACAAGTCAAAGTTTCTAAAATAAAACTGTTCCAATTTACATACTTACCAGACAATCTGTGACCCTCTGTGGCCAACAGAGAAACAAAATAAAGTTATCATGAACAAAAAGCATATTCTTCTATTTCAGAGCATTCAAAAATTTCAACTTTGTGCAGAAAGATGACTGAACAGAATAAACAGCATGAAAATGTCAAAGCACCACCATCTACAAATGATATTTTTTTAGATGTTTGAAACTTTACTAGCAGAAATAAATTAAAACAGCTAGAGTCAACTGTTGATGAAACAAAAAGGTGAAATGAATTCAAAGTTTAAGAAAACTGACAAAATGTAAAGCTTTATGCCTTGAAAGTATTCCTTAAAAGTAGTCCTACTACAAGTATGAGAACTCGTTAAAGGAACACTCAAAATCAAAGTTTTCCACATACTCTTCATTAATTACTTATTAGCTTCTATATAGTTTAGGTTTTGCTTGGGTGGCTACAGCATTCTCCTGGACAAATCCTGTGGTAAGTTATGTTTCATTAGTATCACAGTCTAATGAAAACCAAGAAAACAGACAGGACAAACATGAAGCTAGCTGCTCTTTCTGTGTGGTTCTGTAGCGATACCATAACCCAGCAGAAGTTATTTTTAGGATAGCTAAAAAAAGCACATCTCTACTCTTTTCCAAAATCTATTTGATAGTTCATTTCAGCAAGACAAGAACCTGCCATAGAAAGGTATTTTCAATTACATATTTAAATTAGGGTTTAAAACTGAAAAAAATTACAGCAGCAAGACCCTGCGACACTTAAACATAAAAGAATGACATACACAAATAGTACCCTTGAGTTCTCAGTTTGTATGTTAGCATTCAGAACATAACTGAATGAGTACATTAATTCCAAATAATATTTTTCATAAATATTGCATTTCATTGTAATCATACAGTGAGAGTTTTATTTTAGGTAAATAAGTAGATATGCTAGGAAGGAATATAAAAAAATATTTTGTTGACTTAGTATTTCTTCAGCTGTATACCGGTATAACAACCCTATACGAAATTTAAGTAGTGTACATGGTAGTTCAGATTTTCTTCCACAAAGAATGAAGTATGCCCATTATTTCCTTACATCAGAAGTGGATTACTGCAAGTCAGTAACTACTTCAAAATCACTGAAACACAGTTAGGAAAACACTGAAACAGTTAGGAAATCAAAGTGTTGCTTCCTGCATTAATAGATTTAATATCTGATAAGAGAAAACTCAAAATTCTTATCCCAACTCAAATTAAATCCCTGTTTGTCTTCATATATGGCACTGACTATACTATGTCCATATTTTGAATCAAAAATTAATCCCTTTTCATTTCCTACCATTTACAGGTGCCAGAGTAATATGATTTCACCATTCTTCAAGTTGAAGAACTACTCAGAATGATAGTAATTTCCTTTCAAAGTGTTAGAGAACAGGAAGAAATCTGAAACAGCCCAATAACTGATAACAGAGATATCAATTACTAGTGTAGAACTACAGTAATAAACAGACAAGATATTTCTGACTTAGCTAAGATACAGAAACTATAAGAAAACATTATCCAGCAGATGAAACTCAAATGTAAAAGAATTCCAGGAAAAATTTACAATTTAATTATCTCTTCTCAGCAGAACACAAAACTGAAGGAAATTAAGGGAAGTTCTCTGAGGTAAGCTATTAGCAGTGTAAATACTTACATATATACAACCTCTGGAGGCTGAGAATATGTCATCCTGATGTTAAAGTACTTTCCCATCCACTTCATTTTTATTCCAGTTATACTTGAGATTAGCATTAATTGCTCTTCATGGAAGAGCTATAAACTGCCTAGATGTTTAGATTTAAAAGCTATGGCCAACATTTTGAAACCCTGCTCCCAAATTCGTATATACGGGAGCTTTGAACACACACACACACACACACACACATCCTTGAAGATGGCAGCAATTGCAGATATTAAAGAAAAACGGGCATCAGAATGGAATTCTGGACCTAGTCTATGGATAAAGATTTGCATCTTTCAACAAGGAGGCATTATTCAAAATTTTCAAAGTACAGAATTTAAAAACTACAAACAACCAAACACACACCCTCCTGAACTTTAATCACAAACAAATGGAATCAACATGGCAAGAATTTTATTTCCAACATTTCACATGCCAGAAGAATAAAAGAAAATGTTTACTTGCATAATTAAATCAGCACAGACCAAAAAAGAAAAAAAAAGCTGTGAATACCAGATTCCTTTCCAATTTTGATGAGAATAAAAACTGACTACAGTCCTTTAATGCAACACTAGTTCTGGATGTAATCCAACACTTGAGACATGAACAACTTCTGGATCTCAGATCACTGTAACTTTCATTACCCAGTATTAGTATGGGCAATAACATCTTCATGTTACAGAAGTCATCAGGACCAGAGAGGATTTTATTTCTTCACACAGCAAAGTTTAAGAAATGACACCATATGAACAAATCATATCCTCCCAACATCAGATTTCCTTTCCCTTGAGACTTTTCCTGCCATCTCTCCTGAGCTCAGACTTAATACAGTACTGGAGAGAAACACTGTTGGATACAATACAGTTTATTCTAATAGTTGTCTGCCATGAAAAACATCTGCTTTTAAGTCCAAACCCATGCAGTTGAGGAAGGTAATCTCAAAATATGATTTTCAGAAGCACTCCCACTAGCAGGAAAATTCACTTCTCATACATGTAAATACCTGAACTCTTATTCCATGAACTTAACACGTACCACCTGTGCTGTTGCCGATGGGGATTTTTAATCACTACATACAGGAGGAAACTGGTATCTCATAGCTGACCCTGCTTTGAACAAGAGGCTAGAGTACATGACCTCCTAACATCCCTTCCAAACTGAACTGTTCTACAATTCAATGAAAACATGGTAAGGAAAGCCCAGGAGAGGGGTGGGGGAGCAAGAAGACAAAGGTATTAAGGTATTTCTCTATCTGAATAAACATTAGGAGTAAACACAAGGTACAAAGCGTTACCTAGGTTGAGTGATGATAACAATACAGGTAAAAATGAGTAAAATCTTGTAATAGTTTAATTTAAATAGTTTTAAAGAGAAAAAATTTTTCAACTATCCTTTCGCAAAAAAAAAAAAAATAAAATCATGTATTAGACTGTGCATCTAATTCAATTAGAATTTCATGGAAAAAGAAAAAATACGCATCATTTTATTTTGTCTTTTCTCTATTTTTCTCTACAGTATATTATAGTTAACAGAAATGACTGATTTCAGGATTTACAGTAACTAACAACACACAGAAGTTACTGAACACAAGAAATAAAACATTGACCATCATCCCAGTACACAGGAGAGTCACATAACCAAAATACCAAAATCTACCACACAAGCCTTGTCAATGCTACAAACAAGGCAGGAAACCATGCAGGATATTCAAGGCAGTCATTGCCATTTCTGAGAAGTCAAAACAATACATAAATCTTAAAACTACTAAAAATGTTCTTTTTGCATCATAACAACAGAAACATCAAGTATCGATATAACAATTAGGAAAAAGTAATTTTTTTTATTACAATGTCAACACTTTACATGTCCTTTGACATCAAGGGAGGCAGAACAGAAATGCCACAGGCAGGGCAGGGTCATTCAAGTGACTCAGTGGCGAGAGAGAGCTGAAATCCTCTTACCGGTAACTCTCACTAGCACTGCTTGTGTTTCAGCGTAGACTAAACAAGAGTACTATAGATCTCTCCCCAGACCAGCTAGCTTCCTCTTATATGGACACATTTGTTCCAGCCAAACTCTTTCCAAAATATATTGAGCTAAAACAGTAATGGTCTTGACAACTTCATATATTCTAGCTTTTAAAGAGAAGCTGTGCCAGGGGGCTTTATTTCGCTCCCACTTAATTTCCAAAAGTCAAGCTCTGGAACAATGACTTATTGGAAATTTTACTTCTTTTCGGTAAATCAGTCACATTGGGGTTTTTTTAGGAGTTAAATCTAAGCACAATTCTCAATGCAGCTTTCACATGAACATCATCTCAAAGAGAAATTTCAGTTCAGAAATTGTTACACTGACAAATACTTACAAGATCACAAAATGCAAGTAAAATAGGAAGATCTGAACAGTAGATTTCAATCTAAGTAGATTCCAATTTTCAGAAATTTTCACTGAAAGAGCTCAAACTTTTAAATTCTACTGTACAGTGCTAAAAAAATGCTAGCACAAAACACTGCATGAAACACAAAACACACAATTATTCTTTGTTGAGTTAAATAGCCACAAACAAAAACAAAACACAGAACTCCACACTTACCATATTTTAAAAAAGCATGCGCAGAGGAGGTTCTGTCATCATCCAAATTGGCCATTTCAAATTGGTGCAGCTAATCACAAACGTCTCAGGCTAAGCTACAGCAATTTTCAAAACTGTTTAGTAAATGTTAAAGGCAACCAGCATTAAATTAAGTGAAAGCAATGTTAGTGGAGTTATTAACATGACAGAGTGCACAGCACAAAGGATAGCGAAGGTTCACGACGTTTTATATTTTCCGCTTCTACCCTAAAAATCGGTTTTATTTTGCTTTTACTTCCATAAAACTTATCTGAGTAAAATGACAGAGTCTACACAAAGTCCATCTTTTGGACATTAGACAATAGCTTTGTTACTCAATAGGAAATTTGCTACAAATGTCAAAAGGTACTGAATAAGATCTATTTGATATATTTCAAGATTAAATAAAAATACTGATTTAACTAGTGCATATAAAAAAAGTATTAAGTAATTGTAAGCACGAATAGCTAAAATTCTGCTTATGCATAGTGCTGCTTTTATCCTATGTAGAATTTACACTAGGATGTTTCTTGCAGTCATATATATTGCTTATGGTACTGAATATCTCAGTTATTTGAAGTAGAACTTCTTCCAGTTTGGAATGTAAAAAAAGAAAATACCTTTTGTAACTATGATGACAATTTTTTCCAAATTTTACAGAACTTTATGTTTTTTAAAGTAACCAAAATTTCAGGGGTTGCAGACTGGCCAACTATTACATATCTTTATAATTTGCTCCTAACTGTTAATTATCACAGTAGCAACAAATGAAACACTATTTTATTGGTCAAGGAAGAGAAAGAAATATTCTCAGTAAATTTTGGTTTTACCAGCAAAAATGTAATTCATAGTTTAATATACATAAACATGAAGATATGTATTACCTCCTACAGGATAGGTTCTTAAATGATACTTTGCTGGCAGCTGTAAAACATGATTCACTCATGCAATTCATGCACAAGTCTATTGTCCAGGTTTACTATACCTTACTCCAAGCATCATACTAAAAAAAAAACAAACTCACAAAACCAAAACTAAACAGTACTGTTTGTAAACTGGGACTATTGAGCATAGTCCTCAACCAATTCAGAAGAGTACGGGGGAGTTTCAGCCACTTCCAACGACTACACCAACCATGTCTCTTTCTGACAGTGCCAGAAAGGAAGTATAAAAGCTCCTAAGTTACACAAATTTCAACATACTTCTAAAGATGCTGGAGTAAATTTGATAAACATTATTTTCATTTTTAGATAAGAACGTTACCTGAAAGATTATATATAAAATTTGATTTTTAAATCAACTCTTTTATCAAAAAAGCATTTAAACTAAAATCATCTTTATTTCTTGAGTAAATAAATTTCTTCAGTTACTATATAAACGACAGAGTCTCTACGAACAGGAAAAGAAGGAAGTGAACTTCAAAAATAACCTGCCGTTATCACAGAAGACAATTTCTTACATGTTTAAGTAGAAGGCAGCAGCATTTACAAAAAACTCAAGCAATTAAAATCTTCCAGATGCTTTCTGCAGTCACAAGGCCTGGTTCTGCATGGGAACCCCAAAGTTAGCATGCTGCCTTGTGACTCAGGAGTCACATACTCCTAACAGGCAGATTCCAGACTTTATTTTATAGAGCTCTATGGCTATGTTTATAAATCAGCTTTCAGATAACAGTACTGTGTAATCAGAATTGGCCACAAAGTAAAAACTCATTTACTGAATAGTCTTAATAATGGTAGTTTGCAAATTAATACTATATATAGTAGAATTTTTAAAGCCATATGAATCAAACCAGTCTTTAATCAACCGATTCTCTGTATGAGAGCCCTCATGAAGCCCCGTTTTCTTTTCATACTGAGTGATCACTCATTATCACAACAGAACCAATCAAATATGCAAATACAAAAACAACGATGGAGTTTTACAAGCACACATAACATACAAATAAACACCCCAGGAACCATTTGGAAAACTGCTTCAATTAGAACATTAACAATTAAAACCCTACTAAGACTGTATTTTATTTTTTAAAAATAAATTAAAAATCGGGGGTTTTGCACTTTGGAAATTCAAGCCAACTTGATAAATGTTCTCCTTTCATTTAGGCCAGAACGTAGCTGCCGCGCAGTCCAAGTTCAGAAAAAGAAATTCTCACGTGAAAAAATAATAATAATACAAAAACCCCATCTTTATCCAAAGGAAACCCGGCAAAAACTTTTTCTCTAAGCGCCTGCAATTTTAAAACACTTCGCCTGTCCCGACAGCTGTGTCAAGCAGCAGCAACACCAGCCGGCGCAGCTCCCTTCGCAACCTGGCTGCCACCCCACGCCGCTAAAACCCGCCGAAACTCTACGACACCCGTGCTGGAGCTCCGCCACGGGGCCCTGCGCCAGCGGGGATCCCGCCTGCCCCGTACAGCTGCCGTGAGGGCAGCTCACGGCAGCTGTACGGGGCACAGCAAGGCCCACCGGGGTGACCGGGCCAGGCCGGCGGTGAGGGACTCGCTAAACTACCGGAAGAACAAGAAGAGCCCCATGGAGGGCGGCAGAGCAAGGGGAAGGAGAGCGGGAACGAGGCGGTTAGTGCCGCGGGAGCGCCGGGGCTCCCCTCAGGGCAAGCCAAGAGGTCAGACCTGAACGTTTAGAGCGAGCTCGCAGCTCCAGCATCTTCCAGCTCACGTCAGCCATATGGGCCGCCGCAGGGGCCGCCGCTGCTGCCATCGCGATGAGGACCCACCGCTCCCGCTACTCGAGTCAGGACAGCAGCTCCCACCTCGCCGGCGCCACAGCCGAGGAGCCGGGAGGCGATCTCCGTCTCGTTACCCACGGCAGCCGTAAAGAGCCTCGCACAGGCCCTTACGCCGTTGTCGCAAAGCCGCCGGGTCAGTCCCGGAAGCGAGGCGGCTGTTGTGGCGGACACACCCCTGCGCTGCCGTAAGTGATGCGGGCGGGGGCGGCCGCGGCGGTGCAGGATGGCGGGTTGCCGCCGTGGGCTCTGCCTCTGCCTGCTGCTGGCCCTGGTGGGGCCCTGCCGGGCCCTGCAGAATGTCACGGCGCAGCTCTTCGGGGCGGAGGCCTACGGCACCCTGGCGGCCTTCGGCGACTTCAACTCGGACAAACAGACGGACCTGTTCGTGTTGCGAGGCGGTGAGCGCTGTGGGGGCGGGAGGGGGCCGCCGTCTGTACCCGCATCGCTCTGGAGGCGGGCGGGAGCGCAGTCGGCGGGGTGCCCTGTGCTACCGCGGGGGTTTCCCTGCCGGCGTCGGGAGGTGCGTTCCCGGTTCTGTGTCGGGGCTTGCGGCTCCGGGGCAGGCCGGCAGCGAGTCACGGCTGCGGGCCGTGCACCGGGGGGCGATGGACCTCCGCGGGGCCGCCCTGTCCCGGCCTCCCTCCCGCCCTGCCTGCCGGGGGTGCCGGTAGGGAGGCACCGGCCGCCGGTGCGAGAGGCGCTTTCTGCGTTCTTGGCGGGTAGGGAAGGGCTTTCCTGGTGGGAATTGTCCTGTGAGGAGCAGGGAGCGGGACTCGGTGGTCGTCGTGGGTCCCTTCCCGTGGGACCATCGAGGTGGCTCCGGTGCTGCTCCTCGCTCTGCCGTCTCCAGCACAGTGTGCAGCGTTGGTGAGGGCCGCCGCAGCGAGCGGTAACGTTACGGTCAAGATTAAAACTGGTGTGCGCTTTGCTCCTGAAATATTTCCTGTGTGGGAAAAGGTATTTGCAACTTGCGCTAAAATGTCGCTTCATATAGGGCAAGAAATATTTTTCTTCAAAGCTGAGTTTATGGTTGTGAAATAATCTTGAGACTGTCCTACAGAGTGAGCGTTCACGAATTGTTTTTTTGCCCCTGCTTTCACAATGTTTTGGGAAATGGGGATGAACATTTCACAGTCGCAAAGAGAATAAATTACACATTATCCTACCTTGAACATTACGTTAAAGTGGAAGGCTAGATAAATTTGTTCCACATAGCTGTCATCTGCCATGAGTTTCTGTTTGGGCTTCAGATACGGGGAGACCCCAAATCAGAGCTTGTTATCGGTGGTCAGTGTTATTTGCAGATGGTAATCTTGGATTATTTTACTCACTTGAAGCTACATGTTAAGATAATAAATTTGTTCTTAGGCTTACCTTTTTTTATTTTTTCAATCTCGGAAATGTTTCTGTAAGTAGCTTCAGCAAAGCATGAGTGAATTTCCCATCTAGTTGAGATGTTTAAATGCATGGCTTCTTCAAAGGGCTCCACTGCCTCCTCTACTGAAAAAGTGCCCTGAAAGTTTTGATTTAAAATGAATGTCAGTTATAAGAGATTTATTTTTTACTTTCTTATCTTTCAGATGAGTGCATATAAAAATGTGAATAGTTAAAAGTTTCAGAAACGAGACTTATGGTTTCTTCTTTACTTCTGCGCAGCAGCACTTGCTCTAGTTTTCCTACTTGACACTCTCTGCAAAAATCACCCAGAAGTAACATACTTGAAAACATTCTTTTTCATAATTTAAGTCTTGACAAAAAGTAGCTTGAAAAATTCACAGAATACTTTTTAAACAAAAAATAATAGTCAATTCTAAATAGTAGAATTCTGAGTAGTAGAATAAACAGTTGTTAGTTTCTAAATAGTGCTGAAGAAGTGAGCATTGGAAATCATAGTAGACTTTGAGGAACAGTGATCTGGTAAGGAAGCCCAGTGCCTAATAATCCTGGCCCTCATAGGGAAATTGGGATTATGTCTTGGGCCTTTTGCTGGATTTATATTACTGTTCTGATCTTGAATTACTTGAATTCTAATCTATGTAATTGTTTGTATGGAAACTGTTCCCTTTTTTTCACCCTCCTATGTGTTTTTTTCCTTATTCTTTTTGAGATGAGAGGACAAGAACTGCAAACAGCATCTAGGATGTATGCACTGTGGATTGATGTGGTGGCATAGTGATTTTATTTTCTGTTCATCTAATAATTTCCAGTAGTCAGTTTGTTTTGGCTATTGATGAGCAGTGAGCTGAAATTTTCATAAATCTATCTTTAGCGACCATAAAATCTCATTTCTGAGTGGTATAATTGACTTGGAACCTGATATGTGTAAAAACACATTTGCTGCTTTATCATCGTCATTACTTTACCACATAGATGATAAAAAGGCAGGTGAAAGTCTATAGTGTGAAATCAGAATTACAAGTTTTACCAGTCACCCACAGCTTTATTATCAAGAGCTTAACCAGCCAGCAGGCTTCTTCACTGAACTGTGTGCCAACTTTATCAATCATCTGTGAATGTGTAGTGCAGCCCAGGCTTTATTAGCTTGCCAGACGGGACTGCACTAGTTGCCCCTATCCATTTTGAAAGGGTTTGTTTTCATTTACTTGTCTGTTGGCATATTCTCCTTGGCAAATACATTTATGGCAGTTATCTTTTTTTTTTTTTTTCATAGCCAGGAAGCTCGTATTCTGCTATTTCACAGCTGTGAAATTTGCCACAGAATGGTGCTCTTGAAATATACTATGGTAGCTCAGGCTTGGAACCACAGAATTCTTTTCAATTAGGTAGCCTGGTTCTTGTGGTTTGGGATGTATGGGTGAATTTCTTGGAGAATGCAGAAAACAAACATAATAAAGGATGAGTAAAAAAGAAATATTTATTTTTTTCTTTAGCTGTGAACTATTATTTTACTTGTACAAGTAAGAGTGTGTGTATTGTAGTTTACTGACAAAAGGAATTAACCTGAACAATGAAATGCATTGTATTTTTTTTTCTTCCCCGCATTGCAGTTATCTGTGCAACACAAAGTATGGGACTTTATTGAGATCTTCCTGAAATAATTAAATGATAGTTGCTTGTATCATTGCCTCTAGATGAGGAAATGCTGTATGGAACCAGGTTACTTCTGTGAGTTTCACTTAAAGTGCTTTTGTCAGCCAACTTGGGAAGCAATCCTGCTACATCAGAGACAATATTAAAAGAATTCATTTGAGTTAGCTTTTAAGCTTTAATTATTTGTGTGGAACTGATGCCGACTACTTTTCCACATGTAATGTTTCTTAACTCATCGTAGGAAGTTTTATTTTAAGCAGTGTGATAAGAATAGCAGAGAGAAAGGTCTAACGCTGAGACCCAAAGAAGAGTCTTCATACTGGCATCCCTTTGAGATGCAGTTCGATTTATAGGTTGTATTGAAGAAGTGCTCCTTTTGCTTCCTTTTGAACCAGGAGGAGGAAGTTATATGGGAAGTCTTTCATAGTTCTTGCTACTGTGTTGCTTTTGTATATAAACCGTTTGCAATCCTCCTCTATTACTCATCCTCTTACTTGCTTTTTCAGGAAATGAGCTGATTATCTTTTTGGCTGACCAAAAGGAACCCTACTTTAAGCCCCGTGTTAAGTTACCAATGAAGTAAGTATTGATGTGCAACAGTGAAACAATGCAAGTGGCTGTTTTTCTTGAAAGTGCATCTCTGCAGTCAGTGGGAACATGACTAGAATTTTCTGTGCTGTTACTGTCTGTCTGACTGCATTGTTAACTTGCCCTTAGACCTCCAGTTCTTTGACCAGTTTCCTGATTAATTTCCTGATACATTTTTGTTTTGTTTTGATTTGTTTGGATTTTGTGGGTTGGATGACAGAATTTGTGGAGATGAGGTTTGTCACTCATATTGTTAACTATAGGTGTGACTTCCCACCCCCTTATGGAATTTCTAGGCTTTGGTTTTTTTGTCCTCTAATTAGTATTAAAAATGCCCATATCTTAGAATATTTTTGCGGTTGACTTAGTTTTTCAGGACTTTATCTCCTAGTAAAGCAAACTAGCATTCCATATCATAGGTTGTCTTTTTGGTAGGCAGTATTTGTCTCTGTCCCAAGACATGTTTCAGGGAAATACTTCTAGTTGTTGTAGTTAGTAATGGAATCCAGCCAATATCATCTGCTTTACAAAGAGACATGAAGAATGGTGTTCTGGTATTTCTACACAGAGATCTGTTCCTTTCTAAAGTTTAAATGTGGCTTTGAAAAAAAGCATCAATTTTTAATAAACGTAAAACAAGCTGTGTGTGTATGTACATATATATGTATAGTTTTAACCGTAGTAGGATTGCAGGATGTGTTACTACTTATGAAGAATGCTTACTGATAGTATTATGCTTATTAAAAGTTAAATTGCTATTAAGCTGAGCTTCATCTTCTGTTGTTCTATGTATTTGTATTTTTCCTTATTCCTTCCTATCTTGGAAGGAGCAAATTTGTTTCGTGCACGGGAAACTATCTGCTTTTAATTCTTAACAGAATGATCCATGTTTGTGTGTGTAAAGCAGAGTCTCTGAGTAGGTAACCAAGTAAAAAAAGATAGAAAGAACAAACAAACGTGGGAGGAGTGGTAAGACGTGGCAGAAGATGGGAGGAGACAACATTGTCTTTAAGAAGATTTAGCTATCTGTCTGACTCCGGCTGCTTAAACTGCTCCTGTTGCTTTATGGTCTTGCCCTTGGAATGCAACCAAAAGATCCTGCTGTCTGAAATGCATTTTTTGAGAACTGGCTCTGCAACAAATGGAGGGATTTAATGAAGTCTAGATAGCATTAACAAACAGGGTATGGCTGAAGAATGCCTGTTAGCTAAGGTTTAGAGTTAAAAATGTCATCCTTTCTTGGAGGAAGACAGGTTGCAGAATGCTTGATTTGAAGTTACTTATGCAATAGATAGGGACTTTAAAAAAAAAAAACCCAAACAGGTTGTTGAAGGAAAAAATTGTATTGGACCAACTAATAATAATTGGCACCAAAAGCCAAGCCTTTGAACACAAATACTTTCAATTTTCATGCACACATTTATACAATTATTTGCATGTGGTAGTTTTTGTTTGTTTTTAATTCTAGATCTCTCAGTGTTACCATAACCAGTGTAGTTCCTGGAGATTATGATGGTGATTCACAAATGGATGTCCTCCTGACTACCTGGGCACAAAATCATGACAGAGATGAACTCTCAGTGTTTATTTTCTGGGGGCACAACCAAACATTAGGTGAGTTGCTGAGTTATTATTATTGATATTATTATTGTTATTATACTATTAATATTATTAATAAGATTGTTAGACATCTAATAATTCAAAGTATTGTCAGAAAGATATAACTCATTTTACAGTGTAGCAATTGTTTTTTACAACTAAAATAGGGATTAGCAGCTATCTAGCTTCATACCCATATACTATCTTGCTGTTAAACTGTACTCAATAACTAACGAAACAATGAAGCTAAAACTCTTGCTTAACATCATGCAACAGACATAACCAAACAATATTACAGTTTGACAGTAACCTACTAACTGTAGATCTGCTTCTCGTGGCTTCCCCATTATGCATGTCAGCTTCACAAAGATCATCTCAAAAGATTTACCTTGAATTTAAAATGCGCTGAGAACCTGGTATAAAGTCTAGTACATAAACTTTCAAAGTATCATACCTAAACTTACCAACAGTAATATAACACCCTTATTTCTGTTACACCAAATTCTTTAAAGACAGTGATGCACTGAAGTAGGTTTTGGGAAAGAAGTTTCTAGAGTCTCTATCATTGGAAATTTTTGGGAACTTTAGAATCAAGTTTTCAAGAATCTTTTAGCAGTGTTGTAGGTATAGCTGATTCTGTCTTAGGGTAGAGTCATGGACTATGTGACCTCTTGAAGTCTCTTCTGTTTTCTGTTGACTTTGCTAGGAAAGGGTTTGGGGAAGAGTTTGGGGCTTGAAGAAGGACAGAAAAGCAAAAGAAGATACTCTTAAGTCCAGAAACACTGCTGAAGAATAATCACTATTATAAGCAACTGTGTTATAAAGTAGTCCCAGGTGAGGCGAGTTATGACCTTAGATACCATTGCTTCTGGCTTTAATAAGAGGTGAAACAAGCGACCTGGGAAAGCGCACAGGATCAAGTATGAAGAGAATAGGGAGGTATCTGTAATATTGGGAAGAACATGGAAGGATTTGGATTAAGTTATGCTGTCTTGCTTCTGGATAAACAAATATTGGGAGAGGCTCAAATGAGCATATGAGGCTTACAGAAGGAGTCAGAGGTTAAAAATTCAGGCAATGGTTGGTATGTAGTGAGGCTGCTGGGAAGGTATGTGGTGCCTACTTGGGCAATGGAAGTGTGACAAGTCAATAGGAGGGTACTGTCATACGAAATGTGGAAACTGGAAAGAAGATAAATTGGGGAGAGATGAAGGAAACGGGGATGATGCGGCAAGGAGTTTGGATTACAAGTAAAAGTGTGAGAGGTGATAATCTGATTAGGGCTTAAAATCCTCACTTCCCATTTAGGCAGTCTATCTCTAATCTTTATTCCAAACACTCAGTGTATATGATTAAAAATGTTTTTTACAGTGACAAAACATTAAACAGAGATCTTATATGCAATGTTAAATTTTTAGACTGTCTTCATCCCAACTATTTCAGGTTTCGTGTGTGTATATGATTGCAGTCATACATAGAAATAGGTTTCAGTAAGGTCTATTTAGAATAATTTGTTGAAGAATCTAGTGGAAAGAGAAGCTTCAGCATTTTAACTGTAACTCACCTTCCCTGCATAATTTCAGGAAGCCCTTTGGTTGTTTATGCTCAGTGGTGGCTGATTATTTTTTTAATCATAAAACTGATGGTTGTATATTAGTAGAAGAATTATGTTGAAGTTAAAAATGTAAATGTCATAACATATTTGTAACTGAATCAATTGAATGTTTTCTGGTTTCAGATCTTAACCATAAAACTATGTTAAATAAGACTTTTCATGATGAGCCTCTAGTAATGGAGTAAGTATGACCTACTTTCTTAGAAAACATTTAAAATGGTGACTAAGAGCAACTTAAATACACTTTAACACTAAAACTTGAAACACATGCTCTTTATGTTTTAAGAACAGGGTGGTTTGTGTAATGTCAACCAGTCTAACGAAAGATGACGAAACGTAACAGTCATCTTTACAAATCTTGTATATTGTATCATCCTGGCAATAGTCACTAAAAAGTTGTTGGGTTTTGTTGGTGTGGTTTTTTTTTAATTTCAGAACTCTGTTTTATGCAGAAAAACAGCCATTCATTTTTTGGTGAATTTTGTAAAACAAAAACCTTACTGGCTTATGAGACTGAGCAAATATCCCTTTCACGGTGTGCTTTCCTTTGTGTGAAATACTGAATGAAACTGGGGGGGGGGGGGAATAGAGCTGCAAAATCAAATGCATGGCATAGTGTAAAGTATTGAAAGAAGTGTACTGCTACTAGCAACTTGGACAAAAGCCAAGATTCAGAAAAGACTACACAGCTGAAAGTTCTTCATTGCTTGGTGGGCAAATGTTAATGAAATACAGGTGAACTTAACAACAGTTAATTTCAACTCCTGTAATGACTAAGGTAATACTGAAATTGTTTTGCATTTTCAGCTTTAATGGAGACTTGATTCCTGATGTCTTTGGTGTTACAAGTGATTCAAGTAAGCCACAGATACTGATAGGCGGGTAAGCTAAGGGTTTGTTTATTAGCATGAATTCCGATAACTTATTCATTGTGCATCTACTTCTGTTCTTATTAAAGAGGCATAAGACTCATGTTTGACTGAAACTGTGCAAATATGAACCTTGTCTCATTTCCATATGTAACTTTAAGCGTCCTGTGACAACGTGCATCTATAGAGGCAGTAGTTGTTTTATAGGGGAAGTAGACATTCTGTGAGAACTAAGGAAACAAAACCCCTCTTACTTGACATGAGAAATAGGATAATTGTTTCTTGGAGCAGTTCTAGTCTCCTTTGTCTAGTGCACTTTGATATTTATTATTATCTGTATTATGGAATTCTGTGCTGTACAAAAAATACAAACCAAAGTTTTTAAGTAGCATCTGTAGAATTTAAGCTGTATTTTGTCTAATAGATGAAGTGACAGGTTAATGAGAGAAGTACGGGAACAGATCTTATAAGGGATGGCAAAAGGAAAACATGCAGGAGTTTGGGGTAAACCTAAAAAAATGCAGCTGTCATTTATCTAGGAAACTAATTGTAGTGGGAAGGTTAGACAACATGGGAAATCAAAAGCATGGGAAGTGCAAAGTGTAAGGGTATTAAGCTATATATAAAGGTAAATATTTGGTATGCTTATTGGGGGAAGAGATTCATAAAGAGACATAAGGCAGAGGTAACTTTAAGTAGCAATATAAGTGTGCATGCAAGTGATGTTCTCTGTGTCACATCTGTTGTGTCAGGGAGTGACTAAGGCCACTCTTCAGCAAATAGAAGTTGACGGAAGTCTTATGATATGAGATTGCACTAAAGGGGACTAAGTTTCATTATTAAAGTTTCTGCTGGCCCTGGAATTTCTAGAATGGGACTGGCTAGCAAATAGTGGGATATAAAATATTATTTTAATGGCATATTTAAATGGTTAGTAAGTACTATGAAAAGGATTACTTTTGTTAAGCTGTTTTGGGTATGAATGCTGAAATCAAAGCATAATAAGAGTGGATCTCTAGTGACTCAGAAGAATTAGTCTCTAAACAAGAAAAAAACAAGAAAGTCATGTCTCTAATATTGGGCAAGATGCCAAAGAACTTTAAATCTGTCTTTTGAAAATAAAAGTTATTTGTTAAGAAAACTACTGGACCCTAGAGAAGGGACAGTTCACATTCTAATCTGTTTTCCTGATAATGCTTTTGAAGTTTGTAATCTGGTAAAGGGAAAAAAAAAAGCTTCGGCTTTTGAGAGATAGTAGGATTATGTGGTCAAGGACACAAATTGGTGTGACTGAGTTAGTGAAAGTTTCATTATTGAAGAGGATGACTTTTTTTTTAACAATTAAAAATATGGGTCTGTACATTTTTTCCTGTGACTTTTGCTAAACTGAACTTAACATACATTCAGTCTTTGACTTTTGTAAGCAAGAACTTCATCGATAGTGTTGTGGGTTTGGGCATTCTTTGAAAAAGAAAGAAGCCTCAAAAGAAGGATGCTTGAATTAGAACTCTTTCCCTGATTTAGAGATTTTTCTCTCAATTGTCAAAGAATGCGCTCAGAAGATAGCAGAAATTATTTTTAGGATGTGAGTTGGATTATAAATGTCAAAATAAATACATTGTTCTTAGCTTTGTGATGGTATGAAAACCACTCATGACTCTTTCTTTTTGAACTATTTTTTTTGACTGAATTGGGAACTGGGCTTGTATTTTCTTAGAGGACTGAGCCTTTGAATTAGTTGTTTGAAGAAATTTGCATCTTCTAACTTGCTATGTTGCAGCTTTTAAGTGGAACTTGATAGAACTGTCTTGAATGCTCTTTAGTAACATTAACATAGAAACTTGCAGCTCTGTGTTTCAGTAGCAATCCAGGTGTTGCTGTCTCAGCTGGTTTACATTTGCATACAATCAATACTTAAGTTTATCTTAAGTGTGTGTTAGGAAGTCTTTGTGTGTCTATGTGGCTTTCTTAGCTATTGTTTCAAGAGGTCTGTTACCACTGAAGGAATCAATGAGATGATTACTCTGTCTCCATGGCAACAATATATCAGCTTTCTATCGTGCATCTCCATTGCCCTTAAATGTTTAAATAAGGCTTTCTGCTCCACACACCATCAGTGAGTTTAACAAATCTATACGTGTTGTTCCTAATTGGCTATTTTCCTTTCCTTCAGAAGCGATGTGGGGTAAATAACATTTAAATGTGTAAATGGAAACTATACCCTTCTTGGCAATATGGCTTTGGTTATTAATCCCAACTCAAATTTTATCACCATTACTTTTATTTGAATTGATGGCTTATGGAACAGAGATTTCAGATTCACAAGGGTGTTTTCAAACACCTTGTAATGATTATATATTGAAAAAAAAATGAGTTTTTGAAGATATGGAAAAGTGGGAGAGCTTTGTTTAATTTTGTTGAAGAAAGCCTTTCAGTAGTATTAGAATACAAATAAACTTACTCATTATAGCTCAAAATAAGACTCAGTGCTATCGGTAACAGCGTAAGCAATGTCTTGTATGTGGAAAACAACGTTTGTCATCTGCTTAGAAAAGCATTTTTCTGTTTTTAATCTAAAATGTTTTTATGTTTGTACTCGAGCTGTATAACTAACTTTCTTGGCTATTTTCAAAACTGAATCCATAGAAAAACCTGTAGAAAATAATTAAATATTTCTTTAAGTGATTCTTTTAAACACTTCTAAGATTTAGCTCTGATCCCTAGGAAGTAATCAGAAGCTTACTTTTTTTTTTTTATTACCATAAAATGAGTCACAGAAGGCAAGGACTTTAGTAATATGTGTGTACTGTCACTGGAATAAACAAAGCCATTCCAGAGAGTAGTAATATCACTGTCTCATGTATAGTGCACATGGAGATTTTTCTGAGTATATTAGCTAAGGGTTCTGAAAGTAACCCTTATGATGTTGATGTTTCAGCCACTAGGGCTTCTGAAGGATATGTTACGTTTAAATGTGCTGCTAATAGGGAAGTTTGCTAGAAGTTTAGTCGCTTTTAGAACAGAAACCAGCAGGGCATGTATGTATTTAGATAAATAAATGAAAGTATCACCTGCTTGGGAAATGACATAATTAGCCTGTAGTCTATCATAATGTGAGGTTAATTTTTGTGCTGTTTGGTTTTGTAAGTGACTGAAAATAAAGTCCATTTCCATGCAGCAGGCATGAGCTGCTTTAACAGTATATGATGATGTCCATTTTTGCTCATCTTTATTAATCATAAAGTAGATTTCAAAAGTACTGATAGTAAAACTGCTCGAGGAAAGTGGGGAGGACAGCGATCGGTGTCTCAAGATTTACAGTTGAAGTCTAGGCACCAAATTTCACTTTGTGGGTAGTGATACTTTGTGTACAAGAAAAAAAAGTTGCTTTAGGAAGTTTAATAAAAATCTAACTGAAGCCCCTCTGCTATGAATTATCCGTTCCAGAACCTTTCAAGCAATTACTCTAGTTACTTAGTATATTGTAAGCTAAGTAGTAATTTTAGCTTAGCATTAGGAGAACATGCTTTCTGTTTCACAAGGTGGGGTTTTTTTTATGAAAAGGTATATTATTATGATTAATAGTCCCTAATCATTGATGAAATGTATTGCTTTTTATTCTTGTCTGTAGGAACTTATCATGGCATGCTGCATTGGATACTCAAAGTAAAATGTATATACCTCACTCTCATGCGTTTATAGATTTAAATAATGACTTCACTGCTGGTAAGTCATAAAAGTGTTAAATACCTTCCCAAACATATTTATCACTAAGTATACAATGTAATGTATTGCAATTTCCTTTAAATATTTCAGTAAATTTCATCGATGGTTGTAAAGAGTTGGTTCTGGAATGTTGTGTCCAGTAATTATATGACTTTGCTACTTCTGATTTTTTTTTTGTTTTAATTATTTTATTTTAATATCTACAATTTCAAAATTCTGGGTTTTAAAAAATAGCTGCCAAAGTGAGTAACCTAATATTTTCTGCTCCTTGATGATAATTTAATCGGAACTAATGCTTGTTCTGAATAATTTTGTGTTCACCATTAAAGCATTGTTTCCTGTTTTTCATGATGTTGTACTCCAGTATTCAGTTTGCAACTGAATCGGAAGCAGTGCTGCATTTTCTTCATCTTGAGTCTGAAAATAGTTTATATTATAGTTTATCCAGAAGAATATCCAGTCAAGACTGGACTTATAATTTGTTTCTTTCAATATGACTTCATTCTATTTTGTTGTAGTTAATTCTGTGACTGATTTGAGGAAGTAGCATGAGACTTTATTTTTCTATTACTATATAAGCAATCCTGTAACCTGTTTATAATTCAGCGTTCACAAACAAGTACTGGAGACAGCTTTTCTTATGGTGTATAAACTGTATTCTTCCTTCGGTGGTGGTGGCAGCGGCTTTGTTTTATTTGTTGGGTTTTTTGTGAAATACGCAATGCAATTTAGCCTTCGATTACCACAGTGAATATTTATCACTTACATACCTGGTTCATACCTCTGTGCACAATTAAATATTGTGCTAAACTTAATTTCTTTACACACTAAATGAATTCTGAAATGCTTTATCTTCTGCTAGATGTGCAATGGACATCAATTCATACGTGGTAGTTTTGGAAAGAGAGCTTATTTTTTTTCCTATTTAGTAGCATGGGAATGAGAGAGGAAAGAGTCCATAAATTTAATTAATATGCCTGTAAATGTTGGGGATTAAGTTAATTACTTTACCACATAGTCAAACCTTAATATTCAGTCCTGGCACATTGCTGCATGAAGCTATCAAGTGGAAATTCCAACTGGAAAATTAAATATACGGTTGCTTACCAGAATCAGTGTCATGTAATAATCAATTCTAACACAGTTCTATAAATCCTTTTGAATTTTGTTTTAGTGGCATGGGCAGCATAGATGAGCATTCCAGGTAGTGTTTTAAGATGAATATATTGACATCTAAACTCACGGGTAGGTAAAGGTAGAAAGTCTAAGTTGCTTACGTAGATCAATCACAGACTGATCAATTTCTGCAAGAGTACACAAAGGTTTTTATGACAGCTAACAGCCTAAAGAATGCCCAGAAAGTTCCAGTTAGTGCTGGTGATATATGGAAATTCCTCTATTAAATAGAAATGAAAGCCAGGATATTTGTGTGGGGAGTGCTGGGAGCTTTTATAGATTCACATCTGTATTCATATGTCAAGATGTGAACAGAAGCTTCTATGAAGCACTCCCCATAGAAAGATCCTGACTTTTATTTGCATGTAACAGCAAAGATAGAACACCTCAGGCTGAAATATGTGTTATTTTACAGCAACCTGAGGAAAATTTCAAGGAAAATAATTTATTCTGAGAAGAAAACTGGAGAAAATATTACCATAGAATTACTTTCTTTAATTTTTTGCGTTTAAGCTGGGAATGGTAAATTGTTGTTTTGCTGTCGCTATGAAAATTGGACCAACTGTGAACAAGGCATATGTTGCTAAAAATAATACCTTATCGATGATATCTGATATTTCATGACTGATGTGTTATTCCAAGACTGCCTGCTGCCAAAACAAAAAGCCACCCCATCGTCTGCTCCTGTTTGCGTATTTATGGCAGCTCCCTTACATCAGCTATGGTAACTCCTCAGGAACTGGGGCCGAGGGGGAACACAATTCATTTTCACTTGAGTTATTAAGCTGATCTAACTCGCCATGCAGCTTCAGGATTGCCAGACCGAATGCAAGCATAGAGAGAAGGTAGCCTCCTATTTCAGTAGCAGCAGTTGTAGCCTGCCTTTAACCAGGCATGAAATTGCACCTTGAGTCCCATTGTGCCTCTTCCAAAAAATACCTGTTTAGTGCTCTCACCATGTCTCCTTTAATTTGTGTCTGTGCAGCGCTGGGCAAGTGACTCATAGAAGTAGTCAGCTGATATAATTGAAAAAAAAAAGGGGGGGGCAAAACAAAAACCCAACTGTAGGTAACTGCCTGCAGTACCAATAGTACTGTGATTCTGTGGCTCTGCCAAACAGGGCCAAAAGAAGGTGCTGATACTACTGTATAGTATGCACACAACGGGTCCTGTGTCTGGCTCCGTGCAGTCTGGACAGACTTTGCAGAAGACAGCTCAACGCTTCTGCTGTTTGCTCAGCTCTGTGCCGTGTTAGCATAGCTGGGGCAGTGCAGCCTTATTGCACCAGCAGAGAGAGGAGTGCCATTCGTACTGTTACTGCTGAATGGAGTCACTGGAGTCTATTACTTATTGGTTGGTTCAGGTAGAGCTAGAGAAGGTGAGAGGATTCTTGTGACTCAATATTCATCCACACTACCATTCTTGAGTTGGAACAAAACCTCACTAAGAATAGGTCCTGGTACGCATTAAAATCATACTAGTTTGGAGGGAAGTGTTGACGAGGATGCAGGAGAGTAGTCTGCATGCTGAAACCCTGTTGTCTGAAAGACTTAGTCATGACATTTGATGTTACTGTGGTACTTTTTTCTGAAAAAATCACAATATTTACTCACAGCCAATGCTACTATTCATGAATATGAAAATACAGTTGTACCTAAAGTGGATGTACCAAGTTTTGTCTACAAATAAAAAACAAACTTCCAGAATGCACCATCTTTACTCCTTGGTTTTTGATGGTTTTTTTAAGACCTTTTTCTAATATTCTGCAATGTTTTGGGGCTCTCTGTATTTGGTAACAGATGCAGCCAATTCAGTGATTTTTAGCTGGGCTATTTTTTGGCAACTCTATCATTATAAACAGCTTAGGAGATTTAAAGTGTGCTTGACATAAAAATAGAAAAATCCTCTCTGGGCTGAGAATCTTTTTTCCTAGTTTATTGCCTAACCCGTTTGCAACCTGCCAATATTAAACCCTCAAAACAGAGCTTTTAATTGGCATGATTCTCGTGCTCTGGGTAAAATGAAGTTGAATTGTTATGATTTCATTATATGAGAACATGTTCATAAATACATTTTTAATCCCTAACAACGCTTCATGAAAGGCTAACTGTGTAAGGATTTTATAATCCAAAAATCCACTAACCAGAACAAAGATAATACTAATCGCTCCTGGTGAGATATAAGCTCGACTGTTTCAGATAGTAATGCTGCTGCTGTTTTTAAATGAAGCATCATAATGTAGAAATCTCAGCTTCTTACAATTTTTAATTCAGTAATTTTGAGTTAGGCCAGGAATTTTATATAATCTGTGCAAAAATTTGCAGTATAAAACTTTAACCAAAGGGTCCCCATGTGCTTTATGGATAAAGTAAATACAAAATTTTCAAGTGTCTTCTGCATGTGCATTAAGTGTGTGTTGCTCCCGGGAGGAGTATCTAGTTCACAGAATGGCTGCGATTGGAAGGGATGTCTGGAAGTGGTCTAGTCAACCTGCCTACCCTCAACGTCGCTGTTTGTACATCCTCTGAGATAGACTGAGAGATGAGGAGAAAATGTGGTGACCCTTGTTAGAACAGGGCTACTAGGTGTCTAGTAATACATACTCACACTTGTCGTTAGGTCTCTTTAACAGCTAGTTTAAGAAAATAGTCTTGAAGCTAATAATGATAGGCTTGTCTGAACAGATTAACTTCAGGTTTATTTTATAGAGCATTACAGTTCAGGTGAGTGTTTCCAAAGCAGGCTCCTCGAGTAAGAGACCTGTTTTAAAAATGTCATGTCCTCAAACTGAATGATTTACATCACATAACTTAAGAAGTATTTGAACAGGTTTTAACTCTTTTGACTTCCAGTGAAAGAGGTAAAAAGTAACTTCTCTTTGCATTAGTCCACTCAATTAAAAATAAATAGGAACTCAGTGTTTCTCAGAAATGTTTAAGATGTGTTAGTCAAGAGATGCAGATAAAACTGGCTAGCTGAATAAACACTATTCCCAATACGGTCATTACGCTGAAGATTTTACAATTGAAACACATGAACCAAAGCATGGAGAAAAAGTGTTGTAGCTGGAAACTGAGGCCAAGATAGGTAAAAGGACTTAATAAAGACCACCCAGAAATGATGTGGAGTTGGGTACCAATGCAGTTCATCTATTTAATGCCAGACAAGAAGCAAGCATTTTGTTTATGCCATTGTTGATTTACATCACAGTCAGCGTTTTCAGATAAATACTTCTTCGGAACGAGCTGAAGTTTAAATTTAGCATGAGTCACTAGGTGAACACTGATTAGACTGTCTTAACATAAGCTCTCATAGGTGTATCAAGAGTTGAGATTTTTATGATAGCAATTATTTTGCTAAGTCTCTTTTTTTTTCCCAATTAGTTAACTTGATTGTTTCTAATTAAAACATCTTAAAATGTCAGATGTTCAGTTAGATGCTATCTTTCTAAGCCAAGACTTTAGTAGGTAATTACTGGGGAAAAAAGGTTCATTAATAAACAATAAATTTGTATGCACTTAAAGTTACAAGTCTTCTACCAAGAAATCAGGCAATGGCCCTGAAAATATTTTTAAAATGTTCAAATGCATGAGACAAACTGCCTTGGACTCTGAATCATTCCGTAACTTCATAATGTACATCTGTCAATGTATCCTTGAATGCTATGAAAAATAGCTGATGTATTAAATATTGTGCCTTATTTGGCTATGTGATTGCAACGTTTGGAAATACTGCTTTTACAGTCTGTGTTGAAGGCTAGCACATGGTGTGTATAATTGCAGATATTTCTGGAACTGTTTATATAAAATGAAGGAAAAATCGTAACTTTGATTTTGGGAAAACTAAAGTGGAAAAATCGTTAGTTGGAAACGCCTTGCTATAAGCTAATTGCTAGTCTCTTTACTGATTTCTAATGGTTAATTTTCTTATGTTGTTTTCTTTGGGAATCTAGAAACCTAATGTACCAGAACACTAACAATGTGTTTTCTTTTTGATCCCCACTTCTTTCTTTAAATGTATAAATGTAGACAGTTTTCTTCTTGAAAACCAATCATTCAAATCACAGGTGATTTTTCTGTTGTAATCATTTAAACCTTGATTCTGAAGACACTGTAATGCTTGATGTTAGACACTTGATTACATTTTTGGTGAGTTGCCTCTTGACGGAAGCTGGTAGCCTCTCTGCATATAATATTATCATCAAAGCTTATTTTATGCAATAGACGTGCATTTGTTTTCTGTTAAAATAACTGGGCTCATCATGTTTGCAAACAAATTATCTGGCCTTAAAAAACTTCTCTTGAGTGGCATTTTAAAGATGGGGGTGGGAGGGTGGGTATTTAAAGTCAAATTGTTCTCTCTGGTTTTGCTCCCTTCCTTATGTTTTTTTTCCCAAAACAAATATTCAGTAATGCCATGTCACTGTTTCATTCCTTGAACAGGTACATTTTTTAATTTCTTAACTGTTTTAAGCTCTGATAAGAGAGCTTACCTGAGAGTTTACGGCAAACAATGGAGTGTTCACTACCACAGGAAGCTCCTGCTCATCAGATGAAACCAGACTTGCTCAAATTAGCTGCATCTCCTCCTGCTGCTGTGATTGGTCTATTTTTGCCAATGCCACTTTTCTTACTTATAGATTAACTACAAAGAGAATTAAAGAATGAGTAGAGATCTTTAGAGAAAAGAAACAGCTATTTTAACTTAAGTTTTTCCTAGTCTTTCTAAAAGAACCCATCACCTGGGCTATCTGCTTAGCAGTTTTAAAATTAAAATTGCCATTATGAAGTGTCTTAAAATCTATTTCTTTTGAAATTTTTAATTATATACTGATATAAACAGTGGGGGCTACTAATATGATATTTTTATGGGAATCAATAACTCAATATAGGTGAGAAGTAAATTGGTTCTGCCCCAAACAGCATTTTGTTGAGAAAGCATGAATGTTAACTCACTTAACACTGAGTAGTCATCTTCTATTGCTTGAAACAATATCGTTGCCTTTATTCTGAAAACAAATGAAATTTTCTGTCTGAAAATTCATGTTTGAAGGGCTAAAAACGAGAGGAATAGTCCCACCTGCTCTGCATATTTAGAAACATAACTATTTGGTGTAAATCTAATTTAAAAGTTTTCCATTTAAGTGATGCTTTTAAATTAATGCATATGGATTTTTTTCTATAGTAATTTTTAATAATGAAAGGGATTTTAGTGCCTAATTATGTTATTTATAATTGTTTATCGTCTCACTGGAGGGAGTGGTTGCTTAACTTACTGTTTCATGTGATTAGCACCAAAAATTTATGACAAGTTAATTGCAAACTCATTAGCATTGGTACTTGTACTCGTATGTATATTGTAAAAGTTAAATTGCTATAGCTAGGCAGTAGATGTATTCAATTTTCTCTAGTATAGTACTAATGCCATCTTGACAAACCAATCTGAATACCAAATGATAGAGGGTTTCTCTTCCTGAATGCAAAACTTATGAACAGAAAGAAGCATAAACTTGTCAAGCTTGATTTTTCCATTTCCATGTAGTGAAGAAATAAAACTGACTATATCTAACTTTTTTGTGTAAAATTAGGTTTGTTCATATTAAAATTATTGTACAACTGAAGTTGTTGTATAAGTACAACTAAAAAACCTGTAAATAACATTTTAAATCTTGTTTCTAAATACTATTTTTTCCTATTGGTAGGTCAATCTGTAATGTAAATAGAGGAAAATTATCTTTTACTTGTCCTTAGGCTTTATGACATTTAATGGTTTTAATACAGTTGTCACCTCACCCTTTCTGTCAACACACTGCAAAGCACATTATTTACATATACCAATACATACAAGCAGGCATGTTCATATCCATGGCTAACTTCTAGTTAAAGAATATGTACAGACACACCTGTTCTTCTACATACATGAAAAAATTTTCAGGTGTGTTTGGAGTGTACATGTCTGTGTTCTCTTTGGGTAATACTTTGTTCATTTTGATAGCGTTTAAAAATCGGGGCTTTTTTTTCCCCCCCCTTATGAACTTAAAAAAAAGTAAATGTGAAATCAAGCTGTAACTTAAGAATGTTGCTTGTGCCCTGGTAGCTTCTGAAGATAACCGTAGATACTGAGGGGTTTAATTCTAAAATAAAGCCCTCTGACATTAAACAGAAAGGTCAAATCAGTCATTAGTGAAATGAACGCTCCATCTATAAATAGTACCTTTTTTTATAACACTCAAAAGGGAAGGAAAATAACAAGGATAATCAGAAATGATCTTGTAGCAGGTTCTGTATAGTTAGTTTTTATTGCAATTTCCTAGTAGTCCTAATAAGAAAAAGCAATGTTTGGAAGTAGGGGTTGTAATACTTTCTGCTTTATTTAATAAGATTGTCTGCAGTTTTCCAGTTGGGCTAAAGTCTTCTAAGCTCTCTACCTACCTCCACGTTGAACTTTTTCTAACCTTCAGTTACACTTGCTTAGTTACTTTCACCACCTGAAGTTGGGGTGGAGCCGGTTTGATATTTGATAACTTAGAGCCAGTTTTTTCTTAGTGACCTAGAACTGGCTTTTGAAATACTTGTCCTGAAAGATAGCATAGTCTCTTTGCTCTTGCTGTTCTAATTAAAAGATCCATCCAAATTTAGCCAGTTTGAAACAGGTTTTACAAATATCAACTGCAGGTTTTTTGTTGTTTTTGTTTTCCTTAATTGCTATTACTGCCCTTCTAAAACACCCATCAGCAGTGAACATACTGTAGACAGGGATTATCGACACCTTCCCTTCCATTGCAGCCCTGGACTATTGCCAGCATTTGGATGCTTAACTGAGAGCAGGGGGCAAAAGGCAGAGATGGCGCATGGGAAGTGGGAATAGAAGTTGGTAGGTGGGAAAGAAATCTAGGCTGAAGGCAAGGAATTTAGATGGAGATCATGAGGAGCAAACACTGGATGAATTTCTGCAAGAGGAGGATGTTAACAGATAGACCTGAAGTTATTAGAGGAGGACCAGCGTAGTGGTGTGTGGAATGAGCGAAGCATAGTTGCGTAAGACTGGGCTGAGAGGAGTCTAAGATTGTCTATATGAAGAATACTGTGCGATAGGGATCGGAGATGGACTTGCTGTTGGGTGTAGGGCTGTTTGGTTGGAAACTGCCTATATGATTGTTTCTGCAGAAAAAATTATAAGATACTTGGTGTAAGAAGCTAGGGACTGCAAGAAGAGTAGAAAAGCTTTCATGTTCAAGGTGTTTGAACACTGTACGGCATTTTAATCCATCTTTTCTATGGAACTCCTTTGTCATGACTGATAACCTGTTGCCATTACATGTTGGACTCTCAGTAGGCGATAAGCTATCGGGCATCTTTACTGGAAGTGTCTGGTTTCTAAGCCCCTGTGGCAAGAATGCTATGCTTTTGGTGCCCGAGATGGGCCCAAATTGTGTAATGCTGCATTAGATATAGTACATAAAAATGATCAGAAATGGATCTAGCTCAAGACACGGGTGTGCTGTGTTCAAATTATTATTTCAGTGTTTGTAGATGTATCTGGGATGACTTTGGCATTGATGCAAGATCGATTTAAAGGCACTAAACTCAGTGTAGTCTAGCTGTACAAGTTCTACGTAGCTTTCTTGGGAGATGTTTCCATATTCATTGGGCCATATGTTGATACGATGTCAAAATTAGCTCATCCCATCAAATAAAGATGGATGGAACTGCTGTGGCTCCTCTGTAATGAGCTTTAGGTTGCTGGAGCTTGCAATACTGCACTCTCATATCTTCCCTTTTTCAAGCTGAAATAAATTCTAATAATCTCCATTTCCTTTTTCTTTTTTTGTAAGAATGAATGCTGAATTCAGTGCTTTTCAGTAAAACGCTACTATAGTGTGGTTTTGTGTCGCAGCACATGTCATATCTTCTGTATGAAATCTTTGGTATATATTTAGGTGGTTTGTCAGTCTTGTGGATCTAAAATGCTGGGTAACCTCCTTGATTCTCTGTCCTACTCCCAGGCTGTTGAACTTTGAGTTTTCCTATTGCTTATGTTGGTTTTTATGTTAATCACTGCCTGTTAAATCAAAAATAGGAAAACATGTTTAAATGTGAACACACTTCACTTTGCATTTGTTTGAGAAACATTTCCTGTCAGGCAGTATTGCTGGTTTTTTATTTGTAGTCATTCGCTTAGGCTGTAGGTGTTACATTTCAGGAAATCTGCTTGAATCTGTAGTGAAGATCTTCCACCATCCCAACTATCAAGGATTTTATTTATCTTTACTATATTACCAATTAAAAACCTAAAAAATGCCTTGCAGGCTTAGTCTAGTGGTCCATCTAGCTAACCCAATATTCTTTCTTTGGCAGTGGCAGTAGGAAAGTGGCCAGACTGATTATTTTTTTTTTTCCTTCTCCCATTGCCTATTCCATTATATATCTGCAGAGTCCACAATTGGCATATAGGTTGTTAAAGGTACATCCTTGCCTATTGTTTTTCGTATCCCTTTATGTACCTATTGTCTAGTAAAAGTATCCAGAGTATCACCTTTGTATTCTGTAAATAATTAAGATTGTAGAGCTCCAGATGATTTGATTTTATAACCTCAGGCTGTAAATATCTCACATTGTGCTGCTGTGAGTTTCATCAGCATTTGAACAGAGCATTATGATCCAGCCCTCAATACTTCATCTGTGCTTTTTAAACTAGAGATCTGTGTGCAAATGATTTTGTTTCCTACAGCAGAAATTGCAACCAGAGCTGCCTTCCAAAGGCAATGTAGCAGCCTGTCTTTAGACAAGTGACTTTTCCTGAGCATGTGTAATATGATAGGCATTCCTTGTAGGAAAGAGTCGAGTTTTCTTGATACAGCCAGAAGCAAAACAAAAATGTTGTCATTTTCAAGATTATTAGTTTATTAAAATGCAAAAAGTATAGAAATGAATTGTGCATGTCTTCATTGTTGTGTAATCCAAGTACTGAACACAGACCTTAATGCATTTGTTGACTCTCTCTCTTCTCCTGCAGCCCTTATATCTTAAAGAATTTAGTAATAATAGACAGGGAAAGACTATAGCAGCAGTGGAGAGAGATGTCTGCCATGGACACCATTCCTTTGGGAAGGAGGTGCTTGCAAGGAGTTTTTGCTATGGCTGTATTGAAAAAGATATGTATAAATTGCACAGATTCTTAATTGTTTCCTCTCTCATATGCTTTTGGTTCTTAGGGACAAAAACTTAGATAATAAAGCCAGATAGAATCATAGAATAAGTTAGGTTGTAAGTAACCTTTGGAAATCATCTGGTCAAAAACACTGTCCCAGGCAGGGCTTCTTTTTTCTTGTAGGTTTCTTTCTTACAAACTTGGAGAAAACATTTGTAATTCTGAACTATGCAAATTTGTAAGCAGTTATTTGGATTGTCTAAATTGCATTGCATTTTTACCCTGCTACTGTAAAGAAATCTTTGGTTTGCTTGCTTTGAAATCTCTGACATTCTTGATCAAAATGGAAAACTACTTGTAAATGTTAAGCATTTGATTTGATTTCAGTGCAAGAGGATTTAATCACAGAAGCACGCACGAGCATTTGAGACACATAGCTTCTAAGAAGGCTTAAGGATAAAAAGGGGGATAATTTGCAATACCATACCAGCTGAATCGGTTCAGCAGGCTTCAGAACTAGCGGTGGTGGTGCTGTATCTGTATGAAGTTGTCCTATGGGAAATGATAGAATCATCGAATGGTTTAGGTTGGAAGGGACCTTGAAGATCATCGAGTTCCAACCCCCCTGCCACAGGCAGGGATACCTCTCACTAGACCAGGTTGCCCAAGGCCACGTCCAGCCTGGCCTTGAACGCCTCCAGGGACGGAGCTTCAACAAGCTCTCTGGGCAACCTGTTCCAGTGCCTTACCACTCTTAAAGTGAAAAACTTCTTCCTAATGTTTAATCTAAACTTGCCCTCTTCCAGCTTAAAGCCATTTCCCCTTGTCCTATCACTACATGCTCTAGTAAAATCACAGCTTGTTGCTTTAACTTAGGAGCAGCGTGGCACTAGCTCCTCTATACTATTTCTGGAAGACTATCTGCTATCTTTGCCTGCCTTTGCACTTTACTAGTGCAGTGTAATATTACAGTAGCCTTGGAGCTGCTTGGGTGTGTTGGTTCCATTCGTTGTATGTAATGTTATATGCCTCAAATTAGGAAAAAAGGAGAGGCGGAGGAGCACAAGAAGAGGGAAAAAGGGCAAAAGTGATTTATTAACTTTCAAGAGAAAGTGTTTTGGGGGTGGGAGTTCAGTGCAAAACAGGCACACTCCTGAATTTAATCATCTTTAAGCTACTGTAGAGGGCTGTACTGAGCACTGATTTCTCGCAAACCAAAGAAATGTATGGTAGATTGCCTCCTCTGAAAACAGCTCTGTTTTCCTACTCTCAAAATGTGGAACAAGCGTTCGCATTAAAATACTTGGTTTGTACAGTGGCTGAACGAAGACTTTAAATCTGTAAGCACCCCCACATTTTAAACATAGTAAACATTTTAGATGTTTTAAATTATCATCTTTCTATTAGCTCTTTGTAGTTTGAGTTGCATTTAGTATCCTGATTTATTCCTCCTACACTGCAGATAGCTAAATGTATTCTTTGATTTTTATTAAGTTGTGTGACATCCCACCCACTGTGGTTCTTGCATCCTTTTTTTTTTTTCTCACAGAGTGTAATGTTTATTTTAAAGCTACTTTTGATTCTGCTCCTAACGCCTGGGATTTCATACGCCTGTTGTTCCTTGTCTTCCTATATTATTTCAATTCCCTGGGCAGTCATACTTCTGAATATTTCTATACACTTATTATGAAATCAGATTAAATGAGGAGGGGAAAAGAACTAGTATAATATGCTTCAGACTAACAATGGGAAAAAAAATTGATTTTTTTCAATCCACAAGAAAAATCCATTGCAAATCTCTCCGTTACCTGCTTTTACAAAATAGGTGTTAATGTGTAACACACAGTAAGCATACATACTCTGTTACAAGGAATTCGCTAATACTTGAGTTCATAATGATTGTCTCTCAAAATCAGTGTTAGTATACTTTGCAATTTACTTTGCTGTTGTTGTTGCCTAGTCACGTTGAGTGCCTGACTTTGTGGCCTGTGGTAATTCTGTCTGGGATGAACAATATGGAATGTCTTTGGAGTCAAACATGGCCATTATACACTCTGAGGAGCTGTAGCTGATGTATTTACTCTGTAAAGCTCAAATGAAAACAAGATATATTACTACTTATAGATACTTCAAATCCTAGTAGTGCTTATATGACTTCCCATTAAGATGTTAAGGATTTTCATTTCTCTTTATTCAAAAAGCTGTATTGTCAGGATACTATAGGTGGTGCTGCAATTTCCTGTTGAAGAAAAGATAGATTTTTTATTTTTTTCTACTGAGAAGTTGTTATAGTATGCTGCATTGGGATAGGTTTTAAAATTAAGAATAATGGTTAAATGAAATTCCATCACATGTCAAATTAGCCAAGAAATAGTGCTGTTTTATTTTTGCCATTTTTATTTTTAATGAACTTTGTTTTAACCTTAAAGAAATGATTTAGAGCTAAGGACTTTGTAATACTGCCAGCATAACTCATATCTGCCTTTTTTATTTGTTTTTTCCACCCTAGAAGCATAACTGTGTTGCATAAAAACTTGATGCATTTATTTAACCTAGTAATGACAAACTGTTCAGAGCTGAATTTCTTGCATAATACTACTGGGTAAATAATGTCTTGTGTTGGCAGCTATGCCATTTTGTCTAATTCTGGGATAGAGTCACGAAACCTGTATAAACATAGCATTACCAGTGGGAATGCTGAGTTCCTGCTCCCCAAGAGCTCTCCTTGTGTAGAGGACTGAGCAGGGAGAGGATTGACTTAGCAATTAAAGGTGAGAGGCCAGCTCTGCAGCGAGTAGAAACTACATCAAGAGATGTGGTGGGGAAACGGTTATAGCGCCCACCAAAACGTCTGCTGAAGGTTAGGCAACCTGTTATATTTCCTAATCAAATGCTAGTCATTTGCTCTGTACTTAAATATAACACTTAAAGAGCCTATTGTGGCATAATCTGTATTTGACATAGCCCATAACTAGTTGCAAATTGCAGCACTAATTACAGCATGGATATACTACAACCCTACTTGAAATACTTATTTGAACCTCAACGACTCTTTGAAAAGATTTAGTGGCATTTTGGCCTGTAGGAAAGTGAGTTAAGGCTTCTGTTCCTTGTTTCTCTTTTTTTGACCTGTGAATGTATTAGATTTTAAAATATTTTTCTGGTTTATATTTGATAGTAATCAACCATATTGCATAAACTTCCTTCTACATGCAAAGTTAAAATTTGAAAGTTTATATATGTTTTCGAAGTTCCATCTATGAGATCTTCAGATTGTTTCCATTACTTCTGTCTCTTGCCTTCAAGAAATACTTAAGTATCAATATAATTCATTCCAATGAAGCCCACTATTGTGCTTTTCATGTGTATGCTCTAAAGGAAATAGCCATTTCAGGTATTCAGGGGAATAAAATTAAATGGTTCAAATTTCAAGGTGGGAGGAATCTGTAAGCAAAATGTTTGTTGGTTGGGGTTTTTGGGGGGGGGGGGGGGAATTTTTTTTGGTTGGTGTGGGGTTTAATGGCTTATTGTTTTGGGGTTTTTTTCCCCTGGAAGACAATACCCCTTATTGTGCTATTTGAAATTCTCTGTACAGCAGTCCACCTGCTTGTTCAGTAAACCACCTCAGGGTCAAGCATTAATGTTTTCTTTTTTTAGATCTTTTTTTTTTCTGCCTGCAAAGTATCATTGTGTTCCAACTCAAACTGTGATATTTTAAATTGTGGGGGGAAGGATGACAATGAAAAAGAAAACAAGTGCTTAAATCTAAAAGAGTAGTTTTCTTAAAATCTGGGCTTCTTAACGCTGGGCTTCATAATTTTTATTTTTTTTCTTAAATACCCCTGCCCCTCCTTTTTTTTTTTTTTTAACCTTCTTTCTAAAGCTTTTTCTTCCCATTTTCCTAATTTGGGTGCTTTCCCAAATGCCAGTGAATAAGCTCCTCTTTAAGTAGGCATTGGTAACTTCCCTCATGCACTCTTGTGCAGTGTTTTGATGTTTAAGAGAATTTTAGTGTAAAGGAAGGCTGAAATATTTCTCCATCTCCTTTTCTCCTCATGTCAACAGTATATCTGTTGCTCAATTCAACATATCCAAAATAAAAGGATGGTTGGTATGTTTTTATTTCTAATTTTGTCTTACTAAAAATACAACTACATATACTTTTTTCTAGCTTTGATGTCTTTGTCTTTACTATCAAGAAACGTTCTTCAGTATGCATATATAACATCCAGCACTTACTAGCTCATATGAGGCTAACTTAATTTATCTATAAACTATACAAATGCAGAAGTTGAGTGCAGAAGGTATATTTATTTATGCAGAAGGGCATGAGGGGTGAAAATAGTTTGGGGGGTTTTAGTTTTTTAATCTTTCTTGCTTAATATATACATCTAAACATCACTGGAATAGAATATATTTATAGCATAAAATAAAGGCAATATATTTTAAAATAAGTTACATAATATATCCTTATTGAGTGATCAAATATTTGTGTGTGTAGTCTAATGTTATTTTTTCTCATACATTTTTTCCTTGCAGATTTGTTCCTTACTACATCACCAGATTCACAAAACATTCAGTTTGAGACATGGGTAAATAAGGTAAGAGAGAATAAAATAAGCATTCTTGTAAAACACGGACAAGTTGTTTGTTGGGTATTTTCGGGGGAAAAAAAAAAAAAAAACACCACAAAAAAAACGGGTCATCTGATAGTCCTTGTTTCAGGAATGAGTGGAACTGATGCTAAGGGGCACTAACTGCACTATTGCATTCAGACTGTAGAATATCACTGGAGGAGATATTTTACTCAGCATTAAGTTCCTCTGCTGATTTTCTTAACATGACTACTAAGTAAATCAATCAGCCTGCCTTCATACACCTTAGCAGGACTCCTCGTGTGTCATCAGCTCCTCTAGGTGGTTATTGATGCTTGGTGTGATGACTTATGAAGAAAAGACTGATGAGATTTTTTTTATTCTGGCTGTCTCAAGGATTTGATTTCTTTAAGCTTTCTTCGATCTATGACTTCAGGTCTTGGGTAAGATTTTGCGGACAGAGGTTGAAAATCTCACTTCTGACCGTTACAGTAAGTATGTACACAAGTTACAGTAGAGAAAATCCCGAGTCTTATGTTAACCAAATATCCTAAATGCAATTCAAGGTTCGGGAGAAATAGGTCAATGGATTATTTTCATTCATTTATTTATTTATTGAGATTCTGCTTTGTATTGCTTAACCTGGCCAAGGTCAGTGAAGAACCTCATTGTTAATTACAGTTCATGAAATTAATTGATTTGAAACTAAGTGTGTCCTTGGTACTGAATCTGTTATCCAAAAGCACTATAGTTAAGAATCTTAGCATGTGTACGTTAAAATTTTACTTTTTTATTATAATAGAAAGTGCTTAATGTGCTGCTAGCTAAGGAATGCGTTTTTGAGGCTTTATTTACCTGAAAATTTATCCATCGTATCACAGTGAGTCGCTGTAGAACAGGGTATGTAGTCTTGTCTGACAGTGTAGCTATCTTCAACCAGCTGCTGAACTGAAAATGTAAATAAATAAATTAGTAGCTGCCAGATATTCTCCAAATACCATTTTTTTAGGCAAATGTAATGAAAGCTGTACGGGACACATCTTTATTTTTTTTTTAAAGCAGCAGGATGAATTCTATATTTCTATCTTTTATATAGACTTAAGAGTGAACACTTTTTTTTAACTTAACGAATTTCATTCCTGAGGAATTGAGTGTAAGGACTACACAAGGCATTTGACTTGTCTCCTGTACGTGTGGGGATTTTTTTTCTTATAAATTTTGGATTTTCTAAACTGGTATATTCTAAATATTATCCTACATTATATATTTTGCATGCATAGATTTGTTTATCTGTAGAAAGAAAGAATTCTATTCTTTGGAATCAATCGACACAGTAAAATGTCATACATATAAAATATATGTACATGTATATCAATCTTAAAATACTTTAATTGGTCCATTAAAACATGTTAAATTGCTCTAAAAACCTAAACAAAGTAATTCCCTTCAGTGATTCACCATAAAATGCTTTTAAAATATTTGCTTATGATAAATGTTTTTCTGGCCAACTGAGCACAGGGCTTAGTTGTCTTTTCCGCATGGCGATGACTTACATAATTTTTTTTTTCCTCATTTGAGTCATTATAAATTATATGTCAAGGTAAAGATATATAGCCAAAGATCCACATCCTGACTGTCTCCAGAGTTGCACCTTCAACAGCATTGAAGTCTACAAACTGAATATAACATGAGTAAGCAATACGGATAACTATACGTAATCCCCAAAACAGTATCGTGTGTCTCAATGGCTTTATGTATACTCGTGTGCATAGCACTTTATATGAGCGGATTGCAACGGCTAGAAAAGTGGACTTTAGGTCATCTTACTTGCTTACAAAAATTTAATGTTTTAAATGGTTTTGTTCCAGTTGTGATCCAGTTCTATGATAAACAAGGATCCAGCACTCTTTTTTTCTTTCTGATGAAATACTAGAATATCATTTTTTGCAGGCCTAGGTTTTAATAATAGACAATTAAAACAAGGCCTAAACTAGACTTAATATAAAATCATGTTATTTCCTAATTAGAATGAAAATCAGAAGCTATTTTAACAGGTGTGCAGGTGTGTTTTTATATATTACATATATCTATAGAATCACAAGTCAATATACAAAAATGCACATTAGCGTTCATAATCACTTAATTATGATTTAGATTATGCCGCTCAGATAACCCAATCTCTTCCTCATAACACAGCAAAATATATGGAGAATTGTATCTGAAAGTTACTGTTACTGCATTCCCATAAGATTCCATGAAGGATTAAAAATGCAAAAAATCAGCCCTAATTCTCAGAGTGCGTTTTTTTCCATAGCTGAGGTGTCTCTCTATTATCTACTGAAGCGCTTTTTTATTGGTGTGTTTTCTTTGGTTCAAAAGTCAAATGTTGTCACTTAGTCTGCAATTCAGTTTTTCCTTCATCTTTGTCCCGTTTGATAGGATGGGAACTTCTCCAAAGCTGGAAAAAGTAAGAGAATGCCTAGTGGTGTGAAAGCTGTTGGACAGTCTGTGTTTGCAGATTTTGGTGAGTTTTATTCTTCTAAACTATCCTGAGTGTTTCTTTCTTTTTCATGTTTTAGTTAGCTACTCTAAATCAAAGAACAAATAAAGATGTCTAGCTCTAAAAGTATGGGCTTTTTTTTACTTTTTTCTTTAAGGTGTTATATCTATTTGGCTGTAAATCTTGAAATATCTGGGAATAATTATAACTAAATTCAACTTTGGCTATCCCAGTACATTCTGCATCATGTGTATCTACTTTTGAGGGCCACACTTAAGGACAAATACTGTTGCTTTGAGGCATGGTACAACACTAAACTTATTTTTATCAGACATGCATTTTGTTTGTCATTATTTTGTTTTTTCCCAAATCTCATTCAGAACATATTATTTGAGTAAATGTTCATAAATTCTTCAGTAGTACAAACTAATAAAGCCACAATGTAAATGAATTAAAATGACTTGTATAAAGATTGATGAAACTTGGTAAAATCTTAATGGTTGTAACTGAAAATTGTGGAAGGCTTTTGGACAGAACAAAAGCTCAATTTGTGTGTAAATCTATTTTTGCAAGGGTTAGTGAAAGCCTGTATTTTTCTATTAGAATGTACTTTTTCAGTCAATTGTGTCTTATCAATGTGTGTGTCGTGTTACAAACAGGAAATGTTGGTTTTGTAGTCCAAAAAATACCTTTTCTCTGTGCACTAAAATAAGAATTTTGCAACCCAAGGGACAGTGCTACAGACCTCATTCTGCTTATGCTATTGAATGTAAATAACTTCTTAAAGAACTAATTTGCTGTATTTATACAATATTTTTGTTAATTGTGAGACTGAGCTGGTCTTAAAATGCTGTCAAATGGTAGCCTTGCTGCATTGTTTTGATTTAAAATCTGTTTTAAAGAAAATGACAATTTTTAAAATTAAAAGTCAAACTCCATATTAGACCCAGAGTCTGATTCTCTTGTACTGTGCTGCCACTTAAAAGTATTCTGAAGAGTTCTAGCAAAGCTGTTTACTGACCTGTAACTAGAAGATACCTCTGCTGGATAGTTAGTTATCCTTAGATCCTTATCTAGCAACTATGGATGGGTTTACAGATCTATAGTAAATGAAATAAGGTAGAAGCAGAATGATGCTCTAGGTTCTTCTGTGAAATTTTTAACATGTTTTCTAAAATCTTTGTAAAACTTTTTATATTTTACTGTTTATCTACAAACATAAACACTTGTGTATATAATATCTGAAGGAAAGAATACAGTACTATGTTTTTTTGCAGTGAAAAAAAATGCGTTGGGTTGTTTTGTGACCATTTTCCAAGCTGATGTTCTGAATAATGTGTCTTAATAGGTACTAAGTAGAAATCAGATTATTTTTTTCTAATGATGGCAACATGCAAAGCAATCTTTGTGTGGGATAATTTCATCTCTATGTTAGGTAGCTAATGAGCCCAAATGATATATCATAATTCTAGAAATTTGTCATAATTAATGGAATTTTAATAAACCCTGGGATATCTTTGCAAAGCGAAGTGGAACTGTTGAAACGTTTAAGTTAAAGTTTTGAAAATGTGAATAACTTGAATGTGCGGCAATCTAGCACTGCAGTACACTGTGGTTTTTGTATAGCCAAGGCTATGAAGACAATGACTGGACAAGACAGCTAGCACAGCCACGGGGTCTGCTGTTTTGAAGTTCCATCACCAGTTGTTCCATACCCCGCTCTGCTAATTATTGTCAAATTCATAGGCAATGCATGAGTGTGAGGCAACAGTAGAGCAATCTTTCTAGTAAGAACAAATATAATGGGAGAAAACATGTGGGGAGTTAAGAAATGCATACAAATAAATGTAGAGGGGCAGCATATATGGCAAAGCGGATAGAGAGGCAAAGTGTCATCTATGGGAGGAGATGCTAGCTTTTCAGAAGCTTTTTGGAACTGGTTATTCTGAAAGATCTGGGCCATTTCATCTCCAAGAGAGAACACCCACACAGATCTTGAAGTATGAGGGTCTTGCTTCCTCTTCCTGAACAGCTATGTACACACTGTCATCTTCATCTTCATTCCAGATCACTCAAGTTCATCCAGGGTGAAGGATGGGAAACACTTTAATGGTCTTTCTGCCCATTAATTTCCTAAGCGAGTGAAAGGAGTGCTAGAAATGTATGTGTGTATTTGACAGAGGAACAAAGTTTATTCTGACAACTATGGAAATACTTATAACTATGATTTCAAAATTACTATTTGAGTACTATTACGACTTTAATCTTTCTTCTGTTGTAACAGTGGGTAGGAAATGGAGTAGTGCGTCTTTTTTTTTCTTCATTTTCCCAGCATTAATTTAAAATAATCAAATAATCAAGACAACAAATAGTTATTTTCTTATTGAACAAAGTTTTAGGGAATATTGAAGTGAATATGGTACTAAAATGATGTGTGTGAGTAATGAAGGAATATAACTCTAAATTGCATGTTCTTTATGAAATGTGGTCTGAAGGAAACTGAATAATATCAGACCACCATCAAAAAATCCTACCTACAGCTAAATAGTTCTGTGTAGGAGCGGCCATAGAGTAACTGGTAGGAGGAAAAAAACTTTTATTGCCAAAGACAATCCTAGTTGAGTTCTACTCATATTCATTTTCATTCCAGTATTTTTTTGTTCTGCACCAGTCTAATAATAGAGGCAAAATCTCACATTACTAGAATAACACTGTATCAGAGTAACTACATTTACCCGGTGTGCTATGTCTGCATATGTTTGGATACCTTCAAAATGTAGGCATTTATCATACAGCTTGTAGTGAGCTGAAGTTAAAGAAAATCATAGAATCATAGAATCATAGAATGGTTTAGGTTGGAAGGGACCTTGAAGATCATCGAGTTCCAACCCCCCTGCCACAGGCAGGGATACCTCTCACTAGACCAGGTTGCCCAGGGCCACGTCCAGCCTGGCCTTGAACACCTCCAGGGACGGAGCTTCAACAACCTCTCTGGGCAACCTGTTCCAGTGCCTTACCACCCTTAAAGTGAAAAACTTCTTCCTAATGTTTAATCTAAATCTGCCCTCTTCCAGCTTAAAGCCGTTCCCCCTCGTCCTATCACTACATGCCCTAGTAAAAAGTCCTTCCCCAGCTCTCCTGTAGGCTCCCTTTAGGTACTGGAAGGCCGCAATAAGATCTCCCCGGAATGCCTTACTAGAAACGGTTTGTCAGACTTAAACATTTCCTTTTTTTTGTTTGTTTTCCCTGTTTCAAAACCGATGAAATAATGATTGTCATAAGTCAAAAGAAATTAAGATATGATGGTGTGCAGTTTGAAATAGTAATTTGGCCATCTGTAATGGGAACTGAAAGAAGTTTCATTGCACAACAAATCAAAATAGTACAATGAAAATGTAAAATGAGTTGCATTAGGAGATTGTACTACCTTCTACCTACGTAGCTTTTGCCAAACTGCATGTGATCCACTAAGCAGAGCATACCATAGCGCTCTCACCCTGCTCTCTGCATGCTGCAAGCATCTTCACTGTTGGCACTGGGATACAGCTTCTGTGACTAGAAACACGGTCAATATACAGTCACAAGCCTTTTACATTCATATTTCTGTGTTGCCTGCCTCTCTTTTCTTCCCTTCTTGACGTTTTCTGTACCTCAGCTGATGTGCCAGCCTTGCCATTCTCTAAAGGTCTCAAAGGATTCTATGTTTCTCTGTGCTTTCACTCTCTGCCACTTCTCGATTACTTAACCTTGTGTATATTAGACTCTGGAATGATGTCAGGTCCAGACATGAGCTTGGGAGTATGTCACTTGTGCTGCCGCCTTCTCATTTACTCCCACCTTTCTGTTTGTACACTGTTACACTTCTGCAGTCCAAAATTCTGATTCACTGATCACACCTGCATCTTAGCAAAACATGTTTTGTTTCAAAAGGTGACTTTGTCTAATTTTACTTCCTGCTTCCAAAAGTTTTACTTGAAATACCCTTTCCAGCCACAAGTAGTTACCTGTCATTTTGAAGGAAAAAAAAAAAGGGGGGGGGGGTGGGGGCGGGGTTGAATAAGATCCTGACTGAGACCCTCTAAAGGCAACTAATTTTTGGTAAGGTTTCGTTTCTTAAACCAGGCAGGTCATAGAATCATAGAATGGTTTAGGTTGGAAGGGACCTTGAAGATCATTGAGTTCCAACCCCCCTGCCACAGGCAGGGATACCTCTCACTAGACCAGGTTGCCCAAGGCCACGTCCAGCCTGGCCTTGAATGCCTCCAGGGATGGGGCTTCAACAACCTCTCTGGGCAACCTGTTCCAGTGCCTTACCACCCTTAAAGTGAAAAACTTCTTCCTAATGTTTAATCTAAACCTGCCCTCTTCCAGCTTAAAGCCGTTCCCCCTCGTCCTATCACTACATGCCCTTGTAAAAAGTCCTTCCCCAGCTCTCCTGTAGGCCCCCTTTAGGTACTGGAAGGCCGCAATAAAGGTCGAACAACAGCTATCAAGTAGAAATTGTTTAGATAAGCGGAGCTGGAAAAAAATGAACAATTAGGTGACTCTTGAGAAACTGTCACAGATGTTAGTATAATCATAGCACCAAGTCTTCCTGAAACACTCAAATAATAAAGTTTTTTTTAATGAAAAAGATATGCAAATATATGCTTGTATACATCTATATATATGTATTTGTAAGGTCTATTACATTTCTGTATATATATGTGGGTGTGTATATGCAAAAGCAGGTGTATATGCAAAAGCACGTGGGTATATATATCAATATCTTTATGGTAATGTAGTAGACCTTAGACCTCAGACTTCATGTCTAAACTTGAACCTTAAAAATAAGTAGCACTCCCCTGTGTTACATGATGGCAATGATTTGTACATTAACCTGACCAAAGGACAATGAACAATTGACAAATTTGTCTTGCCCTTTTAAAAATAAATCAGAACTGCTTTGTGACGTATTTATTACAAATGGCATTTCAATTGATTAAGGTGAGCAGAGCTGGGCGCTTGAGAGTTCTGCACTTATTTGGCTGACACATTGCTCCAAACAAGTAAGAGCTCTTCATTATTACTTTTTTTATTCTTCTCATGTCACTATGGTAATTGCAGTGCAGTGGTTGCTATAGCAAAAATGATTAATCCTCCGTTGTTGTTATCTGTATGCCAGCGGAGGCTTTTTATAAGGTCTGCTTGTACTGTCTTTAGAGGAAATCATAGATGTTGGATAGAATTCTGATAAATAATTGCAGTTATTTTTAAGAATTGTCACTTAAAGTGGAACATTTTGTATTTGTTAAAGAAATTTAAGGATTTCAGTGGGATGTTCTGAAAATTACTGATTTTTTTTTTTTTTTTTTGTAACAAGATGAACGTGAACCATATTTTGGACATGCAAACCTGCTATTTTCTTGCTACATTGAAGGTTAATGAAATATAGCTTTAAAGTAGTGACCCAGAAGCAGTTAGTATAGAATATTGTGCTATTTACACAGCCCATTAATTCATTTTTATAGAAAGTTAATGTTATAACTGCTATTCAACTATGGTTGGTTCAGTTGGTTTAGTGGAGATTGATAAATCATCCTTTGTGATAGCTGATCTAAGAATGGAAAAGTTTGATTAATCAGTCACTGATTTTGCTTAGTTTAGGCAAAGAAATTTGTTGTGGCCTATATGTAAAGAGAATAGGAAATAGCTTTTCAAAATCAAGCTAGATCATACTGTTGCTAGTACCCTCATATGTAAATACAACATAACTCTCACATTCTCACGGTAGCATATAGCTAACGCCACCTCAGTTCTTTATCTTTTACTCACCATTTGTTTTCTTAGCTGCTGCTGAGTCTACCTGTGTGATCTTCCCTAACTTAGGAAGTCTGTGTTTACTCCTACTATACAAACTTGCTTAATTTTTGGGAAAGTGTGGATTGGTATTGTTAAAGTTCTAGCCAAGTCTTCTAGGGACCTGAACTCAAATTTTTTTCCTGTTTAAAATCCAGTTGTCCAACTAATAATCCTGAGACGATCTTCTCTGCCCTTCTCCCCACGATGTAATTGAACTGTTTCATGTATGTTAACTACTTGTATGACATATAGTAGAAATTATCATTTTTCTCGTGGGAAATAATAGCTCATTATTGCCAGTTAGTTATGTTTAAACAGGATAACAGAGAGCCTAACCTTTGAGTGTTTGGGGTTTTTCTTGAGCCATTCATTGCACTGTAAAATGCATTCTGGTGAAAGATACTTGTTTAAAGTAGACTTTGATTATCCTGCAGCTGATGATATCTTAAATGCACTGCTCTTCTGCCTACAGTTGCATTTCAACTTTGTAGCTTTTAGTTTTGTATATCAACTTTGGTTTAGTATCTGGATTTCTTTAGTTTTTTCCTTCTCTTCAGAATGTTGCATCCTCAGATGTAGTAGCTGTGTCAAAGGAAAATTTTAATGGTGCATTTCAGTAAATAACCCCTTCATAAAGCAATTGGCTTTTGAGCACTGCATTGTGAAAATGTGCTCCTGTAGTCAATAAAAGGATTCTCTAAGAACCTGAAGATGCAGAAAGATAATACTTCTGTTTGAAATGCTCAGCATATGCAGAAAACTGTTCTTATTGTGATCAGTTTGGGTGAAAAAGATATAAAAGCTGATGGAAATAAAGAATTCTGAGTGACTTTAGATAAGGAAGAGGTGGTTTTGGTAACAGATGCACTTCAGTTCATCTGAAACAGGGATGCATAGAGACATACCAAGTTAACTGGCACTTGTGTATTTGAGTCCATGAAAGTGTATTTAGAGGCTAAATCTGTTTTATTTGTTAATTGATAACCAGCAATGCTGTTCAGTGATACCTTTTCATTTTAACGTTAGTCCTACTTTGAAAGTTCTTTCTACAAAAAGATCCTGTATTTTGATGTTTAAGGCTATAGCTATGTGTTACTCCTTTGCAGTTTCTTTAAGTTAAGAGAAAAAAAAAAAAAGAAACAAAAACAAACCAAAAAAAAAACCAAACCCACACACCAAAGCCAAAACCCAAAACGAAAACTCTTTCCCAAGTTCTTTTCACATGTTGCTGGCAAGTGCTCACATCTCCTTGAAAAAAAAAAACTTATGTTGTTTCATATTAATTTTTGTTAAAGGGACTTGTGCATTAAGAATTACTTTGCTTTCTTTCCAATAATAAAATTAGAGGAGTGATGTGCATGCCACTTGCTTATTTGTTCTTTGTTGAAAAACTTAATTTCCTCAGGATTGAATTCTTCTTTGACAGTGTTCGTGGTTAATATAACAAGAACTCTCAACCCAAAATTTAGTCGCACAAGTGGCTTTCTTTAATTAGTGTTATCCCCTTCATTTGTTAGCATGTCAACATTTGATGCCATATGAGCTTTCTAAATGTGTAACATTAGGTAATTCCAAACTGTGCAGTCAGGCTTTGTAGTTTCTGTTTTAACAATACGAAATAGTTGTAACTAGTAGTTTTCAGCATAAGCTGCAACAGGAATTTCAGTGCTGCTACTTGTTTAGTGTGCAGAACGGGTGTCTCATTTTGTATTTAATCTAATTTGTTTTTCCTGCTTGGATTCCAGTTAGTATGTTTGATATAGTCTTTCCATTTAAGATAAAAGACCGCGCTGTTGGATCAAACGCAGCCTGGAAGTCTCTTTGTGCAGTTTGCTGGCACGCTGTGTTTAAATGCCTTTCTTGCAGTGGAGGTGTGAATATGGATTCTTTGGAAGGATATAGACAGACTTGGTCAGAATTGATCTAGTGTGAAGGAGAGTGTTCTAAGGGTTTCTTTAATGTCCACAGAACTTTCAATCATCTGTAAAAGCTCTTTGCAGCTGATTTTTGAAGCTGTGATTCACACTTTCTAACAGCAGCTGACGCTGATTCTTTTAGTAATGCGTTGTTGTCTTAGTAATTTGTGATAATTGTCTCTGTCATGACCATCTCGTTGAACACCTAAAGGCAATGAGTGACAAAAGAATTCTAATCATTTTATTACCTCAGAAGACAAATTTAAGATAATCGGCTTTCAAACAAACCTTTCTTTTGTTTGAATATCAAACTCAATTGTACTGGTTGGAGTCATCTTGGCTGCCCCAGAAGGGTATTGTTTTGAGCACTACCATAACAGGGCTTTTTCCTCCTTATTTTCTTACTATTTTTTAGAACTTGAAAGGCGCATGACAAAGGAGAACGAGGACTGTGCAAAGCCATAAGGGAGAGATGTGAGCAAGCTATATGTATGATGAAATAAAAAGCACACAGTTCTCAAGAGAGAACAGGGGTTTCTCAAGGCATCAGGACTCTGTGGTATATGAAGTGTCTTGCTTTTACGTAGCATCAGGTTCAGAATTATGAAAGCTGGGCTGTTCTCACTGTCGTAGCCTCCATAGTTAGCTTATTTATTTGCCAGAAAACAACTTATTTTTATTTAACACAATTGTAACAAGTTATAATAATCAGTCTGTCATCTCACAAAAAAAAAGTTGGTTCAATTTTTGTTTTTAAAGGAGCAGATTACTCTGAGCAGAACTATGTAGCTGTTTAAAGTAAAAAGGTTTGGATCATACACCCACCAAAAGCTGTTTTGCTCATCATAACTACAACTTTATCTTGTGGTAGTACAAACCAGTTTTGAATTGAGTGGTCATGGTACTTGTCATTTCCCCAGGCTCTGTTTTTCTTTCAAAGCCCATGTTGGAAAGTACATTGTACAAGCATGTGCAATGAATCTAATAACCCTTGAACTTAGTTGCACAATAGCACTTTTCTGACACCTTTTTCTATCTTTTTAAAGGAATTTGAAGATTTGGATTGAGTATTTTTTGCCTATGTTTTATTCATGCTAAGTAAATTACATGCATGTTTTCTTTAAAAGCATATCACTGATACATTTTTGTCTGGGAAGAAGTTCACTATGTATGTAACTTCTTAAGGTGTGAAAAAACTTCATAATACGCTAGCAGTCTTAAAAAAAAAACCCAAAAGTTTGGTAGTGGAGAGTTACATTTTGTCTTTTCTCTATTGTAGGGCCTGCTGCCTATTTGCCTATTCAGCCTAGTTACTTTATATATATTTCTTTTTAATTATAGATAGATGTAGGTAATAAGTTATCAGACAGAATTAACTGAGTTCCTTTTTATTTTTTCCCCCATCACAAAAGGTTTATGCCAATGTGAGGCGATAATCCAGTTGGTTCAAATTGAAATGGCTAAAACCTAATAGACCTGCTACAGCAATTTCTTAACTCAGAGCTGAAACTACACAAACTGTAATGTCACCATTAAGAATTATTGGACAGCACAACATCTACGTGTTGATGTGCAATCAGTGAGATGCTGGGACCTCAGCGTCAATGAATCTCTTGGAGTAACCACTGAGACACCTTTTGCGATTTGTGCATTTCTTTTAAAATGTGTACATTAGCATTGCATTTTGAACATAGAACACTTTTTAATAATATTATGTTGTTCTTAATCTGATTTAGAAGGTTTTTTCTGCTCTCCCACTCAAATTTATTTTTAGAATAGATTGAAAAGACTTGAGCTATGTTTATTGCAAGTGAGAATGTTCCAAATCAATTTTAGAGCTTCAGCTGCAAGTAATTTTTCCTCATACAATCTCTTTGTATGAGGTGTGCTCCTAGTGATCCAGACAATCTGTATCTTTGGGGTTACTCTTGTTCTGGATTGGACCACTAGCACTTTGCAGACGCGGGCAAAATGTTGGAAGGTTTTCTGTCCATGGCTTTTCTTTGAAATACAGTGAACAGGCAGTAAGTAATGATTCTCACATGCTTCTTAGATGGCATAAGACTGCTAATTTTGTCTTTATGTATTTTGACATAAGTACAGATTTGCAGCTGATGAGTACGTGGGACTGTTCTTTTTCTAGCCTTTTCTACTGCCTATAAAACTTGATCTTTATTAATCAGGTAGTTCTTTAGTATCACAGTCTAGCCAGAATCGTGTGTTGAGAACATGCTAAACAGTTTAGTTTTTATTTGCATGTCAAACATGCTTTAAGTTGAGCGGTGCTAGCAAAGGACTTGTGGAGTCTAGAGTATGTTTTGCCACATCTAGTGCTACAAATTACATTGAAATTACAGATAAGGATAACCTTGAGATTTCCAGCAATTTGAAATGAGATTAAAATCCATATAGTAATAGAAAGATAGACTAGTAGATGCTAGGAGCTGAGTGAAGACTACAGAGGATCTCTAGAAATAGGTTTTCTAGGTAGACCTAGGCTGAAATACATTATTAAAGACATGTCATGCAAGGTATTTTTTTTTTTAAATCTCAAACTAGTGCATCTTACTTCAGCTGGTCTGGTGGGTTCATCCAGCCATTGTCACCAATGCATGTTTTGTCACCTATGAATACCTAATTGCACTAGAGGAAATGTGCTAATGATACTCCTTTTTAATTTCTGACTTCCTCCTCCTTTGTGGCAGAATTTACTAAAATTTAAGAATGTTTATTTAAATTGAGATTGAGACCAAGCATGGAGATGAGAGAAGTTAGCATTGTAGGTCCAAGGTAAGCTGCTTGTTAGAGTATTTGAGCTCTTCTGTGAGCAGCTGCTGGGGTTTTTTTTTGTGTGGTCTTCAAGATCAGTAAAGTTGTGCCAAACGTTTATATTTCAGTGGGTGCTTCCAAGGTGGGAATCACAGAAGGATTAGGAATAAATTATTTTCTTTCAAAACTGAAAAAGCTGCTGTATCAATTTGTTAGTTTCACAGAGTACCTTTTCAAAAGCTTCAGAAATACAGGAAACATATTTCTAGTGAAATGAGGATAGTTTAAAATGGCAATGGATAGTGAAACAGATTCTGCTTTAGCTTTGTGCTGGGGCTGTTCTGCTGGGGACGTTTTTTTTTTCTCCTTGGGCTTTTTGAACAGAGATTGATGCAAGATTTGCATTTAAATAAATTTTTCTACAGTTTTAGCCAATATTCTAGGTGGATTTTATCCTTATTCCGTTTTATTTTTATCAAAAATGATAACTGCTGCAGTTGATTTATAAAATGTTACCATTTTTTACAATCTCTGATTTTTCTTAGAAAATTGGTTTTGATCAAATAACCTCAACAGTAAAAGATGGATTTGTACATTGTAAGATGTGCATTAGAAATAAAAACTAGAGAAGAATTAGGAGATAATAGTATGATAGAGATGAAGAATGTTAGGCTTTCCTTCTTTTGATTGCTACTTTTCTGTAATACAGTATTTAACTAATTGTGGGTTTTCTTAAACTACTCTGAAGTCTCAGAAGATAATCTCATTTCATTGATGTACTGTTTCCAGCTACATTCTCGTTGTTGGTGCTTCACTTGATGCCTTTTAAGTTTAAAATTTCTTTTGCCTGCTCTACAGTATGAATATTTACCCTTTCTTTTGGATGAAAAATGCGAACAGTTTTAAAGTTCTTCAGTGAGGCAGATTTATAAAGTGCCCATTATCATGTGCGTTGTAAACGTTACAAATGTTTGTTAGAAGGTTAGATGGTTTAATTGTTCCAGCTTTCTTTTGCTATATTCTTCTTGGTCATTCTATTATGTAATGGGGACAATTCTCTTTGACACTATATAAAACATATTCATTTTTAATTACGTCTAAATAAATACCTAATTTTCAAAAATAATCTTTTTCGATGTATTGATCATATAATAGTTAAAATACTTTCAGCTGTACTTTAATCATTCAGTATGACAAATAAGTGTCAGGAAGTAATTTCTGTGTAAATCACGTAGCACATAAAAAGCAATGTGGATTATTTAATTATTTTTTAAAGTGAATACGAAATGCATGCAAAACTATACGCTTAGGAGCCACACAAAGATGTTTTAAAGGAGGTGCTTTTATTTAGATTCTGCTTTCTAATACCTGCTTTTGAAGCTAGTAGTTTTTCTGTGCCTCAACTGTATAGGCAGTTCTGCAACACGATAAATGCTTACAAATCAATACTTATGTGGTCCAAGCTTATCCTTTCCTTTCCCTGCTCCTGTATTTCTACTTTCTCCAATATGTGGGTGCTAATTCTTACCTGATTCCACAGTGAGCTATTCTAGAGCTAAATCAGCTGATGGGAGCCATGTACTTCTGAGGAGGAGGGAAGGAAATGGAAGTGCTTTTAGACCGCTCAGTATCCTCAATCACCTCGCCATGTGGTCACCTGTAGTTGATCCCCACAGCCTATATCACTTCAGAATAAAAGTGTCATACTGTAAAGCCATGGTTTTGTAGAGACATATAAAATGGATTTTATGAAAATACTAATTCTTAAAATACTAACTGATTTAAGGAATTGGAAAGTTACAACACCACACAAACTTAGCTTAAAATTTAGTTTCAGACACCTATACTTTGACAAATGTAATTATACTAACTAAACTATAATATCTAATATGTTCATATCTCATTTCTTTGTTACCTTTAAATTCAGTTGAGCACCAAGCAGGGGGGGATGGTGACAAAACCACAACACACAACCACTACAACAACAAAAAAAACCCATTCCAGTATTCGTAAGGTAGATATCTCTATCTGAAAAACTTTTGGAGGGTGGATACAGCAATAATTGCAGATCTAGGTGAGCTTAAAAGTGGCCCCTCAGTCTGCAGGATTTTTCTTGACAAAACTTATTTTAAAATCACCTTTTTTCTTAAAACTGTGCTATAAATTTCCAACAGACTTTTCTCTCACAAATTTATTTTTTAAATATTGGATTCTTAAATACATGTTACACAGAATTGAAGAGAAATTACAACTGAAAACTTATATAACAAAAGTTACATAAATGGACCTGTAGGTTCTGGCCAAAGGAATTGGGGAAACTCTGTCCTTCTCATTTGGAATTTGTATCATATTCTTTTCAATTGCCGAGGCAAAAGTGTTGTGTTTCGTGCATATTTACCTTCTGTTCATTCTTTGATTGTACTGAATTATTTTAATCAAATCTTACTCTTAAACTTGTAATTTATCTAGAATACTTGCATCTGTAAGGTGGTGACTTCTTATCTAATTATGTGAAAGTTCCATTATTCTTACTGCCCCATAGTTTCATTATTCTTGAAAGCTACGTAGGTTGTTCCTGTCAATGTACTGCAGTGTTACTGAGCATTAATTACCAAGACTATCAAACTGAGTTATCAGCATAACAAGATGAATGTTTGCAATTTAAGTAGAATCAAGTATTTTATATTCTCCTCTGCTCCATAGCATAATTTAAAATGAGAACATCCTTGTCCCTTTCTAAAAAAGAGCAAGGAGAGTTAGTATTTGAAGGTTCTTTGTCCTCATGTGTTATTGAAAGTCTTCTAAAATTACTTCAGACTGAAACTTCTGTAATGTGTTTAAAAGACTAGGGCTTATTTTAAATTTTACATTCCACATAACATTGACCTCTCTGCAACTTAATTCTGTTCTAGCAAACCCTTCAATATTTCCATAGGTTATATTTTGCAAATTAAACAGGTTTCTCCCATTTAAAGTTTAGAAAAAGCCTGCAGTCTAAACAGTATTTTATTCTAGTTCATGCAAGCATCAATTAGAGTAACATGTTTTGTTTTAATTGATGTTCTTGAATGATGCAGAAGGAAAACAAACAGCTTCAAAAGTTGGTGCTGATTTCAGACTGGTCAAATTCAATAGTTGCTATGTTAATTTTTCTATTCAGTGGTAATTTCCCATCTCTTTGGATGCAAATTTACTGGATTTCTATCACCTAGGCTACTCAGCATCCTCAGTTGTCTATCCTTGATAACAGAGCTGCCGTGATTTGAGAGGGGTTTAGTGGTGGGATAAAATAATCCATGAGTCAGATGGGCTGTAGGTGACTGTTTGACTTTATCACTTGGAGATATTTGTGGAAGTCAGATATTTTCATCACTCCTCCTCCCCCCCTTATAACCTTACTTTTCATCTCCCAACTTCCTTATGTAATAAGGGTGGGACCTAGAAAATTTAACTCTGCACAGATATATATAGAGACACACCAAAGAAGGTTCAGCTTCATAGAAATATAATTTGGCAGGCTGAGAAAGCATTTCTTCTAGTACAGGTGAAGTATGATGGAACATTTAGGCTGTGGTCAGTAGTATATTGGGAAATGAATAAGGCATTCACTGACTGGCAGATGATCTAGTTTTTGCGTATTAACTAAGGAGATTTCATCAGGTAATTTACAAAATCCGCTTAAAATATTAATACCAAGCTCCTCAGAACTGTATGGGCTAAGGGGCAATTTGAAAAGATGAATTTTTTTAATTGCAGTATAAGCTTTGATTTCATAGCCTGGGATTCCCTTAAATTTTCCTGGTCTGAGGCATACCACCTCTCTAGCAAGTCAAGTTTGGTTATAATCAGGACTTGCAGCGGTAGTCACTAATGCAGCAATTCTAGCTGCTGCTTTTTGGCTGCTTACGTTCAACAACTACTCTGTTCTTCCTTCTTGGCCCATACAAGGTAACTTGTGGTGGCTTAGCTCTTAGTAGGAGGGCAGTGTATTTCTGCATATGCTAGGCAGGGCTGCAGTGTTAAAATATGACCATAGGGATTTCTCCTGGAGTAGATAATGAGCAGTAAATTGATTATTATTTATTTTCTCTCCGTTATATGCACTGTGTGTCAGAATTCTAGATGCAAGTGGGCATTGCTTGTTTAAACCTTAAAAGGTCCTTATTCTACTAAAGGCTTTGGAAATACATGGATTAAAGGTGCTTGAAGAACATTTTTGAAAACTTGTAAATTACTCAGGTTTGCCTAATTCTATAAGCCTGGAATTTATTAGTGTTTGTCAATTTTCCAGTGTTGTTTTTTATCTTTCAATATAGGTTAACATACTACATGGGAACGTCATGACTCTTCTTAAAGTCTTCCTGACAGCACAGGAGTTTAAAACTAGTTTAGGAATTTAAGTCCTGATTTGTGATGGTAGATTTGTATAAAAGGTAATTTTTTTTCCAAACTAAACACAGGGATTGAGTAAACTACTAAGCATTTATTCTTCTAAATGTATCACATCAGATCAGAAGTAAAAGTAAACACATCATGACAAGAAGTAAAACTTTCTCTCTATTATGGGTCAAGATGAAAATGTATCTATAAAGACAATCTTCAAACAAAAGACCCAGATTAGATGATTAGGTTAAGCATTTTGGAAAGGTCTAGTTTATCTCATGTAATTTTTCACATTTAAAAAAATAATAAATTACTTACAGCTGATTATCTCTTGCAAACAGGGTTTCTGATTTTGCAAATATAAAGCTGACAGTCTTTTTTTCTCTTTGACAGATGGGGATGGAAAAAGTGAACATTTATTACCAGTCTGTGAAGATACAACGTGTCAAAAAAGTGCTATCTACTTAACTAAGCTAGGATTGGATCAGGTATTGTGAGTTTGGAATTGCAAAGACAAACAAATATACTGGGCTTTATGAAACAGGAACATGATTTTTCAGGAAAGAAAAATGAAACTTCCTCACCTGTAATTATTGCACATAAGAGACTTTTATTTACGTATTTATTACCTATCTAAAAAAATATGGGTTTGGTGGAAGAGGTTGCATGCCTAGAATTCTATATAATGGGTAATTCTACTCAAGAAAACTATGGATGTTTCTGATCAGTCACTTTGCGTAACACTGCATTCTAAGTACCATAACTGCCCTAGCATGGCATGGCAAACAAGGTATGTGTTAAGAGTTTGAAACAGATCTAATTAATTCAAATAAGCTTCTTCAGTTTAAGTTAGGCAGTTATTTTATAGTTAAATATATATGCACATACACACGCGCATATATCAAGTTGAACCAGCCCATGCCTCTTACCCCTTATTTCTACTGTGTCTTTGATTGTTATTAATTAAGAAAATTCCCAAATAGTGTATGAAGACTTCCTTAGGCTACGTATCTTCAGGATTTGGTTTCTATTTAACTATTTCAGCTTTCTTTGTTCATGACACTACTTGGTTTGAGAGACGTGGTCATAATTCATGTAATACATTATTATGTATTCTTTTCTTTTAGAATGTGTGCTAATCTGTTTTAAGTACTCACAGTTCCCAGCTTTATAATAAAGTTACAACTTACAATAAATTTATCTAATGCTTGTTTGATGCCTTAATAAATGTTTTTACTAAATTCATATTTAGCAATGTGAACTTAAAGGCCAAGGTGACCTATAAAGTACTTGCTTATAGCTCACAGCAAACCCCACTGTAGTGTACTTACAGAAGTTTGTAATGTATGTCATACTTGTTTCTAATCAGGTAATGAATTACCAAGTGTTCCCTTACTAACAAAATAAAAGGGTTTTTTTTTGTGTGGAAGTAGTACCCTCTCTGATCTATATTTCAGAATTTATAACTGAACGGACTGTTCGCTCAAGGAACAGTACATATTTTGATAAGGTGCTTCTTGTTACAGTCCAGCCCAAGTTTATGCTGTAGATTTTCTCATTTAAAGAATCAGAATTTCTAGATAGGCATACTTTCCCGCTAGTGAGAAAATCACTCTGTATTGGAAAGTAAAGCACGCAGTTACTAGTCAGTTAAGAAAGTATAACCAGGATGGAATATACCATCAGTGTAAGAAAGAGTAAGTAACTCTAAATTTGGTAATGTATCTCTTTCAGCCTTCTAATCTTGGCATCTCTGTTCTTAGAAATGTGTGTTTTCCTGTGCATGCTGTATTTTGTTGTTTGTGGATTGTTTTGTAGGTTTTTTGTTGGTTGGTTTTTGGGGGTGTTTTTTTTACATTAATTCCCTGTGAACACCAAATAGAGGCAATGGGTTAATAGTGTTGCTGGATACACAGTGTTACAGTAGAGTTTGATTTACAGGTCATAGCCTTTGTATAAAGCAAGTAGATGCTCAGTTCATGATATTTGCATTGCTTTCTGGTCAAAGGGGAGAACACAGACTTTTGATAGGCATGTTAACACTGATTATACTACTGTAATGGGCTGCTTACATTTGGCTGTTGAGTAGTTGGTGCACTCTTATGTCAAAAGACAACTGGTCTTTAGCCCTAAACTTTGTTCCTTACTCTTGATAATATAAGAAGTAAAAGACATTTCAGTTTTTCTGCTCACGTAAATTTGAGACAAATATTCTCAATGAAAGTAATTTCAGTGTAGAAAATCAGCCATACACAAACAGCACGTACTATTGAGAGATAGAAAGATGTTACTTGAGAGTAGTGGATGACTAGGTGGTGTGCTAAAGACAAGTTATATTATATGTTGTGTGTGGTACATTTCTAGAAGGAAGTGGTGCAGTAGAGGCAGAGGAAGGTGTGGGTCACTTTGCATAATATCAGCATTTTTCCAAAGTGGAGTTTGTTATTGTTGTTTTAACCTGCTCTGAAGTAACATTGCATGTAGAGAGTTTTTCTATTATTTCATTTTTTTGATAGAGGTCAACTATTTATTTACAAATACATCAGATTTTTAACATAGCACTTTTGCTACTTATCAGAATATTTAAATTTTTTTACTTAACGTAGCGATTTCACTGTGTAGTTTCAATTTTAAAATAATTTCCAAGATAATGACATTTGAGTTAAAAATTAGCAGCCAAATACTGACATTTTATTTTAAAAAGTGAAGAATCCAATGGATTCTCACCCTGCTACAAAAAAAGATTTAAAAGTATGAAGAGTTATCTAGAAACTTTGAAGCAAATTTCCCTGCATATTTTTAGAGTTATTTTTTAATTAAAAATGACAATATCAAATGGCATGCAATAATGACTTGTTCTGGCCATAATGACTTGTTCTAGCCTAACCTTTTTAAAGATTTATATCTAGAATACTCTTTTCTTGCACTCTTAGACTCATCTAGAGGTGATGGAGTGTTTTCTTCTAAAGCATTTTATCTTTTCCATTCTGAAACAGTGGAAAATTTCAGTATCTTCATTCATATGTCTGCAGTTTTTCCCATGTGTTGCATGTTTCCTTCGGGTAGAAATCTCTTCAAACATGTTACTTCCCATATTTGTTTGGAAGTGAAATGTATTAATTTCATTGAATTTGGTCATTGTGAGCTCAGATGACCCAACTTCCAAGCTTTGACTAAGTAAGTTAATCTTCATGAGAAATGATAAACATAAACTTTGTGGCAACAGACTAGGATCAATTCCTTTTGTTTATTTAATCACTCTACAGTTTGAGGGAAATAATAGTGAGTCCTTGTGGTGCAAAATGTGTTTCAACAAGGGGATGGTATCCCTTGTGGAACAGGTAGGTAATTACAGGGAATCTATGGGAAAGTGAGAGATTGCAAGTCTATTATTGAAAAAGTACCAAATACTATATATCCATTATCTCTGTTCAGGTTTTGCTGTAGGATTTTAAGGTGGGGGTTTTTAGTGTTAAGAGTGTAGCTGAGAATTCTAGCTTCCTAAATTATTTTTTTTTTAAGAAAGTTACTGATCTCAGATCTGAAAGATCACAAATTAGATGACTGTCTTACAAAAATTACTTTGCCTACAGTAACTGGACCTGGTTCTGTCCTTCCTGCTTGTTTGTTATGACATTTGATGAAATCAAATGAAAACCACTTACCACAGTTCAATGACAGTGTATGATGCCTTGGGATGAAATGCATAGCAATCAGAAATATGCATCTGTAGGATTTGTGGTTCTAAAAGTTATGCTGTGGAGAGGCATGCAATGGCATGTCAGGCTTTGAACTTGTTCAGCTAAGATCTTGTTTGATATCTGTCAGTCTGCAGTGTGTTTCTCATGATGTCTTTGGCACAGCTGAACGGCTACTAGAAAGCCAAGCAGATCTAGGAGAATTATTTCAAGGATGGTCTTTCACCATAGGTTTTAATTTATTTAATGATTTCATCTTTATAAGTATTAGAAACATCTCAGATAAATTGTCTTCTTTTTGATGATGGAGCAAAAGTAAAGGCCAACAAAAAATTCTTAAGGACTTAAGGAGATACGGACCTACTAAAATTTTAAAAGAATGTGAATGCTTCCATAGCAACAGAAGAATTGCTTTCAGATCTGAAGCAGAATCCCATACACTGTTTCAGATAGATGGTGGCAGGTGTTAGGACATCTCAGACTTCTTTAGTTATCTGCAATAGCTACAGACTAATGTGCTCTGATTTGATCTCTCATCTAGATTCTGAAAATCAGACTGAGTTCTCCCCAAAACTTGTTTTAAAGTCCCTAGTACTGTTAATTGTAGAAACTCTAGACTTATTATAATATTCTTAGAGATGACTAATCTTTCCTTTAATTTTGTCAAGCATTCAGTATGATTTTTCATTTGTTTCCTGAGGCAAACAGTATTATTTCAGCCCCTTAATTTGAGAGTTTCTTTGTGGGCTTGATGATTCTTATAACCTTTCTCTGTACAAAGGAAAGATTATAGCTTTATTCTTCTTACAAATCTAGCAGCTCTGAAGTAGAACACAGATGTGCATGCTACAGCAAACCCACAGGTCTTTGTGGCATTGTTCTGTAGGCAAGAGATGTATCGGACAGAATTGATTATCAGCTACAGTTGGTCACTGTTAGTTTTTTCTCCTTCTGCTAACAGTTTGGGGGGGGGGGATTGCAGCTGCTATAATTTTCATAAATCTTAGATTCTACAAGATCCTCTCATCATTTCTAAGTTGCTCATCTTTCTCAAAGCAGCTATGGGGCTGTGTGAGCCACATTCCAGCATTGAAAATACGACTTTTACTGCTTTGGTTACTTTTTTCTCTGTTGTTAAATCAGTGTGGGGGATTGTCATCTTCTGGGTTTTGAACAACGTAAGTTGATGGTGTAATGTAAAGGTAATTTACTTAGTTAATTTTTGTGCAATAGTGGCTACTCAACTGTATACGGAATTCAGTTGACCTTCCTGTGCACTGAAAGCCTCATGCATCCTGAAATCACTGGATTTATTTTTTATGTGCAGCTGAACTACAGTGCACATGTATGGTAGAGGGGGAGGCCCCAGGGAAGAGGACTCTTGTTGCTGTGGCCAGTTCCTTCGGGCCACTCTTGATACTCATCTTTCTATAGGATGGGATAGCGTTTGTCACAGGAAGGAGGAGAAACCCTGTCATTTCCAGAAAAGGTATTGGCCAAGAATGGGCTACCAGTTTCCAAATGCTTTCTGACTCACAGCTGGCTCCATGCCTGTGTTAGGTAGCCTGGAAATGGGCAACTGGCTGGATGGGGGTTTTGTGCTTCATAGGTTTGTAGCCATAGCTTAAAAATTGAGATGTGTTAATCCCACAGTTTTGGCTCAAAGACCTGCTAACAGGCTTTAAAGCAAGAGAACTGCCTTTCCTAATATATAGAAAAATATGGACTCTGGAAGATATGAGCCCTTTTTGAGTTGGGGTGAGTGCAACTACCTTTAAATTTTTCTCAAGTACCCGAGATCTTTTTCAAAATGAAAAAGATGCTGTTTTCACAGGGCAAGAAAGTGTTCTCTCTTCTAGTTGTCGAAAAACAAATATTTGAAGTGTTTGAAAACAGATTTTCAAGCACTTAAATAAAGATATTTTTCTTATTTTAGCCTACAAAATCATTAATTGAAGGAGTAAAAATATGTATATAAATGTTCTAAATAATTATATTAGTGGTGCTATGCAATGGAATTTAACAGAAAGGGAAGAAGTAAACCTTTGCTTTCTCTGAATATTATTTGTTCATTTAAATTTTCTTTTAGATACACTCATTCCATTTTTCAATATGTTTTTTCATCTGAGCTAGGTAACAGAAATCATACATTCAGAAAACCACAAATATAACCACCTATTCCTATCTTAGAGTAAAAGAAAAAAAATTAGTTTTAGTCTTTTTCCTATTAAAATAGTAACAGCAAACATGAAGTTTAAATTGTCTGGATTATCAAATACAAAAGAAGTAAGAGGTTTCTATTATTGTCAAACGTATTTTCATTTTTTGCCTTCTGTACTGAAGTGTAGGTCCTGAGGCACATGCACAATTAATCTTGCATTACATTACACAATACTGCCGTTTATAATAGAAATATACAGAATGAGTTTCACCGAAAATGTGGATTACAGTGAATTCAAACTGTCAGAGTAAGTTCCATATGGTGCTAGAATGTGCTCTGGTTATGTATTGAACAAGACTGATGTTTTTGAAATGTTCTATAACTGCCCTTATAAAAAGTCCCACAACTTGTTCTGTGGGATAGATGAATCTTACTCTGTAGCGTGCACAGTGAGGATGCTTGGTAGCAATAGGTGAGGTTTCTGTTTTGCTCACCTATTGTTTTATATCTCTGCATTTCATTGTAGACCTTATGATTGTAAAATTGCTTTCGATGAATCACTCTTTCAGTAGAGTAAAAACAGAATACAAATTTGGATTTGTGCCTAAAAATTAATTTGTAATTTTGTTTCTTTAAAATAGTGTTGTTATACATGGGAACATTTTAGAAAGTATATGATGGATATAATTGGATTTCATTGCAATGACTGTGTGAATGATACCGTGTAAAGTAAAAACTATATTATATTTCATGGTTCTGACTTCAATCAGTGGTTTTCAAAACTACAGTATTTTGCAATAATATTGTCTCATCTGTCTTCTGCATGACAAATAAGTGCCAAGAAATGTAACCCTTTGAAAAATTTCCCTCAGGAAGGCTTTGTCTTATTTTCTGTCTTAGATTTTTCCAAACCTTCAGCAGCTAACAGTAACTAAACAGGCAAGCATATGTTGGGGGGAGCGGGGGTCAAAGTATGTTTTGTTTCAACTTGGAGTTTTCATCAAGAGTGGTGTAGACCATGGTTGCAGTTCAGATGTCATCACTTACACAGGCAGACATGCACTTAAGTATACGCAGTGTCTGGCAGAACTGTTCCAGGCTTCTAAGCCATCTGTGGTATCCAAACAAAGCTGACCGCAGTGCACTTTTTTAATAATTTTGGGGGCCTCTTTAATATGCACATGGTTGGTTGTAATCTCAAGGGACCAGGCCAAGTGTTGCAAGCAATTGCCATGTGGCAGGAATGTTGTTGCTTGCTGGATTGTGTTGGTGAGGGAGTCTCTCCACAGCAGGAAATGATGCTGTCAGGGATCTCATTCTGTTTCCTGAAATAGCTAAATTCAGGCTTGGATGAGGGACATTTAAGATGCTGTTAAGTGCTTTTGATGTTGGTGATAGTTATTCTTTAAGATGGCACCCTTCTGTCCTTTTGAAGGCATTGTCAGTTAGTTGACATATAAATTACTTCTGGCTTTAAAAATGGCACTGAATTTTTCTGTAGCATTGAAATGTTAACCCTGGTACTTCAGCTTCATACCAACTTGTGAAATTACTTTGATTTTAATTAAGATAAATTCCTATTTAGCACCTCTGCAGCACTTTGGAAAGTAAGTGCAGATACATTCTTTTTCTTGTCCTGGAGAAATTATACTCTGCATTTCTTTTGTACTTTGAATTTGATACTGTAATCTTAATTTCTTATCAAACAGCTCAGTATCTGGTGCTGCTGAGGAGATAGGAGGGGAATTGAAGCTCTTGAACTTCTAAATATCCATGAATAATAGAGTCATACAAGCTGAAATGAACCTTAGGAGATCCAGTGTCCTGCTTTTAAGCAGGGTTAACACTGAATTCAGACCATGTTGTTTAGAGCTTTGTCGAGTCAAACTTTGAAAACGCCCAAGGACAAAGATTCTGCAGCTTCTCTGGACCTCTTTCCTAGTTTAATTACATTATCATAGTGAATTTTTCTTTCTCTCTTTATCTCTAGTTGGAACCTCCCTTGTGTCAGTCTGCGACTACTGTCTCTTGTTCTTCTGCCATGTATCTCAGTAGAGCACCTGGCTCCATCTTCTCAGTTATCTCCTAGGCCACAATTAGGTCCTCCCGAAATCTTCTGTTCTGCAGGCGGAAAAAGCCCTGTGCCCTCAGCGTGTCCTTTGAGTAAATATTCAACGCCTGACCATCTTGGTGACCATTCTTTTAAACACACTCAATATTCTCAAATCTTTCTTGAACCGTGGGGCACGAAACTAGACACAGGATCCACATACAGTGCTGAATAAAGGGAAATAATCACTCGCCTCAATCAGCAGGAGCGTAGGCAGCAGTGCAGTATGCTGTTTGCTGCCATAGCTGCCATACTCAGCTTTAGCTTACTGTCCACCAGGACCCACACATCTTTTTATTGTAGGGTTGCTACCCAGCTGGTCAGTCTCCAGCCTGTACCATTGCAGGGGTTTACTCCCCTGTGCAGGACTTTCTTTGTTGATAGTTCTGAGGTCCCTGTTTGCCCATTCTTGCCTTTCTAGGTTCCCTCTGAATGGCTGTCCTGTCCTGAAGGACTTTGATTGTATCCCCCAATTCAGTGTTGTCCACAAATTTAATAAGGGTTCATCCCTCCTCCAGCTTTAATGCTGCCTATTGCTTGCAATTTCAAAAAAAAACCACAAAAGAGGCTCGGGATCTCAAGGCCCTGATGGTTTGGGCTTACCTACATTTAAGGATTAGTACAGATTCCAGGCAAGCCTGAATTTCAGTGAAGTTGTTCCTGAATATCTGCGTACACTGGACGCACTCTAAAACACAGGTCCTTTATTATTACAACCTTACCTATTTTTTTCTGTTCTGGAGTAATTTAGTGCACAGAAAAGACTTCAAATTACTTTTTTCATTTGGTGCTAGTCTTAGGAAATAATCCTTATTTCCTCTTTGGAAATTTGTAAATGGTTAAGAATCCTGATGCAGTGAAGAAACGTCAGCTGTTTTAAATAGAATTAGCTCATTTAAATAAGTAAAATGGATTTCTTTACCTAGCTGTTCTTTTTGTTTGTTTTGCAGTGGATTCCAGTCTTGCAAGACTTCAGAAATAAAGACACACTCTGGGGCTTTGTACCATATCAAAATGACAAATCTTCAACAGAAATTTCATTTCCAATTACGCTTCATATTGGAGATTACAATATGGATGGCTACCCAGATGCTCTTGCTATACTAAAGAACACATCTGGAAGGTAGAGTATACGTAAACCTAGAAATAAAGACTATCATCAAATCCATGTTCAGTCATCAATCATACAAATTACTCATTTTAGTGCATCTCATTCATTTTATCAAGTGAACAAGACTTTTGATCTCTGCTAAATGTTTTCCTTTTACAAAGGTATGCATTTACATGGTATATTCAGAATGTATAATTGTATAAGCTTAAACTGTGATTCTTGGTGGGGAATTGCACAGAGGAGTGGAATACAAAGTTTTTAGGCGCTCCTCTTGGATCACAGGAGCCGATTATTTTTCCCTTTCCTTTCACAAATCATCTTCTGTAAAATCCTGACTTCAGCTTTCAGTGTTGGCTAGTAACACCAGGCTGCTGAGAGTTGGGAAACCTGTTCCATGCTGGCACAAGGAGTGAACACGGACTGGTGACTCTGCTGAAAAATGCAAGTGTTTTGCCCCTTTTGAGAACCAGGAATTTCAGATACAACTAATAACTTACCAGTGATTTTTATATTGTCCAAATTTAACAGAAATAAATAAATCCCCCCCTCTTAAAAAAAAAAAAAGGCTTCTAACCTTTCCTGTTAAATTTGTCAGTGTAGTCTTTCTCATCATTTTTTTTTTTAACCTTTGTTACTTCCTTGCCTAATACTTTGTATTGCTACCATCTGGTGTTAGGTGGGAGAGGGCATGTAGTGATGCTTAGAGGGAGACTATTGTACATTGAGGAGTTAGTGATCCACATAACAGGTGACCTGAGTAGGTGCATGCCTGTGCTGTTCTGCACATATCACTTGGCTGCAGGATAAATTTAGCCAGCTAATTGTAACGGAGAAGCCTGTAGGCAGCTCGCACTTGGCACCTGGTGATACCACCACTGGCATGTCCTTGTCTTTACCTTGAAGTGAAGCAGCATGTTTTTGTGTGAACATCCTTTTCCTTGACAGTAGAAATGATGAATAGGCTTGTTTACTTCTAAGAAAAACCTAAAAGAGCTCTAGAGACCATAATGCCAGTGAACCTCGCTATAGACAAGATAGGCGCAGCATGCTGTGCGCTGGCTAGAGGTCGATCTGATGCTGCACAACTTCGGTTTTCCAGCATGAAGAGATGTAAGGTTATGTATACTATCCCCTTTTTCTTCCTCATGTCATCGCTTGTAAAACGTATTCTAATCCATACCTTACGGCGTCTCAACGTCTTCCTTACTGGGAGTGACAAATACTTGCACTAGTGCATTACAAGGCAAAATAAGTCTCTCTTACAGGTGTATTTTTTATCTTCCTCTGTATGGTATTTTGGATGAGCTTGGATGCAGGTTCGTAGTTTGAATTAATACTCAGTAAGGAAAAGAACTGAGGAGCTCACTTTGGTACTTAAGAGTATATAGACAGAATTTAGATGCTGAAGTCAAAGTCAATTCAGATCGTCTAGTGGTTGCCTAAACACGAGTCACCCACTGACATTTTTGTGTCAGAGTTCTTCAGATACTGACGCATACCTAAAAATGACCCAGTTTGAAGAGTTACATGCTTGTGCTGAGCCTATGTGATGTGATTCAGAGAGAAGGCAGTGAGCAGCTGAGCTCTGTCTCTGTATCTCTGAGCCTTAAAATAACTAGCACAGCAGCTGTTTATATTCAGATATGGCAGAGGAGAAGGAGGTGATGCTGTTACTGCACAGAACTTGCATAGGCAAAGTTAAAGCACTCGGGCCCTGAATGTCAGGTTTTTTACTCCATAGCCTTGCTCAGTTGGGAGTTTGCGTCTTCTGTTGAGCAGTCATTGAATAACGATTGAAACAGTCTAGAGAGCAGACGAGAACCGAAGTCTTACCTCTCCCATAGAAATACCATGACATCTAAACTGTAAAGTTGTTCTTGTCTTTGTTTTTACTGAAGCCCCACAAATCTTGTGCTTTGAGCTGTACTATGTACTTGGCTACCTTCTGGTGTTGTATCCTGATGGCTAGTACACTTCAGAAGGGCTTACAGAACTTTATGGAGTTCAGAAGTTTATTTGTAATTATTTTGTCGTTTAAGATTCTTAGGAGCCTCCTTCCTCTGGCTGGTGTGTAATAATGGAAACGTAATATTATGTGAAATATTTAAATAGCTAATAGATTTATATAGTTTGTAGTTACTCCTGTAAAAGCCCAGAAAGTTACCTATATCTTATTGCAATGAATGACTGTGATACACTTTTATCTTTATTCTCCTTGCTTCTGAAATTGTTTGTTTATTCAGTTGAGTGCATCTCAAAGTTATTTTGAAACTTGACTTCAAAGTTGAGTAACACAGTAAGGCATAAGGACTGAAGGTACTGGCAGATGATTTGGCAGATTATTAAAAGGGAAGTTCAGAGAGCTGAGGAAGTCTAGCAAAAAAAAGAGGAAGTAAACTAGGAATTAAGAAATACATTGCATGTTAACACAGTATATTTCCAGCATTTGTAGAAAAGTAATGGAAACAGACTCTGTACTTTGGGATGGGAACAAAAGTCACATTTTTTGCACCCACTATGAAATGTCACTTTCAGAGTAGTAATTCATTGTTTCTGACAGACTTAAGCAAATACTTCCTTTTAAAATGTGTAACTGGGTCATTGAGCGGAGAGAATTAAGAGTGTGGGAATTAAATTAAAAGCTCCTTTTAAAGTAGAGCAAATTAAAATGAAAACCTTATTTAATTGATTTTAAACACTTCTGGATCAAGCTGTTTATTTCTTTTCTCTGAAGCCTTTCATGCTACATCTACAGATCTAATTTCAGTGATTGATTACTGTGATTAAATGATAAAAGCATTTTTGTGAACTCTTGACCTCAGTCTGTGCTGTAGTCTAGGAAGCCTAGCTTCTAGTTGCTGTAACTTAAAGAAATTAAAGGAGGCAGAAACATTTTATTAATCTGAATATATACTGATATGTGATAATGGAAGAATATGGTTAAAATCAATTACATGCTTCCATCATAATTCTGGAAAGCACTTTCAGATCACGTCCTTAAAATACCTACAAAACACTGAAGTAAAGACATGATAGGTAGGAATAACTTTGGTTTATTGGCCTTCCAGGTGAGTAAGTCAGGAAAAATGATTAATAGCTTCAAGTATTCTCAAAACTGCTGTAAGACCACACTGTTTCATCTCCTGCCATATCCTTTTGATTTTAAATAAAAGCACGTAATACTCTGACAGCATGGAGACATTCCTTATTAACAACAACAACAAAAAAAGGAATCTGACTTGTGGTTGCAAGTGTGGTGGGGGTTTGAACCCAGAGACTTAATAAATTCCAACAGGGGAAGATGCTAAAAACGCAGTCAATTCTTAGATATTTATCTGTCCAATATGAATTATTCTTTTAACTTCTGACTTGAGTCAAAACCTGCACATCAGAATGCCTGTCTGCAGATTTTTCTTCAGGCTAGGTATATACATGGTTTTTTCTTCCCTCTAGTTAAGACTGAATTGGAAATTGTGTATGTATATAGAATAATAATAGGTAAAGGGATTTTATCAGTAGTTATTCATTGGTCAACCTCTAGTTCCCATCTTATCTAAATGTATTCATTTTTTCACATGCTGGTTTTAAATTGACTTTGGTAACATTGAAAGTGTAAGTACCATATGTGAATCTATAAACACCTATCTTTCTCCCACCTGATTAGATGAAACAAATTTTGCTTAACCATGTGTTTCCAAATTAGATGCTAATAATCGGCATCTTGCATTGCAAATATATAATCTAAGGAAGCAATTTTTTTCAGTGATGCTCTTATTCAAAGGGAATGTTTTTCACTGGTAAAGTAATGGTAAGGTTGGAAATATAGTCTCTCTCTTGCACGTTGGTGGTAAATAACAGGAAAGACTGAAACTCAGAGATAATAAACAACTGGATATGGACAGTTGAATGAAAAACTTTGAGTCTAATACACTTCTAGAAAGTTTTCCAGGTATTGATGCTCAGTTTTAAATTAATGTTTAGGTATGAATCTTTTATATGGGTCTACTTGAAAGGACTCTTGTTTGACCAAATTATCTCTCCCTAAATCATTGTTAGTTGTCATTTGTCGGAAGTAAGGTTGGGTAAAGGACTTCTTTTAAATGTGGGATTGATGAGCACCCTGTAATTGTGCAAATCTAAAAAACAGAGGCAAATCCAAATACTCTGAATGTCTGGAGTGAGATATTAGTTCTTTAAATGTCCCCAGTATAGCTGTAAATGAACTAGCCTAAAAATGACAGAATGAGAGATGTATGAAATTGAGCAGTAAATATGTAGTTTTAATTGCAAAGTGGTATGTTAAAATAAAACTGTGGTAGGTCTTCGGTCCTTCTTTGGTGTTAACCCTTGCTTATAGCAATTCAGCTTTATTAAATTTAGCTTTGCTGCATAGATGACCTTCAGTCAGAAGGTTCCAAATTGTAGACAACTCTACACTTTATTGAGCATCATTAATAAGCAGTTTGGGATAAAGTTTTGCAGGTAGTACACAAGTTAGGTGCCACTGCGTATACGTTGGTGTGAATACCTACATGTTAAAAGTGCTGCAAGTAGCATGGTACGGATGATACACTAGTCTTATTTCAGAGTTCTTTTGCTCTGCCTCTTCTCAGTATTTAAGCGGAATTGGTCAATACTGACTGTTACACATCTGTGTAGCACTTTAGCATTGATTTTAAGGTTTTACCACTGTAGCAGTGTCTGTCTTTGTGCTTTCCCATAGGTTTTCAGGGACATTGTTTTGTCATTTTAAGGATGCTGAGGATTTTCATTGCTACAGGGAGATTTTTTTCTAATGGTGTAAATCTTCAAAATTTGGTCCAAAATAATAGGAAGGGCATAAACTTGTTCTGGGTAACTGTAGTATGTAGCAAAAATAAAACATGGCGGTAGATACTGTGATTCTAGTGATGCTTGTGTATTAAAGCCCTAAATAAGGACTCGTCTGGGCAGCTCATAGGCCAAATTCAGACCTCAGGAGTTCTTCCAAGAAAGAACTGAACAGCTGAGGATGCAGCGAATGGCTGATTTCTCTTTCATCTACAAACAGTAAGGCATTGCAACTGTCCTGTTGCTGCAGCCTTTCAAAAGAGCAGCCCACGCACTAAGATTTCCTCCCACCAGGCTGAGATGTACCACATGGGAGTTCCCATACCAACACAGCCCTGGGAGTGGACTGGGACTGAGAAGGATCAAGACAGATATAATGTGGCTAACAATTACTAAGACATACCTATATATATATATACACAAACACATATATATAGTTTCTGGTTTCCATTAGTGTTCATTATTATGTAATCAAAATCTAAAATCCTTTAATAATGTTTTATTTCAGTGTTTATTTTATCTTGTATTGAGTCAAGTGGGAATCACTTGACTGTGCACATGAAAAAATGTTTGTGTGCAAAGACAACTAGTTATAATACGTGCAGCCTTCAGTGGAGCTCTGAATGTAGCTCACCTTGAAAACTAGACAGAAAGCACAAAGGTGGTTTATATACACAGATGTGAGGAAGGCTGCAAGTACATTGCTTTTTTTTTTTCCTTTTGCCTTTATTTTTGGGGCAAACCTGAACACTGTCCCCCACCACCAAATGAGCGCTTTTTGTTTTTTTCCTCTATTCAGAAGTTGCTGTGTGAGTGCATATGTTTGCTTTTTAGACATAGTTATTTTGAAATTGTTTCTAGGTGTTGTACGTAATTCCTACATATTCATGATAAAATCCTTATCTAGTTTATTGTCAAGAGGTAATGGCCTGAAAATACATGAGGAAAAGGGAAGTCATGTTCACTCCCTTCCATTCAAAAAAGGAGGAAATATTTACACAAAAGTAAATGTATCAGAAATTAATATTTTCATCAGAAACTACTAATATTTCAAGAGTGTATTTTAGTTGGCTAATGCTGTTCAAATACTAATGGCAAGATAGATCGTTCAAAATTTTGCCCAGAAATGTGAAGTCAGTTAAAAATCAAATTGAATCATTTCAGAGTTAAAGGTGATTTTGTAACTTAGTTCCTTACTATAAATATCCATTTTTTTAAAAAAGTAGAAAACAAAATGATGTAGAAGTCACCTAAGTGATATTCTCTAAGTTCAAGCATTCTAAGTTAAAGCATTTGTTATAGAAGCCGTGTATCTAATAAGTTATTAACTCTTCTCATCGTGCTTTTCAAAAATGCTTTTCTTTATTTCAGTAAAATACATGCCAAGGAATTGCCTTGGAAATTGACAGGAAAGGAGGCTCTGCTTTAATTATAAAGCTACTAATAGCTAGCTTGTAAACAGGAAAAAAAAAATCTGTATGCTTCCATTGAAGTGATGTGTTTCTGTAAATTCCACTTAAAAAAAACCTTAAAACTCAAAAGAAGTTTAATACGGCAGTTTGCATTTAAACCTTGTTTTATCTCACCAATAGTAATAGTTTTCATTAGCTTTAGAATTTAATTATTTTTGTCTGTTACCCTGCAAGTTCTTTTTTTCTGGTAAGCCATGACAGTGACTCTTAAAAAAAAAAAAAAAAGTCAGATTTCAACTTCATGTGACTCACAGTAGTGAATCTAAACCTATGCTTATGTACTTGTAGGTATAGTTAACATTTGCTGTAGCTTAACATTTATATGTAACATCTTTGAATTTTAAATTTTTCTAGGCAAGCTTGTATTTGTGTTTCAAAAGGGATTGTATGGATATAAATCAGCAGTAGTATGAAATGAAATTTCTTGCTGCCTATTAAAATAAACATTAGTAGACTTTCAGCTATATTCTGATTAGGGATTCTCCAGACCTTTGCTGTTCTGTTACAAGGGATCTTACATCTGTGAATTTATTAATTTATTTTTTTTTTCCCCTCTACAAGATAGCTCTCCTACAGTGCACTTCTCAGTCTTCAGCATCGTTTAGGGTTTGGGGTTTTTTCTTCTTTCTGTTGTTTGTCTTGTGCTTCTCTTGTTAATACAGGAGGGTGAAGGAAAGGGGCATTTCCCTGCTCAGTGATTAATATCTTTACTTTTTCTCACAGTGCAGTTGGTGTTACGTTATTGTTTGTCCAGTCTGTGATGTTTTGAAAGTCATTAAATGCACACTACCAAGGAAAGGGAAAAAAAAGGTTCCTGTTGTAAATATACTTCTTGTGTCTATCTGTTCACAAGGCTTAGTTTATATTAGAACAATACTCTGTACGTAGAGTGTAATGCAACCTTGACAATCTTTTGTCTTTTAAATAATTATCGTCTGATAATTATTGGCAATTTAGAAAATGTGAAAGAAAGCATCTTTGCAAAACTTCCAATTTTTTTTTTAAAAAACTGTATGTCTAGATGATGAAAAAGAGAAATTAAAACAATTTCAGGTTGTCACCTTGCCTTATAGTTGGTTAATCTGATAGGATACTTATGTGATACATGAAGTGAATGTGAGTGCTTAACGATTTCAATTTGAGTTCTCAGATACAGATAATACAATCTCTTAAATATTACAGATCACCTCATTTCATTTTGGCTGGACATTAATTCAATATACTCATGCTTCTAACAATGAAATAGTAAAAAGTGGGTTGTTCATGCTAAGCTTCAATCAAATGAAGCCATATGGCAGAAAAATAAAAGCCTAATTTGTGTATTTTTCACAGAAGCTCAAGAAATGTGATTATAAGGTTTTGAGGGAAGTGTTTAAATATCCCACTTTATGTTTTGATGCATCTTACAGAGAACAAAATCCTGCATTTTTCTTCTTGCAGATTTTGAAATATTAACTTGGCAACAGGCAAGGAAACTGATTTACTTTGTCAGAAGTGTTTTTTCTCGGGGTAACTGTTTTGCCTTTCTCTCTTTCTGAAATGGATGGAGCAGATATATGAATGTTGTGCAATATGATTCTTATGAGTAGCGAATTATCTTAAATATACCATAGAAACAAATTAAAATAAAAACTTTCCTAAGCAGAAGTGCATGTGTGTGACTGCATCCTGGAGGTACTGGATGCTGTTAAGATACAGAAAAAACCCTTGTCACTCTCTGAAACACCAGTATGTTCAAGGTCATAAAGAAGACACAGGTTTGGTTATTGCCCTGGGCTCTGACACGCTTAGCTAGCTTTACAGAACAGTCTCTGCTCCATCTCCTGGCTCTGCCCCCAGAAGGAGAGGAAGAAACTTCATCTGTTCCCATTGCCAAGGTGGGGATGGATTTGAGCAGACTCCCAGGATGCAGACGGCAAAAGAGTCAGACTCCCAGTTGGTACCAAGTCAGAAGGTTTTCATGGTTCCAGTGAGAGTAGCAATGTTGCAGGATCAGAGACAGCACGTAATGCTATTAGCCACCAGCATGTGCATATGAACTTTGTGTCTCCCACTGACCAATGGGCATGTATTAGACAAATTCTGTAGAAGGGAGACTTTGCTATACTAGACCTGGTACTCTGGTTTATTTGTTTCTTGTTTCAGTATTACAGCCTGTCTTTCTGTCTGTATTTGTTATGTGTTATCAAATGTCCAGTTAGGTTTGTTTTGTGCTATTTTTCTGTGCTAGTAAGTAGGGGTTTGTGTTTTCTATTTTGCTTTGAAACAGTGGAAAAATACCAATAGCGATTTGGTTTAATCTTAAATTTGTTTAAAACATCATGCAACATGTAAGAAAATTTATTAATGGAGCTGGGGTGGAGACAGATTGACATAAAATAATGAATAAGCACTGAGGCTCTTTAAGTAGTGTTTAAATTGGAGGACCTTGGAGGGATTAAGGAAAATGGCAGATAAGTGCACTTGTACTGGTTTCAGAATAAAGTAAGAACATGTTCGGTCTTTTGAGTGGATGGTTAATGAAATGATTCCTGCTGATTTGGACTCACTTATCTAGAGTATCCGTTGGTTTAAGTAGAGCATGACATAATGGTTGTAATTCTGTCTGTAAAGCTAACGTAAATGCTTATGGATTTTAAAGTATCCAGTGGCTGCTAGCTTTGTTTTATTCTACTTAACTTCAGTAGACTTAAATTATTTAATTACAATATTTTTGTAATGTCCATTATTTAGACTGTTTATAGCAAATAAGTTTTATATATGTATGTTTTACAGCAACCAACAAGCGTTTTTACTCGAAAATGTCCCATGCAATAATGTAAGCTGCAAGAGTGTACGTCGTATGTTTAAAGTTTTTTGGGAACTCTCGGATCTAAATCAAATCAAGGATGCAGTGGTAGCCACCTTCTTTGACATATATGAAGATGTAAGTTCAGCTCCTTAATACAGCAACCAGCGTCTCTCTTTGTGTTGCTGTATCTGTCCGTGTGCCCTTGGCAGGCTGCTTTGTAGAAACGTTGGCTTTACAGCACGTGGCAACAGTACCTGCACCCTGGGAAATTCAGTCTTGAGATGCTCCCTGAAAGGTGAACAGATAGCAGCAGCCCATCACTGCTAAAAGTTTGCTGACCCTCCATATGCTCCGTTTGAACTGCCCACTTCATGGACCACTTCATTGTCCTGCTTAGCTGTGGATGGAGCGCTGTGTCCTAAATTACCATAGATTAACAAGATTTGAAAGATCTTTGAAAGATTTGAAAATTAGTAGCAAAGGTGTAAACTTTGCTGCACACACTCTATTTTTTTCCTTTGTATCTCTAAGGAAATTTGTTTGCTAAATTTAGATGTTACCTAGAGTAAATAAGCATTCTAATGTAAACTTTTTTTTTCCTTTAGGGAATCTTGGATATCATTGTGCTAAGCAAAGGCTACTCCAACAAGGACTTTACTATCCACACATTAAAAAATAACTTTGAAGCAGATGCCTATTTTGTTAAAGTTATTGGTAAGTTATCACTGTATAATCAAGTCAAAATGGGACCTTCAGAGGAATGAATATCTGAGCCTCTGCATATGATAACATTATGGTGATGCTCTGTGTATGATAATCCTAGAAAAGAAAAAAACAGTGTGTGGAAAATACTAGGGACTGCAGAAATCTCTTGTTGCAGAATCTGAACTTCAATAAGTTGGGTTTGTTGCGTTTCAAAGGGTTTGGGGTTTTTTTTTACTTTAGTGTACTTATTAAAATCCAAAGTAATTCTGCCCACTATTTTCAACCTTTTAGCTGTTTAATTTCAGCGTTGACCACAATGACCTTTAAATAAGTTCATCATCTCCTGAGTGTGGCTTCTGGTTTTTATTTTACAGGAACACATGTCTTATTTCACTCATAAACTAGAGGTGGGCTAAATCTTTCCTTTCATCCTGAACCTTTCCTTCGGTGTCCTAGCAAAATTCTAAAGACAGATAAGATACTACGTCTTTAAAAACTCATTTCTCAGCTGGCTTCTGAAAGAAAAACAAGAATTATCAAGTGTCTAAAAATATGATCTGTAGGGAAAGAGCACACGGAACCAAGTTATTCAGCCTAAAAGAGAAATGTAAGGAAGATCCGTGTCTTCAATCCATAATGATGCATAACTATGGGGGAAAACTCTTCTGTGTGTCCATGCGGGATACAACATAGAGTAAAAAACTACAAAGAGTAAATAGTAAGAATAACTTCCTAAATAATGGCTTGTGAAGTACTAACGTAAATCCCTGGAGAAGCTGCAGAGCTACCAATATTAGAGGTCCTGACAACTAGGTTAAGAAATTGTGTAGTATATTTAATTGTTTTTTGAGGGAAAGGGTTGCACTAGCTGAATTTGAGGCCCCTTCTTTGAATGTTTTGTACAATACCTTCACTTACCTCCTCACGTAAAATAATGTTGTCAATATAAAAATGGCATTAGATCTACACATCTATCATTCAATTTACATATTAGTTTTTTTAATGTGTGATGCTATTTAAAATTTGGAGGAAGATTAGCTCATAAATCACTAATTTGAGGAAAAATATAATTGTGCTTGTTCATATAAATATGTATGCCATAGTGAGACAGAAAGGAACCAGAAGAAATTACAGCAATATTGATTTGAAGGAATATGCTTTGTTTGTCCAAAATGACTGCCTTATCTTGCCTATTTTCAGAAACCAAGGCAAGAAACAATAGCCAAGTGCACTTGTTTTCATCTGTGCCTTGAGTGGTTGCCGTCTTTTCTTTCCAATGGGGATTTCTGTCTTTTTTGCTGTACCTCTGTCATATCAAGCCTACTTCACTGGAGTTGTTCTCTGTATCATCTGGAAATGATGCAGAATCTAGTGCAAAACGGGCTGGTTTCATTTCAGTGACGACTGGCATGGTGTATATTTTGCTTATGCTGTATTATCTATTCTGAAAGCAAGTTTGTTTCCATGTGCGAGTCGGTTTGGTGTTTTCAGCCTAAAAGCACTACATGGCACAAAACACATCTTACCATAAAAGCGTAGAATGGCAATAAAAATAGCAAGGGTGTGTGAGCTAATTAGAGCCTTAGTTTAAAAGGCTAAGTTAGATTATGATATTTGTAATTGAGAGTAATTAGATTTTCAAATGGCATGTCCTACGATGTTCTTCCAGGTTACAAAGTGTTGAGCTTTGAGCTCACTGCTTGTCTGTCTTCCTCGATGTTTTTGAGAACAAGTTAAAAAATGAGGCTGTGCGTGTGCTTGTGAGGACAAAGCTGAACAGGAACAACTAGAGGTTCACCTTCAAAAATTGTATTTGCCTTCATGTTATTTAAATGCATCTAATCCTTCTAAAGCACACATTCTGCACACCGTAAGATAAACAGAACTGCAGCTACTACTGGGGGCTGATGCGTTTATTACTTTCTCCTTAGCCTGAGCTTTATTCTCATTGTAATACCCTATAACTATTTGTCATGTTGATGGAAGCCTTTTAAATAATACTGTATATGGGTAGTGTAATTCACACAAGTATACAGAAAATCCTCTAGAAAAATCTTACACTTCACAAAGCCATATTAGAATTATAATTGTGTGATATTTAATGGGGAAAAGAGTAATTTGCAACATGCTTTTTGATTCATTCATTGTAAATCTATCTTAAAAATTGGAGCAAGCCTTTTTTTAGCACCCTCTTAGGGTGTCAGTATTTTTGCATAGAAACCCCAGGAAATGGGAATCAATGAGTAGTCTAAAAATATTTTCACTGTGGTACAGGGGAGAATATTTCTAACAAAACATGCTTTTTGCAAGTTAGTGTATCAATAAATGCATTGTGTTCACTTATTTGGCATATGGACAATGAAAACAGTTTTGCTGATTATAACTGATGTCAGATGTACTTGGTCAGACTATTTGTTCCAGTAGTGAAAGTGAACAGCAAATTGCGGTGTGCCGTTTTGAATCAAAATAGGAAGAGTTTGTTCCACTTGCTTACGCATTTATGTATAACATATAAAATAAGCTTGTAGCTTAAAAAGTCTATTTGTAGATACACACAGTCTGCTTTGCCATGCCTTCATCTTACCTGTCCAGATATTTTTTTTGGAAAGATAATCGATTTTTCTATGTTCGGAAATTTCAACATTTTTAAATTGCAAGCAAAGAATGATAACTTGGGAATCATGACAGTTAATATTTGCACACAAAATATTAGAAATCTTCCTTTACTAGAAGAGTGACATTTCTGTTGCCAGTAGGGAATGATTACTAATTAGACTGTTACACTATGAACATCTTAAGTACACTTTTTAGTATTTCACTGTCCCCAAACATTTTGTACCTGAAGCTCCATGGAACCTTAAAGTAGACAAAAAATGCTTTGAAAAAAATCCCAGTGGGTAGGAGGACTTGCCCTCAAATCTAGTCAAAATCTTAATTTTCACTGTCTGCCACACTTGCTTTGGGATACTATAACTCATGGAGAAGTTATGTTTTCACTTAGCTTGAGTACTGCCTGGCCTGTATCCTCTTCCCGGCTCAGAGCCGTTATTGGGCTGCTGCTCAACCAAACTGTTGTCATTTGAAGTCCTAGTTTTGCATCAGAACGACACCTTAGGGTTTTGTGTGTGTGCGTGTGTGGGGGGTTTTTTTGTTGTTTGTTTTAAAGGCATTTTAGTACTGATATACTGCTCAATGTGACAGGATGTTCTAGGTTATAGAACAGATGGCTTTCATTGTCCATCATTTAGTTGATTATAATTGTGTTAGATATTTCTGTAATTTAACTGATTTTTGAAACTAATAAGCCTTAAACAAGTAATTGAACAACTGTCACAGGCTTTAGATATTAAGTAGCATTTTACACATCTGCTTATAATACTTTTGAATTCATAGAATAAATAGGTAATGGGATTTTTGTTTGCTACAGCTTTTGTGAATTGCTTTAAATCAAGATATAAAACTATCCCTTGTACAAAAAAGCTGTTACCTTTTTACCACTTAAAACAGTAAAGCCGAATCTCTGCTAATATTTTTAAATGGTTAGAAATGAAGATTAATTAATAAAATGTACAGTCCACTATTTAAAAATGTCTTAATTTGGAATTTTTTTAACTGGCAAATCCCTCCTTTTGAAGCTGGTTAATCAACAAGGTATGATAAAACAGTGACTAGCTGATTAGTTTCTGCAAAGAAGTATACTTCAAACAGATCAGGAATTTTTTTATACGTTAAAATAAGTCATAAAGAAGAAATTATTTTCTTTGTGTTTTAATGGATACCTGACGCTATTACTATACTTTAATAGATTTCAGAGGTCGTGCTTGTAAGATGGCTTGTTAACAGAAACACTACAAGCTCACTTTTTGTTTTTGCAGTTCTCAGTGGCCTCTGTTCTAATGACTGTCCTCGGAAAATAACAGTAAGTGTAACTATAACTTTGCATTATTTAGCTTCAAATAAGCTGAGGTCTAATTATACCAAAAACTCCCCACATATTTAGACAGTTATTGACTGGAAGAATGTATAATCTAAATTATGACTGGCCAAGTCATGACAAGGCCTACGTATTTGAAATGCATACCTTTTGCCAGCTGCCTCCTCAGAGATGAAACCAGTTGACTGATTCTGCAGCGTGCTTTGTTACCCAGTATCACGGGGGCTGGGATACACCAAATACAAGAAAAACTTGTGTAATATGGCTGGATGCCCAAACTGTGTAGTGTGCCAAATCTTGTTCTGGGCAGCCAGAAAGGCCAGGCAAAACTGATCATGGGACAGATTCAGCCATATAGCCACTTCTGCACTAAAATACAGTAAGTGGGTACAATGAAGGATAGGAGGGAAGGAAATATACTTGGTTCTGATGATTCTGCAGGTAGCTACATATACACGTGCTGATTTCTATTTTTCCAATTATTTTAATGATCTCCAGAGACCCCGCAACTCATACACCAAACTTTCAATTATCAAATTGTTTAGCAATGCTCACAGTGAAATCTGGCCTGAAAAAGCAACTTACAGGAATCAAAGCTAGTGTTATCACTTTAGCTCTGCAAAAATATGAAATTTAATTTTGACTTGAAAATATAAAAACTGCTTCAAATGGGACCACCTTTTTCTTCAAGCATATTTCAAGACATAGCATTTAATTTCTGATATAAAATAACAAGGGGGTTTGATAGCTTAGTTACAAAACTAAAGAGAGGTTTTAAAAAGCAAATCTTCACAACAGATGTTGGTGAACATTTCAGTATCACAATCATCAAAACACTTGCCTCCACTGTAAAAAGTTCTCTGTCAGAAAGTAATAAAGTACACTACGCCAGAAAACAGCTACTTGGCACAAGGGGGGAGGGGGAGCACCCAGATTTTCACTTTCTTTTCTCATCTTTCATAGATCTGCATTAATTAACATCACCTTTGTGGTGTCCTTTCTCTTCATTTTAATCAATTATTATTTTTCAGGCTTTAATTCCATCTTGTCATTATCAATTATTCTTATGGTTTAGAACTTACTGGTTTTTTGCAGCATCGTGTCATCATCTCCTCTTTAAGTGTTCTTTCTGTAACTCATTTGAAAGATCTCTACTGGATTTGATGCCATAATATCAGCTTGGATTCAGCTTTAAAAAAAAAAAAAGGAAAACTTTCTTTTAAATCTATTCTTACAGTTGTCCCCCCTCCTCTCCCTTCCCCACCACTACAGATAGTTGTTTCCTTCCCTTCTTACTTTGGTGCATTTGTTACAGTTCATCACTCAGTAATCCACAACTCCCTTTGATTTTATTTTTTTTAGGGTTTTTTTTTATTTTTTTCCCCATAACTGTACTTTGATGTTTAAGTACATTTTCTCCCTCAAGAGAGTTTGCTTAAAATAGATACTGGTACTCGACAAGTAACTATTCAACCACTTTCATGAATTAAATAAAACACTGCTAAATAATGCACTTGTGTAGTATTTTTCAATTCAGAAAGATCATCAAGATAGTACATTCTCTCAGACAATATCAAATGAGTTCTGCTTTTTCAGAACATGCAGGGTTGGGTTGGTTTATTTTTTTCATTTTTGGGTTTTTTTTATTTTACTTGTAACTTCCAAGGAAACATTAAACCTTTTGCCAGAGGACTGAATAGTTTTGCTTTCTTCAGGAGAAACTAAATATTTCTTAGTGAACTGATTAGCCTTATTTTGAAAATCAATTTCCACATAATGCTATGACCAAAACAGTTGCAAGCTTTTGAAATTACCTATATCAAAAGGAAATAATTGATCTAGAAACGTTTTTCTTTGGCTTACTGTTTTATTATTATAGCTTTGTCTGTTCCTAAAACTTTGCCTGCTTTTTCCTCCCCCTCCTTGTAGCCTTTCGGTGTTAACCAGCCTGGCCCTTACATCATGTACACTACTGTAGATGCAAATGGATACCTGAAAAATGGGTCAGGTAAGATAGCCTCATTATGAGAATACACGTGGCGTGGTCTGTCTGTATGTACTTCTCAGCAACCTAAAGAGTTGGTAAGAAGTTTAGAGTGAAATGGGACTGCTTTTGAATAGTGTCTTCAGTATACAAGGCCAAAACCGCCTAACTTTCTCATCTTTTTTACAGATTGGATACTTGTTATGAACACTGCAACTGCATTCTTTTTTTTCTTTTCTTCTGTCCCATGCAAATTGGTTTTGAACAGTTGGCCATATCTTGCCCAATGTGAAAAATTGTTGGGTACAATATCATCAGTTTGGGAGATAGCATAAGCTTCTAATTATTTACTTTTCCTACCATTTCCTTAACAATTATGTATTAAGACACAACAGTGGCCTTGAAATACCTAAATAGAATCTTGCAGGCATATAAGAAAGGATCAACATAATATTCAGTAAGCACAGGATGTATTTTTCTGGAGTTGTTCACTACATCTGGCAGGCTAACAGGCATCTATAAAATCATGAGTATCATGAGGAACGTAGAGATGGAATGGCTGCATAACAAGAACAACAAGATATTAAAGAATCATTAGGTAACAGGGTCAAAAGAAATGGAAAGGAGCAGTGCTTCATGTAACTTGTAGCTTAACTAGAGGTTTAATCGGATGAGATGTTGCAGATGTCACTTTTTACTACATGAGTCCAAAAACAAATAGACAAAAAAGAATAATCCATTAGACCATGGTCCAAGCAGTGCCTAATGTTAGAATATCCTGGGGTATATGCTGCCTTCCTAGGTCTGTACTAGTGCTCCTAGAAGACGCAGGTGACTATACTAAGTGGTCTAGTAGTCCAACTTACAACTGTTAATCTTATGACTGTAATGGACTCACTTCTTGCTTAGGCAAAAAATCCCAAACTTGCAAGCCAAAACACGATCAGAGTATGCACATCTGTAAGTTGCACCATTCCAACTCCTTCCCAACAGTGGCAGTTGTCTGCATCTGTCACTCAAGTCTTATTTCAAATTAAACTCAGATTTACAAAAAAAAAAGTTTCTCATTGTTCACTAGGCAAAACTGTACTCTGTATAACACTAATTTAAATAGCAGCAATAATTCAGGGGAAAAAAATGCTGACACATTAAGGTCCTAAATCAACAATAATGCTCTCACCTTGAATACTGTGCTCAGGACTGTTAATTCTGCCCTAGAAGAAATACAGAAAGAAGATGTCCTGAAAGAAGAACCAGATAGCTGCAAAAACATATCCTGATATTCTGTAGCACTTCTGTATTCATACATGCTTAAATATGGGTTTGAAAGTATTAGCCTACATTTTTTAAACAAACTTATAATTAATGCTAACACAAAAATGCAAAGTATCTTTTCTAATTGTTGCACAAATTCATTTTAACGAATTAATCATCCTGCCAGTTGTATATAGCTTCATCACTCTGAAAGTTTTCTCATAAGCTAAATTTTAAAAGAGCTTACATATTTAGTTAGAAACACTTAACCCCATGATGGATTTGGAGATTTTCAGTTACACTACACTCTTAGATTATCTGACCCATGCCCTTAAGCAGCCAGGTCTGGTTGGGTAACAACTGGTGTATCTTGTTATTGCCAATTACCAAGATGAAGGCTCGCAAGCTTTGTCAGAGCCAAGTCACAGTACAGCCTATCTTGTCAACTATATCAGAAAATACTGCTAAAGGCCTACACAGGATCTTTCTCCTTATCCCTCAGAAGCCTGGATTCTTGTGGATGGATAACTTCAGTATGCTGTCTTTGGTTATTTGTGGTTCCTAATAACTTCTGAATCCACTAGCTTAGCCAAGCCAATTTTAGCTGGAGCATATGCGCCTCAAAACTCTACCAGTTCTGTAAAAATCAGCAGTTTGGTAGAAGACAAAATTCCACGAGGAAAAGACTTTAGTTAGAGATCAACAGTTTTGGTCTGGTTTTGTCCTCAGGCTGGCTGTATGGTCAGCACACATGCAGCTGCAGTTAGCCATAGCCTGAAATGTTCTTGCCCAAGCAATAACAAAGGAGCATGACAGAAAAAAGTAGTGTACTTTGAAGGTTTTGTGGGTAAACAGAAGATAAGGCTAAAAGATGTTGCCAGTTTCATACAGGAAGTGGGGTTGCTTGCCAAGACATGCAGGATTCATATTCATACAAATACCGACATCCTTAGTTTCACAGCTTCTATCCCATTTTTTTAAGGCATTTTGCCTCAGGACAGGTTTCTACAGATGCCTACTGTGTTATGCATACTACTTTAATCTACATTGAAGTGCCTTTTCTGTTGTGTTCTTCTTGATGACCAGGTATCTTGGGTTTTGTCCTGGTTTTGCTCCCATGTTGCATATTGGCTTTAGAGTTCAGTTTCTGATAGGATACCAGTAAGATCTATACTGTTAAACACAAGCCATTTTGTTGTACCTATTCCTTTTTTAAGAGACATATGAGTACTTGTTTTTCAAAACAACAAGAGCATAAACAGTTTGGAATGCACTTCGTATCTTAGTAAAGAGGAAAAACTTTAACTTTCACAAATTTGTGTAATAAAGATTGGAATTCACTAATCTCTCTTTATGCTATTAACTAAATTACTTGCAGCTGATGATCACTGCTCTGTACTCTTGGTGGCTGTCTTCTTGGAATATGGACCTATTGGTAAAGCTTCTTCTGGAGAGATGCTGTCAGAGTTACTGGAAATTACTATAATTTCTATATTACAAAATTTCTTTGCAGCCTGCTACTAAAAGTTAGTTGAGTGCATTCATTGGGTGAACATGCATCTAAATTAAGAAATCAGTGGGTTTAAAGTAGTGTAATGTATTTATTCCTTTGGGTTCTCTGGGACTTAATGCAGGCCTGCCTAAACTTGGTGCACCCGTGGGAATATAAACTAACTTAAAAACACAGCTTTGTTCCTTTGGCCATGTGACTTGTGAATAGATACCTACACATAATCTTATTATCAGATAATGAGGAGAACTGATGATAACTCTGCCCAAGTAATAAAACAGACAATTTTTGTGTAACAAAAGAAACACATTAGTAAAACCATCACTGACCCTTTTTTTTCTTTAGAAAAGTGCTATAAATGGCTACAAAAAAAAAAAAAAAAAAAAAAAAAAATACAACACAGCCTTTGCTTAGATCTAGTTATACTCATTCTATCATCAAATAGATTCATTGTTCATGTAGCCAGAGAAGATTTTTAACTCTTGCTACTTAGACTTAGAAATCTGATATTTTAAGTGAACTCATAGAATACACTTTAAAAATCATGTCTAACAGCTAGTAGAATCTATATTATTAGATTCTCGAAGGTATTTTATATTTGGGATATCATAAATAGTAACTGTAGGGGACTGAAACTTGGCATATCTGGATTATATATTCCATGCTGCTTTTTAAAAGAAATTTGATTTTTATAAATTAACATAATTTTAGTAAGAAGATGGCAAAATAATGGGTTTGTGGGATGTCAAGTGCAGAATATCTATTAAAAGGTTAATTCACAGCAGTACAAACTGATTCTAAACTCCACTTTGAGGAAATACAAGTTTAGATGGCTTTGTTTTGTGTATGTTTGACCCTTTGGCCCTTACTACTTAAACAAGCTTATAAAATAAGCCAGTGGCAAAATAAAGACGTTTTTCCAACTATAGACATCTGTGTCATGTTTACATAGTTTACAAATTCCTTATATCTGTGGGGAATAAAGCTAGCTTAAAATTTAGACCTATTTCAAGTATTATTTTCTTAATTTTTTTTTCTGGTTCTGTTTTCCAAGAACAAAAACAAATACATTTTTTCTTAAAAGTTATCTTTAGGGTTTGGTTGTTTCAGGGAGGTCTGGGGCGGGGGGGGCAGTGCTTTTAGAAATGCAATGTTTTTACAATTTCCTCTAAGAAATAGCCATCAAATATGATTTAATATGGCTATAGTCCCATTCGTCTTCACCGCTACCATATTTACAATAATAAAAATCTAACAGAGTCCAATCATGATGAATTTCCTTTTCTGTTTTGGCATTATGGAAACACCAGTGATGAATTCCAAGTGCATTTATGACCCTAGCAGTATTGCTACGGGGAATTTTGTAATACTGTCTTTGATCAGTTTCTCAACTGTAATATATTAATAGATCTTTTTGAGTCTGTATAATTCCTGCAAGAACTTTTCAAAGTCACATTTTCTGAAGCTATTATATTAAGTTTGTAGCTAAACTTTCTTCTTTTACAAGTCCTACTCGTAAAATTCAGTAAATGTTCTTCTAACTAGAATTACTGGCCTACAGGTTATTATCTTGAAAAACAGCCTGTTACATCAGAGTTGTGTTCTATTTGACTATCAAGAAATACCTCAAGCAACACTTCTATATATGTGTGTTGGTGGGCAATACCAAACCCACATGGCATTTTTGGGCAATATATAAACTTATAAAACATGTTTTCCACATTAAGCTTTTAAAAGTATGGCATCAATATACTATTTTAAAACTAATTTTCACCAACTTATTTGCATATCTTATACAGTATCATGGAACAATCCATATCTGAAGTTTTTAATTATATTAAAGCAATAATGAGAGAATCTGATAGTTTGTAATCATATTTTTTTAAATAATTCGTCTGTTTCCTAAGAAGCAACCTGAATAACAACATAGTTCTTTTTCTAATGAAAACATAGGGTTTTTTTCCAAGTCAGCTGATGTTGTTTGTTTGTCTTTACTGTTGGTCTTAGCAGGGGAAGAGTTATTGGCTGGAGCACTGAAACCAAACTATCCAGTCACCTAAAGTTATCCTTCCAGCCCTGGGCTAAAGTAAATCATATGGTACTCAAAGAAATGTCCACCGTTCTGCTTCTGATCTTCCTAATTCTGCAGGTCTTTAGTTCTGAATTACGGTGTCTTTCATGTATGCAATATTCATGCAGAGAGTAAAATAAAAAGGCACATATGGCTGTCCTTATCTAATTCATTTTAAGGTTCTTTGATCTGCCAAGCCATAACTACAAGAAATTTGCATAATTAGAAGAGGGTTTTTTAAAACATTGTTAGAATTATTCTCTCTCCTATTAACATTCCAGTATGTTGTTAAAAGATAGCAGAATAATAATTGGCACATATTCTGTGCTTTTACTTTCACACTGCTCAATTCACTTGTAATCTTACAACAAGAAATACTGTTAAATTGGCTACAAGGAATAGCAATTGCCAAAATGAGCATTAGAATTGCGAAGTACAGGGTCTTGCATCTGCGGTTAGTATCTCCACAGACCTTCTCTCTCTGAGAGGAAATTCAATTGCAACATCTTCAAATATTTAAGGAATTTTATGCTTGAGATCAGGTCCATGTGTAAATCTGGGAGAAGTACACAAACTCAAATTTAAGTCATGCTTTCTGCTCCGTTTCCTGCAATCTGCCTTCTCCACTCCCAATTTCTCTTGAAGTTGTCATTTTTAAGGAGACCCCACAGTTAAGTATGAATGTCATCCTGGATTTTCAGCTCTACCTCTGCATTTCCAGGCTTTTGTTGGCTTCTAAGAAATTTCTAACATCATTCTGACATGGTGTTTTTCAGCTGCATCCTGTAAGCAACGATGCATAGCATAAAGTAGATTATAATATCTAAGGTTGAGCACAGAGTAAATTGAAACTGTTCTTGGGGCAGGGACGGAGAGGATACACAAGATGAATTCATAAAGCTAACCAAATGCAAGATGTTGGGCTTCGTTAGTTTTTTGTTGTGTGGTTGTGGTTTGTTCTGTTGTAGTTTTTTTTAACTTAAGCATCCTAAAAAAAAAATCATTGTTGATAATGAAATAGTAGCCCTACTAAATCTTTTTGGTTTTGAATAGAATTTTGCTTAATGACTGATGCCAGTTAGATTATTGCAGATTACATCTATATGGCTTTATTTGTTAATGGTTCTGACCTTGGCTAAACTGTAGGCATGTCATTTTTGCAAGCTCAAGTAGGTCTCAAAACCATCCTTCGTGTTTTCTTGAGAAGGCTACCTATTTGATATATTTGGTTTCATTTATTTTATTTCCAGTAACACAAACTGATTTTCTTACAACTAATGTCCTTGTGGACCCAGAACAACACAAATAAGGTCGGATACTTTACGTTTAATATGGATCAGCTGTTAATTTACTGAAATCTTTTCAGAAACTGCACAAGGATGGTTTCCTATTATAGCACCAGCACAAGACAGGCATTTATATTTATTATTGCAATGTTGCCTGGTCAAGGGCTGAGCAAGTCAAATGACTGGGTAGTCCTGTTGAGCCTTCATACTATGAACATCAGGCTGCCTTTGGCCATCGGCATTTTTACCATTTTTCTTCGCAATACCCCTTCCCCTTTCACCACAGCCCAATTCTTCTGTCTTCCTGCTTGCTTTCTCCCTCTTCTGTGTAACATCTGAACCCTCAGATACCTTCTCTTTATCTCCTTTGTAAGAATTGCTGGCCTTACAGTCTGCCAGTCCGCGGACAGGCAGATATACGGTTAAGACTGGTAGCTGTGCATTGCCATAACCACAGCAGTACTGGCTGACTCCTTAGTGTGCTGCCTAGCCAGACAGCGGAGGCAAAAACGCTCACAGCTCCCCCTTGCCACTTTTGTGATAAGGACACCTATGGGGGGGAGTGCAGTGTGTGGCATACCCAAATTATTTTTTTAATAGATTTTTTTGAGGTACCACGTGTCTTGTATATACCAGATGAACCCTGCAAGCCAGGCCCAACCTGACTGGAGCTTCAGGTTGATGTATTGTTTCATGTTTTCACTTCCACTTAAAATGGGAGAATATCTTCTGTGTTTCAGCCTGTGCTGTGGTCATCTTAATTTTCTCTCTTAAATATGCTGACGGACTTTGATGGAGTTTGAAATAAATAGGCCCATAGTTGCGGATTGTGTCTACCAAATTCTGTGGGCCAGGAACAACAGAACAATCAATGTATAAGGTTTACTCAAAGATCAATATCCATACATAGGCATAATATTATCACATGAACAGATTAATTGAATTGCTCGTATGGATCAAGTCATCATTTGCTTAAGCATCTGTATGACTGAAGCTGTATGGACTGCTAGCTTCTTTTAAACCTTCCATGGCAGAATGACCTTTCGCATGCTGTTAAGTCGTGCCCTTCTGTTTTTTTGAAATCTGATTACTCTTCCATGTTGTTGCATTGAGTTCTCATGCTGTTTAACTAAATTGGATTGTGAGGTGAACACAAATGTCTAGCAGCTATTATAGTAATGAGTTTAAACATAAACATTGCAATATGTGCCAGACAAATGCAAAATAAGCTTAATTTCAATAGCCATTTGACATTGCATGATTTATTATGTGGAATTCTACTCTATAGAAAGAAGAGTGTATTCATGGAACAAGCTGGAGTCATTTAATAATTGAATAGCTGGATTCTGCTAAGAGGGGTTTTCTGGTTTCTGTAGGCGGGGATACTCTACTAGTATGTTTTTCTATATAACTCTTACGTTTAGAAAACTTAGTTGAACTCATAATGTTGCATGCAATATTAGCAAGCTTCAAATACTTAAGCATTACAAATTAGACAACTTTCCCCTGCACAAAGGGTTGGGATATCAGCAATATGATCGTTTTATTGTTTGGGGTTTTTTAAGAGTTTGTTAAGAGTTTCTACTTTTACTTCTATAATTTTATGGTGTAAAGTTATTCTTAATGAAAACACATTCTTGTATAAATATATCAGATTTGGAGTTTGGGCTTTCAGAATAAGTATCGCAAGTGTTAGCAGCACTGCAAGTAATAGGTATCAAAGTTGCAAGTGTGCATTTTCAATCCACTTTCCCCAGCTATTTCTGGAACTCCAGGAAAAGATATTGCCGAAAAAGTTGAGAGGTGAAATTGTGTACTGAGTTAATCTAGAATTTATTATTGTGTGCCTTAATGAAAAGAGGCAAACAGCTAAGTCAGAAGAGGGAGACATCCTTAGCCCTTAGAAAGTTGAAGTTGCCATTGCATAATTTTAAGCAGAAAAAGAGCTCTTTCTCCACTATGTTGGGGTTTCTTTTCCAACAATTGCAAAGGCAGTAATAAGAGAACTGAAGTAAAGCTTTCAACTAAAGCCAGGGAAGTCAAATTCTCCAACTTTCTAAAAAGCTTTCAAGTTTGGAGTAGTTGGTTTTAGTTTTGGTTTTTTTTTTTCTGAAAGCTTTGTAAATTCTTACGCATATTACACAGGTATTTTATTAGTATCAGTTATATTTTCCCTTTCTCTTGCAGTAAGTGGTTCTGGCATATTTTCAGATAAAATAAGGAGCTGCCAGCTTCAAAAGATGGGGAAACGCTTTGGTGTGCAATGTAGCACAATACTTATAATTGCTGTAATGTAAATATCGCTGTGGTGTTTCAACTATGCGGCTTAAGTGATCCACATTCACTGTGAAATTTTACCTAACTCTTGAACTGGCTTTGTCTTATTCCAGCTGTTCCATGCATGTTGTTCACTGCTATGCAGCAATTTGTGCAACTTCTGCATGTAGTTTCTTGGAATAACTTTCAGTTTTTCTAGGCTGCATATGTGTGTCTAATCTATAAGAAAACAGTCATTCATGTATTGACCTCAATGTTAACGTAGATGATGGTACAAAAGAATTTAGATGCAAGTCTGAAACTACAGGCTGCAACTCAGATACTATGTTTTACACAATGAGCTGGGTTTTTTTGGTGGAAAAGCTGCCTGTATTGTCAACAGGTACAAAGAATGTGTGGCTAAAACAAAGCAACTCTTTGTTATATTTTCTAACTCTGTTAGATTTTGGGGGTTTTCTGACAAGTTGATTCACACTTCACAAATATCTTCAGTTACTATTTTGGTGAATGTATTAAAGCTTCTGATAAATGCATCATTTTGCAAATTAGAGGAAAATCTAGCACCTGGAAGAAACAATGACATAACATTTTTATTCATGAAAATACATTTAGCTATTCAGTCCTCTAATATATTGAATTTGGGGGACTTTTGAAAGCCAAAATACTATTACTGTATTTTGAATTAATCTGGATGGCTTTAATGGGCTACTTAAAAAGCAAATGATATTTTGTCAAGAAAAGCATAATAAAATAAAAAAATTAAAAGAATGGCGCTTCAGGAGACCCATAGTTTTGAAATCAGAGTTTCCATTAGTCTGTCAACTCTGTGTAGTAATCTTGTACATTCTGCTCTATTATTCCACAAAATAAGCTTATTTAAACTGACTGAACAATACCAGTTTTGTGAATCTATTTATGTAGGTTCAACTAGTCTGTTCATAAATCCAGTATCATGCATTATCACTTCTGTTTAAAGAAACAATAGAAAGCATAGCTTCTACATGTAAATGCAATCACCTTCCCTTCATAAAGTTAAATTGGCTTCATTTAAGCACTTAACGCTACTAAGGTCTAGTCACCCTGAAATAACCTGTTAAGGACATTGCAATTTAACCCAGGGTATATTGTGCTATTCTTAAGCTTTCAGCAAGTTTACATCAATATAATGGAAACAGAAGAGAAATGCCTTAATTCAGATATAAAAGAACAAGTACTGTATGTGTCATAGACGACATATCATTCTGTTTTTCAGACAAGACTTTCAAAAGGTTAATGATACGTATTGCTTCAAATTTTATACACCAGACTTCAAAAATAAGGAGACTGATTCAGAGGTGTTCAGAATGATTTCTGAATATCAAACTCTGCAAAATTTTGTAAAGTTTGGCTGCCCAACGTCATTAGCTGTTTTGTAAAAATTTGGTCTCTGACAGGCTGAAACCACTGAAAACCATGTCTTAAAATTTTGATGTATTTTACCCTGCCCAAGATTTTTTAAGCAATAAACTTAGTGACTTATGATTTAAAACAAAAATATAAACACAAACACCTATACCAGTATGATAGCCCATGATATCTGGGTGCTTCCAAATAACTTTTTTGAAACAAGAAGCATAAGGCAAAAGAAATCGTGTTGAATAGTCTTTAAAGTAGTATTAAAGAGTAATAATGTTCAGCGTGAACAGGAGAAGGTTTTTAAGTTCTTGTTTATAGTAACAGTTCTACTGATTAAGCAAAACAAGCTATGAAGCAACAGCCACTTTCTCTATCTTGCTTGCACAGGCGTCCAAAAACTTAAAGAACAATTTTAGTATAAGAAATAAATCCCGCCTTCCTGCTTGAAGATGGAATGATATTTTCAAATCTTCTTGCAACAACCAGAAAGCTGTTTACAACAGTATTACAACAGAGCAAATAGCTAGAGTTGCTATTCAAATTAAATTTTAAATACTTCCATAAGGTAAATTAATTAGTGGTGACTGAGAACTTCAGAAATGACAATAAACTGTTAACAGTAGTCTCTGTAATTTCTCTTTTTTGTTTTTAATATTTGTTCAAGGTTTTTATGTTTCTCAGATGAACACTTGTCATTCTTAATTACTTGTTTGCAATTCTAAGTGGAACATTTGAGTAACCATCAAATTCTTACAGAATTTATGATAGTTATAGCTGGAGTAAAGCAAGAAATAGTCTCAAAGATCTCGTATTTGTCGTCGGCTTTAAAGTAAACTAGAACCTTCTATATGCTATCATTCCAAGTCCTTCTTAGCTAATATCACCCAATTTTAAAGGCAAATAAAGAAAAGGTACGTGCACACTTTCTGCTTGCTATGTAGAAGAAAACATTCCTTTTTGACCTTTGCAAATGATCTATTTACATCTTGAAGCATAAGATTTCATTATCTTTATCTTAGTAGGCATAAGAACCAGTGTTAGTAGCCATGAAATTATTCAATGCTTTTAAGAATTCTAGCTGCAGTATCTGACTCTCTAACCTCTTCAAGGCTGACTGCACACAGTTTATGACATTTTCTTTTATTTCCTTTAATTTAGGTGACATTCATTTCATTTGTATGATAAAAGAAAAAAGGAAGATCTCAGTTGCAGTCTCCTCGTAATCCTAAATATTTCACTCAAAAGTCATTCTAAAAGCTTTTCAATGTTAAATATTACAGCAGCACCTTGTTCTTTTGGGAAAAGTCCTTCAGAATTCAGCATTAGTGAAGCAAATTCTTAAAGAAAATTCTTTATTATGTTATAGCATGATCAAGTAATGCATACCTTGTTTGGTTTTATAACAAGTCAAATTTAATAAACCTACCTTTGTTCCTTGCTACTTTTATATTGGGTAACCAGTGCATTCAGGTATTATGTGCTTACTCTAATTTGAGAACTACTCAAATTTGAGATTTGGAAATTGAGACCTAGATACTGAGCAGTTTAGCCAAGATCGTGTAAGGGAGTTCAGTGACAAAGTGGGGACAGACTCGGGTCCTATACAGTTATCTCAACTTATCAGAAAAATCCCCATTCTTAGAGAAAAGCTTCTCAGCTAATGCTGCCTGCCACAGATTCCATAATCTAGGAATTCACCTGACAATATACACAGTACATCTTATGCTCACAACAGAGTACTGGAAGTACAAATCCTATTTAGAAATATTTCCACGTCTATTTGCTCATTACATGGTTCTGCATGAGGAAAAAGTAAATCTAAAATATGGCTAATCTTTAGGAAAACTGTTATTGTTTCTTTTTGCTAATAGCATTTTAGCTTAATAAAAAGGTAACTACATCAAGCTGATTTTTCAGATCTCATTTAAGTGTATTTAGTTGATATTTGTCTTGCTCTTTTAAATAAATCATCCATTATACAGAGTAGCTTGTCCTCCATAAGAGGATACAAAAGCTGAAGAGCTGCTTCTGAAAGTAGGTGTCCTATCTTGGTAGTCCCTTGGTGTAAGAGCTTTTATAATACTCGTGTACAGTGACTTTACAGAGACTTCCCACTGGGATCACTGTTGTTGTATTATGGCAAATGCATGCTTGCACTTACTGGGCTATCGCCAGGAGCCAAGAATGGGAGTTTGTTTCTGTTTTTTTTTCTTGAAAGGATCATAGAATCATAGAATGGTTTAGGTTGGAAGAGACCTTAAAGATGTTCTAGTTCCAACCTCCCTGCCATGGGCAGGGACACCTTCTTCTTTTGGCTTTGCCAAAGAAGTTGTGGTGGTTGTTGCTTGGGATTTTTTTCCCCCCTCTGTTCACCGCAACTGTGCAAGATGCTGTGCAACTAGTATGGGCAACAACCAGCTGTCGGAAGCAAAATACTAACTTTCAGAATCGAGCCTTGGAAGAAAGTGTGGAGAGGTAGAAAGGAGTTGGCTGTAAATTCATTACCAAATGTGAATTCATGTTCTTTAATTCCCATTCTGTTACGTTTTGTCACTTGACTTCTAAAATTCCAGGCATAATCTGTCAGGTGTCAAAGCAGAGAAAAATCTGACACTTAAAAAATACTGACTGTACATCATATCTCTGGGAAAAACTCTTTCTATTAATGATGTAAACCTACTTCTGGTTGTCAAGTATCCCTTGAACTCGTTTCTATTAATCTGGTGGAGGGCTGAATTCACTGCAGTGCTTATAAGGTGCTGATATCATTCCTGCTGTGTAACCAGATCACTTACAAAGAGGCTTTCTAGAGAATGAACAAAGAATCTACATAGGATCTGATTCAGTTTGCCAGAAATTAAAAGATTACAAGATTTTTATTTAAATGGAATAATTGGATACTTTGGAAATGGGATGTTAGTGAACCTGTTGATAGCTGCAACACTTGTCTATTTACCTACTGCCTTTTCAGGAAACAAAGAATGTTATTTTTCCCCTACAGTCTCTCTTTTAATTATTTATTTAATTATTTATAATTACATGCTCTCACTAGGGCCTGACTTACAACCACTGTAATTCTGTTTTCATTAAATCAATTTATTATTTGAGAATCTGTTCATGAGAATTTAGTTAGCAAATTTTGTGACATAAGAAATATCTGATTAACACTAACAAGAATTAAGTGAACCTTCACGTGTTGAGTCTGAGCTTGTAAATCAATGGGGCAAAAGACTTGGCACTACTCATATCAAAATAAATACGGATAGCTGATTTCTTCTCAACTTGTAACAAATAGTAGAGATTCAGTTTAACACAGAAACAGGTGCTCAAAAGAATCATCTTACCTAGAAATCTAAAGCATTTAAGCTATCCTCCAAGTGAGTGCCCACAAGTAGTTTGGAAATGTGGGATTGATCCTTCAAGAATTAAATAATCATGAAGTTGGTTAAAACTTTTAAACATTTTTATTACTGACTCTGAAATGTGTAGCAAGTTGGTGGCTTTGGGGTTGGTTTGTTTTTTTGTTTCCAAAATACTTACTTGGGCTTCTCTTCTAATTTTATTTCAGCTGGACAGCTTAGCCAGTCAGCACATTTTGCTCTCCAGTTGCCATACAATGTGCTTGGCTTGGGACGTAGTGCTAATTTCCTCGACCATTTGTATGTTGGCATTCCTCGCCCCTTAGGAGAAAAGGTTAGTTGAGTTTTAAGATTGTCAAGCTAATAATTATGGTGTTACCTTTCCTAATAGAGTTTGGATGGAAATACTGCTAGGGACACTTTTTTTTATTTTTCAGAAGCACGGATATCAAAGTATGTTTGAATACAGAAAAGTTTGCCAAAAAGAACCTTGTGTGCCTGTTTTTTGGGGGGTGTATAAGCTCTGAAGCTAACACTAAGACCAAAAGATGACTGAAGTTGTCTATAAATATTAGCACAGGTATATAGTGCTTGTTTAGATGGTAAATGTGTATTAAATCTGATGGTCCAATTATTACAGTCTCAGCTGTAAGATTCCTGGCGTTGGTCTGGCCAGCCTGTAAGTTCACATAATCCTTTCTGCCTCAGTGATAAAACCATGGTCAGGACAATGGGAGGTGGAGATTACCGTGATTATCTACATTTTCAGGTGAAACATAAAGTGGGGTCCTGACCGTTTGCAGTCTTTAAAGATCTGATCTACTTCCAAGTAGCGTACTGGCCAAATTCTGATTTGGAGAATTGCTTTGCCGGCCGCCTTTGTAGAATTGGTTCTTTTCTTCTTTCCCTATTATGTTTTTGCTTTGTACTTTTTAAGCAGATGCTATGTTTCATGTCAGTAGTAGTTATTTTGCATTTTACTTTTTTGGGGTTTGGGGTTTTTTTAAGCATTTTGGAGCTTTCAGAATAAAAGGTTTACACAAACGTAAGGGAATAATCACTTATATTTAAAATTTTAAAAAAGCAACTGTTTTTTGTTTCTCTTTTTGTATGTTTCAACAGAAAATTTCTTTACTTTTAGGTATATTCGTTTGTTAGTAATTGACATAGCCTTTGGTTTTTTTTTCAGTCCATAAGGAAACAAGAATGGACAGCTATCATACCAAACTCCCAGCTTATAGTCATCCCCTATCCTCATAATGTTCCTCGAAGGTAACTTCATCATTTGGATTTGCCCTTCACAAAATTATGTTAATTCAGAGTTTAAATTGGGCATTACGTGTAGGTTTAAAATGAGTCACTTGTATAGAAAGTAAGTTTAAGAACAATGGCGGGGGGTGTCAGTTCTATAGATGTAGTTGCCTCTGTGACTAGGCAGAATACTTCTCAAGTATTTACACAGACTTTTAGTGCCTATAAACAATCAAAATCTAGTAGGAGCTCATACAAACAATCAAAAAGTATCACCAGCTCAACTACTGTAAATAATAACATATTCGCTAGATTTACCAACATTCTTTTTGACAAATTGCAAGCATGATAATGATTGAAGCAAGCATTTTTGTTTCACCAAACATGCAATTTCTGTGTAGTTGCCTATAAAACCCCTTCTGAACGCAGTATCTGTTGCCACAGGTATGAATGTTTTTCTTTAAGTAAAGGTGAATGGGTTGGTTGCTCAAGAGCTTGAACACGGAATTCACTTTGCAATTAAAATGTTTATCCCAGAAAGACAGCATGTTTCTCTCTTTGCTATTAGAGAAAACATTAGTCACGTATTCCAGCTGCTTTTTGCCGCTTGATCTACTAGTGAGGTCAGTTGCATTTATCATGCAGAAATTATTCTGACATCAGTTTCAGCAGTTAATTTTACTATAGGACAAATAACAGTTGAGAAGTGATGTGCCACTTGAGTTGCTAATTAACAACCACAGGAATAACACCTGCCAGATGAAGAAAATTTAGTTATAGTCTTGAGGTATTTAAAGGTATGTATTATGCAAAAATTTTTCTGTCATCTAATCCTTAAACTATTTTTGCTTTCCTATAAAGTAAGTTTATGGAGACTGTAGAATAGCAGAGGATAGAATCCCCAGAAGAAATCAGATTTCGTAGTAAATACTTGTTAAATTTATATTTTTTTCCTAGCATAGATATATTGCTTCCTGAGAGGCCTCAGTGCTGCCTCAGCCTAGAGCTTCCTGCTGATAGCTTTCCCATGACAGGAAGCTTGGAGTACAAAAAGGGTGTTAACTGAGCCTCAGGACCCCACAACGTTCAAGGAATGTCTTCCAGAAGCCTTTAAAGTGCTTAATTTTGTTGCTCCAGCATTCTCCTGCCATAATCAACTGGTTCTATTGCCTACAACCATAGTTGTGCCTGGGTAAACTTCAGACTGAGAGATGTTTAACCGACTGGACCCCATGAGCCTGTCCAAGAGGAGCTTCTCATGGGGAGGAAACAATCGTATCTTACAGGCTTATTTCACCCTGCTTCTCCAGCTCCCCAGACCCCAGGCAGTTTTGTGGAAGGTTTTCCTATGCATTTTAGTCTGCCCTGGGCAAAGACAGGAGATCTCCTTATAAGAAAGATGGATATCCCTGAGGATATCTGTAGCATTCCTGGAAAGTTAAACAGAAACTGAATTTAGACATGGCATTACCTGAAAATAATTATATTAAGCCATACATTTCCTAGTAAACACCATTAAGCTTCAGTCTCTAAGTATAGCCACTAGCTTCTGTAGACCAAGTTGTTACCTGTCGTACACTACCAGGTTCTTTCATCTTTATAAGTTAAATCTGTTTTATGCTTCCTGATGAAGGGTATTAATGTTTCCTTGGATTTTCTTCTTTTGTATAGCTGGAGTGCCAAGCTGTATCTGACCCCAAGTAACATTGTGCTGCTAACAGCTATAGCCTTAATTGGGGTCTGCGTTTTCATCCTGGCAATAATTGGCATATTACACTGGCAAGAAAAGGTAAGCTTAATTAACTAGATTCTTTTCTGTATTTTCTATACTATTTAACAATTCCTAATATTTTACAGTCTTGTACATGGGGGCTTTTGAGCAGTTTTCTACGGTATAATTTCTGACACAGACTGCATTAATTCCTAAAAGGTGTTTATTATTAATTCAGTATTTACTGCAAGCTTAAAAATTGGCATTGTTTCTATTTAAGCTCTAAGACACTTAAAAAGGGAAATGAAGAGCAACATGGATAAGCTTTTGCTATTACACTGTTATTCTTATAAATAAGAGGGTTTTATTTCATATCTAAGCTTTCTATTTTGCAGAGTTTTAAAAGTAGTACTATTTTGGAAAATAGAACATAAACTCAGTTTACTTATCTTGAGTTCTGCTGGTAATCTAAAAATAAGGAAAATGTCTCTTTTTCTGTATCTGTCTTTGCTGATTGCACTGACATTAGCATTCAAGACTGTATACGGACACAATCGTGTTCATATTGGCTGCTTTGCTCTGTGTGTCTGAATTATACATGCAGGGTATAGAAATCCATTGATTTGAAGAAGCATTTTGAAAGGGGCCTTTCATGTCACAAAAGAAATGTGTTCCCATTTTTCTTAACTATGCTTAGTTCACAATCGTATCCAACTGGCAGGATTGCCAATAAATGCTACTACATAGCCAAACCGTAATCTTAGCTGTCAAATAAAATTACTGCACATTTTGACATGGTAGAACTGTTTGTTATTTTGTGCTTGTGGAAATAAAATGACCTTGTTAAACATTCAGATAGGCTTTGCGAATGCTTCATATTTAAATAAAACACAAAAGCAAAGAAATACAAAGTTTATGCTGACTGTCCTTAGCATGTCCAAGAAAGCATTGCTGCCTGGTAGCTAGGACTATGCACTGGCTGGTTTTAATTCTGTCTCCAACACATCGTAAGCAATAACAGTAGCAGAAAAAATACTCGGACTTTGAGTTGGGGAAGGATTAAATATGTGTAATTCCATCTGGAGAAATGGAGATTTAGTGTCAACGTTTAAAACAATTCTTTGCATAATAATCCATGTATTGTAATGTAAGGAAGCACTCAGCCCAGAGTGAGTGCTTTCTGAGCCATTTTAAACCCCATTAGGTATATGTGGAAGAAGTGGTGTGTTGGTTATATTATAAGCTCATTTCCAACAGCTCCATCTTGCTCAAAACAGGCACAAATATTTGGGTAAATTGTGCGTATTCAGACTACTGCATAAACATTTAATTCCTATAATTTTCGGAGGCTCTTCTATTGATTTTTACCTTCCCAATGTTTAGAAGAAATGGTTGAGGTACAGAACAAGTAAGAATCTTGACTGAAGCTGTATTATGCATCACTGACATGACTGGGAGTTAAACTCCAAAGTTCCTTGTGTCTAAGCTTGTTCTTGGTTTACTGGCTCTTTCAGTAATCCTCTCCTAAAAATACTGTTCTGCCTAAATGCTATTTTCCCTTACAGATCTCTAGAATACCTATAGCAAAGAAAGGAAGGGGAACTGTACTGGCAGTTCCAATCTCTTCTTTTCCCCTAGACAATATATCTGTCTATAAGCTGCAGTGTTTTATTCAGCAGTTAAAATGAACCATGTACTTTGACCTCTGCAGATAAGTAGTAGTTGGAGCCAGCAATAGTTCTTATACGCACATCTGCCAGCCAAGTGTTGCATTGTTTAAATAACTTCAGGATTTAGGGATAGTATCTTGCTCTGTCGTGTCATAGAAATTTTGGATCCAGCGGGGGGGGAGAAAAGTTTTAAAATATCAGTTACCAGTTTTTAGTTTTGAAACAGCAAATGAAAGAGAAATTGAGGAAGAACTTACACTATTATTCATCTTACAACAATACAGTCTGCTCCATTAGCTAAGGACCTTGATATTCCTGTATTCTGATTCTTTATAACTTGTTTTGTGGTCTTGAGGCTAGTCATGTGAACACTATACTGATGATAATACTGCTAGAGAAGTTTTGATGGATTTATCAGAGTATCAGTTACTGTCAGATTTGAAGTAGTAATTTTTTCAGGAAGCACACAAGAAATGGAGTGAAAATTGCTTTCTAATTGAGTCTAAAATTTTGTGCAATGTGACAAGCATTTCAATGTAGGAAAGAGTATGCCACTCCCTTCTTCCCACCCCATTTTTGGCACTCAGAATACTACTGACGTTGATAAAGTCCCTGCCAATAAGCCAGACTGATATATCTTAAACTTCATTGACAGCTCTGCTGCTGCCACAAAATGCAGTAAAATCCAATGGAGTTGCTATCATACATAGACCCTGTGTGATGAGGAAATTTTTGGCTTCGAGCCAGAGCAGATGACAAATTTTCATGGCAGAACACATGCACACATTTTTACCCAATTTCTACCCAAAATTGTGGTGTATATTTATCAACTGACACACAAATCTGAATGCCCATACAACAGCATACTGTAAAGGCTTTTCTTCGTTTCGCTCATTAAAAAAAACCTAAAAAGTTAGGTACAAACAAGCTAAAAAGCATTTCAATCTGTTTTGCGAAATTCTCTTATGCTAGGGTTTACACATACTGTCTGTCATGACAAAACCACTTTTCTAGAAAAGTTCACACTACGTGTTCAAAAATCCTTTAAGTGCGTTCATACTCTGCTTTAGAATACGAGAGGAAGCTTGGGGGAGAGGACATGTTTTTACACATTACATGGTTTGTAGGTACAATTTAAATAGGCTTCTTTTTTACAGGCACCATCCAAACTACTTTTTCAGTACATCAACGTGTGTTCTGCATAAATAAGTAGGGAAATAGATCCCACCTCATACTTTTATAATACAAACAAAAACGTGGAAGATTTGTAGCCTACTTGGTGCTGTTAATTGTTGGTTGAACTGCCATCTTTGTCTAAATTTGTATTTAACAGACACTTTTAAGAAGAATCTCATTTAAGTGTAACATAGATGACATTTACAGTTAACCCAGAGTAATTTTGTCTCATATTTATAAAGCAGACTAAATAAATGCATACTAAGAAACATTCTTCATTTTTGAAATATTCCTTTTAAAAAAGAATTATTAGAAATAATAGAAAATAATGGGTCATAAATACTAAAACAGCTGAGCATTAACAGCAGAAGCCAATTTTGAGTAGATTGTTGCCATTTCAAACTGACATCATTTAAAAGCTAATTATTGGGGCTTTTACTAAGCTTTTTGCCTTTTGTCAAATGAGTGACTTGGAAAAAATCAACCCTTCTCTGACAGTTGACAGCTCATTTCTGTAATAGTATTGCTCTAGATCCCACAAAGTGGTTTTTTTATTATTATTTTTCAGAAAGCGGATGACAGAGAGAAGCGACAGGAGGCTCATCGGTTCCATTTTGATGCTATGTGACATGCCTTAATATTTATGAAGGAGCTACCACTCATTTGCTTAATTGAAATACTAAATTCTGATTTGTAAAATGATTACCATGAAAATACTGCTGGTGTGCTATTTGTAAATGTTGCATTATTTGGTATTTATTTGGAAAGTATTAAAACTAGACCTGAATGTCTCACAAGGCCTTTCAGTTAACAGACTGTATATAATAGTATTTGGTCTTTATTTAACAGAACTGTAAATTTATTTTTCTTCATAAAGGGACCATATTGCATGTACCATTGTTTGCGTACCACTAATTCTTTAGTAATATTTGATAGAAGGCAAGCTGTGTAAATAAAATTTAGCATTTCAGCGAGCAGAATACTTTGTTCCATGTGAATTGGTCTTGTCATTTATATAATCCTGCAAAATTACCTGCATTTCTGAAAGTTAAGCTTGAGCAATTTCTCAGATTACTTGATCATTAATTATTTTGATTGTACTAAATGGTGCTCAACCTAAAGTATTCTGTATTTTTCTTTGTTTAAATCCGTATGTGCAATAGTTAAAGAATTTAAGAATTGGAGAACTAAGAAACCTGCAATGTTATTGCTAGTTCAGTAGCTCATCATGGGATAGATACAGTATTTATGTGTGTTAGTTCTAGAGAGAAGTCAATGCATTAAAAAATTAGGATCATAAAAATTTATTAGCATTATATAAACTGCTTTTATAATTAAACTATAACAACATTTATTTTAGAAAGGTGTAACGTCATTATGAAAGCAACTTTTTTTTTTTTACTTATCAGAAAGGTATGGGATTTTGTTTGTTTGTTTTCTTTTTAAAGAAGTTAAAAGAACCATTTTGGAGTGGAAGGACAGTGAGGATTGACTCCCTAACATTTACTGCTAAGGGATGAGATATACAAAGATTAAGAATAGAATAGGACACTCATAAGCCATGTACATTATCTATGAACATTATGCCCAAATTTCATAAGGCTGTAATAATTACATAAGACGAGTAGCTCAACTTTATATATTTAAAATGGTGATAAAGTTACAATTGCTCAGTGTACTTTGGATCCTGAAAGTCTCTAAAAATATTCATGCTTTTATTTAATAGTTATTCCTTAGTGATATGAGTTTACATGATCAATTGTGTATTTAAGTCTGTCAGTTTGCATTCCTAATAAATACTGTTTGATAAACTAGAATGCACTTTCTCAACAAACTCCAAAGTGTTGGTCTTATAGGCAATCAACTCTGCAGTAGGTATCTCCTCTGGTCTGGCACTTGGCCTGTAACCTGCTGTCCTGTAACACTACCATTGCTTGTCAATACAGGAACAGATAAGAGAGAGCAGGTACAAAGCTGAACTGATTGCGTCCACCCTGAATCACAGTCAGTTTGTTACCATGGCAGTGCTGAACCCATTCATACAGCAGCATCAAGCCAAAAATCAGAAAAGTACTCATAAGCAGTCTACTATGCTATGAAGTTTTACTAGATATTTCCAATATGAACTGATCAGTTGCCAACAAAGGAGACTTTCATATTACATTACTGTTGTTATTCAGGATAGCATATTTCCTTAATGCACACCTTTAATATTTCTCTTAGAGTGGTATGAAAAGGTAAGACTTTTTTAGATAAATATTTCATGCTGTTGGACTACTTAAACCCCTTTGATAGAATTTGCTTCCAGCAGCAAAAGTAGTAACAGATTTCATAGTTAAGAGGAAACACAATTCAATATATTTTCCTGTCTTTTTCAGATGGTTGGAGAATAAGGCTAAACACATAACGCCACTGTGGCAGCAAAGTTGTCTGTAGCCTTCTATCACAATGTAATAAACATAGATTATCCTCCTTATGTCTTTTGGAAAAATGATTAGGAAAGAAATAACCTCATGCTGACATTTAAGCTGTTGTCAAGTTAACAAAACAATGAACTCAGAATCTTTTGCTTTAAGGTATTTTGCATGCTCAGTAGTGCATCATTGCATCACTTTATATACAATACATTATTGGCATTTTAATAGCTTTCTTATAATAAAGTTTACCACAGGTTCTAACTACTCATAGCTTGGCTCACAACAGTATATGCATACTATTTTGAATTAAGGCATTAAATACTGTTAAACCTCTTGTCAAAGGTTTCATGTCGTACTTTGGTTTTCTATTCTGTAAGCATCAAAAATATGTTTGGCTAGGGTTATTACCATTCTACCAGTAAGTTTAAGAAAGCAACATCAATTAGAAAGTGCAGTTCCAGGTGACTGTCACAGTAACCGAGAAGTGAGAAATAGTTCTAACGACATAAATTTTCCAAGTGCATCCACCATAACACAGCCCTGGTGAGAAATGCTATTGGAAGGCTTCTTCAGTGTGAAATCTCACCTATATAAAAATACCATTGACGTGCCAACTGACAGATGGTTGTTTAAATACCATCTTTCTTTGTTCTTATTTTCCATGAGAAGCTTTAAGACTGAATCTTCCTACCAGGTTTATCATTAATGCATTATAATCCCCCAACAAAAGAACCAACTTTTCTGCTGCAGATTAAGAGGCATATTCTATATACTATGATGAGGACATCTTTCTTAACAGAGTTGTATTAAAAACATTTGCTACACTTAATTGAAAAGTAATCACTATAAATGCACCAAGTCAATTCAGGACTTTTATAACTTCTTTCAAATAAATGACACCTAAATAGTGCAGAAGTCAATCCATAAGCATCTACTATATTATAATCATCACAGTTTAGTTTTGTTAAAGCAATGTAAAAGCATTAACCATGCCAGTTCTGAAGGTTTTGATAACCAAAAGAATTATTTTTAAAAATCCAGAAAATAAAATTATGCTTTAAAAATCTCAAACTTTGCAGGTAAATAGTATTAATTCTAAAGGGATGGGCAATTTTTTTTATCAAAGACTGAGACATGTCAAGAAATCAAGAGCAATAGAGATGTTAAATCTGAAATATTGCTATGCTGTTTCAGTAGCCCTATTATCCATTCCATTTTTTTTTTTCCATTTTGGTGACAGGATCTTTTTATTGAGGCACTAGTAATATCAGCCTCTGCTGTCACTTTGAAAATAATCAGCCACACAGCACTATTTTTGTAATTCATTCTTGTCTTCAATGAAAAACGTGATTCCATCTATGATACAATCCATAAAAGTTATAAAATATATGCTAACCTTATTTTGAAATTCCTGAATTTCCCAACTTAAGCTAGAAAAGTTTGTAGGTCTATTCTAATACTCAGATCTAATTGTATTGCCTAGCAGATAGAAAAGTGCACAGTAAGCTTTCTGAAGACTATCGGTATTCTTCAGGACTATTCGAAAGTTTGCAGTGTTCTTAACTCAGCAGTAAATAACAAAGCCAATTATATGTATTTATGCATAATTATATGTTATGTTACTACACTAAGAGGCACTTGCACCTTCCATCCTTTTCTAATTAGAAAATGTATATAATCAAGATTTAGCAAATGCACCCAAATCCTATTGACAAACCCAGGTACCAGAACAGTTAAAAAGTAACTCCTAACTTCCTTTCATAATTATTCACTGTTGACATCTGTATTTTTGCAACCTCTTTTAAAAACAATAGCCAAATAGCCTCAAATGTAGTAAAAAACTGCTGGTCTAAGGGTATTTGTGATGTACAATCTGCTACTCAAGAGTAGCAAGTACTTTAGGTAATATTAAAACTAAAACTTCTGCAGAACAGCAAACCAAAGGAAGTTTTAAGGAAGAACTGTTGGGAGGAGGCAAAACCAGTTCTAATAATGGAAATGCAAGCCTTTTACTGCAGCAGAGCACCTGTCATAACTGACTCATTTAACTGTTCAGGCAGGGATTTACCTACATCAAAATGAGCAGTCCCACTGCCTTCCGTGAACTACTACCATTCAAAAATAAAAATGATGACTCAATAGAGCAGCAGAACAGTACACAGCTGGCTGTCCAAAAGCTGTCTTCAACCTTTCTTAACTCCCAAACTCAAGCTGAATTAACTCAAGCTTACTGTGAGCTTGACCCAGTGGCACACCATTTTCTTCCTTGGAAAGTAGCACTCTGCAGGCTCAGAAAGTGGGAAGTGAAAGTTTCTTCAGACCTGCCACTAGTTTACTATAATCTATTTTAAAGCACCACCTATAACAAGAACTCTAGCAAGACAAACTGACAGGGATGACCACGTGAGAAATTTCTCTGAAGGCAGCAGTAAATGATGGCAAAATATGCCCCAAATCTACGAGCTGATGCTACTACCTGCGTCTCCCACACTGACAGTTTGGTGCAGCCCTGGGGAAAAAAAAAAACAGGATGGAAAGGCTACTACACTTCTCCAAGTATGTAATAGCTCACCCTTCTAATGGACAAGCCAGAAGTTCAACTTTTCAGTTAAATTGACTGTAGCAGATTGGGTCATTGCAATTACTACCAACTTGTATTGAGCACAAGATATTACTCGGTTTTTCTGTTTCTTCAGTGTAAGACAATTGACCACAAATAGTTTTCTTGAATGCAAATTCAGCTTGAGATCTGAGAGTCGGGCTAGCTCTCTCATTTCTTGTATCATCATTAGTAATAAAAATATCTGAGCCAAATTTTTCCATCAGCTACACTGTGCATTCAAAAAAAGAAAAAAAGCAATCCCCTATTTCCTAACAATCTGCACAACAGCATAGTCCGATTTTAATTTTGTGCTTATGTACTTGCAGAGAGGATAAAAACTTGTGGATGATGCACAGATACAGTAGAAATTATTAGTCTGTTAGATATTTTCATGAGTTACTACAGTAATCATTTTTGTTAGTAAAGAAAAAAATGCAAAGTAGATCCACCTAATGAGGACTTCCCTTTATATAGGCGTTTTCACCATAGAATTTAATATTTCATCACACCGCTATAAAAACATGGTTAAGAGTTGAACAGAGAGAAATTGCTTTATCCACTGCTGGAATGCATCAGCATTTTAACAATTCACGGGAAAACCACCTTTTGAGAAGGACTGTATCATCTCTATTTAAAATTGAATGGACAATTCGAGTGAGCGGAATAATATAATTATGTAACTTGGGATTTTGCCAGAGCATCAAGCTTAATACTTCATCAAGCTTCTTAGAACTCTGAAATTGATCTTTAATACCCGGAAAAGCTCAGGACCTTTACTATAAGGTCTTGCCGGGTGTTCCCAGCGCCCTGTGGGAGGAGTGCCATCTCCCGCACCACAGCGCTCCTTGCTCAGCACGCCATAACTGACAATCATATTGACCTGAAGAGCCTGAAATATTTGACTGATAATCTGAAGCAAGAGAATGACCTTTTCTGACGGGATACGCTGACCTTTGAACATCGTAGAAAAAAAAAATGTAACATTCAAACACATAGCACCAAACCACAAGGAAATCAGAGCTTCACCTTTCACAATCATGCTCATGACTGTAGTGAGCGGCCCTGCTCCTTAAGCAGACGGAATCGCAAATCGCAATTATGCATCTAATTTGCAGTTTGCAAAATCTAGTGCGTCTATCGAGTGGGTTCCATAAAGTGTCTGAGCTCGGAGAGCAGAGTTCCGCGTGGGGTACCTGGAGGTTCAGACTCGCATCGTTGTGCACGACCGCGATGGGGAGACCTGAGTTAAAGGGAGAACGTGACCTCCTGCATGCAGCGAGCGGCGCTGGAGCCTGCTCTCGGGCACGGGAGTCCCGCGGCCGCCGCGCCCGGCCCCGCAGCGCCCGCGGTGCACGGGCCGGGAGGGCTCCGCGAAGCTTTGCAACACGCTCCGCGTACGGATCCAAACAATCTGCTGGTTTCAACACTTCGGGATGCTGAGCAAAAGCTCTCAGCATCGCCTAATCGGCAGTTCTAGGGAAAATTCTATGTGAAATACCCTGAGATACTTCAACCCGCGTTGCCTATGGGAGAGTTGAAAAAATCTCTAATGGGCTTACATGTGTTGCTGTAATTTTACACGTAGCCTATCGGTACGGCAACCCTTCGCGGCCATCCTCCCGGCTGTCCGGAACAGCAGCGGCTCTCGCCCTTACACACCTCCCTCGCAAGCGCCGGGGTGTCCGGGAGGACGCGGAGCCCCGGTCCCCACGGGATGCCCCCGCGGCGGGATCTGCCGGCCAGTGCCTCTCCCTCCCTCCCCGCCCCGCCGGGCGGAAAGCCCTTCTCCCGGGGGCTTACAGTCATGCCTCCCCCCGACATCGCCACCTGCCCCCACCTCGGGCCCTTTCCCTAAGTAACATCTCCCCTCACAAGCTAACCCGATGTGATGGATAACCAGAGGGATGAGAGCCAGGGCAGGCAGCAGGCTAAGTGCGCCTTTTTATTAACTTCTTGTAAAGTAATAGCTCCATTTTAGCTGTCACTCTTGTCAGACAACAGCCGCACAATAGCGTGTGATGGGCTCTTCCCAGCGCCTGAGCTGCAGGCAGCACGTTGCAGCCAGGCAGGCAGCTGGGCACGCCGCACGGCTGGGGCCGCACGGGCTCTCTGCCACGAGTGAGAGGGAGAAGGGGAGGAACAAGAAGACGAAGGGGAGAACCGGCTCCCTTTTACCCCACCGGGACCCCACTCACATCCCAAACAAAGGCGGACAGCCGGCGTTCAGGCTCACCCAAGCCACCGCGTCCCGCAGATGGGCCGCAGCGCTCGCCCGCTCCGCCCCGGTCGCGCTCCCGGCGGCCAGCACCGCCGGGCCCCTCTCCGCAGCCGGGAAAATCCCGGCAGACGGGCGGGGAGGAGGGGGCCTGGGGCAAGATGCACGGCGGGGGACCGGGGCGGGGTAGCCTCAACAGGGCCACTACCGGCTCCCTGTAGGGACGGGGCGAGGACGGCGGCTGCCCCGCCGCTACAGCCGCCGCGGCCGCCCCCGCTCGGTGCCCGGCCGGGCGGGAGGAGCGCCGCGGCCCCGCCGGCTGCGGCTGCTTGCGGGGCTCCGTGGGGGGCGGGCACATGCGTACAAGCGGCTCATCCAGGCAAACACCCCTCACATCTTAAATAAGCTTCATTTGCCGGCAGCCCCTTCAGTCGGGCTGGGAGGTGCCGGGCTGCGCTCAGAGCGCCTGACGGGGAGCCCCCCCGGCCCCCCCTCCGGGGCAGGCCAGCCCCGACGGAGCCCGCCGCGCCTCGCACTAGATGGGAGTGAGCACGGCGGCGGCGGAGGCTCCGGGCTCGGGCGGCGGAGGCGGCTGAACGCGCCCCGCGCGGGGGCGCCGGGCATGGCCGCGGGCGGGCGGGGGCCGGCCGAGTCGTAGCCGCGGGCCACAGCGCCCTCGCGGGGGGCCGCCGCCGCTCCCGCCCGCGGCCATGGAGCGCCGGTGATTGCCGCCGCCGCGGAGTCGCCGCTGCGGCCCGCCGGGAGACAATGGCCCTGCGCAAACTCTGCTCGGTGCTGGAAGGTAGGAGCCGCGGGCGGCACGGCGCTCTCCGCGGGAGAAGCTGCCCGCGCCCCGCCGGAGGGGACATCGCGGTACCCCCGGGGGCGCCCGCCCCCTCGGCTGCCCCGTGCGGCCCCCGCTCTGCCCCGGCCACCCTCCCACCGCCAGCGGAAACTTTGGTACGAAGGGCACGGGGGCTGCGCGGGGGGCGGCCGCCCGCCGCTGCCGGGGCTGCCCCTCTCGGGCAGTTGCCGCACCTCACGCCGCCTCACCGCACTGCTTCCCTGCGGGGCGGCTGGCAGCTCCCCGGCTCCGCTCTGCTCCGCGCGAGAACCAGCGCTGCCGTGGCGGTGCTGGCGCCGGCTCGGGGCTGCGGGTCGGGCGCTGGCGGGAGCTCAGCGCGGGGCCGTGGCGGGCTGGGAGCCCGCAGACATCCCGGGCTGCGCCCGTCCCCGCTGGGCGCGGGCGGGCGGCAGGAGAACCTCGGCACCTCGGGTTGTGGCGGGGGGGGTGGGGGGGGTGGGGGTGGTCGCAGCCTGGAGAAACGTGGGTCACGGTGGCAGCGATCCTGCCCCAGTGCCCCGTGTATTCCCCAGACACACCGAGAGCTTCCTACGCTCCAGTCTCTTCTTGCTTTCTGAACTCTCCTAACAAGCTGCCGAACAGCGATCAGGTTATCTTTACTTGTTATCGGGAGAAGGACCTGTTTTCAGCAAGGTTTTCACCAAATCCATAACCCGAGTCACACGCTACTGCCTTACAGGTCACCTGTACTTCTCTTCCGCTTGAGGCTTTTAAATCTTGTTTCTAACTTCTTTAGGTTCAGAGGTAAAGAACTGAGGAAGGCTCCTCATCCTAGCATTTCTTTGTCTGGGGTATTATTTATGCAGCCCGACAATGGGCGAGGGTTTTCTGTTAGAAAATAAAGCTAGATATGGCAGTTTACATTGTGCCTCGAGAGGCTGTTTCTAGCATTCTGTATCTTCTTTAACAATAGCAGACTTGAACCAGCAGGGTTGGTGGTTTTTTTTCAATTAAATTACTCCGTTAGGAGATTCTGGAGCGTCTGCTTGCATTATTGAAGCCAACAAGGCATTCTGTTTCTGATAATGCACTGATGTCCTCCTACAGTATGAAAGTTATAAAGAACTCTGTTTTAAATCCAGACTGTTTCCACGACTCAAAATCCCGTGTTCCTGGCCTGAAGGACAGATGTCTCAGGGTTTTAAATAAATATTTTTCATTTATTAGCATAATAATTGAGATACTTGCTCTCAATAACTATCTGTCTCTCTATATAGGTGTTAACCATCCTCTGAGTTTCAATAACATAGGAACATAAGGCTTACATAGGGGAGAAAAGGCATTTAAGATTTTTTTTTTTCAACTTTCTCTTTCAGTAACATAGTTAAATACCATAAACCACTATAAAACAACCATAAAATACAACTTAATTACTTTCTATATACACAGATTTAATTACGGTTCAGAAATATGTGATTGCTGCAGATTTGACTATACAGGTTTTCTCCTGAACAGGCCTCATGCCAATCTTTCATAATCACCCTAGTGTACAAGTAAAAAGTCCTTCTACGGGAATTTTTTTGTATTATTCATATTCTATAAATTGCACAAAGCCATTAGTCAATAAGCTGTTAGTATTCTAAATGCATCACTTGCTATGACTACAGGAACAACCTATCATTACTGAGCATCGTACACTCCCTTTTATCTCTTCCTACACTAGAAGTCTTCACATAGTCCGATTATTACATCTAATCACAAAGAAAAAAAAGCATTCCTATAAATAGGCACATAGATTTAATCCCAAAAGGAAGACGTTGGGAACAACATTCAAAGTAAACCTCCATATTTTACAAGTTGCATCTTAAATTCTGCATGGAAGCTCTACCTACAGTGGCAGTAATTTTTTTTCTCTCCATACAAATAGCTTCATGTGCAGAACTGGGAGAGTTCTGCTAAAACATATATGAAGTACAATGAAGCTCAGTATATTGTGAAAAATTATATATCTTCTAATAAATCTTTGAATAAATAATCTTTTGCTCTTAACACGGAATGCACATATACATTTCTGTCATCCACAAAGGTTATATTTTTTGGATGTATACCTCAGGGCAGAAGAAAGCCCATCATATTCGCTTTGTGGCAATTCACATTTCTTCTATGTGTCCCTGCCTATGGCAGGGGGGTTGGAACTCTATGATCTTCAAGGTCCCTTCCAACCTAAACCATTCTATGATTCTATTATGCTTGTTCAGAACTACTCTATAGTTCTTCCTTAGCTATCAATAATAAGGGCTCATTTAAATAAACATCTTAATATTATTGCCTCTCTCCATAGTGTTCAGCAGAACTTTTAAAAGTCTCATCCTGAACTCCATCATCTTGCTTTGATTACCTGCTGTCATCCAGATGTACCAGCCAGTAGTGCTGAGTGGAAGCGATGGTGGACCATGACAGCACTGAGGTTGCAATAGCTGCAGGTTTTGCTGAAGTGGAGCCCAGCCAATGCCTACCTGCTTTCTCAGTGGTGTATGTCACCTGTTGGAGGCCAAGGTGCTCGCTGTGTTTTGGTCGTTGAAAGACAAAGCCTTTTCCTCCCGTCTTCGGTTCTCAGTGAGATTTTAAACACACTAGAGTCATTCTTTAATCCTAGCACAGCTTGCAAAATGCACCTGCTCTGCAACAATAAAGCATTATAACCCTCTGCTTCACAAAAGGGAAACGCAGTTGCTTTCTTAATAAAGCCATGTTCCTGTTAGGCTTTGGAAGTAAATATATCTATCTAGAATTTCCTCATATTTGCTATTCCCCCAAAATGTGTTTGCTAAGAGCATGTTCCCATTCTTCAAATATGCTCCTTCTTTCATTTCCATATGCTATTACTTAGTTAAAAAAAAAAAAAACACAAACCCTAAGTTAAATCCTGATGTACATTAGTTTGGGACTATTTTGGTTATTATATTGGATTAACTTAAAAAGGCAAAACCAGAATACTGTAGTTTCTGTCCTGATAATTCAACAAGCAGCCAGCGCTAGAACAAATTACTGCTACTTCTGGAAAGTCGACATTCCCAGCCTTCCAATGAGCTACAGAACTATTTCCAACTCTGGCAGGTTGCAAGAATGTGGAGTACTATGATTAACTTCCTGCCATTCTGCTCAGCCCCCTCATTTGCATTTTGGCATGATTTTAACAGCTGATTTCTCACAAACAAGTAGTGTTAGGAAGTAATGCTTCCTTCCCCACAAAAGCTAGGAATTATGGCCTCCTGTTTCCAAAATCAAAAGGTGTAACAATGGCCCAAAAAGCTGAAAACAATCAGAGAAAAAAATATAATTTAAAAATCAGTTAATGATTTCATGATTTGTCCACTGAAACCAAAAGCAAAGTACTGACTGTAGGGGCTACAGCAGCCCTAATGAAGGCAGCATCAAGTGTAAGTCAGAATTTATTTTTTTACTGAAAGACGGGATCTACTTGCATCCTTTTCTGCTGCATTCAAAAAAAGCTAGGCACCAAACAGCTTGCACCGCTAAGCAGTTACGCAGAAGTAATTCAAGTAAGGATTCAAAAAGCTGCTGTGTTATAAACAAGGAAAGTATTTGGTGGTATACATTATGCCTTGCTATTAATATATATACAAACTTAATACCCAAAACGCACCACTCCCAGAGTAGCGTAACTTCAAAAACATTAACACCCTAGTTTTCCTAAGACATAGTTGACGATGACCGCTAAAATTTTTACAGAACAAGTTGGTTATAATTACATTGATATTAATAGAAAAGTTCAGTGTATAAATCAGGTATATAGCTGTAGCTGGAGTACAGAATAACGCTGGATTGAAGCTAAAGGAGCTATTAAATTATGTATCCTTATCTAATGGAAAAGCTCAGATTTTCAGCACCTTCCCTAAGGTTTAATTCATGGAGAGAGATTAGACAGAAAAATTACCCCCAAAGTGAAACTTTATAAGCTATTCATCATTTATGAACCTGTCAAAAATTCACAATATAATTCATTGCAGGAATGGTGAAGACAGCTGATAAACAACTGCAATTATACCAGAAATTGCGCATAGTCTTGTACATGTTGTTTACATACAAAACAGGTTACACATGTAGCAATGGACATGCTTATCTGGACTGAAGTAAAATCTGAATCTGAATAGAGTCTTGGAAACAGTTGGGGTTCTAGCACTGCAAACAAGTTTGCTGCTTTTCTGCCTTATATACTCAAATTTGTTTTTTAATTAATGAAGCACTTCTAGTCTTGGACAACTTAAATAGCTTGCTACCTCTGTTGATACATTGCTGACAACTGCCACCTCAAATACTGCAAGTGATTGGGGCAGGGGAATGTAAATTTTTCAACAAAAAATCAGCAGGTAACTTTTCATGAAAAAAATCTCACATTTCTTTCGGCTTATCTTTGTGCTTCACTCCATTTTCTGTTATTACAAAGCTGACCCGCTATCCAGCAGGAAAGAACTATCAATATGGGAACAATACATTTCACAAAACCTCCTTTCTTTAGCGTACAACAAAATCCATGAACACAGAGAAGTATCTTTTTAAGAGACTGAGAGTGAGAAGCTAGAAAAAAAAATATTAATTTATACTCTGTACACAAATTGTTGTCAGACATGACAGAAGACAGCAGAACTTTCAATATTAATTTCATAATAGACATTCCTGAAAAGATTTCCACTGAAAAATACACTGTATTGGTAATAAAGAACAAGAGATGGAGAAGTGTGGTACAATCTGATCTATTTTTAAGTCAAAAAGTATCACTATCCAAGTGTTCTAGGAATAAGTAATCTCTGTGAAAGATGTATTCAGAATTGTTACGTACACCAGGATCAGTTCTGTCAGCTACAGGGAAACCATCTGAACTTTTAAGTGAGTGTATATATTTTAATAAGGTTTTTGGAACCCCTCATCAACATGGTTTGCGCATGCATCCTTCTCCTCAGTCTCTTGCTACCCACAGCTTGGAGATGAAAAAAGATCTTCCATATAAAAAGGAAAGCTTCTATTTTAAAAATGAAAGATATCATTCTTCTGGCAGAAGTTTTGCTGGCAGACGTACCCGGGAATGGATTATAAGTACCAGGAGCAACTGGTAAAATGAAGTAGCCCCCAGCTGCTTATACATTTCTAATGGAGGAAGGGATCAGAAATGTTAAATGTTTTGAGCAAACCTGTAGGGGACTCTGTCAGTCCATCCAATCATGAATTGTTCTGCAGATGATTTTGATCAAAGGGACATGGGAGAACTGCATTTACTTCCTGAATCAGTTAACCTGGTTTCTCTGCAGAGATACAGGCTCCCAATTTGTTTCTTTGGCAGTCTTAAAGAGAGGAATCCCTACTGGAAACAGCTGGAGTGAGATGAAACTGTTATATCTGAGAATAGACCTGAGTGCATGCAGATACCCTGCTGGCATGCTAATGGCTAACAAGATTTGGATCTTAGAAAGGTGCTGGAGTCACTGTTAATAGCTGGTGAAGCCCACTTCTGCTATCAAGCTTTTGTGAGGAGGATTAAAAATGGGTTGGCAGCACCATTAGCATGCTCTTGAGTAAGACTTACAAACTGCTAAAATCTGTCTTGCCTGATGCACACGTTCATCTCTGTTACTTTATTCTGTGGCAATCCTGCAGTATATTCCAATATGAGGAAATGACCAGGGCTGTTAATAGGCTAAGTTACAGGCACCCACCTTAACTGCTTTTTGATATTCCTTTAACCAATCTGCAAACGTCCTCTTGAGACCACAAGAGATTAGGGAATATATACGGACTATGAACAATAATAGCATGTGGGATTCGAAAACTGCTGTGTTTTCATCCTTAGCAATAGAATTGTTTGCCTAAAAAAGCAGCGACAGATGCAATCCAGTATTCCTTTTATCAATTAGCAAATGTCACCAAATGCTAGGAAGAGAGAGAAAAATCTCATTTCCCTGGAATTTACAGTTTGTGTTTCTGAGCTAAAAATGGCTTGAATCAGAAATGCACTTAATTAGGTTTCTGAAAGAAAAGGAGGTGACCATCCGGACAGAATTACATAAAATTGAGCGTTTGTTTTCCTTACCCCAGCCCTTACCTTGTCTTTCTGAATTGCAGAAGTTCTTTACAAGAAGTCTGGTCAATCACTTTGAATTTGTGCAGCATCTAACACTGTGGGACCCTACACTTGATCAGAGTCCTTAAAAGCAACCAAAACACATACAAGTAATTTATGTTGTGTATATAATTTTGGCCAGAGAATAAAATAGGATATGACATCACAAGCGTCCCCACCACATTAATAGCTAATGTTACTGTTTAGACTTATGTGGGGAAAAAAGTGGATGTAAAAGCTGGGATACTGTGATTAGCAGTTACTGAAAGTAACATTAATTTTAGCACACAGGGCAAATTGGGAGCTGGGTTTAAGAATAGTACACAGAAAAGGATTCATTCCCATAAGGCAAAGCATAGTATATAATTAAGATCAAGCATTTGTTACTCTAGGCTGTATCTGCCAGAAAGAAGCAGGCATCCTGGCAAGATTTTCTAACATGCATGACCTGTGTGTTGCCAATTACTGTCTATTTGGACTATATGTATACAAGGTGCTGCCTAATCCAGAGAGTACAGCACAGAGATAAAACAGCAAAGCCTGCTTTAAGCAATGTCTGTCATCTTTATCCCTAGGATTCTGACTACTTCTATACTAAGAATGTGTAATACTCTAAATAATTAAGTCTTTATTTAAAAAATTGGTGGAATTTTTCACTCTATTGCTCAGTTGTGCATGACTGCTCCCCAGTTTGATATTCAGCTTTCCCTGTGTGCATAGATACCCCACTGTCGTCACTGAAGACAGACACTGCTCTCAGAGCCACACAGCAAATCTAGTCTGTTTTCTCTGTATGTGAAGATCCCTAGAGCATGCAGAAAAAGCAGAGGAAGGACATACCATAGGGAGCTTAGAGCAGTACTGTATCCCATGAAATCTGAAGAATGCATCTTGCCAAAGTACAAGCATATGCCAGATTTGCAGCCTAAAGCACTTGTTTTTCTAAGCAACACACTGATTTCTCAATATTGGGTTGAGCACCCGTTTACTATAAAACTAACTATATCATTCTTATTTTTAAAGAGAAATAGGAGCCACTCATTTGTGAATCTCTCTATATATACTTCAATACACAAATTAACACTTTTTTTTTCCAGCTTAGATTAATTTTAGATAATTTTAATAAATGCCAGCAAAGAAAATCTTGACTCTTGCAAACAATGCATAGTTTATTACACCAGTTCAGGGGATTCTTTTATATCATTCCATAAGCCTATTTCAACAACAGAATAGTAATAAGAATTTGCAATGTATGGTTAGTGTCTTCACTCTGAAAAATTTATACGGCCGTCTGCAGGCTATGTGATCTAAAATATTTCATGCAAAGAAGTGAAGAAAATGAAAAATCGATTATTTTAAAAAGAAACAGAAGCTTGCTGCTTTTTCTTTATTTCTACTTAACGTTCAGACAGGTAAAAACTGTCAGATCTTTAAATGGTAGTACAAAAGTATGCACCATAATTCGTGGAATAAAAGTCTGTAGCAAATACCAGATTCCTGAATAAAAGAAGCCCCTCTTAATCTGTCTGCCTTAGTGGCTATGCTGATGTTGGCTTAATGATAGCCATTGTACATATCATGAAGTAGAAGCTCAATATAAGGTGCAGAAGCAGTAACCTCTGTTATATTTACCAACTAAATATCTCTAAGTTTATAAGGTCAGTCTCCCATATTTCAGTGTCGTCTAGTAGAAATCTCACCGCACTCCTCCATTAAAAACAATAATCAAACCCACCCTTCTATCCCTTTGATACTCAATGCAGTCATGCAATCCTGCTGTTGTGCTGTTGCTCACATTAGCAAGCCGTGTTCAAGTGGCATTTTTAGATACTTACTACTTCTGCTTCCTGTACCTAATTGCATACAGAGCCAAGTCTAGAATTATCTTTCATCCACACTGAAGAACAGTCATGTCACAGTGATATGTAATAGACTTTAAAAGAGGAAAAAAAGAAGGAGCAGAGGAGTACGGTGTCCCATTGCAAGTTCAGGTCCATTATAACTATTCAAATTTCAGTTTATCAGAGATAACAAGATCATTCTTCATCCTTCTGAAAGTGCTACAAGACTTTTAGTAAAAGTAGTTTGGTATTTCATGTCTGTTCTAATTGCTGTGTCTGTGTCCCCATGTGTAGTAACAGGACACTGATTCAGCACTAGCTCCCCACTGCACTATCCTACAGGATCTGGCACTTCTCTAGACATCCTCCTTCCTTCTTACTGACTTGTATGGTCCAAATTAGTCTTGCAGATTCAAAAATATTTTTCCAGGCAGTGGTATGGATTTAGGACACCAAGTGATTGCTTTGTTGTTTTTAAAATGCATGCAAAAATGGGTTAATGGAAGCAGTCTACAAGGTCTAAAAATACCCTGACTGATTTTTTTCCCCCCTTCTTTCTTTTCCTTTCATCCTTAACATTGATAGGCCTTGTTTTCAGCCAAAATCCTCCTGTTTGCAATCTCACATTATACTGGGTCGTGTAAATGCACGCAGTTTAAGGCAATACTACCTTTGGTGTCTCGGGCCACTACTCTCAGGAAGAACAGATATAAGTCATCTCTCCATCTTTTTGGAATGTTGCAGAGATAAGGACAGCACACATACAGAGTATTAGTCAGAGACACCTCTTTTCTATATTGTACTATCACCTGGGGTAAAAGTAATGGTAAAGGAAGGCCCTTAAACATTTGCTACCTAGGCTGCTTTGAATACATTGTAAGGCCATTATAAGGATAGACATTGCCAGGAAAAGGCAAGAGATGGAAGAGATTAAAAAAGAAGAGGATGAAAAGGGCAGGGAACAAAGAGAAGGTGGCCCATACTTACTATATCCACTCATCCATATAGCATGACAAAAGGAAGGCAGTAAGACAAATATTCATCCCATTTATCTTCTGTAATTGCCTGCGTATCCATGCTGTTCTGTAGGAAACATGTACTGTTCTTTTGCCCTTACACACACATACACAACTCTGGACTATTTATAGAAACTGCACAGGTTTTAGTGAAAACCAGTCAGATTTTCTGCATTCCTTTTATGAGGCTTCTTTCTGTATCTACATCATTTGACTGGTTAATGTAACTGAACATCTATTCTTATGTTGTCTCTATCTGTACAAGAGAGCACAATCACTGAAATAAACAGATGTTTATTGATATTTTCAAGGTGAAAAAGAAAAAAAAAAGATACACCGTGTTACCCATAGTAGATCGCTATACTAAAAAAAAAAAACAGCAAAGCAAATGAATAAAACCCCAGATTTCCCACTCTTATTCAAAAGTGACTGCCTGCATTAATTTTGTTATTCATGAAAGTATTTCTCTTACCCATATTTCTATGTTTGTTTGCTTTAAGAAAAAAATACAAAGCCTATTTCACATTTTAAGAAGCAGCACAGCAAATTGTAAAGAGATTGCTATGTCCTTGCAAAATAGAGGGTGGGCGTCGCCCGTCTTTAAGAAGTGTTAATTCAGTAGAAGAACATACTGACAGATGATTTGTATATGATTGTGGAAACTGCATTCACTCTAATGACAAAAGCCAACTTTGAAGTGTTGCTCCAAAACCACTAGAAAAAACCCAAAGAAAATACATAGACAATTTTATAACCTCTATCAAGATTCTCTGTTAGGGACAAGCTATCTCAGGAGTACAAATGCATTATAAGTTCATGCACTTAAACTCAGATCTTTGAGTGCACAGTGTAAACACAGAAGCTGCAAAAATAAACTGAAAATAATTTTGAAATAGTAGCATCTATATAAGAAATATTAAAAATTAAAAAAATCTGATAACTTATGTCAATCATGTTAATAAAGATGGGATATTTCTTCATTTTATTTGCTTTATAGAATAGACTCATAGAATCATTTAGGTTGGAAAAGACTGTTAAGATCATTGAGTGCATTAACCTAACAGTGCCAGGTCTGCCACTGAACCATGTCCCTAAGTGCCACATCTGTCCTTTAAATACCTCCAGGCATGGTGACTCAACCACTTCCCTGGGCAGCCTGTTCCAATGCTTGATAACCCTTTCAGTGAAGAATTTTTTCCTAATATCCAAGCTAAACCTCCCCTGGTGCAACTGGAGGCCATATCCTGTTGTTCTATCGCTTGTTACTTGGGAGAAGAGACCGACCCCCACCTTGCTACAACCTTCTTTCACGTAGTTGTAGAGAGCAATGAGGTCTCCCCTCAGCCTCCTTTTCTCCAGGCTAAACAACCCCAGTTCCCTCAGTCGCTCCTCATAGGACTTGTGCTCCAGACCCCTCACCAGCTTTGTTGCCCTTCTCTGGACCCTCTTCAGCACCTCAGTGTCTTTCTTGTAGTGAGGGGCCCAAAACTGAACACAGTACTCAAGGTGCAGCCTCACCAGTGCTGAGTACGGGGGGTGATGACTTCTCTAGTCCTGCTAACCACACTATTTCTGATACAATCCAGGATGCCATTGGCCTTCTTGGCCACCTGGGCTCACTGCTGGTTCATATTCAGCCAGCTGTCGACCAGCACTCCCTTTTCCACCAGGCAGCTTTCCAGCCACACTTCCCCAAGCCTGTAGCATTTCATGGGGTTGTTGTGACCCAAGCGCAGGACCCAGCACTTGGCCTTGTTGAACTTCATACCATTGGCCTCAGCCCATTGATCCGGCCTGTCCAGGTCCCTCTGTAGAGCCTTCCTACCCTCAAGCAGACCGACACTCCAGCCCAACTTGGTGGTGTTTGCAAACTTACTGAGGGTACACTCGATCCCCTTGTCCAGGTCGTCGATAAAGATATTAAACAGAACTGGCCCCAATACGGAGCCCTGGGGAACATCGCTTTAAAGACTAGTGAACATCCGTACTTTGAAGACCTGTAATAGGTACTAGTTACTTTCTTCTGAAGGATGAATTTTCTATCTAGCCTGAGTCAGCAATGATTAACAATTGGTACTTTGTATTGGGATAATGACAGTTGGGAAGTATATTTTCAGTATATTAATACTGATGAAAGTAAGGAATTATTGCAAAGACGGAAATTGCAAAAATACCGAAGTCTTAACCTACTATCTCATAAGCCATCTCTAAAAATCAACTAAGCTTCTAGGAACATAACACTTGTTTGCAAGACCCATATGGTGTTTTAGAACACCCACACTTGTGAACTCGACTTACTAGGGAGAAAGCGGTTGTTGGTAAGGAAAGTCTCATAATGATATACAACCTGTTTTAATATGGGTAGAGAGAAGAAAGGGCAGCAGAAACATACATAATAAAACACAAATGCTAGATGGACACTTTCAGGGGCAGACTTTGATTCCTTTTGTCTTTCCCCAAGATAATATATCTATGCCAACATTACAGTAGCCTCTAGATGAGTTCAGTCAAGATCACTGTAGTTCATAGTCAGTGCATGTTCACCCTGGAACTCTCTTAAGGGCTGAAAGTCCAACAGCGAGTCGGGGAAAATCACAGATAGAGAAAATGCCATTTCAGTATGTGCCACTAAAATGCTTGAGCAACAAGACGAGAAAATTGGGAAAATAAAATGAACTTCTTGAATGTGACAATAAAATTTCCACTGAAATATTTTTTTTCCTGCAGTGGTGAGGCCATACCTGTCTGACGTAGTATTAACAAGTAGATTTAGAACATGGGAAAGGCCATACCAGGTCAAATCAAAGGTCCATCTAGCCTGGTATCTTCTTTCACAGAGATATAAAAGCAGAGGTCTCAGAAAGAGTACAAACGTAGAGCAAATTATATTTGCCCCAAATATTATCCCAGACTTCCAACAACTTATGTCTTAATGGGTTTCTGAAACAAAATTTTCTACTTTAAGGATGTGTTGTGAGGTATCTGCATTAAAAAATAAAAACTTCATTTGCTTTGCACATGCCATGTGCTAGCTTTGTGTGATAACGTCTGGTTCTTGTATTGGAAGATACAACAAATAGTTGCTCTCTATCCACCATCTCAATAACACTCATGATTTTATAACTTACATTCTATCTTCCCTCAGCCAGCTTCTGTCCAGGGCAGAGTCCTAGCCTACTTAGCTAGTTCTCCAAGATATGTGTCCAGAATTGTAGAGATACTCAAGATGGAAGCAAATGAAAGGTTTGAAGATATACTGTATTTTATTCTTTTGTCCCTTCCTGGTAATCCCTTTCAATTTGAGGAGACAAAGCATTTTAGGAAAATCTGGACATTAAGCCAGTTTTAAAACTGTTGATGAATTGGAATGAATATGGAATCTTTAATACATGATGTTCAGACTGACACTTCTCGGGTGCAATAAAAGTGCAAACATGAGCGAAAGGCCAAAAGCAAACCAATCTAGACAGCTTCTGGAAGGAAGGCATGCAGGAAGGAAAAAAAGTATTGGGGGAAAGAGCATAACAAAATATTTGAAAGGTCCAATATTTAGTCAATTAAAATCTAGAAAATGCCAGCATGTACCAACACCTGAGACTAAGACAAAAGTTCAGCAAACCAGAGTGCTTGCAACAGTGCACATCCTAACAGTGTCCACATCCTAGCAGTTGTCGCTGCTCAGAGTAAGTCTCTGCATTGCTAGAACCTGTATCCGGTGGTTTTCTGCTGCCACATCATTTGCAGAAATCAATGGTATTGTAGCAGCATCACAACTACCAGTATTGCAAGCACAGTTCTATAGCGCTCCTGAAACCTGCGTAGGGATAAGACCATGCAGTGTCTCTTGTGGCCCTGATTAATTTCTTGGAAGCTGAAGGTCTTTTGTACACGTTATACATATGGAGTTTTAGGATAAATATGGTTCAATATGGCAGTGAAACATCTTGTTTCCAGATATAAAAGTTATATAGAGGATAGATACCATTTAATTTTATAAAATGCTTGCAAATTAGTAGATACTCTAGAAAATATTCTTAAAGTCCCCTCAAAACAATACATTGCTATTCTCATATACAGTTTCTTAAGGAACCTGGAAGAAGAACCAACAGTGCACTTAGACTGCACTGGTTTTCTAAAGTTGAAATTTTAAGAAAGCACAAAAATTAATTACGTATTTTTGTATGTTCTGAGTTGTTTTGGCTAGTGATTCTAGGATTTGCATGAATCAAGACTGCAGAAAATGGTCTATAATTTTGATTAATTATTGATGTTTTTCCTGTCCAATTTCTCTCATCAGTGTTGCTAGTAACAATCCTTGTAGTGGAAGGGATTGCTGTTGCACAGAAGACACAAGGTACAATTTCAGTTTGATTATTTTCTTTCAAAAAATGTAACAGTTTTATATTTTTTCATTAAGCAATATAAGTGAAAGAAAGTATTTGTGTTCAGGTATGAATAGCTCTTGAATTACCAATATTAATTCCATTATTTTCGATTTTCCCTCTATTTACTGCATTTTTCCCAACTGAACAAAGCCATGCAATCACCAAGAACATGGACGTTCACTTACCCAGTTAAAATTCTATGGTTTTAGACCTTGGAGGTGGAAAAAAACCACCATGGAAATTCATGTTTTCTGTATCTGACAACAAGCTGTTCAAATAGTCCACCCACAAACATTTTTGAAGCCTGCTGAGTGGGGAAGGCATCACTTTCACAAACCTTATTTTCTCATATGTGGGATTAACCTACGCATAGGAGAGAAGAATTCCTTGAACTGACACCTACAGAATTTCCTTGAACAATTTCTGCAGGAGAGACTAAGTTTTCACCTCCATAAATCAAAAAGCTGCTAAGATGCCAGTTGAAGGTGATGTAATTTATTGGAAGCAGCTAAGACCTGTATCAGCATGGACTCCCTCTCAAAGGTCTGCAAATTAAAACTGCATAAATATAACTAAGATTATGAGAGCACCCTGTGAGATTTAGGAAGAACCTAGCAGAAACTACATACCCTGTGTCTTACTCTCTCCAGTTCTGCTGATATCAAGGAGAAGGATCACAGGTACTTAAGAGGAATGCCAGAGACATCATGTTATTCCCAACTCCTTTCTCCTTGGATAAGGAAATCTGAACTAACAACGCTCCTGTGAATGGTCTAGCGTGGCGCACTAGCTTAGTAAACTGCATAAGCTCAGTCAAGGATCATTTTTCCTTGTACACCCTGAAGAAGACCTTTGATCTTAAATGAGACCCTTAGCTACCAGTGTAACCTACCTACTGCTAGTAATTTTTTTAACTACCATTGCTATATTTATTTACATATTATAATTCATTCTGTGTGCCAACAAATTATTGTAAATAGATATTCAGTCTAAGTCCTTCAGCATGGAATTGGGGCCAAAAATAGTAAAAGCTAACAAATATTTTGGATTATATTTGCATGGGAATGGAGAAGACATAAGCCATAAAATAATGCTGCTGTATTGGCAGCCACTATGACTATGACAAAAAATCTAAACTGACTTGGGTAAAAAAAGTTACTCCCTCTCTTCCTTTCCCAAGGATACTGGACATATTTGATATTCAAAAACTGTGATCTGTTTAGGATATACCACATCACTAAATTAGACATAAGATTTTCCTAGCTAGCTATTAACAAGTGGCATATTTGGTTTTCAACCAAAATAAATTACTCTCTTCTTTTATAGGACACGCACTATGTCAGTGTTTTACTTTTGCAAAATCAAATTTGTATGCTTGCAGGAGAAATTTATTTGATCACTTTTTTTTTCACTTAAGGTGGGCAAAACATTGGAGTGAATCGCATTCCTCCTACCCAGTGTGACAATTGGGTACGGACAAGTAATGGAGGACATTTTGCTTCACCAAACTACCCTAACATGTACCCACCAAACCAAGAGTGCATCTATATCTTAGAAGGTACATGCAGTATTTCTGTTTTGTTGTGTTGTAATCTTACTGTTAAATGGATAATCTTGAACTGTTCAAACTGTGTCATTTTACTATACTGCCATACTAGTAATATAATCAATTCTGCAGTCATTCAATTGAACAAAAAGCTGACTTTGCTCTCTGAAGTAGTAATAGCAAATAAATAGAAAATGCAAACATTCAGGAATTAGCTATACAGAATAAGACATACCCTCACAGCCAGAAAAAGCAGCATCAGATCTACTGTAATCTATGAAGGCACAGAACTGTTAAGATAAAAATTGTAGCTTGTTATCTTAATATAACTTCCACTATTGCTGATCATAAACTGTAAAAGATGGTTGAAGGCTATATTCTGTCAATCTCACAAGCAGAAAATCTTTCTGCTGTCCTTTATTAATAAAAAAAGACACATCTGACTGCCATAGCAGTATTAAAACTATGCAGATTTGTTAGCACTGCTGAGGTCACTATTTAAAATTATGTGACGAGGACAAAAAAAATTCGTTAACTGGGATAAAACCACATTCCAATGAGAATATCTTGGATAAAGGCTGCAAGACTTGGGACACACTAATTATTTTTTCCTCAGCCCACTGAAGTGAGCTAAAAACATTATTCAGCTTAATCATCAGATTTATATCAATTAATTGAAATATTTCAAGCAATATATTTCAGTGAGTTTATATTTGTACAGTATAGGACTGGTTCGTAGACTCCCTCAGTTTTGCTTGTATGCATGTGCATCTGAAGTTGTGCATCTTCCCTACCAGTGAAGGCACTGGAGAACAGATATCCTGTCCAACTTCAAAGTTCAGACATACCAGATCCATTGCTGGATATCCCTTGCACAAGGCAGTTTCCACGGGGCACGGAGTCGGTTTCCGTGCCTCTGTCCTCACCATCCTTACACAGAAACATTAAGAGTACCCAAGTGAGACAAAAGCCCTCCACAATTTCTAGCTAAGATATGGTCCTTCCTGCAGACCGCTGCCAATATCTGCAAACGGCTATGAATGTTGTTAACTCATGTATAAGTTAAGGTATAAGGCCTAAGCAGAGTGTTAGAGACATATAAGTAAATTGGTTTTGCATTCAGAAGAAGCAAACAGCATGTGATTCTTTAATTCTGTCATTCCAGATACCAATTAGTATCTGCAAGTTCATGTAGCTCAGTAGATGAGATGAAGAAGAAACACTAAAGCTATTCATACAATATAAAGTCGCAGTTCCAAACTACAGCTGTGAAAGTCCAGTCACAAAGTAGCCATAGCTGCATCTCATCAGGATTTAGGGGTCTGATCCAAATCCTGATGTTAGGCTGTCACTAGTTCAGACTTACCAACATCTGCAGTTACTTGCATATTAATAATCTATATGAAGCATTTACACTTCTCTGAATAGTCTAATAAAAGATGTCTCCTGCCAAAGATCTGCAAATTTGATCTTAATGTTTGGGAAATATACAAGTGAGTAGTTCTTCGTATCTTTTTCTTTTCCGTTCCTTTCTGCATCCCTCAATGTTTTGTCCTTTTTTTAATATACTTTGCTTTCACAAAACACTGGTTTTAATTTATATCTTAATATCAAAACTTGTTTTAATACCTTTGCATGTATGTTAATATCTGTTACATGTGCTGTGTTAAATTTATGTCATGTCTGAATGTTCAACAATAAAGATCAGCAAGCAAAATAATTCCATGAAAAAGTATGTTCTACATAATCATTTTTTAAATTTTTATTATAGTGTATCTGAGTTTTTGTAGCAGACTGCCAGATGTATTTTGAGAAGTCTCCAGTCTCTTTTATATCTTGCTGTTTTGGAGGCCTGTCTCTTCATTATTTCATTTCTTTGTGTGTTTTTTATATAGGTCTTCATTTAATCTTTTGCTCGATTTTTTATGTCTAGCTGCTCCACGACAAAGAATTGAGTTGACCTTTGATGAACCTTATTACATAGAACCCTCATTTGAATGTCGGTTTGACCATCTGGAGGTTCGAGATGGACCTTTTGGTTTCTCCCCTCTCATTAATCGTTACTGTGGTCTGAAAAGTCCTGCACTAATTAGATCAACAGGGAGATTTATGTGGATCAAGTTTACTTCTGATGAGGAGCTGGAAGGAAAGGGATTTCAAGCAAAGTACTCATTTATACCAGGTAAAGATGCCTAAAATTCTAACCAAGTTAATGACCATCTGCTCCCATTGAACTCTGTGGATGTGTTTATGCTGGCGGTCTGGAGCTGCAGTTCATAAGTGCTTATGAAGGCAAAGTGACAATGCAATAGTTACAGTCTCACTCCTGCTAATCCTACAGCGTACTTGACTAAAACCACTTTGGAAAATTGACTGAAGGGACTTACAGGTCTATAGTTTGCTAGTGAAGAAGTCAGTTGATCTTGTTCATGCTGAAGATTTTAGCAACTTTCCTCTTTGGCACTCTAACTTGTACCAGTTTCACTGGTGGTAGTAATGGAAAGAGCATTTATGTAGACAAATAGCTGGCATTTTCAACAGCCTATTTTCTAGGAATATAAGACACTACAACAAAAACACCTGAAGCAAATCTACAGTAGCACTTCCAGCCAGATGCAAAACACTTTCAATCTCCATTCTGAAAAGCCAGAGGAAATACCTATACAGTCCAAACATCAGCTCTCAATATAACTAGATTCCCTCAAACCACAGTCTCAAGACAACAGAATTGTTTTTTGCTCAAAGTACGGTGTAGTTTACAGGGCATGAGGGAGAGGATAATATGCTGACAGTGCCTTTAGACAAACAAAAAGTTCATCTGCTCTGTGGGGACACTTAAAACTGGCAGGGCATTCTTTTTACAAGAAAATAATGTGTAGTTATCAGCATTTTATTGTCATTTGGGACAAAAGACAGTATACGAATGTCAGCTCTGTTACTACTGTAAATGTATACACAGACATAACTTTTTAATGTCTTCTGTACCCCACTGGTCTTTACCCCTACAGCACATGAAAACACTATACATGATTACGTATTACTGCTTATAGAACTGTATACCTTGTTAGGGATTTAGACTCGGAAACTCTTCAAATTAACATAGTGCCCAGTCCACTGGGAATAACGTGCTAAAATCTTTTCACAGGGAAAGTACTTATGCATTTTGCTAAGTCCATTTCCAAAGCCATTTCATAAGCATCACTTTCAAAATTAACTTAGCCTAGTTCCAGGCTGGAACTTTAAAGATACATTTAAGCTTCTATTATTTTCACAATAGATTGCAGCAACTGAAGGACTGATATTTTTCTTTCCTTTTCTTTCCTCTACATTTACATAGAGTGGGGTAAAATACTTTGGGATTGTGAAAATGGAAGGGGACATGCACATATACCACTACTTCATAAAAAAAAATCACTTCATAAAAAAAATCAGTTCATAAAGAAGGTTGAAAATCTCGTACAGAATTTTGCGTATAGTGATCATAGATTTCACTATAGGTAACTAAACCAGAGGAAGGCAAAGGCATTTTCTCAGCTGTACAGAGTCTTAAGCTCAGGACTGAGGATTTTAGGGGAAGTGATAAACTCCCTGTACAGAAAAACATTTGTAGGACCACAGAAAGAGCCAAATTCTGGAACTTCATTTGAAAGAGAATTTTGTATAAAACATGCATGCACTTTTGCATGAACTAGTGGTTTCTTTGCATAAAATAACATTTCACACACATACACCCACTATGATTTGCGTGATTTCTATGGTGATTTTCTATGCCACGGCTGCACATGGGTGCATCATGTGAGTTTCTATGTGGATTTGTGAGGAAACACTAGCCTGATCACTGAAATGTAAGCCTTGGATATCCCAGCCCATTACAGACTCATTTTTAGCCAAGCCCTAGTCCCAGTGAAGTCAAGTACCATCAGCTAACCATATTGAAAAAGTATATTCTTAACTTGCTAGTAGCATGCATACAGTATACTGCTACAGTATATATACGGATACATACACTACCTACACGTCACATTTAGAAGAGAGAAGATAGAGGAGCAATCAAGGTGAAGTTCTGCCTTCATAAATGATGTCTAGAACTGTGCTACCTGGACTAATAGAAGAGGCATGGGTACCCAAGGAAAAAGTGTCTTAAGTTTTGAACTGCCCTTCTTTATATTCTTCACTAATGGCAATTTCAAAGTCTTGATATATTCTACTATCTTCAGAACTAGACAGACAACAATCTGATAAAAATGATGCTTACAGAAAGATCCCCTGTACTCTTGTGGAGCTCCAGTGATTTCAGTGAAAACTGGCATAGTTGAATTCAGAACGTAATATAGGAACAAAATAGTGAATAGTAATTTTTGGTGTTATGCTGGAAATGTGAGCTGTCGGTATAGAATTACCTTATTCAGATAAGGTCAGTCTTTGTGGGAGAATGCTATCATCTGAAAAAAATTCTCTGTTCCCTCCAATCAATTCAGTAAACTTTCTGGCAATTTTTATTGTGACATAATCTTCAGATTATACTAAACCTTGAAGTGATTCTCAAGCGTTGATAACCACTGTGATTCATGACTTCTTTCTATTACAGATCCTGACTTCACTTACCTAGGAGGTATTTTAAATCCCATCCCAGGTCTAGTATTACAGTAACAATTTCTTTATACATGAAATCTTAAATTAATATCATACTGCATTTGACAGCAAGGTATATGTTCTCCCTAGACTGCCAATTTGAGCTCTCGGGAGCTGATGGAATAGTACGTTCCAGTCAAGTAGAACAAGAAGGAAAAACAAAACCAGGACAAGCAGTTGACTGCATATGGACAATTAAAGCTACTCCAAATGCTAAGGTGGGTTTCATTCATATCATTCAGCATATAATGGGTTTCCAAGTCATTAGTAACAGGTAATAGTCACTAGCTGTGATTTGCATAATATCTCACTTTTACTGAAATGAATTATGTATCAGTGTCTTAGGAAATCCAGATAGAGGATTTTTCTGAAATTAAACTTATACAGCAATTCCACAGTGTTGTCTTCCTATTATTTGAAACTTAAAATACAAAATAACTGTGAAAACTGTTTAAGCAACAACTTTCAAGGGCATTTAACTTGGACTCTGGTTTTATTGGAAGACTGTCAGCAAAAATGCTGGCTAACAGCTTTGATAAATTCCAGTAAGTCTTGCTGCCATGGTTTTAAATTTTGCCTCCACTGGTTCTTTTGGAGAACTTGGTTCTGTTCGAAGTCAAAAGAACACGTACCTGCTCCCCCACAGTCTAATTCACAATCCAGCACCTTAAAGCCCACTTTCATCAGCAGTCTGAACTAAAATGAAAGGCTTTACTTGGAAACAGCTGAGGAACTGTCACTCTCTCTTCTGACTTAATTACAGGATCACACCCTCTTAAAGTGCCACAATAAAATTTGCTAGAGCTTTTCTGCCCAAGCTCTAAAGGGCCATATTAGCTGCTCAAGCCAAAAATCAGCATTAGTTACCTAGGTACCTGATATTTATGATTGTGCCCACAGAACTGGAGACCGCTTATGAAAACATCATGATCCTTATGCTCACTCAAAACAACTTGAGCTTTATTGTTGGACAGAGAGAAGGATAAAATCCTGTTCATAATTCCAAAATACAATAGCTATAGCCTGTTTAAAAAAAAAAAAGCAGCTGTATGTTTCAGAATCACATACTTGTTAGTAACTTGTGAGTTGCACTGAAAAGTACATATTTTTTCCTCCCTATAGCATACACATCTGTAATTTTGCTTCTATGTGTGTATTAAAGCACATATCACTGCTTGCATATACCTAAAAATTAAAAAATATTTTCAAGCAGTAGCTGCCAAAATGACAAGCCTACTCTATGCTTTCTTACATACTCCTAATAGTTAACTAACCAACCCACCAACTTCCAAATTAGTTCTAAAACAACAACCTAAAAGGTGGTAATAAGAGGACAAGACAAGAAAGAAACTAAAACTCTATTAATATATTGGAGCCTTTGAGGAAGTGACTCAACTCCCAAGAGCCCTATACTAGTCTAAGTGATAGTAGCAGTTCTTCCAGAAACAATAATAAAAGCATTTTCGCTCTACATTGCCACTTGAGTGCACCAGGTCTTATGTTTAAGTATTGTAATAAATTATTGAATGTTTCTAGAAGGCACTTATAGTTGGGTCAGTCCTGAGATTAGATCATCATCCTAAATTACTGAGATAAAACATTACAGAAAAATAATTCTTAGTATTCTGACAGTGGTTTCTCAAGCTTCAATTCTGGCAGAATGATAAAATCCATTAGATCTGATATGGTGCAATCTCTTGAGAAAAATAAGCATAGGCATTTTTCATTTCCTCAATTTGATCTTGTAATAAAAATAAATTTTTAAAACTGACACAAGTGCAGCAATTAAAGGATTTTTTTAAATCTGCATAACAGATATTTAATAAATTACCTCCAGATTTCAGAAAATTACTAGAATAATAAGTATAATCTAAGAGTGAGAACCCTTTATATTTATATTTACTTGCCTAACAGATTAACCAGAAGCAGCTTTTGCAGAGCTGGGCTCTTTTGATGGAATTATTCCTTTGTTTTCATACACAGAATAGTTCTACTGAAAAGTGTGCTAATTTATTTTTAGCTTCCATTGTAATTTCACAGCAGACATATAAAGTCAATCGCTAAATGAAAATACCATCTCTCAGCCCAAATACTAGCACTTAGAGCTCACAGCCATGTTTGTGACATAAGACATCAATGGAAGACAGGTTCCCAATGTAGCTGAGAATTTCCATCAGTAAACCTAACAAAGACAGCAGAAAAAAAAAAAAAAAAAAAAAGAAAAAATATATATAGAAAATCACAAAAAACAGTGAGATACAGTATGAGATAATATGGTACAGGCTGCACCTTTGCACAGAGTGTGCAAGGGAAGACAGTGCTGACAACCTGCCTCTGGAAAACACTGGAAAGAAAGAGCCAGGTTGTACACGTGTCACCTGTCTTTTGCTGTACTTTTTTACCATGTTTTCAATAGAGCCTGTTAAGTGTATGTGGGGGATATCTCCCCCCTAAAGGTGGTTTGGTTTTTTTTAGTGAATTCTTTAAATTTCAGTGTGTCGTGGTTTAGACCTCAAACCAGGACGCAGTGTTAAAAGGCTTTGGCACTACCTGAGGTTAAAAGTGAGATACAGCAAAAGGGCAGGAAAATAGGTAATAAGCAATAGTAAGCGTGGTAATCACCTACTCTGTCTTCCCTGCTTCACAAACTAAACAAGAATTTGAGGTTCTTGTCATTAGGCAGATGCAAGAAAAAGGTCTTTAGCGTCCATAGGATCAGCCAGAGAGGTAATTGCAAACTGTACTCAAAATACAGTCTAGACCCATGCTTATGGGCTGCATCAAAAGAAGTGTGGCCAGCAGGTCAAGGGAGGTGATTCTGCCCCTCTACTCTGCTCTCGTGAGACCCCACCTGGAGTACTGCATCCAGCTCTGGAGTCCCCAACATAAGAAGGACATGGACCTGCTGGAGCGTGTCCAGAGGAGAGCCACGAGGATGATCCGAGGGATGGAGCACCTCTCCTATGAGGAGAGGCTGAGAGAGTTGGGGCTGTTCAGCCTGGAGAAGAGAAGGCTCTGGGGAGATCTTATTGCGGCCTTCCAGTACCTAAAGGGGGCCTACAGGAGAGCTGGGGAAGGACTTTTTACTAGGGCATGTAGTGATAGGACGAGGGGGAATGGCTTTAAGCTGGAAGAGGGCAGGTTTAGATTAAACATTAGGAAGAAGTTTTTCACTTTAAGGGTGGTGAGGCACTGGAACAGGTTGCCCAGAGAGGTTGTTGAAGCTCCGTCCCTGGAGGTGTTCAAGGCCAGGCTGGACGTGGCCTTGGGCAACCTGGTCTGGTGGGAGGTGTCCCTGCCTATGGCAGGGGGGTTGGAACTCGATGATCTTCAAGGTCCCTTCCAACCTAAACCATTCTATGATTCTATGATTATCTGAGGAACATATTGAAGACCTCGTGGATAGAGGAGAAGCACCTCTTGGCCCATAGAGCAGGAGATCTCAGCCTCCACCATGGATAGATTTGTTCTCTGTCAAAATAATAGTTATCTGAGGAATTTTTAAACTCTAAAGATTGTCTTTGCAGCATACTTCGTTGACTTAGTTACATATCTCTTGAACTTTCATTAGAATTTTGAGAATTCCAATAGAACCATTCAAGAGATTAAAAAAACCCCATGATCTTTTCATGTAATTCTAATTGAATTACAAACTTGCACAAGTTTCCTGCTCCAGTAAAATAAATTATTTGCTCACTCTTCAAGTGCCATCTTGGTGTTCTAATTTCCTTGCTGCATATGTTCTACCACATACACAGCCTTCTCTTGCATTAGACTTCTGCTTTTGGAGGAATTAAGATTGGCTTAAATTTATTATCTCTTCCTGGATAGCCATCTTACTTTTCTTCTGCTTCCATTTTTATTCAAATTACTCCTGACTTTATGTCTTCCATAACACTGTGCTGGTTCAGTAATTAGCTTTCATTCTGAAGCAACAAACTTTTTCCTTATTTTACTTCAGATCTCTTTTGACTAGATTCCTCCCTTTATATTTTAACACTGTTTTCACGAATTAAAAAGAAAGAAAAGAGAACAGTCAAAATACCATTCAAATTCTTTCAGCACATTTATATGTTTCTTGTATCTTTATTCTAGAGTAATAGACTGCACATTTAGCAAAGCTACTTAGGGCTTTCTTCAGCAAGTATGTTCCTTTTTACTTTTTTTCCAAGGGGAGTGGAAATATATCAGAGTAAATGATTAAATAAAGATTGTTTTGGGGAGGGGGAGGAAGTGAAACAGATACTTCAGACAGATTTAAAGTAATACGCCACATTGACGTTTAATGCGAAAATGTAACTTTAAGTGTTGTGAATTGGGAGTTGCACATATGTGTAAGGGGACAAAACGTCTTATTCAAGATTTGCTAAGAAAGAAAACTGTCTTCTCTATATTACTTTTCCTAGAGACATTAATTTCTCTTTTCTAACAGATTTACTTGCGATTTCTCGACTATCAAATGGAGCATTCAAATGAATGCAAAAGAAACTTTGTTGCTGTGTATGATGGAAGTAGTTCTATTGAAAACCTGAAGGCAAAGTTTTGCAGCACCGTAGCAAACGATGTCATGCTGCAGACTGGGACAGGTGTGGTACGAATGTGGGCAGATGAAGGCAGTAGACTAAGCAGATTCAGAATGCTGTTCACTTCATTTGTGGATCGTAAGTAGATTTTAAAGAGCCTATTCTCCTGGTATAAGGGTACTTTCAGGTATTTCAGGAAAAGCATCAGCTATATATTATGCAGCAGGAACACAGAAAAAAGGTCGTTTGTTTCCTTCACATACTAGCCGGTAAATTAAATACTTGCTTCATTACAGTTATAAGCATAGTTCCTGAAGAAAGGCTTTCCTCCACTCTTAAAAGTTTTATTTTTCATTTGAATTCAGTAGTAATACAGCCCTAGGCTGTGTCCTTCTCACAGAGAGTTCTACAAATGAGCACAGACTTATTTAAAAAGACAGCAATGGGACTGAAGTGTGCTCTCCCACTAGCCTCCATCTTCCAGTTCCCTGTCAGACCCCACAACAAGTCACCTAACACACACCTAGTGCTGCTTGCAGATTTGACTAAGTAATTCAGCTAACAGCAATGTTAAAAATCAATGTATTTGATTTCTGGCTTGATTCAATACATGAATAGAGCTAGATAAAGAACACTGTGAACATTGCACCAGGCTTAGGCAGCTGTTATAAGAAGAGTCCAGCTATGTCCTTGAAGTCCTGGACTGGAACTGATCAACCATTGTGACTTTTAGACTTTGTACTCCTCAAATAACAAACAAAAGGAAAATGGAGTCCATTTGTCCCATCTTTATGAACTTGTGAACAAAAGCTATCCCCAAAAAATGTTCAGAGACTAAACAGGAATGCAAAATGGAGACTGTGCTGGCAGATAGAGAAGCAGCAGCAGAATGCATCATCCAAAACTACAGAAACAAGAAAAAAAATCCCCCTGGTCTGGGAAATAAGAAAGAGAATGTGTCTTACATCATAATTCTTCCTCTGTGCCTCCAAAACAACTAGAGCTCCATACAGATGAATATTGAAACACCAGCAGGTACACATGGATCCACAACAACCACTCTGGACACGAATTTCATAGATCCTCCTTTATTTCACAGTCAGAAATGTTTTAGTAGATATTGGAGCCTTTTTAAGCTATTCTGTTTAAATGCTGATCCCATTTATAAAGTAAAGCTTGTGCAGTCTTTCTTTCCAAATTCAGAAGGAAAAACTACCTAAGTCTTTTCTCCCCACATGTGCTAATAAGGCCAAGAGCCTTTTGTTCGGTAGTCTGCATCGTGAACATTTCCATTTTAACTACTAGTCTTTCTCCCGTTATTTTATTTATTTTTATATATGTAATGGTTAAAACATTGACTACATCTTCCTGTTTCTATGAATTGCTTTAGGTTGTCTGGGATACCTGTTTTCATATTTAGATTGACACTCTTGTATCTTGTCATCATTTAGTCCTTCAGGGAGAAGGTGTGAATCCCTTTGGAATTTAATTGCAGCATAGTTTTGGATGATGCATGATATCGTGATTTCACACGATGCTTACAGAATAATGCTTACATTGTGCCTTAAACCATCAATGACATGAATTGCCTTAACATCCACTCTTTATACATTGTAGGTGAAAGTTTGGGACACCAACAACACAACAACCAGGTTCTTTTATATTTTCTTTCCTAAACAGTAGCAGTTGGTGAAACAGTTAAAGACATAGTTAAGTCCAAATGTAGGAAAGTTTGATTTTATTCTTCCATTTACTAGGTAATTGCATGGTTGAACTTAGAAAAGTCCCACTGAATTATGTCCCACTGAAAAATGGTTTGGCCCTTGAAACAAAGCGGGCATAAACCATTCTTGAAAAAAGACTGTTGATTTAGGAGCGTATCTAGGAAGTCTCTCTGGTCAGAGGATCAAGGAGAGCAGGTTTCCCAGGACCATGTGCAGTCAGTTGCTGAAAATCTCCAAGGATGGAGACTCCACAACCACTTGGGGCAACCGATACCAATCATGTCAGATACTCTAAGTCCTTATCTTCATACCATTTCCCTGGATCCCCCATATTTCTCTTGTACTGGTGACCCCAACACTGAGCATAGCACTCTGGATGTGGTCTCCTGAGTGCTGAGCAGAGGGGAAGAATCACCTCACTTGACCTGATGGCGATGCTCTTCCTAATGCAGCTCAGGATGCTATTGGCTTTTTTTGCTATAAGGGTGCATCGCTGCCTCACATGCCACTTTTTCTCCACCAGGACTTCCAAGTGTTCATCTACAGAGCTGCTTTCCAGCTGATTGGCCCTCAGCCTATACATGTATGTGGAGTTATTCCTCTGCAACTGCAGGACTTTGTGTTTCCCTTGATTGAACTTTATGAGGTTCCTGTCAATTCATTTCTCCAGGCTGTCTCAAATGGCAGTACAACTGCCTGGTCTATCAGCCACTCCTCCCAGTTTTGTATTATCTACAAATTTGCTGAGGGTGCAGTCTGCACCAACATCCAGGTTAAACAGTGTTGGCTTTATTATTGACCCCTGGGATACACCACTAGTGATGGCCTACAGCTGGACTTTGTTCCTCTGATCACAGAATCATAGATCATAACCCTTTAAGCCTGGCAGTTCAGTCAGTTTTCAGTTCACTTCAGTGTCCTCCTATGTAGTCTGTACTTCATCAGTTTCTCTACAAGGGTAATTATGGGATGCAGTTTTGAAAGCCTTGCTAAAGTCAGGATATACAACATCCACCACTCTATCTTCATCCAAGCTAGTAATTTCATTGTAGAAGGCAATCAGGTTGGTCAAGCATAATTTCTTCCTTATAAATTCATGCTGACTACTCCCAATTACCTTCTTATCTCTAATATGTTTGGAAATGGCTTCCAGGATTATTTGTTCTATCACTTTCCCAGGCATCAAGGGAAGCTCCCATCTATCCCTTTCAGTAGTAGGTCCATATTTTCCTTGGCCTTCCTTTTGTTGCTGGTACACTTGAAGAAGCCCTTCTTGTTTCTTTTCATGTCCCTCACCACATCCAGGTAGGCATTGGTTTTCGCATGGCATCCCTGCACGCTCACCGTCTCTGTATTCTTACCAGGGCACATGACATTTGATTCATAACTGATATAATGAGTATGATCTATACCTTCCTGAGCTTTGATCATATTTTTAAAAAGTGTTCTTCAGACTAAAACTGCTTTCCAAACAATTATATTCTCAACTCAGCTGAGCGAGGAAGATTCATGTGATAGTTACCGTGACATTTTTAAATGGTGAAATTACATGGGTAGAACACCTCCAAAATACACTTCAAATACATTCTGTATTACATTAAAGTACTACAGCACTTGCGCTACAATTAAAGCACAAGCTTCCTGTATGGGAACTTCTTGCCAGGTTGGCAGGGGTTAAGCAATAACAGGAAGCTAATACAAAAGCTTAAAACCAACAAGCATAGGTTACCAAAATTCAGTGGAGTAAGAACTGGGAAGACAGTGCATATTAGATTTAGGGAATGCAAATTCAGAATTAAAGGTTTGCGTTTTCTTTTCTGTTAGGCATAATTCCTCTTTTTGTCACTGAGACTGAAACCTAACAGAAGGAATAAGTGAGAAACAGGCTGTATTCAGGACTAGTCACCCTCCTCTGCTGTACCATTTGCGTTTTGCATTATGTTTCAGAGAATCCAGACTGCTCAGGAATAAATTCTTTCTATGAAACCAAATAGTAGAGTGTCTATCGCACATCTTTGCTGTTTAATATATAACTGACTCCACTAATAATAGACATTTCTATCATAAAAATACTACATTACTGAGACAGAGAAAGGGAATATAAATTTCTTGTCCAGTGCCCTGAATTCATAAAGAATTCTATGTATATTAAACAACATCCTGAAAGGAATTATTACTATTTTAAAATGTATTTTTCTAATGTCAAGAAGCTATAACAAATATTCATGGAAACATAAAATCTTTAGGGCAACTTTCTAGTTAATTTACTTCTTCAAATTTCTAACTATATATAGACAGATAGATAAAAAGCTAAACTGTACTCTGTCTTAATCCCTGCATTAGCTCTAATAGGAGGATCTAAGAGCTTTGATTCACAAGCAGGAATGACTTAGATGCCTCCAGTTACTGAAGTCTCTTGCAATTACTGAAACAGTCCTCCACAAACTCAAATCTGATTTGCCTTAAGATATTAATGGGCTCTAAAAATGCAGATGTTCAGGAACTGCTTCACAACCAGCTATACAATCTACGTAGCAGATGCATAGCAGATTGAATAAATATATAATTGATGGAGAGCATGCGATTTTTAAGTATTAAGTTTCTAAGGACAAGTATTAAAGCCTTCTCCCATTATCTGTGTTGTGTGACTGTCTGTATCTGCTACCCATTTTGAGTAAGAATATATATTAATTGTTTTTTAGCATTGATAATACACCTGAAAGCAACCACATGAAGAGAGAGTAAATCATCAGATAATTAGTGATATGCAGGAAAAGTGATTGTGTTCAAAACAGAGATAAAGAATGAGTATGCATGGTAAAAAAAATAGCAGGAATTTACTAGTTTTATTGCAATGTATCAATTACTGAAAATTCCTACTGTTTTCTTTCTCTTCTCTCCTGCAGCTCCCTGCTCAGGCAACACTTACTTCTGCCATAGCAACATGTGCATCAATAATTCTTTAGTCTGCAATGGCATTCAAAACTGTGCATACCCTTGGGATGAAAATCACTGCAGAGGTGAGTACAGTGCAAAGTATAGCCTTTATGAGCTAGGGTGGTCAGTCTGCCTTTCAAAGAAGTCATGAAATGTCTGTTTCCTGGAAATATGCTGAAGACAGCTATTCTGCTAATCTCAGGAAGGTGTTCCAATTTTTTTATTTAAACTCAGGAGACATATAAGCATGCTGAATATTGATCTTACTGCTTTAGAATTAAATTTCTTCTTCTTCAGCATATACTCTCCACTTTAAAAGGATGTCAGCCTGATAGGAAATAGAATTTAGTATTTGCCAGGTTGCATCCTATCCATTTCTAAACTTTAAACAAAGCAAGGATCATAGGGACAGGTAATATCTTTATTAGAGAAAAAAATATAGGGCTGGAAAAAGACAGACAAGCTTCCAAGCCCAAAAAGCCTTTCTCAGGGCTGAAATAGAAGCAACAATCTTCAAAGACAAATACAATTTTAAAATATTTGTTTTAAGTTGTTAATCACAGACTGTCTCAGAGTAAATGCAGCTGCTGCATGTGGTGTGAGAAAGGGTGGGAAGAAGGAGGAATGGTTAGGAAGCACAAAGTCATTGCTTATGGAAAACAGACACATGTAAATCACTGCTTCTAGAACATGGGCCAGGGGAGTATTGTTTAAACCATCACAACTACAGTAAAGAATTGTTTCAATATCAGGTTTTGTAGGAAAAATTCTAATGATTTGAGAAAATTGTTATTCTGCTGAAGCACATATACATTCACCCGTGCTTCAACAATAACTGGATTTTCAGAGTTAGACCAAAACCAGTTTAAGTTCAACAATTTTTCTTGCTAAAAGAAAACAATAAAACAGCAAACCTGAGCTTGGTTTGTTTTGGGTTTTTTTGACAAATGGAACAGCACCAATAGGTCTGAACACAGAACTCCAGAAAGATTTAAATAGGTACTCCATTTCAAAGAGAAATTGACCCTGCAGGAAGAGTCAAAACCTTCTCTAAAGATCTGGAAATATAAATGGTTTTTCAACACAGAAATCCAGCTTAAGTTTTTTAGTGAATAAATATTAAAAGAACTACTTCGGAATTGCATTTTGGGCAAACAAAGAAAAATTCACACCACTAATAAATACTCTAATGCACGATGTATTATGGGAGCTTTTCAATTAACAAAACTGATCCATTAACTCCCAAGTTTTCAATCTAAAGGTAGGCTTCCTCTAAACAGTCCTTAGCTTAGATAATATTCAATATTCCCTCTTAAGTGTAATTGCTAGATCTCTTTCCCATCTTTACCAACTGCCTTCTGGAATCTGACCTGGAATCCACACTTCACTCACATACTGCTGTATTTAAAAAAAGAATTCCATTAAAGCCGTATTGCAACGTGAAGAAAGTGTCTTTCTCGGTATTTGTAAATTGCTGTATCTGGTGCTGAATAACTTACCAGGTTTTATGCTGAATACAATCTAAATTCTGCTTTAATACTTACACAGCAGATAATTAAGAGACAGCTGAAGACTGGGTCCATATTGCCAGCTAAGGTAGACTGAAGGGAGACCAATGAAACCAAATGAGCAATATCTAGCCTTAAAAAGAAAGCTTCTCACAATTGCACTCAATTCCTGCAGGCACCCAGAGTTTTCATTTACTCCATATTAATAGCTACCTAAATCTGAGCATATTGTGACGTACCTTACGCCAAAGCCCAATGACACAAAAATTGATAGAAAAGTCAGTTGTGTGCAATTTCTTTTAAGAGACTGGAGAAGACATCACCTTTTGCACAACAGCTTTTTGATTAGAATATCTTTCAAGAATTAAGAATCTTAGTTGCAGACGAGAGAGTTGCCATAGCACTGAAATTCATACCTCACACCAAGTATGGCAACACTAAGATCTAAGCTAGGTAGGACAAGGGGAGATATCCTCCTTCACATTAAAGGTATAAAAGTAATTCAGACTGAACAGTCTTAAGCTCTGAAGTAGAACTGTATTTCAGACATATCTTATTAGTCAATTCCTTAGGACTTTGCTTAGTATATGGATTGTTTCGAATAGCGTATGATGGTATATAACTCTCTCCATACACTGTGTGTGGAGTACTTATGCACATAACACATGTCCAGATGCCAGGAGCCAGATATCTGAAAATTATATGCAACATTTATGCTACTACGTTTTCTTCTACATAGTCTTAAATGCTCTTCTCCCCCAGTAGCGGATGTTGTAGAGTCTCAGTGTAGAATTCCTTTAGTCCCCTTGGACAAGTACATTTACAGAACAGAAATCCAACTGGAAAATCTTAATCTTCAAATAAGAATTTTAAGTATGGAAAACCATCTTGTTCTGATGCTGCCATCTTGTGTGTTTTCATATGAAGTACTAGCTGAAAGTGCCATATGATTTAGGTAGGTAGGTTGGTTGGTTCCCCCCTGCCTGTTCCCCCCCGCACTCCTTTTTTTTTTTCCCCAACTGACTTGATTACTGGACTGTTAAAACTGGAATATATCTATGCTAAAGCTCCCTGTGTTGAAATAGGTATAACAGACTCGCACAGTAGACACAGTCATTAAATTCCCAAGGGATATCAAAACAAATAGTACAGTCAATCTTACATCAAGACTATGATATTTCACTTTTAAAGAACCAGGTCATTTTAAATCAAGATTTCCTTCTACTGGCATCAATGGGAATACTACCAGCAGGAGCAAACCATGGTAAGAGAAGCATCATCTGTAGCTGTATAAACTCGTATTCAACTGGTGGATTTTGGAATACGAATTGGTCAGTATAAGTTCAGGATTGAAGCCACATCCCAGCTGAGTCAACATGCACAAGCCACAGAGTTCCACCTGCCGCTGAATTATCAGATGGTAGCCACTAATGCAGACAGGGCATTAGACTTGCTGAATAAATGCAAAGATCCAGTACGGTAAATCCCACTGACAAACAGGTCTAGTCTCCACTGCCATTAAGTCAAGTGTAAAAAAATAAAAGCCTTATCGTAATCCTTGTTTTTGCTTTGCAGAAAAGAAAAAAGCTGGACTGTTTGAACAAATCACCAAAACTCATGGAACAATCATTGGCATCACGTCCGGAATAGTTTTAGTTCTTCTCATCATTTCAATTCTAGTACAGGTAAAGCAACCTCGCAAAAAGGTTATGGCTTGCAAGACTGCTTTCAATAAAACTGGTTTCCAGGAAGTATTTGATCCTCCACATTATGAACTATTTTCACTAAGGGATAAAGAAATTTCTGCAGATTTGGCAGATTTATCAGAAGAACTTGAAAACTATCAGAAAACGCGACGCCCTTCAACAGCTTCCAGATGCATTCATGACCACCACTGTGGCTCCCAGGCCTCTAATATAAAACAAAGCAGGACAAACCTCAGCTCCATGGAACTTCCCTTTCGCAATGATTTTGCGCAGCCTCAGCCAATGAAAACATTTAATAGCACATTCAAGAAAAGTAGTTACACTTTCAAACAAGCGCATGACTGCCCTGAGCAAGTCATAGAAGACAGGGTGATGGAAGAGATTCCGTGTGAAATCTATGTTAGAGGAAGAGAAGATACAGCACAAGGTTCATTATCTATTGACTTTTAATTTCCTAGTGGAGGTGGTATCAGTGTATATACAAGATGCTTGTGTATCATGACAGTGTATATATTAAAAGTATACTATATGCAGTGTGTGAGATGCACACACGCTTTTAGCTTATTATACTTAATTTTAAAAAAGTGAAAGTCTTCGTAACTAATTCTTGCTGAAAAACGGTGGATTTCCTCCCATCTTCCCAAGCTACCTATCTAGCAGAGGAGTAAGACAGAGACTTTGCATGGAAATTATAAGTTAAGGGTATTGGAAGAAAAAACCCAACAACTGCTAAGCATTGAACTCTGAAAACAATGACTACTACTCTCTTCCTCATATAATTTTCTCTTTAGACGTCTGCTTTTCAAGACAATTTTAATACCTCAGTTACATAAATAAAAGTAGTTAAGTGCGTAACATGTATGTCAACATAGGTGTCTTACTGTATTTGTCAAATTGAAAGTAGAGTTAGTGTTAAGTGCCATTTAAGACTCAAGAATCTGTTCAGCCATCTGTTTCATCTGCCTACCATTTATATTGCCTTTAATTATCAGTTCCTCACTCTATGCTTTGTGAGAATTAAGTGTAAAGGATTACTGCCTTTTAAAAATACTGAGTTAGATTAATTTTAGTACATTTGGAAATACATAATCTTTGCTGCTTTTGGTTAAAACACGTTATTCTAGATGTAGACTTTTACAACAGTTTTCTTTCAAGAAGGTTTAGGATTTTAAAATATTCTGCCATATATCATAGATCCATATGGCACACTGATTTCACAACTCTATAGGTAGAAAACAGCTTTGTTCCTGCATTTTCCAAGTATTTACATAAATAGACGGTACTGTACATTTGTCTCTTAAAATAGCTTTTTACTCCTTATTGCTACCAATCTTCCTGCTGAAATCAGTGATGATACTTTTAGCTCATGTCCTACTTGCCTGAAGAGAACTGCTCTGAGGTCTGTGTGATTACCAGATATATGAAGGTACTGGAAACAGAGAAATCACAAAGCAACTCTTACTAATCCTTATGGAACCCTTCTTGTGCCCCTTGTTTCCACTTGCAAAGTTGCACATTTCATACCTTTTTTACTGGTGGTTTGGACCTAATTTTAAAATTTTTACAATATAGAAAATTTTTTAAAATATGATAATTCCCATTGTGGTTTTTAAAATTTTTATATAGTTTGATACTGTACAGAGTATTTATTAAATCAAAATCTAGCACCTGTACAGCAGGCTTGTTTCAGTGTCCATATTAGCAGCTCTGAATAACACACAGTGGCTGCTGCGTACATCGCAATTTGCTGAGAATACTTAATATGACTTCCACATTAGCCTGCATTTTATTCCCTGGTTGGTTTGGGTTTATTCTGGTTTGTTTGGTTACAGGAAACCTTTCACTAAAGATGACCCACCAGCTTGCACTGGGCATATCCTTTACTTACAAACGTATGTAAAACCATAATGTTTGTTGTGCTGACTGTAGTACAAAAAAAACCCCACAAACAACCTTATCAACTGAAAAATGTTTTGTTTAAAATAAAAGATTAACAGCTGTTATCACTGATTTTCATTAGAATGACAGAAAAACGTTCTTTTTTTTTTTTTTTTAACAAATGCTTGTAATGTAAGGAGTTTAAAGGAAAAAAAAAAAAAAAGGAATTGTGTTTCTTCAACACTTCCCAACTTCAAAATTAACCCTGTCTGATATCTAGAAAGAACTTAATCAGAAGCTCGTAGATCAGACCTCTAAGGCTGTATCCTGGTGTCAGTTTTTGCGCTGGTCCTAGAATGTATGTCAATTTGAAAGAATGAAAATGGGCATTATTTTTAGATGCACTTCATGCAGAAGATAAGTGATAAAAAAAATCTAGTTAATTTTGACTTGAAAGTTTTTGAATATTTAATTAAAACATTTCTTGACAGATTTCATTTACTCCTCATTGATTTCAGTAATATATATCTCACCGTGACCTATATGATACAGAATGTTATTTGTGATAGTCTGTTAGTTCCAGATTCTTTCAACAAGTAATATGTAGTTTTATACAGTTTATTTTTGTCCAAATAACTCTTGTAAGTACTAGGTTTGCACGATTAAGTTTTCTTTTTCAGGTGTATTTGTCCATGTGATAAAAATAATGTGATCCGTATTCATTCCTAAGTTATGTTATCTTTGAACAGTAAACCTGTAATAAAACAAATGGCAAGCCTGCAAAGCCCAAGTCTGTGGAGAAAAGGCAAAAAGCTCTATTGAAGAAGTTCCCAAATGGCCTGAATAATATTTCTGTCTCAATTGTAACTTTTTGATTACATGGTCAGAACACAGCTGCTTTTTGGCAACACCAGAGCATGTAGATGGGCTCCCATAACCAGTCATGTCTACTGTGCGTAACTTGTTCCAGTATCCCCAAACCCAGCTCTATGAGCTTCACTTTCGCCCCTTCCTTGCTTTCCAGTCTGTTTTTTTGTCTTTAGCATAAATAAATGCAAAATAATCCTGCCTAGTTAGCACCTGCTCCTGATTCCCAATACAAAGCAAAAATTGTCCTGGAGGGACAGTATTTCTGTAATAGCAGACCCAACCCTTACTGTGACAGTAGGTATACACTTGAACAGATCTGAGAGAGCAACCCAAAGGAATAATCATTTCTGTAGGCTTCTATAAATAGCAATGGCAGGAAAATGAAATATCAGTGCTTTTTTTTTTTTTTTTTTTTTTTACTACAAGGAAGGTGAAATTAACATTGAACCTAAAAATCTGAAAGGAAAACTTGGGTGATGTGTGTTTAAAAAAATAATAGGTCTATATATCTCATTGTAATATTGGGTTTAGTTACTTAGCTGGGCTTTAACAAATAAGTAGTAACTATTAGAGCCATAATTCCACTTCCAGTATAATCAAATTCTCTTCGCTACAGAGAAAAACTAACTGGATGGGTTGGTTGGTGTCACTCAGAGTGCAGAAAGCTGACATTTTGAGCAAAAGCATCTAGTATTGGTTTTGCAGTCTCAATCCAGTTGGAGCTGATATTGTGGACTTTAAACTTTTTCTTTGGCATTAGCAAAAAACACCACCTTTCATATTGTTGCAATATCTAAGTACTGTTAGCATGCTTCCATTGTCTCCATCTTAAATCCATACATTTCTAGGAGCATCCTGATTTTGCACTCGATTGTACTTGTATCTCTGATAACCTCTGTTAACACTGAATACACATAAGCAAAGATACATTCCCTAGACACACATTGACCAGGGAAAGGCCAACAGCATTAACTACTTCTTGGTATTTAAAATTCATTTTTACCTTTTATTATAGTAGCTTAGACATCAAACTGTCTAACAAGAAGGATTTGTTGTGGATAAAAGTTGTAGCAGTAAACCTATAGCCAGCACAAAAATAAAAGTGACTGAGAACCATGATTCTTGAGAGTTCTGTAAGGAGACATCTGCATTTACAGATGACGACAACAGTGGTATAGGAAACTCAGACTTAACACTGTTACTGACTCTGAAATGTTTCAGCGGTCACAGAAATACTGATTTGTACTTAAAATGCATGAGATTGTCTTGTCTGCTATAGACAAGATGACCTTCTTTGTGCATACAAATCATAATCGCATATTGTAACAATTACAGTCTATTTTTACTAAACCAATACAAAGAAAGGATACAAAAAGAGCTGCCATTGACTTACGAGAAAATGTGCTTGTCATGTGAACACTTCACAGAATTTAAGTCCTTAAAATACATTTTGTTGTTTTTTTACTTGGTACAGAGAATTCTGTGCATTAGCAGCAAATCTGCTAAATAAGGAAAAAAGGCTTGCCTTATTTTCAAATCAATTTAGTCCTTAAATAAGAAGATTCTCATATTGATGATCATAACAACATTTAAGTTTCAAAACTATTCAAGCATAATCCTTTATCTAAAAGGCTACCAACAGCAAAAGTAATGGAAAAAAGGTCTTAGCACCTATACCTGAGAAGCCAAGAGGAAATGGAACAACTTAATTCATATGGATGTACTGGAACATATCTAGTTTGATCTTCCTGTATGGTCAGTCTCTATGTATCTGTTGACAGTAAAACTCAGTCAAATCCATTTACTTTTACATGTCCCTATTTCAAAGTTTATGTATGAGCCCTGTGATTACTCAGTAGGTCTGTAGGCCGTTTACCAAAGCAAGATTCCTAATCTATGTTAGTCTGAAAGATAAACTGATTTTATGTTGTTTGAGATTGCACTGTTACAACTGAATATTAATTATAATGGGAGAAAGGCTTTTAAAATCAAACCCCTTTCTTTGAGTTGATTCGTGCTTTGAAAATGAGTATTTATAGCACCTATCTCAATCTAACAATACAAAGGATACTATCTTTAAGACTTCTGTTTCCGTGGTTTACAGTAACCATCTCTGTAAATCCCCGCTATAAACACACAAATAAATCACATGTCAATATGCTCTAATATGTGGTTCTGTGTCATCATGGAACTGCAAGTGTATTTTGGCATTCAAATTCCTTTGCTACATTGCGTTTCACAGAATCAGCTTAACAAAGATCTGTTTTCCATCTGTTTCAATACCAACAACAATCATTTGTGAATTGCAAACTTGTTCCCTCTTATGTAGCTATTGAAGATAATCTTCCATATACCAGATAAAAACAGACTTATGTAGCTATTGAAGATAATCTTCCATATACCAGATAAAAACAGACTTATAAAAACTAAGCTGTTTTACAGAGCCAGGCTCAGGGAGATTCAAAGTAAGAACTTGGTATATTTGTATGCCTCTCCATTGCCATCACATAATTTATGGTAATAGTTTTATACTGGAGAAACTCATAAAATTTATGTCAAATTCTGTTCAAGAAAAAATAAATTATTATAATAAATCAGATAATAGGTACATAAGACCCACACACCTCAAAATTCAAAGTAATTTGCTGTTTTGGAATCTGAATCATGCCTTCTGAAGGGTAAGAGCTGTCAATACTGCCAGTGTGCTTAAGGGATGCACATCACACCATCTTCTCTGAACAACAACTTCTCCTCCCAAACACAGATTTCCTAGACATCTTGAAAGTTTTAAATCTTATCTCATTATTTTATTAATTTATATATAGAAATATAAGCCTATTATTTACATCTTATAATTAGCTTCAAAGTACATTATCACCTACACAAAAGTTGCATCTGTCTTCCTTCCAGATATATTTAGGAGCAAGAATTATATTGGAGAAGTATTTATCATTAAAGCATGGCATTTCAGAGTTTAAGCATTATGTTAATTTCTGAGTTTATATTGCTGCTTATTTTTCACCTGGAAAGTAAGAGACTACAAGGAAAACTCAAAGCTCACAGGATTATCTCCTTAACCTCAAATGAATATGGATAAACTGGAACAGAGTACATCAGTGTTCTAACACTCAAGATTTACTATTTTATGGGAGAGTAATATGAGAATTAAAAGGGCATGTGTTTTTTATGTGAGAGGGTTTAGTTTACCCCTGGTTATCACACTCAGTTTGCTCATAACACTTGTCTTTAATAAACTACATTTGCCTGTGAATAACCCAGGAATCTAGAGCTTAAGCTTCCTTTCAGTTCCACTGGCAAAGCACATCAAACAGTACAAAAATTTAAAAAGCTATTTGCAGAAATAGGAGAGGAGTTGAAAATGAAAAAAAGTGTTTTAAATACAAATGGGAGACAATAAAATATTAACCACTGGATATTTCTGATACAATGTTTAGCTCACCCTTCAACACACTCAAATTACTCTCAAGGTAACAAAGTACACAATTATGCTTAACGAATATGTTAGGTTCCCTCACTTCTGTAAACGCCCTCAGTATTCCTAATAATTTGGAAGAAGCCAGCTGTTAGTACTGAGTTTACTGGATAGCATTCTCAATTACTACTGATTAGTGTATATAAAAAGATGATTCAGTGATTAAAGCAGGAAAATACTCTTGAAAGCAATTATGAGAATAAGAGATTCCGAGAAAGACAAGTCAATAAATCCCCAAGTCTTTTAAACATTGTAATGAATCTTCTATTTGTAAAGAACAAACACACAAGGTACATAAGCAATACCACTCATTATTGGCTCTCTACTGTATGTTTAATAAGCCAACAGAGCAATTGAAGGCCGAGGCAAAGACAAATAATTTTAATTTTTCTGTAGTAATGAAAAACAAAGAGATCTAGTAGAGTAAAGATGTTTGCCTTGTACTTATCAGAGGCAAAAGCCATTTTATCTTCTTTCATCGTTAAGCTTTGTCCTTAACAGTAAAGGGAATTCTGGAATATACAAGAACAGCACAAATATCTATGTAAAATTCAAATGTACAGTAAACAAATAAAAAAGTAATGGATACTTAAAATAATCTCACCTATTCAGTAATTTCTAAAGTTCTGTATGACTCCTAAGGTTATCATATTCTCCCAGACATTTCTGTATTTGTGTGTTTTGAATAATTTGAATACAAGCACTCAAACTATAAATCTGAGTAAGAAGTAGTAATAACAGAAAATAAAGTTATTTGTCTTTAAGATCCAGAACTAATAAAGGTGCAAACTCGGAAAGCTTTACTATACTGCACTTTCCACATTAGAGTAGGAGCAAGGACAGACATTAGCATAAGGGAAACACATCCTGTACTTGAACTAGCAGAACCAAACATGAGTTATTTCTTACTAGTTGTTAGAACACACACAATAAGTTTGTTTGGGGGGGGGGGGGGGGGGGTTAACTATGGTTCTAACTTTCCTTTAATTACTAGCATCATAAGATAAAATGTTCTCTAAAGCAAACGTGGAATTCTTGCCCAGAAAGAACTATAATAGGTAGATTTAAATATTGTGTTACTGTGTTTAAACTTATGAAATACCTGGTTTTAAAGTCAATTTATAAAAGTATCAAAAGCTGGATTACATAGATTCATGGAATAGTTTACATTACAAGTTGCCAGATGTATAATGTCAGGATTTAATGACAACATTTCAGCACCACTTACTGCAGTACAGTTGGCAAATAGTAACGCTCAACAAGACAAAAAAGCACAAAACCTCTTCTTTTTCAGTACTCTCTCTTCCTCTCAGGAACACAAATAAAGGCTACTAACTGTTCTTCAGGAACAGTATCAAACAGGGACCTAAACCTAACAAGCAGCCCTCAAGGCTCAGGGGAACATTACTGAGAAGTACAAAGGGCATAGAAGATTTTTCTATGTTAATTTTCCTATTCCTGAAAAAATCATGCATCATTTGAAAACAAAACAAAAAAATACCCAGGGTGATCAAACGAGGACTACTAAGAGAGAAATACGGAATTGAATTCAGTTTTATCTGAATGAGAACCGTAGGTCACGGCTTATGCTTACCGCAGGACTACACAGAAATTAATATTGCCAAAAAAAAGAAAGATATGGAACAGTCACTTCAGATTTACAGTATGATGAAAAATTATTTATGTAAATTTGCAAGAAAATGCAGATTGTTCAGTTTGCTTGCTGAGTTACAAAAAGCAGCTTACAATGACTGAAGGAACTGGCAGCAAGCCAATCCTGTCTCAAGGCAGAAGAACTTGTCTGCCTTATATTTGAAAATGTAATAATTAGTCTTCTGCTTGCCTAACCATGAGGCTACCTTCTGTTCTTTCATCATGGTAATCCTTAAGTAATGATGTGAGAATATCCTAAATGAATGGCAATCTTGCTTGTGGGCCCCAGGCCAACCTTAACAAATACCCAATATGATACATCTGGGGAAAATAAAAATATATGGCTTTGATTCCCTCTCAGACGGGAGTCGTATTTTAGGGTTTAATATAAAGCCCACCAAATTCAGTGGACAAGCAGCCAGAAATCAAGGGCCTGCCCAGTCAGCTACAGCATCAGAGAAGGGGAGACTATGAAAGACAATAAAGCTGCCTCAAGATCCATGTCTTTGGAAGCAGGATTTTCTGCAAATCTTTTGGGGTTAGCACAGTTATAAGTCAATCCTCTCTGTGTCTAGCTCTCTGGCTATCCAATCTTTCCAAGAAGGAAAAACAAAACAGTAAAATACAGTTATTTCACTCCTTTTTCTCCACTTTTCAATATATATTTTTCCCCCAGCATGGAACGTTAGCTACGTTGGCCAGTATAGCTATACACTTTAGGATGTCTGATTATAGAGTTGGATATATGTCTGCTCTGTTTTATTGAAGCAGACCAAAAAAATCATACAGTCTCCTAAGGCACTAGATCTGCATCCCCTATGGACAACAGACATTAGCTGCATTGAACATACTGAAATACTTTTCAACAGTAATCCATGCTCAAGTTGAAAGATTTTGAGACAGATCCAAACATCTAGAGTGCTATTTTGAAGGGTAATACATTATGTTAGTGAACCTATTGATTAACAGCAAAACCCTATTATTAAGGTCAGATGTGCTTATTGATTTGTTTTTCTTTTTAAGGAAGACTTTGTATGAATATTAATGGCTAATGCCTAGAATCGAAGAATTGAAAGACAATTTAGCAAATTAAATTAAACCAGACTCTCTCTGTTCCCAGCAGCCAAGCTATATAAGCAAAAAGTCACATCTGACCTAATGCTTATTTTTACTATTTTTTAAAAAGGTTTTGAAAGAAAATCTTTGTCATAAACCCTTCCAGAAAGGAAAAAGCTAGGTAGGAAAGTATAAAAAAAGAAAGGTTAAGCTGCAAAAGTATCAGAACAGATACTACACAACAACAGTCTACAAAGGGGTGAAAAATTCAGTTGCATATGTAACCCAAGGCATAACTCATATGTCTCTCTAACACCCAGACAAAGCTGAAAATTGGAAATAATAGATTTACTTTTCTAGAGCTTAAAAAAACTACAGCATTATTGAAACACTGCACTTCTACTGCAAAACTTGTCTCATTTATTACCAGTGAAATTTATCACCCATCTAATGATCTAATTTTCCTATACTGACACCAATGAAAGTTTTACACTGTAACAGTAGGCTAGAGAGATATTCACATCATTCATGATCCTGGTGGTGCATAAAATAGATCGAAGACCAAGTTCTTTTTGTCTAGTGCAAAAAACCTGTTAAGCACAGAAAAATGTGATTATTCAAGAATATTGTCCTCATTAGCCTGCTACAACAACAAACATTTTTAAAAATAGCTAAATCTATTTCCTTATCAAATGGGACCTGTGTCCAGTAATGTCTATACACAGCATGTCTAAACAAACATTACATCTTCATTACTTTCATGTCAGTGTTAACTCAAACAGCAAAACATAAACCTCAGATTGAATATACTGTCAAAGCCTGCCAGCTCTGCTTTTTCCTACAGTATTAACATCCAGTAAAGCTGTTGATTGTAAAACTACTTTCTATCCTTGTCCCCCACTCCATCTGACCAAAAGCTCAGACTACTGCTCTCTTCCATCTTCATGCAGATAAAAATTCATTTTCAAACTCAAATATCAGAAAGTACAATATTATGTTTCTGTAGCAATTGTTTAAAATACTAAACCATTAATATCTATAGCAAATAGGGGAGACAATCTGCTAAACAGTTATCCAGCAACCCTGAAAGAACCTACACATACAATTTAAGAAATGGATATTTTCATCTTGGACAACATAAATTTTAAAAAGTATGCATACAGGAGAGAAAGGAGGATATTTTGGAAAATCTAGCAAAGCAGTTAAGTATTTTGTGTTTTATTAGAAGCTTACTATCAGCATTAAAGATTAATAATGTATGGATATCTAGAAGTTAAAGATGTTCAAACAATTCAAGAGAGAGGTCAGCCTGAATAACCTGTCACATCAAACTTTAGGGAAACAAATTAGGGAACATAACTGGACTAAACCCTGAAACCCTGTTAAAGCAAAAGCTGTGACAGCAATGTGGAAAGACTCAGGAATACCAGAGAAAAAACTCCCCCCTCTCCTGAACACAAACAAGTGAAAAGGCTTCTTAACAAATTCTTTAAGCTAGATCCACAGCTCATACAGAGGGAAAGAGAACAAAAAAAAAAAAAAAAAAGAGCTCTAAATTCTGACTTACTCTGGAAGAATGAATGATGCCTCAATTACACCCCTACCAAAACAGAGGCTTTTAGAAAATTCTTTCACTACACCATAGTTTACTGAATTACTACATCAATGTACATTTCAAGCTTTTAAGTCAAGGGGCATGCTGTGCCCCATTTACAATTATATTAATGATTTTTCCCATCTCTGACCATAGAATTGTTATGTACTGTACCTAAATTTCTCATTCTGCTAATAAGACTGAGTGGAGAAACAAGATAAATACTTCTTTCTTCATTTACAGAAGTTGTATATCTCACTTATTTCATTAGACTGGTCACAACTTATAGTGGTCAAAGTGAGAGCAGGACTCTACAATTCTGATAAGTATACAAATGAAAGGCTTATGTTCCTCCATTAGTGTCAGCTAAAGCACACAGAGGGCCAAATAAATAAGCAAAGAACAGACAGGAAAAACTGACTTGCAGTGATGTGATGTTCTAGTAATAACTCGTACTAAGTCATAGCATTAACGTGGAATAATAGTCTCATCAGTCAAGTACCTAATTCCTGTACCCATTACATTAGTGGACTCAGAAATTAATAAAGGTCATGAATAAAGGTGCATTTATGTATGTGCCTTTCTACATCAACTGTTTCAACAATTTCAAGATTACAGTCCACAACTGCAGACAAATGTAATTTTAAGCATACAACTGTACTATAATCAAATCACAGAATAATACTGATTGGAAAGGAATACTGATGTAGTCAAGATTCAAAAGATGGAGTATTAACTTTTCTGTCAGGATTCATGGATTTTCTTCCCAATTCTGCCACTGTTCACTGTGTTTTCTTGGTTTAGTCATTTGAGATCAAGTGATCAAATTTGTCTATTATTAACTTCACGCATGCAGTAATAAAATGTTAACTGTCTGCCCTGAGCATTACCAATGGTGTGACAATACTGGTTTCCTATAAAATTTAGTTTTACTTCAAAATGTTACAGCAGACATGAAAGATTCTCCTTAGGCTTTTCAACTTTAGACTGTGTCACACTCCTGAAATAAGACAGCATGCACATCACTGAAAAGAAACTACATTTGTCCTCATTACATTTTCCTCCAAAGCAAGATTGTGGCAAGTTGCCAGAGCTACTTTTCCAGCACAGAAAAAATAAAACAACAAAGAAAGTGGAGTACTAGAAAACCACTTACAAATAACTGCTTTATCTAGACCAGAAGAAAGGGAATAAAAAAACCCCACCAACACACAAAAGTTATCCAGTTACCAAATAGTTAACCGTCTTCCACTTGATACAAATGACTACTTCCTGCTGTCTCTCTGCAAAGTGCAACCAATACTCTCATTTGTGCTGCAAAACAATTATAATTGTTTTGTGGTATATAAGCAACAAAGAGCAGAAAAAAATCTGACCACAATGCCTCTTTCATGATGCAAGGCATGATGCTTTTAACAAGTATGGATCACAGGTAGGAAATTTGTAATTTAAAGAAAGAAAAGACAGGTCAGTGGGGAAATTAATTCATACAAGACCTCTTTAAAATTAGATTTAAAACTGTCCATAGTGAACAACCAAAACAGCAAGGAGGTAAATATAAATTTTTGTAAAAGCGTTAGAGTATCTGAAGACATTAGTGGGATCCTGAATACATAGGTATCACATCTTTTCTAAGTTGTCTCTACTTTGTCTTTTACCCAGGTCCTGAAATATGAGAAATTGGGGTGTATTTAGTAAGTAACTTAAATTTAGATTAAAAAAATAATAAAAGTAACTATCCACACAAAATTGCAAATACACCTAGTATATTAGTGATAGATCTTTTCAAATTGTCTGCAACAAGAATACTGGCACTGTTATTGCTATAGGAATTATGCTGACAGTAGCTTTTTTGGCAGCATACAAACAGGTGATGTTCATTATTCAGCTCATGTTCTTCTACAGTAAACACTTGTAAACAAATTACCATTTAAACTGCCATTTCCTGGCCAAGAGTACACTCATGGAATCTGGTTTTGGGCACAGTTCCTCCCACTTCTAATGGGGATGATGCCAGAAGTACCAAAGAAAAAAGGTAGTAACAAGATAGATTAAACCATTTTGACACAGAAAGGAGGGTAACAGGAATGACAAAAATCTGTTCTGGAGCAGAGGCAGCTAATAAGGCTAAGTGAATTGAGTTTCCTTTGTCTTTCAGAAGCAAACAAGGCTGCTTTTGGGTACCTCTGGTTTGGAACTGTTACATTACAAGGCAGGAAATGATTGTCTGGTCTAGTGACCAGTCATCTTCTAGGTAGAAAGTATAAGAAGCAGTTCCCGCAAGAAGGTAATTCATAGGTTACGATACTGAACAAAACGTACAGTCCATTCCCTGATGAAACAAAGCCCATAACACTTCAAGAAAAAAGCATCACAGTAATGGATTATTTAAAGCCTCCAAGCAGAGCCTGCTTTGATGGAAACTAAGCAGAAAATTAGAGAAAATGGAAACAAAGATTTCATTTATACCTGTGGCTATGAAAGTAGATTTAAAAAAGAAAATGAAAGGCTTCAAGTTCCACTGTTGCTTATCCTGAGCCATGATAGGCTCAAAAGGCTACACACACATTTTTGCTCTCACAGGGAAAGAGAGGACTAGAACAGAAATTCTAAACTCCATAGATGATCTCTATGCTTTCAAAACATGGCTCAGATTTTTTTAAAGCAAATATCAAAAGCACAGATGAACAAACTAAATATATAATAGATTTTAAAATGTTTTAGTATTGGAAACATTTGGGGATTATGTTTTTTAAGAGCCATCTAAGAAGCATATAAAATCTAGTATAAATAATCCTTTAATAATTCTCAAGCCCTTCTTCTACATTTATTGCTAGTGACAGAACATTCAAATACAAGATGGTGTAATAATTGTCTCAATTAATTATGGTAATTCAGTGTCTATAACAGTTTTTAATTGAAGATACCAACTGCTTGACAAGAGATAAGGGATATATTATGACTTACTCAGCTGAGCAGTTACTTGTGTAAGCAGTCCGCTGTCTTTGATGAATCTAATCACATAAATAACAACTGTGTGAAAACAAGTATAGTTTTTATAACAAATGACACACTTATTTTCAGGTGCTCATAAAAAAACTCCACGACATAGAAACCAAAGAGCAGAGAAAGCTCTAAGAATGTGCGAAGCAGATGGCTGCCTAACACAGAGGATGTATACATCTGATACGTCTACAAGAGGTAAACTCTGCACAGAGATCCTGACAGGTGAGTTTGTGGGGTTTTTTATAGCTTAGAGGTTCTTCACTTTCCCCATGTCTCACCTTTAAAAGTGAGAGATTCTAACCAGTAATTCTGTAAAATACCTCCACCTGCACAGGGAAAATATGCTTCCTATAACAACCTGCTTTCTTTCTTTCCACATGATCATGGAATATCACAGCTCCTTTAGGCAAAAGCATATTATGAAAACAAAACAAAAAAAAACCTTTTCACCCATATCTGTCAGCTTTTGGAAAACCTAGCAGGAGGGGTCTTCTACGGAGAACCTTGGGATGAAGAACAGCACAAGACAAGGCTTTCTTCTCTTGTCAGTAGGATTTTGGGCCCACATTACTCTTATCTGCACCTCCAAGCAAGAGGTCACATGCCTACTATCTTTTTGAGTAGTGTCAGAGTGATGCTTTGCTCATATGATTGCTTTTGTCATAGGAGTTTGCTACTTCCTCCTGGGGTTTATAATTCTGTTACAGCATCCCATGCATGATCAATGTAATAAAACAGCTACTTCTAATTGCACAAAAATTAAAAATCCATTGGTAAGTGTTGTGGGGTCTCGTGCACTTTTCATTCAGTACTGCTTACCAAGACTACATAAATAGCTCAGTGAAATTAAAACCAGGCACCATCTGCCCTGCTTCATCTCCCTGAATTCTTTCTTTCCATAAAACTGAGTACTGGACTTGATTCTGTTTTTTCTCCTGTAAAAAGAATGCCTCTAAGTTATCCTGAATTAATTGAAAACAAAATATGGACTACTATGAGCCATTTCTAACAAGTTTTACCAATGCTGCTCTAATACAGTTAGAATGTAACATTCCCTATCCCTATTACTTAGGAAATTTTACTGCCAGACAATCCCAGCAAAACAAAACTGTCTCAGTGCCACTTTATCCAACCTTCAAACATAGGCTTTAGAGATGATGGTTGAATATTACAGTCTTTGTTTTGGCAAAGCACCATATATCACATCTGTCCAAGTTGAGCACTGTGAAACAATGTGTCCTAAGCACTACCAACCCCAAAATATGCATGATGTTTTAAAGCAAGAGCGGATAAAACCAGTCCTATTGCTATTTGTCTCTGTTTACTTTTTCTTGATTCAGCAGTATTTACAGATAAACTACAAACAATACTGAGACAAGAAAAAGGAAACTGAACAAAGAATATGACAGTAAACAGCTTATCAGCAATAGTCGTACCCCCTCCCTCCCTGTCTCATTCAAGTTAAAGGAGATTTAGAGTTTATAGCATGCTGGAAAAACACATTTTTAAAGATTTGAAGCACACTGGGGAAGAATATGACAGTTACCAACGTCCACATAGGGGCAGAACGCTATGAACAGTCATTATCTGTGCAACTCAGAGAAAGATACTCAAGAGACAGGACTGTAAAGCAAGCTTACAACGGACCTTTCTGTCCCATCTTTCCCAGATGACCCAGCAGCCCAGTGCAGCAACTGAGAGTGCCACAGAAAATAATGCATCACATTTTTTTTGGTCAAGCTGTTTTCCTCCTATAGAATATGTATTCAAACTTGGAACAGACAGAAAATAAATATACTATAAGGTAATTGTAATATTTATCTATAGATATCTCAGACTTGGGTGATGCAGTCCTATGATTAGATTTTAGTACAGTAATTTTTTTTAACCTCTGCTAAAATGAAAGACCTCTACTATATAATTAGATCTTGCTGTTTCCCCCAAAGCAGTCACTTCAAGAAGTTTCAATTCTAAACCACTAATATGTATATAAATAAGAATTGCCTTTTGGTGTATAAAGTTGTCAAGACAATAGAGATTCATAAAGCATTAATCAATTTCTGACTATATTTGATTTATAGTCTGAAGCTATTCCTCTAATCACCAACATTGGTTTTCCTAGAAAAACAACTCTTGTTCTATGCTGTCATACAGTCTTAAAAGGACACAGATGCAAACCACTGATGCATTTTCTGTGATAGTTTTTTTATAGAAAGTTAGAGAGGATAATTGTTCCTTTATCATCAGCATTTTCAGTTATTCAACTATCAGACCAGCAGAATACTTTCAGCACTAATGAATGTAGTGACAATTGCAAAGCAGGCAAATTGCTGATGGGTGCTATACAAGTTTTGTCTTCAAATTCTGCCCACGCACTTCAGTTCTGATCTGCATTATCTATTTTGTTCTCGACCTGGAACTCTAAGAGACCAAGGCTGCTGATTTCACGAACTGAGCCTAATAACTGGGCAATGTGAATCAGGCAAATATTTTAGCTCCACAGTAAATTGGCAGAAGAAGAACGTTAGGACATTTTGGTACACAACTGAAATTGTGCTGTGTTGGCATCCACATGCCACTGGGATAGCTCAGAGAAAAAACAAAAAAGCCTGGAACACCAAGGGAATCCATTAAATCAGAAAGATCTATTAGCCACAAAGTCTTCCAGGACATTATCTCAGAACCAAGCTATAGACAAAGGTCAGAAAAGTAGTAATGAGGTTTCCCTGAAACAATGTTGAGCAAGGAAGACTGCAAGATTGTCCGTAACTTAGACAGTGTTAGATCAGATAGTTACAGCCTTACATAAGCTGTTTTAAAAGCATCATCAGAACCAAGAATTCAGTTATTTTTTCAAGTAATTGTTTTTGAAAATACTGATAAATACTTGTGCATTTGCCCAAATTTAGCAAAGCTGTAATCATCACTGCTGGTTTAGCTTTTATGAAGTCTATTAAAGGTGATTTTGTTTATAATGACACACGAGACATGTAAGTGTACCTATGTACAGGCACAGGTGTAAACTTTTGAAAACCAGTCCTAATTAAATTTTCTTCCTGCAAAACTACTGTGTACTTTACTTCTCTACTCTTTCCCAGTTCTCAGTACCCTGTATTCCATTTTAGCTACCAGCTTACTTTCTTTGGTGTTTCCTGGGGCTTACAAGGAGGATGAAAGAAACATGCTCCTTTCTTCCAATGTTTATACAGGTTCATGATTGCAGAAGAAAGAAATTGGTAAGAAATTCTTGTATGTTTTTGGAGAATCCGAGACAGACCATGCCAGCTACGATTCCTCCACTGTAATGATTTATTGTGCTAGCTTTTTAAAGGATAACACAAAATTTATTTCCTGCACTGAATAATGTCAGTACAATAAAATAATAGATATTATTGTGCAACTTGGAGTCTTTAAGTGAACTAAAATACAACTTTGTTCCAGACTATTTTTGTCTGGAATTCATACTAATACAGCTTTGGACTGAATTCCGGCTTTGGGCACAAGAACTAACACAAAAATGAAGGCAAAGATCCTCACTCCAATAAATGAAAGCAAGTGCAGCAGCAGAAAAACTTGTCCTATTTCATCACTGTAGAAGCACACATGAAAACTGAGAAGCTTCTTAAGCAATTTAAGAATTGACGAATATTCATAGGAACATACAATAGTTCGGCTGTGGAACTTTCTTATTAATACCAACAGTTAAGCACATCAAGCATATCTGACTGACAGCACAGATAAGGGTGCAAGTTACAATACTCATCAACGTAAGCGGATTGCAAAGTATATAAAACCTTCCATTTCAAATTTTAATTAAATCCCCAAATTTTATATATTTGAACTCAGCCTTTAAGGATACACATTCATCCGGAGTTTCTCCATTTATAGTCATCACATCAAACAGGACATAGGGACAGAAAAAATGGTAGTCTGATCTACTATGTTAATATGTAATATGTAATTACTTGGACATAAAGATCATACCTTTTTTTTTCCCCTTTGTCGGGGTTTAGGCCAAATCGGCCACTGGGGACATAGGGGACCCCAGATGGGACCAACAGATGCTCCCCTCTACCCCTCTTCAAAGAGAGAGGTAGAGGAGGAAAAAGAGACTTACGAGTTTAGAAGGATCTAAACTACTTTAATGGAATATTAATAATAAAATAAAAAGAAATAATGAGAAATATACAAAACCATATCAAGCTCCCAGGATGACAATCACGACACTGGCTGGCACTGAGGAAGTCCCAGACTGGACTCAGTGATGGACAGGAACTGGATTCCGGATCTGGGTTCAGGATCGGGTCCAAAGGCAGACGAACAGACGGAGTCCTCCTCAGGCGTCGGCCATTGAAGGAAGAAGGGAAAGAGAGGGGGCTGACCCTTTGATCCCTCAGCTTTTATACTGAGCATGAGGCAGATGGGATGGAATACCCTGTTGGTCAGGTTTGGGTCACCTGTCCTGTCCGCTCCTCCCCGCAGGTGGGACCCCATTACACTTTTCTGCTTCCAACCCTCCAACGTGGCGAATAACACAGTTGGTTGGCCTTGGGTGTTATAGCAATAAGTATAAGCAAGAGCCTCTTGCATACCATGCCTGGGCATCAGCTATAAACATTGGTCTTATCACTCTGAGAGAGCGAACATTGTCTGCACAATATGCTGTTAATTTCAGTAGTTAGAAGAGGCCCAGCTAAGAAGCGAAGTTACTGAACAAAATTGGTCCTGTTTTACCTCAAACCAGGACACCCTTTCAGTAGGTATGTATGAGATAACAGGTGTTGAGAACAAAGTCTTGCAACAATAAGAAAATAGGCATTACTGTTTACAACCACTATTCAAAATGTCAAGAAATTCAGCGTGAAAAAATTTGAAGCTTGATTCAACTCTTGTTAAGCAGTGTCTCTCCTCACAAGTGGCCTACTGATATCAAGTTAAGAATGCCTTAACCAGGTCTTAAAGGTGAAGTTCAACACTTTGCAAAATATCAGTATAAATCCCATGCACCAGGTAGAGTTTACATAGAATTTAAGAGGCATGTAACTCTTGTGTAAACTTCCTGCTCAGGGATCAATTTTGCCTTAACATACAAAGCAAACTACAGTGAAAGAAAGGTTATCACATAGTATTTAAAAGAAAATATGACATTCAGGAAAAAAGTAAATATCATCATAATCTCTATAGTCTCCACCTCACTAAACTAAAAAGGAATAGGATGGCTATTAGTTCAGTCAAGAGGAGTCTGTATAATACACGCAAAACAGGTACACAATTACACTTATTTTTATATGAAATCCAAATTTTCTACATAAATAAGTTCTAAATACTATCCCAGATCATATAGTTCGTTCTTTGTTGTAAGCAGAAAAAAGAAGAAAATACAGTCTAGAACACTCTTCTTACTCCCAACTGCCCTTCCAAAGATGCCAAGCCACTAGTGTCTTCAGATGCCAGAAACAACCATAAGACTTCTGACATTTTTCCATTGCTCAGACCAACAATATGAAATGAAGGCAAGGAATCATTTGCGTAATTTCAAGTAGCTCATTAGCTAAAACTCATTATTGAGTTGACACTATCTGGATTTTGCAATATAAAAATAATGTTTTTGTTAATTTTTTGTTATTTTAAAAAATATTTTTAATATTTTAATATTTTTGTAATATAAAAGTAAGGTTTGGATTTATGTGGAGGAGAATCACAGAATGTTCTAGATTGTAAAAGACCTGTAAGATCATCTAGTCCAATCATTAACCTAACACTGACAGTTCGCCACTAAACCATGTCCCTAAGCACTGTATCTACACTACCATTAAGTACCTCCAGGGATGGGTACTACACCACTGCTCTGGGTAACGCATTCCAATGCCTGATGACCCTTTCAGTAAATAAATTCTTCCTAATATCCAATCTAAACTTTCCTTGGCGTAACTTGAAGCCATTTCCTCTTGTTCTGTCACCTGTTACTTGAGAGAACCGGTCGACTCCCACCTCTCTGCAGCCTCCTTTCAGGTAGTTGTAGAGGGTGATAAAGTCTCCCCTGAGCCTCCTTTTCTCGAGGCTAAACAACCCCAGTTTCCTCAGCCGTTCCTCATAAGACTTGTTCTCCAGACACATCACCAGTTTTGTTGCCCTTCTTTGCACACGCTTCAATGCCTCAATGTCTTTCTTGTGGTGAGGGGCCCAAAACTGAACACAGTACTCAAGATGCAGCCTCACCAGTGCCGAGTACAGGGGTAAAGAAGAAATTTATATTCTGTTACATTTGTGCAGTTTTGCAACGTAGCTGTGATATTTACCAAGCAAGTTTCCTGCACCACAATTGATGTAGTATCCGATCAGTATAACATCATTCCTTCTTATTAAACACATTGAGTCTTCAAAAATTTTATGTTTAAAAGACTATCAAGATTTATTTATTCTTTAGCATTGAAATAAAAGCTTACAGTTCTGCACAGAATTTAGAGTCTACTAATAAATTGGGCAAACAACACATTCAAAAGTATTTTCAGGAAAAGGAGAGATGCTAGACCAGTCTGGCATTATATTTAAATCTCTCAAAAATACAGGTCCTTTTTGCCACAATGAACTGCTATAGCTAATAACTTAATGTAATCTAATGCTAATTTCTGGGACGTATGCATATTATAAATGGTTTGCTTACTGGTTTCAACGCGCAACAGCACATTTCAGCACATTTGAACCCACGTGTGCTATTCCTCTTATTTCCTGCAGTTCAAAGAGTTGGTTTGTTTTTAAACTCATTTCAGTGCATTTTAAAGCAAGCCAAAGTGCATTAATGTGTACATTTATCTAAAGTGAAATTATACGCTGCAAAATACATGGCATATTTTGGATTCTTCTGTCCTCATTTTATTTTGATGGATGTCTAGTTTGACTGACAATTTGTGCATGATAGCTAACAAATTCGTGCATTGACTTTTGACCGCAGGTCAATACAGGTATGCACCAAATTAACTCAATGTTTTTGACCAACGCAGGCAAAATTCAGTACTACAAGTACAGCAATAAGGGACAAAGAGCAGGAGGAATTAGTGGTCAGGGCTGTCTCTTGCACTGCCATGCCCTAGTCCTGCTGTTCACCACCATTTCCTGGGAATAGAGAACCATCACTCCACCCACTCCTTGATACCTGCAGCTACTTAACCCCATAAAAGAAAGCAACCCTCTTTTCAGCTTTTGATGCAAGTCACAAACACTAAATTTTGCAGTTATGGATACCCTACTTGTCCCAGAATTTTAGTATAAATTCTTTTTGGATTTACAATCCCATTCATACCCATCACAACCCCAAGACTGAGAATAACTAGCAAAAAGAGTGCTAGCCGATATTTTCATTATAAGGTTGGTTCATTCAGAACCTGTTGGAAGCAACAGGTCAATTCTCCGCCCTATGTGTGTGATCTAAAAAAATGTGTGTGTGTGTATATATATGTATATAAAATTTGTTCATTTTCCTTGAAGCAGCCAAGAGGGCACATTTCAATGTATGTATATACTCTTATCAGCTAGCACAAAGAGATAGCATGGGCAAGTGCTCAGAGTAGCAGGACTAGAAACTGGAATTATTCACCAAGCTCCTTTTTCTTACAAAGACTTTCTGTATGATCTTCACAAAGGGTCTTAAGATGGCTTCTTTGTCTCACCCTACTCATGCATAAAACACAAAAATTACTTGTTGCCTAATCCATTACAGTATTTTAAGGCTTCACTGATGAATATTAATAAGATGCATAAGAGCCAATTTTTGCATTCAGGTAGGTACATACAACACATCTTAATCTGAAAGTAGGATTTTGCTTTAGTATAGAGAAATTAGACTTTCAGTCTTTGAAATCAAGAGTGAAAGTATCATTTAGCTGCTGAATCCTTCTCATACTTAATGTAAAAATGCAAAATGTAAAAGAGCTCAGTCCTTCCTTGCCCATTATTACCTCCAGCAAAATTTTAATCTGAACAGTGTCATCATAAAAATTATCAGCAGGGTGTAGGTTAGAGAATTCAAATTATTAGATTTATTTTTACTGGAAGGAAAATTGGAATATAGTAAGACAAAAAAAATATACATAACTTAAATCTTGCTATTACTATCCATGGTGATATTGGGCTGGAGTGGAGAATGAAGTGAAACTGGCTGCACCAGAGATCTTAAGCTACCTCAATAACTATTTTAAATCACTTCACTACTGTTCTGAAAAAAAAGTTGTTTACTACTTGGGTAGAAGTCACTGGAATCTGTACATTGTTCACTGTAACTCTTCAGGATAGCAGCAGACACTAGGTTTAAAATCCTAATTTAGAGAAAAAAAAAAGCAGTCTGCTCTGATTTCTCATCTCTTTAGGACACCACAACCCTATGCTTACTCAAAATTTAGAAATCCCTAAATGTTCTTTTGCATGTAAAGTACTCCACAACCCACAATACCATCTTCTACTTTGAACAGTTGGCTAATACATTAGTTCCAGAGGCAGAGGTTCTTGTACAGTTTACCTCATAAGCGAGATCCAGCCTAGTTACTCAATATTCAGTTCAGCTGTCATTTCACCTCTTCAGCAGAGATACAGAACTACGGAAGAAATGGCATTGATGACCAAGTAGCGGTGTGAGGGGAACGCATATACAGGCATGCTCTGAGCATGTTCTCTAACTTTGCAAGACTTCATGCAAATACTTATAGAAAAGAAAAAAAAAAAAACACCACACCTTTTTCACATTTAAATAGTTATTTCTATTTTATACCTTATACCTCGTTTCTCAGGACTAACACAGTACATTTTCTTTCCGAAGAATTAATAAATCCTTTTGTAAGGGATGACTCACTCCTCTATTAATCTGCTCTAGTCATATCACTCTTCTTTTGATACAGGTTTTGCCAGCAGTAGTAGGAAACTATTATTTGATTTAGCTCATCTTGATGCTGTGCTGTAGCTGGGCTCTTTGCCCTCTTTGTCAGCTCAGAACTGGCAATGAACTCCTTCTCCTACACGTTATGTCAGTGCAAGTATATACCCCTTTGTCATACATCATTAGCTGAGATGTTTCCTGTCAGGAGCACTGAGCTGTTATTGCCCAGAGGTTCCTACACTTGACAGGAAAAGGCAATGCTGAAGGTAGAATGTTTGTGAGCTGGAGCAATGCTGGAGGGCAACCAGGCTCATTACTCACTTCTCCATCTGGAAACCGCATATTTATTGTTATGAGACCTTACCTCCACCAGGGCATCACATTTCTGAGATTATCAATATACTTAGTGTAAGCCAGCTGCTCACTTAACTGTCAGCATGCCAAATCCATGTACTGTAATTTTATTGACTGAGCAAAATCAGCTGCTTTGATTAATTGTTATTGCTGATTTTAGCTAATAGAACTGAATGAATTAAAGGCCCCAAGCTTTCAGATGCTTTTTTATCCTGTATAAAAAGCCAAACTGTTTTAATGCTAAATAAGGTAGCAAACACTTAGCAACACACATACTGTGTTCCCATATGCAGGTCAAAAAAGCTCTTCTTCACTGTTCAGTGAATGTAGTTAGGAAGCCAGTCTGCAAACATTGCTACACTAGTTCTATGCTTTTCTAAATCATCTGACAAAGTCAAGCTGTCTGGAATATCAAAATAAAAAGCAGATCTGTCCACAAATCTTAGCTGCATTTTTATAAAAGTTATGCAAGATGAAAGAGTAAAGCTGACTCTCTTAAAAGGAAGTATTTTTTAAAGTCTGTCCACAATACCTGAACTTCCTTGAAATTATACCTACTGAGGTGATGCTAACCTACTCGCCTACAAATAAAAAAAAATTCAGAGCAAATCACATATTTTAACACTAGAATCAAAAGGACACATTTCTTAGTGAACTATATGACCATAACTCAGGATGCCACCCTAAGCATCTGCTGATATCAACAGTCAGAAATAAGCCATATAGTTTCTAAAGAGTATTTTAAAATATTATTGAAATTGTTACTTTGTTTTGTTTTTTTTTTTAAGTGCACACACATAACAGGATTTAAAAGTCTGCATCATCCTTTTTTGTCCTCAGACTTTTTACTCTATAATTTCTAGTTTTCCCCATCCAGTGGTTTCACAGCAAAGTGCTTTATCTCTGTTAAAGGACAGACTACATTTCTACAATTAACAATACTACAGAAAAAGTTTCTGTCTAATCTGTACCTTAAATAATTATGTTTTTCCTTTCAGCAAGTAATCGGAAGCCCCAGGACTGTCAAATGTGCGTTTCTTAGATATCAGGCAAAGTCTTCCTCTGTCTTTCATTTAATTCCTTAGTTTCATTTTCTGAGTTAAATTCAAGGCTCCACAATATATTGATTCACAGTTTATAGAGCTGCAAAATGGAATAGGTTGTCTTCATCAACGAATGAGACCAGTAGGAAAACAGAAAATTTTATTTTGGGTGTTCAAGTTCAAAATGTTTTTCTGATTAACTATTCCATATAAAAATTATCTAAGTAACATGAAAGAGGGTTAGGAGATACAGGCCTCTTCATAAAGTTCTTTCTTGTTCCCTAGAACATAATCTTTACATTTCTTAAAGGTGTGAGCTTTCCCTCCTCTTTCCTCAGTGATGGATCAGGAAGTGAAGAAATTCCTTAACACACAAAGCTGTGTCCTCTACTAAAAGACAACACTGAGTGTTGCAAGTCCTAGCCATGTTCATGAGATACTCAGAAGATTGTTACGCTTGGCATTAAATGAAAAAGAAAAGTAGCTTTGACTGCTACTCTCCATGACACAGCACTTACCTAAACTTTCCTTTTACTGCAAGATGTATGGCAAATAGAATTCAGCCTCTGATTTCAGTTTGTCTGCCAAATACAAATCTTTATTCCTCCTTTTCAGCTGCTACCTATAGGTTTCAAATTGTATTATTTTCCTTTTTTTGAAAGCATGACCTTATTCTTCTCACTTATTTCTTTTAACAGCTCCAAAGTGGAAGCATTGGGTCATATTCAAACATGTTTCCTACATAGTACAATACAACCAACTGCCAGAGCTGTCTGACCCAGCCATATGGAGCAGATTTTGTTCAAACTGATACTTTATTGAATCCACAGAAGTCCCAGTAAACTCGCTATAATTGCCAAAAATACTTGCAATTTAATTTACTGTCAGTTTAGTAGATTGTGTTCCTAATCATTTATTTTCAAGCTGCTATGGAAACAATTCAACATCCTGATATTTGTCATAACTGACAGACAATTTCAGATGAGTAATTTTCATGAAAACTGCTTAGTTTGACAAAGTGAAGGCTTTTTGGGGGGTTGGGTTTTTTTGTTTGTTTGTTTTGTTTGGGATTTTTTTTTGGTGGGTTTTTTTTTGTTTGGTTTTTTAAAAGAAAACTTTCAAGCAAGGGCACGTAGTAGGGAGGGAGTGAAATGATTTCCCAAGCAAGAGCTCCCTCTCGCGGCAGGAGAGGCGGCCGCGGGACACCGCAACGGAGCCCGGGGCCAGCTCACCGCACACACCGGCTGATTCCACCTCCTTTACCTACTGCCATTATCTCTCCGGTCAGTTACAAGAATACAGACACAGAGGAAAAATAATTCCTTTAACGAAAGGAGATAAAAATTAAGAGGGACAAAATAGTAACCAGAAGATATGGAAGTTCATAACCTTAAGGCAACTGAATTCAACTCTGAGAAGGTCAGCAACATCCCAAACTATCACAACACCTACAGTATTTTAAAAAAAACAAAACAAAACAAAACAACAAACCAAACTAACAAAAAAAAAAGAAAAAGAAAAAATAAAACAAACTCAGATTTGGAAGAGTGCCACACTTCAAATACCAGGTTTTCCTCCCTTTGTTTCAAGATTTTATTATAAAAATGAGAAAGGAACAAGAATGTTCTTTAAGCTTTACTCAGTAATGAAGTATGCCCATTTCATTTTGCTTTAAGGGGATTAGTTTCTTCACTGACAGAAATAACAGATTTCAAAGTTCAGAAGTTTATCTGAAAATATACAAGATGAACCACAATAATTGTTCTTTTACCAGGACAACTGCTTCTCCAATAACCAAGGCAGAACAGGAAGACTTCTGTAAGACAACATGGCCACCCTACACTATTCTCAGCAGTACATTACCTGATCTTCTGACACAGTACTAGGAACATACACATTCCTCAACACAGAGTCAGTTTGCCTATGCTTAACCTGCACACAGCAAATTTCTGAGATCCAGAAAAAAGTTTTCCTGCTTCAATAAGCAGCAAGAGACAAGAGTTAAAGTCCTTTACCACAGACTTTTCATAAAGCAAACCACTGGCATGTAATGTAACACAAAGCCTATTACATGACGATGGCAGTCTTTTTGGCCCATGATCTTAAAGAACTGTTCTTAGCTTTGATCAGAGATGGTTAGAAAGCATTCTGGGAAGATCTCTGGCCTTGAGAGCAGTCTACCTATCTCAAGCCTCAGATCTCTAGTAGACAAGAGGTATTTTGTGAATGACCCCCATCTCCAGTGCAACAGGGCTCAAACACAAAAAGCCTGGCTGCAGGTACTTGCCTAGAGACAGCTATGCTAGGAGAAACTGAGCTAGGATGTTGATGGAAACACAGGGGATTGTGATGGGTGTCTACTTGCAGAGATAAACAAAGTGGCCCTAGGCATTTCTATACTTTCTCTTCCTATTTTCTTCACAGGGATCAGATGCAAGATTCTCTTATTCCTTACAGACATGAGATAAGGAACGAAAAAAGGAAGAAATCTCCAATACCCTGCTGATATGCTGAGTTGCACGTCCAACATAATACAGATTATTTAAGTGACATTTGAAAGCTAGGATAATTGCACAAACAAAAAAGCCAGACTGCTTAGGCACTCCCCTTTTGCTTGGACTCCTCCCCTTTCCCGTTTCATTTGCAATTCACATTTCAGCTGAAAACACTGCAGTTATCTCATGAAAGGGATCACTACTGTGCTCTATTTAAAGCACTAACCAAAACGTATAATTGGGGCAAGTTCTTTAGAGCAGCAGCTTAATACCGCAAATAGTCTTAGATGAGAATGAGGGAAGCCAGCCTTTACTTCAGGGAAAGTTTGATTAGATGATCTTAAATCTCTCAATCTTCTACATGAACCACGTGACCAAATCGTCAGAGCCATCTTTGAAGACTGTAAGTCTGAAAATCTCAAGTATTAACTGTTTGCCACAAACCATTTCATTTTTCAGTTGGGCCTTTTCCCCCCATTTTGATTAGAAAAAAAAGGTCATTAAATAACACAGGAAGAGACTATTTCCTCACCTCTCCCCCTTCCTAAACCTCTCATAAGAAGTCAGAAATGAGTTATTATTCAAGTGGAGTATGACGACAAGTTAACAGTTATTTGTCACACTCTCCCAGAGTACAAAGGTAATAGATACATGAATAAACGACTTCTGCTTCTCATACTAGAGAGGATGTGCAAGACAATTTTAATATTTCTCTCCACTAAGTCACATATTGTTCCTAAAGGCTAAAGAGTTTGTTAGTAGCTGAAAGGCAGACATCTCATAGTTTCAGATATTCTGTCCACATTATTAATTCAGTGACAGATAAAAAGCTATGCCCGTTTTAACTTGATATTCGAACGTGTTTCAAACTGGCAAAGCTTAGACAGATATTTGGTAAAGCTCCAGATTTCCACTTCTGCTGAAATAAACATTAAAATTGAGACTAACTGGAGCAAGACTGAAGCTAAAGTTCTAAAGTAACCTTTAGAACGAAAACAAATAATGTCATAGATATTGGTGGATGGTTAGAAAAACCTCATTAAAAAAAAAAAATTCTATATATGAGGCCAGACTTGCCCTTTCATACAGAGCTTTGAAATAACACTCAAATTGGTCAAGAATTACTGTCCCAGCTTGTAAAACTGTTTCATTTTTGAAAGCTCCAAATGTGAAAATCCTCTGCATTTATCTAAACGCAAAGATCTATCTTGCACATTAAAGTTTTATCAGATGATCTCTCTCCAAAAATAACACATAACTCTAGATATCAAAATTTTGGCTATATAAAGGAAGAAAGGAACTGCAGATACTTCATAGCTTAAGGTGAAGTTCCCTGTTATTTGTTATGCAGTCATTGTACTCTTGGAAATAACTGTAGCAAAATATTTCATGTAAACTATTTTACCTGAGAGACAATATAACCAGACAGAGCATATGCAATAGAAAATATTTATAAAAAAATGATACCCAACAGTTTCTAATGAATTCCTTATGCATTTCCTCAACACCGACTATAAGAGTGTTGATCTAGCAATAACGTGACTTTTGGCTGTAATAAGATTAATTACAAATATAAGCTTAAAGCATAGAGGAAATGCTTGGTCACAAGCCATTGCCAAGATAGAACTCAGGAGCATGTTCAAGGACAAGATTCTGTCAAAAGCTAGACTGGCTTGTTTTAAGAATGTCCTGGTTTGAGGTAAGACAGAACCCATGTTCTGTTCAGTAACTTTACTTTGCAGCTAAGCCTCTTCTAACTAACTGAACTCTTTGAATTTAACAGCATATTGTCCAGACACTGTTCACTCCCAGAGTGATAAGACCTGACTGTTTCTAAGTTATGCCAACGAATGGCATAACTTAGAGCAGAGAGGGTCTTGCTTATACTTATTGCTGTAACAACCAAAGCTGGCTAACTTTGTTATTTGCCCTGTTGGAGGGTCAGAAGCGGAAAAGCATAGAGGGCTCACACCTGTGGGGAGGAGCAGACAGGACAGGTGACTCAAAACTGACCAACAGGGTATTGCATCCCATCTGCCTCATGCTCAGAGGGATGAGGGATAAAAGCTCAGGGATAAAAGGGTCAGCCCTCTTTCTTCAATAGCTGGCATCCAAGGAGGACACTGTCTGTTCGTCTGCCTTTGATCCTGATCCCTGCATTCCTGAATCCAGATCCAGAATCCAGTTCCCATCCGTCACTGAGTCCAGTTTGAGACTTTCCCAGTGTCTGCCAGTGACATGACTGTCATTCTGGGAGCTCGGTACTGGTTTTGTATATATTTTTATTAATATTTCATTAAAGTAGTTTAGTTTCTTCTAAACTCTTAAGTCTCTTTCTCTCTCTCCCTCCTCTCCCTTCTCTGATGGGAGAGAAGTCAGAGGGCATCTGTCATTCATTTCAGTGGCCAGTCCGGCCCAAACCACAATGGGTTTATCAGCTCCCAATGTGGGGCACGAGCGGCGCTCAACCAGGGCTCTGATAGATTGCCTGAATAGTTAGCTTGCTCAGAAATTAAAACAGACAGCTCACACCACCACAACAAAGAAGCCACTGACTGATGGGTATACAATCTTGTAGATAGACACATTCAGAGGCAGTTTATTACCTTAAGAATCTTCCCCCCCTCTTCCCCCCCTCTTTTTTTGGCTAAAGCTTTCTTAGAACTGTATATCTTCATCCCCCAATTCCTGTTTTCCTTTGCTTCCCCCACCCATGTAAGTACTTCCTTCCCCAGCATACCTACACACACTCACTCTCTTTCCTTCAAAACCCACGTAATAGCATAAGGTAGATCTGGCAATATAAAGAAGGCTTCTGCACAGTCAGTCATTATTTGTCTGTATTTTAGCTGCATCTGTAAAGAATTAAATCCCATATGACTGCTTAGGGATTATCTCAGGATGATTCTCAGAAATAAGTCTTCTTTTCTAAGAAAACATTAAGCAACCGCTGTTTGTCCCCAGTTACCTTCTGCAATGGTTTCTTTCCTCCTTGCTTAAACCTTTGCACAGTCCGTTCAGCACCACCTAGCTACAGCTCTTCACAGTTGTTACCTTCTCACCCTATGTTTTGAGGGCCTAGTATATGTTGTAACAGTTGCAACATACTTCATGAAAAATGTAAATAGATACTAAGGTATAACAACAGTATCTCTACATTTATGTGACAAGAAAACATCCTTGTTACTCTCCTTTGAAATGAAGCCATTTATTGAGAATAGGCCTTCAATTCAAGAATAGACACAAAGTAGTGAAAGAGTGTATTTTGTTTCATAGAGAATGTTTGCACGTATTGCAGAAAACAAGACCTAATAGGACAGATTATTAAAAGCATATAGTTCAAGAATATGTAAGCTTTAGTTGCATCCAAATTTTAAACATGAAGATGTAACACCTGTGTAAATCTGTCTTTGTATACAGAGACTGTGGGTTTGCATGTGGTTTACAAAATGCAGCCCTTATCTTAAGAATGCTTTTGATTCCCACTCCACACAAAGTTAGAGGCAAAAGTCTACACAACCAGCAGGTAATGCACATAACCTTCCAAGGTACCTTCAGTACCTAAAGGGGGCCTACAGGAGAGCTGGGGAAGGACTTTTTACTAGGGCATGTAGTGATAGGACAAGGGGGAACGGCTTTAAGCTGGAAGAGGGCAGGTTTAGATTAAACATTAGGAAGAAGTTTTTCACTTTAAGGGTGGTGAGGCACTGGAACAGGTTGCCCAGAGAGGTTGTTGAAGCCCCATCCCTGGAGGTGTTCAAGGCCAGGCTGGACGTGGCCTTGGGCAACCTGGTCTGGTGGGAGCTGTCCCTGCCTATGGCAGGGGGGTTGGAACTCGATGATCTTCAAGGTCCCTTCCAACCTAAACCATTCTATGATTCTATGATTCTAAGTAATGCACATAAAGAGTTCTCAAAGGGCAAGTGAAATTAAATTGTTAGTAAAATTAAAAGATCAGATACTTACAGCTCAGACACTCATTTTGTATTGATTACTGGACTTGCTGCACACTGGGAAAAAAAAAAAAGAAAATTCTTATATAAAAACAGTGAAAATAAGCATAACTCGGTTACATTAAAAAAACATGATAACTAAAAAGAACAACAGTTGGCAAGGCCACTTCACACCACGTCAAGAGTCTTACTCACATCTCAGCTGTTGCATGCACTAAATATCCCAATAAACTGAAACACTTTTTCCAAAGACAAACCTTACTAAGAACATTTTGTTAAGTATGATTCCCAATAACACTGAGATCTTTACATTAGAAAAAGAAAGAAGCTGGACCTCATTCAGGAATTTAAATAGCAGAGAGACCACAAAATGCCAGCGGATTTTTTTCAGCATTGATTTTGACAATTTTTCCTTTTCCTCCAAAATTGTATTTGAGCAATGGTGTCTTGGTTCAGGGGTTTTTTTGTTCGGTTGGTTTATTGGTGGGGGGGTTTTAATAAAGATGTTGGTTTTGAAATTTAGAAATTCTTTTGTTAAAAATGAAGTGTATATTTGAGTTGTGAATACATTTTTGTACTATTCACTTCTTGCTCTCTTTGCCAGTTAACCAAGTGGCGTGTTTCTCTCACTGGATAACCTAAACTTGAAAAATGTTCCCACAACCAAAAACAGAGAACTTCCCACAAATATTCTTAAGTCTTAAATTAATCTCTTTAAAAGGTATTAAGAAAAATTTGTAAACAGCCACTTCTTTTTCATTCAAAGCTAAAGCTTTAATTCCTTATCCAAACTAATTTTTACGACACTTTTGCTTACTATCAACATTCATATAACATACATGTATCAAGCTCCTATTGCAATAAGCTCTGCAGTCCATAAAAATCCCCAGCAGTTTTAGCACATGAGGAACAGCAGACAAGAAAAGCCAAGCAAATACACAAAAAAACCCCAAAACTGTCAAATAGTAACAAAAATTTTGTTTAGAATAATGAACTGGAATCTTAGTGTGTTAAATGCTTATCCAGTGTTAAGACACAGGCACAGATGTAAATACACAGTTTATTCTAAGACATTGCTTACTACAATGCTTACAAATGATATGGTTTCCAGGTAGCTGCAACTCAAATGGAGAAGGAAACTTCTTGCAATGTCAATTTTTCAATACCTATATGCACACACACTTTTTCTCTTTTTATATACACACACGCTTTTTTTCCTTTACTCATGTAGCTCTTTCTATAGGATAAAATAACAACCCTTTTGAGGTTCCTCCTGAGCTTTGGGGAAAAAAAAAAAAGAAAAAAAGGAAAAAAAAAAAAGGATTTCCATCTTGCTAACAAATTCAACCTGATAATCTTAGTACTTCGTCATAACTTTAGCTCAGAAACTGTATGCCAAACTAGTGTTGAAACTTTCAGTTTATCTTGGTCTGGCTCACAGAGGAAGGTACCTGACCAAGAGTTTAATGGGCAGATATAAAAAAAAAAAAAAAAAAAAAGAGTTGATGAATTTTCTTAGTACAATTTTCTGATCCCCCTCCAGTCTTCAAAAAGGTCTATACATAATACTAAACACCATTTGTTCATCAAACAGAAATCTCTTTCAGTGAGGAGGAGATGAAAGAACCCACTTTCCCCTCGTCCATGTTGCTAACATGGGATCTGTTGGGAGCACTGTAATCTTTTACAACAGCCTGTATGCAGGCAAAAAGTACGATAATTTTTGTGTAACAAAGAAAAACACCAAACCACCAAAAAACAAACACAAAACACCACATCCAAAAGAAAACCCAAAATCCAAGTCTGAACTCAAAACACTCCACTTGTAAGAAAAAAAGATTTGTCACACACCCTTCAGATGGAAAAAAATCTAGTAGAGCTCAACTGCCTGGATAACTTGGCATTTAAAAGTGTGGAACTCCTAAGTTGTTCTTCGCGCTAACTCAGAAGGAAAATCCCTTAAGCTATCTCCCTTTCCCTTCCCCTCCCCCTTAACAGATTCCTCCAGTACAGTCTTCTGAGCTTGTTATGACCTGCCAATGTTCCCCTCTTTGCTGATGTCTACTTTCATTTTGTAATGACAAAATGCATTGCACTTAAATGTTTATACATAAAAAAGGAAAAAAATCCTCAGTTAAAAATAAGTATTTAATATTCTGATTTTTTATCAGTTATTCAGCCATGCTCAATTAGGGTTGCAGGCAAATGACAGACCACTGAATAAGTTTTGGCATGAGATTCAGTTAATCAAGCAAGATGTGGAAAACTACTGACATGACATAAAAAAAAAATATCACTATAAATTACAGATAACACTATAGACGCTGACAAAAGTTACAGAGAATGCTGTGAGGGTGGCTGGATCCCACAGGTGCTTAAGAGTGACTTATAGGAGAAATTGCCAGACATCAGAGATAATTGGAAGGGACTACTAGGGACCTTTTAGGGAGTAAAGTCATGCAAGGCCACCAGCACCTCGGTAACCATATCAGTAATACTATACAAGGCTGAGATTATCTAAGTAGCAGTATCTAAGTAACCCAATCTGAGTAGATGTAGCAAAACTGGGACCAATTGGGAATAAGTAATTAGGGGTGGGTTGTTTATTTGGGAGGAGACTGGGATGGAAAAACAGACATGTAAGGACAGCAAAAACGAGAGCCAGGAAAGGGCAAAAGGAATGAGGTATGCAACTCTCATTACTGGTGCTGCACAGAGGTACCTGTCAGGCAGCCCTGTGTTTCATCATCACAGCTGGGGCAGGACAATACACCAAACCTCTTTTTCTGACCATATCACAAAACTCAAGCCTGCTACCCTGGTCAGGAGACTTGGGGTAGTAGCAAGCAGAGTGGTCTTCCTGACCAGCAAGGGAACAGCTGGCTCGCACCAAAGTCCTGGTTGTTGTGCCTTCTACACCTGACAGCGCAGGCAGCTGCCCACTCCCTAACAGGCTCTTCAGTTAGTGAGTCTTAACATTTCTCTACAAGTTTCAGGTTCTTTCTTTGTTCTTTACTAGCTTGCTTTCTTTCCTTAGTTGAAAAGTTCTAGAAATCAGACAGTGTGCACAATACACTAACTGCCTTATCTGATGAAAGTTGATACTAAAAAGGTTCAAAGCAATGACCATGTGGGCTCAGTAATTGAATTTTTTTTTTTTTTTTTTTTTTTTTTTTTACAGTGTAAATGCATTCTTCAGGAATATTTAAACAAAACACTTTTTTAAATTTAGATTTGATTGTCTAGTATTAAATTTAAGCAGGAGTCAGCGATGGCTGCTCATACTTTCATGTTAAGACCACGTTAAACACCTAAAATAACTTGATAAATAAACTTAAAGGAAGGGGGTTTGTTTTACTTTTGCAGTAACATGAAACTGATCTCTTTCTGATCCTCCAGTGATCAAGATAACCAATGGTTATTTGATTTCTAAGGAAATCTTAAAAAAAGATTCTCTTAAAAAAGAAATTCAATCTTAAAAAAGAAATTCAATTTGTTTCATATAAAGAATGCAAAAAAAGGTCTGAAACAAGAACTGAATTTGAATGATACTTTTCAGTGCCTGTGTAAGGCCAAAATAATACCTCAAAGAGCTGAGAATTGTGCAGTCTATTTAAAAAACAAACAAAACTTTATGTAGCAAAGGCTTTTCATCACATTGTGTAATAATAACAACATTAGAAACTAAATGAAAAAGCTCTTATCTGGAGAAGGAGAAAAAATAATAAAAAAAGGGAAAAAGACATACAAAGTAAACACAGACAATGTACAAGTATTAACCAAAAAAGTGGTGCAGGACACAACATTTCAGCTGCGTGCCTAACACGTTCTGTCCACACAACTCACAAGTCAATGGTAAAAGCAATATGCAAGAAGAGGAAACTCTACCTTGCTATTCACCTGTGTTTTAATTCAATAAAAAGGTAATCATCCAAGCTTGTGATTCTTTAGGTCCACTTCAAAATAAAACGCAAAGTTTCATCCCAGAGGAGTTTTCTTATTATTTATTGCATCATTTGTTTGTACAAGACATAAACCAGGCCTGTAGTAACAAGGATGTTTTGGCAAGGGAGAAGAAAGCATACAAACACTGCTTCTGAACTGTCTCCTTAGCTTGGGCTCAAGCTGATACACCAAGTTCACCTGCCATTCCTACTATCCGTGAATCTGCTGGCTCACATTCTGGCTTGAGGTGCAAACAAGCCACTCAGCTCACAGGACAGGTAAGTCTGGGCTGAATCATACTTCTGGTGAACTTCATCCCTACAGGCACAGATATGAATGGCACCCCACTGGTTTGAGCTAGCTCATATTCTCAGGTCTTTAGATTATTATTTTTTTTAATGCAAAGACAGTCTTGCAAAAATCAGTCTTGCTGATTTTGCTTAACCCCTAAAATTATAAGTCTGACTTGTAGGGCAAAGAAGTGTTCCTCCACACTCTCCTAACTTTTCTTCCTACCTGACTGCCCACTCAAAAGAAAATCCTGCATGGAAAAAAAAAATCTTCTCCAGAAACATATCAATCTGTAAGCAAGCACAATCCAAAACAGTCAAGCCAGGTACACATGCCAGACAGTTCTTAGAATAGCCGAAATCAGCCTTTGCAAAATAAAATAAAAGATGAAGCCAAGTAGTACAAAACACAGATAAACCAAATTGTGAAGCCTCATTGGCTTTAGCCACATATGTTAAACCATGCAATTACCAAAGGCTGTTCACAGACCCTCCAAGAATACCAAAAATACATACCTCTCCTTATGAGTTGTTTTTTTTCTTTCTGCACATCTCTGAATGAAACTAATAATTATAGTCCATGGAACTGTCTTTCCAATAGCTGTTCTCTGCCCTAACACTGTTTTTCTCCCTTCAAAACTAGTCTCCATTTTCCTTTGAAGCTTTTAACTGCTGCCACACCTGCAACACCAGAGGCAGATATTACCATCATCTACTGAACCAGATTATGCCAGACTGAATAAATACAACAATGGAATTTAGGGCCAAACACCAACCTAAGAAGGAGCAGAGAAACCACCAGCACAGTGCATTTCCCAACACAGCCATTGCAGCCACAAGCTGTGTCAAGGAACTAAAGACGAAGAGCTCCCCTACAGACAGTGAAGGAAGAAGAAACCTTAGAGCACTCAGATCTACTCCCCTCAGGCAAAAGGCCCGTTCAAATTTCTACCCCACAAATCCATTAATCACTTCGAAAGGCCTTTTCTGCTCTCTCTCACATGCCAGGTAAATAATCTGTTCCCAGCAGACTCTCCTCAGGGCTCAGCCTTGCTTACCTCTTCCTCAGGGAGCACGGTCTCTGAGGCGTGGCCTGAGCTCACCTATGGAGAAGGCAGGAAGTTATTTTTGGTTTTCTGCCCTATAAGGGGAAATTTCTGCCCCTCTCTCTCTATAAGAGACCTGATTCTTATAGATTAAGAGACCTGATTCTGCCCTATTTCTGCCCCTCTCTCTCTATAAGAGACCTGATCCTATCTTCCTCAACCAGGCACCGAGGGGCTAATGACCCAGAGGCCACACCTGAGGAAAGGCTCAGTAGCTGCTCTCCCAGCCAGGCTTTAAGAGACAAACTCTAATTAAACACAAGCGGGCTTTTTATTTGCTTGTCTGTCTAGCTAGGTCCTCAGGGCCCCTGTGTCACTCAAGTACACTTTGTTCCTGTGAGTCACTTCAGGCTTAGCATAGCAACTAGTGCTTTTTTTAAGATCTCAAGAAGTGGACCAAAACAAAAAAACAGAGCAGATGGGTACCAGCGCTATTTATAACTACTGAAGCCTTAGCAATACATCCCTGAAGAAAAATACATTGGTGCTTGAAGTTAGGCAGCGGGTTGCTGCACAGCTACCCCTTGCCACCATAAGCTTCAGTCACGTACTTCAGGAGCCAGGAGAAATCACGCCAGGCGGGGGCCTCCGGGGAAGCGCGCTCAGGACCCGGCATTTCAGGCCCCGAAATGACAGGTGGGGAAGCTGAGGATACTGCCGTCATGTGCAGCTGCAGCGCTCCTCCCTGCCAGCATAATGATTCACGCGTACCCCCTGCCCGGGCAGACAGCGCCCACCTCAGCCTCCCTCAGACTCTTCCCGCCTCGTGCGCGCAGCGGCTGCGGCGCGAGCGTACCCCCGTCCCTGGCGCGAGCGCCGCCTGCCGCGCCGCGCCGGAACTGGGTCAGGCGCCCGAAGTGGGCCGAGGGGGCGGGGCCGCGCCGCTGAAGGGCGCAGGGGGCGGGCGGGCTCCTCTCACGTCGCGGCGTGGTGACGCGGGGGCGTCTGCGCGTGACGTCGCGGCGGGTTTCGTCCTGCTCCCGGTCTCGCCCTCGCCGCCCCTCGGCCCGTTCCGGCCTGTGCCCGCCGCCCGCTGCCGCCATGGCGAACGTGGCCGACACGAAGCTCTATGACATTCTGGGGGTGCCGCCCGGGGCCTCCGACAACGAGCTCAAGAAGGTGTGGGGGAAGGGCGGCGGCGGCCGGCGCCTGGGGAGACCGGGCGGCAGCGCGCGGGGGGGTGGAGGGGTGGCGGGCTCTCCTCCTGGCAGGGCCTTGCGGGGCGGCTGAGGCGGGGGGCGGCCGGGGCCGGCAGGCGGTAGGGGGAGTTGGGCCGTGGGAAGGCCGCGGGGAGTGTGGCCTGAAGGCGGCGGCCCGCCCGGCTGAGGCCTGCGGGGGGGAAGGGCGCGGCGCCGGGTGAAGGCGCTCCGGTGCCGCCTCAGCCCGCCGAGGTAGGCCGTGCCGCGGGGCCGCTGGGGCCTGGTTTGCGGGCGGGCGACGAGGGAGCGGGGTAGGCCGCGGGCAGGGCTCGGCGTGGGGGAAGCGGCCCGGCTCTGCTCGCCGTGTCCCGGGCCCGGCGCCGCCGCCTCCCGCCTGGGCCCCGGGCGGCGCCGGGGCTCTGCTCGTCTCGCCCCCGCAGCGCCGCGTCCCTCCCGGGCGGCGGAGCGGTATTCGCAGGCGGTGAAAGGCGTTTTGGGTGTAAAAATCCTCGTGAAGGACCAGTAGATTCTGACTGGTGCCATTGTCCGCCCCACGTGTAGGCCTTAGCAGGGGTTCGTTTTGCTCACATATTTGATCCCTCCCAGGCCGAAAGCGACAAGGTAAGGTAAACAAAGAAGCGAGGTGAAAACTTGGAGCCAGGTCATCAGTATAACAATTCACTACGTCCATTTCATTCTGTAGTGTATAAACCACTTTTTTCTAAGAGGACTTAATGACCACTTACACGTGAGGGAGGATAATTAACTAGACAGTTTACTAGCAGTGACCTGCTTCCGCTGATGGGTGGTGCTGGTATTAACAACTATGCGTTACCCATCATGCATGTGGTAGCCTAATTTGTGCAGGGATAGGCAATTGCAGTGTTGGAATAGTGTGAGAGATGGAAGATATGTAGTGAGCAGATAGTATACCGAACACAATCAAGTAGAATATTTTTTTTTCTTACTGAATTCTCTTAAAGGTATCTGTGCCCTGTAAGCATGAAAAACTGACAGCAGTTTCCCACTCAGATAACCTGTGCTGCTCAATATTATTTGCTGTAGATTAGACTTATTATGGAATATGAAGTTTCCCACTGCTTGCAACAGCAAGAAATTCATCTATATCTTATTGTCACTGAGAGGTCAGGTGGATGCTTTATTAATCTGATATTTTAACCTGTATAACAGTATAGGAAAGTGAAAACAAATAAGCAATACCTTAGTCAAAAGCGGCTGAGAGAGCAGGCTTTAACAATGATTTGTTAAATTAATTTTTATTGAAGTTATAATATGGTGCCAGTATAGACCTCGATTCTGGATCTGTTTCTGATTAAATAAATAGTGGTAGCTTCCTTTTGGGTCATGGGAAGTCTTAAGAATTGCGGTAAACTGGAATGCTGCTGTTATCAGCAAAGACACGAGTGCTCTCTCTTTTTAAAGATCACCATGCAAGCTCATTTTTTCCTGATTAGATAGTGTTATGTAGGTTTTTGGTTTAGTGTTCTGTTTGTTGGTTTTGGTTTTTTTTCTTGGTTAGACTTCTTAAAAATATGTGGAGAAAATCCATTATTATCACAGAATATGTAGGTTTGTGGAAGTTTATGCTTGGTTACTGATGGGTAATTTGTCCTATAAGACTTACAATTTTTGTTCTTTATGCTTACTGTGGTTTAGAATATTTGGCTTGTAGTATCAATGTTCTATTTTTGTTTCATCAGTTCCTTATCAAACTTTATTTCTTGATTGCATGCAGAAGTACAGAGTATTTCAAGATAATCAGTAAAGAAAAATAACTGTGCAGATACAAAAAAAAGAATCTTACTTGTTCCAGTACAAGATGGAAAGTTGTGGTCTCTGTAAAGCTTTGTGTGTAAAGCTCTCTTAACACTGTATTTCTAAAGAGTTGGTTTAGATGCTCAGTTCTACAGAAACAGAGCTTTTTGAAAAGTCCACTCGAAGAACCAGTGTTTCAGTTGTTTGCAGTTGCATCACTGTAGCTTTTTTATAGGTATAATTAAAAACCCAAACTGTATACTATGTAATTTATTAATATCTGTCCCCTGATTGTTACTGGGGGTGTTGAGGTGGAGTGGGGGACGAGTCGAGGTATTTACTGTCAAAGACTCAAATTGTAGGAAAAGTCTCTGCCTGTCCTGTTATTTGCTTTGATCTCTAAAGTATAAGCAAAACAGATGAAGTAGTGCTGTAGAAAAAGTCATGATCCTGACAGTCAAAGTACTGGTCAAAAAAAAAAAAAACATTCTGAAAAATCTCTTTGGAGATCTGGCTGTACTTATTCCTCCTACTGTTTTAGAACACTGAAGTTAAATAAAAGCAATGATCTGTACGTTACTGCACATGTAGCTTATATAGACTTAGTTCAAAGTGAGATGAAATCTTCCCTTATAGGTAAGGAAGACTAAAATGATTATTGTGAGGGTTGACTGATAAAGTGAATGAGAAGTTGAGGCAGCCATTTTGTTTTTAATGTATTGCTGTGGTTGAGGCGAAAGACAATGGGTTGAAACTTAAACTCACATATTGTAGGTTTTGAGTATGTTCTGTAGAGTAAGTCATTTTAATGAAAGTCCAATGTGATTCTTCCTGTAAGTTAATGAAGATAAGCAGGAAAACTAGTTCTATCTATTGTGTGCTATAGTGGTGTTTAAATCCAAGTGTAATTAATTTATGCATATAGCAATATCAGAATTTTTTATGTATCATTTCAATGTATAACTAATTTCAAAACATTCATTTTCTCAGTTTGCTTTACTAGGATTTTCTTTCTTCCGAAGACACTACTTGAGTTTCTCAGAAAGTAATTGATTAATCAAAATTTAAACTAATTTTGTACCTCTTTCAACTAGGCATATAGAAAGCTGGCCAAGGAATACCATCCTGATAAGAATCCGAATGCAGGGGACAAAGTAAGACTTTTTTTTTTTTTAAACTCCTGAAGTTTGATATTACCGTAGCATCTAAGGGACCAAATGCAGGTGGTGGGGCCTTGCTGTTACAAGTTGTTAAAAAATAATTGTGAGAGGGAACCCTGTCTTGTCTACTTCTTCCCAATCTCTAAATCTACCAGCATACCTCGTGGAAAAAATGCAGCATTTGGCTGAGTCAAATTGGTTGAAAAGATATTGCTGAGGGAAAAACTGCCTTGCTTCATCTGCCAAGATGATGTCAGCTGGCATTGGCATCTATATAGGTACTTGAAAGAGGTAAAGAGTCAGTTTTCCAAGTTTTTCCAACGTGGAAAAATGTACATGGGGAAATTCTTGAAACTGCTGTGGCATAAACCAAATTGCATGTGTGGGAAGGTTGAATTAGATTTGTTATGCCAATAGCAATTAAAAATTGTCAATTAAGTTGACTCAGCTAATTCTCTGTAATAGAACTGAAGTTCTAATGGTTGTGTAGAGGTGAGCAGAGATGACTATAAAAAGATACTCATTTGTTTTGAGGACAAACACATTAATACGCATTTTAGTAAGTTGCTCAATTGTTAGCGTATTTTAAGTGCCTAACATAGCTTGAAGTCTTTGCCATTAGTATGTAACTGGATTTTTTTTTTTGCCTGTTGCCTACTGCAGTATTGTGTACATGGGGGCTTTCTTCTTTGGTTGCATTTTTGTTTGGAAGAAAACTGTCTTATGCTAGGCACAGTAAAGAACAAAGTCAATGAAGTTTTGCAATAAAATGTCACATTTTATGATAAGAGGTAACACAACTAAGCCCAAGTCTGACATTTAAGTCTTGCATATTAGAACAAGGGTGGAAAACTGTTCTGTTGTGTACCTTCTTAACTGGTTGTTCATGCTGGGCAAGAAACAGTAGGAAAATGCTCCCTTGAAGTTTTAAATTATCATGCATTGTTTTGACTCTGTTCCTCTTCTAGTTCAAAGAAATAAGCTTTGCTTATGAAGTATTGTCAAATCCGGAGAAACGTGAGTTATATGATAGATACGGAGAACAGGGTCTCCGAGAAGGTAGCGGTGGAAGCAGTGGAATGGACGATATTTTCTCCCATATTTTTGGTGGTGGATTGTTCAATTTCATGGGTGGTCAGAGTAGAAGTCGTAATGGTAGAAGAAGAGGAGAAGATATGATGCATCCACTCAAGTGAGTATCTCGATACTGCAATTTGTACTTTCAAGCTTTCCTGATCAGTACTTGACTCTGCTCGTTTATATTCTTGATATGCTTCTCAGTTGAGATATTCTGCAGTCTGCACCTACTTTTCAGACCTGCATGTCACGTGTAGCCCAGAAGGCAGTCATCGTGAGTTACTCATGATTGGTTAATCTTATAGACTAGCTAATACTTTGCTTTGCCTGGTTATTACTCTGTATATACTTCGTTAGCATTATTTTCCTTGGGTTTGCTCCATAATTATATTTGGAAGTTCTAATCTGGAAAAGCATTCAACAACCAAGTATTACTCATTAGCCAGGTTCTTAAGAAAGGAGAGGTACTAAGGCTCTGGAAAGACTTAAGTTGACTTGCATTCATAGTGTAGTACCAGCTGGAACTAAAGCTGAGCTGCATGATTAATGGACGAGTGTGTGTGGCAGGTTTTGTGGGTTTGTGTTTGTTGGTTTTTGTAGGCCATGCTTGAATATCACATCAAACTGTGTTTTGTAGATCTCTGCTTGCAGTCGTATGACTGGCTTTTTGCCTGCTGAGCAGGTCCTTTCTAAGTTCCTAAGTTAAGCTGCATCTTTCCTGTGGTTGGCAAACAGTGCATAGTAAAGTCTGTTTATTTCTACATGCTTGCTTAGTTTAGTAGCTAGTGTTGCATGCTATATTATTAATTAGCTTTGGTTTTATTGTTATTTGTAAACACTGATGCCAGGCAACCTTTTCTCAATACATTGAGTTGAAATGTCTATCCACTTACAAACCCTTTTGGGAGAAACAGTAAATGTGTTCATAAACTTCTATCAATATATGAAGGTTATTGGAGTTTCATAGTGTATTCAAGAGCTTCTAAAAAAATTGAAACGTGAACAAATCTAAAGAATGAAGTGGGGACATGCTAACCCCTCCCAACTAAACTATTACTGGGAGTAGTCACCATGGCTTCACTAAGGAGAAATCGTGCTTGACTGATCTGATAGCCTTCTATGATGGCATGACTGGCTGGTTTCATGAGGGGGGAACAGTGGATGTTGTCTACCTCAACTTTAGCAAGGCTTTTGACAGTGTCTCCCATAACATCCTGATAGGTAAGCTTAAGAAGTGCGGGTTAGATGAGTGGACAGTGAGGTGGACTGAGAACTGACTGAGTGGCAGAGCTCAGAGTGTTGTGATCAGTGGCGCAGAGACTAGTTGGAGGCCTGTAGCTAGCCGTGTTCCCCAGGGGTCAGTACCAGGTCCAGTCTTGTTTTCAACATATTCGTCAATGACCTGGATGAGAGGACAGAGAGTACCCTCAGCAAGTTTGCTGATGACACAAAACAGGGAGGAGTGGCTGACACACCGGAGTGCTGTGCTGCCATTCAGCGAGACCTGGACAGGCTGGAGAGTTGGGCAGAGAGGAACCTCATGAAGTTCAACAAGGGCAAGTATAGGGTCCTGCAGCTAGGGAGGAATAATCCCATGCACCAGTACAGGTTAGGGGTTGACCTGCTGGAAAGCAGCTCTGCAGAGAAGGACCTGGGAGTCCTGGTGGGCAACAAGTTGACCACAAGCCCACAATGTGCCCTTGTCACCAAGAAATCCAATGGTGTCATGGGGTGCATCCAGCAGAGTGTGGCCAGCAGGTCCAGGGAGGTTATCTTCCCCCTCTACTCTGCCCTGGTGAGGCCACATCTGGAGTACTGTGTCCAGTTCTGGGCTCCCAGATTCAAGGACAGGGAACTGCTGGAGAGAGTCCAGCAGAGGGTTATGAACATGATCAAGGGAACGGAGCATCTCTCTTACGAGGAAAGGCTGAGGGGCCTGAGTCTGTTTATCCTGGAGAAGACTGAGAGGGGATCTCGTCAATGCTTATCAATATCTAAAGGGTGGGTGTCAAGAGGATGGGGCCAGACTCTTTTCAGTGGTGCCCAGCGACAGGACAAGAGGTAACAGGCACAAACTGGAACACAGGAAATTCCATCTGAGCATGAGGAAAAACTTTACTTTGAGGGTGACAGAGCACTGGAGCAGGTTGCCCAGAGGCGTTGTGGAGTCTCCTTCTCTGGAGATCTTCAAAAGCCACCTGGATGGGATCCTGTGCAACCTGCTCTGGGTGAACCAGCTTTGGCAGGGGGGGTTGGACTAGATGACCTCCAGAGGTCCCTTCCAACCCCTGCTGTTCTGTGATCTCTTGTGGAAAGCCAATACAGTAGTAAGTATTCTGTATGTATTCTTACATATGCATGCTATAAATATTGTCAGGACTGTCTAGAGAGGTTTGTTGCTCACCTGCCTGGTAGAACTAAAAAGAATAAAATCGACTATAACTGTATAATAAAATCTAAATGCTAGATCATCTTGTTTTCTACTAAGAAACACAAGCAATCCTATCTGGTTTCTTCTGATTAAATTACAGCTTTTCTGTGAAACTATGTTCAGGATTACATGTGTTTACTAATATGTATGCAATAGTTTTCAATATAGACTCCTTGTGAAACCTAAGTTGGTGCTTTAAAATCTTATTTTAATAGCAGATTTAGTCTTTTTATGAAGATCTCTTTTTTTCTTTAATTTGTCCTAGGCAAGTATTTTAATTACTTGGGGAAAGTAAGTTGTTAAGTGATAACCCAGGAGAAATGCTTTATTTTGTAGAGTCTCTTTAGAAGATCTGTATAATGGAAAGACAACTAAACTACAACTTAGCAAGAATGTCCTCTGTAGTGCATGTAATGGGTAAGTTTGTTTATATTTTTGAGTTCTCTGGTTGCTTTGTTGGCATATAGTGTAATGAAGTATCTCCTATGTCAGATCGTTATCAGTATTTGACTTACTGGAGCCTGCTCTCAGACTAGAAAATTGTTGAACTTGAATGATACTGTTGATGGAACTGGAACTATTCAAGGGCTTTGTTTGGTGGGAAGGGGAGAGGAGAGAACCTAATTATAATCAGCAGTGCAATTAGGCATGTTAACCTACTGATGTAGGGTTTTTTTTGTCCCGTGTTTCTGAAAAACTTGCTTTTCATGCAACTGGTGCTTTCTATTCTAGGCAGGGAGGGAAGGCTGGAGCCGTTCAGAAATGTAATGCTTGCCGGGGTAGAGGTGTACGTATCATGATCAGACAGCTGGCTCCTGGGATGGTTCAGCAGATGCAGTCTGTATGCTCTGACTGCAACGGAGAAGGTAGGCCAAGCTATGCCATGTTATTAAACGCGTTTAGTTGGATTCAGCCTCCTGGTTAAATCTCAGGAGGAACTTATTCAGGACAGTTTCACTCCTGGCTAGTCAGTTGGGTCTCAATCTGATGTCAACGTGAACAAACCATTTTACTCAGAACAGCAGCAAGATTTAGAGTGTTTAAGGTACTGAAAAGCAGCCTGGAAGCTTGAACAGTAGGGATTGATTGTTTTTAAAAACACTTAGATGTGAATATTACTTATTGGTATTACTCTTGTGTTAAAGTGAAAACCAAGATTTTGTTATTTTAGAAGCTTTTGGTCTTTTGCAGTCTCCTAAATTCCAAGGACAGGTTTAGATTAAAAATGGAAACCTAAAGTTGGATTTTAACTTCTTCAAATTAAGAAGATACCTTTTGCTTAATTGTCTGTGTTTGGGGGAACAAGTTCAGCACATGATCTGCACTTCATGTGATTCCTTTTTAGATCTTCTGCAGTTTGCAGAGTAGTAACATCAGCTTGTGGATGATTTTACTCTTCACAATACTTGGAAATGACAGAGAGTTGTATTTTGTGACTAGTCAAAACATTTACTGAAATTGTACAGTGCATTTGGCTAATATTTTGGTGACTCTGTACAAAGACAATAGCTTACTTCAAAAATAAAGATGAAATAGAACAGAGAATTTAAGCTGTTTTGGCTAGTCATCCTTGAGTTTGCTGGAAGAAGTAATTGCCTTCCTAGAGGTAACAGACAATGTGAAAAACTATTCAGTTTTAGAGTATAAAAGTGAAACCCCTATGTGTCAGAAAATGTTAGATCCTTTCCGTGGGGAAAACCCGTATATTGTTCTTGCATGAAACTGTGATTTGACCAGCTATCTTTCCCCCATTTTGGGTGCAAGACTCTCTAGTTCTACTGGCTGCATTTACATAGTACTTTGTGGTGGTGGCATACTGCAAAATGTGGCTGTCAATGAACAGAACTTAGTAATCCTTTTTTCGCTGTTGTTAACAGAAGTGGAACTAAGGTTCCTAAATTCATTGAAACAGTTTGCAGTTTGCATTCTGACTAAGGGAGGGGAGGTGCTTCAGTTTGGTTTTAGCTTCATCCTTTCTCTTGTAGCTGTCATCCTCCAGCATAACAAGGAATGGAAAAGTAGGCTGCTTTTTTTTTTTTTCCCAAGAGTAGCAAGTTGAGTGGTAAGGATACTGGAGTCAAATTAAGACTTAAGGAACACTAGAAGCTATAGACAAAGTCTTGTTTTGCCTTCCTCTAAAGCACTGTCACCTTTCAAAATCCTTGGTAAGACAGCTTGGAAGGTTATGTGTCTCTTTGTATTCCCCCCACCTTTTTTTTTTCTTCCCCCTTTCCAGCTAGGGTAAATGGAGCCCGGCTTTCTTCTTGTGAGGCATTCGTAAAGCAACATCTAAATCACTAGCTGTGTTGCACATATTCTTCAGCCTACTTTAAAACAGTTTTTCCTCAGAATCGGATGGAATTAGAGAAAATTGCTGAATTCAAAATTTGTCTTTCTTTAGGTGAAGTAATTAATGAAAAAGACCGCTGTAAAAAATGTGAAGGGAAGAAGGTGATCAAAGAGGTAAAAATACTTGAAGTCCATGTAGACAAAGGCATGAAACATGGGCAAAGAATCACGTTCAGTGGAGAAGCAGATCAGGCTCCAGGTGTGGAACCAGGCGATATTGTCCTCTTACTCCAAGAAAAGGAGAATGAGGTAACGCTTTTTGAGTTTATATTTTAAATGCCTTTTATCCTAGTCTTTTAATATTTAAGTGATATAGATGGCTGTTCATTTTAAAGCAATTCATATAGTTGCAGCTCTGGGAGAGATGGTGAATAGCTTTTAATAGATTTATAGCAAGTAACATGGCTTTCATGGTGAGCCAGAAAAATCTTGGCAAGTCTGTAGCCAGAGGACATGCAGATTCTGCTGCTCCCTAATACTAACAAAAGGTAGCTTTCTCGGGTAAGCTCAGGCTGACTTTGATGCGCAGTGAAGAGCCATTCAGGATGTTAACTTCAATCTGCTTCGCTTGTGACACTAACAAAATGCTAGGTGTTGCTCTTTGTCAATGTCTTGTGACATGGCAGAGCATTCCTATTAAAATCCCCAGATGGTGCTTTCTATCTCTGCTACTGTGGTTGTGGAAATATAACACAGAATGCTGATGTTACCGATTGATTTAACAAAACAAAGAAACATGATTATTTTATACTAGTTTGCTAAGGCTTATGCTTACTGTATGCTGGAGTATATACACTGCACTTTTGAATTAAATATTACAATTTATCTTTTTCCATGTTAAAGCTGCTTTAAGGCAGAGTTGAGGTGACTGCTTTTTTTGAATGCTTTTGTTTAGAAAGGCCAGGTATTACTATGGTGAAATAAGAAATAGTTTGTGTGTTATACTCTCGAAAAAGCGTTGAATCGAATGGGGTGGTGGTGGGAAGATCTGTGACACAAAGAGCATTGGGTACAAATTTAAATTCCAGTCATGTATTAAGGATATCATGTTGGTTATCTGAAAATTAGGTACATTGTAAGGTTTTCAAAGCTGTGTCAAGGACTACTAATTTGTCAATCAGTCTTGCGTAACTCTACCCATTCTTCTCTTTTTTTGTCTGTAATAGTGGTTGAAACGTGGCATCACAGTTGATTTTGGCCATGGTAAGGGAGAAACAGTTAGTGAGCTTACAGAACAGTCAGATGTTTGTGATGGCATTGAATTCCAGATGGTGGATGCCACTTCTTAGTCTTCTGAGCTACATGTAGTTTCACAGTGTTAAAACAATTCTGAAAAATACTGTACCTTGTATCCTAGTGAGCAAAACTAGACTGACTTTTAGTGAAGCTTTTAGTGCTCTTAAAATATCCCTTGAGGTGGGAGTCATGATTTTGCTAGTGGACAAAGCTTACATTTACTCTGATTTAAGAATTCTGAGTGATATGGCTTCAAGATCAGTTATGACAGCTATGGACTAATTGATCAAAGCCCTGCTGTAGATAAAGTTAGCTGAAGCAGGTATGTGTGATGATTAGTTCAAAGTTGAGAAGCGAAGATGTGTCTTCTGTACTCTGGTGCAGAGGAAGTAGTGTCAAACTGTCATAAGTTTTGTGTATAGGTTGCTTGTGTCAGAGATCTTGGGGGTAAGAGAGCAGTGCTGCTACACAGGCCTTCATCGTAGTATATAGTGTGGTTTGCCTTATATTAGATGACACTCTTATCAGGCACAAACTTTCTGAGCATATTAAGCTATTTGAATTAACAGAATCAAGTTAACTTTGTACAAAGGCTGTTGCTCTGACATTGAATTTTAAGAATAAATAATAATGAATTCTAAATAATGAGTCTTGTAGAGATATGATTATAGGACTAGAAAAGGTATCTCCCTGTTTTTTTTCAGGTGTTCCAGCGGGATGGGAATGACTTGCATATGACGCACAAGATTGGACTGGTTGAAGCACTGTGTGGATTTCAGTTCACATTTAAGCACCTTGATGGGCGTCAAATTGTGGTTAAATATCCTCCTGGAAAAGTAATTGAACCAGGTAAGCTTGACCTGATAAGGACTTCTTTGCCTATGCTTTTGTGATTCTTGAACACTTAATCCCATTATTTTTGTCCTGTTACCTGAACCTAGGCTAGAGAAATGAAGAGAATTGTATATAGAGAGACTTTTTCTGAAGTAGCACTCTCCAGCTTACTTATCTTGGAATTACAGGTTGTGTTCGTGTAGTCAGAGGTGAAGGAATGCCACAATATCGCAATCCTTTTGAGAAGGGGGATCTTTACATTAAATTTGATGTTCAGTTTCCTGAAAATAACTGGATTAGCCCAGAAAAGCTTTCAGTAAGTACTTTTTCAAGCACAAATGCGGTGGTTTTATTGGATGGTATATGCAAAGTGTGTGTGGTGTACATCATGTGCTTGCTCTCAGTGCTTAAATTTAGATGTAAGTACAATTATTCTTTTAATATTGTTTATGGTCAACATGTAACTTGAAAATACCCATTGGAATATGAATTTATGGAACCTGTATTTAAGAGCTGTGCAGATGTTGGGCAGACGAGGGCAGGAGGAAGAAATCTTCCTGCTGCTGTGTGATAAGTTTCCAGAGTGCAACTGTATTTATTGATTGCACTTTTGGTTGATGATATGTGGGAGCTGTTGGTTCTCTTTAAGTGGTGTCTTCCAGTTGATACAAATACTTTGGATATTTTTAAGTGAGTATGCATTTCAGGGTTTACTTGTAACGCAGACCTGCTCTGAGAGGGAGTCTTGATGTTGTGCTCACTTTATTTAGCAGTTGTAGATGCAGTACTGAATACCCTTCTTCTTTTGCGACAGGAACTTGAAGATCTTCTGCCAGCTAGACCAGAATTTCCCAATGTAATTGGTGATGCAGAAGAGGTAGATCTTCAGGAATTTGATACCACTCGTGGTTCAGGTGGTGGCCAGAGACGTGAAGCTTATAACGATAGTTCTGATGAAGAAAGCAGCCATCATGGACCTGGGGTACAGTGTGCCCATCAGTAAACGTTTGTCTAAAAAGTTGCACAAGGATTTTCTTTCAAATTTTGCCTGACTTGTTTTCAACAATCCAGCTGGATTGTCTAAGTAATCCAGATGAACCAATGGACATCTATTGCTGTATGTGTAACTTTTAAATTGGTCTATAGTATCTACAGAGTGTAATTTAAACTAACCACAAGCTTACATCTTCATTTTGACTGTGTAGCAGAATAAAGCACTTGAAAGGAAGACGAGACTCCTTTTCACATGGGTTTTAAGTTTGTCCTCGTATCTGTGCTTGATTTTTACCAGTTTTGTGTAGATTTTAAGTTTCATATTTTAAATTCAAATTCTACATTGTAAAGTTTGTGTACAATTTGTCCTGAGGCTTGGTATTTGGCTGCACCTGCATAAGCTGCTACAAGTAGAATAAAGAATTTCATAGCCTGTATCTATCATCTAGATGCATGGTAAATGGGCTTTGCACATAATGGGTTTAGAGCTGACTGGGAACAATGGAAGACTAAATTAGAAGTGGTTGTAAGTTTTTTCTACCATCTTGTGAACGGTTTCTGAAATTAAATAAAAGCAGTTGGTGTATAATACATTTCATTTGCCTTGTAACTCTTACTTTTCCAGTGGCTTTAACTATCCTGTGTAGGAAGAGACTGTGTAGATGGTAGACATCTTATAAACACAGGGAAGCTGAAGCTGCTTTAAGACTAGGTTGCAGTTGGGTAACTTTTATGTGCCATATATAAAAGTCTTGAAATAAGATACGACTAAATGGGCACAGGGAAGGCTGCAGCCATGTCCCCTTTGTATGAAGAAAACACAAGGATATCTGAGTTCAATCAGAAGGTAACAAAACCTTTTAAATGACGATGATTAAATCCCAAAATAATGGTGCCTTTCTCTTAGCCTTTGAATCCACTCCAAAGCCTGATTCAGTCTGACTTCCCAGTATAATGTTTCCAGTTTTTAAAAAAATCTTTGTAAAAATGAATGTGATGCCTGGCAACTTGTGGTTGCATTAACACAGTTTGTAAAGAAACTAAGATTAGTATTGTACTTGAGAAAAGCTTTTGACCTGGAAACATACTAAATGTAGATGGTTTTGTTACTCTTCCAGTAGTTTGCACTTTGTTTTAACTATTAAGACATTAAGCTTTCCAACTTCAGTTTTGTTCCCTTTTATATGCTTTTAATTGGTAAAAATACCACAACAAAGCACAAATGTGACCTTAAATAATTATCAGGTACAGTTAGTTATCTGAGAGCAGTTTGTTACAATGTTAAGGACCTGTGCATGACCTTTGGTTGGTACACTTCTTCTCTATAGTGAGGTTTCTCTCCCTGTTGAAGTGAGGAAGTTGAAAGATGCCTCTGCTTTTCTTTACAAATCTGATGTGTGACTTGTTTAATTATTGCTCAGGTAGTTGTTGACACTTTATGAATGAGGTTGGAGGGACAAACTGCAGGAGTTACCATGTGCTTGGGTAGGCATTGGCATTTGAGTGTTGCTGAACAGCCTTTTTCTAGACTCTAAAACTGAAGCAAGAATAAACAGTTTGACCTGTATTTCAGTATTGACTTCTTGTGCTGTGGCATTCTCATCTAGTGAATCTTTATTTATTCATTTATTTCCTATTCATTCATTTATTAAAATCTCAGGTTGCTTTTCATGAGGCCGTGGTTACATACTGATCCTTTCTCCTCATTAATTTCCCCAAGTCAGTCATCTTAACCTGTAATGCTTAAACAATTAAAACTCCTATCTTCTGCTTTCAAGTAGTAGCTTTAGGATTTACCTCCTTGGAAAACAGAGTATGTGCTTTAACCTTTTTATCTTCTTACTTTCAAATTGGTTTTTTGGGGGGATAGAGGGAAGGTATTCATGGTAACTTTCTGGATAGCATGCTGAAGTGGAGGGGAAGTTGATCACTGTACATAGTGCAAGTTAGTCTAGTTCTGTTTCAGTCCTGAGATTGGATTAATTTAGGCTCCTGTGAGCAGCATCTTTCAATGAGCAGTGACTTCTTCAGAATTGCCGTTTTTATATGTATCTCCTACTTTACAAAATTGTAGTGTAGAAAAACTTCACAATCTACACTGTTTTGGTTTCAATACTTAAGTTGCAGGTAATACACTACTACAGTTACTAATGCTTTAGTAGTTTACTGATGAAGTTTAATGCTTAACATAACTACTAATGCTTTAAACAGGGCCAATGTGAGTGCCCTATGAATAATCAAATAAACATTAGTTGAATGTTCTCAGTAATAAACAGCTGCAACTTAAGTACTTCTATTAGAGGTGGTACTACAGATGAGTATTCTGTGTGTTGGGAGAGGAAGAAAATGTGACTGCCAGAATTGTATTAGAACCATTTTCTTAGTTGACACTTTTTTTTATATCTGTAGCATTGGCCTAAAGAAGCTAAAAAGAAAAAAACCCAGAAAATCTTGTCTAGCTTATTTTGTGACACATCTATTTCTGCATATACAGTCAATAAAATTAACCTAAAGTTGACTCTCAGGAAAAGTCTTTCCTGTCCTCTTGAGCATGTTTAACTTACCAAGGTGTTCACAGTGAATACTTATTCATAAGATATTGACAGTGGTGTGGTTCTTGTTCACATAAAAGATGAGGCTGTGTTCTTTTGAAAAACAGGTTTGCAAAGAAGTTAGGAGTGATCAGTGAAGGAAAGATTACTGCTGTTTGAAAAAAATTTAACATGTCAGACTTGCATGTTAATATGAAGCTATTTCTTAGCCTTCTAAATAGGAACTAAGAGGAAAATTGTATTTCAGTTATTAACCCGTCATCTTCCACAATAGCCTTAGGCTGATACAACTATGAAGTTCAAACAAACAATCACTGTAAAGGAGGTGTGGGGTATTTAATTGTATGCCTCTCTTACCACAATTAAGAGGAACATTATAGATATAAATGGAGTTCCAGAGGCTTCCTAGCTTGGTGACAATTTGTAAGAATGACTTCAGGTAACTGAAGAGTCTTTGTGCTTCATTACAGTATACATCCTGTGAATTTGCCCTTTGTGTCAGCACCCAGGAACACTTGTCCAGCTCTTCATAGTAGCCTTTTAGTCACAAAAAACACCCCTATTCTCTAAATTGCAACTCAGAAAATACTTTAATAAGAGCAGGCTGGATTAAGTACTAGCAGCTATTTTTGTAATATGACTACCACCATACCCAAACCCCAACTGAGATCCCCAACAGAGGTGTGTTGGCCTGTCTTGCCAAGCATGCTATTACTATACCTTTTCCAAAAATTCAAAAAACTGCAGGTTTCAGTACTGCATCTCAATTTTGATTACCTTAGTGTAGCAGGGGAATACACAGTTAGATAATTTATGTTGAAATGTCCATTTGCCTGCAACAATCAAAAGCTGATACCCCATCAATGTGATGCTTTTATCAATTTAAGGGAAAATGGATGTTAATTCAGGTTAAACTGAGTTACAGAACTACTCATGAATAATCTGTAAACTTCATGTATAATCTGAATGAGAGGTTTATTCCTGTATTTTCTGGTTACCAAGTGAGAGCATAGTCTTAATCCAGGTTTGATAGTGTTTTAACTTCCTGGTTTTTACCAGTTTTGTCTCCCATGCCTTGGAAAGCTTTCTTTTTTTCTTTACTTGAAACTTGACTGCTGGACTGACATCTTTACCTGGAAAGATGTTAAAAGCCTTTCATACAAAAGTACCTAAGTACTAGAAAATTTGGGTTGACACCACAAGTTACAGTAAGTTTGTAAGCAAGTACCTGTCACCTTGCACATTACTGTCATGTCACAGCACAAGACCGGAAATAAGTTTTATTCCATATATGCCACCACAGAACTAAAGTTACATGCCTTAAAATGCTATTCAGGAATTTAAGAACTTGCATTTCAGCTTAATTCCAGAGTTAGATTCAAGGAGATTGACACTGGGAAGACTAAACATGAGTAGTAAACCAACACTACATTCTGCTTGTGGCATACATGGAAGAATGGCGTTGAAAAGCTCTATACTTATGAATAGTTACATAAAAAAAGAAACCCTAAAGAGTCCTATGTAGAATATCAGTTAAAACTTATTTCCCCACATACAATCCATTACTGTTCATTTTACTGTAAACTGAGGTCAGGCGTTAACTAAGCCTTTTACAAAGTGTTGGAAAAGTAGAATTATTTCTTTCTGCTTTTTTTATCCTTCATAGAGATAGCAGGAATTAATACACATCACATTGTAAGCTTTTATATAAAAACATTTACTGGGCAGTATACAGCTTTATTAAGACATTATAGATGTTCTCTAAACACTTTAGAGGCAGCAAGAGCTATCATGAATACTGTGTAGCCAGAAGACAGTTCCATTAACTGGGTTTAGCTGTTGCCTTTCCACATAGTACAGTCAGCTCACTCTAAAGGGGGAAACAAATTCATTTTAGTTCAAGCTACCCAATGGAACTTGGAAGGAGAGAGAAAAAGTCACTGTTGCTAAAGCAAGCACTCCCCCATTTGCTACTGACAGAAGCAGGTCTCTGTTATAAAATGCAAAACAGCTTCCAGACCTTTATCTTAACTCATATAACTGCATTCAAGTCTAAATACCTGCAAGACCACACTCATTAACATTTCTTATGCCTAGATTTCTAGTGCTGCACATTACTTCATCCAAAAGCCCAGGTACTCTCATTTTCAGAAGTCAGGCAAGCTAACAAAGTCCTGTTCAACTTCATTCTGCTTCAAAACAATTTACTTCCCCGAAACCAAGGTAAGGCAGTTACTATTCAATTGCAGCAGAGAATTCACAGGAGTATAGTTCTTACTCAGCCAGGGACAAAGAATAATAGAGAGATTATAACAAGAATTGGAACTTAGCTGTAGCTTTGTAAGCCTCTATGAATGAGATAATGGCAGTTTGCTCACATGGTAGGAGAGACACTAGAGCAATCTAAAAGGAAGAGTTTATGCTTCTGTTGTCCCCCAGGCAATCACCAAACTGCACATGCTTATTTAAGTGCATTTACTTTTACACATTATCTGCATGCAGCAGTTCTCCCCTCCCTGTTCCTCCCTTGCGCTATTCCTCCCTCCAATTTATGCCAACCAATTTAGGCTTAACCCAAGAAGAATTAAGGCACTTAAAATTTGCATTCATGACAGTATCTCAAATGAAAACCTGAGACTAGGTGTCTGAATATTTGTATTTAAGCCTACTAGTTTAAGCTTACCACTAAGTTGTGAATATGCTGTACTGTATCTTGATTTAGTAGTTGCACATCAATGTTATGGAGGTCTCCACCAGCCGTACAGAGTGTCTAAACATGAAGAGAAACACTTTTAAGATAAAGACTATTCTGAAAGTTTTGACTTGTATGGCCAGCTTTTCTAAAAATCACATGCTTCCCTGCTACGCTGCAAGATTTTAGTAACCATTTTTCCTTTTGTTTAGCAGCAACTCATTTAGGGACAGCAAGAGCTATCACTATGAGACTATTCACAGTTTATCAACTACTGTAAGATGAAAGTGTTTGGTTTGTTTTTTTTTTTTAAAAGAAAAAAAGTTTGATACCTGTCCATCAGCCAGGGGAATGTTTACAAATGGAACAGTTTTATCTTGGGGTACCGATTTACTTCTTAGTAACATGCCTTGAACTCTTCCACGGGTAGGTACAGTTCTTGAGCCAGTCTGTTGTAGCCCAGCACTAGAATACCATAAAAATGTTACTCTGAGGTTAACTTCCTATGCTCTGCAGGAAATTTTGAAGCACGAAGCAAATGCAAGTAGTAGCAAACATTCCTAATAGAAAGGCAATCATGTTTAAACTTTTCCAGTTGTGCCAGAAGACTCCAGGAAACCCAAGCAGCAGCAGCATTTACTAGCACCACTAGGTGACATTTTATGACCCTGAAACACTGCAGGAGCCTTAGCCTCTGTTGCAGGCTAGTGAGCAAGCTGACATTTGGAGCACCCAGTAACGAGAATATCCACTCTCCAGTATCAACAGTGAATGCTTATAGTTTTGGAAAGAGGAAACTTCATGCCGCCGAGCTTAAGATAAGATGTAAGCTGTATCTGTCTGCTCCAGAGGGAGATACCACGAAATACCGAAGCTGGTGGCTCTCAGAGGTACAGGGCATGCCTTATGTCATACAAAATTCCTAAGCTACTTTCATGATACAGTTGCTCTTATTCCATTTCACAAATATAAGATTTGGGTATCTTCTGCATGGAAGCAAGCCTCTAAAATTTATAGCAGGCCAAGGTGAAACTAAGCCACTTGCTGGTTTCACGACCCATTTAAGTTATTAGGTTTTTCACCCCCTCACTTCAGCTGATGACTTCTGCCAAAACCAAGCTCTGTAGTGTATGCAGAATGATAACAACTGAAAACCTAAACTGTTCAATATACAAAAAACTGATTGTCAATTTATTTGATTGGTGTTCTTTGGGGTGTTTGTTGAGATTTTTGTGTTGTTTTTGTGGGGGGTTTTGTGTGATTTTTTTTTTTTTTTAAACACAGCAGTATTAGTGACATTTTAAATCAAGCTTAAGCTCTGAAAATTACTTTAAGCCATAAACTATACCTTTAAACAGTTTAAATTAGTTTGTTTGGGTTTTTTTTTCCCCCCAAACTGGCTTAGTTATGATATCAAATCCTGTACCTCAACGGGAACATAAGTTAACACCCACAATCAAAGCAGGAGGTGCGACTGGTTCACATCCCCACTACCAAACTGAGTGGCAGATCATGCAGATCTATTAAATCTAGATTGATAATAATTGATTAATATCTAGATTGCTATTAATGTAGATATATAGTGTCTTGGTATTTAACAAAGTTATTTATTAAGAACAAGCCAAAAACCCCTTACCTTTTTGACAGTTTTGGCATGGCTTTGAGATTTATGCCACTGTAATCAGAAGCAAGAGACTTAACAGCCTCAGTCACACTTGTAGAAGAGTGACCAGACCTAAAAAAAAAAAAAAAAAGTGGTTGTTGTTGGTTGGATTTTATTTTGTTTGGGGTTTTGGGTTTGGTTTTTTTTTTTTTATTTATTTTTTTTTTATTTCCTCCTCATCTGCTGTAGAGTTTTAGGTAGGATGAAGATAGACAGCTGGTGAATTAGAGAACGTTGAAGTGCTCCACAACAGGTATCTAGTGTATATACACTTGAAGCCCTCCTGAGGTAGACATGATATAATGGGATCCAATACCATAAGGGAATGAAAGGATAATTTATGTCAGTAGATAGAGAGCTGCAGTACCCGAGTTGGGTATAATTAAGGGAGCATCCACAGCTTTCTATTTGAGCGTGCAAAAGTTTCTTGGGAAGTTTCTTTTTCAGCAGGAGTTCACTTTTCTAGATTATTTCTCAGGTTATTTGTCCTGTGTGGTTGACCTGAATCCAGTGAACAATTTTTTCAAGTTTTGGATTTTAACTCAGTTCACAGAAATCTTGATAACAGAAGTTTACCTCACTCTTTCCTCATCTCCCTTTTCCCACGCACGTTTTGGAGATATTGTAAGGGCATGCGTTTTTGGCCCAGTGTTAGTGTTCTTGAATAAAAGCAACCTTCAAAGACTGCGAAGTTAAACTTCCCCAGGCAAAGCAGCCTTCTCTAGTTTGAGTCTGTTGAGCAAAAAATTCTACAACCCCAATTCAAGAAGTAATGAAACCTGCCTAAGATTTTTTTAAATTTTTTAGACACATTAAACACTGATACATTATTTAAATTGCATTTCTCCAAAGACAATTTGAATGCACCAAAATAAGTGCCAGTGAGTACAGGTATGCACACTGGAGCTGTAGGTGCAACAGGAGCTTCTCAAAAAAGTTTTCATGCAGATATCCACCAATTTTTTTAATTCATTAGATCTTACAGTGAGACTTGAATTTAGTCTACCATGACTGTAAGTAGCTCTGAGGTGTTTTTATAAATGTGTATTTTCCTGCTAATGACACCTCCTTTTCAGCTATGAGGGCAAAAATATTACAGAACAATTCATTAGTCTTAACACAGCAACAAAGATGTTTCCCTTACACACTCCCTTCCATTAAGTATTGTTTGGAAATCTATACTGGTTTCATATATTCAGAACTGTGCACCATTCAGTGAGAGATAAACTACATCCCTTCATCAGCCAGAGGTACCTTTTTGTTCAGGGTTCACATCACTACAATGCATCTGACTCAGGTTATGGAAGACACCTTTATCAGATGTATTCCTATTGGCCTCAAGTCTCGGCTACTTTATCTGAAGAGAGTTTTATTCAGCATTCACAAGTTCAGGTGAGTTAAATAAGCTATCAAAGGTTAGTCTTACCTAGAAAGAGGCTTCAGTTTGCTATTTAAACCAGAGGCCAATGAAACCAAAGATTTTGTTCTGGAAACCTGAAAGTGCATATGTAAGATTGCAGTTAAAAGAAGTGGCATTTTAAGGCCAAGTGATAGATATTTCCAGGGAACCATACTGTAAGAATTCCCTGTTGAACAGTTAAGCCCCATAGTGCTGCCTTTTACATAGTTCTACAAATACATAAAATGGCAAATACGCATTCCAAAACAAGAGTTTCATAATACCAAAACACATTTGTTCATACTGAAGTTCTGCACAAACAACCACCCTTCTAATATACACACTTCCAACTTGTAAGTCCTCTTATAATTAATGCCTGTAACTCTGCATATAATCTGTCTTTGTTGTCATCTTGCTACATACTTCAGTGTCTGGCTGAGGCACTGCATTCCACAGATGGACTGAGATGGTAAAATTAATACACCTGTGCTATTTGGTTTAGACATCAAGGTGGACAAGAATGCACAAGCCATTTGAATATAGAAAAGCATGTATTAAAACATAAAGTTTATTTTAAAAAAAAGTTTTAAAAAAATGGTTCCTCAAAGCATCAAGACTTATTAGCAAGTCAAGACAGAATGACTATGCCAGCATTTGCAAATCTGTGTGAATGAGTTACCAGAAGTGCAGATACCATATTTCATTATGAAATTAATTTACTATACAGTTTAGCTTCGCTTAACCTAAGATACATTGAATTTAAAACAACAGATTTCTCAAAAAAACCAGCAGGCCACTGGCCTGCCCAGTCATGGATCTAGCAGGGTTCCTAGCAGGTCAGAACTGATTACACCCTTATGTTGTTTGTTCAGAATAAACTTACTTTTTTAGATATTTTCGTTGGAGAAATATGCTTGGCATCTTCATATTCAACAATTGTAGTTACCTTAACTAGAAATATATTAGAAAGACAAGGAAAATAAAGATCTCATGAAGAGCACAATACGCCACTTCAAACTTGTTTGTTTGAGCCTATTTACCCGCTGACAGCTATGCGTCAGTTCTGCTATTTGATGGTCATTCGCCTGGGACAGAGTTCAAAGCAAACTATGCGTGTTTGTCAGAGACACTGTGACACACAGGACAGTTAAAAGACACTAGATAACCCCTCAACCCCCTGACAAAACAGAATTACATTTCAGTGGTAGCGTCCTTATTGCATATTTTGAAGTATGAAGAGAAATGGTATTTTCCTTACAAACATCGATGGGCAGGAGGTTAAAGGGGAACCAATGAGGAAATAGGGTTGACTTTCCCAGCACTTCCGCTATACTGTAAAGCACTGACAAGTCACTTAAATCTGTCTCTTCTCACCATTTTCAGTGATAAATCCAGAGGGCAGGAACTCTTATCTCATGTTTTAAAGTACCTGAACAGTAACGTAGTTCATGATCCTCCACACTGAATGCTGAGGGGACCTGTATGTTGTACTTCTAGTTGCACACTTTTCCCTCTTGTATCCTTCAGGCTTAACACTCACTTTACAAATGCTCAGTTCAACCAATAAAAAAAAAGAAAGTTTAAGAAACAAAGTATATATTAACAGATTGACTTGCCTTTTTTGCTGTTGGTCCTCACCAGTTTTGGATTTGGTATATTTGGTACATCTTCTAGAGAGCAGTCAGTCTAAAAACATATTTATCCAACACGGGAAAGTCAACAGATTTTGCCCAGTAAGTGTGCATCATCCTACAAAAGGCAGTGAACTAAAAGGGCATAATAGAAAGTGACAGAAGTGGGATTGGATAAACACCAGTTCATGTTTTCAGAAACATCTGGATTTCTGCCTGTAGCTGACCCTACAGCTTTAGGTAATGTTTATAGGTGCACCATGGCTGGCTGTCTAGCCTTTTCATACCATCTTCTATTTAAACAGACAGCCAAACAAAATCATTTGTCTGAAGTGCTTACAGCAGGGAGAGAAGACTTCTATTCTGTAAGCTGTGATAAAATTTGGAAACACACACTTACCACTGCAGCAGCAAGAGCCACTTCCTCCCCTCCCTGCAAATCTGTAACTCAAGAAAGTATAACTTGTTTACATACTATTACTTGCATAATTATTATCTGCATGTTCTTATCTTATGGGCTATGAACCTGAACACGTAATTCAGAATTACAGGTGCTTAAGCAGTTAAGCTTAGCTAGCATCTATGTTGCATTTGAAAAAGATTCAAGTCTTGTAGGATACAAAACAACAGTGCAAATCTTAGGTCATTTCAGTATGTTTAATCTTTGAAAGGATACTAAGCATAGTCACACAGTATATAACCTGAATTCAAAAAAGAACTCCCATGCATCGCGCTCCTGAAAGCTAACACTTTTAGGCAGAAGTTTTCAAGAAAGACGTTGAAACACATACTCAGAGGTTTACAGTAAACTCAAGTTCTTCAAGACTCTTCTGTTTGATCTTTGTGCAGCAATTTCCAGCTGCGACGCAGATTCCAAAAACATCAGTTCTCACCAGAATATGTATCTGATGCTGACTGTACATCACAACTTAAACTGCTGCATAAATGTGAGGTTAAAATTGAACGTTTGCTCATCATCCCAGTTAAATGACTAGATGAGAAAGGCTCGGTAGTAGATGACTTCAAACTAACAGAAAGACAAAATAATCTCTGTGGCTAGGACAAACAGATTCTGATGGAAAGAAGTGCTGAAGTTTTTACACACAGAAAATACTAGACTTCTAATTACTCCTTGTCTCTTCAGGCTTTAAATAAGCTTACTTAAGAGCACACATAAAAGAAGGCTCCAGACTCTCTACACTGTTACCTATTAATTCTATACCTCATGTTACACAGGCCAGTCTACTTGAACAAGAGTGCTCAGTGAACATCTGATTAGCTTCAAGTATTCAGCAGAGAAAGCTTTCATAGAAGTCACCAGGTTTACAGGGTTTCTCTCATTAGTCAGGGGTACATCATGCTGTAACAATGACTGCATCCCTCGCAAATAAAAGACCACACGCACTTACTAAGCAAGTCTTTTCTTTTCATTTTCCTGATGGCAAGTGGCATCTTCAGCAGCTCCACCGTAAACGCCTTCTCAGCCGTTTGCAAAAGCGAATCAAGCTCTTTCTTCATCTCCTGGATATTTTCCTTGGCTTTAAAACAAAACAGGCTTTTATCGCCATGTGTGTTACTTGTTCCCAAGCCGCCATCAGACACCCCTTCGCCCGACGAAAGACAGGGCGCAAGCAGACACCCACACAGGCTGTGCCCCAGACGGGGGGTCGGCAGAAGGGGAGTCGGGGGGCGCCAACCCGCCCGCCCGCCATCGCGGGGCTCCCGCCGGCGGCCGCCCGGGCCCCATCGTCCGCCCCCCAGAACGGCGGCGTCCCAGAGGCTCTCCTCGCCGGGAGCCGCTGTTTCCCCTCTCGCCTCCCCGGGGGGTCAGCCCGAGGCCCTGTCCGCCCCCCCCCAGCCCTACCCTGCTGGTCAAAGTCGCTGAGGAAGAGCGCGATGCGCTGATCCTTCTTCTCCTGGGAGAGGGCGCCGCGGTCGTGCTCCACGCCTGAGTCGGTGCTGCGCCGCTTGCCCACGGGCTTCCTCAGGGGCATGGCTGCCACCCCACGGGACATGGGCGCCGCTCCTCGCCCGGAAACCTTTTGTAAGAGCGGGGGCTTCTCTCTCCTCCTCCTCCTCCTCCCCCTCCCCCTCCCCCTCCCCCCCTGGGACGGGCGGACACACCCTCCGGGGCGGCGAGAGCGGGCGGCCCAGCCGCCACCTGTGAGGGACCGCGGTGTGAGGGGACGGGGCGTCCCGGAGGCCCCGCTCTGTGCGGCGGGAGCTGCCGAGGCGGGGCGGGGCGGGGGGTGTCCCGCGGGGGTCCCCGGCCTCGTCTGTCAGAAGGGAGGGATGGAAGGAGGGGAGGGAGCGGTGTGGCAGGGTCCCCGTCTCGGTGGTGCCCCGAGGGTGGGCTTGGGCAGGGCCCGAGAGGCAGGCCCGCCGCTGGGGCCTTGGCGTCCGGACGGGAGCGGGGTAGGCTTACGTGTACCCGCCGTGTTCTGGTGCCACAAAATTAATTGTGCTTTTCTTTTGTTAATTGCTTTGAAGAGGGCGCGGCTGACCTGGGCGCAGGAGGAGCCGCGGTGGGGCACCGACCCCGTCCAGCCCGGGGTGAGTGGTGGGTGGCCGGCGGCGGCGGAGGGCGGCTGGGGCACGCCCAGGGCCTGGGGCCGGCAGGGCTCGGGGGGAACTGGGGAGCCTTTTCCCTGTGTGGGAGGGACACTGCTTCTGAGCCGGGGTTTGGGTTTAGCTGCTTTACTGCTGCTCAGTGTGCAGAACACGCAGCCCTTCAAAGCTAGCAGTGGGAATAACCCGTTCTGCCTCATGCAGGTGGTTGCGGGTTGTGTAAATTCTAATCAGGTGAAGAGAGTATTTAATAAACATGTAATAATGTGGAATATTAGAAAGGCGTGACTACACCTAGTATTGAATGTGTAAAAACATTCAAAGCCATATCCTTAAAAGTAGAATTCCTTGCAGAAACTTCTTATCTTACATGCATCCAAATAAAAAATCACACCAGAGGTATGAGTATCTCAGGTTTTGTACAAAGGATCAAACCTGTATTCTTTATTGACCAAGGGCCTGCGTAAAAAGGAATTTAGATAATGTTTTAACACAAGTGCTTTTCACAGAGTGTACATAGTTGAGGTTGCAAGCTCTCTGAAGTTAGTAGCTTCTTCTGTATCACATGGGTCTGGCACAGTATCCTTATCTACTGATCCAGATGGGACAGCCTACGTCACTCAAAAAAAGCTGTAAAAAATCTGACTGACAATTCATAATATAACCATTTTATATCAGGTTTGTAAAACAAACAATCTACTCCCCCGCAAAAACAGGTAAATGTTGCTGCTCCAGGAAACACTCAAATACCTGATACAAAGAAGAGAATAGGCTTTTGGGTTTTTTTTAGTGGTGCTGGCATATGCATGTATGTTTAGGGAAGCAGGACTGTCTTCCCTTTCCCTAAACCTACTTTTCTTTTGAATTACCAAACAAACACCACTAAAGTCATTCTGAAGTGTCACTGCAAAAAGCCAAGATTGTGTTGCTCTGTAAGTTTAATCTCATAAAAGCCACATAAGAAGTCTTTTAAAAAGGAAACAACCGACGATACCAAACCAACCCCTTACCAAAGCTTTCACACCACGGTTTATCAGCCTGAACTGACCAATTGATCTGCTCTATAAAGAAAGAAGTCTGGCTTGCTTAACTCCTGGTTACAACTCCTTACATAAAAAGATATGATTAATTATGAGCATAAAACATGCTTAAGACCATCTCTATCTACAGTTCTGTGTTAGCAGAGAATAGTTTTGTGGTAACAAGTTTGACAAATTTCAAGTCCCTAAATTGGAGTGATGCAGAAATTAATGATCTAGTACATGGATTAAAGTAAATACTGCTTTGAACATGAAGTTAAATGCCTCATAGTGCAATCCAGCAAGTGTTACTTCAGTGACACAGGAAATGAAGAACTATTACCTTTTCCTTTTAACATGTGCTTTATTATTTGGAAGTCTCATACATCTGAAGTACCATTATAAGGAGCACCTGTAGGAAAATCAAACCTAGAAGCATGCATTTGAAAGTAAGGATTGTCTGTTATTAATTAAATATTTCAAAGACATTGAAAATAAGCTTCTTTCCTTAGCTTTACAGGATTGGTCCACAAAACTGCACATTAACCTTATCACAGTACATACAAATATTGTGGATGAACAATAGAAATCACCACCCTTCCATATGAGATGCATCAAGGACAAGTTGTTATCCCTTATAATGTCAGAAACATAAAAGGCACCATAATAGAATGTTTAGAAAAAACTCAGTTTATGCCATTATATTTTGATTTAAAAGTGTAAGAATTGCTGTCTCGACTTAAAACAAAAAGCCTTTCGCACCTGTAAATTATCATTAGAAACTTGTAAACCTTTACATTTTTTTCCAGAAATATCAGGTGCAAATGCAAGGCAAATATAAAATCTATTGACTTATTAGATTACAAATACTACCCCATGAAAAAGCTGTAGTTACAAAAATATAAAAAAATATTCTAACTCCCATTGTTAGATCTTAGTTTCAAGCTACACTGCATTACGAGTCCAAAGCCAGATCTGATTTGGACACAATCCTGTAATAGGAAAGTGCATTTTGTCTTATTTTTACATCAACATTCTGACCTCTTACTACAGTTTTGCTTTCTGGATTTGTTTTATTAGTGCATATTAAGGATGCCTAGTGGAGAGTGCTAACAGATTAAAAAAGTATTTATCAATGGATAGTAGCAACGTAAGTGTTCTCAGTCTTCTGTCCTCCAAGAAGTACATTTCTCCTAGGATAAAAGTATAAAATTTTTTCCCAAGTCTCCATAGTAACTTTGTGTAGCAGTGTGACGTTTTCATTTATGAATCTGTGACCACTGGCAGGTGATGGAGAAGTATTAAATTCTTCTCACAGACTTCAGTAAAGAATTGTGAGAAGTACACCAACTGCTAACACTATGTCATGTACCAGTAGCTGCTGTTGCAAGGACAAGTATTGGCAACATCTCTTGTCTTCTGCATATAATAGATTGGCACATGCTTTGTCCGTATGGTGATTATATAGCCCTTGGCTTTAGTAACCTGGATCAGCATAGGATGTTGAACCAGCTATGAAGGCAGCCTAACAAAGTGCTAGTAGACATTAAAATGACTTTACTTCTAAATAATAACTTAATGACTAGATTAAGTGAGATATTCTTATATGAATAAACTTTGTAAACGCTGAGCCTAAGCCTGACAAATGCTAATGCTTTCATGGCTGAATACTGGAAGCTATGTTCCTTCAGTCCTTTATCAGTGCTAGCAGAAGGTGTCCAGCTTCCAACTCTAGAGAAACAGAAGCCTTCTTTTGTTTGGGGGGAAACTGACACCGATTAGTAGAGTAATGCAGCTGTATTCCTAGGTAGCAACCCGGTTTAGCTGGCTTTTAATAAGTACTCAGGATCATTCAGTCAGCAGTATGACTGTGGAAGATTTAAGAGTTAGCTGTACTATAGTTATCTTTATGCTTGGTGCAAGATACTTTCCTTTAAATACCTTTTCCTTCATTAGAAACCACCCCCATCGTTTCTCCTGGTAGCAAGGTTTGTTAGTCCTTGCTAGTTCAAGCTGGATTCTGGCCAGCTAATGGGTCTCTCAGCCATGTGATTCCAAACAAATGTTCTCCATAGATAAAGCAATTCTGAAATAGTGTTGTATTTCACCCTACTTGAAAGGATTGACAGCACTCACATCTGCTTTGAAACAGCAACTTACTATGTTCCACATGTATAAAAGATGTGAGTTACTGGGAGCCTTATGGAGTTGTTATGAGAGGAAGTGTTCAGTGCTCTTATCTTATGCTGAGATAATGTGTTGAATAGCATATGACTAAGCATATGAGTAAGAATTCCTCATTATGTTTCAGTTTCATAAAAATAGGGTTCAAGCAGACACCAAGTTTGCTCCTCTGATCAAAACTGTATTTTCCACTCACATTATGCTGTGATGGCAGGATTTCTTTTTAACAGAATTCAAAGGTACCTGCACACATCTGCCAAAGTTGGGATTTTTTTCAATAAGCACACTGTACCCACTTGCTTAATCAGATTTGGAGAACACTTCATACTTAAAACCAACAAAAATTAAACCAAACAATACCTATAATATAGGCTTTTGATTTTTTTTAGTAGAATTTTAAGATGGGAAACATGTTCCTAGCTAAACAATTGCTCTTGGCATTTCTGTTTTGTAAAAAAACCCACACAACAGTAGTAATTTTAATGAGCAACCCCCTTCCCCAACCTATTGAGTCAAAAGTTCACGAATGTAACTTCCAATCAAGGCACAAAATCATTTACTCTTTCTTCTCACTGCTTTTTTCACGTTCTCCCCTTCCCCTTAAAAAAAAAGTTGGTGTAACAATGTCTTCTATACCAGACATTAAATTTAATAGTTCAATAAGTTGTAGCAATATCTGAGATTGGTTCTATCTGTTTTGAATTTAGTTAGATTAGATGAACAGCACGTTCTCAGCACATCTTTGTTCATTTTCTTCATTCGCCTTGAAGGGGAGGGGATGAGGGAGAGAAGCCACAGTAGTTTCATGCATAGTTTTCAAGAAACTTTATGTGGAAGTCTTTCACTTTCTCCAGTAGGATCTTCAGCTTCTCTACTGGAGGAAGGATGGTCATTCTGAAAAATAACATTTAAAGGAAGAAAAAAAAACCAACCCACATTATCTTCAAAACAAACCGAACTGTGATTTTTGCACAGGTCTGATCAACCTCAGGGCAAAGCTAGTTATGTGTTAAGTTTAATATCTATCTTGATGTGATTCTCTTATTTTCTGCATTTATGCTTTAATTGAACTATATTATTAAACTAGAGCAATTTGTTTCACTTGAGTTATATATAGGAATTCAAGAATTGTTGAGTGATAAAGAAGGTTATCAGTAAGAAATAAATGCCCCCAAAATGGAAACTGAGTTGCTGTTATGCCAAATTATACCCATCTTATGTTATGCAGTTATGAGTAAATGTACATTTCTTTTTAAATTGAAAACTTAATTCAGAAGCATTAAATCAACGCAACATGCTACACTGCAGGTTTTAGTCCCTTTTTCCCTTCTGCATAATCTCAAAATCACGTTGAGTATGTACACAAGACTGTATGCGAGACCTACGGAACAAAATGTCTTTCCCACACTGGTACAGGAATTGACTCACACTAGCTTTTTGCTGGAGCTGCATGCAGACAGATACCTAGCCCAGCTATCTGTGTTGCAGAACTGTCATGGCTAAAGGTACCCTCTGTTATGTTGCTTCAGACCAAACAAGACTAAATTCCATGATAAATTCCTTTATCAATGGCTTGGCTGGAGTAAAGTGCTGTTTATTGGAAGCAAAAGCAATAGAGTTTATTATCACAGTTTTGGTATTAGAAGATTTAGTCCAACATCTTGTTTTGGTAGAGTGAAGAGTTATTCACCGTGTTTAAGGAGCAGATTTATTGGGAAGATACTGCATCTTTCATGCAGTTTCTCCACATAGAAACACTTTCATCCCCCCTCTCCCAGAAGAAAGCAGGGCAATTTTTGTAATGCCTTAGCCAACTCTAAGATTAGAGTATAAGCTATTATTATTGTTTGTATTCGTGGAGAAGGCATTTCACATGTCACTGTATAAAAATAGAATAAAACTATGTCAGCAAGCTGTGAAAACACCATAAAAACCTGAATAGCTCATCTAGCAGACCAGGTCTTTGACCTAGCTGCCAGTCCACAGAGAATGTCCTGTAGAAAGTGAGACAACTTAAACTGAAATAAAAATCCTTATATTTGATCAGAAGAGAAAGTACTGGGATGGTAGTTGGCTTATTACAGTTAATTTTATTTTAAACAAACAGAAACTGTACCTGAAATGGTAGCTTCCTTCTCTTTGGCCGAATCCACTTCCAGGTACAACACATATTCCGGTCTCTTCCAGAAGTTTCATGCAATAGAACATATCAGGTGCCATTTTGTGAGCCTAAGGGAATGGATGCTTTGGAATTATTGAAGTCAAAAGGTTCCAAATACATAGAATTTCATGATTGCTTTTCTTCCTGAAACCTTATCTTACATTATTGGTTTCTTACCCGATTTACTAAAGAAGCTGAAAAACAATCGCTAGTGGGACAGTTCACACTGTGAATTAAATAACAGTACTTCATGGAGGAGCAAGGCTGAAGAATCTACACAAAACACTTGCTTCAAAAGAGAGGTTTTAGATATTTTTTTTTATTCCTTGACTTGCTTGTAACTTTTTGTCAACAGTCTCAAAATTGTACTTACAAAAATCTAAGCCACTGATATTTGACAAGATGAAATTAATTTGAGAGCTGTGTGTTCCAGTTCCGTTGGCAGTTACTATTTTTTCCCCCGAATTATCTGCTGACTAGAAAGTCCCCTGATTAATAAGTATGGAAGGTCTTAAATATGTGAAGGTTTTATGCCTAATCAAATAATCAGCAGAAAAACAGCCCTATTTTTGTCCTCAGCTATGCTGATAAAATTCCCTTTAAAAAATGAACATTACACATTAGGTAATACAGCTCTAGTTAGGAACAAAAAGCCTTGTAATTTAGTAATACAGCTTACCGACCCAAATACAAAAAGGTATTGTACAGAAGTAAAATTGGTAAGGAAACCTCCCTCCCTCTTTCCCACTCTAGCTGAATGGGGCTTCTTTTGCAGGGCCAGTAGCACACTGCCATTCACAATCCCCGTCACACGTGCTGGCCTACCTAACCCAGGCACAGACAGCAATTTGGAATTTGCACAGGTCCGGCTACTTGCCCACCCTATGACTTAATCTATTTAACACTAACGTCCTTGGGTAACATTCTCAACCTGGAAGCCTTACCACTGTGATGAAATGCTCTGTTTGGTTTTCCTCTCTTAAATGTTATATTTAAGATCATGTTATAACAAGGTCATGTTATATTTAAGATCATACGTAGTCAATGAAGTACTGCTTTTGTAACTACATGAGCTTACTCTATCTCTGGAATAAAAATTCATCATTAGAAGTGGCAGGCACAAGTGTGTGAAGGTTAAAATGGATTGGGGTAAAAATGACTGACTGACCTTTGCTTCCTCAATGGCTTTGGAAGGAATAAAGATCCGTGGGAAAGCATACATAGCTCCTTGAAGTGGATTGCAGTGAATTCCTGGTACCTTGTTAAACATGTCTTCTGTTAGTTTGGCTTTTTTGGCGAGATTGTTCAAAACAGATTCCTTCTCCTGTTTAAAAGGAAGGTGTTCAATTTGACATATTTGAAGTGGCAATAAAAACGCCAGAGAAAACTCTCGTGGATGCTTCAAGAAGCCTTCCCTGAATTATGCACTTTTAGGGCTTTGCTGAGCTATTAGAGCAAGTGATGTTCCTAATTCCAGTCATACTCCTAGAGACAGCAATCCAAAAAGGCATTAGCAGGATATAACTACAAAGTGCTGTAGATATAGACAATAACCTGCAGAAGTCTCTATCTGCATGCCCTCTTCTTACCTTCTTCCTTCTGAGCATCGTCTTGGCTATTTTTAGAGACCATGTTAGCTAAACCTTTGATCTGACTCAATATTGTTATTTCTTAAGCCAGATTCAGTTTCATTTTTACAAGTGACAAACTATATGTATACTTTAATACAGAATACCATGTTGTTCAGTATATAGAGGCACTTGATACCTAAGAATAAGGCTGATTTTATAACTGTATTTGAACTTACATTTCTGTTTAGATTTTTGTAAAAGCAAATCTTACTTAGCAATTCTTTTGTCATGCTAAACACAGGAGAAAAGTTGAATTTATCAAGCAGAAAGCTGATTTGATAATGCTGCCGTAGCTTTTTTTGGCTCCTAAACAAAGGAGCCATAAAAGGAATAAAAAGTATTTTTAAAAGTAGTCATATTGAGTTAATTTAAAATACCCTGCATAGTTCTGTAAATTGGTGTTATTACAGGATTGTCTGAGAAGAAAGGAAAGAAGCCTGGTCTCAGTGCATATTTTGAGTTCACAGTATTTAGGATAGGTTTAGGAAATGTGCAAAAGAACAAGCATGTTATTGCTGACCTTTATGAACTGTGAATAAGATTCTTCTCCAGGAATTGGAGGATTCACTACAATATCCATTGCTGCTTGTCCTGAGACTGGAGGACAAAGGCGAACAGAAAGCAGCTTAACGAGCTGTCCTTTAATTTCTGGGTGCAAGTTAATGACCTCCATGTAACCTCCTCTGTAGCCACATCTGTGATTAAAGTGAACAGAAAAGATCAGTTAACCTCAAGTGTATGAACACTGGAAAAGCAATGAAAATAACTGCAGAAGTGGAAAGACAAGGATTTTACAATATGTAACATACAGGTTGTTGAAACAGCTGCTATACTGATAATGTTTTAAGATTGAACTAAATGATTTGTCATTAAGCCCTTATATCCCATACAGAGAAAATCATGTATGTGCAGCTTCCCTGTCAGGCAAGTTAATGACTAACTTGGATTGTTTGCTCTTCAGAACAAGAGCATATGGCTGTAGCAGCATTCATTTAATCAGAAAATTATTTTTCTTTTGTCTCTTCCTCCCCAAAACAAGCAAACCCAAACATTTGTCATATCAAACATCCCAGTGATTCCTGAGCTGTTCCCTTGAATGCTGGAGACTGTATTTTCCTTTATCACAGGTCCGGTTTAGGACTGTAGAATTTCACCTTTGTGGAGCGGAGGCATTAGGTGTCTGAAATAAATACACTTATTATTCGGTAGTTTGAAAAACACTGAGTTAATCCATTACTCTGTGCCTTAAATGCTGTTTTCCTTTTCTTAATGGTTTTTAGTTAAAATTAATAGAAGACAGAGGATTACCTTCAGGTCACTAACATGAAACGGCTGTCCAACCAGATTAATGAGGAAGATGAAATAAAAAAAAACTAAAGCAGACTTACTCGCCCATGTATCCCTTAGAGGTGGAGTGAAAAGAGGCCAGCTCAACATTGTTATAGTACTCGGGTCCCATCTCATACAGAATCTTTTTGAAAGAATGAAACTGGCATCCTTCAGAGTACACATTGTCCTGGTAAACCTGAACAGTCAGAAGACATTAATGTGCTCTGTTCCCCCAACTAAGGATAAAAGATGGCCTTTTAGAGACCCAGTGGTAACACTCGAAACTTAAAGCCCTTAGAAGACACAAGGTTCTTTGTTAAGTAATAGTTATTGTAGTGATACATTTTATCTCATGTGGCCATAGTTAATAGTTTAGCCTTTGGAAGAACAGAGAGCTTCTTTGTATAATTTAACCTTTACTTGTATATTTAAATTGATTTTCCTTCTGTTTCTTTCATTTGAAGTGGTCTGAGTATCGCATAGGTTTTTAGGTGAGTTCCAGCAAAGTTCCTCCTTGTGTCTCCTTGCTTGAGTCCCCTACACTTTCTCTCTAGTTAAAAGCCAGATCAAGCTGCCTCTCACATCAATCCTCTGATATTAAGAAATTGCATGTTTGTTCAGGTCTCAATATGATAACAGAGAATCTGTTCCCTGTACTTAAAAAATACCAATACCACACACACAACAAAATTACACCTCATATCCCTACTCTTAGCTGTGCTTTTGAGAGAACAGAATATTCCATTACCTCATCAGCCAGAAGAAAAAGTTTCTCTTCCCAAGCAAAGTGTATCACATCTTCAATGCACTTTCTGTTTTGCACCTGTCCTATAGTTTGATTTTTAAAGCAAGAGAAAGTTAGTGGAGCATACATATACAAATGTTTTTGCCCAGACCTAGTAAGACTACTAGCTTTTCGGTAAGATACCCCTCTTTCTCAGAAAAGTGCTATTGAATTTTAGAATTCAGTTCACTAAGTGTGAAATTAAAAAACATTTTTGGAGGAATTATGGTTCAAGATAACTTAGTCCATCTCAAGCAAAGGAAGTGTGAGATACAGTAATCAATCATTATGAGTACTCTGTGTATAACTCATCATTTGAAATACTGGCATGATGGTTAAGTGGGAGATAGATAGTTTCTCACTAATCAAGCTCTACTCAAAAAACTAAATTCTTCTGAGGGAGGCAGTGGTTGCCACTGAGTTCAGAGTGTATCTGTAGTCACTGCCTCAAAGAGGCAAGAGGCTACAGGCCACGTCAGAGACAAGGTCTTTGATAAAGACTAAAAGTGACTGAAAGTCATTCCACAAGTCTGCAAAAGTTCAGTGGAAGCAGTGGCTTCAAATGGGATCCAGTGAAGTGAACCTGCTCCTTCCTCTCTTCCCAAATCCCTGGAGTTCCATGATACTGAAAATAAGTTTCTGAAAGCATGGCATACTGTCCTACTTAGAGCACTGATCTCTAGAATTCAGCTTTATATATTTGATATGTATTTAGGATTCACCCGCAATGTCAAATGAATGAAAGAGGGAAAAAAAATTGGTCTTAAAACCCATGCATTAAACAAATCTGCTATAGACCTGTGGGATTTCCGGGGTTGATGATGCAGAGGACTTTTGGATTGCAATATGCCTTAGCTTCATTCAAGGAACGGCGAAGTTCATTCACATCTAGAGCCCAGCAATTTTCTTCATCCAAATAGTAGTTCACCTGGATAGCATCTAGTTCAGATATAGCTGCTGAATATAAGGGATATTGTGGTATAGGGATCATCACTCCTGTTCGGGATTTTCCACCTCCTGAGACCAGGATCTTTAAAATTGTCTGGGGAAAAAGTAGGAATTAAAAAAAAAAAAGTCACACCCCAGAATTAATAGTATACTCTAGAATAATTTACTGATCGTCCTTCTTAAAAAATCTGTAGAGTTAAGGTAGATTTCTATTCTAGAAGCATACAGTCATTTTCTCATATCAAAGGACATTCATTTCTTTCAAGTTACTGGTGGAGTGAGGATGGTCTAACTCAGCTTAATGGAATTCCTCTGCATGTCACGGCTTCTAAAGAGCATGTCTGATCAACTGCAAAATTTAGGAAAAACATTCTGAGCACAAGGCCAGAGGGAAAGTTGGAAACAGGAATATCAAGATCATGATTTTTCTACTGTGCTCGGTTGTAAGTAAAGAAGCGTCAGCTAGTTGTTGCTTGTTGCCTTCCACTTATTTTATCTCACTAAACACGAGAGGCCAATAAATAAAACCAGAAATTAGAAATGGGGCCTGTGGAGGTTCTCCTTTGGAACAGAGACCCGTTTTAGATTAGGAGTAATTGTGGCCAGGTGGGAACAAAGCTGGAGACTTGCATTATGGTTTCATTTTCAAGTGGTAGAAGAGACCAAAAGTCTACGTGTGCTTGGGATGGAAATCTAATGTATCACATGTAGTTTATGCCCAGAAGATGGAGACAGAAATGTAATGCTTGTGCTAAGGCCAGTCCAAAGGATTTACCTGTGCCCAGCGGCTGTGTGTGTGTCTATGTGTAGGCTTTTTACACGTGCATTAAATAAAAGAGTCCATTTGGTACAGGAAGCGGAGAGATTTCTTGCTTTCTCCTTTCAAGGGAGAACTCTGAAGTACAGGTGCACTCAAAGCAGGCATCCTTATCAACATGTAATGGATAGTGTAAAACCGAAAATAACAGTGGTATCCTTTAAGTTTCTTGTTGGTTCTAGAACAAAATCTGCCTTTCTGTGCCTCTCATCACATACTAACTCAGCTGCTAAGCTCATGATTTATAATCAACATAATTTTGTACCCACCACTAGTTTAAAAAACCAAGCATCCAAAATGTATAATCAGGACCAAATGCAAATTTAAAAATTCCTTAACATCCTCTGTCCCCCAAGTTATTAAATAGTTGTATTATGCTTGGAAGTGCGAAATAATGAGACTCATTGTATTGCTGACTTTCATCACTGGTGAAATCAAATAAGCATGGTACAGATTTGATATGCTATGCTGCCATTCCTGACAAGCTGCCAGTATAACGCTTGGCATCATAAACTCTGGAAAGACAATTCACTGAAGACATCTGGAGAACTGTTCGTGTCAGAACATTGTCATTCTGAACTCTGCCACTAGATGTCATTTAAAAAAAAAAAATTTACAAATAAGCTATAAAAGTCTGCCTTAATAAAAGCAAAGAACTGCTGGTTGTTGTAGTATCAGTAAATGTCTCTGTGTAAAGCAAAAATCTAATAGACAGTTATTCCTGTCTTAACTGGGGACCATCTTTGAACCTTGGCTGAAGCCAAAACCTGAAGTTTTTCCCAAACAAGCTGGCTACTGAAATAGATCTTTGGGATTTTTACTGGTGTTAATCTGCACTAGCAAAGAGTTTACTACGAAGAAGAGATGCTGAGATTTTTCACCTCCAAGGTTCCCTCTTCTCTCTGCCACTAATTCATGCCCCCTAATCTCCAGTGCTTATGTATCTTAACCACTGAGGACACCATTATTTAGTCTGAATGGTCTGAATCTCCTAAATTTACATTTAGGCACCTATGTAGTTTATACTACCTTTACAAAAAGTAAAGTTAACATATATTAAGAGACTTTGTTTCCATGCGCCTGTTTCTTAGCTGGCATCTTACATCCACATAATTGGGTGTATCACAGTGTCGTCAGGGTTGGAAGGGACCTCTGGAGATCATCTAAATCCAAACCCCCTGCCACAGCAGGGCCACCTACAGCACGTTGCACAGGACGGCGTCCAGGCAGGTTTTGAATGTCTCCAGTGTGGGAGACTCCACAACCTCTCTGGGCAGCCTGTGCCAGTGCTCTGCCGCCCTCAAAGTAAAGAAGTTCCTCCTCATGTTCAGATGGAACTTCCTGTGCTCCAGTTTGTGCCCGTTACCTCTAGTCCTAGAGGTCCAACGTGTATTGGATATCCACTTAGTGTGACTTCAGTATCTGTTAAATCAAACTCACAGGAGTCTGTGAGACCAAATATTCAACAGAGTTCTGTATTTACAAAGAAAACTGATAAATTATCATAGAATCATAGAATGGTTTAGGTTGGAAGGGACCTTGAAGATCATCGAGTTCCAACCCCCCTGCCATAGGCAGGGACACCTCCTACTAGATTATACCAAGAAGAGACAGGTTTAATTTTAACACTTACAGCAATACCATCACTTGCCCCAGTGGTAAGATATATGTTATCTGGATCTGCCGGAACCCCTCCATCTCTTCTTTCAATATATGAAGCAACATCTTCACGGATGCAATTTATACCTTGGCTGGCACTGTAAGATCCTGTGAAAAATAGAGAATGAGATGAGAATTAAGTACAACGAACATCAGATTTTCTGGTTTTTATTAGAACACCTGAGCTAGTATTGTATGAAGTAGCTTGTCTATATGAGGGCTTTGGATCCCCAGGATTGGGTTTTTTTCCAAGGAGCAGGAAAGGGAGTTGGTATGTTCATAGAGCAAAAGAATTCATTTGGAATTAGAGAAATATAGTAAGTACCACTAAAATATAAAAATAATATACTGGATTGGTAAAAAGTAGAATTTAAAGGCTACTTTGCAAACTGGGACAGCAATCCCATTATGACTATCTCCCAGTTGCTTTCTTTATGTTGAAAACCACTTCAGAATGTCAACCAGCAACTATTTAAGTAATGGGAACAAGGAACAGAGGTAGCATGTGCAATAGAAAGGAAAATAACTTCTTCAAATCCGTGACAAAAATAAGATTTCTATTTGCAATATGACAACAATATAATACCATTATATCCCACAGTCTGAAACCCAAAAAATCCTAAACTGCTTCCCTCTTCGCACAGCATCTCCCACAACAGCTTTTCAGTTACTTGTGGCAGAAACATCTACAATCCCCCCAGTCTATAAGCCTCATGTGCGGTTTACAGAGCACAACTAGTAATCTTAAATAAAGTGAGATATTAAATGCCTGTGTGCATCATTGCTGAGCATGTGCAACAAATAAAGAGTAAAAATAAGCCTACGCCAAGGTGAGGAATGGATTCAAGCTATGAAGCCTAAGACTGATGGACAATGAAGTGACAAGCATATATCTAATATAGAACACTGTCATAAAGCTGCAGAATCTTCTTTGCTTGTTGGATGGAGTGGAATAATTGTGCCTGACTTAACTCTCCTCACTCGGTTATATGCTAGTAGTGTGTCTGATAATACTTCTGTGAATGCATAATTTATAAAGACAAAGAACCTTGGCAAGTACTGCACAATCACATGGGACAAAATGGTAATTCAGGGCACGAAGTTCCATGATGTCCTAAACATTTACTTTTACAGGACTAAAAGTTATATTGGGTCTATACACGGGTCTTTGACCACAGCGAGGAAGCTGCTGTTAAAGTGGGAGAACAAATGTAAGCTGTCACTGTGTCATGTGCTCCATTGGGGGCTGAGTCCCATGACAAAGTGAGAATATACAGAAGACCTGAATTCAATTTTCAGGTCTTCTACACTTAATTGTACTCAGTTGATAGCTTTGACTAGAACTCATCTGTTTGCGCTGTGGAATGCAAATAAAGAAACCCAACCCAAAAAGTCGCATGTGCCTATATTAGATATTTTTATATACAGGAGAGGGGTAAATTTATCAACTGCCTGGAAAGGTATGACAGCTATCCCACATGCAAAGTAAGTGATGTCAAAGGAATCCCAGAGTATTTGAGCACAACATAAGTCGAGGACATATCTGAGCCTTCATACATGGTCTGGGAGTAGCAAGAGTCAATACTGTGAGTAGGGTTTTGCCAAATAAACATTCATTGGAAGTGAGGTTATTCTAGTTCATATCCAGAAGTCAAGATATCCATATTAACTTTGCAATTAATACATTTAAATAGGCCAGTATAGATGCGGGTACAATGCTTCAAGTAGCTTGACCATATGTAGTGAAGCCACTTCTGAGTTGGATTGACATATTTTTTGAAAAAAAAGATTTTATTAGAACACAACACAGCACTTAAAGCTACCTGGAGGGATCAGTTTTTGATCTTTGCTTTTTCCCAAGAAAGCCAATTTCTCCTTTTCAGCCACAAAGGGAACAGCAGTAAGTTGTCAGACTACCAACAAAGTGATTAACTTCCATTCAGCTGCACATCACTTGCCTCAGACTGTGTGTTTATGGAGTGCTGTACCAAGGCTGATGAACAACCAAGGCTAAGAGAAGGGGCTGATATATGATACTGGAGACGGGGAGGGTGGAGAGAAGGCATCAACCAGTACAGCAGATCAGTAAGGTCTACAGTGGTTTTAGTTTTCAGGAGTTTAGAGGGACAGTTGTTCTTGGTACATAATGTATCAGGAAAAAAATTATTTAGACTCCAGTTACTTACAGAACTTCGATTTATCCACTGAAATTAAAAGGGTGTTTTCAGAATGACCATCTTATTTGAATATTGCAACTGTTTCAGGCCTGCTTCCTCAGTGTCTACTGAGCTAGCACAAATTACTTGAAATATGTGATCTGCTGAAAAGGGGCTTTTGTACAGAGTCAACTCATTTCTGAAATAACATGCAAGGCTGAACTCCTTTCATTTTACTCCAGCATGGGACCAAGACCCAGCATTCTGAGAACTCTTACCATGTCCCTGAATTTGAAAATCACTACAAAGAAAGATTGAGGCAGAATTCAAATGTATCCCCAGTAACTCTTACATGACAACTAGTACTATGTGGAGTAATTGTTCCAAAGTAAGCCAGGAAAGGCATTCATGGAGCTAGAGGAACTTAGCAGTTTTGATAAATGTATTTTAAATGTTCTACATCTAGAAACAAAACCAATGCAAAAAAGGTAAAGATAAAATACATTCCGCATTAGGCTGGTTGATAGGAATAGTCCAAGGCTGAAATACTGCTAACGTAACCACTATTTAGGTTTTGTTTATTTTATTAAGTTTCACAGCACCTAATCTCTAAATACACCAGTGCAAATAGGCACTGCAATCACCAAGATTGAGAAATATGCCAGTTACTCTAATACGTACTCTGGAATGTCAATGTTAGCCTACCTGAAAGAAGACAACTAAGTGTGCTAGATTCTTTGCCATACCCAGCAGCTGTAACACTATTGAAGAGTAGAAATTCTAGTGGCATTTCCCAGGTACAAGTAGGCAGTACAGTTGCTAGATGATAAAGAATTTATCTCTTCCATTTCCTCTCTACTGAACATGCAAAGTTTATACTTATTTATGTGTATATTATATGTATACTCTTGCAGGAACAGTGGCTGAAGAATAGAGTTCTTTAGTTCTTTCAAGGGTTATTTTACCTTGGAGAAATAGGGCTTTGACATCTTCAGTTAAAAGTATCTCAGCTAAGCAAAAAGCTACCACCTTTCAGCTGTGTAGCTTTCCCTTTGCAGAGCATCATCGGCTGAGTTTCTGATACCCCAGTTCACATCCCGACAAACATACTTGGACTGATGGTTCAAGATTAAGATACAGGACTGTGAGCTGGATCAGCTGAGATGGACACATACTGTTTGTTGATACCATTGTTTCAGGGACAGTAGACTCCTTGGCAGAGAAACATCTAGAGATGATAAAATTGTAGACAGCCCCAACTAGACTTACCAGGAGTCATAGCTGTCAGAGCCCAGGATTAATAGATGTCATAAGAACAGTAACAAAGCTTCACTAGTACTCGCTGCCACTAACTTTTCTAATACAAAAAAGCTCAGCATTCTGTTTAGGGTTATGCCTAGATGTTATTGCAGTGAGGGCTCCATAACTGTATAATCCTCATCTTGTCCTCTTCTGTGACAAGTCACATCAAAAATTTGCACTATTAGTCACTGCTTATCAGTAGGCCACACAATGAACTCTCCCCCTATCATTTTGCCCTAGGCCATCTCCCATTTGACTTGTAATCATATAAAACACGATGAAGAAATTTCAGCACTGCAGATATTGAAACTGCCTTTGTTGATTCTAGTACCAACAGGAGCAACTGAAACAGACGCTTACCTAAGCTGTTTCCTCCACAACCCTGCAAGATCCGTCTGGCTCGCTTTTTGGCATCTTCTGGAAAACTTGGGCTGTCCAACAGGTTTGGGTATGTACACAGTGCCACTACCTAGAGTGCCAAGAAAATGTAAATTGCCCACTAAATTACTGTTAACTTTCCTTGGAAATGAAGATCACACATACTAGCTAATTTAAAACAAGGGTTATTGAAGAGTTTGCAGTTGTTTTTCTAACAATAGTGCTTACAGAAGTGAAGAAATCTTATCAGGTTCCAAGTTCTGCTGATAAAAACAGTTATAGAATTATTAACTATTTGTGTTACAGACAGTGAAGATTGGAGTCCAAGTGAGCTATGCATAGTGGAAACACAGTAAAACACAGTTAATTATTCATACATTATCTCTAAACGGCTCTATCCTCCACTCTTTGTGTATTACTAGCCCACTTTAATGACAAGAAATCAAGAGTTTAAATATGGAGCAGAACTGAGAAATATGATCAGATTTTGAGGTCCCAGTTGCATGTTCTAATAATCCTTCCCCAAAATAACTTATAGTTATTACTAATTTGAATGTGTGGGAAATATTTAATTAATAAAGAAGTGGTGATATAGAACATAGTAAAAGTAGAAACATGACCTAGCAGAATTAAGTTTATGAAGGAATGTAAGACACAAAGAATCTGGAGGTCTTGCTTGAGATCAGCTTAATTTGTTCCAATCTCTCTCTCATTTTTATGCTTACATGGTGTAATATGGATAGGCTGTTGTCATTTTGTGGGACAATGACTAACGAATCCATGTGTGCACACAGTCATGGGGAGAATGGATTTCCCATTTACCCAGTATTTTCTTCAGTAACATTGGATCTGAATAATTTGTAAGAAGCTCTGGTCTTCCTAGTTTGCTGACGGTTTGCTGTATAGCTCAATTTTATAATCTCATCACCTGGACCCCTAGTTTGATACAGCTTCAGTTTGTCCCAGAACTCTCTGAATTTACGTTATTGTAGACTGAGGATTTTAGGGGTGTGTGTAAGAAATGCTCAGTACATAGTGTAATACTACTTTTAAACCTTGCTTGTATTTTAGGAATAATATAGAAATGTGGATTCTGTTGTAGTCTTTCCTAGAAGTTAACCTACCAATTAGTTTGCCCAGAGGTAAAATGTGCAAAACCAGCAACAGTACAACTAGTTGTAACCAACTGTGTGCAGATCTTAAAGTATACTGTCAGATGAAGAAAGGCATTTGCTTTTTTCTTTGGGGACAACCGCTTTATTTTTTGAAGTACCTTACTGATAATGAAAGTGCTGACTGATAACATAGGAGAGGTGCCAGGCGAAAGTATGGATGGGGAACAATCCAAAAAGTAAGGAAAGCTATTGTGTTGAATGAGGGTACTCGGCAAGCAAGATATACGACTTAATCTCAGAAACCAAAATTTGTAATTCTGTATGAAAGAACTATTTTAAGTCTAAGTGCATCTAGGGAATCATTTATACTAATACACACATCAGACAGTTTTAAAGGGATTCTTGGTAATCTAATAAAAAATCAATAATAATATTTTATAATATTCTTACCTGACGGAGGAAGGTGATTGGCCTCTGTCCCATTGCATGTGCATCTCCAATGTTGGCTTTAATTACTTCAGTAAAAGGTTTTTTGATTCCCTAAAAAGAGATAATTCACAATGTGTTGTTAGGGCTGAAGTAGATGATAAGGAATTCCTCTTTTTTGGTATCTGTCATATGCCTGTAACTAAACAGTGCCCAATCTCAGAACAGATACAGTGTTTAATGTAAAGTTTAATGCATTTCTTGCACAATACTGCCAGGGAATCTAAAATGCTTTACAGAAATGATGCTCACTGTGACACATTTTTAAATTATAGGGTAGGAGTTTTTTTGTTCTAGCTACAAGCAACAGATTGACTTGCCTGTGAACTACACATTGAAGTAGCAAAGATTAAAAAGAGGCATTTTGAATTGTCAGTATTAGAGCGACTTGTTTGATACCACTAAGGGAGAGATGGATCAGTCAACAAGCTAAAAAGATTTGAGGACATTTGAGAAATCCACCAACAAAAGAACCCTCAAGAGCTTCAGTACTTGTTAGAGTAAAAAGAGTAAAGATACTGCTTGCATATTTATTTTCTATTTAGATTAAATATTCATTGTGTGATGACCCCACTTTTCCATATACAGATGTTTTACAAAGTGTATCACAGTGAGGCTCTATATGATAAACAGCAGAAGTGCTAAATAATCACCATGAATATTTAAAAGCTTCCTAATCTCTGAAATCTGAACAGCCAGCCATTTTTCTTGTGAGGAACTGAATACATCATGAGAACAGAGGGAAAACAGTTGATGAATCTTGATTAGCAATCACAGCTCTTTAAAAAGCAAAGTGAAATAAGGCCAAAAAGGCAAGGAACTGACTGGTAGAAAAAAACCACCACTGATTTAAATTAAAAATATTAACTGAAAGTAAAGGCCAACATTACAAGAAGAATAAATAAGGTAGGCAAAAACAAATTTATAGCTTTTCTGATGTATATTTAAGTATGAGAGATAGTAGGTAGGCCTTCTAACAGTGACAGAATTTTCATGTGGACAAATGAACTGCAGAATTAGACTGATTAGTTTTCTGTACAAAATTACATATAACAAGCTCCTCTGACTGTGGACTGAACTCACAAAGCCTCCTCCTGGCCCATGTATTTACAGCAAGTTATTGGCTTTGGATATAGAATATGCGGCTGGCAAGCCTTCACTAATTTTTGCTTTTCTACCATGGATTATATGTTGGACTTCAATGACAGACCAGAACCCAGATGTGCAAAGATAACAATGACCAAAGTATTGGTAGTCACCAGGGATACAAATTCCCAGGTATGCCAAGATTTAGAGGTTTACAGCTGCATAATAAGGCTGAGAGGTTATGTGATAATGTGATTGGATGGCCGTACCCAGAGAGTGGTGATAAATGGAGTTAAATCCAGTTGGTGTCCAGTGACAAGTGGTATCCCCCAGGGATCGGTGCTGGGACCGGTTCTCTTTAATATCTTTATTAATGATCTGGATGAGGGGATTGAGTGCACCCTCAGTAAGTTCGCAGACGACACTAAACTGGGGGGGCGTGTTGATCTGCTTGAGGGTAGATTGGCTCTGCAGAGAGATCTGGACAGGCTGGACAGATGGGCTGAGGCCAATGGTATGAGGTTCAACAAGGCCAAGTGTTGGGTCCTGCACTTGGGTCACAACAACCCCATGCAGTGCTACAGACTGGGGGCGGAGTGGCTCGAAAGCTGCCTGGCAGAGAAGGATCTGGGGGTGTTGGTGGACAGCCGGCTGAGTATGAGCCAGCAGTGTGCCCAGGCAGCCAAGAGGGCCAACAACACCCTGGCCTGCATCAGGAATAGTGTAGTGAGCCGGAGTAGGGAAGTAATCATCCCCCTGTACTCGGCACTGGTGAGGCCTCACCTCGAGTACTGTGTTCAGTTTTGGGCCCCTCACTACAAGAAGGACATTGAGGTGCTGGAGCGTGTCCAGAGAAGGGCTACCAGGCTGGTGAGGGGTCTGGAGGACAAGCCTTATGAGGAACGACTGAGGGAACTGGGGTTGTTTAGCCTGGAGAAGAGGAGGCTGAGGGGTGACCTTATCACCCTCTACAACTACCTGAAGGGAGGTTTTAGAGAGATGGGGGCTGACCTCTTCTCCCACGTGGCAAGTGATAGGACAAGAGGAAACGGGTTCAAGTTATGTCAGGGCAGGTTTAGATTGGATATTAGGAAGCATTTTTTCACTCAAAGGGTTATTAAACATTGGAATGGGCTGCCCAGAGAGGTGGTGGATTCACCATCCCTGGAGGTGTTTAAGAAAAGGGTAGATGAGGTGCTTAGGGACATGGTTTAGAAGTGGGTGTTTTTAAATCAGGGTAGGTTAACGGTTGGACTTGATGATCTTAATGGTCCCTTCCAACCTCACTTATTCTATGATTCTATGATTCTATGATTCTATGATTCTATGATTCTATGATTCTATGATTCAAATCTCCGCTACAGATCCAGTCCACCATATAACTGATAGCATTTAGGTTTTCCTTTTGAAATTAAATAGGTAGTTAGAAATGACATTAAAACAAGACAATTAGACTTATGTGATCCTGACTCAAAAGGGTCAATTTTATATGGCCTTACATTTAGCAGGAATTGAAAAAAAATTCACTTAAAATAATTGAAAGTGACACACTGACTCCATCAAGTCATTTGCTTTTATGTTTCCTGATCTAACTGAGTGCCTAAATAAGAGCTGTATTTCAACCTTAAATAAAGAATTAGGAATAGGGATGCCAGATAAAGATTACAGGTATCTGAGGCTGAAGTTTAGCAATTTATGAGAAATGCAAACAGCTAGAAATAGGTTCTCTTCAAACTATCTGGGGTCCACTGATAACACAACATTGTTTCATTCTAATTTACAAATAAGCAGGAAAAGAAAGATATGTGTAGAAGGAGAACAAATTCAGTTTGCATGAAATTAAGAAAAATTCCCACAGATTTTGATTGCATTTGGTCCTTCTTACAGCAAACTGAATTAGTGTCACTAGATTTGCACAGTAATACAAATTTGTTAAAGAATAAGGGATGCCTTAGGTTAGGCAGTCTAAAAATACATAGCAGTTCTCAGCAGTAAGATGAAACAGAAATACCCTGTTTTACCAGATTAAAAACACAACAAAAAAAACCACTAACAACATAAATATAGTTATGTTAGACAAATTAGATGGCTTTTGCACACAAATACTATTGTGATCTGCAATAAAACATAGTTGCTTCTTTGGTTAGTGAAAAGCTGAAAGGTACCCTGCATTTCATCACGTACCTTTGGAGTTTCTGTAGTGGTACAGCCTTTACAACAAAGGTAACAGACATTTTTGGTGTCTGTGTCAGGTTTGTTGTAAATAATGACATAGCTTATTAGCATTGGTACCATTCAGATCTCAGCTACTGCCAGACTCGGTGTTTATGCCATCACTGCCTTTGGGCATCAACTGCAAGTATATAATCATCACCTACTCCATAAACTCCACACTACCTTTGCTATTAAAATGACTGATCTGGAGAAAATAGCAAAACATACATAACAGTTATCTTACTGTAAAATCCTAGTAAAGAAGGAACAATTAGGTTTTCTGTGTTGTACACACTATTCCCACATACCTGCTTAAAGGCCCATGGTCCTCTTGACTGACTTGTGTTTCCTGGTCTCAGCTATAAGAGCTGTTGCCCTTTTTGTCTTTCAAAAGAGAGATGCTGGGCCCTTTGCCTTCCCTGACAGTGAGTTAATATCAGCAATTGCTTAGCACTGTCTGCATGAGATTCACTATATGCCCTCCTAGTGAAATCTAGAAAAAAATTGTTATGACTACTTAGTTTTTTTCTCATCTTTTTCTATGACTTGATTTCCAGCCTTTCTATGGAAAGAAGGAAGATCAGAAGTTATTCAGGTTTAGATTTGATTCCTCCAGAACAAAAAGTCCCACCTTACCCCTTCAGAAAGAACGAACATGAAACAGTAACAGGCAAGAACAAGTGTTGAATGCTAATGAGTCAAAGTTTCAAAGCAAGAATATCAGAAGCTGGCATCAAGGGAAGTCTATACAGTGCCTGTGACTCTGCAGATGAGTTCAAGGTGGAATTCTACTTAAATCCTTAAGACAGAGCGGCATTAGCCACTGGTTACTTGTGTCAAGGTTTTTCCTATGGTGGTGGCACTGGTGTGCATGGGTATCCAAGGGAAGATTAATGTCAAATACTTTTTGGAAGGTCTATGAAATGATCTGTATGAAAGGAGGAAATGTGAATGTGATGTTGATAACCTCAACATCAGGTTGTAGAACAGCAGGAAAAGTGCTGCAACAGAACATAGTTTGTTAGGGCAAGATTTATTTCACTGCAGAAGGCTAAGCAGTCTTTGACCATGTCAGCAACATGCCTGTGCTGAGACAATTTAAGTCCCTGGTAAGCCAAGGAACATCGAGGGGAAGCAGAAACTAGGTCATTGGAATAGTTTTGCTTTCTTCTAGTGATAGAGAGCTGCCCCTCCAGCTCGCTTCTCTCTTTCTCATATTCTCGCTCTCTCTCTCATATTCTCTCTTGCTCATATTCTCTCTCTCTCTTTCCCTCAGTACCGGCAGGCTTTCAAGGTGTATTTTAGAGGCAGTCTGACTGGATTGTATCTGGCCTTTGCCAGCACGCAGAGATTTGGAAAAGTGAAGCTTGTAGAACAGGAGCTCTAATAACAAACTCGAGAGCAATAAGTACTAGATTGATACTCACATCTACTTAAGAGAGTATGAACCACATCAAGGAGGAAAAACAATCCCCAGCCCTACAAAACAACCACTGCTGCAGCCTTCTGTCTTTGGTGGCACCTCACACTGTCCTAACAACATGATTCAGCTTCATCTTGGGAACAAAGCCAATCTTCTGCCATTCTTTTGAGATTGTTAGCAAAGGGACTAATTGTAGTAGCCATTTTTAAAGCTGAAGAAGCCATCTTGCACTTTCAAATTCAGATGTAAAGCAGAAAATATAAAAATGTATTTGGGTTTTTTTTTCAGTTGCTGACTTCTTGGTAATGAAAGGATTTTAACTGAATAAAGGAATCCTCACAGATTTGGAATAAGCTCTTTGGAAATTCCTTCAGCAGTTACTCCTGTCTCTCTCCTCTCCTCAGAGGAAATGCAGTCTTTTAAGAGACCAGATGAAAAGCCTCTACAACCTGAAGCGGGTCAGACAGGATTATTCTAACAACGGTATCAGCGTTCTAAGTATCACACAAAGTTGGGAGAAAGGATTTTCACATGCAAACCAGAATTCATTGGTGCAGAGTCAATACAAATTTTTATGTATTTAACCAGGTTTGGAGAAGCTTCCTCTTCCCCTAGAAATCTCCACAGCCTCAAGAAACCCAGCGGGTAAGGACTACAGTATGAAATGATGAGCTGTCTCTGAAAGAGAGATTCACCATGCAAGAAGTATTGGGAGAATTATTTGATCAAAGAAACAATATGATGCCAGAATATACACTATCCCAAAGAACTAACATAAAGGCAATGCACTGCCAGGAGCTGGTTGGTCTCTTAGGAGTTTTTGTATGCCTTTTTACTATACCTTTACGATGGTGCCATCTAAGAATGCTGGCAAATTGCAAAATAACACTGTGCCCAGAAAAAGTAAAGATGAGTGCAAACTGACCTAAACCTGTCTGCTAAAGTCTTGAGCAAATTTCAAAGAAAATTCCTCAGTCTGTAGAGAGGCTTGTGTGATTTGAATTTGGTAATGGCAATAGGAAAGAATTGAAAAAGGTTCCCTTGAGGAGGCCATGAAAATGTGAGGTGCTTTTAATCCCAGAAGAACATGGCATTTCAACTATTTCTGAATTCCAGAATTTGCCCATTCTTGAGTGCTCCTCATTGTTTCATTTTCATTGCCATTGCTTCGTGCCTCCTCTTGATGGTTATCGGGCAATAACATCACACTATGAAACATTGTGCTATTTCCTTCGCACAAGCCAAGTCTGTTTTTGCTGTGACTTGCACAAACAAGCTGTATAATAAGACAGCTGGCAAAACCAAACATTTCAGCATAGCTGAGATCTACGTTGTAGTAGCCAAGTTGCTTGTGTGCCTTTCCCCCCCCCCTCCCTCAAAGGGCCAAGAAAGCACTACCCAGAGGCCCTTAACTAATAGGGACTTGAAGGCCTGAATTAGCGTTCCAATCTTTTTATTAGAACAGCTCACAGCAGAAAAATAAACCTGACCTGCTTACCACAGAGTAAGGCTTTGAGTTTGTGTTATGCATGTGTAATTCAAGCTGACATGAACTGTTGTTGGAAGGAAGAAGAAAGCAAATTCTGGATTTTGACTTGAAATGGCAGTGATGACATGCATGCCCCTAATATCAGATGAAAAAATCAATGGGGATGACCATTAATTGGCAGATCTGATTCAGGGATTACAGAACAGGAGTTGTCCTCGAGTTACTTTTGCCTTATACATTGTTCAAAGTACATTTGCATTCAGAAATTTTGCCTATATGAATAAAGCCCTAGATTTTTACTGTAAATGACAGAATTAAAATAATGTTCATTAGAAGGAGATTAGACATTAGGACCCTGTTGACTTGAAGACCTATTGGAAAAGGGCTGTTTTGGAATAGATTTTGCTACTGTATTCAACAAGAAAAGATCAAATAACTGAATCTTGTGGACTGTGTACTTCTGAACATATGATTTTGGTAATCATACTCATAAAACTCATTTTCTTTCATCTTCATCTGCAGTAGTTTTTGCCCTGTTAAAAAACATGGCTTTTACTACAGATTCACTTCCGTATGCAACATGTACAGGCAACTGAAGAACAACAGTTCTGTCTTAATGAGATCAAATGCTCTTGCCTGGAAGATAGTTTCTTAGTGTGCACACAGTCACGTATTCAAAGCAGAAAATTATAGGATGGTAATATAAGCTTAACATCTTTCATTACTGGCTGTACCACTCAATCTTCTGTCTTTTTCTTGGCATGTCAAATTATATTTCTGTATGTCATTGTCTAAACTGTGTTTTATCTTCCCACAACTCCCAGAGACACAGTCCACTCACATTTACAATTAAGTCTGGATTCTAAGTTAGATTTTTTTTCTATTCAATTTAAACCCCTGAAGAATTAGTAAAACAAAAAGAAAAGCTCTACAGTCTTTTAACCAAAATACTTTAGCAGAAGCCGTCTGAGATTATAGCTGCATAAGTAAAAGGGATTTTGGTAGTTTTATTATCTAAACAGAAACGTAGGGAGCGAACCAGTGACTTCAAGAGTAAACATGCAACAAGAACCTATTTGCAATAGTTATGCAAATGAAAAACATGGGCACAGGAGATGAGCATACAACCTTTTTACTGTAAAAGCAAGTTAGACTACAGTGGCCGTTCAGAAAAAATGGGGTTCAGTGTGTAGAGACCATGTTGCCATTGAAGACACATAGTTCCAGACCCAGCAGTGGAACACGCTAACCACCTGAGCTGATCTGAAGGAACGCTACATGCTCTACATGCATCCCTGCGTACCATCCTTCTACCCATTTCTGCCCTACAATTCTCTTTCAGTAACTTAAAAGTTTTGAACAGGGACCTAACGTTGTGTGACTTACACAGGCAGGCACAGTTTCCAATCTTACATGTGTTGACTTGTGCATCTTAAAATGCTGTTTAATATGCATGTGCTTTGCAAGTATATGTAAGCTAACTTAACGTGCCATAGGACTTGACGTTATGTAAAACCTAAGCAAGAAATGGGGGGAAAGAGGAAAGTGTAAGTGGAGAAAGATGTCAGTTACAGATGTGAAGGGACTTTCCACAACAAGGTCAGTTAAAATTAGCATGAATGCAAGTAACAAATCAGGTATGTGTGCTGCCTATGTAAAATACAGCTTGCTTGCTATTACTGATTAAGTAAAGAGAAAGGCTTTGTCCAGAGACTACATTATTCTTGCATTGAATTCATGTTCAGGCTAAAATTTCTAGTCTGAAATGTTATTGAAGTCAATATTTGATACGATGGCCACCTGTTAGCAAGTCTAAAAAAAGGGGGATAGAAAAAAGATCTTATTTGTTTGCGTTCTATTGAGAGTTCATTTATTAAAATATGTCTGTGCTCTAGCTTGCTGTAAAAAGTTTCCAGAAACACCAAGGAAAATGGCTGAAGGCAGTTCTTTCTCCCTGTAGCACCTTAGTAAGCCAGAATCAGCTTATTACCATTAGCAAAGGGGAAGAGAAATGAGGTTTTCACTTTTGAAGCATGATGCAATTTCAAAGTTATAAAAAAAAAATATTCACAGAAGTGATTCAAATAAGTGATTTTGCATAAAGATTTCCAGCTGGAAAGACTTAATGTAGATCAAAACCTTGATTTTCCACCTAGATGAATAAAGGTCACAGGCCAACAAATTTACTGAAGTCCAAGTACAGCATGCCATGTCTGTAATCCTGAGCAATCAATCTTATTCTGCTTTAATAGAGTATTCTAACTTGTCACTTACATTGGCTTAATCCTGAGCACATTACCTGAAATTAATGCCTCATTTTTATTTACTTTTGTAAAGAACTATCCCTTCAATTGCCTAGTTGGAGACTTCTCAAGTAACATTTTAGTCCTTATTTCTATGCATACTGTGGAGTTATAGCTCCTGTTGTAGTCATTTGCAGTTAATATACAAAAGAAGCAAGTGCCAGATAGAATAACAGAGGAACTGCTATTCAGAGTCTGAGACAGCAGAACAAAACTCAAAGATGAAAGCTTACACTCTGCAAACAGCTTCAAGTAGCTATTTTATAGTCTACATAACAAGCTGTGTAAGTTACACAAGTATGAAGTCTAACTGAGCTGAACCGAGTTTAAACAGGGAGAGCCTCTATTGCATCTGATTAGACAGTGTCTTCATTTAAGATGCTTTTAGTTTAGAAACAAATGACCCAAAGGCATCTCAGCAGAACAGGACAAATGCAGACTTACTAGTGGCTATATCATTGCTTCTTCACCTCTGCCTGCTCTTCCTGCCACCAGTCAGTGCAGCGCTTCCATGTCGGACTATGGAGTCCATGCTTTCATGCCTGTGCAAAGCTCCTTCTCCATCATATGTAGCAGAGTTGCTATGGGGCAACCCTTTTGCTGTCAATGAAGGGTAATCATGGATCCAGAGATGCTGTGGGGCATCACCTTCCTGACAACCGCTTCAGCCTCTTTTCTTTATCAGGCAGTGTTAATTCTACTGGCAGTGGTTGACCTACCTCTGTGAGCTAAGGTTGAAAGGGACAAAAAAAGTAGTTGTCCGGTTTTAATTAAAAGTAAACAAAGAGGTGCCATTGACCTGTGATCACACAGAAGTCAATTTTAGACCAAAAAATAGACACTTAGAAAACCTATAATGTTTCAATTATAAGGACCCTAGTACTACTCAAGGCTGTATAATTTACCAGACAATTTGATTAAACAATAGAAGGAATAACAGTATTTTTATCAGAAAGGCAAAGAGGAATGAATAACTTGGAGCAGTGTGGAAGAAAATAAAGTCTTTCAGCTGCTTCCTTAAGTTGATTAGTGTTCTCTGCAGACACATTGTCTCAACTTTTGCAGTAATACTGTCCTCCTTCCCTGCCAACAGGGAGGTTTTTGTTTGCTTTAGTCATCTTAAGAGCATAGTCACATGTCTATGAATGCTGGTAGCCTTTGATAATATTCCACGAGACTGGTTCAAGAAAGAAACTTTTACATGGAAAATGTCATGCAAGTGGGCACAAAACTGCCATAACAATCTTTTAATAAAGTGATTGGCAATGACTTGCTCTTGCATTTTTGAGAAGTGGATTATTCTATCTGCCTGTGACTGAGCTGGTCATTGAAGTAAGCAGGGGAGTTGGGAGGGGTTATTGAAGATCATGTTATATTTGTTTTGTCAAGTAATATCGCCTGCCCTGTGACGTTAACTTGAAAACAAACATACTCAGTGAGAACACTGGAAGATTTTATACTCTGGAAAATGCACCCACTAGAGAACCTTGTTGCATAAAGTCAATGACACCTTTATAAACAAGTATTAAGGCAAAAATCAAAACAAATGTTCTGAAATGAAAACTCCATCACCACTCTGAAGTTTTTAGGTAGAATTCTAAAAAAGAAGCTGTTTTTCATAATTATTGAGTTAGACATAAGTAATTGATGTATGTAATACACAGTGAGCTGAAACTGCTTCACCTTCTAAAACAAGGGGAAGCAAGTAACACAAAGACCAAAGAATTAAAATAATCCTTTCTCATTAGCATTCCTATGGCACTGTTTTTTTTTTTTCATACTAATGAAATTGGTCTTGCAGTAGCTGTAATAATGTATTAGCAAGACCTTCTAAAGCAGTGAAGGCAGGGAATAATATTTGAGATCACAGAAAAGTAACTACACCAGATGCTTTATGCAAAACGAAAGTGAGTGAGTCCTCATGCTGACCGGGGAGGCTATGATGTGAACAGTACAAGCAAAAAGCCACGCCTGAATTGGTAAGGGTTTGGGTTTTTCAATGCTAAGTCTTTAGATAAGGAATAAGAGAAAAAAAACGAAGAACAAATTGTAAGCACTGACTAATTTGGATGTTTTATTTCGTACAGTTTGGCTCAGACCCTCAGGAGTATCCTGTATCAGGTTTTATTGCCCTAAAAGCACTAACCACCTAAAACTTTGGGTAGCGTTACCAGAGCGCTTGTGCTCTGAAGGCTTCTTGCCCTTAAGTACCTACCTCAACTTGTGTCACTGAGAAAAGAGAGGCAGTGCACCAGCGGTCCCCTCAGAAGGCGTTAGCCTGCCCGGCCGTGGGACAGCCAGAGCCAGAGGAGCGTTGGGTGAGCCTGGGGAGAACTGGGTGCTGGTAGGAGGCAGCCGGTTTCAGAGGTGCCTGCCTGCCCCGGCGAAGGCAGTATCTCCGACATCCTCATGAACGTTTTAAATGCTCTATCAGCATGATGAAAGCCGGTCAGTCACCCTCTTGTATAACAGAAAGGACATGGGATTGCAGCAGAGGGTCAAAGTGGCTGAAGAAATGTAAACACTGCTTTATGGGGGGATACTGTATTTGCCTTACGCAACCAGTGACACGAGATAAACAGTAGCCGGAGGGCGGGTTTCCTTGTTTTGTGCCTCTCCCGCCTCCCGTGTGAAGAGGCGCGAGTGGGGGGGGGGTGGGGGTGGTGTCCCGCTGCGGAGCGGGGCCGGGGGCGGCCCGGGGCGGGCAGGGCCGGGAGGCGGCTCCGCTCCCCGGCCTGGCCCCCGCCGCTCCCGCAGCCCCCCGCGGGGAGAGCGCGTCCGGCCACGGCCTCGGGCAGCAGCAGGGATGGGGGGAAAAGCTGGTCTTGGTCTGCGAGTTTTTAACTCGGTACGAGGCACGGCACGGGCACTGGCACCGGCAGCGCCGCCGTCCCCCTGTACCCCCCCCCCACGGCCTCCCGCTCTCCCGAGGCTTCCACAGGGTCGCGTCTCAGCCCTGCGGGGTGTCAGCGGCCCCGCCGGCCCCACCGCCTGCCACGTCGGCCCCACCGCCGGCCGCGGCCCTGCCGAGCCCCCCGACGCCCCAATCAGGAGCGGCGGCGGCGGAGGAGTGCCCCGGGGGCAGGGCCAGTGCGGGCGGCGGGCACGCCGCGGGAGCGGAGCGGCGGGGAGTCCGCCCTGCCCTGCCCTGCACCCCCGGCCGCCCCTGCCTCACCTTCCGCAGCTCCTTCTCGATCTCGCCGGCTTTAAGGACGATGGGGCCCCGCACTGCATATTCCACCGCCTTCACTTGCGGGTTCATGGACTCCAGCGTCAGGATCTTTTCCCTGCTCGCTTTCTCGTTGATCTTCACGGCGGAGGCCTTGGCAGCGCTGCTCCAGCGCACCGTCCCCTCCCGCGCCGGCCGCGGGAGCCGGGGACACGGCGGCCGCGGCCCCGCCGGCAGAGAAGCGGCGCAGCGCAAAGCCATGTCTCTCCTTCCGCCCCGGCAGACCCCCGGCCCGCTGCAGCCCAGGCTTGCCGCAGTTTGCTTGGCAACCAAGGCAAATCGATGCATGGTCTCTCGGGTAGTTCTCAAAGCAAGGTTAAGGATACTAGCGCTGAGGATCAGTGTATTTTGTAAGCAGAACCGGGCGCTAGTAAGACGCACACGAGCAAGAGATGCAGTCAGAAGAGATGCCGAGGAGATGGCGCGATTACACGTACGTGCTCGGTCCTCCCATGTCCAGACCCTGCAAACTTAATTGCAACGGATACAACTGATCTTACAGTGTTGCGATCCCACCAGAGCAGCCATAGATCCCACCATTGCATCAGAATAGCGTTGCAGACCCCTCTCCCCGACAGAAGCGCTACTGCTCCGGAGGAGTCCCGGGTGAAACCATCCTCCCCGAGCCGGCGCCCGGCGCCCGCCGCCGCCCCTGCCAGCTCTCCCCCGGCCGCAGGCGTGCGAAGGTGCGGATTGCACCAGCGAGGCTGCCGGACGCGCTGCCTGGCGGGTTTTGTAGTTCCTGCAGCCCTCGGCTGCGCCTGCCCACAGCGTCAGGTGATGGGCAGGGAACTACCGCGCCCACAGGCCCCCCCGGCCCGCCCGCTCCGGGGTCCCGCATTGTCTGCCGCCGCCCGCGGGCGGGGGCGCGCTCCCGGCGCTGGAGATGCCGGGGGAACCGGGGAGGGGGCGAGCTCGGGGGCCTTTCCTAAGCGAACGGCAAATCCAAGGCTCGTTGGCGCAAGCCGGTGGCGGCGGGGTCCGGGAAGCGCCTCGCTGCCGCTGCCGGTGCCACCGCCGCCCGCCCGCGGCAGAGAGAGCGCTCCCTTTGTCTGGATTTGTTTTTCTGCTCTGCGATTTGAGACATGCAATATTGGCCCCGCTGATTCCCCTCTGGGCGTCGGGCAAAACCGCCCCCCGCTCTCGTTTCCCAAATGCCGCGGGAGGTGCGGCGTGGGGGGGGGGCTGCCGCTGGGTCACCTGTTGCTGCTGGGGGGGAGCTGAGGCAGCGAGGCTGGACGGCGGCAGCCTCATCCCTCACCCTGTCACCCTGCCAGGGGAGCATTTTCTCCTGATCCTTCCCTCCCGCAGGAACAAGTCGGTCCTCTTTCATAGTTTCCTCATTGTTTCCAGATGATGAAAATGTTTTTATCTCTCGGGTTCAGTTCAGCCTTCACAGCAAATGACTGGAGATCTGCCATGAAATACAACAGAGGCAGAATTCAGGGGAGAGAGAGGTAAATGCTCTCTCCTTCTTGCTGCCCCTGGGGAGGACAAGGCCCGTTGTACCCATCCTGGGTGTCCAGAAGAGACTCCTTGTTTGTGCTCACAGTGTGGAATAAGGGATCATTCACTCAGGAATATTCCTATGACCTCATGTTCCCTCCCTGAGTAGGAGCCTGGGCTGTAAATCAGGCTTATTTGTGAATTGTTTTTGTAGGACTTTATTTTTACTTTCTCTTTTGCCACTGACTTAGAGGGAATATAGGAAACCAGCTTCCTATTTTAGGTGCCTAAATTAGGTGGTTTGATACTTGGGCTCTGTTCTGCATGCTTTTGGTATCTTTCCTTGGTTGATGAAGAGAAAACAAGATGCTTTTGCTGCGTTTGACTTAATTTTGTTGCATACAATTATATCTTGAGTGTTTTTCCTGTGTTTACTATTTCATCTTTCTAACAAGCTTCTGCTTGCCATAGTGTTTACTTCATAAGTAATTTGTTCCAGTCCTTATTCTATTTCAGGCGCAATATTTTATCTCTTGCTCTGTGCTAATTTAAAAATAATTGCTACTTGAGAATTTTAGTCAATTCATAGTTAACAAAATAACAGAAATGGGATTTTTTTTTTTTTGTGCTGAAGGGAGTATCTTGAGATGGTGCAGAACACTTATTTGTTTTACCCAGGAATTAAATTTTGTCTATTTCCAGTCATCGTACTGATTGTACTGAGAACTTTTCCTTGTTTAGTGCTCAGGTTGTGAAGGCTGAGTGGAGTGTGTCTGGCCCTGCTTATCCTCCCTCCAAAATTCTGCTTACAAAATGACCCACTGGAGCACTATATGTTAGAAATTCAGTTCCAAGAAGGACTTTTTTTTGTTTATTTGCAGCTTCAATAACTGTTTTAGGACATTGCATTCTGCATCTCCTTCAGACTGATTCTCCCCCTCCATTTTAAACCTTTTTAACTTTTGAAATGTCAGGTTTTGGAGCCTGTATATTTCAATGTTTTTCCTTTAAAGTTGTCATCAGTTGTGTATCTGGAAAGCTGAGTGTTACCTGAATCCGGCTTTTTGACTGATAATTAACAAGCAGGGTCATGGTGCTTTTTTTCCAGATTTGATAAAATATAGTTCCGAAGAAAAGATTTCAAGCCATGGTAAGACTTGTCAAGGTTAAATTTACCACAAAAACAAAACCAAAACTGATTTTGCACTAAGCTTTAATCAGAGCACCTGAAATGTTAAACTTATTTTAAATTCCAGTATTTACATTCAGTGTATACAAGTAGACTTCCCAGACATCTTGATTTGAGTGTGTTTCAGGGTTCATTACAAATCAAAGTTGAAATGTTACCCAGCCTATTAAAAATCAAAGCCCAACGGATTTAGAACTACAAATTTTACTAGGGTAAGAACACAAATTGACCTTTGCTCTTGGTCCACACACTGCTGTCCCACCCCCGACCCACCCCCCAGAAACAGCTGGCGTGGTAGAAAGTTTCCAGCCAGCACTGCCACAGTACCTCCGATTGATCCCCGGGGCAGGACAGGCAGAGACTGCCTGACCACTCCCCTTCTGCCTCTGCCTCACCATCCAAGCAAGACCTCACACCTTGTTTGCGAATTCTGTGATGCTGCTTGTTAGCACGTAATATAGCGCGACAGCATTGGAATAAGGCTAACAATCTTAAAATGCACATTGTACAAGCCAAAGCAGATGTTTTTAACATCTGCAAGCTTGAAATCCAATAGTCTGGTTAATTTTCCAAGTTAAGAAATGGACACAGGAAAAAAGACGAAAAAAAGCCTTTCCGTGTTCAATGTAACATGCGCCTTGTTTGTGTTATAGAAAAACTATTTGTTGCTTTAATTATGATAAATGTGTCTCCAAATGTTATTTTAATGCAGATGCTTTCAGGAAAGGAGATAGTGTGTGATGAACTTGCAATGTTGAGGCAAAGTTGTGCCTATCTTCTTGCCTTTTGAAGTTAGCAGCAAAGATCCCAATGACTTCGGGAGAGTCAGCACCCCACTCCTCTGTCAGCCTGACTGTGGTTTTATGCGTGGCACTCTGACTTATTGTGGCTTGGCGTACCTACCTATAAAATGAGGAAAACAAAACGTACCTCGTGAGCTGTGAAATTAGTTAATGCGTGTTTGTAAAAATCTTGTGCAATGACCTATTAAGGATGAAGTATCTTTTTGTATTTAGTTACGGAAATCTTCCTTTCTCTCCCCTGCCCCCTGAGTTGAATTGCAGATAGCACGCATAATTACAGGCTCGTGCTCTACCCTTCAGAGAAGACTTTAGCTTTTGCAAGTTGGCCTGTGGTGATCAGTTGAGCTGGTCAACAGGCAGTTTATGTATCCTATACGAATCATACGAACACAGGTTTCAGACAAGCCAGACAAAGAAGGTGGCAAATACTGCTTACCGAGGGCAGTTCCTTGATCCCCCTGTTGCATTCCTTTTTTAGTCGCTACGCCATAGGATGGTTTTCTTGCAGTCATAAGAAGCTAAAATAATGAATTTCATGTCGATGGTGAGGAGTTGGAGATACAGAACAACAGCAAATGCATAAATACATAGAAAGGTAGATAGAGAGTTGGAGAAAAAACCTTGATAAACAGACTAACAGCTGCTGTCACAGGTTTCCATTTTGACAGACCTTGAGCAAGCTTCTTTGTCATGAATAGTTGCATGGTTTAAACCCCATGATTGTAATAATGGCACGTGGTAACTAAGCATTCATTTCTCTTCTGCTGTTTTATTTAAATAAAGGCACTGGATAGAAAACTACTCTTAATAGCTTAAAATGGCAAAGTATTGTTAATGATATTTAGGATTCTTTGAGGACACTAAGTAAATGGAAAGCACAGTACAAAAACTATGTTTTTTTAGGCAAGAAGAGCAAACCAGTTCTATATTCTGTGTTGTACAAGTACGGAGGATGGTCGTTTCCTGTGGAATACTGCTGATGGTAGCAGTTCAGAATATAATGAGCATCTTCAGAGAAATTACTGATCCTACTGTTCTTCAAACTGAACATAAACCTTTAAGATCTGGTCCAAAGCTCAATGCAGTCAGTGGAAAAAGTGCCAGTTCAGTGACTTCATATCTTAATGTTTACCAGCTCTCATTCTCTCATGATAAGAAAAAAAAAAAAAAAAGCCCAACCCCCTGCCCTAAAAACAAACTCAAAATGTCAAAATGAAATGTGGAAAATAGTCTATTGATTTTTCTTCTTAATTAATTGAAAAGGTGCTCTATGAAAATAATGTAATTTTATTTTGCAAAGTATTTTTTATACACACTACATTTAAATTAAAACTGCTCAAAAGGTTTTTGGTAAAAAAGGATGATTTTGTTGAAACTGAACTGTTCTGAACAATGTGAATTTTTATAAAGTTACCCATGAAAAAGGCCTGATATGTGAGAATAAAATGTTGGAAACCTTTTTATATGGAATAAAAAGCCATATGGAATATATGGCTGCTACTGGCATTAAATAATTTAAATTATTAATATTTTAATAAAAGGTTCTTTTAAAAATCTCATCTGAAGCTGACTTGCTTCACAAAGAAGATAAATCTTTTTTAAAATCACTGTTAACCTGTGCCATAAGTCTCATTTTGTAGGTTATGCTTCAGCCTGTTTAGAGAGGGATCTTCCCACCAGGTTTTTACCCCAGAGGATTTCAGCAACATGTAACTCATTGTTATAAATTATGTGGTCAAGGTCACTGTATTGGACACATTTGCTTTAAGAATCAAGTAAAAACAAGCAGTTGAATGGAAAAGTTGAAGGATTTTTTTTTCCATTACTAATACAGCAACTTACTAAAATAAAGTAGCTAGAAATTAAAATGTTTCTTTCTGATTACAAAAAGCAGCACAGTAAAGGTATAGAAAAAATATGACTTCTTAAAAAAATCTGAGATGTTGTTTACTGAAGCGGGATTCACTTTGATTAGACTCTGTTGCCACAGATTGTGGAGGACAAGTGATGCTGACTTACAGCTGCAGAGGTGGGAAAGCGCTGCAGTGACTGTACGCAAGAGTGGGCCTTGATTCCCTGGGCAGCTTGGTGATGTAGTGACACTTTGAGCTGGCTCATAACTATGTCATAGTTGTCTGAAATAGCTAGCAGTGCTGGCAAAAGCTGGCATACTTACTTATGCTGGTGGCATGGTCTGTTTTTTTTCAGGGAAGCTCTAATGTGCAAAACCTAAACTTGAGACAGGAAGTCAACCTGAATGTGGGCTTCCTGAAACCAAAAGACACCAATGCATAGCAACATTTTGAAGAATAAAATGCTTTGTAATTGGGAAACAATATTTAGTGGTACTTGGAGAACAAAGCCAACATTTGCACCACGTAAATGTTGTTCTTGCCCAGGTTCAGAGTAATGGGATCTCAAAGGACTTGTTAGGCCCAACTTTGATTTCTTATGAGAGGACTCAGAGGGTACTCAGATTACAGCTACCCTGAAATCTACTGATGAGAAGCATAATAACAGTATTAAGTATTGCAAACTGTTGTGATTACCAAAATTGCTAAAACCAGAATCATAGAAAATAGCATTAAAGCTTGTCTGTATAATGAATGGATTTTTACATAGTACTTTCCTCTTACCATTTATATACTGTAACATTACAACTTCAATTCATTCATGGTAACATTGCAAATATTATCATCTAGCTGTTCTTATTATTTGTAATTTTCCTCCGATACATTCTGTTCTTGGTCTGAATATCCATGTGTTTTAGATGTAACTTAATAATTCTTTAGATAGTACTTTAACCGTGGAAAAAATAAAAACCCCACTGAATATAGCTGACTAATCAGGAGGTTGTTACTTAATCAGAATGCATTTTATAACCTTTCTGACACAAGGTTGCAAAGCATTTTAGGAATTTTTCAATTTGCTGCATGTTGTCAGCTCTTAGGCAGGTCTGAGGCTGTCAGCCCTCACAGGGAGCAGAATGCTTCCAAATTGTCTGTAGTGGTGAGCAGAAATGAAACTTATGAAGTGCTTCTCTCTCCAAATCTAATGCAGATTAGATATGTGAATTGTACCTACTTTGGGATGTTTTTCTTCTAAAATTATAGTTGCATGCCAAAATACTGTAGTGTGCAAGAAGTTGGCGTGGCAGGCATATACACTGTGTTCCAGTGAAGCAGGGAAAGAACCCTAAGATCTCAGTCCATTCAGATCAACTGGATTGTGTTGTGACAACAGCAAAGAAAAGAAGCCAGGAATAGACAATTAAAAACTCATGCGTAGCTTTTCATAAAATAGAGAAATGGCATAACTTTCTTATTTTCTATTTTAAATTAGTGTAAAGCACATTTTAAATGAGGCTTGGTCTTGCAAAATCCCACTCATTATTGACTCTCTAAGAGAGGAGGTATCTGTACCCTTAGAAAGGTATTTGTTGTTTTCTCAGTGCTGGATTAAACCTCGGAAATGATGCAAAAGAAAAAGCCTTGGACTTTCAGAACTCAAAACTAATGTGTTAATAAATAAGAATAACAAGAAAAATATGTGTCTGGTAAATCTTAATAATCAGTTGTTTAGGTATAAATACTAGCTTGTTTGCATTCAATAAGGAAAATATTTGTGTTTGTATCAGAATAGTTAAACAGCTGTCACTGACTAGTTTATTTGCTCTATAAAGAAAGGCAGGGTGTTGTAATAGATGTTAGTTCTCTTGTATATTCATTACCTTTACTAGATAATGTTACTGTACACAGCAGAGCCCCCTGCTGTTGTAAAGACCCTCTGAAATACTAAAAGAGTCTTTCTATGTTTTGCTGTCTGGACATTCTCACTTAAGATGAAAAAAAAATCCAAAAGTAGTTGCAAGGTCCTGGGTGCATGGCTTTGGTCTTGATTCAGGAATGAAATCTGGATGTCCTGCCTACATAGAACACATTTGTGCTTTTGGCAACAGTCACAGTTTATATAAAAATTAAGCCTGTCTTGTCTTTGTGTATCTCTGGAGAAAGGTCTCTGCTGGTAATGGATAGATGGTAATGGTAATAAAAATGGAATGGTAATAAAAAATAGGCCGAAAACAGTATGCAGAGAGAGAAGGGAAACAAATACCACCCTCTGAGACATAACTTAAATGCTAAGAAGAAAAGGAAAGGGGCAAAGCAGCCAATTCAGTAACTCTGTACTCACGCAGAAACCACAACACACACTCGGGGGAGCCCAAGATGCTCACAAGTACAGAAGACTACGTTCTCATGCCCTGTGTGGGAACTGGGCTGAAGAGAGACACTCACGGAGGAAGAAGGATAGAAAAATCAATAGGTTGTACTGTCACAGGAAAGGATATTGCAAATGATAAGATATTTGATTCTTTATTCATTATACAATATTGGTAGTAAGGGTGGAGAGGGATGGCATGACAAACTGGGAATCTGAAGGCTACTTTCTAGGCCATAAACATAATTTGCCTCTCAGAAATTCAGGCCTTGCTGAGATAGCAGAGGTCTAGTGCTTTTGCTGTTGCTTTGGTCCTGGTAGTGCTATGGTAGTAGCACACTGCTGTTTGACAACACTGACTGTAGTCTTCAGGAAAAGAAACGTGTGTATAAGACTGCAGTAAAGATGGCTTTATAGTTGAGGCATTGGGTGTACAATCAGGAAAACTAGGTCAAACAAACCTGTATACCTGTATCTTAAATTTACCTATAAAAGACAAAGTTAATACTTACATCTGCTTATTGTAACTTACAGCATCTAGATACCCTCAGCATCTAGACAAACCTCCCCAGGGTGTATTTATGTGGAGAGATGATAACCAGAGTTCACTGATGTTCCCCCATTATCAATATTCAGGATTTAAAACACTTCTAATTATATTTTGACCATATGTACTTTATATTATGAGTTTACTTTTGTTTGCTGACAATTCATATATCCATTCTAGCATTGCTTTCATTCCGTGATAGCATGCATGAAGCAAGCAATTGCACTTAAATTCTAACTACTATGTGTTCCAGTGGTGGAAATCTTAGTTGTAGAATACTTTAATAAGCATCCATCCTCTTTTGCTTTATGTGAGTAATTTAGGCTGAAAATGTTGAGGTTATTTTATTGTCTTTACTTTTTACCCCACCAAAAACATAAAGGTAGCTGGAGCAATTACCTCTATCAACATTTGTTTTATCACCTGAAACCAAAATTCTTTGTGTTGCAATAATGCAAAAGCTGCCACTGCAGCCACCTGTGACATGTAGGGCTTCCAGTGGAAAACAGGTAGAAAAAACCATTTACCAAACCGATCCTTCTGGCCATTTAAATCTCACAACGGTTTTACATTAAATCAATTCATTTAAGAAGAGTGCAAAACAACAATAAAGAAACAGTACAGCTTGTCTATTACCGGAGTAGATTTTTCAGTGTCTTTAATTAACTTGCGTATATTAGTGAATACACAAAGATATAAATATTTACATGAAAGACTTGTGATGTCAAGTACAGTAAGAAGTACAGTATTTCATACAAATATGGATCATAATATTCTTTATTAAGGGGCTGTCTTCATGGAGTCTCTGTCCATTACAAGGTATGCCCCTCCCTGCTAGCATGCTTTGAGATGCTTCTCCTTCTTCAGGTTGACTGCTAAAGGAAGGGTGGGAAGATGTTCTCCTGGGGCAGGTAGGAAAAGCAGAGCCTAAGCAGATTAGAAGTGATTAAAACCCTTGCATTTCCTCAGTTTGCATGTGAAAAATAGCATAGTCCAGAGTTCTGTTACTCTGTTTTATCCAGGAGCTCTCATTGGTGATCTGCCCCTGATAACCATAGAGATAAGTTATCAACAAGAGAAGACAGTAAATGACTTGCAGTGATCATACTTGGAGCCCGAACTGCAGCCTCCCACTTCTAACAGTAAATGTGACAAATCTACTCTGAGGTTAGTATGAAGTGAAAGAAATTTGGTATTAAAATTTAGAAGAGGAAAATTTGTCCTAAGAGTGTCACCCCTGAACTTTGTCATATGAGAAGATTAACTGTCAAGATTACTAAGAGGAACTACATTTCAAATTATTAAGGTGAGGATGTACCTCTTTACTGTTGTTAAGTTTATTATGGCACATGACTTCCCTCTGTTATCTCCTAAATGTTCAGATTTTCCTCAGAATAGATATACGTGATTTGTTATTCTGTGTGGTCTTTCAGAAGATGTTTCCATTTTTACAGTCTACATTTAAGGTACGCGCAGCAATCTTGTCACTTAGAAATCTGTAATGAAAACATATTGCTTATCTAAAGCATGTGTGGTCTTCTATGAATCTGGAACTCCATTTTCAGGTTTCACAGCACCTGTAATAACTTAGCCTCAACAATTAAGCTGAATAAATCAAGCACTAGTGAGATTCTAAACCTTGGCAACTAGGATGCCGTGATCTGTAGGGAAAGTCAACAAGTCACAGGAAGATGAGACTACTGGGCCTTCAGCTGCAGGGAGAATTTTACTCTGTGAGGAACTGTGACAAGTGCTAGTCTTTTTCTGCCTGAAGGAAGAATTGTCTTTTTAATTTGCCTGGCAGGGAAAAATTATTTGGGCTGTCCTGGCAGATGAATAAATACTCTCTCTAGATTCCTGCCCACCAAGACCTCACAAAATGCATCAAAGTAACTCAGTAATGAGCTACTAGACAGTATTAACATTTAAATAGCTGTAAAAGTCACTTTTAAAAAGTTTCCTCCAAACTGCTTTTGGGTTAGTTTCTCTGAAACAGAAGTATAGACAAAAGTCTTACTAAAACTGCCTCTCCTCCAATGTTTTTTCTCAATACTTAGGTGCAGCAAACTGAGTTCAAGACTAAACTACAAACATAAAATAAAAATTCTGTTATATTGGGCACAGCTGCACTCATTGCTACCCATGTGAAAGCATTACCGTCCCAGTACAGTTCTTTAACGTCAGCAGCTGTACTTCAGGCTATTTTAAACACTAATCTTCAAAAAGAATTTTCTGTTGAGATTTTGCTGCACTTTTCTCCTGTAGACATTTTGTAGTACAAGAAAAGAACCCATCTACACTCCTGTTAGTAGCAGTATTGTCAGTATCACTTTCCTCTTCTTTTTAATCATAAATGATTCAGATATAAGAATTTTGCAGGTATACAAAGCCTTTACGTGCTGATGTGATTTTTTTCAGTCTACGAGCTGTATCTTGAAGGAATTTTGGAGTTGAAATGAGTAATTCCAGCTGCTATATTTCTTTAAAAGTGTACTTTACAAGAAACATAAAAGTGCAGTTAGCTTATGTTATGCTATCCACATTTTTAGGTGGGAGTGATGGGAAAAGTAATATAAAAACATCAAATTCGCAAGCACAGCAACACTTAGAGGCATGATGGAACACCCTTTTGACCCACCAGGCTCCCAAATCTAAGGGGAGATCAAGCGTTAACCCCCCTCAGCTTCAGCCTGTTCTTTTTCTGAAAAAAGGAGAAAAAAACCAAACCGGTAGCCGAGGAGGCGATGAAGGTGCTGCCCCGTCACTTCTTACCTCGCGTTCGGCCGGAGACCGCGGGCCCCGTCGCCTCTTTCCCCGCCTCGCCTCGCCTCAGCGCCGGGGCGGGGGTCGCCAGCAGCCGTTACCGGCAGCAGCGCCGACTCCTCACCCGCGCCCCGCCTCAACTCTGCCGTCGCCGGGGTAGACGGGCCCTCTCCAGCGGCGGCAGCGGTGGGGGAGCGGCTCCTTTGTCGGAAAGCCGCGCCGGCGACGGGCGGGGCCTGAGGAGGCCGTGCGGCCTCTCCTCTCCTCCCCTCCCTTCCCCTCTCCTCCCGCCCTCCGCAGCCGCCGCGGGGCGGGGCGGAGCGGAGCGGTCGGCGCTCCGGAGGCGGCAGCGGTAGCGGTAGTAGTAGTAGCAGCACCGCCACCACCAGCGAGCATGTCCTCGAGCAGGGCCAAGAAAGTGAAGATGGCCACCAAGTCCTGCCCGGAGTGCGACCAGCAGGTGAGGCATCTGCCGGGCCCGCTGCCCTCCAGGGCCGGCCCCGCCGCGGGTTAGCGGCTGTGGGGCTAAAACGGTGCCTTCCGTGAGCGGGAGGAGTGCCGGCCTCGCTGCCTCCGCCCGTCCTGAGGCGGCCCGCCGGCGGGACTGGTTGGCCCTCGCAGGCCGGCGGGGCGCCCTGGGGCGGTGCAGGGACAGGTGCTGCTGCTGCTGGGACTCTGGCTGGAGGGAGCGGCGGGGAGGTGGGCTCCGGCCCTAGCTCTGGGCTGCCGGGGGGGTCCGAGCCCCAGGGCTGCCGCGCCCGCTCCCTCAGCGCGGATCCGGTACTCACCGCCCTTATGCCCCGTCGTCCCCCCGGCAGCACTTCGGGGACCAACGGCGCTGCCGGCTACGCTCCGGCGTGCCCGGGTACGGTGTGCGCCGTCCCGCACCGACCTTCCGGCGGGCCGGGCCGGGCCGGCGAGCGGCTGGCGGCGGCGGCGGAGGCAGGGTTGCTTCCTGCTCGCTCTGCTCTGCCGCCGGTCGCTGCCTCAGCCGCCGCTGCGGACCGCGCGTGTGTCATAGCCGTGCAAGAGGCCGTCGGCTGAGCTGTTCGGTTGTGTGTGTAAGTGAATTAAAACTGTCTCCGTGCTGCTGCGGAGCGATGTTTGTGTGCGGTAAATAAGTTGCCTTTGCAGTCTCTGCTTGGAATGTGGCTTGAATATGGTGTTCCTCTTGCAGGGTGGTGTAATGGCTATGTTACGCTGAAACGACGTGCAGAATTGTTGGCTTATGCGCTAGTGTTGTTTAGTAACTACGTAATCTATTAAAGAGATAACGAACTTAGTAATTTATACAATGCAGTTTGTCCTTTGGATGACTAATGTGCCTAAGACTAGCTGGGAGAGCGTTCAGTGGTGGTGCTTGTTCATGGAGTAGTTTAGACACAGCAAAATTGAGACCTTTGCTGCAATTTCTATCACGTAGTCCAAATGTATACTTGAACTGTTGTTTATGTCTCACTGCAGTTTCGTTATGTGTACAAAATGGAGTTACTTAAACTTAAATAATTAACAACAGCAGATTTCAGCTGTTACTATATCATGAGCTTGTCTTCATTGACGCTTTTTACTGGTAATGATGTTGCTATTAAAAATAGGCCAGTTTGTTCCAGCAGCACTCCTCTGCTGGAACAATAGCACAGCACTGCAGAAGGCTGCTCTGGGGCTCAGGGCAGGGGCAGAGGCTTTTTTGTGTGATCATGGGAGACACGTTTCTATTATTTGATACTGAAAGTTGGCTGGTATATGCTAATTTAGCTATGCTTAAAAAAAAATAATGTCATGCCATTTTTCTTATAAAGATTAAAAAGTCATCTTATTTGTTGTGTCTTGCATAGTTTTTATAGTGTTTCTACTCATCCTTGGACAGTTTGGAATGTTAAGCTGGGGGGGGCATCCTTTAATGTTTTAAGCAATAGATGAACAACTGCAAATGCTCACGTGTTAAGCACATTTCTGAGTACTATTTCTGAGAAGAAATTGTGTACCAAGTTCTAGTTATTTATTCAGTTGGGGAAGGAAGAAATTAAAATGAGGGAGAAGTTGAATATGAGAGTGGTGGTGGTTTGGGGTTTTTTTGGTGTTTTTTTTTGCTTTTTAAATAAATGTAGTGAATGTCAAACCACCAACAATAGGAAGAGCAAGTAAGCAAACATTATAGGATTTTTAAGCTGATGCTGAAACTTTCACTTTGTTCTGTGCTTTAAAACTAAAACACATAATATGAATATGTCAATGAAGGTTTTCTGTTAGCAACTCTTCTGTGGCTAACATGTAATTAATGTGCATATGTGTCCTGCCCCGGCACAAACATTGCTCATAGGACCTTGTTTCCAGTGCCAAATGTTTGAGAGAGGACAAGAAACTAAAATCTACAGTACGAGTCAGCCCTTTGCAGAGTGTGGGGAAGCTCTTGTGTGACTCTTAAGTGGTTGTGTCCTGTACTAGTGTTTCTTAAATTCTTCCATAAACAAGGGCTTTGCATTTGTTTCTGATTTCTTCACTGAAGTGGCACGCATGGAAATATTTAGACAGCCGCAAGTATTGGAGCACAATATTGAGTAACACTTCTTAGGCTTTTAAACTTTTTCTGTTGTAGTTTAGATGTGTGTAATTGCCATTTAAACTTTTTTAAAATAAAGAAGAGAAGGTTTTTGATGATATTTTCACAACCGAAGCGTGGCCCTGTTAAACTCGGGAGCCTGAAGTACTCGCAGTCAATCAGAAGAAATAATTATCACTTCTTAATTTAGCTTCAGGTAAACTTTCTTGTATGAGACACTCAATTTCTTTTTGGTTAGGAAAATGTTAAACAGAGGAAAATAGTGTTTGTAGGACTATGTTACCTTAATAATTATGTTACAGGATGTTGTCACTGTAGATCTTCAAAGGATAACTTATACCTTTCAGTGAATAACACCCTTCCCACATAATCACTCCCCCCCCAAATGACACACACACCTACATGCCAAACCTGTAACATGAGAACAATGTTGTTCTGTTAAACACAGTTAAGTTCATTGAAAAAAACTGGGTCTGCTCCAATCCCCTTGGGTGATTTTCCCCACATTTTTTTAGGCTGTGCCTGGAAACATAATTATTGGAGAGACCCAGGTGTTCAAAAATGGGCTTAAATGGAACTTCTGTATCACCTTAAACAATACAGACAAAGTATCTGCTAGGTAGTGTTTTTTAGTACTCTTATACTGACTTATGAACAAGGAGATAAGTGCACACACAAGTCTGCTAAATTCTGAGCTCTAAGGTTCAATAAACCTTGATTACAATTGGTTTTATGTCACTGTCTCCATAAAGGGAATTAAGTCTGTAGTTATATAAAACCTGTATCAAAAGCCTACCTGTAAGTTATTCATAGGGTGAAGTACAGAAGTTCAGATGTGCTACAGAAAGCAAAAATAATTTGCTTATTCTGAGTACCAGTTAAGTTCCCCTTTACAAATTCATGTACTAATTTGGCAGGTTTTTTCCTAGCCAATAGAACACTGGATCTTGGTTCTTCTGCATGTCTGGTAAAATTGAGCAGGTAGTCATGGTTCTGTACTCCTGTTTGTTTCAGTGGACATTGGCAAACTTGTAGAAACCCGTCTCAAAGAATTACATTTGAGAAATTACCTCCTGCTTTTTCTCCCCACTGTCATGCTTCAACATGACTTGAATTTAGTGTGTGTTAATTTCTTCCAGATCTCTGTTTAAACTTGCTTTGATTTGTTTTTTCAGTCTTAAACCTAATCAAAGCAATATGATGTATTCCTTACTACTTTAAAAGATCTCAAAAGATCTTGGCTTTAAGTGAAGGTAATGAGATTTGTAATTTACTAGCATCACTTTTTTTAATTGTTCAGAGTAAGATTTTTGTCATTTTTCATGCAAGTGTGGCATTTCCAGATTTTCTCATTTTGTAACATACTGCTCCTGACTGCTTAGCTGATCAGGAGAAGCACTGTAGTCTCTCAAACTCTTCAACCTGCATTCAGCTTTTGACTAGCTGTGGTAGGTTATTTGCATTTTGAATTAACTAGATCCTTCTGCAACCACCCGGCCTTGTCTACAACCATGTTGTAGAGAGTGGTACAAATGCATCTGTTTTGCTTCAGGCTCTATTATACCTCCTGTTTAAAGGAATTGCTTTCAAATGCTTCTGAAGGTGAGTGTATTCAGAATATACTGACAGTTTTAACTCATACTTTTTCTGTAATACTTCAAGTAAATGGAGGAAGCAAAACTGGCAATGTCTGACTGATTTGACTGGGTATATTTGAGAGCACTGAAGAGAAATTATGTTTCTATTCTAATTAACCCTTGCTTTAGTCCTCTCCACTTTCCCCCACTCCCTTTGACAGTTTGGGGAAGAGGGTTTGTTGTATGAAGCGGTCACAGCAGCTGTGTGTTTCAAGCCTGATTTGTAACAACTGCATAAAGAAAAGGCTTGGTGGGTGATTCACAGCAGAACCTGGTTTTACTGTGTTTAAATACAATTTAGTAGTACAGGCCATAGTTTGCAGTACAGGCTGAATTTGAAGAGCTATCTCTGAGGACAAAATGTAAGTTGCTAGGGGTTTTTTTTTGCATCTTTGGATGGGAATTTTGTCATAATTTGAAATGATCTGAAATATTTGTCTTCTGTCTTCACAGGTTCCTGTTGCATGTAAATCATGTCCCTGTGGCTACATATTTATTAGTCGAAAACTTTTGCATGCTAAACGTGCTGAGAGATCACCACCCATCACAGGTAATACTTACAGAGGTGGGAAGAAGGGGATGCCAGTTCTTTTCCTTTATTTCTTGGAGGCAAAGGATAGAGTATTTTACTTCTCTTTGTAAATTGACTGTTGTCAGTTCACTTTCCCTTGAATTTGTGCACGGTAGACTTTTAATATGGTAATTTTGCTTGAATTTTGAGGGGGGGGAAAAGCTGGTGTGTTCAGTCTTACTTCCTTTGTTCTGGTGATGTTAGCATTTATTCTGTGTATATTCTAGCCGTGCATATTGGTTACTATACAAAATAACTCCTTACAGAAAGCCTTCTGTTAATCCTATTTTGAAGCTAAATGTCTAGAGGTGCCAAAGGGATCAGATTTCAGAGTACATGCTGATTGAAGCTGGGTTTTCTGAAAGTAAAAATCCTCTTTTTTTTTGAAGAAGTTATGCTGAGTTGTTCTTATTCATGAACACCTGAACGGCACTTTATATAAAATTTGTCGTATGTTTAATCTAAAACCGGTGGATCTTGCATCTATCTGCACGGTTAAATTAAAAAATAGTGCATTTTTTTGTGTCTAACTTGCGTATCTTTTGTTTTTGATGGGCACAGTAAGAAGTTGGTTGAATATGCATTCTGGCATGATTAACATTCTCCTTGTGTTCATTTTTATCACTTCCTCCAGTCCTAGTAGGGATTAGTCAGAACGAGCACCTGTCAGGGAAGATGTTTAAAAAACAAACAAACAAAAAAAAACCAACAAACCAAACCAACTATCTGATTTATAATATCTACTTTTTCAAATTACCTACCAGGTCTACAAAATGGAAACTAATTTTTTGATATTTTGTATTACTGTTTTGAAGGATACATGTAGTTTACTAGCTTGTAGGAATTATATGACATTATGCTAGATAACTGAATTTTCAAGGTGGAGGAGGCTAAGCAATGTCTGTGGTACTGTTTGGAAGTGTTGGTCAATTTGCTTTCTCCCTCCCCGATTGTTTTGTTTGAAAGTTGATAAAGTAGTTGCCAAATGAAGCTGAAAGCCATAATGTGGTAGAGCAAAGCTCTCCTATAGTTCAGCTTTGTACGCAGGAAATGCACCAGGGAGGAAGAACCCCATGCACAAATGTATGCTGGAGGCCACCCTGCTGGAAAGCAGCTTTGCAGGAAAGGACCTGGGGTCCTGGTGAACAGCAGGTTGAACATGAGCCAGCAATGTGTCCTTGCAGCAAAGGCAGCTAATAGTATTCTGGGCTGCATGAGGCAAAGTATTGTGAGCAGGTCAAGGAGATCTTTACCCTCTACTCAGCGCTGGTGAGGCCACACCTGGAGTAAGTACTGTGTCCAGTTCTGGGCTCCTCAGTAGAACAGGGACTCTCTCCTCTGAGGGAGCTGGGACTGTTCAGTCTGGAGAAGAGAAGGCTCAGGGGAATCTTACCAATCTATATAAATGACTGAAGGAAGGGTGTAAAGAAGATGGAGCCAGGCTCTTTTCATTCATGGCAGGACAAGAGGCAATGGGCACAAACTGAAACACAGAGGGTTCCCTGTGAACATCAGGAAACACAATTTTACTGTGAGGGTGACCAACCACTGGCACAGGCTGCCCAGAGAGGTTGTGCAGTCTCCATCCTTGGAGATACTCAAAAGCCATCTGGATGTGGTGCTGGGTAACCGGCTCTCTTGGTGGCCCTGCTCAAGCGGGGGGGTTGGACAGGTTAGTCTCCAGAGGTCCCTTGCTACCTCAACCTTTTTGTGATACTGTGAAATACAGCTTTTGTATTAACATTAGTGACAAGTTACCCTGCTGTCCAGTTTATACCCCGTGTCTATGCAAGATTAATGGGACAACTGCAGCAAAAGGAAACCAGTTCCTCAGGAAGATATAGGGAGAGATTGTGTATGTCGGTATTGTGCTCATAAGGTAATTGCAACTTCTTCTAGAAAATGTTGTTCCAATATTTTCAATGATATAGCTACTGCAGAATGGTGCTGCAGCCTTGCAAATACGCAACTAGTCTATGTTGAATAGTGTGCTGTGGTGACTCTACTATTTTCAGTACCCAAGCTTGTTAATCCATATTTAACTTACAGGTGAAACTCAGGTAAATACTCTTTTTTTTTTGACTCTGGTGTGTAGGAAAACAATACACCTGTTGACGGTTAAGTATTATGAGGCCTTGTCATAGGCTACATTTGGTGGGACATGTATGCTATGTAATGTGGCATTTACTGACAGCATTATTGACTCAGGATCTTGATTTGTGTGAGCATTGGGAATGATTTCATTGCTAGTGTCAAAGGAATCATAGAATCATGTCATAGAATAGTTTGGCTTGGAAGAGACCTTAAAGATCATCTAATTCCCCTCCCCCTGCCATGGGCAGGGACACCTTCCACTAGACCAGGTTACTCAAAGACCCATCCAATTCTAGGGATGGGGCATCCATGACTTCTCTTGGCGACCTGTCCAGTGTCTCACCACCCTCAAAGTAAAGAACTTTTTCCTCATATCTAATCTAAATCTACCCTCTTTCAGTTTAAAACCATTACTCCTCATCTTATCACTACACTCACTGATAAAGAGTCCCTCCCCATCTTTCCTGTAGGCCTCCTTTAGGTACTGGAAGGCTGCTATAAGGTCTCCCCGGAGCCCTCTCTTCTCCAGGCTGAACAACCCCAACTCTCTCAGCCTGTCTTCATAGGAGAGGTGCTCCAGCCCTTTGATTGTCTTCATGGCCCTCCTCTGGACTTGCTCCAACAGGTCCGTGTCCTTCTTATGTTGGGGGCCCCAGAGCTGGACACAGTACTCCAGGTGGGGTCTCACTAGAGCAGAATAGAGGGGGAGAGTCAGCTCCCTCAATCTGCTGGCCATACTCCTTTTGATGCAGCCCAGGATACAGTTGGCCTTCTGGCCTGCGAGTGCACATGTTGCTGGCTCATGTTGAGCTTCTCATCCACCAGTACCCCCAAGTCCTCCTCGTTAGGGCTGCTCTTAATCCATTCTCTGCCCAGCCTGCATTTGTGCTTGGAATTGCACTGACCCACTTGCAGGACCTTGCACTTGGCCTTGTTGAACTTCATGAGGTTTGCACGGGCCCACCTCTCCAGCCTGTCCAGGACCCTCTGCATGGCATTCCTCCCATCCAGCATGTTGACCCCTCCACACAGCTTGGTGTCATTGGCAAACTTGCTGAGCGTGCACTCAATCCCACTGTCCATGTCGCCGACAAAGGTGTTAAGCAGCACCGGTCCCAGTACTGACCCCTGAGGAACGCCACTCTTCACTGGTCTCCACTTGGATGTCTAGCCATTGACCACAACTCTTTGAGTGTGACCATCGAGCCAGTTCCTTACCCACCTAGTGGTTCATCGGTCAAATCCATGTCTCCAGTTTAGAGACCAGGATGTCATGCGGGACAGTGTCAAATGCTTTGCAGAGGTCCACCAAGGCGATGCCACTTGCTCTCCCCTTATCCACCAACGCTGTAACCCCATCATAGAAGGCCACCAAATTTGTCAGGCAGGACATGCCCTCGGTGAAGCCATGCTGGCTGCTACCAATCACCTGCTTATTTATGTGCCTTAGCAGAATTTCCAGGAGGATCTGCTCCGTGATCTTGCTGGGCACAGAGGTGAGACTGGCTGGAAGATGAAGTACTTTGCTGTTTGCCTGTATGATAAACTTTTTTTTGGCTAGTGGAAACATGAAATGAGCTGTCTTGATGGCTGTGATCTGTGCAATTTTTCTCCATCTTATTATGGGAAACTGAACTTTTTGTATACTAGCAAATGTCTCATGTTGCAAAATGCATTTGGAGTAATAAAAGGCTTGATCCTTGTAATCAAGAAGTGAAGTGTCATTCTTGGTCTGACACCTTAATTTCTGCACAGCTATCGGGCAGATAGAATCATAGAATCACTGAGGTTGGAAGGGACCTTTAAGATCATCAAGTCCAACCGTTAACCTACCCTGACAAAACCCACTTCTAAACCATGTCCCTAAGTACCATGTCTACCCTTTTTTTTAAACACCTCCAGAGATGGTGAATCCGCCACCTCCCTGGGCAGCCTATTCCAATGTTTAATAACCCTTTCAGTGAAAAAATGTTTCCTAATATCCAATCTAAACCTCCCCTGACATAACTTAAACCCATTTCCTGTTGTCCTATCACTTGTCACCTGGGAGAAGAGGTCAGCCCCCACCTCTCTACAACCTCCTTTCAGGTAGTTGTAGAGGGTGATAAGGTCTCCCTTCAGCCTCCTCTTCTCCAGGCTAAACAACCCCAGTTCCCTCAGTCGTTCCTCGTAAGATTTGTCCTCCAGACCCCTTACCAGCCTTGCAGCCCTTCTCCGGACACGCTCTAACACCTCAATGTCCTTCTTGTAGTCAGGGGCCCAAAACTGAACACAGTACTCGAGGTGGGGCCTCACCAGTGCCGAGTACAGGGGGATGATCACCTTCCTAGTCCGGCTCACCACACTATTCCTGATATGGGTCAGGATGCTGTTGGCCTTCTTGGCCACCTGGGCACACCGCTGGCTCATACTCAGCTGGCTGTCCACCAACACCCCCAGGTCCTTTTCTGCCGGGCAGCTTTCGAGCCACCCCGCCCCAATCCTGTAGCGCTGCATGGGGTTGTTGTGACCCAAATGCAGGACCCGGCACTTGGCCTTGTTGAACCTCATACCACTGCCTCAGCCCATCGGTCCAGTCTGTCCAGATCCCTCTGCAGGGCCAGCCTATAGTTGTTCTGTAAAGGTATAGACATCTAACCAGTTTTGCTAAGAGATTTAAAGAAAAAATATGATTGGGTGGGGTAAGCACTAAGAGTAAATTAAGAACAAAGATGAAAACAACCCTAGATTATACCATCTCTGTTCATTTGCACAGAAAACAAGAGTGAGGCCAAAAGGAGACGGACAGAGAGAGTTAAGCGAGAGAAGATAAATTCTGCAGTAAATAAAGACTTAGAAAACCGAAAAAGATCCAGGTCTAACAGCCATTCAGATCATAGCAGACGAGGAAGAGGAAGACCTAAGAGTGCCTCAGCCAAAAAGCACGAGGAAGAAAGAGGTATGAGAACTGGAGAAATATGTTCATTGGGTTTTCTTTATGTACAAAGATTGGGGTTTTTTTTGTAAATAAACCTTTATACCATTCAAACCATTTAAGTAACTAGACTAGTTCAGCCAATACCCAATATCTTAATACGGGGAAGAGACTGTTTCACATCTGTAGAGACCTCTGGTTTTATGTTGCAGTGTCTAATTGGAACTAACTACAAAGGACTAAGTCTGTATTTTTAGCCACCGGATCAAGTTTCAACATACAGGACTATAGTGCTTAGTAGGTTTGTTTGGTTTGGTTTTATATTTTTTTTTTTAGGTACTGCTGCTCTATATCACAAAGACAAACAATATAATGATACCTGTTATCAGAGTGTGATAAGGATGATTGGATCGCTTAAAAAGTTCCTTGAAACCTTTTGGAGGGCCGAAGTAAAAAAGGCATCTTGAGTCACTACTGTGACCTGAATTCTTTCCCATGTTTCTACAGAATAATACAGGGAAGAATGCCTCCTTGCTTATTAAGGTTCCTTGGTGACCTGCTGTTCTCAATCTTTATACAATAAAGAGACTGTTATACACAATAGAGTAATTTTGGAGCCCTTCAAGTATGTGACTGTCACTTAGGATTCCTGGTTCTTTAAGAGACTACATTTGCTATCTATGGTTTTGGAGATATTAATTTTAGGCCCGAGTAATTAATCCAAAACTTAACATAGACTTAAAAAGGCTGGGAGGCAGTTAGGAGGGGAAGAGCAAGACTTCACGTAAATACTCAAAAGATCTTGTTCTTTAAAACTACTGAAATCATCAAGCATACCTTGTAGCATAACTCAGAAATGCAATTTTTTTTCCCCTGCCACCTTATTTGTTAACAGCAATGGATGTTAGTCTATGTTGCAAAGTGAGTTCCTTTAACTTCTAACTTTTTAAAACCGATTTTGTTGTCTGTGCTGTTTAATGTAAATCTGTTTGTTCTTAAAGTTTCTTTCCTGTAAAAACAAAGTATAAATTGGGATTTTGTTGTTTTAGTGCTTTGTCTGTGGAATGAGAAGATAGAATTTGATTTCTGTATGTTTTCTGGATGGCAATTGCTTTACTGTAATAGGAATACACTTATAATACCTAATCTTTCTTTGCATATGGCTTATTGATGTATGTAGCTTCACAGAATACAGAGCTTTCCTATTTGTTATTGATGCAAGCTAGACTTTGTCTAGCACCTATAGGGTAGCTTCTAGGCATTTTACTGCCAGTCTAGTTCACACCCCAGCTTTGGCTTGAGCTTGTCGAGTTGCCCTATAAAAGTAAGTCTTTTTTTCTGTCCCCTGGAAAAGAGGAAAGCGATAAAAACAAAATATCCATTCTCTTAATGCATGTTTTATGGTCTCCGAAAAGCAAGAATTGAAAGCATGGGGAATATTTAGAGAACATGTTTTCCTGTCCAAAACGAGTCTGAGTATTTTTAACCTCTTGCTGCATGCTCCAAAGTGTGACAATATGCCAGTGCTCTGAAGTAGAAAACTAGAAATACGAATGTAGTGACATCTTTGCGTCAGAGCGTGTGCGTGGTGTGTCGTTTTCTTGGTGTTTGGTGGTGTGGTTTTTTTAAAGTTGGATCTCACTTGAGAAGATTGCCTTCATCTTCTTGTCCTGCCATCCTCTTTACTTGGTACTGTGGCTACTGCTACTGTTTCTTCCTTGACCTCTTCTGCAGAGCTGTTACAGAGCTTGAGTTCACACCCATTTGTAATTATCTTTGCTCCTCACCAGTGCAGCACACATTATTGGTTAGGAATAAGTGGGCTTAGAATATTTTTTTACTTCTGACTTGTTTCTGGTTATGTCAGACTGTAATCTGTGTACACCACTGTGGTGATAACTGGGCAGATTTAAAAAAAACAAACAAAAAGTTGATATATATGGCTATAAAAATGAATTCAGCAGAGAACCCACAATTTTGTAATTACTATAAAACAAGTTAACATTAACTTCTCCCTTTTCAAGTGGCCTAACTACTACTTGGGTGGTAATTAGTGGGGAATTTCAGAAATATTCTTCCTTTACCAAACCTGCTGCTTGATAGTGTTGTTTGCGTAAAAGCCTATTAAGCAACTGCAATGTCTCTACTTCAATTAAGGTGATATTTGTGTGACTCATTGCTAGTCCTTCTATCAGTCTACATAGTGTCGAAGGTCAGTTTTGGAGTGCAAGACATTAGCTTAGTGTTAGACTTTAAGTATATTATTTCCTTGCCTATTGTATATTTCTAGGATATTTTGGGTACACATTACTTGCCACTAGAGATTGTGCTATTCTTTTCCCCAAAGGACTTGAAGAGAGGCCACTGTTTGCAAAGCTGTTAAATATTTGGTGTCTCTTAGCCTTCTGCAATGCCTAATGCATTTGTAGATGAAAAACCAGAGGACAGAGAACACCTGAATTATAATAGCATGCAAGAGCAGATAATCTGTCTAAAGACAACCCAGCTGTGAAATTTTTCTTCCTAAAGACACCCATGACATCTGTAGCTTTGCTTCCTTGCTTGTGTTGTGATCTTTTCGTGCATAGTGTGCTTGTTCCCACTTATGTCTGTGCTTTTGTATCCTTCCTGACTGGTTCACATTAGAGCAAAGTGCTGCAGGATTCAACAGCAATTAAGAACAGGAGAAGCAGAAGGGCTTTTTAAAATAAGCTATTTTTCCTGCAGATTTAGTAAGAAGGAATGGAGGGGGAGGAAGGAGGAAGCTGATGTAGATTGAGGGGATATGGCAGAGTGCTGGCAACGAGAGAATATTCCTATCACGTGTTTCAGGTCCATGTGCTGACCCTGAAAAATAGCAACTTCTCACTGCAGGCTTGGCTTGTCAAAATTGTCGCTTAATTTCTTTGTCAGAAATGTGACGATATATTTTGAAAATAGAAACTTCATAATGATATGATTCTGATTTTTGTTGTGGTGGTATGTTTTTTTTATTTTACTGTGTGGGACTGCAATACACAGCTAGACAGGTTCCCAGGCTGCCTTGTTACCTAGATAAACAACTTGATTATATTAAAACAAACAAAAAACCCCCTTGTGTGCTGGAGGAAGTGGTATTGGTTATTCTGCTCCTGAAAGAAGTTACCATCAAGTGAGACTCTGGGTGGCCTGGGGTCTATTAATAAAGCATTCTTGATGCTTAACAAGGGGTGAATCTTTATAAAGATATATACATTTCAGTATCCTGATAAAACTTAAGCTGAATTAAATTACTTGACCCAAGTATTTCTAGTAATTTCCAACTGTATTACTCATACATTTGCTTGCCCAATGTGCACATTTGAAGTAGTTTACTATCTTGGATAGTGAATCTCAGAACTTTGGATTTTGAATCCATACAAAATTTGGGGGGTGTGTGTCCATATTTGATTTATACATAGATCACAATTTTAAGGGCTGTGGATCTAGTGGGTTGCAGATCTGGGGCCACGAGAGACATGCTACAGAAGGACTGAATATTTTTGCCTAAAAGCCTTAGTTGTATATTAAAAGACTTAGTATGTTTAACATCTTACAAAAACGGTATTGTGATTCTGTAAGACAGTTTTCTGCTAACAATAGAGAAGTGAGTCAAAACTACTTTCAGATAAGACTGTGAAGCGGAAAGTTTTAATAGAGTCTGTAGAAACCACAGTATCCTATGAGTACCATATGGTAAAAAGTCAGGCAGGTGCAAGCTATTCAGTAGTTACTGATGAGAACTGGTATTGTCTTAAGAATGCATAAAGCTTGCAAGTCTGTGTTAATCCCCGATGCTGTTTGATCTCAAGATTTCAATTTTTAAAGCTGAAGTCTCAGAACAAGCCAGTACTTTGGGAGGACAGGGGAGAAGGGAAACTTGAGAAAGTTTTTTTTGTTAAGAAGTGTACAATCTGTTAACAGTAACCAGGGAAAAAAAAGTACTTTTAATTTTGCTGGGTGCTGATGTATTCAGGTGGTGGCTGGATTTGTTTGAATCAGGAAGTATGAAAAAAGGGGAGGGGTTTAGATATCAAAACAGAAAAGGTTAATGTGGATTAGCCAGTGTGCATAATGTCTGTGCTCAGAACAACTCCCAGCATTGTTAATTTGTAAATAGTGGGAGGAAGGAAGTGGAGCAACCCAGACTGAGTATACATATGGAAACTGATTTGTCTTAAACGACAGGGTAGGACTTGCAGTGAAGCTCAGTTTCTCAGCTGAGCAGAAACTCAGCTTTCATTTCAAACTCAATACACTAGAGAATATTGTCTTGTGTGGCCAGGGAACAAGCAGAAATCATTTACATTCCAAATATCAAACATGTTTTGATTTGTTTTACTTTGCTAAGGCAAGTTGCTTGTTTTCAGACTAAAAACTGATGCATCTTTGTGTGTCCAGGCTCCTCATTAAGCAATTTTACTTGCAGGGAAAGGTGAGCTTATGTGTGAGTTGTTTAGAATCTTTAAGTAGAGGGTTTTGTTGCTGTGTGCCTTTGTCAGTATTAAATCAGAACACAGTGGTAAAGGATTTTTCGGTTTCTGCCACTTAGTTGTTTAACACAAGCACTTGACTTCACAGGGAGGTAGTCTGTTGGAATGGTGTCCAGAGCTGTAACACAGACGATCAGATGTGAAGCCAAATCTAAAAATGTTGTTATGAATATGGAGGCATTGAAGGAATAACCGTGTGAGTAAACAGAAATAGGATATGCTGGGATCTTTTGTCAACATGGTGCTTTTGTTATTTTCCGATGCAGCTTTGTTTATCACCTGCCCATTGCTGATTTAGGTGTCTTGGTAGAGCAGTCTGCTGGTGTGCTGTGGTCAGAAAGAGTGTGCACATGTGTGTCTGTATGTTAATGAGATAGAGGGGTCTGTCAGCTGAGTGTTGTGTTGTGATTGTAAATTAGTCCAGGCCACCGTGGAACTTGGATTAGAGATGGAGTTCCACAGCTAGACACTAGCCTTAAAGCTCTATATGTATTCCGCTCTTGTCTGCGTCTACAAGCTTGGTCTTCTGGTGACAAAGCTGTTTGTTGTTGGTTTGTTTTTCTTTTCTTTTTTTTTTTTTCCTTAATGAGTTGTATCAGTTACCCATGGCTAGCTAAACTGGGATATAAACAGTCAAGAGCTGGAGTAAGTGGTATTTATGAAAGTACTATTCTGTTAGTTTTGTCATGCTGTAGTGTAACTTAGTATACTTGAGCAATGAGTATGGAAACTTCTTGATGGCTTGCTGTTGTGTATCTGTAGCCTTTAAAGAAGCCAACATCAGCAGAGGGACTTCAGAGGCTTTCCCTTGCTGACTGAGGTGTTAGCATTGTTCTATATCTGGGATAAGATTGAAAGTCTGTGGTGTAGAAATTCCAGAAGTGTTCATGTTGATGACAAATTGGGAACATGACATCTGCCACATATGTGCTCTTTGGTCTTTGACGCTGTAATTAAACTTTTGGGTTTCTGTTACAGAGATGTAAAACAGGGGGACAAATGTCATATGTAATGAGGATATGGTGAAATATCTTTGTTTTTTATGATGGGAGGTGTTTATGTAAAAGCAAAAAAAAAAAAAACCAAAAAAACCCCAAAACTGGAGGAACACTCGAATACTCTTTTGTGCCAGGAATCAATATAATGTTAGTGACTCATTCTTTTTTTTGTCATTAAAGAACAGAAATTCAGTCATGCTTTTGGATGACTAATTCTGTGACACTTCTAGCACCTTTGTGTGCCTCCATTCCTTCCTCCTCTCTCTCAATCCCTCCTTGCATAGCAGTTGATTGTCTAACTTCTTTTCAATTCCAGTAGTCCATTCCACATCATTTATTAATTACTATGTGACGTGCATTGACTGCGGATAATGGAAAAAGCTTCTAATAGTGACTTTTTTTTCCTTCTACAGAGAAACAAGAAAAAGAAGTTGACATGTATGCTAACCTTTCAGATGAAAAGGCCTTCGTATTTTCAGTGGCCTTGGCGGAAATAAACAGAAAAATTATCAATCAAAGACTTATTCTGTAACTTGTAAGCACAATCTGAGGCATTTATATGCAGAATGGCTAGCATATTTCCAAGGTGTCGTGGACTCTCGGAAAGTGTGTTGTCTGCACCATCAAGGACCATACTATTTCCTGTTAAAATTCTGCTGTTCTTGGAAGTTGAATTCTGTCTCTACAAGTCAGAAAGAAAGTGTTCACAAGATTGTGCTATGAAAAATCAGAAAGCAGATATGTTTTACACCTTGAAGACAAGTGCTAGACAAATGCACAGAGAGACTGCACCCATTCCAGAGCACTTCTTTTGAATTTGTCGCCAGAAATGCAATATTTTAAATATTTTCAGAAATAAATGATTTTCCTTTAAAATTATATATTTCAGATTTTTCAGCTATGTTGCAGTTTACGTATGTACAGTTCACATAACTTTTTAATAAATTGATATTCCAATATTTTATTGAACTGGGAATTAAGTACATTTGTGATACTTAGGGTGTGTTGCTTCTAATCCTCTTAAAAATCTGGTATTCATCCTAGGGATGACTTTAGATTTGCATTTTTTAATAGGTGTGATATAATTCCAATCAGAAGAAAATTAAAGTGGTTTAATTTGGGGGGGATTATTCTGCTTGACAACTTCGTATTGTTTATGAATTCTCTCCAGAAAATGATTCCCTGTTACAAAGAGTTGTTTTTAAAAAATCACATACACTTTTTGTGGTCAGACTCCTGAAGTTTGAGAGCTAAGCGCTTGTTTTGTAACCACTGTTTGCTGGGTGTCTGCCTTGTCCAGATGGTAAGTACTTCTCCCATAGTCTTTCTTGGCCCATCATTCACTGGAGAGGGGGAGAAGCAGGCATCAGAGATGTAGACCTGCAGCTAGCATCATCTTACTGGCATTTCCAAATGATGGAAGATATGCTAGTTCCTTTTATTCTCATCAGCTTTTTTTGTCTGTTTTTTAAAAGTGTAATTCTTAACAGTATTGTCTTTGGACTGTTGGCTGTAAATACAAAAGCAAAAGTCTACTTGAGTCTGCAAAAATTAGCTGTTTTGATAGAAATAGGTTTGGGGAAGACATTCAACAAAGTTGTCTTTGTTGCAATGGTATAGTGCAATTTGAGCCAAAACTCTTTCATTAGTAAATATATGGGGTTTTTGTCTTAACCAGGAACAAAAAAAAGCTCAAGTCCTGTAAAATCATGAGGGAGGAGGTTTAGGAGTCAATTGCATTCATAAAATCTGACATACTAGCTTTTTGTCACCTTTCTTTCACTCTTTTCTAAGAAGGGAAATGCAACTAAGTGTCTTAGTTTTTCTTCAGTATTAGTCATGCTTTTCAGTGTCGCATTACTTTAATAGTGAGAATTATCTAGTGCGGTGGAAGCAGAGATTTTTATTAATAAAGCTAGGCTATCAAATACTGACTGTTTATTAGTCATTCATTAAAGAAAGGAGCTATGATAGTTTTGAGTTAAGCCACAAGGGACTGATCAGATGGAAGCTTTGTAAGCAGAAGCAGGAAACAGGGAAAGTGATTTTTAATTCTTAACACCTAAGGAGTAATTGGGGTCCTTTTTAACACTGGATGAGAGGGATGGGGGTGGAAATGCACTTAAACCACTAATCTACATTTGTCTTTATTCCAGTAAATGAGGAATTGCGAACACAAGGCCTACTTCCCTATATCACGTAGACTTCTGCTTTCCAGAACTGTAGCCTGTCACAGATACCAGTAGTAAGGGCAGATGAGTAACTCTTAAAGATAGAGTATATGTTTGCATGGTAAGTTATCAAAGTCAGAATGACAAAAGGGAAGTTCTAATTTTGAAAACTGAAGATATGACCAGGCTTGTGTTGCTTTTGTTGCTAGAATGAGATATCCTGTGTTAAGAAGGGACAAAGGGAACTACTAATGCAGTTTCTGTGGCGCTGTAACCTGTGTTCCTACAGGTATCTGTTTCTTTCTGCTCCTGTACATGGAATTAAAGTTGTCTTCAGGGAACTGAAGTTAATGTTGTTAAATGTGACAAAATTTAGCTTATGACTTTTACATTTAGATTGGTGCCTTCTCTGATAAGTACTGCAGAACACGTTTGTACCTCTCAAAAGCGCAAGGCTGTTTTTTCTGCTTCATTGGTGGAGGCTCTCTTGAAACAGTGGTTGAGTTCTGTTTCTGTACTTCTTCCCTTTGTCTTCACCAGGCCTCTGCTGCCAGCTCTTTCCCACTTGTGATCATACTATTTGTCTTCCCCTGCTACTTTCCGTTTTCTTCGAGAAAGTTGCGATGGGAGCAGGTGGCTGTGAAAATATCCTAGGGAGAGAGTGCCACTTTGCCAGCGGATCTTGGAAGTCAAGGGTCCTGACTTTCTCTCCCCACCAACCAGAACAAACCATTCTTTCCTGTATAGAAAGGACACTTCAGTGTCTTCCAAAAGCCCATGTCAAGAGCTCTTTCTTTGTGTATTAGAGATGATCAATGGATGAAACATTGTGGCAAATCATTGTAGATTATAGTTGTAAAATGTATTGGGTCACGGTCTACGAAACTAAAATAAAGCCAGTGACAGCTAAATTCTGAGAGATGATGCAGCTCTGACTGACTTGGGAACTGTACGGTTTCCAAGAAGCACGAATAAATATGTAACACTTTAGGAAGCTGCTTATGCAATTTTTTGGTTTTGTGTCTCTGTAGTTCCAGTATAAGATTTTAGGACCTGCTTTTGAATGTCTTTGTGGTTCAGTCTAACTTGATTTGTTTCATTGCTTTTTGTAGCATGAGACCTCACACAGAAAAATAATCATCTTTCTGAAAAAGTGAATTAGGCTGCAGATTTTTTAATTAACTTGAAAGAAGACCAAGTATATCACCACCACAAAAATACCACTCTACCTCTATACCACCTCTACGTGTTGACTTATCTGACTAGATAAATGTGATGTTGTGAACGGAATAGTTTAGGATTGTACTGGAGAACTGCCTGTTTATAAACCACAGTCTGTTTTCAGCCACTTCTTTTCCCTTTTTTTCTAAGGAACTATGCTTCCAGGATTTATATCTCTGTCAGACCATGAAGCAGGTTCACAGTTCAAATTCTAGCTTGAGATTTCTCTGCATTTGCTCTATTGTGCTACTAGATGGCAGCCTTATTCTAAAGACAGTTAACTGTCTGTGCAGGCATTCTTACTGTTGATTCTAGGAAGAGCATAGTATTCCATTTTCAGTGAAAGTACACTGAAAGATTATTTTTCTTTAGGACATCACTCATATCTAACTTGGGAGCTTAAAATCCTGCTAATGGGTGTAGATGGCTTCATCAGTTTTGTGGGATGTTAGCTCTTAAGCTGCAAAAAATTGGTAGAGATGAATAATTTGTCAAGACCAAAGAACTCTGAACTTTCAATTGGCAATGTAGTAAAAAATAAACCAGTTTAAGGATACTCTTCTTCACCTTCCTTGGAAGTCCTATATACATAAGTTTTCTTTAGCCAAATTCTATAAATGCATCTAATTTTCCTGTTATTTTCACTCTAATACTGTTATGATTGATTAAAAAAAGTTGAAAATGGGGCAAGGTATTGGGGAATACTTTGCATATTATCATCACCCTGTAGTTGGGCAGCAGGATTTACAGAGAGGGAGAGTGGAATGGAAATATTTGCTTCAAATATCACGTCCTAAACAAGGCCTTTGGGTTGTTTTTACTTAGTGTGTTTAATTATTATTTTTTTTTTTAGTTTTTCTAGTTTGTTTTTTTTTTTGTTTTTTTTTTTTTGAGTGAAACAGTGATTCATGTAGGCTACTAGTGGCACTGTGTCTTCCTTGTATCTTGGACTGTACTATTGTGGATGCTTAGTATCTTATTGCCTAACAGGACATGGTGCTTGACTTTTGTTCTTTAAGATACTGATAACCTTTAAGGAATTGATAACCTGTGATTGCACAGTGTAACCAGAAAGCTGTCTTAAACCGCTGTTTAGTTTAAGCCTTTGAGTTGCTGTTCTCCAGAGTATGATTCTGCTGCATGCATGAACATGTACAGGTATTGCCGCTGTCCTAGTTTGTATCTCTCGTGCAACTATGCAAGTGTTTATGTTTCAATTAGGAGTGTGTGTTTGAAGCAAATCTCCTGATAGTCTCTGCTTCCAGTGGTTATGTTTGCATCACAGAATGATCTTGGGGAGCAGGAATTAGATTCCTTTTACAAAAAATTGACCCTGAAGATGTCCTTCAACTGTTAGCGAGTGTTTAGTCTGCAGGACCAGGTCTGCCTGTAGCAGGTGGTGGGCTTTCAGTACTGACTGTTTCGCTCTGCAGATTTCCTGTTGTGCCTCACTTCTTGCTTATTATGAAAATACAGCAGAGCAAATGTTAACAAGTTTAACCAACATTTTCGGGTGAGTAGTTGTCCTTCCAAGTATTAACAATGCCATCAGTGTTTTGTAGTAGGCTTCCTACTTTTTTATTTCACTGTGGATTCTGACGAGTATCCTGTAGCAAATTTAACTGTAGCATTTCAAGGTGTTGCTTTCCCCAGTTGTTTGCCTATCATTTTTGGAGGTTGCCACTTAAGTAGCAATGATGGTAGGACAGCTCTAGTAAGTAGTAGAATATTTTTTTTCCTTCCTTTAGATGGCCACTTTCAAAACTCGCTAGTAGTTACAGAAAGTCTGGCTGCCCTGAAGTTATATCTGGTTAAGCAGTTTTTCTGTTGAGATGAAGGCGATCAATTTTGCTGCCTTATGGTTGATCAGACACTACAGAAACACACTGCATGATTTCAGTAGATATTATGAGTTCATAATAAATTGAAAGTATCTGTAAATTAATGCACTAGAGTGGGATTTTTTTCTGCTCTTACTTTAAAAAGGGCTGCTCATAGTGGCTAGCTATTGAATAGGATGCACAATCCAACTAAAAAGCAAGAAATTGATTAGGCAGAAGGCAGTGGAAATGCATAAATCTGTGTATTTCTTTTTTTCTCCAGAAGAAAACCTAAACCTGCTTTCAACGAAGTTGTTTAATTTCAAGCCCAAAACACGATTCTCGTGAATCATTTGATGTCATCATGCAGCACACTGCCCCTGGAAAAAGTCAGGTACCCCTCCCTCATCTTCCACCCCACCACCCAACCCCCCCCAACTACTTTTCTTGGTGCTTCTTAGCTTTGTACATAGAACCTGAACTCCATATTATAAAAGTTAGTTTACTGTCTTTGATCTCCTTCTATGCATTATTTCTTTCAGTCATAACTTAGTTTTTAATTTTGTCATAAGGGTTAAGAAATAAATATTATTTTTAATCCTGGACAGTGGTAAGACCTTAAAATGCTATTAAGAACAGTGAGTGTTCCAGATACCAGGAGTACAACTATGAATAGTCGGGCCATTTTCCAAGTCTCAGTGGTTTTTGTTTTGTCTTGGAATAAACAACTTTTGAATGTTTTATTGAAAATATGTTGCCAATAAAGAAAAACCTTCAGATTGGGATCTGAGTTGCTTTATTTGGAGAAGTTGTGGAACAGAGTGTGTGTGTCTGTGTGTTTGTATGTGCACATACGAGCACATGTAATGATGAGATGGGTGGTTGGAGTCTGCTGTGCAAGTGGTCTGGGCCCCGGGTCCTGATCCTTAACAACAGCGAAGAACTGTTTCGTCTAAGGTCACTGAACTAGCTAGAGCAATAGGTGAACCGAGTAATTTTCAGTAAAATGAGTAAGTGATACTGAGTCCTAACGCTGATTTTTACTGGCGCTGCACAGTAGTCTGTAATGTATTTGAAAGTGATTTTTATTGATGGAGTTTACTTCTTTGGCAGATAAAATAATTCTAATTTATTAAAGGACACATTTAAGTAAAAGGATACAGTTTATTAACAACATAGTTCATGAATCTTTAGATGTAGTGTTGTCATAACATGCATAAGAGGTGCAATAGGTATTAAATGTCTTGTGAAACCACACGGTGTGTCCTGAAGGTCGTACAAGTTTTGTCTTGAACTCAAGACAGAAGTCAGAGAAAAGGCATGAGTGTAAGAAACTCCTGAAAAGAACAGCTGTTACTTTGCATGAGATTGTCAGCTGGAGGACTTTATTAAAACTATGAAAAGTTGATGTGTAACTTTATTAATTTGAAGTTAGAAATGCAAGGCTCATTTTTTTTTTAAATCCACTAAGGAAACTATGTTACTGTAGAATGAGGGTTAAGGCATAATTGCTTTTTACTTTAGCTTTCTGAAACAGTGAAGCATAATGATTACTTCCTGTCATCTTGAAAAAGTAACAAATCTCTGTTCTTTAAGACAGAGCAATTCCAAAGAATGAAAAACAATACAGTAAGTTGAGATACTTAAGATATTGAGTTATATCGAGTCTTGGCCAAGTAGTGATTCAGAGCCTGGTCCTGTAGTTTTACCTCTTAATTCTGTTGAAAAAGAAGAAACTAAATTAAAAAAAAAAAAATCGAAAAATTGTACAAGTAGAATTCCCTACCAAATTGAGCAGACGAATCCATCCTAAGATTTGTGGATGAGCATTAGAATTTACTTTTAGGATTTTTTTACAGTTACAGGTCTTGACATCCAATTAAAGGTTTTCAAGAAGGTACTTTTAAAACAAACTTTATTTAACTGAATGTTTAAAATGATGGAATGTCTTTCTAACACTTACATAGAAGAGTGTTTTGAAAATAGTACCTCAAAGCAGTGAATAATGAGCTGAATGGAAATTGAGGAAGAAGCCTAATTTAGATAAACACTAGTAGCTGCATTCTGAAGAATAGTCTGTCTGTCCTGGTAGGGAAGTATCCCACAGCATGTGGGATTACTCTTGAGTCTAGTCGCTTCTCAACGTATTTTTCTTTCATTGTTGCTCATGCCTGTTTTAAAAAGATCTGAGAGTCTCATCCAGAATACTTAGCTTACATTTCTTGGCGCTGACCAAATTACGAACTTGGCAACTTGTATGATGTTGCTTACAACATTCACAGTGCTATCTACTGGCACACAGTTACTTAGCAACAGTGAAGCTCACGTTTATGTACAGCTCATGCGTATGCATCTAAATGTAGTTCTGGAAAAAAAAAGGTTAAAGGAGTACAGAGGTTGGAAGAGGAAACAGATACTTTAACAATTTGTACTGTTCAGCAATTTTGATTTTGAGACTGATGGCAACACTTCATAAGAAAATATGTCTTGTAAAATATTTTGTCTTTTAAAATCTTTATTAGATTGTTAATGTATTAAAAGAACGTAAAAAAAAATGAGCAGAACCCTACTCCTACCAACTATAGGAAGATCAAAAATGAAAATACAGCAAATGGAAAAGAGCAGGGGAAACGTTCTATTTTGAATGCCTGTGTTAAAATGCATTCCTGGGAAACAAGAAGATTAATTATTTGAAGATGGGGAATCTGAGAAAGTCGCCAAAATGAGGTAGATATATATATGTATTTTGTAAGACTAACAGATGAGTTGAGATTATAGTAGATTAATTATTTCTGAGATTGTTGTTTGCTCCTTGTCCATTTGCTGATCAAGCAAAGGCATTTTTGACAGCTTGCACTCTTTATGACTGCAGTAATACTCAAAAGCACAATGACTTAAAAGGTCAGTGGCAGACTGTTACTGTATGATGATTACATTAATCTCAATTTCTGGGATTTCAGGCACGCAGTTCTCATTATTAGCAAGTGTTATAGTTGCAGTGGAGGCTCCTTATATAGCAAAGGGAGGAAGATAATTGCGGCTCACTCCAGATCTGAGAAGAGGCAGGACCCAGAGTGACCAAGCTAGGAATGGTGAGGGTAGGAAGAAGAAAAGCTAGACTTACCTAGAGAATGGAAAAGGATGTAATGATGAGAATTAAAGATGAATGTGTTAAGGCTGTTGGGAGAGAAATATGGAGACCTGTAGGATATCATGCTGGAGAAAGCCATGCATGTGTTTCAGATTCTGGAGATGCAAGGAGGAGCTGGGCAATTTGGAAGACAAGGGAGAGGTGACTGGAGAGGTGCTGCATTTGTAGGAGGAGTAAGAATACTGCTACTCAGGCTGTTCTCAGACCTGAGCGGTTCCTTTTTACTTAAAAATTACGTGGCTTGACAAATGAATTCTCCAGAGGCTACATTCTTTTTTTTTCCTCTGTGTTGTTTGGGCTTCACCATCTGTATTCTTAGTTGTGAATTTACTGGGCTTTTCTTGTGGGAAACCGATGTGACATGATGTGGAAGATGAACAAGATCCCTTGCCGCCACTAGGAGTGGGATTGAGAGCATCAATCCTTGTTTTTCAGAGCTGATTCAGAATGAGGAAACATCTTGTAAAGAAGGCTTTTGAGGACTAGAATGAACCTAGTTAGTGGACACTGTTTTAAAGAAAGGGGAAAAAAAAAAACCAACCCAAAACCAACTCAGCGATCCAGACTGCCAAAGTTAAAATACATCTAAAATACTTACCTCTGAATTTCAAACTCATATGTAAAGGATCCTATGAATCTGATTTCCACAGATATGTTCATTGGACACATAATTTTGGTGCTGCATGTATACTTTATGGGGCTTACTGACAGAAATTATGTCTTCTCGAGTTAATGGACCATTGAAATGAGATGTTGTAATTACCAGCTATGCTTTGTGGCTGCCTCAGGGTGTGCAAGAGGGTACGAGAGAGTTGTGTCAATTGAGTTAACTCTTTATCAAAAATGTAGAATAGTGCTTGGGCAAAGTAGGAGATTGATAAAAATCTATTATTCAATGCAAGTGACAGCCTACTCATCCCATCTTACTTCTGGGAAACATGCTTGATCTGCAGTTCTCACTGTTGTAGAGGTTTTTTTGAAGGCAAGTGAAGGAATGATGTGAAATTCTTTTGGTTTCAGATTTTTACAAAAGGCTTCTTCTCCACATTAAAAGCTATCAGGCTGTTGAAAAGTAAATCTGTTACAACAAATGCTTTGCAAAGGAGAATAAGGTAAAACTAGAACAATTGATCTTCTTTTTCCCTTTTGCTGTTCATTCCTTCACTAGTGGAGACTAGAAGGGTGCAGGTGCTGTCTGCCTCGGCATCCCAAACATGTTTGTTGCTACCTGTAGGGTTGGCCTGTGTAACAAGGCTCTGTGATATACAGTAGTAAAAGACTACTACCCAAACATTGTCCCCTATCCTTACAGAGAAGACTTGAATCTGCTCCCCTTTGGACCTTTTTTTATGACCATCAGAGCCAGGTTTGCTATGTAATGTGGTATGCTTTGAATGCAAAATCATCGACCCATGCTTGCCAGGAGACAAAGTAGATACTGAGTCACTTTGTCTCTTTTAATTTGTTTTTACAATGATTGTAGCTATTTTCAAAGAATTCACTAGGTAAGTTGCCTTTCGTGAGTTTGTTCAGCTGCAGATGTTATACCCACCCGCTTTTGGCAGCTGGAACAAAAGCAGAATAATGAAAGAATGAAAATCTGCTGACCATTGTACTTGTGTTTGTGCTTTGCAGGCAGGATTTGTTGTAGTGCAAATCTTTGTGGGCTAATGAAGTTAAAGCAGGGCTTTAGATACTATTCTTTTAAACAAAAGCAGCCTGCTTAAAGCTGTCTCTGCTAGTGTTTTTCTTCTGAAAAAATGAGAGTGAATACTGCAGGTTTAAAAATGGAATATATTTTATGAGGCTTCTAGCCTTAGGGGTGAGTCCTTGTGTAAACAGGTTTTAAAATATGAAATTAATATTAATGAGGTGGGGAGGCTTTCAGACCTGGCCTTTAATACTAATCCATTGTGAGTGGAGCAGCTCTAGAAATGTGCTGATACTGGCACAGAGACAAACAGGAATTGACTGCTCTTAGAAAATGCCTCATCAGTCCAACTCTTCACAGACTCCTGAATACTTCCCCTGATCAGATACAGAAGGGGACTTGAACATTTCTGGTATCAATACTCTGCCTACTGATTCTGTGTGCATTTCCCTGGGAACACTCCTGTATGCTGGCATTCGGTTCTAGCTTGTTGCATGGATGGAAGCGTAATGAAAGGGTAAGCTGTTGGTAGAGTTTGGAAATCCCTTTTGGAAGAGAGCTGTGAACTTTCAATTAGATGTTTGGGGAAAGTCACAATGAGTGAAACTGGGTTTTGTCAGTGTTAGTAGCTCTCTGCCCCTCATTATTAATGACAAAAAGGCTCTAAAATACTTAAGTAATTTAGTAACTCTTAAGTGTATGTGAAATGTGCTGATGGACTAAAGCTTCTCCTCATTTATTTTCAGAGAGGAAGACACTCTAACTACCATGTTAATAGTTTCGGCTAAGGAATGTTGTTTAGCTCGTAAATTCCCTGAAAATGGGATGTGTTTGTGGAGCAGTGCACCTCCTCCTAATGCATGGAGGCTGATGCTGGGAGATGAGAGAGGTCACCTCAAAAATGCTGAGCCCTTTCATTTAACTCTGTAGTTAGTGCAGGAATTGGCATATCTGTCAGCAGCTGACTGGGGAAGCTAGTAATAATTAATAGCTTCTTAACATTACCTTTTGCCTTTTCTTGGTCTTCGCTCCGAATGCACTGATCTTGCTGTCAAACATGTCTCTCGGTTTGAAAGTGGGGTTTAGAGTCTAAGTACAGCAGACTCAAAGAGTTGCTCTAAAAGTTAAAGTACTAACCTTGGTCTTGATTTCACTTGTTGGGTGATATTTGCATTGTTTTTGGAAAAGCTTTGCATTTGTTCTATAAGTAAATGAAGTCTTGTGACATCTACAAAGCCTATACTGGAGTACTTATACTCAAACTGAGTACTTTCCTTGTCTCTAGCTTTTAATATTTTAGGGCAAGGCACCAAAATCTGTTTTTTCTTGTGTGTAAAATCCACTAGGCTTTTCCCTAGGACTAAAGGAAGTGTAGTCCTGTGTCCATTGCATGTTTTCTATCTATAGCGTTACATTTAAATTTGTAAAAAGTGGACTACTTCCTTGTGGGTTGGATGTTATATAGTTGCTACTGATTTGTTGCTTTTAATACTCTTTTGAAAACAGAGTCCAGAACTGACATCATAAGATCTGAAATGAAAGTAGGGGGAGAGAAAAGCTCAATTTTTTTTTTTTTTGAGAAGCTAAAATGGAGAAAAAGCAAAGTCAGTGAAGCTCATCATCATCATAATTATATTCTTAGTATTAATTAATGAAAATACTGCAGGAAGGTGTTGTTTTACACTACAGTTCTGTATTTAGATCTGCTAATGGAAGGTTGCAGGCTGAGCATTGCTTGTTCTGGACTGCTTGCCAAATTTCCTTAAGGATTTTCTTTGTCATGCAAGCTTCCCCCACCCCCCCCCACCCATGGCATGGCGCTTACATGCTGTACATGCCTCTGCTGCCACATTAAGTAATAGCATTTCTTTATTAAATCTGGAGTAACAGCATGATTATGTCTGCTATTGGAATAAGTCACAAATGTATTAAAAACGCTTTTTTTCCTCCCCTGCATCTAGAGATCTCCTGACTCATCTATTAAGCACCACACCTTTTGGATAGCTGTAGTATTTGTTGTCTTCTTAGGATCTGGAGTAGAGTTCTTTAATTCATACGATCAGTTCCATGTTAATAAAAAAAACTTAAGGCCATGTTCAAGACCTTGATGCCCATGTGGATAGTCGTCTCTCCCACTGAGAGTGGCTGGGTAGCGTTCTTTCAGCAAATGCCAGGAATACTGCTCGAGGTGCTGCCACAAGGCCTGCAACAGTCTCGCCCTATCCAGGCAAAAGTGCTCAGCAGCAGACTACTGTGCAGAAGATACCACTTCTCCTGTACCACCACAAGAAGCTAGCTGATGTGTCTTAAAATTTTGGGTGCAGTTTTGACCTAGGATTTATGGGTTGGTTTTGCCTTTTAAAAGGGGGAATAGTAATAATAGATTCTAAAGCTCTGAAAATACTCTGTAAGCTAGGAAGAGTTTAACAGGTGGAAAAGACAAGGCACAGAGATCAAGTTAGAAATTACACAGGAGTCTGACAGTTGAGGCAGACCTTGCATTTCTGGAGGTCTAAGTCTGGTGTCTCAGGCAGCCTCAGGTTGCCTATGTCCCCTTACCAGCATATTAGACTACTAACCTCTTGGTAGAACTATCTCACCTCTATGAGCTACAGTCAAATCCTCCTGTACTCCAGGCAACCCCTGGCCTTTTCACTTGTTCGCTGAATGGCCTGAATAACATTCCCTGCCAGCCAGTAAAAAATACTTGTGGCACAGCAAGCATGGCCATCTCCTCCCTGGCTTTTGCCCTGTGAGCGTTCCTCATTCACGTTAATTCACTGGTTTTTGTCTGTACTCACATTGGTTTTATTTTGTTTTTTAACAGCGTATCAGTTATCTTGCTGTACAAACCCAAGTGGAAACGAAGCAGTTGTGTTTGCTGTGAGAGGGGTAGCCAGATCTATACCCACACTTCTGGACCTGACACCTCTTAGACCGGAATGATAAAGGTAGGGTTTCTTATCTCCATTGCTTGCTTGATTATTTTAGGGGACAGTGCATGTGCACTCATCTGGTGGTAAAACACAGTTCTATTTAGATTTAAGCAGTGAAGGCATGGCCCATGCTAAGCCCAGACACTGCTGAGATGCTTGTACGTCTGCTCAAAGGCTGCTGGTCCATAGTGAGTGGCTGTCGTTTTGTATACCCATGCCTGATGTGATTCAGGTTGGATCACTTGTAGCTAGTAATCAAAACAGAGCTAATTCTACCGCAGCTTGTTGTGTTGCAGCACAAATGAAAATTGAAAGTAGATGTGCTGCTACTTCTCCTGACCTTACTTTCCTTCTTAAGTCATCCAGCATCTTGGATGTCATTGTATATTTGTACTCCAGACACACAATCTTATCGGTAAGAACTCAATAATAAAAAACCCAGCATGTTTAGCACAGGGAAAAATAAAAAGGAATTCATTAGTTGAGGACCAAATGCGTGAGGAGGAACATAGTTTGGCTGCATTATGGCTGCTTAAAAATTTAAAAGATACCAAATCTAGGGGTTCACAAATATGCCTGTATGGACTTCATGGCAATGTAGATTTGTGTAAGTACTTTTGTTTGACTGTAAGGTATTTTACAGACTGAAGTGAATGGCTCTGTGTTCATAGCATCAGACTGTAGAAACAGTGCTTGAAGACATAATAGGTATGGAGGATGAGTATTTGTCCTTTTTTGTCCCTTCTTTTGTTCTCTCTATTCCTATGTTACGGCTTAAGAAACTGGAAATAAAAGAAATGCCCACATGTATAATAATCATATTATATTAAAGCAAATATCCTGCAGCAATTATCAGTGTCAATGAAAAAAAGAACAGGAGTCAGATAAATGACAGTCTTGTCACTGCTTGGCTGAAGCAAACATGCTGTCCTTAAGTTACAGCTAAAGCAAAGTTAAATTGGGAAAAAATAAGCTAAGGAACAGAGAAATGCAAAGAAGGGACTCTAGTGACTCAAGAGATTTGGCTGTCATCTTCTGTTGTTTCCGTGCCTTACAGTAGCTGTTATCAGCGATTCAGGAAGTGAGCTGCTGGGATACGGATAGAACTTAGTACTGCTGATAAGGAAGTGAAATGATTGAAATGCCTGGTGTAGTGTCAGATAAGATGAAATGCCTAGTTTATCTCACAAGCAGAATTCTAGCAAGATCCAGGGAGGCTGTGCAGCTTTATTCAGTAAAAAGCTGCGGGCTACCTGGGTGACCGCCATACAAGCCAAACAGGATGGGAACTTTACATCAGGAGTCTTCCTTGCACAGATCCCTTCGTTTGAGCATGGGAGGATATTGTTGTTTCTGATTACATAAAGAGATTTACGGTAAGGGACTCCTTAGTGTTTTATTGTGAGCCTAGTTTGAAAGTGAAGACTTTCTAGGTGGCGCAGTATTGGTTTCTGTGCCTTTTGTAAAGGGCTGTGTGTGTTTGACATTCTGGGCCAGGCTGGGCAGTCTGTTGGCTTGCAAAACACCTGCCGAAGTCAAGGAGGTGTTTCTGAAATGATGAGTGCAGGCTTTGCCTTTGTAAATAAATTTATTTTTCATGAGAGCCTTGGCACATTAAAGCTTTTATTCTAAGTGGTATATTAGTAATATATGATGCCAGACTGCTGTGCAAATTATGTGGAAGTTGGTTGTTACAGCTTTTTGCTTTAGTTGTCATATGTCTGAGAGTTTTAAGACGATGAATCTGTTGGCAGGCTCACACTGAGACAACTTAGTGAGGAGCCAAATTCTGCCTCCACCTATGGTAAAAGCAGTGCAATCAACTTGAATGCCAGGTGCTCAATACCTCAAATGTGTGCTCTGTGGCAGTACTTAAAAGTTGCAAGATCAGAACCCTGATGTGCAAGGGGCTGAGGAAACAAAGTGAAAGAGATTCTCACCGTGAAAACTTAACCACTGATCGACAGACCACAAACCCTGCAAGAGGAGGGAGATTTAGGGACATCACTGGTGGAGGAGAGAATAGGCATCTGCTTTTCTACCATTATTCATCAAACCACACTGTGTTTTAATGCTGTCTGTGGAATTAAGTTTTGGTTGCTACAGTGGCAGGAAGTCTAGGGAAATGCTGTTTCTGTTTTCTTCAGTTTTTCTTCAACCTACTTTTTGAGTTGCTGCAAAAACCGTTACCATCCAGACAGAAGCAGAAAATGGACGTAAGCAACCTTAAAAAGAATGCCGTGTACATCTAATACAGTTCAAGTAATTTAAAAAAAAGTTCTAGGATTTGCATTTTAAATGAAAATGGATCAGATTGTTGTGGGGTTTTTTTAGGGCTGTTTTCATTCAAAATTTTTAAGAAAGTATTTCCTCATTTATTTTGCTCAATGCTAGCTCTAATAGGTTTGCTTAAAGAGTTTATATTTGTGATTTTGTTTAGTTCTTTAAAGAACCAATGGAGTAAATGAACTAAATCAACAGTGATAAACCGAATTCTGGCCCAGGTGAAGAAAATAACAAAATTGCTACTAATTTCACCAAGTAGAATCTTGTTCCAAAGCCTCAAATTAATCTAATGTAATATGACATGTAGTGGATTTTATATAGCCAACAGTACAATATGATTTTTTTGGATATCATGTATTACATAAGAAACAGAATGGCTCAGAAGGCTAGATACGTTTCATACACCTCTGGCCACGTGATTTATTGCGTATTTATGGCAACATAGCAGAAAAAAAATTTGGTCTATTAATTTAATTGAATATACTACTCAACTGTTCTTCATGCTGAAAAGACAATGATGTGTTTAAATTGTTGATGTTCAACTTTTTGTTAGAGAAAGATATTGAACAGCCTGAAATACATGTGATTTTCTTTTGCTTGTTGCTGGAGGAATGCAAATGAAAGATAATTCAGGAAGGACTGCAGAAGGTGGCTTTATAACCATCAAAGCAAATGATTAGAGTTTTTTGGACTAGTCATGTCTTGGGGAAAAAAGTCAGTACTGCAGTTCTGTCTACATGGCATTCTGTGGCTTGGCTCTGTGCAGAGCAGAGTTAGTATTTCGCAATAATGTGAAGGCTGTAATGAGAGTCAGGATGTCTTGTTTCTCTGTAATTGATCTGTTGGGTGACTGAGTAATTGTTTCATTTTCATTGCTTCAATTTCCCTTTCTGTAAAACTAGTAATAATGATACTTCTTTTCTGAAAACATGTTAAGGTCCACAGGTAAAAGCTATCTTAGATTTAGTTTGATTTATTGGTTTTCCTAGTCCTCAGTGAGCTAAGAATCAAAAATAACTTTGTTTTGGATGTCTTGCATTGGATTACATCACTCTGGTGAGCTTACTGAACTCATTACATTTATCACTTGGAAAATCACGTTCTGTTTTATTCACAAAGCTAGCACTCAAATTCATTTTCGAAGTATACGACCAGCAGAGAAGCATATAAGGATAGATAGTGTCTTGGACCATGCATACAGTTCTTATTAAAGTTGATGAGAACTGGTCTAAACTGTAAGCTTAGTATTAACCCTAGTGAGAGCTCTCTTCTCCCATGTAGCATGGCAGCCTGAAAGTTGGGTTTGAGCCTATTCATCAGGAGCTGATGAGTGTATGTACGCTTCTGCTTTCAGTGGTTGCAGTGTAGAACCTGTTTGTTTGCATGTTTGTTGACTGTAGTCTCTTTTTGGCATAGTACTTGATGATCTGCCTGCTTGTACTCAAGTGGCTGGCTCAGCTGATGCTGGTGTTATGGAACCTAACACTAATAACATAACACTAGGCAGCTCTGTAAACAGTGGCCTGAGTGTGTTTACAAATTACATGGAAGTTTGTGTAGCTCAGATGCACAGCGGAGGGTGTAGTTCATGCTCAAGCAATAAGATGAGGTGTTTTGTGTTTCTGAAATTAATCAGACTCTTTGTTAGGAGAGGCAGTGATAGAAATGTCCTAACATGTGCCTGAAGACCAAGTTGCCTATACTTCCTTCAAGCTTTTCCTTCCCATGAGCTGAACAGCTTTGATGTTCAGCTACATCAATCCTTTTAACCTTGGTGGTGCTGCTCTCTTTCTGCTGCTGCCTTGCTGGAGCTGACTCTTATTTTAGGACACAGCTATGCAGTGCGATATCTGAAATCACCTAGTCCTTCACATAAGCTAATCTTAATGCTTCTCTCCTACTTCTTGTTTGTGGTAGGGGGGTGTGCATACCACTCATTTTTTTGGGTAACATCTTGCTGATTTTGCTACTTGGACTTCTGGGAGTCCTGTGTAGGCTTATTTGGAACTCCTCAGGTACTCTTGAATCACATCTTGACCTTTGTGTATTTGTTTTTGAATGTCTTGCACTGCACAACAATTACTTTTGTTTTAATCTCTCTTTGAACAGTTGTCTCCCATTTTGTGTAGTTATTTGATGCTTGCATTCCAGAGCTGCTGGGGTAGGCCTGATGGAGACCAGTCCTTGACACCTGCAGTTCCGGCTCCTGTTTACCCAGGGAGTCACTCCTTTACTCAGCAGACTAGGTCTGGGATTCCGGGCTCTGGGGCCCTCTGTGTACTGCAGAGGCCTAAACTACCATCCTTGGGTCCAGCATCTTGGCAGTCTATGTGCAGAAAGGCGGACAGACTGAAAAAAAAAAACAACAGAATAACAGAAGTAGTAAGCCATTTGGAAGGATTGGGATTTTTAGAAAAATGGTTGGAAAAATTCTGAGCATCTCAATTGTTAACACTGTCTTCCCAGGCTTTGTGGGAACTCAAGAGAAAGATGTCATATGCTCCAATTTAAATTTTGCACCAGTGTTTTGCAGTCTAAATATATTCTATTGAGTATCCTTTCAGACAGTTCATATCCCAGAAACTAGAGTAGTAAACTATATATAGTCTCTGACATTACAAAACAGGTTTGTTTTCACCTTCTCCCATGGCTGAATTGAGATAGCAGGAGCTAGCAGGTCCTCCTGCTGTTGTCTGCTATTTTTGTTGCTCACCTTTCACTCTCTCATTTGTGTCCTCATTTTGGTGTTCAGGCTTGAGCAGTACACGTGCTTTCTGGCTCATTCAACTTATTTACACATGCCTCTGACTTCAGGTATGTACTGTTCTGAATGCTTCTTTTCAGAGACCTGATTCCTTCCAGCACTGTCATTGTATGCTCACTGGTATTGTATGGGGCTGGGCAGAATTGAAAAGAAATGCCCCTTTTCTATAAATAGCTCTGTTCTGGATATTTTCTTGATGGGTTCCTGTTCCCAGTTTCAGCTGAAGTCCCTCAGAAGCCCATTGTGGGGAGCTTCAGCTTCAGGGTCCTGGTTCATTCTCAGCACCTCTTTAGGAACTGACACAGCTTGAATTGCATCTTCCTTGTCCTCTCTTGCTATAAAAAGAAAATAGTTTGCTACAAATTTGATGATTGACCTTCTTATTTCTGTGTTTGCTTTATACAGAATTATCAGTCTTAGGGCTGGAAAACATTGGCACAAGTTACCAGACAGCTGACTGGGTCAACCTGCTCCGTGCGGCAGTTCTGACCATGGCTGTCAGTGATGTCTTGGTAAGCCAGGTAGAAAGCTGCCAGTCATTGCTGTGGGGCACTGAGCTTGTTTCGGTGCACTTTCCACTGAGTTATGGTCAACACAGAATTCCGTAAGATCCACTCTTCACAAGATTTAGTTTAGAGAAACTTTTGCAAAATTTTCCTGTCCCTCCTTTTATGGCAGAACAAGAGCCAGGGAGCTCTGTATTCCACCATTTTCATGGACTTGCCAGGTGTAACTTGCTCACCTCTCTGCAGAATATTACTGCAGTCTTTTCCAGCATTCAGCCCAGCGTTTTAACTACTCTTCTAATTTCTCACACTAAGATCTTGGCTGGCACTGCTCTCCTACCCTTCAGTGACAAATACTCCTGGTATCAACTAATATGAAATCCAAACCATTTACATCCTGGATCTTTTATCAGCAGTGTTATTTGCTTGCTTTCCTCTGAGTGATTTTGCTTTATGGTGCCAGGACTTGGTGCTGGTTTTTTTAGTCTAAAGCTGATAATCAGTGTATCTGGGTTACACTACAGCTGTCTCTGCGATGCATCTGGAGATTAATTTGTCACTGATCTAATATCAGAATCATGAAATCGATGGTTTAGTAGTTTTAATTCAGGACCATCTTATGAGAGCAGAGAACCATCTATGTGGCTGCTTAAAATGAATACTCTGGAGTCTGTTGGCTGTTGATTTAAGGTAGCAAGGTGGTTCAGAAGCAAAACTTCCTGAGTTCTGATGAAAGCCTTGTAGAGGAGCACTAGGGGGTACTTACTGTTCTGGGAGTGGAAATGGCTGCACCAAATGTGCTCTGGAGTTCTGTTTTTACTAGATATTTGCACTGCAATACAGATGGAGAAATGGATCACTGTGCTTAGTCATACCACTGGGGCTCTACCTCAAGGCTTCTAATTCATGCCCAACTGTTCTTAAACTGTCTGCTTTAGAGAGATAAACTTAAAAAATCGCTTTCTCATTTCTTGCTCCTGAAAGTTTGATGCCTGTTGTTAGCTGCTTTCTGCAATTCCACGGGCATGCAGTATAATTTTCTTTTAGACAAGCTTTTCTGTAGATGACATTCTTTTCTTTGTTTCGTGTATCCTTCTTCCAACTTGATGAAAGCCGTTATAAATTTAGCTGGAGGTCTTTTGCACATCTGAAATGAATGCAGCATTTTTTGTGTTTTTTTTGCCAGGTGTTTAAACATTCACCTAAAAGAGTGCAAGTGGCTTATCTGTGAATGTTTGATTACTGAGAAGAGTTTGCAAAACCGCCAGCTTTTGTGCCCAAACTTTCTTACTCTGAATCCTTTTCAAAGCAGAGTTTGTGTTGAGACTAATCCTGAACTGATGAAGTTATTCCTGTGTTTGTGAATGACATCAAAGCAAAATGTCAGAGAGATCTAGATCAGCAGGTGAATATAGCACATAACAGACGTCATTATAGGACAGATGACTACTTATGTGATTTAGAAGTTCCTTAATATGGTGTTCTGGTTATTAGTGGGGAATAGCAATGTCAAGGAGTGTTTTTACTTAAAAAAAAAAAAAATTTTCCGCCACTGTTAGGTTCTTGTAAAGACCATTATCAGCAAGGAACACTGAGCACAGTACTTGGTGTTTGTTGTACCACAATGGCAATTCTCAGATGGAAATGTGAGAGAGAAAAAAAATCAATAACTGAGACTCCAGCTTGCACAGGGCCTGAAACAACAGCACTAATTTCTTTTGCAAGTGCTGGGGAAAAGTTTCCAAAAGCATGTGTTGGTAGCCAAGGCACACTCAAGTCCAGCCAAATGGTTTGCGAGTGGCTAGAGGCTGCCCCTCGTGTGGCCGGCCATGAACGCTTCCTTCACTTAATTCCACTGCAATCTGACATGATTTGAGGTGCTTCTGTGTTTTACCTTTCAAACACTTAAACCAATGCAATGTAAAATTGTGCTGGAGGTGATCATACTTCAGTCAGTAATGATGAAGGGCAGAAGCGTAGTTGGGGGAACACTATTGCTGCCTTTTAACTTTGGAAATATGAGCGGAGGAGCCAAGGAAATAAATGGATATATTCTTACAGCAATTGTCAATTGTGGAGTTGAGAAAGGTGACATTGGAAATGATGCTTACAAATTAGCACGTTAGTACAGCTCTGTGTGCACATTTTTGTGATAATTTTTCAAACTTGCAGTTGAGAAGATCTTCTGAAGTAGGAAGGGAACAGAAAAAAATACAAAGCGCAGTGCAATGTGATTTTCATTGTCTCAAACAAAAGTGGTTGCTGGCAAAGCAGAGACTTTTCTGAGGGATTCGATTTGAAGCCAGGCAAATTTCAAGTCAGCAAGAATGTTTGTGCTGATTTCAGTGTGTTTTGGAGCTAACTCTGGATTAGGTAAGGGTGTTTTTTCTGAAAAGGTGACTGTCTAGAAATAACCTTTTCTTATGCAACAGATCTGTTGCATATATATATATTTATATCGAGAGGCCTATTGCATCACTTCAGTGCCAAAATTTGCTTTTACTGGTTTTATTCCTGTTGGCATTACTGCACAGCCAAGGCTACTCTTCTCTGTTATGGTGGATCCCTACTCACTCACAATTGCTTGTACCTGAGCAAGCTGCTGTAGACAGGCAAGCTTTTGGCAGGTGTAAAAGGTGCCTTAGGGTTCTCTGCTGAGCTCCTAGTAGTGGTGAGAAAGCATCTTGCAGATGAGAGGCTTCTTGGATCCAAGGGTAACTTTTGTGGCTGACCTTTAAAATCAGCAGGCTTTACAAGGAACTGACTGAGTTAGATATAAAATCACTGAAATTCAGGGAAAGCAGAATGAGCAACATGACTTTTCAGTTCAGTTTCCAGAGGAGAGCTTTTTGTTGGAGGGTGTGGAGAAGTGGGAGGATGAATCCTTACCACCACACCAGGGAAACATTGCTGATTGCCACTCTTCTGGTCCAAGTGGGTAAAATAGTTTAGTAGCTGCTCGGGTTTTTTAAAAAAAGGGAGGGAGAAAGAATGAAAATTAAAAGTACTGAGAGAGCTTCTTAAAGTAATTTCTGTGGGTAACAGCCTTGGTGGTGAAAATAAGCTCTGGGGTCAATGGAGTGAATGTGGATGGGCGACAGGTGCTCTCTTGGCCTCCTGAGAGGCAAAGTAACCTGGAGGAAGGACTTAAAGGTTCTTGTTAAGCCATATGGGCAAATGGTAAACAGTGTTATCTAGAAATCTCATCACTTTGATGTAAATGAAATGTCATAATTGATCTGTTCAGCTATCTGCTGTCAGCTGCTTGACAGAGATGCATTACAATACTACACGTGGTCTCAGATTCGTTAACCTATCCTTGGCTGTGCCACTGCCTGGGAGCATTATACTTAGTTATTTGAAAAAGAATAAAATAGAAGCGGGGGGTAGAAGTCAGGACTTGCAAAAGAGTGTTTCATAACCTACTGTGTTAAGAGTTTTCTGTCATTAAATATATAGAAAAAGCTAAAAAAAGAGTTTATATAGCAATTTTTAAGAATTAGTTGATCTAATACTACAGTAACGCTGTACTCTTGTGAGCTAGGCAATACTGAAATGTATCATGCCAGGGTCACTTGGGGAGACTGATGGTGCCTTATAGACTTACTGTGCAGGTGGATTTCAACCAACAGCCAAGATGAGTAATGTGTTAAACATCAGGTTCTTGGCCTTCTAAAGCAGGTGTGGGCCAGTTCCTAGTACACCACCAAATATGGCAGATGGACATCTCTTGTCTGATCTCAGCAGGAAACCCAGCTGTGGGACTAGATAGACTTATCCAGACTGTATGGCATGTCTCGGCCTTGGAAGTTACTCCTCTAAATTAGAGCCAATGCCCCTTTCAGCGCTTGCCATTTGTCATGGGAATTGGTCTCTTGCTGCACCATTACTCTGTGGACATGATTTATTACCTTTCATGTGTCTAGGAAACATGCTGTTCATGAGGAATTACTCACTGGTGTAGGGCTCAATTTTTCAAAAGTTTAGGTACCCTAAAAAAATTTAGTTACCCTTTCATTTGCTGAGGGGGAAACTAAGAAGTTAATGTTAATGAGCTGCAGCAACTAGGTGTAGATTAAGTAGATTTTCATTGTAACTTGAAAAAGTTGACAACTGGTTTCTAAATATGTAAAGGATATTTAGTAGTGTTTTTCTGCCTGATTAGTGTTAGCTGATGTAGCCAGATTGTTTTGAGCTTATCTGCTGTTTGTTTTTTTTTTCTTTTTGTAAGCTCCTGATGTTTTACCACATTGAGTTCTTCATCTCCTTAGAACACTTAGACGCATTGCAATCATTGCAAACTTCTCCCAAGGGCCCCAAGTTCTCTATAAAACTTTGTCAGTGTTTTGGCCTTTTAAAAGGTTATATTTTTCATTTACCTACATATTTTCAGCCATCTCCAGTTTTACTGTGTTTTTGGAAGCAGTGCAATAATCTAATGAGATGATCTGTTTGAGCAGCTGGTTTTAACCTCTGTGACATTTCTTGTTTGGGATATAAGCCTCTGCTGTCCCTTTAGTACATGCTGTAGATTTTTTTTTTACTTTTTCTTTTTTTCTATTCACCCCGTATTTGTGTGTTTTCCTTCCTTTGAGTCGGAACTAGTGAGGAGGGATCATAACTGAACTGCCATATCATACATTCTTGGTGTCGAATGTGAATTCTTCTCTTGTTTTCTGACATCTTTGTCTCATAACTGGGAGAGTGTGTGGGGTTGAAGCCAAAGAGGAATAAGCTCTCATTTCCCCCTTGAGAATAGAAGTGTCTTTGGCATCATCAGTTCAAGGTCACTTGCAGTTCTGGTTCTCCAGCTTTTGTGTTCCTTTTCTTTGGCACTCCTGAGATACTTGATAGCTTGGAGATATTTTAAAGGTATCCTAGAAGTTCATTTCAGTTCAGCTTTTAATGGAACGGACGTAGTTGCCTACACACTCCAGATCACAGTACTCATTTTTTATTACCTGGAAGAAACAAACAGAAATCCGCAGGAGACCAATTATCATTGGAAACTTTCCTCAAGTTACATCCAGACTATGATGGAGTCTTGTGGCTCACCAGTTCATTTTGCCAATTACAACACCGGGTGACTGAGCATAGCTCTGCAATCTACAGAGATTCACTGGTGTTTGTTGCTCATACAACACTTCCAAGTTTGTCAGATGTACTTTGGGGAGTACTGAAGATGAAGCAACGTGTGTTACTGCGAGGCCACTCTCCATCGTCTTTGAAAGGTCATGAAGAATGTGAGAGGTGTCTGAGGACTAGAGGAAAGCCAATGTCACGCCAGTCTTCAAAAAGGGCAAGAAAGAGGACCCAGGAAACTACAGGCCAGTCAGCCTCACCTCCATCCCTGGAAAGGTGATAGAACGGCTTATTCTGAATGTCATCTCTAAGCATGTAGAGGAAGAGAAGGTTATTGGGAGTGGTCAACATGGATTCACCAAAGGGAAATCATGCTTGACCAGTCTGATAGCCTTCTATGATGGCATGACTGGCTGGGTAGATGAGGAGAGAGCAGTGGACGTTGTCTACCTTGACTTCAGCAAGGCTTTTGACACTGTCTCCCATAACATCCTCATAGGTAACCTTAGGAAGTGTGGGTTAGATGAGTGGACAGTGAGGTGGACTGAGAACTGGCTGAATAGCAGAGCTCAGAGGGTTGTGATCAGCAGCACAGAAACTAGTTGGAGGCCTGTAGCTAGCAGTGTTCCCCAGGGGTCAGTACTGGGTCCATTCTTGTTCAACATATTCATCAATGACCTGGATGAGGGGACAGAGTGTACCCTCAGCAAGTTTGCTGATGACACAAAACGGGGAGGAGTGGCTGACACACCAGAAGGCTGTGCTGCCATTCAGCAAGACCTGGACAGGCTGAGAGGAACCTAATGAATTTCAACAAAGGCAAACGTAGGGTCCTGCAGCTAGGGAGGAATAACCCCATGCACCAGTACAGGTTAGGGGTTGACCTGCTGGAAAGCAGCTCTGCAGAGAAGGACCTGGGAGTCCTGGTGGACAACAAGTTGACCATGAGCCCGCAATTGGCCAAGAAGGCCAATGGTGTCATGGGGTGCATCAAGAAGAGTGTGGCCAGCACTTCAGCAAGGCTTTTGACACTGTCTCCCATAATATCCTCATTAGGAAGCTGAGGAAGTGTGGGCTAGATGAGGTGACAGCGAGGTGGATTGAGAGCTGGCTCTGTGACAGAACTCAGACAGTGGTGATCAGCGGCACAGAGTCTAGTTGGAGGCCTGTAACCAGCGGTGTCCCCCAGGGGTCAATACTCGGTCCAATCTTGTTCAACATATTCATCAATGACTTGGATGAGGGGACAGAGTGTATCCTCAGCAAGTTCGCTGATGATACCAAACTGGGAGGGGTGGCTGACACTCCAGAGGGCCGTGCTGCCATCCAGCATGATCTGGACAGGCTGGAGAGCTGGGCAGAGAACCTAATGAGGTTCAACAAGAGCAAGTGCAAGGTTCTGCACCTGGGGAGGAAGAATGCTAGGCACCAATATAGGTTAGGGGTGGACTTGCTGGGAAGCAGTTCTGAGGAGAAGGATCTGGGGGTCCTGGTAGGTAGTAAATTATCCATGACCCAGCAATGTGCCCTTGTCGATAGGAATGCCAATGGAATCCTGGGCTGCATAGGGAAGAGTGTAGCCAGCAGGTCGAGGGAGGTCGTTCTCCCCCTCTACTCTGCCCTGGTGAGGCCACAACTGGAATACTGTGTCCAGTTCTCGGCTTCCCAGTTCAAGAGAGACAGGGAACTACTGGAGAGAGTCCAGTGCAGAACAACTAAGATGATTGAGGGACTGGAGCATCTCCCTTATGAGGAAAGTCTGAGAGAGCTGGGACTCTTTAGCCTGGAGAAGAGAAGGCTGAGGGGAGACCTTATTATTGCTTATAAGTATCTAAAGGGTGGGTTGCAGGAGGATGGAGCCAGACTCTTTTCAGTGATTCCCAGTGACAGGACAAGGGGCAATGGGCACAAGTTGGAACATAGGAAGTTCCGTTCAAATACACAGAAAAACTTCTTTATAGTTAGGGTGCCAGAGCACTGGAACAGGCTGCCCAGGGAGGTTGTAGAGTCCCCTTCTCTGGAGATTTTCAAGACCCGCTTGCATGCAGTCCTGAGTAATGTGCTCCAGGCAATCCTGCTTCAGCAGGGGAGTTGGACTAGATCTCTAGAGGTCCCTTCCAACTCTGAAAATTCCGTGATTCTGTGAAACAGCTGTATCTGAACAGGAGGCAGCTTTGGCTGTATCTTCCCTGTACGTACCTCAACAAGACTAGCAAGGAATATTTGCTGCATGGAGCAAGAATTCTCTGTAGTACATTATCTTACACATCTTGCAGTGCACTGTTTGAGTAGGTATTAGGTGGTGAAATCCGTACCATATAGCTGGAATACACAGTGCATGTGGCTGAATCAGGAGGAGGAAGAGATGATTTGTGCCCCTTGAGCTGCAGTCTGCTGGTGTAAAGTAATATAAATTCAGAGACTTCCATTCTGTTTTTTCTGAAATCTCCTTTTTTGTGTTACACAGCATTTACCATTAGAGTCCATTGTATGTGAGAAGGATTAAATATTCCGAGTTATATGAGTAACACCACTAGTAAATAACAATGGGGCAGCATTAATGCTTTTGGCTCTCAATTGTTAAATAATTAAGAAGGTTCAAGATTTCAAGAGACTCACATTTGCCCACAAACACACACAAAAGCCAGTTGTGCACTTTTATTGTCCTTGCATTGTTTCACGACCGTGCATGCTGCGCCTGTAATAGCACACTGCTGGTGGCAACTTAAGTTCTAAGTATGCAACTGTGGCTGACTTTCTGTGGCTAGGTTTCCTTATTGAAATATTTGCTGCACGTTGTCTGACTTTAAATATAACAGTCAAATGACTGCCTTTTTCTTTTGGTCCGTAAGAGAGCAACATTTAGCTGGTACTCTTGATTTAGTAAAAATGTTGGCTGTTTTGATTATTTTTTTTATCAGCCATGTTTGTAGGCTTGAAAGAATAAATTACTTTAAGGCATTTGGCTGAAAATTCTTATTCTTTGAAGTGTGGTAGTAGAGTTGCAAAGGTTTTGATGCCAGTGTCCTATACTTTCAACATAGAGCTGTATATTTTACTGCATTTTATGCTTGATTACCAAAATAAGATTCTATGGGGTATCATACAGTTTATGCCATACTATCCCAGACCACTGTGAAAATACCAGTGACTTTAAATTTTTTTCTTGATCAGGAGAAGTGACATTGCATGAAATGTTGAGTCCCATCAGCTTTCACAGGCCAGGCTTTCTTCTAGGGTCATTGCTTGGTATTTAAACCCTCCCTTGAAGGTGGTGAATAGTCCAGGTATTAAAGCTTTTGATATCTTTTGTAAAGCCAGTTATTGGCCTCTAAATGTCACAGAAGGACCAGGTTGGTTATAATTATTTGGTGGCCTTGGTGAACATAACAATTTTTTTTTTAAATTGTAAAGGTAAAAACCCCTTGTCTTACAGAAGTGGCAAGGGCTTAACGTCTTGTCAAGAGGGTAATTTAATGCCACTACGACTCTGCAGTGTGTAGAGGAAGGATTTTAATTTCTAGAATGTCCTATCTCATACAGGAAATTCCCTTTAAGAATTCCACTTTCTTCACATAGGCCCCTTCCAAAAAATGAGGAAGGGACTGGAGGCAAAGGGATGCTCAGCATCCCAAAGCCTATGGTTGCTCAGCATCCCAAAGCCCATGGTCTTGAGGTCATTCTATTGTTCTGTCACACCAAGACTCGTGTGGCAGCAGGATTTCCCCACTGCTTTCTCCCCCTGCTCTACATACGTACAGCAGTGAACAGGGACCTGGGAGAAGTAGACACAGTCGTTTGACACAGTGTCATGTCTGGCACGGGACAAACTGCTTTATCTCTTGATGCCACAGTTCATCCCTTGTGGGAGAGGACTGACTCTCGTTCTGTGTTGTATTGTAAGGACACATTCATTAATGTTTCTAAAGCATTCAGAACTGTGGCAGTGGGGGCTGTGCAAGTATAAAGTGACTACCATTCTGTTCACTAGTGACTGACTGTAATTTTTTATAGTAGACATGCTGTGATTCAGAATTGAAAGCAAGTCAGCAACAAATCCTTTAAATAAGATTTACGATTTAATAATTTTGCTGCGAATAGTTGGACTGATTCTACTGTGCCTTCATGAAGACTTTTTTTTTACTGGGTTCACTTTCATAGCCTGGGAGAAAGATTTAATTTTAGAAGTTTCAGTTGACAAAGACATGCTGGTGCTAGATACGTATTTCAGATCCTTGTCGTTGTACTCTATTTTTAAATTCAAGTGCCAGCCAACCTAAAGAGCACACCCTGTGTCTATGCTCGGTGCTCTGCATCCCTGCTACAAAGCTGAATTCTTCCGAGCCTTAGCACAAGGCCACCCAATTTGCTTTTATATTTTTTCCTATTTAATGCAGAGAAATGCTCTAGCAAGTTCTTTTCATTATCACAGAACTAAAACTGGTCATAACAAAAATCCTCCTCCCTCCAGAGGTCTGCTCAGGCATTGGCAATTGTTAAGATGCTTGCCTATCAACAGCCACTCGAGAAAGAATTTTAAATGGTTTTGTGACGTCAAGGAGGCCCAAGAAAATATAGTCTGGTGCCAGATTACCTCCATCATTGAAAGTACGCAGTAAGAAATAGATAACACAGAAATAAATCTTTTGTGCAGTAGCTATCTCATGATAGCTCTAGCAGCTCCAGTAAGTGAGGTTGTCTGGTATAGGAGTAGCAAAAGATGAACTTTCAGACCCTCATTTTCTAATTTATGATTAATGAAAAGCCAGCCTAATCTATCTGACATCCTGCTGTCTGGACAGAATGTCTGCGGGTAGCTTGGACCTTGCAGAGGGAAATGCCCTGACCAAATTACAACCTACAAAAGTGAACAATTTAAGTATGATGGACAAAAAACTGTATCTCTTGAATGAAAAGATGGACAAACTGCTGGTTTTCCAAGAAGATCTGACAGGCAAACTGCAGCGAGTTAACAAAGGCATTGATGATGTTGAAAAAGGCATTAACAAGCTAACAGTATCCCGAGCAGCTCCTGATGACACAGATGCAATGAAAAAAGGCCTAAAGGTATCGGACAGTACTCCCCAGACTGATATCCAGAGCATATGCTCAGAAGTGTTGAAATTGATGAAAGCTGCCCAGCTAGATGCCTCAAAGCATAAGGAGAGGCTGGCAAAGATAGAGAAAAGGGTTGATACACTGGATAAAGTTATTACATTTGTGGGAGAAGTATTAAAAAACTCTAAAGTAGTGGATTTTATTCTCAAAGGCATTGTGCCCTGGAAGAAGGGGAGTCTGCTGGAAATCCTTGTTGAGGTTGGTTTTGTTTTACTATTCTTCATATTTTTGCTTATTATGTAGCAGGGCTTTAGGCTGTCCTGCTGATTTCTTGCATAAGGTTTAATTCAGGTTTTCCTTTCAGTATTGCTGTTACAGGTTACTGCTGTGACCTTTGGATTGCAAGCCTCTTAAGGCAGAGACCAAGGCTCAAAATCTGCCTTGCAGTCTTATGTCCCAGGCTCCCAAAGTGTGCCAGGCAATTCTGTAACAAGTATGAAGAGTAGACTACTACTGTAAAGGAAAATTCAGCTTCTACCAGTGCTTGAAGATCAGCAATGGCATTCAAATTAGTGACTGAATTGAGGCCCCAGTGAAAAGTATGAATAACATACTGGAAGTATTTTTTGTTGGAAGAAGCTTCTGTTTTCTTGATTGATCATTGATTCTGAACATGACGCCAGTTGCTAAAACCTGTGCTGACTTACGGTCATATTACCGAGCAGATTGATAGTCCTTAGATATCTAAGTTGTCTTTAGCTACACTTTTATGATGAACCTGTGACTTTGTCAACTCCATTGACATTGTTCACTCCTCAAATCAAATAGTTCTTGCATTTGCAAGTTCCTAGACATCAATTCCTATGCATTTCTTGATTATTGAGAACAGTGAAGAAGGAACAGGTGTTTTGGAATCTATTAACCTGGGTTTTAAGTTACAGGCAGCTGGAATTAGTTTTAGCTAATGGGAGTTTTCAGTTTTCACTATGGCTTGTATCCTGCAGGGAGGAAAACTGCAAGAATTGGAATAGGTCTGTTCATTCCAAGAATCTCCAGGTATGTGGAGGTGTGATTACAGTAAGGAGAACTCAGCTCAAATTCAAGTGTCTGTTTGTATCTTAATCCAAATATTTTTCACCAAAAATGTAAAATGTTTTGGTGGAAGGTACACCTAAACTTTTACAAGAATTGGGCAGTGCTTGATGCTAGCATACCTTTTCAGGCTTGCTCTCCTTCATGCTCTCCAGGTCTCCCTTTTTAAGTGCCAGAAACTGACAAGTGAGATAGACTGTTAGGAGGCAGAAAAATTTTATGAAGAGTTTCCATTAGTGTTGAGAACAATAAATTGTACATTAAGTGTCCGTCTTAAATCTGGATAGAGATGAAGCTTGTACTTGCTTGCAGTTCCAATTTCAGTTCTACAGAGTTTTGGAGAAATGGAAGTTTGATACGTTTTGGTGAAAGCTGCATTGTTACAAGTTACTGTCTGCAGTCGCTGCAAAATCCCTGGAGACAGATGCAGTCCTTTGCAGGCTTTACACCTCGAACCGCACTGACAGTGCGCAGTCTATCAATGGGCAGAAGATGATGAGTATAAAGATGATAAGCTAATTTTGTTTCCAGATTGTCGGTGTCTAAGGAAAAGAACAGTAAGGAGGGATGTAAATAAAGGGAGGTGGTGTGAGGGATACTGGAGGAATGTTTCACATGGACTTCTAGCATACTGTCGGGATTAGTTGTCAACTAGCCACTATGCACTGCCTCCTCATCGGTCTTTGCAAAAGAGGAGATTGAAGGAGGTCAGAACTTCATCCAGATTTCATGGATAGGCGGATAGGGACTGAGAGGTGAGGTGACCTGCTGGCGGTGACCTGATGGACTGGGATGGGGCAGAGGTCTCTGTCCCAGGCCCTAACTGCTGTCTCAGTTGTAGAACAGGCAACGTGTATTGAGCAAGCGGAGAGTTTTATGACTAACTCCAGTTTTGCAATATGACCGTTGTTCTTTTTTGTTTCTGGTCATTAACAGTTTTTGAAATCGGAGCATAAGATCAGTTATAAGACCTTAAGATATGTCTATACTTTGATCACAGGCTGCTGAGTGATATTTGAACTAGGCTTGAATTAGTGAGGTAGCGTATGTACGTGACCTAGCTGGGGTAACGTGGAGCAAAGCACGGGTGAATTTAAAAACAAATTAGCTTGCGCTGAGCCATGTGCTAACTTTGGTCTAGTTTTTGCAGCCTGTTTTGTGATAGCAGTGTAGGCATGTCCAAAGAGCTCCACAGCTGCACGGGGGTTGCTCACAACAAGAATTTGCTACCTGCTTGTTTCTGTTTTCCAACCTTTGCTGTTTTGTAACAGCGTGCTGCTTATCGCGGAGCTGGCTTAGTGCAAGGTTACTCAGTATGGGGATGGGAGCGGGGAGGTCGTGTTTTCATTTCTGGGGGAAGCTGTTTGGTATGACAGCATTCCAGGGATGCCATGGGAATACTGATAGAAGAAGTTTTGCAGGGTTGGAGTCAAATCAATAAAAGACTATGAATTGATCTTCATAGGATCCAAACCTCTAACTTCTTATTTAGAAAATAGACAGAAAAACCCACCAGTGTTAAACTGTCACTTATCCAAGGCTTTCTTTGCACATAGGATTTTGCAAGAATAATGTTCCCCCTGGTCATTGTTGCAGGTTTGCTTAGAGCTGTAATAAAAATGGTAATGATTTTTTACTACTTTTACTCTTTGGGTGTTTTGGTTTTTGGGAAGGGGAGGTGGGGGGGCTTTGTTGTGGAACCTATATGGTCAGAGCATGAAATCCTTAGCTGCTTTTACTAACAGATGAAGCGGCTGATTTGCAGCAATCTTGTAATCAGAGTTATCTGCAGAACTATTTTAAATGTTGCTTATTTGCTTGTACAAATAAGGATAGGAGGCTGCTTATCACTAGATTTTAACTGTATGTCAACCAAGAAATATGTTATGCCTTTTCCTATTTTTGTGTAGTGCTTTTTGTTAAATATTAGTTATTTAGTTTTAATTTTATTTCAAATGTATTGCTGTGTGAAGTGTTTAGTGGTGTATTGCAAAATATCCCTTCTCTGTCCTTTCTTAATTGAAGGAAGAAATTTGCTTAAAAAGAAAAATCTGCTTCTAAAGGAGAATAAGTCTCTTTTTAACCATGCTAGGGGTGACACATATAATGTCAAGTACATACACAAGAGTTACCGTAAAGCTAAGGGCTTTTTTAATATAATTTCTATCATAGCTCAAATAATGAATCTTTAGATGCCTTGAGACAAATATATTAACAATATCTTCAGAGACATTGCTTACCTTTCAGTCACCAGCCAAAAAGCAACCGAAATACAGCATCATTTCTTTTTCTAATCTCTCTTATGTTTCACATGTCATGTTTTTTAATCAATATGAGTAAAGATGACAGGAGGCAAAATCTCTGGCAGTCAAAATTTTGGAAAGTGGTGAGCTACTGTATTATTCTGTGCTATCTTCTTTTAGAAGTATGCCTGTCCGCAAAAGCAGGGAGAAGGGACTAAACACAGCAGTAACTAAACGTTCAGAAGATCAGAGGTGTTAGTGTCCGTTTACAGAATCTGAATACATACATAGTCGGAGTAACCTAGTGGGAAATAAAAACTCGTGGCCATAACTGTTATTTTTGTGTTCCCCTGTCATTTTTAGGCCAAAGATAAGCCTGAGGAGAGTGGTGCAAAACCTAAGCATGTGCTTAGTAACAGAGGAACCCAAACTGAAAGCAAGAAGCCTCTGGAAGGTATGTGTCACTCCAGACATGCTACAAGCTTTGACTAGAATGTGCAGCAGACAAACTGGAAATTAATAGCCTGCTATTTCCCACTACCTGAATTACTCAAATGTAACTGAATAACTTTGTCCACCAGTACCGGGCAAATAGAGTTGTTCTCACCTCCTCCGCAAGATGATCTGTCCCCCAGGTCAAACCCCACAAAACACTAGAAGATCAAGGAACTAAAAGCAGCACTTTTGTTTGGCTGCACAGGTTTTTAGCTTTGGAATTACAGTGAGCTCAATTAAGAGAGTAGTACTTGTTTGGACGTACCATGAAGGTGGAAGCAATATCACACAGAAAACCTAATAAATTGTTTCCCCTTAACATATCTGAACCAGCCCTCACTCCACCCCCTCTCTGAAAAAGGGACGTGTTGACATTGGGAGTATCTTTTTTTGATCAACAAGTTTCATTGCCATGTCAGGGCTAGATTCCTATTTAGGATGCATCTGTCAGGGCATTGCCCTGTTGCATCCATTATTAATGCCTGCAGAGTTGCAACAGGGGTGAACATGATGTTAAGCAGGCCCTGTCGCGTGCTGTTGTCTTCACAAATTGTCAGTGAATTGCGTATGGGAGATTCCCTTTTTAGCTTCATCATTTAGGAAGTGACAAAAATAAAGCAGGTGGTCAAAATTCTGACTCAAAAGCTACACAGGGTTGTGAACTTACCTTGATTGCCAGTTACCTGTTCATGCTGAATCCCAAAAGTAGTTACCCTAGAAATTTCCACTGTTAGTGTTCACAACCATTGGCACGAGAACGTGCTGAAGAGCCTTCTGATCCTTTGGTGGAAAACGCAAAAGGCACTGTCTCAAGCCCCAGTGTCCCTTGGAGTCTCACTCAGTGTGTCTCTGCCCTTCTAATCAGGTAGAGGGTGTATCAGGTTCAGGAGGGTCCTGGATGAGTCTGCAGTGCCTGAACTACGTGTTATGTTTGCCTGCAGAGTGATTTCAGATTTTAGATGCGGCGAGCTTGCGCCTTGCAGTTTGTTTGCTTTGTGGAAATCCGAGTTCAATCTGTAACGCTGCTGGAAAGCCAGCAGAGCGGTTAAATCTCTGATTAAGCCATAAGCATTAATAGTGGCTGTCTCAAGGCTGCCATTGTAGGGATTTTAAACCTTTTGCGGGGTTTCTTGCTACCGTTTCAGATGTGTGTAACTGCGTAGGTTATTTTGAATGGTGGGCTACTTTATTCCGCCTCTGTTTTGCTGTCACTTTTGTCAAGGATAGTTTATTAATGGCTTATTTTATTCAGAGACAAAAAGTGGGAAAAAGCTGGATGAAAACAAGGGAGCATGTGAGAAGGCAAACACTTCTAGTGCTGTAGCCCACAAAGCTGACTCCAGACCCCAAGTTAAAGAGAGGACAGTGCAGCAGCAAGCAGTAGAAGGTGCTGGCAAAACACACAGCTCTAAGAGCTGTCAACAGCAAAAGGACGTTGGTGTCAAAGCTTTGAATCAACACAACGGTCTTCCCTTCGTAAATCAAGATCATGTAGGCAACCAAAGTGTTCCTGCTAAAGCACACGATATGGACAGAGCCCCGCGCCTGGATGAGTGCCACAGGCAGCTTGTTCATCAGAAACTCGGAGAGAATGAAAACAAACCTCCATCGTTGAGTGCGGCATCCTGGGAAGCTGTGCCCTCCACATCCCGGGCTATATCTGACACAGGGTGTGAAGTGACACGTACCAGGTAATGGTCTTGTTGGTAACTTTCTGTGTGATCTGAAACCATTTCATGTGTTAGAAGGAAAAAAAGGAAAGCCAGGTCATTAAAGGAGGCAGCTCCTGCTGAGGCATGATCCAGGGCAAAACCAGCCATGCTAGGACAGGAGTGGTGAGACCTTGCAAGTGGTTAAGGCAAAAGTGTCAAAGCAGCAAAGGCCCTGGATAAATTTCTATGAAGCCAAGGAGTCTGGGGGTGAGATGTATGTGAGATTTTTTTAATATGACTGGGGCTTCTGTGTATTGGAGGTAGAAAGGTGACTGCCCGAGTATAGCTTGAGTAATTGGACATTTATAAACCACTCATTCATTTCCGACTCCTCTGTTTCTATAACCATGGGGATGAAAGGAATTTGAAATATTTACTACTATATGACAAAGCTAAACAATTTGTTTTGTTTGCTGTCTTTGGTGTTTTTGTGGGTTTTTTATGCCGTGGTCACTTAAAGATATGACCAGATTGTTCATTTATTAACCTCTGTTAGCCTAATCTTTTCCTCATATAGGTGTTTTGTAATATGTCTATAATTCATCTCCTTTTGAATTATTTATTTAGGATTTTATTTTAATTCCATTTATTTAAACTTAAAAAACCCCACACAACAAACAACAAAAACACACAACCAAAAACCCCCAATCAACCAAACCCCAGCAGATGGAAATTCTGTGGCAAATTTTAACTGCCATGTCTTCTCTGTCTTAGCTGGTGGATATAAAGGTGTTTATATATGTCTATATGTGTATGTATGGGTGATAGACACACTCACACATACACACAGATATATATGTGTGTTACTTTGTGTGTGGAAATTCCCCATTGTTTGTGTGTACAAACAGATGTCAGAAGCCCAGACAAGAACATGACACTACTTTTGTGTATATGTACTTTCATTTGAAAACCTTGAATTTGTAGCAGTACTTGTGAGTATAGGGTGGATACTTAAATCTTCCTCTGCAATGGGTAAGTATCTGCTGGGATTCCAGAACTCTTTAAAGAAAAAAAAAGTGAATGAAGAATAAATTGCCAAAATGAATGAAAGGGCATATTTTTCTTCTTAGAGGCTGGGTATAAGGATGTGCCAGGAGAAGGTAGAAGCTTTCACTACTGTGGCCTCTTTTCAAACATTCAGGAACAACTTTTTTTACGGCTTGCAGACCTTATTACATCCAAACTGGTGGCTGTAACAACACTAAAACCACGGGGACCTCCCTGTATTTTCCCTATGGGTTTTAGCCGCTGGCTGGTGAGCCGTAGGCACTGTGCTTCAACAACCAGAGTGGGACCATCCCAGCTGCCTGCCAGAGCGCTGCCTCGGGGGCTCTGCCTATGCTGTCCTTTGAGGATGGCTCAAGGTGTTTGTGAAGTGGTGGAGGAACGGTTGTCGTTACCCCTTGGAAGTCAGTGCTGGTTGATCGTGATGTGCCAGGCAGTGAACTGGTAGATAAGCAGCAGCTTCTGAAGCAGCTGGTTGGTTTGGACAGGGGGGTGTCTGAGCCCCAAAGGCTTTGGTTTGGGGAGGAGGGAGGCCGATGGATAACTGGAAGGCAGAACCTAGAGTAAACCCCGGGGGAAGCTGCAGCCTTCCTGCACAGGGTACCTATTATGCTTTTGTGTGTGAAGTCACATGAGGGTGGTAAATGCTTCTCTAAAATGAACGCAACTTTTAATGAAGTCTGTAAGCCCACGCAGAAGCATCAAAAGAACATTGTGTTCCTCTGCTTGGAGAAATGCCCAAGAGTCCTGCTGAGTTCAGGCTTGTCTAAATAGCGGTGGAAGTGTTTGCTCAGAGCTGTGTTCAGCTGCTCTGATAGCTCACTCTGGTGCAGCTTAGATTCATAGCACAACACAAGGGTGTTAAAGGTGCTGAAAACAAGAAACTTCAGACTCCTGTTATGCCAAAGCAGAAACATTTTCTTTTGTAATAAGGTCACTCCACTGAAAGAGGCAATAACTTGTGAAAATGGTGTACCTTCTCTCCTAGACATCAGAAATTTTCTTTACTTGCTGTTGTGTAAAATCTACTTTACAACTTCACAAGTTTCAGTTCAGCCTCACTGAAACCAGACTCTGTGCTCATGGCAGTTGGAGCAGTAACAGTTGACCCAAAAATTACCACAAGAATGTCTGATGGATTTTAGGAGCATAGAGAATTGGTTTTAACCCATATTCTTTTTTAGGCAATGCAAGAGGAAAAAAAATTAAACTTTTCCGGTAGCTAGAATGCCAAGGAAAATAGTATTGATGGAGTGAGAGAGTTCATGAAAGTTATATTTTTAACAGAAAGCTGTGGAAAGAATGCTATACCATCAGAAGACACAAACACAGATGTTTGAGGGTGCAAGTCAGCCAGCTGGAAGAGGACCGGGATGGATGCAAACCTTTGGATTTGTAGAGTCGTATGAGCAGTCAGCCGTTTAGATAATCAGCCTGTAATTTGTGAAGGCAAGCACTACCCCCTCTGTGCCCAGATGATGGGTATTTTATTAGACCAACTGTAATATTTGCAAAAAGTTAAATAACATTTTAAATGTGGAACTGACGCTTTGCAGTGTGAGACATTTTGTGTTCAGCAGAAGGCAGGTGTATACACAGATGAGGACACAGAAAAAGCATCAGCGCACTTTTTGGTGCTCTTCCCTTAGTGTTATGAGTATTTCCTAAGAGGACTGATAAGGTTAGATTTCTTTAATACTGTAGAAATCCGCAATTTCAGAAGCTTATAGATTTTTCTTCCCCTACAATTGGAAAAGGGGACTGGAAAAGGGGAAACATAACCCCTATTTTCAAAAAGGGAAACAAGGAAGACCCGGGGAACTACAGGCCAGTCAGTCTCACCTCTGTGCCTGGCAAGATCATGGAGCAGATCCTCCTGGAAACTCTGCTGAGGCACATAGAAAACAAGGCGGTGATTGGTGAGAGCCAACATGGCTTCACCAAGGGCAAGTCATGCCTGACAAATTTGGTGGCCTTCTACGAAGGGGTTACAGTGGCAGTGGACAAGGGAAGATCTGCTGATGTCATCTGCCTGGACTTGTGCAAAGCGTTTGACACTGTCCCACACGATATCCTGGTCTCTAAATTGAAGAGACATGGATTCGATAAATGGACCACTCGGTGGATAAAGAACTGGCTGGATGGTCGCACTCAAAGGGTTGCGGTCAACGGCTCGGTGTCCAAGTGGAGAGCAGTGACGAGTGGCGTTCCTCAGGGGTCGGTACTGGGACCCGTACTGTTCAACATCTTTGTTAGCGACATGGACAGTGGGGTAGAGTGCACCCTCAGCAAGTTTGCTGATGATACCAAGCTGTTTGGCGAGGCAGACACGCTGGAGGGGAGGGATACCATCCAGAGGGACCTGGACAGGCTGGAGAGGTGGGCCCAAGCCAACCTCATGCAGTTCAACAAGGCCAAGTGCAAGGTCCTACATCTGGGTCGGGGCAATCCCAAGCACAAATACAGGCTCGGCGGAGAATGGCTGGAGAGCAGCCCTGTGGAGAAGGACCTGGGTGTGCTGATTGATGAGAAGCTCGACATGAGCAAGCAGTGTGCAATCGCAGCCCAGAAGGCCAACCGTATCCTGGGCTGCATCAAAAGAAGTGTGGCCAGCAGGTCAAGGGAGGTGATTCTGCCCCTCTACTCCGCTCTTGTGAGACCCCACCTGGAGTACTGCATCCAGCTGTGGAGTCCCCAACATAAGAAGGACATGGACCTGCTGGAGCGCGTCCAGAGGAGAGCCACGAGGATGATCAGAGGGCTGGAGCACCTCTCCTATGAGGAGAGGCTGAGAGAGTTGGGGCTGTTCAGCCTGGAGAAGAGAAGGCTCCGGGGAGATCTTATTGCGGCCTTCCAGTACCTAAAGGGGGCCTACAGGAGAGCTGGGGAAGGACTTTTTACTAGGGCATGTAGTGATAGGACGAGGGGGAACGGCTTTAAGCTGGAAGAGGGCAGGTTTAGATTAAACATTAGGAAGAAGTTTTTCACTTTAAGGGTGGTGAGGCACTGGAACAGGTTGCCCAGAGAGGTTGTTGAAGCCCCATCCCTGGAGGTGTTCAAGGCCAGGCTGGACGTGGCCTTGGGCAACCTGGTCTAGTGGGAGGTATCCCTGCCTGTGGCAGGGGGGTTGGAACGTGATGATCTTCAAGGTCCCTTCCAACCTAAACCATTCTATGATTCTATGATTCTATGATACAATGTTACAAAAGCAGGGTTAGTCATCTGCATAAGATGTCAACTGTTTGCTCTGCAGGATATCCATCAATGTACACATGACTGAAATGAAAGAAAAGATTGAGATGACCAAGGAAGGAAACTTGAATGATCACAGAGGTAAAAGCTCCAAAGCAAAATCCCCACCATCCTGCACCCCGGCAGAAGTGGAAGGAGTTGAACAGCCGCCTGATGAATTAAAACTTCAACAGAGTCCTAAAAAGATCAGCACTGAGCCAAAACAAGAAGTGAAAGGGGACAATAAGCAAAATGAACTTGCACCTCAAACAGGGAAACAACAGCCATTACTGAGCAAGCCCAAACCAGGTAAAAAGGCTGAAGAGAAGTCAGAATTGAAATGCAAGCCTGTAACCTTGCAGAATAGCTCTGCAAAGGAGCCTGCGAAAGATCTGGTAGTAGAACCGAAAATCCATCAAGAAACAGCAAAAGCAGAAGAATCCCTGACAGATACCAATTTTGAGAGGGGAGAATCTGAGTCTGCATCTTCAGGGAGAAGTGAAAACACTGCCCATCAGCATACAGGAATAGCACCAGAGAAGGCTAGGTTGTTGGAAGCTAGCAACGAGCTTCCCACACAGGATGAAACGATTATCGGTAAGTTGCTCACAGTTACTCTTGGAAACTTTTACATTGAGATTTTTGTGCTACCTGTGTGTGTTATATACAATATACACAATGTGTATATAAAATATATACAGTATATGTAATAATAGTTGGAGCAGTGCTCAGTAGACCACCAGTGTCTTACAGTTCAAGAGCATTTACCTAAATACCATGGGTAGCTTTGTCAATGTAAATAACAAGTGAGTTAACATTTGTACAAATTCTTTTAATAGTAATTTTCTTTTTAAAGTGTGTTTTGGGAAAAAAGTTGCTTGAAAATAAAATTGAGTGAAGTATATGTGTGATCAGAAGTATGAGTAATTTTGAAAATATCCTTTTTCTTTAGATTAAGCATTTATTCCTTAAGAGAGTATGCAAACTAAGTATGCTTTAACAGCTGTGGACTGGAGGTCCAGAGAGCAGCACAATATTGCAGGAAGAGTATCTTGCTGTGGTCTTTGTGTTATTTGCTGTAGATCTCTTCTTGGTTACTGTGTGAACAGTTGATTGCATCATTTCAGGGAGTAATCTCTCCCGGCAGCATAGATATATGTATGTCCCAGAACGTACATACATGGGAAGATGTCCTGACCTGGATCTGGCTTTCTCAGCAGTGGCTGGAGATGGGTTGAATATATGTTAAATCGCAGCCTAAGTTATCTGGAGATGAATTGTAAAATTGCTTTGAATGAGGGGTACCAAAAGTGGGTTTATGGAAGCTTTACCCCAGAAAAACTTGGATGTTAAGTGTGTCATGGCTAACTGATTTAGCTTCCCAGGAGCTGATTGAACTCGATAGTTGCAAGGTTAATGTTTGCAGCTTTAACTTGGACACTGTCTGCAAAAGTCATGCTGCTAGGAGAAACTTCCTGATCTTACCAGTAGCTGGTATTGTTTTTCAGTGCTGGATATTTGTGCTGGTCTTCCCAGCTGCCATTAACAACTAAAAGAGGATCAAGTGTAATTTTTTTTCAAATTTCCAGATATTTTTTTCAGGTGGCCTCTTCTATTAATGCATAAAATAAAATGTTGATCTTCTAAAGATGTCCAGTGGGTTTACTGTGTTGAAAAAACAGGGTTGAGATTCAGGAGGTGGGATCCATTCTGGGCCTTTATTCCTCATCTGTAAAATGGCGTTAGTGGTAAAAGCCCCTCACTTGCAGTAACAGAGAGATTTTGGATATTTTCAGCACCTCCCTTCTTACGGCTAGCTGCAAATGCAATGGTTATTTTACTTGCATGCCACTCTAAAAATAGTGAAGGAATCACATGCTTAATGTTATCCAGATACTTCAGTGCTTGTCTGAATTCCGGTAGAAGCAAAAATGATGGCGTAGTAGAGGAACACGAAGCAAAGAGAAAAGATGGCAGAAAGGGCAGTGCACTTCATACTCAAGTTCTGGTTTGGGAGTTTGCATGAGCTCTTTTGCTGAGGTTATCAGCAGCAGTCGGAGGCTGGCTTGGGTGGGCGTTTGTGTTGGCCCCTGGTGTTTCTCCCGTAGAGCCCCATGGCCAGAGAAGCGCTGAGGGCAGCAGTAAGGGAGGAGCTGTGTGTGTGTTTGTGGTCCCAGCTCTGCATTGGCAATGCCTGGCTGAGAAACTGGGTTCATCCCTTGAGGAAGAGAGATGCTGAAGGTGGGGGGAGCACAACAGTTTGGTTTTGCGGAGCTGTGGATACTGGGAGCACGGAAGGTAGTTGAGACTTCTCATTACATTTAGCAAACGCAACAAGGTGGTGCACATGTCCTGTGGACTGAAATCGTTGGTGTGAGGGAGGTGAAACTGAGTGCAGTGATGTGTGCAGAAGCATCTCAATGACCAGCTTGTCTCCCGTTTAGATGACAGCCCTTCTCCTCCAGCTCCTTTTGAACACCGCATAGTGAGTGTCAAGCAAACAGAGGTGACAACGTGCTACTCGGTATGTCGTCATGAAGTTCTGGGGGGGTAAGTATCCCTGTCCCTAATGCCGTACTGTTAGTGGTGGCTAAGGCATGGAGAAATGCAGTTAGCTGGAGAGCTAGAGCCATCTTCTTCAAACAGCCCCAAGGTGTGCGTGGGTGACGCACGTACAAGCCCACTGCAGCCAGAGTGAGCAGGTTCATCCTTGAGACCTTTTGGGTTATCATAGTTGCTGGGCTCTTTGTATCACCCTTCTCTTGATTTTGGGGTGTGTGGCAGGGATGTCCCCTAGATGACTGGTTTCTGCCCCAGTTCCATTTTCAGACGCTGGACTGTGATCTTGGATGACTGTTTTTTTGCATTTTTATAATAATCCTGGCCACAGCTGGTGTCATGAGAAAAACCTGTAACCTTCAGGCAGACAGATCCAGAGCATTTGAAGTCAGCAAAGCCTATTAGGTCAGGCAGCTTCCAAAATCTTTTTTCCATGCTGAACTGCACGTTAAAGAAAACGAAGGGAGAAGTTATAATTATTTTGACCTTACATTTAGTTTTCACTCATAGGAAGTCTGCAGCTGCTTCAGTCTTTGTATTCGTGTATCCTTACTTATCTGACAAGAAGGTTTGATTTACAGGTTGATCCAAGTACAAATATGGCTTAATAAGTATAAGCCCTATGATGCAATAGCAGAGAAGATGGTGTTTAGAAATCATCCCGAGGGGCATTAACGTACCTGGGTGACACAGGGGAGCATTTACAACATGCAAGAAATGCATTCTGTGGAGTGGCTACAGTTACTGGTCTTATAGTCATTTAAAAAGTTATGAGATCAGGACAGAAATATCCTTGTTAATATACCCACTAACGCATCACTGAAGGACAGCAAGCGGGTACAGTTACAGAACCAAAAAAGAATATCATCAGGTCATCATACCACAGTGAAATGTAGTAGTACGACGGGGGCATAATATTTTAATGTAAGCATTGAACAACTGGCTGGAAAGATAAAACTAATCCTTCGTAAGCTGAGAGAAAGAGGAGATTCATGCTGCTGGGCACCTGATTCTGTTCACTTTGTACTGTGCTATTTTTAATCAATGATAAGAACAGTTGTATGAAAAGTTTCTGTGGTGAGCTGTCTTAAGCCGGTTTCCCATCTTTTGTTTGGTATCAACAGGGGGCGTTTTGGGCAAGTTCACAAGTGCACGGAAATATCGACTGGTCTCAACCTGGCAGCCAAAATCATAAAAGTGAAAGGAGCGAAAGAGAGGGTAACTATGTTGCTGTGACCCCAAGTGACCATGTTCTAAACCTGGCCTCATTGCAAGCACCTTAATACCACTGCCCTGAATCAGCCCATCAAATACTGTAAAATCTGTCGTAGTAGGTAGCAGCGTAGACTTCATATGACTGTCATCTCCAGTCTGTGTGATTAAACCTTCTGTCCACACAAGACCTGTGGCATAGCTGTTATTGGGTTTTACAAATAATTGTATTTGAATATATTGGAATTTAAGGAGCATATTTTGCTCATGCTTTGTTAATTTTGTTATTTTTTTCAGGAGGAAGTAAAAAATGAAATTAACATCATGAACCAGTTAAATCATGTGAATCTGATCCAGCTTTATGATGCTTTTGAAGCAAAGAATAATATCACTTTGATCATAGAATAGTAAGTTTAAATGATCTCAGAAATTGTCAGATGTTTGGGTTTTCTCAGGTCACTAAATGAAATAGGGAATGGTAATTCTGAGGTGTGAAGAAGTGAGTGGTTTCCTAGCCTGAGAGAGACCTGATTTCACTTTCAGAAAGAAAAAAAAAATGTTTTAAAGGTAATTTCTTCAGATTAAAAATTATGTATGTGGCAAGATTACGGTTTAAACAAACGATACGAAAGGCAGCTATCTTAAAGAGTATGAACCAAATTACAAGACTGTTAATGAACAGAACTTCACTATGATTCATTTTTCACTTAAGTTTAACTTACAGGCCCCAACATTGTCCCTAGCTACCAATGTACATAAAAACACTGTGGGTAAATAAAATCTCATATTAGGGAGAGAGTGAATGTGAGAGACAGACAAGAGGAGGAGTGACGTGTTTTAAGTAGAATTAGAAGACATGGAGAAGGTAGGAAGGTGATTAATTATGTGCATGGTCTGCCTCCTTTGAATAATTTTAGGATTAATAAAAATGCTTCCCCATTTGACGCTAAATAAGAATTTTGATCTATATCAAACATAGAATTCACAAAAGGGAGATTTCATTATGTTCACCTGCTGCCTTTTCTGTGTAGCGGCATATTGCTTTAGAAAAACCTGAAGTTTTATAACATAAACTGAATTTCTGCTACAGAACTAATTGTTAATGACATGAAGGGAAAAAAGAATACAGAATGAAATATAAATATGGTAATACATTTAAAATCTGTATATTTAAACTAATACCTGAAGTTTTTACCTTGCAGAACCTTGTCACAGCTATATGTCTGATGTAATTTTCTCCTAATTTTTGTGCAGAATGAAGTTCAGTTGTCAGCTCATGTACAATAGCTTTCAGTTTGAGAAGTTTCGTTTAGTAAATTGTATAGGTTGAAGACTTATGATAAGCAAATAATAGATACTTTGGTACTCCCTGTGGATTCTCCAGGTCCCTGTTGGATTGCCAGGTTATGTGGGTTTGGATTTGACATATATCCCCCCTAAATGTTAGCGACAACTTTTCCAGTTTTGAATTTAGATTGATACTTAATTTCCCACTCAGAAATAAATCTCTTGAAGCCATCGAGACTACTGATACGATACGCTTTATATTGGATGTGTTGTTAGGATACTTGCTAAATTAGAGAGCCTAAGTTCTCAACTTGGAAATAAATTGAGCTAATGAGGAATTTTAGGGTTTTTAACGCTTTTCTATGTCAAAATTTTAGTCTTGATGGTGGTGAATTATTTGACCGGATCACAGATGAAAACTACAATCTCACTGAGTTGGATGCGATCCTGTTTACCAAACAGATTTGTGAAGGAGTCCACTACTTGCACCAGCATTATATTCTCCATTTAGATCTGAAGGTCAGTAGTTCATACTCTTCACTCTTTAGCGATGCTATGCTTTGGACCACCACAGAGTCTCTAATTACAAGAGTCATTTCTCATTTCGTGGGTTTATCTCATAAAGGAATAGACTGACTTAATAGCCACAATGAACGGAGCTCTAGAGATTCATTACTTTTTTTCCATGTCTCTGGTAGCTTGCTTGTAAAAGTGAAATGAACAGGGTTCTGTGCTTTCGCCTCTCTTAAACCAGAAGCTTTTCATCTGTGTGGAATTAAACAATGCCCCCTTGTCATTAATAAAAAACCACACCCAAAGCCCTCTGGGTAGAAATGCCTGCAGTCTTCCCTCCACACTCCCTACCCCGCTTGTAACTGTGTTCAAATACCTATTGAATCTTCTCCCTATTGTTTGTACTTTTTTTTTCTGCCTGGAACTGAACTGCAGTAAAATAAAAATGTTTTCCTAATGGCCTCTTAATAATTGATCTTTTTCAACAGAAAAACCAACTGTTTTTTTTTTTTCTGCTTGTTTATACAGCACCTTACACAAATGATATTAGACCTGGTTGGCCTGTAGACGGTTCTGCAGTTATAAATTTGAACACTATGAAGGTCCCCAACTTGAAAAATATTCTCATTGAAAAAAGCCCCACATTTTTTGCCTTCGTGAGCAAACCAAAGGATGCATTTGACATGTTTCTTGTGGCTTTTATAACTTTTATGGAGTTAGTTTTATACTTAAGGAGTAAATGCAGTGGGTAAGCCTCAACCGTCAGACTGTCTCTACCGTTTTGCACAAGGGGCCTTTCTGTTTCGAAATCTGTTTGTCATCTATGGTAGAATACAGGAATATTGCTATATAGGAACAGAAGTTAAACTTCTTTATGGGAGGTCCAAAACCAAACCTTTCACTAACTCAGTATGCCAGTCAAATCCTTCTCTCTCATGACAGGAATAGAAGGAAAAGTATTATAGTAAAAATTATGATTAAAATCTCTGAGGTTTTTATACTCTTGCTAGATCTCTCTCTCAAACAGTCATACATTTAACTCAAAATACCCTCTTCTCTCTTTGTAGCCTGAAAACATACTATGTGTAAATCACACAGGAAACCAGATTAAAATTATTGACTTTGGATTAGCAAGGAGGTAAGAGTTCAGTTATGAATTTATTTTAAAAAGCAAACCCAAAACAACTCCAAAACCCTCTGACATATTTTTGGTAGGTCTTGGAGGTTTTTTTAGTGTATTTTGATGGCTCTAAAGTAATTCTGCTATTTGAATGAGCTAAGCAGTATACTGCTGCAAGCATGCATTTTCTGCTGTGTGCACTAATTATCTAATTATGTTTTGCAAATAACATTTCTGTTGGATAAAGCTATACCGCTGTTCTAATTATCTCAAAATTATTCCCCATGTAGAACTTTTACTCTAGGGATTCTATGAAGGCTCTCTGAGACTTCTTGACTGCTGGGTTTTGTTGTGCAGGTTCAAGTTGTGGAAATTCGCTGCTAAACTCTTTATGTAGGTAGATAAGTTGATTGAAGCTTGGGGGGGGGGGGGGGGGGGAGTAAAACATGCTTGAGCCATCCCATGCTAAACAGGAAACCCTCGGAGAAATATGGACTTTTCTCCATTCTTTTACTTTGCTCACATGAGTTTGTTAAAGGAAAGCTGTGGGAGCATGAGTCAATTCCCCTAGAATAAAGAGGAGCGACTCCTGTTAGCGTAACAGTAAAAGACCAAAGTTTCTCTATTTTTCTAAACCCTTTGAGGCTTTTGTTAAGTCAAAATCTGGTACGTTGATTCATATATATGCCTGCGTGTGTGTAAGTAAATATCTGTCCAAGGACTTTTTCCTTCTAGAAGTATTTTCTGAAAACAGAAATGGATACATTGAGATTTGTTGGTTTTTTGGTGTGTGGGGTTTTTTTTGTTTTTTTTTTTTTTTTTTTAAATTGGGAAGGTAAAGATGCAATCTTCTACTAAAGCAGTTTTGAAAACAAGATATTCCAGGAAATAGAGAAAGAGCAATGCTCTAATGGTTTTTTCTGTCTGTACACAGATGTAACTCCAGCTGCCACCAGTGACAATTATTACTGGTTCAGTTTCACAACCTTTCCCTTTTAGGGAGAAAATGATTCTGTTTTATTGCTTATGTGGATCACCATTTAACTTGTTACCATGCCCAAATAATGCTCTTGAGAGTCCCATCTTAGCAGTTACATTGTGCTCGTATCTGTTAGACAGACCTTTGCCCTGAGCTGTAGCTGGGTACGTCCCACTAAGCAAATGCTCTCCAAGCCTGTTTTAATGGAGGCTGCTTTATTTGTTTGATGTTGGACAACATCTGCTGGAAAGCATCCTGTGGAGGCTGGCAGAGAGTAAAGCTGCTCTTGCTCTGTGGGGGAGGCCTTTGCCAGTTTTATTGCCTTTTGTCTTCCTTCTGGTTTTGCTCTGCAAAGCAATAGCTGATGGTGTATTCACCTGAAGTCCCAGCAAAATTCACTGTTTTATCTTTTTTTTAAAGACCTTAATGCTGTCCTGATTTCCTGGGTGAGTCTGCCATGCTCGCTCTCTCATGCTCGCGTGGCAAAAAGCCATGCCTTGATTTTTACAAATGTGAGATGTGCCCCCCAGCCTGCTCTCAGCAGTGGTGTCTCTCTCTTTCCGGTAAAGGTACAAACCTCGTGAGAAACTGAAGGTTAATTTTGGAACTCCAGAGTTTCTGGCTCCTGAAGTGGTGAACTATGACTTTGTTTCCTTCCCAACGGACATGTGGAGTGTAGGCGTCATCACGTACATGTTGTGAGTAACCCCGTGAGGGGGGGTGGTGGTGGCTCCAAAGGCTCCGCAGGAGCACGCCAGTGGGAGGGTATCTGCAAAGCGGGAGTGCAGCAACCACTGAGTCCCATCCGGCTTTGACTCCTCGTAATTCATTCTGTTAAACATGTCAGCCTTTAATGCAAAGACACCTCACTGTGTGTACAAAGTCTCTAAAAAAACCCCAAATGATCCTTTTGATAAATATGTAAACGTTCTTCTCCCTTAACACCTTATAGACAAGGTAAAATGGGTCAGGCCTTTTTTTTAGCCAGAAAAGTTGCCCAAAGCATCTTAGAATTTTCATTTTGATCGCGTTCTTGACGGCTTGAATTAATTTTCAGATTTACAATCTGATCATTTTAGTAGCTTGGACTTGATGTGCATCTGCACAAAGGAATGAATGTTGGGTGTTAGGCCATGGGGCTAAAAAATGTCATGTTACACATGGGGCTAAACCTTTTCTCTGATATCTGGATGGCGGCCATGGACAGCTCGTCTGTCCAAAGTCTCTGCCTTCTAATGAGCTGACTGTGCATCCCAGAATCTTTCACAGATGCTTTCTGTGAACTGGATACATTTCTGGTTTAAATTTGTATGTTAGCCAAAAGCCAACTGAATGAAGTAATAATCGACTGAAGCCATAAATCTGGGCTTAGAGACTAATTGAAAAAAGTAGGCCATTGTTCAGAATTCAGTTTAATTCAAGCCAAATATGGATACGGGCCTTGACTTAGGAAAGCTCTTGAGTCCCCCTAGCTTTCCTAGCTGAGAAAGCAATGAAATGTGTACCTAGATCCCTATGGAACTGATCCTTGGGGATCTATTAACAGTGCTCTGTGAGTGAACTGCTAGGGAGTAACACAAACATTACAACGCTTTATTGCTTCAAACTGTTGGCTTAGTTTGGCAGGGATTGGGAAGTGGAACCCCCCCATAGCTGAGAGTCTTTCCTCTCCATAAGCTAACAGCAGTTATAAAGCAGAGGATTCATAGAAGGAAAAACGCATCTTGCATATAACAACTACTCATCTCTCTCCCATTCTTTCTTTTTTTTTAAGGCTTAGTGGCCTGTCCCCATTCCTGGGAGAAACAGATGCAGAGACAATGAATTATGTAGTCAACTGCAGCTGGGATTTTGATGCAGAAGCATTTGAACAGCTATCGGAGGAAGCTAAAGACTTCATTTCCAGATTACTCGTGAAGGAGAAGAGGTACCTTTTTTGGCTGATCGTGAGGACAGTAGCACCTGATAACATTAAGTTTCTCCTAGCCAACTGTTTGCATTGCAGCCAACAATGAGAACTTACTACGTGACATTTTTGTATGCTGTATCTGTGCTTGCTGGGCAGCTCCTCAGTGATTCGAAAGCCCCTATTTGAAAGGAAAATGTCCGTGTACCTTGACTGAAGAAAGTTGCTTTTCACAGTAGCATCAATACAGGCAGAACAGAGGACATCCGTGAGGATTTGCTGTCGGAGTCTGTCTTTAATATTCCTTCTCTGAGCGAAAGTAATTTCTATTGTTCCTTTGGATTCTCACAAGCCCTGACACAAATTGCAAAAATGTCTCTTGAATGCCAGGGAGGATAAATGGAAGCTGCAGCTGTGAAAATGTGCATTGTTCTCTTCTAAAGTGGTCTACATGCATTTGGTAGATATTAAGGAGCATTTGGGACTTAACGCTGCATGTGGCTTCTCAGTCTTGGCTCTGCTGAAGTGAAAAGTGATTGCACATAGGAAACAAGAGGAGAGAATGAGGATGATATTGATGTCAGACCATGGCTAAGGGGTTGGGTAAGGGAGCAGAGAAATTTTCTCATGCTGAGCAGTGATACAAAACTAATCAAAACAGGAAATGAGGGATACAGTAAAACAGATTGTGTGTTTGAGGGAGATTTGAAGGAGTGCTTAGAATATTAACGACTTCCAGATCATTGCCTAAATCGGACAAATCAGTTCTAGTACTAATTACATTTTGAATAATAAGTCATATGAAAAGGCAAGAATAAACTGAGCTTTAGCATATCACGAGCAGGAGACAACAAAGGGGCTTTTTCTCAGACTGTGGTGCTGATTTACTGTGAGACTGTAGACTTTGCTTTGGAGTCTTTCATTTTTCTGTGCCATGTGAATAAGTACTCCAGAGGGACACTATGCAAAGTCTGGTTAGAAGGTGTGAGTGAAAAGACTGTGCGAGAGAAGAGTATTGTCAGTGAGATGCAAAGCGCAAGGATTAATTGGCCCAGTTGTTCAAAAGGTCTATGGACAGCCTCCACTCTCTGACCGACTAGGCACCTTTGCCACGCTGGGACAGCAGATCTGGCCTTGTGCAAGATCTGTACCTGCCTCCCCTGACTACTGAAATTAGGAAGCATCTCCGCTCACTTGTGTTTGTTCCTTTAAAGCAGTTTCTTGGTCAATAATATTGAGGAGCACAGGGCACCGAGAAAAAATGGCAATTGAGGTAGCTGGATTTACATGAAAGATTTCCTCTCCCGCAGCTGCCGGATGAGTGCAACGCAGTGTCTGAAGCATGAGTGGTTAAACAATCTGCCTGCCAAAGCCAAGAAGTCCAAGCTTCGTCTTAAGTCCCAGATGTTGCTGCAGAGTTACTTGGCTCACAGAAAATGGAAGGTAAATAGATGAAGCCTGGCAAATTTACTTCCAGAGGGAAAATCAGTTCAACACAGGCAGAGCCATTCCCTTCTTTTTTGTACGATGGCTCACTTTTGCCCACAGGCCTCTTTCTTGTAAATATGAGTTTGGGAAGTCTGTTTTCAGTTGTAAATTATTTTTTTTCTCCTGCAGAATGATATTGCTTCTATTTTTAGCAAGCTTGGTTTCAATTTTTACTCCTACTGATTGATGTTTAGAAGTTGTACTTTTTTTTTTCTTTACAAGCTCGGAGACTTCAGATGCTACTTAGCTGATATTAAATGTTCTTTCTCTTCATATTGGACAGATTTTTTTCCATTGACAGCAGTTGCATTGGTCTGCGGTCGCTATGGAGTAGGGTTACAACATAAGGCAATTTTGTGCCTCCTGTTGCAGAGAGTAGAAGTCAGAAAGAGAGGAAAAAATTAGGCTCAAACCCATCCAGGGAGCCCTTCGGGACCTTTCTGATAACCCCATGCTCCTTCAGAACTAAATTTTGGATGAAAAAGTGATAGATAAGACTTTCTATTGAAGCCTGTATTGGATTGTAGATAACTGATCCTGGAAGGTGAACACAGTGATCTTTTTACAAATAAGCCTGTGAAAATGCGAGGAAGACTCAGTGAGGACCGTTTCCTTTTCTTTTGTCACTGGAGAGTTGTAATTCCTTGCCAAGGAGTTAAACCAGAGGCTTACGCTTTTTCCACTCCTGCACTCCAGCTGTTTGGTCACAGACTTCTGCACTTTCATATTAAAAAAAATGCGTAATCTAAAGATGTGTCACTGTACAATTGGCAATAAAGCTGCAGAAGTTCACAGCACCGGCAGCCTGTTCTGCAGTAATCACTGGTTCCCCAGTACAAAGCTGTTCTGTGCTGCAATCCACACAAGGAGTGGGTCACTAGTGGTAAATGGATTTACCAAGGAGAAAACTCTGTACCAGCCACAGAAAAGGTCTTTTACTCAGTTGCACTCACACCTGGACTGTTCTGCTTTGTTCACAGAAACACTTTTATGTGGTGGCTGCTGCTAACAGGCTGAAGAGATTTCAGAGTATGTCTGTCAAGCTTGCATAAGCTCGTATGAAACATCTACAGCTCCTGGAGATGGACATGGAGCCATGGAAGGACTCAGTATCGTCAATAACTTCTACCCCTTTGTCTTATAACATAAGGTTTTGGGTCTGTCCTCCTCAAATATTATGTGTGTTAGTGCTAAGGTTCCAGAAATGCCTCAAGGCAGAGGCACTGAAGTAATTTCTAAAAGCAGAAGCTACCTTGTTTGTTTTTACAAGTTTTCAGTTGTTGTACATAGTGATGGAAAAACATGGGTGTCATCGGGGCTGACTTCTCGCTGAAGGCTTTGATTCTGCAGAGTACTGTTGGTGTGTGTACACCAGAAAACATCTTGTCAGTTTTCTGGTTTCACACACCAAGCACGGGATCTCTAAAGAACTTCTTTGTGACTGATGTATGTCATTAATTTTAGAGCCCTGTCACAGCAGTGGCACAATTTTTCCCTCGGGTGTTTGTTACTTAGAACAAAAGATTTTGGATATCCTTTTTTTCTACAATTTTTCCAAAAAGATTAAATTTTTTCCCCCAAACATGATAATGATGCAGTGCAACTACTCAGAGTTGAATGGTTTTAGTTTGTTGGGGTTTTTTATTCTACTGTCTCCTTTAAAAAAGTCACTACATAGTTAGGAAATAAGAGGAATCCTGGTTTGAAGCAACTTAAGTCAGTTGGTCCATTGCTGCTTTTTCTTACGGAAAGTTGAATTGAGCTGAACTGATTGAACTTTTGGAAGGAGCCGGGTGAAACTGCCGCAAATAAAAATCACCTAACAACCATTGGGTCCATGCACAAAGATCTCGCGTTGTCCAGAAAAGAGATTTCCAAACTTTTTATATGTATTTAAAATTTGTAAGTGCTTCTCATAGGCTGTGACTGCAGCCCTTAGTTTTTGTAAGTTTTAGTTCAAGGATTTTTTATCTCCTCTGACAATTTTAATGAAGTCTGAGAAGTTGATATGGTGTGATATGCAAAATAGGTTTTATTGCTGTTCAGTGGCAGGGAAATGGTGTATTGCCAGACTCTCCCTATAGCCCAGCTAGGATGTTGAAGCCCCTTTTTCCTCCACTTTGCTCTTGAACATTAAATGTTTTCTTCACAATACTAACTTATTTTGGATTTTAAACTTTTTCCTGATGTATAAAGAGTTGGAGCCACTTATAATCTCTCGGCTAAACGTATAACTTTATTTATTAAACCTGTGGTTTCCTTCATTCCTGTTCTAGATTCTGCAAAACTCAGTGTGAGTTGGATGGGCTCTTAGGAAAAACAGAAACTAATACTACTAAAACTTTCTTTCCAGCAAAGGCATCAAACCACTGTAAAGCTCCATTTAACTTTATGGACTTTCTTGTCCCTTGAATTAGCAAAAGTGTTGGTTGCTAATAAAGAGGTTTGTCAGACTGGCTTACCCTAGTCATCTTTTCCACTCTGGTGCTTCTCACTTTGCGTAGTCCTGAATTCTGGACTTCTACAGCATTTCCGGAATTGAGACAGAGAGAATTATTAAAATCAAGTGAAATAATCTTGACAATGTATCACCTTCTGTGAAGGCCCACTTTTTTTCATATTTTCCTTCCACAGTGGTTCTGCATGCTAAATGTGATTATATTAATTGGTCTGTATATCTCTGAATTAATACTAATAAATTCCATTAAAGTGGAACAAGCTGGTTCCTCAGTTTTGGTTTAACCCCCCCACCAAACAAACCTGAAAGCATCTCTGAGTAGGTCTTAACAACAGAATGCTGATGTACCAGGCTGGAGTCTCTCCCATCCTGAGGACCCTCTGCTATGTATCAGATCAGACTTTAAATGGCAGACATTTTGTTACAGGTCTTACTCAGTGTGGGTTATTATCCAGTATTTTCTCTGCAGGAAGCATTTGTTTGGAGTCCATTCCCCGATAGTTACTGTTACATTTCAGAACTTACAGCTGGAATGAAATTAACTCTTGCTAATTAAAGTAAAGTTGGCTTCAAGTGATTTCCTTTTTTATGCATTGGGAGGAGGAGAAGTGAAAGGCAAATGGCAAGCAAGTTTTAATTTTCCAGTTACTGCGTGCTGCTTCCTCTATTTTTCTAAGAGAATAACCATGCAGTTGCTTGCTCGCTCCCCCCAGTTGTGATGAGGGAGAGAATCAGAAGAGTAAAAGTGAGGAAAAACTCGTGGGTTGAGACAATGACAGTTTTATAGGTAGAGCAAAAGCCACACACACAAGCAAAGCAAAACAAGGAATTCATTCACCGCTTCCCATGGGCAGGCAGGTGTTCAGCCATCCCCAGGAAAGCTGGACTCCATCACACATAATGGTTACTTGGGAAGATAAATGCCACCACTCCAAATGTCCCCCCCCTTCCTCCTTCTTCCCCCAACTTTATATACTGAGTGTTGACCTGACATGGTATGGAATAGCCCTTTGGTCAAGTTGGGGTCAGCTGTCCTGGCTGTGTCCCCTCCCAGCCTGCTTGCTGGCACGGCGATATGAGGAGCAGAAAAAGCCATGAGAGCTTAGCAACAACTGAAAACACCAGTGTGCTATCATCACTGTTTCTCATCCCAAATCCCAAACATAGCACCACATCAGTTGCTAGCAAGAAAGTTAACTCCATCTCAGCTGAAACCATGACACTTGTACACACATTTCCTCTCCATTTTCTAGAAAGAGAAGGTGCATCTGGCCAGCAGGATGAAGGTTTCGTTCCTACTAGAAAGACTTCCCTTTAGATTTGGCAGCCATCACGTGGTTCTGCAGTACAGTGAAACCCACCTCTGCAGCCTTATGGGATGTTTCACCATGTCATGTGCATTTTGCTTTGAGGATGTACAAAAAAGCTAAAAGGACAAACCACGGGTGACCTGTGAGTCACTGGAACAGTAAGCATGACAAAAATTAACTGCTTTAGGTACCAGTGTTATCAACTGTTGTAATCCTGGTGTGGTCAGTGTCACCAAGGTAAGCAGGGAGCATGTGTAGCAGTGAGATGTGTGGCAAGCTATTAAAATACTGTTGAGAAGAAGCTTAGATGCGGACTGCGTTTTAAATGTAAATACTCAGAGATGAGATAAGTTATCTTGCTTCATATGGACACTTGGGGTTTTCTGGGCTGTTCTGAAACGAAGGTTTATGAAAGTTAGTTAACCTCTTTGCACACCCCAGGCAGAAAATAGGCAAGAGAAATGGACAGAGGACTGGGATTGGTTTATTATAGTTACACCAGCTCTGTACTGCTAAAAGTTGTGTGATTTTCCTTCCAAAAAATAGTTAACACAAATTGTACTTTGAATAGCTGGGATGGAAGTGTAGGACCGCAGAAGCTGCTTCTGAGCACTACAGGACAGGGCACTCTGTCCTCTTTACTAAGTTTATGACTACGAGATGCAAAACCCCTGTATTACCCAGATGAGATCCTTGTCCCCTGGATACCTTCCTTCTTAAAACACAGATGTCTCTGGTATGTCTTTTATTTTGCACTCTAAGGGTTTTATATATGACGACTACCAAGAACCCAGTGTCATAATACAAAGCTTTTACTTCCAGTATCTTTATTGTTTCTTGGAATATTTAGGACCCCTTACAAGCACAAGAGACTTTAGTCCCATACAGGTCATAAAAATAAGTCAAATTCAGAGATTGACAGTATTTCTTCAACAGTAAAAAAAAAAAAAAAAAATTATCAGTTTTGATTCCTCTGCTGGTTTTGCAGTTTAACAAGGCACCGTTAGTTCCCTCCCTCTTTTTTCCCCTGACTACTTCCATCCAGGGGCCCGAGGGCATAGAACTTATAACTTATTTACGTTTAGTACAGCATTAGAATGTCACCTGCTTCTTGCAGCAAGAGAATGAAGCTGTTCTACCACCTAATGCCGTAGCTGCTCAGGTACCAGCCTGGCAAGTAGTCAGACAGGCTTCTTGTAAAATCACCTCAATTCTGGTGTCATTTACTAAAAGTAACATTCTTAAATACTTAAAAACTAGCTAATAAAATCCACTGGCTACCAGGCAGCCATCACTCATATGCTACCAGAACTCTTGTTAGAGCAGAGGGAGAGTTAAAACTATGAGCAAGCAGCAGTGGTATTACCAGGTGGCACTACAGAAACAGGACCCCTACTTGTCTCTTGTGCCTTAGCAGCATTTTCAAGGATTTTCTTTTTCCATTCTTCATAGGTTTGCTTTGTTTCAGTCTTTGGTCGTTTACATGGCATCTCCTCATCATCTTCAGATCCTATGAGAGAAGGAGAAAGTCCATGACAGGCAATCATGGGTGATATGTTGCTGGGAATAACCATGGCAGCAAGCAAACGTACAGAGACAAGCACAGAGTCTGTCACCGTGTTACCTAATCCTGTGGTTTGCTGCTCCCCTCACCTGCCAGAACCTTTTCACCTTTGTGTCTGAATGCAAGAGTTGTCCTTAATTCTACTAGAACTACTCAGTATAAACACCACTGTCCTTCTGCTAGGTTCTCTTTGTCCCTTCATTAGCCAGTGGTTGGCAGAATGGCGCAGGCTGCTGTGAACTGAATATTACGGTGTATTACACAACTAAAATATTAAGCAACACTGAAGCTCAGAACAGCTCTGGTGAGATGATTTTAGTTCATAGCTGAACACAACTTACCATCTTCCTTCTCACAGTGCTCCAGATTGGTCTGTAAGCTTTCAGGTGTCTCTGCAGCCAGTGTAACATCTTCTTCTAAAAAAATAAGTAAGTTGCTTGACTCCTGAGTGGTGTCTGGGGCCCTAAGGGTGGTGTTCTACATGCAATTCTTTTGACAGCAGTGCCACCTTCCCAAAGTATTGTCTCCCAGTCAGAGCAGTTCCCTGGTTCAGACTGATGCCAAAGCTGTACCTGCAGAGGTGCCAGCACACTTCAAGGGTTGCACGGACTGGTTGGCTGCTTTAACTAGTGCTGCTGCAGCATTTGTAACCACAATGATCCACCACGTTCATACCCTAAAACCACACTGCTACCCTTCTTGATTACTCAGGCGGGGCTCTCAGTTATTTTGTCCCCTTCTATCCCACTCCCATACTTTGTATTACAGATGCCCACAACATGTGGGGGGCTGCCCATGTACACAGATGCACACTCTTCCCTGAACTGATACAGAAACTCCCAGCTGGCTTTAGCTGCTTTAGTGGTGGGGTAAGGTTTTGGTTTCTTTTATAGGGCACTGCATTATGGGAAGGTCCCTGCCTAGGGAGAGAGCAGCAGCTTTTGGTTTGGATTCAGGCAGCACATTCCAGAAACTTTCATGATAGGAAGCACGAAGACAGGGTGAAGCAGGGGCACTGTCAGTGGGAGAGTAAGAATGAAAGCCTGGGAAAGCAAAAAGGAGATAAGTAGGAATAAGCAGAGATATAAGGACAGGAAAATATGTGTCGTATTTCAATCTTCCTCCTCCACAAAAAGGAGTGGAGAGAGCTGCAGATTCAACACCAGGTGAGAGAGATTCCTCATGTCTGCCCACTGTATGTGGAGGGATGGTGTCAGGTAATGGCTGAATTACTACCAGAAGAGTAAGGCTTAGGCTTTTTAATCCTGCAGTGGGAGAAAGGAAAACAAGAGAAGTGAGTCAGTCAAAGCAACAGAGGTAGCAAGATGTTTATGTTAATTTGTGTGTCATGTCGCCATGTTAACGAGATGCAGAAAGCAACCAAGAAGGAGGAATCCAAGATAGGTCAGGTAGTATAGCAGAAGCGGGGAATAAATTGCAGCAGCAGAGAATGTAAGGAACAGTGAGCATTTGAGAAGAGAGGAAAATACTTTTTTTGGCCTTGCCACATGCTAAGCTGTTCCGACCTCCCCAGAAGCAATTACTGCGACTGGGAACTGAGCTGCAGGAAACACATTGGAATGGATGGGCAGGGTTGGCTGAAAGGGAACGGCTGAAAGTGATCAGAATGAAATCACCAGTGGAAAAGGACAGGGCACTGTCAGGCCAGGTGATGGGCATGCTGTTGTACAGGGATAAAGCCAAAAAACTTACTGGTGAGTTGCTGACTCATCTTCTCCAGCTGATTGCACAGCCGGTCAAATATTGATTTTTTCACCCCAGATGTAGCCAACATTTTAGTTTTGTCCACTTTTAGCTTCAACCACCTGCAAGAGAAAGTTAAGTTATCTCTGTACGAAGCAACACTCCAGCTACTACCACTCAGGCGAGGTGACATTTACTGTACCAGACTGCCTATGAGAACGAGGAAGGTAGGTCTGAGTTTTTATACTATTTAATCCTCGTCTCACTCAGAAACAAACTTGCTTAAAAAACAGATCTCTACACTACTCAGTCAATACAGCTCAGAAACTGAGACTCAGGGTTAGTTCCAAGTTACATGAGGAAATTCTATTAGGAAAAGATACTTTTCAGATTTTGAGGGAATCAGGACAAAATCCCACTACCGCAAAAAGTTGAATGCGACCCCTGTGTCAAGAGAACATTTGTGCAACTACATAGCACCTGAATTGCTTCCTAAATTGTTACAAGGCATCATACTGAGAGGAAAGATACTTGCATGCAAGCAAATTCTTACAAAGGGTTGGCTGAGTCAGGTGCTCCTGACACCCATCTTCCAAGCTGATGCAGGCCTACGCTATTGGATCCATGTCCCAAAGGTTTTTCCTTCTTCAGAATGGTGGCTTCTTGGTGCTCAGAAGTAAGCTAGCAGCCATTTCTTCCACCTTGAGCAGTATCTCACTATCAGCCACTTTTTGGTTTGTGCCCAGCTCAAATCTATCCTAACAAGCAAAAAAATTCCCCCTAAATCTGCAAATGTTACTAAGGAATTATGTTATGCTGATTAGGCTGAGAGGAAGGAGGGTGAAGTGCAAAACACTAGCAAAAGTTCTTCAGCCACTGCCATGGGTATGTCTTAATGGAATTACCCACATCCACTTACACACCAGGGAAGACAAATTCCATTTATTTTAGGATAAGTAACTCAAGCTCCTTTTCTGTATAGTTGATATAATACTGCTGCTTTCTCCTGAAGGCAAATGCAGTATAGGTTGGAGACTTCACTGTAGGAAAGGTCTGGTTTGCTACAGCTGTCTCCGTTTCCAGGAGTAGGGCAGCAGGATCCACTAAGCAAGACCCTTCAGACTATTCAGACACACTGAATGAATCAGCTGCTTATACGGTAAGCACTGCTTCTGTTTGGTGTCTCATTACGCGTTTAAGGCCATAGAAGATCCCTCAAGCTATACTCACCTGCATGCAGTGAATAGTGCAGCTGTTATAAAAAGCGGTTTTGAGAAATCAAGGTCCATTTGCTGTGCTTCAGAGAGACTGGACTCATACCTAAAGAACAACAATAAAAGAGATAATTGTACCGTGCAGTTGCCTCAAATGAAGCTGTTGAAATGAATTTGTCATATGGTACTCAGCAGTTGAACAGATCTCCTGTTGGATCACTTGGTCTTTTGCAACCCAGTCAAGCAGAAACAGCTGCTACTGGCTGAGAAGAGCAAGAAAGACTAGGGAAAAGAAAGGAATTAGGATCACCTCCTCTCTCTGAATTAAAGATATTTTAAATTAGAGATCTGGATCTAGGCATGTCAGTAAAATCTATTTTTTGTGCTGCCCATGCCCGCAACACTTTTATCTCTACGTTACATCTAAAAGTTACAATGAGATGCTTTGCATAAATCCATCTTAGCAGGCTGACGACCCTGGACTTCAGGAGAGCCGACTTTGGCCTCTTGAAGAATCTGCTTGGTATGATGCCGTGGGATGAAGCGCTGGAAGGAAGAGGGGTCCAAGAAAGTTGGTTAATATTCAAGGACCACCTCCTCCAAGCACAGGAGCAATGCATTCCTACAAAGAGGAAGGCAGGCAGAAAAGCCAGGAGGCCTGCATGGATGAATAAGGAGCTCCTGGAAGTGACCAAAAGAAAAAAGAAGGTCTATAGGGAGTGGAGACAGGGCCGGGTAGCCTGGGAGGATTACAGAGGAATCGTTCGAGCAGCCAGAGAGCGGGTTAGACAAGCTAAAGCCCAGTTAGAACTAAATCTGGCCAGGGACATTAAGACAAACAAAAAATCCTTCTATATATATGTCAGTGAGAAAAAAAAAAGACTAGGGAAAATGTAGGCCCTCTCCGGAAGGAAACGCAAGAACTGGTCACCCAGGACAGCGACAGAGCTGAGGTACTCAATGACTTTTTTGCCTCAGTCTTCACGGACAAGGACAGCAGCCGCACTGCCCAAGACGCAGATTGCAAAGGAGAGGATTGGGAAAACGGAGCACCGCCCACTGTAGATGAAGATAAAGTGAGAGACCACCTGAGGAACCTGAAGGTGCACAAGTCCATGGGACCTGACGAGATACATCCGCGGGTCCTGAGGGAACTGGTAGATCAAGATGGCCACTAGCCATCATATTTGAGAAGTCATGGCAGTCTGGCGAGGTGGCGAGGTTCCTGCTGAATGGAAAAGGGGAAACATAACCCCTATTTTCAAAAAGGGAAACAAGGAAGACCCGGGGAACTACAGGCCAGTCAGTCTCACCTCTGTGCCTGGCAAGATCATGGAGCAGATCCTCCTGGAAACTCTGCTGAGGCACATAGAAAACAAGGCGGTGATTGGCGAGAGCCAACATGGTTTCACCAAGGGCAAGTCATGCCTGACAAATTTGGTGGCCTTCTACAAAGGGGTTACAGTGGCAGTAGACAAGGGAAGATCTACTGATGTCATCTACCTGGACTTGTGCAAAGCGTTTGACACTGTCCCACACGATATCCTGGTTTCTAAATTGAAGAGACATGGATTCGATAAATGGACCACTCGGTGGATAAAGAACTGGCTGGACGGTTGCACTCAAAGAGTTGCGGTCAACAGCTCGGTGTCCAAGTGGAGAGCAGTGATGAGTGGCGTTCCTCAGGGGTCGGTACTGGTACCTGTACTATTCAACATCTTTATCAGTGACATGGACAGTGGGGTAGAGTGCACCCTCAGCAAGTTTGCTGATGATACCAAGCTGTTTGGTGAGGTAGACACGCTGGAGGGGAGGGATGCCATCCAGAGGGACCTGGACAGGCTGGAGAGGTGGGCCCAAGCCAAGCTCATGCAGTTCAACAAGGCCAAGTGCAAGGTCCTACGTCTGGGTCGGGGCAATCCCATGCACAAGTACAGGCTCGGCAGGGAATGGCTGGAGAGCAGCCCTGTGGAGAAGGACCTGGGTGTGCTGATTGATGAGAAGCTCGACATGAGCAAGCAGTGTGCGATCGCAGCCCAGAAGGCCAACCGTATCCTGGGCTGCATCAAAAGAAGTGTGGCCAGCAGGGCAAGGGAGGTGATTCTGCCCCTCTACTCTGCTCTCGTGAGACCCCACCTGGAGTACTGCATCCAGCTCTGGAGCCCCCAACATAAGAAGGACAGGGACCCGTGGGAGCGTGTCCAGAGGAGAGCCACGAGGATGATCCGAGGGCTGGAGCACCTCTCCTATGAGGAGAGGCTGAGAGAGCTGGGGCTGTTCAACCTGGAGAAGAGAAGGCTCCGAGGAGATCTTATTGCAGCTTTCCAGTACCTAAAGGGGGCCTACAGGAGAGCTGGGGAAGGACTTTTTACTAGAGCATGTAGTGATAGGACAAGAGGGGATGGCTTTAAGCTGGAAGAGGGCAGGTTTAGATTAATCATTAGGAAGAAGTTTTTCACTTTAAGGGTAGTAAGGCACTGGAACAGGTTGCCCGGAGAGGTTGTTGAAGCTCCGTCCCTGGAGGTGTTCCAAGGCCAGGCTGGATGTGGCCTTGGGCAACCTGGTCTAGTGGGAGGTGGCCCTGCCTGCGGCAGGGGGGTTGGAACTCAATGATCTTCAAGGTCCCTTCCAACCTAAACCGTTCTATGATTCTATGATCTTACAATAGAGGGTAGAATTATAGTTTCTTTGATTCCTCTAATATATGTATCACACAGATGAAGGCTTAAATATAGAAAGTGCCATGATGGATGTACAGCACTAAAGAATTTAATTTTTTCTTGTTCACCTGTCCCTAAGCTGTTTTTTTTTCAGTTTGTACCACTGACGAGCATACACAGCCTTTGTTCACTGACCTGCCACTCAGAATATTCTAAATCTCTAACAGCATTTAAACATATGCTATCAGGGTGACAGCACTTCAGAACGGAACTCTTCAGTGATTGTAACATGTACTTTAAGAAGAGCAGAGCGCAAAATTTTAGTTAAATTTGTTGACTGTCCATTGAAGCGTTCTACCTGTTGTTTTTACAGGCAGAGTACTGTGTATTGTAAGAGATCTGCTTCTCCAGAAGGGAGGATTTGTTTCTACTGAGTATTACTTCAGAACTGTGACATGATCAGCAGTTAAGTGGAAGACATGCTATGGACAAATACAGGGACTGAGAGTCCTATATTTTTCATACTACTCCCAGGTGAAGAACTGGGACTCACAATGACTTACTGAGATGCACAGACTAAGTCTTTCTGACATGTATTCTAGAAAGCGGCCTAGATAAATCACTGGAGTGTCAGCACTAAGAACTCACCTCACCACTCCAGTCAGTGGGAGATACCTGCCCTTCAAACCATCAAGCTCTTTACACATCTAACAAACAAAGAATCTTACTAGTGGTAACCAGTGTGCTTATGAGAGCTTCCTCACCTCTGTAGTATTTTTGAAGCGGTGCTCACTGCCTCTGTGCAGCAGAATTGCACAGCCAAGTCTCGCATTCCCAGTCTGGGGTTCACCTCTAGCAAACACTCCAAAGACTTCATGGAGCTCTGGTACGTCGTCTTGTTCAAACCAGAGAGTTTAACAAAATAGCTCTTCCAAGAAGACAAAGACAAACCCCAAGAATTAGCACAATTCCTTCCTGACATCTTACTCAGGCAACCAAAATAGAGTAGGGAGAAACTACACAACATCATAAAATAAAGTTCAATTGCTATATTAAACAAATTTCTGCCATGAATGATGTAAGTTTTGATTGCACACAGATTAACCACCTAGGAATGCCACATCTTTTAATGCAGTGTTATTTTTAGACCATTTAACTGGAAATGAGGTTTGTCTTTTCCACATAATATGACATGGCCCTTTTATCACAAGGTGGTTAAAAACAAAGGTAACTAAGATCAGGGCAACTTGCAGAGCTGAGCAATACTTTCATGCTACTCCTTGTGAGGTCAGGTCCAATTAAGTTCTTCTCTGTCTGTGAATTGACAATCAAGAACATCTTGTACCAGACATTACTTTGGCAACTCAGTGCCATGTAGCCGGCAGGTCTGCAGATGGAGGTTTACAGGTACCACTCTAGAGGGATTCCGTGGAGCCACTGCTTCCCGTCCACAGTAAAAGGGACGGATCTTAAAGTTTAACATCCTTGCTGGCTGTTTGTTACTAAAAGAGCTGAAATTATAACAAAGCAAGCTCAGCTAGTGAAGTGACTATGACACTGGTCTCAATTTGCCCTGTCTCAAACTCTGAGTAGCGAAAGCTCTGTTTAGCAGCACACTGGGCCCAGGGTAATGGCCGTTATTACCATCCCCTTCCTGCTCCCAACGGGCACTGCACAGAACACTGATTTTAGTGGACGTACGAAGAATGCACCAGCCCGCCAAGTCGTATACTGCATCTTACTTTGTCAACTGGTTGTTTCATGAAACTGGCCGCGAGGTCCAGGCACATCACAGCGCTGCTTGTCGCCGTCATCTGCGCCACCAATCCCGTGCATTTCACCTGCGACAGCCGCAGGTACTCTTCAGCTTTTCTGCCAAACACCCAGCATACAAAGCCCTCGTTAACAAAACCACAGTTACCATACAGTAAAAACGGCAGGGCAGAGCCCACCCAGCCCGGCACCCCGACCCCAGCCGCGGCACCGGCTCAGGGAACGGGGAGAGCCGCCAGGGCCCGTCCGTGTCCCGGGGAGGAACCCTGGCGGGTCCGGCGGCAGAGCGCGGGCCGGGCCAGCGCCGCAGGGACGGACCCGCGTGCCCGGACGGGCACAGGGCTGCGGAGAGCGGGGACCGCCGCCTGCAGCTGCTGCGCGGAAACCGGGAGCGCCGCACGCCCCGCGGCCTCCGCCGCCGCGCGCGGGGACGGCACCGGCCCCCTCACCTACCCCTCCCCTTCCCCCGCGATAACGGCCGCCGGCGGAGGAAAGCACCGCTCTCGGGGCTCTACCGGGGCCGGGCCGCCCCAGGGGGAGCCGCCCCGCGGTACCTGATGACACCGGGCTCGGTGAGGCCCAGCCGGGAAGCCAAGCGCCGTACCACGCCGCGCTCCATGCGGCCTACCCGCCCGCGCTCCCGGCCAGCTGCGGCAGCGGACTGGCCGGCTGCGCTGCCAATCATCGTCCTCAACGCCAATCGGCCTGGAGCGGACCACTTCCTCGGAACAGACCAATGGGAAGGCCGCAGCGCGGCGGCGGGGCGGGGCGGCGCGGGCGGCGCAGTCACATGACAGTGCGCGGCGCTGTGGGGCGTTGCTGGTGGGGGCGGCCTGTGGCGGTGGCGGCGCGACCATGGTGAGGGGCTGCGAGGGGCAGCCGGGCCGCGTCGCGGGTGGGCGTCGCGGGTGGGCGTCGCGGGTGGGCGTCGCGGGTGGGCGTCGCGGGTGGGCGTCGCGGGTGGGCGTCGCGGGGAATCCGACACCGGCCTTGCCGCTGCCTTGCGTGCAGGTAGGAAGGGTCCGGCCCGCGCCCGCTGGTGGCTGAGGGGCAGGCCCGCGGGGTTCTGCTCGCTGCCGCTCGGGAGCGCCGTCAGCGGCCGCGCTCGGCCGGCGGTGGGTGCGGGCCTGGTGGAGCGGCGGGGGGGGGCCGGAGCCGCGCCCGGAGGCCGCTGCCCGGCCATGCCCGGGCGGGGCTGAGGTGAGGGCTGGGCCCGCTGTGTCCGCGGTAACGGTTCGCGCTGTGGTGAAGGCTGCCCGCCGGTCTACGCGGGTCGCTGCGTTACAGCGTTCAATCGAGTTTGCTTGTAGGGGTGCGGGGAAGGTGGGTGTTTTTATTGGGGAACCACTGCTGCACTTGGGCTCAGAACTGGATGCGTTTTAGCGTGCTGCTCCTGTCACAAACTCGAGGTTGTGTCACTTCTAGTGCTGTGCGGGTGTGCTCCTGGGGTCCGCACTGTAGTCTGCTGCGCAGTGGTTCCCGGCCCCCCAGGGCTGCTGATGCAGACTTTCCCAGTGAACCTCCTTTCTCTTTCTGTAGAAGAAGTGGTTGTGCGTTGGCGGGTCTGTCTTGATAGAGCTGTTTTGGAGCGAATATTGGTGTTTATTAGAGAGGCAAACCTGAAATTACAGCATGGAAATAGCTCTTCTTGAGAAATGCTTTTCAATGTTCAACAAAAATAAGGGGGCAATCAAGTTTCCTAGTAAAACTGAAAAGTATGTTTAGTATATCTTCTGCGGTATTTAATATTCAATAAAGTTTTAAGCAGCACTTGCTATAACCGTCGTGGCATGTTGATTAACCTAAGTGTGGAGTATAAACAGTGCTAGCAGTATCTAGATAGTGAGGCAAAAACTGAATGCTTTATAAAGCAGGGATTGCACAGTTCCAAGGCTTTTGGGACAGACTTTCTTTTTAGTTATGTGTATGTTGATATAGGTTTAATACTATATCCTGTAGAGGTGCATGTGGGAGGAAAAACCCGTAGTGTTACTTGAAAGATGAATGGAAAATACATAATTGGGTGGTGAGAAATGCTAAGTCTATATTGATAGCAGTCTGTCCCCCACATAAATAGTTTGTGGTAGTCGTTAACTCAAGAATGACACAGCTTTCCTCTGCCTGTCACTTCCATGGGAGCTGGCCTGAGGCTTGTCTGGTCTCATGTCCTCTTTCTAAGAATAACTGATATCATGTGATTCAGAAAAAATAAGCTTATAAGTGGTTATAGGTCTTAAACATATAAACATCCCCTCTACCAAATCAGGTTCCACTGCCATTTCCTATGGCCAAGCTTGGCTTAAACTTTGAAGCTGGGTGTTTAAGTACCTTTAACAAGACTGACTTTAAGAGGACTCTGGCTGTTCTTGATCATCCCCTGAATGATGGGGTCCAGCCCCTTGATTCTTGTTAATGTCTTGTGGCTTCCTGTGGCAGTAAGTACCAGTTTAAACATGTGAAAAATGTTTTCTTCTCTCTGGTTTGTCTTTGAGCTTCAATACTGTGAGATATGATAGAAGTTCTGGAGTTTCCTTCAGTACTGCAGAATAATACTTCCTTTATGGTATAAAATGCTTATGCTTTTTCTGTTAATTCCAAGCAGCTCAATGACTCTTGCAACAACACATTTTGTGCACTCAGGCTTCATCTGTAGGCTGGCAGCTGTCCTGATCAGCTTCTGTAGTTAACCCATCTTCTATCTTGGGTAGCATTCATTTTAAATGTCTCAGTGGTGACTGGTTAGTAGGTAGTCTAGTAAAATCCAACTAGGAGGAGGCACAAGAACCTCCTTGGGTAAATCTCACTCATTGTGGTACTAAACACAAGCATGTGAGCAAAAAGAAGGAAATGTCCTGTGTGGAATAGGCTGTAAGCACATCAGTTATCTAAAGAAAAGTACTTAATCATTTGGAGATTAGATGAAAATGCACTTTAGAATGGAACCGAAGCAAAACCTTCTACTTTGTATTATTTGTAGTCTGCACCCAGCTTAAGATACCTGTATTGCCAGAATACAAGCTATTTGATAGGCTCCACAAGCTTGCCTTGAATTCTGCTGTATTTCAGTGCTATTTAATTCTATCTCTAGAGTACTGCAATTTACAAGATTTTTAAGTGGAATGAGTATCTTAACTAGTCAACACATTTATGCAAAATAATAACCATCTCCAGAGTGTAGCTAAGTCTCAAATATAAAATTATGAATCTTATGAAGTCTTCTCATGGAGATGAATGTTGGAAAATAAATAAATTGTTACACAACAGGTGTAACGTTCACTTTATATGTTCAAGAATAGTTGCTATTATGAGGATAGGCATGGTCCAGAATAATGTTTGCTGCTGCAATAATACACTTTTCTAATTGTTACCTGCAGGTAACTTGTTTTACCGACTCCAATCAGCCAGGCAGTAGACTTCTTCCAAGCTAGTTTGGGATTTAAAAAAAAATTATTTTCCAAGGCAACTTACAGTTCACGAGCCTTATTTAAAGAAAAAAAAAATCGAAGCCTGAAACAAAGAAGCAAAACCGCACACTAAAAAACCTACACCAAAAGCCAGCTGTCCTCACCCCCTTGCTGAATTTAGCTGCTATGTGTTGGGACTTCCGTGGGTTGCATGTGGTAACTTATGGTAGCCCTTTCTTCAAAAGCAGAAAAAGGCTATGGTCTCTTGTACAGAAACTGATAGTGCAGCTGAAAGAGGCAGTTCTCTGTCTCTTCCCCACTGCTTACTTGCTTCCTTGCAGCTTCAGAGGAAAAAAGGTTAGGGAACAAGTAAAGCAGAAAACTGTTCACACCAACTCTCCTTTTTTCTTCAACATTTGCAGTGTATCTGATACACTGGTACAGCTCAGGCATTTCTAAAGTCTAAATGGCTGCATAATTGCTATAAATTGTCTACCTTGTGTTCATGCAGAAGTTTGTCTTATTGTACATGCTGTTGACAAGGTGGGACGTTCTGTGCCTTCATTACGGAGGACTGCTGCTTTTCTCTGGTGTCAAAGTATCTTCCACTTCAAAAGCTTATGTTCAAGATCCTTGTTTGTAGATTGCCATAGGACCCCACAGCGTGGATGCATTTTTGATAAAAGAACACTTGAAAATACCATCTTTCATTATTAGGTACCTAATTTGAAGTTGAACATACATAACAAACAGCTTTATTCCTCATTGTATCTGACAGAAGAACTGGTTTCTGGTTTAGTGTGCATCCTGTTAACGGTCCCTGGTAGGCTTTTGCTGTATGTTCTATTTACTACGGTTGCTTTTTGCTACAACTTACTCAAACTTCAGGCATGTGTATCTTGATGTAATCTTGTGTGTCACTTGATAATAACCAGGCTATGCGTGGAGACGCTCTATAGTTCTGAAGATGAAAGTAGCTTGCTTTCTGAAGTAGAAAGAAAAGGATAAGCTGATAAATATTCAGACTTTGAAAATAGAAGAGTAAGAAAGAGTTGGAAGTTGGTCAGTGGTGCTGCTGTTAAGATGTTTTCTCTTTGTGTAGAAATAAAGCTGCTATGAACCCCACCTTGGGCTGCTTTGGTTGTATGCTTGTGACATTCAGTAGTAGGCTGTCTCACTGCCTGTGCAACTGTCAAATGCTGAGATTGTCTTTTCTTTAGGCGTGAAGTGCAGTACCCTTGTAGTAAAGACATCTTTGTTTAGACCAATCGCCTTCGCAGTCTTCAAATCAGAACAGATATAAATGTAATTTTACTCTTAATCTTTAAGAGATTCAGAAGAAAAAAGTGACTTTTTTGTGCTAACATAGAAATGCTTTTGTCGATGAATTCAGCCACATACTTATTACGGTCCCGGCATTGAGTACAGTGTGGGACTTTGCTCAGATTTAGAGTAGAAATGGAAATACTGTCAATATCTTCTGTTGATGCAGACAGAATTTGATGTAAAGCAGAGTGGTTCGTTATAAATGGGAAAGCTAGGTTTGACAGAACAAGGCTCTGCAATTCCATTATTTCCCCCAGCTGTTGCTAGAAGACAGTGTTAAAGTTGCGTAAGAAAGTGTATACCTTCAATTAGGTATTTCTGAGATCGTTATTGGTATGATCTAAAGTGTGGTCTCAAACTGGTAGTAGCCATTATGCTTTAACCAGTGGTTTTCATACCAGAAGTAAGGAAACTTGATGCATGTGCACTCTGCCAACCATGTCTTAGGGCTGTAGCAAATATTACGTGTTTCAATAAATGCTTTACCTTGATGTTGCTGTCAAAAGGCATTCTTTTCACAGCTCTACTTGCAAGGTTTTATGTGGTTGTAGGGTGATCTAGGTGAATTGTAAACTATTAATCAACTGGGCTAGTCTTCTATCTTATTTAATGCTTTACAGCCTAAACAGCTTTCCCAGTGCAACACAGCTCCATGAACAACTGGGGCTGGAAGAGCAGGACTGGTAGCTGTGTAAGCTTAATCCTGATTAGGAGAAGGGGGTTTAGGAAGTTGTGGTTAGTGTTAGTGTTACTCCACTGTTTCTAGCTGTGCTTTAATATAGAGATCTGATGTGGTAGAGCATATGGTGTTCAGCTCAGTAGTGATGTATATTCTCTAAAGCACTAGTATGGGTTCAGGGGACTGTAGGGTGTGACAAATGTGCTGGCATAGACATAATTTGCCAAGCCTGTTACATGATGTTTTGATATTGATTGTTGCACACTAGTCCCAGCACTGTCATTTTCTGTTCCTTGAAAGCCTGATCTGTCATGGAATAAATAAAGCTTAGCAATTACAGCAGAGTTCTGTTGGCAGAATGTACCAAGTGCTTCACTGTTGGAGGTTTTCTAGTTTGTAGCTATTGGATTGCCTGGGACGTAGGGTTGTCTAGCCATGGATACCACTTTCACCTTGTGCTTAAACCGTTGGTTTTTTTTTGGAAGACCTGCGCTTTATGTGATTAATTACAGAGCGCACTTGGTTAGAGGTGCAGTTACTGTAATTAGAAGATGTAGTTTTTTCTGTTGACAAAATAGACCTGTTAATTATTGTGAATGGTTTGAATATTACTGAGGCACATTGAGTCATACAAGTGCTGGTTGGAAGGAGTCTTTATTTTATATAACCTCCTGACTGGAGCAGGATTGTCACCAATGTTAGATTAGATCACCCTTGGTTTTGTCTAGCTGGGTGACTGAAAACCTTCAAGGGTAGAGATTCACTGCCTATTTGGGCATGATCAAGGCAAGAACAGCATTGCGTGGCACTGTCTGTTTTCTGTATGTGGAAAAGGATAGTGGGGAGATACTGTCTGCGACTCTTACTATGGAGATTCCAATTGCGTAACGAGAACCCAATTACATATGGGAGAAGACGGTAGTTAAAAAGAGAGACCAGGAACCTTCTGAACACAATGGATGAGGAGAACAAGTATAAATAGTTGAGAAATTACTGCAGCTGCAGGCTTGGAGAACCTGCTGTGTGAGTCACTGGGTACATGGTATTTGTCAAGACTAGAGAAGATGTAATTGGGACACAACATCAGTGCTTTTATCTCTGTTAATGTTTCAGAGAGGCCATCTGAAAACAAACTGCAAGATTAGGAGAGGCTGGAAGGCTTCAATGAGATGTTGAAGAAAGGGCTTAAACAATAGGTGGATGGTGGTGTTTCCTTGTAAGGTGTTAGGAGGAAGGCTGGTTGCAGGTGTGGAGAGCATTAGGGACCTAAGTAGATTTGGACATCTTTAGAGGATAACTTAGATGCTCGCAGAAACTAATCTCATCAGTCTGGTAGAGGGCAGGGAGCAGCTGCAGTAGGAGAAGGTCTCTTATAGCTGCATTTAGGGGAAATCTAAGGCTGTAAGCAATGGATTTAATTAATATTGTAAGAAAATGTAGTGTGGTCCTTGGAAAAGCAGAAGATGTTGAAGGCCTGGAGTGTGCCTCTTTGAGGAGAGGTGAGAGGAAGAGGGTCACTGGGACAGGTGGGGGACATAGAGTTGTTGCTTCTCTTCAGTTTTCTATTGCCTTCTGCAAGTCACTTCTACCTTCCAGAAAGCACTGACTGTACTTTATCCTTTGCTTATCTGAAACTTGTCCTTAATAGAGTTGTGTGGCTCAGATAGCAGTTAATTGAGAACTTGTGACTTGTGACAGTTGCAGTGTGTGCGTGCTCTGGGCATTGCTTTGAAGCTCTGTGGAAGAAAGTAACAATGCTTCCTCTCAGTGTAGTGATGTCTTTGCATTCTCTTGAAGCTTTTTCTTGCCAGGTATTTGCACTGGATTCTTGACCTCTAAATGTTAGAAGGGAAAAGTTGACCCTGTTCTGTCCCTATGGTTTTGTGCCCCAAGAAGCAATGGTACTGACCAGCTACCCACAACCCATCTCCTCCCTGCTCTCAGGTTTTTGCAGAGTACTGAAAACTTTTTCCCTTAAATATCACACAGCTGTTTCTGACAGCTCTGGAGTAGTCACGCTGCAGTATCACTTGCACTGTGTTCGAAGCTACAGGAAGCCGTATTGAATCAAGTCATAAACAGCTTCATAAAAATAATTGGATTCTGTTTTTCTTCTTCCAGCCAACAACACAGCAATCTCCTCAGGATGAACAGGAAAAACTCCTGGATGAAGCCATTCAGGCTGTGAAGGTTCAGTCTTTCCAGATGAAGAGATGCTTGGTAAGAATGTGACTTTTAAAATGTGATGAAGCTTCTTGTCTGCTAGGAGTAAAACAATAAATCAATAATCATCTCTTGTGATGTGAGGAAAGTTAACCCTTTATGCATCTTTCTGGCAGAGGCTTTGCAAATAAATGAGGTGGCTACTCAATAAGAGTGAGCCTTGAGTATTCTTTGAAAGTGTATTCCTGCTTTTGCTCCAGTGTTTGACAAGATAAATTATAGAGGTGCACCTTTATAATTTGTGTTTGCATTTAAGTAAACCTAAAGTGAGAATAAGCCTGCCATTTGACACGAAAAGGTTATTGCTTAAATTCATTTTATATGGAACTATATGATGAGAAGCTATTCTTGTTTATGTTCAACATGCTGTTTTTTTACGTGTGGTCTTTTCTTGGCATGAACCACAGACTGTGAGGCTAATAATGAATTACCTGCTGCATAGGATAAATTTTGTAGTGATTAATTGCAGACTGATGCATGAATTCTTCTGTGACTACAAAACACCATTGGCTAGGGTTGTGCGGAGATCTTTATCTTGAAATTAGGATGGGCAAAGTAGTACAAGCGAGGTACTAAATCACTTGATTTAATTAGAGTTATTGCTTTCCTCGTGTTTGCTTAACCTTTGTATGCTTTTTTTGAAAAGCTGAAAATACAGCTTTCTGAAATACTGCAGTTGCCTAGTATTATTTCTTACAGATTGTTCTCCCTTTCTTCCTATAAAGGACAAAAACAAGCTCATGGATGCCCTGAAACATGCTTCCAACATGCTTGGCGAGCTGCGGACTTCTATGTTATCTCCAAAGAGCTATTACGAGCTCTGTATCCTTTGAAGAGGAAATGAGTGGTTGAAATGCTGAATTTGAAATGAAATGTTAATCTGCTTTTTTTTGGTACAATGGCATCTTGTTGGTCTCCGATATTTACTAGCACTTTTCTCCTCAGCATTTACTTATCTGGATCTATTGTAGGAGAACACACCCTTATTTGCCCACTGTGTATTTATCCCAGTAGTGTTCTAGAAGTACTGCCTACTTCGGCATGATTGTATTTGGTGCAGCACCTTTCCTTCTTGGTGTGAATGAGCAAATTACTATGTAAATCTGTTGTAAATTCTGGCTTAAAATCCTTAACTAAGAGAAAAAGATATGGCAATTTCTGATGAGCTACACTACTTGGAAGTCTACCTGACAGATGAATTTGCCAAGGGAAGGAAAGTGGCAGACCTTTATGAGCTAGTACAGTATGCTGGAAATATTATTCCAAGACTGTAAGTGTGTATATATTAGTGTTTGGGATTTTTTGTTGTTTTTTTTTTTTAAACTGGTGAATAGGGGTCAAACTCTGGGTTCAGATAATTGACTCCTCATTCTTGCTTGATAGCAAGAATTCAGTTTGCAATGATGAATAGTATTTCTGGATATTTTAAGAGTGGTTTGCTATGAGGCTTCTGAGAGGTAGGCCAAGAGTGCAGCTGCAGAAGGTCATTTCCTCCTGCCAAGGTGTTGCTCATTATGACCAAGATGGAACCACTTTGATCTTGGAATAAAGTTGGCTGTTGGGTGAAGAGCCAGTCAGTGGAAGATTAACCAAGTACCACATTCTGATCACTGAGATTGACTTACGCAGTCATTAACTTTTTCTGTTGTCTGTTAATGAACTTGTACCTGAGGATCTAGGTCTTAGATCCTCACACACAGTAGATGCTTTGGAAGCATCTGGCTCGTTGGAGAGTAAGGAGTGTGAGAGGGAAGCTTAAAGCTTCTGTATGTTAGTTCTTAAAAGCTTTGTGTTTCTGAATGTTTTTTCTCTGTGTTAGTATGCTAGAGATGATACTGGAAGGCTTATCTTTAAATATGTGACCATTGAGCTGGAGTAGATCTAGATATTCAGACTTAGGACTCAGATTTTGCTTGGTATTGCAGTTTTTAATTCCTGACCTTACTTTCATGCCAGGAAGAGGCTTTGGAAACACCAGGCTGCATCCTCATGCAGTTTCTGGGGTTTGGCTAATAACTACCACAATGTCTTTACCCCTCTGCATAATCATTTGAGTTGTCTTCATGCCTGCTTGATGTAGACTCTAGTTCTCCCTGATGAATGCTTCTGATGCTTTTTGTGCACATTGATTCATGAGGCAGAGAAGGTTGAGGCCTCTAAGGTGAAGGTTCTGAGCATTATCTGTTTGTTCCCTTCAGCGGAAGGGGAGTCCGAGTATACTGGAGCGCCAGTCCTTTGCATCTTGCATGTTTCTTCTACCTGTTGCTTAATGTAGAGATGCTGAAGGAGTGGGTACAGGCCTGGGGATTTCCAAAGAGCATAACCTGTCCTGCTAAACTATGGTTTGAAAGAGGCTTAACTGCGTTACCATAATAGATTACTTATCTATATGTGCCAGAGCTGTCTTCCAGCTTAGTGGGGTGCTGAAAGTATAAACAAGCTAGTCTGAGAGCATTCAGAACTTTATGCATACTAAGCACTTACAAGTTCAATGCATAAAGCATTGTAACAAGGTCAAGTGGCTGTTCAAATTTGCTGTGCTCTGTAGCAGAGGAGAATAGGAATTGAAAGCTGACTAAGTATCCAAAATTTTGGGACCTGGATGATATTTTGTTGTTTTCTGTGCTCTGGTAATACTGCTAGGATGGAAGAAAGGAACTGTTGCCTTTAAGTGCGATGTTGTTACTTTACAATTTATTGTTTGATTCTGTGCCTTTTGCAGGTATCTCCTGATAACAGTAGGTGTTGTCTATGTCAAGTCATTTCCACAGTCCAGGAAAGATATTTTGAAAGACCTGGTGGAGATGTGCCGTGGAGTACAGCATCCTCTTAGAGGCCTCTTTCTTAGAAACTATCTCCTGCAGTGTACCAGGAATATCTTACCAGATGAAGGCGAGCAAGCAGAGTAAGAAACATGGGCTATAACTTTAAAAAAATGATTGTTTTTAACAGAATGTACTGAAATTTTCTGTATGACTTTCTTCAGGTTTGAGAGAAGTAGACATGGTAGAACTCCCATAGACTTGACAGATGTTTTGTCTGTTAAGAATTCCCATTCAGAACTAAGGTTCCTCACAAGTGAGGAAATTAACCTTTCTTGTGAACCCAGATATCCCACCATGCACTTCCCCACCCTTCTTAAAAATTAAATGTTTACCAGTGGATGGAAGGATAAATACCTCTGACAAGCTTTTCCTGTTCCTAACCTGTTCTCAATTGCAGTGAAGAAACCACTGGAGACATCAGTGATTCGATGGATTTTGTGCTGCTGAACTTTGCTGAGATGAACAAACTTTGGGTGCGAATGCAACACCAGGGCCATAGTCGGGACAGAGAGAAAAGGGAGCGAGAAAGGCAGGAACTGAGAATCCTAGTAGGAACAAACTTGGTTCGTCTCAGTCAGTTGGAAGGTGTTAATGTGGAGCGATACAAGCAGGTGGGATGTCTGTCCGTCCTTTCTGACTTCTGTTACTTTTTCCAAATGAAACCAGTTTGGACTTTCAGATGAGCAGGTTGAAGTGTTACAGCTATTCTAAAAGTTCACTAATCCTGGTGGTTCTAGAACTCTTCACCTGAAAAGTTCTGAATGGTAATGAAGCTGTGTAATGTGTTGTGGGACTGAGGACATGACTCATGCATTTTTGTTATAAGCTTGTCTATAACGTTGACAAGAAGTTTTAAAACTTTCCTTCCTGATTTCCATTTTACTTATAGAATAATGAGTTGGTTTAAGGGACGTGTACACATTCAGCATTCTATGATAGACTTTACAAGTTAAATGAAGCTACGCTTCCCAAAGCATTCAAGAGAACTGTTACTGCATGAAATAATAGTCAAGCAATTATATTATTTAGAAGTCTGTCCCTTGGAAGTTCTACCATATAGCTGCTGAAAATGATTTTGAGCGGTACTGCTGAAACCCTGAGTAGTGGTATGTGCCAGTAAAGCTATTAGCACTGACTTAATAAATCAAAGCTTACAGGTCATATAATGTACGAAAGGGACAGGTGTCTAAGAACAGTAGATTCTTTTCTCTGAAGGGTGGAGCTGATGAAAACTGGGACTTTTTATCAGAAAGCCTTTATGTAAAGAGTGAGCTGAGAAATATTAGAAATACGGCTCTACTTGGATTAAATGCATATGTGTGAATATAAACTTAGAAAGTAATTGTGAAATCACTGTGAGACTCTTTTCCTATTCCAGATTGTTCTGCCTGGAATATTGGAGCAAGTTGTAAACTGTAGAGATGCTTTAGCTCAGGAGTACCTCATGGAGTGCATCATACAGGTGAGCTTGCTTAAATTCAGTTGCAGTGATGGGACATGGGGACACTTCTATACTTTTAGTCAGATTCGGGCTACTTTCACCTCTTCCTGATGAACTGGAAAACTTCATCACTGGGACTTTTGTGTAGTGGCGTCTCCCATATTATTTTTGACCAGATGGGCAGAGTGGAGATGAATCCATTTTGTTTTCCTTCTGTTGCAGAAGCTTGTAAGTGTCTGAGCAGCATTGCCTACAGTATTAATTGTAATACATAGCTGGGCCCTCAGGTTACCCATTTGTCTGGTATCTCATGCTTCATGCACTTACCCAGTCAAGGTCAGCTTGGGGAACCCTAAAGCACTCATAGACCAGACCGTATTTATTGTGTGGCAGTTTACTTTAGAATTACTCTGTTGCATTTTACTGCTGTGTAACAATGAGTGAATTCAGTTTATAACTTGATGACTATTGATCTAAAACTTCAGGTTTTCCCAGATGAATTTCACCTCCAAACCCTGAACCCATTTCTCAGAGCCTGTGCTGAGCTGCACCAAAATGTGAATGTGAAAAATATAATTATTGCTTTAATTGACAGGTGAGTGACCAAGGGGGTGGAAATTGGCTCAAAATTAAGTTTGTGTTGTGCACAAGCAGATGATAATTATTCTAGCATTTGAAAGCTTTCAATTTTTTATATCAATTAACTTCACTATTTCTGTGTCTTTCTATCAGATGTAATTAAGGCTGTGAAGAATATTATTGAGGTTCTGCTCTCTGGACTCTGCTTTTACAGCTTTCAATGAAACCTGCTTTAAGGACTGATTAAAACTTGTAAACAGATAAGCCAGGAAACAACCCATTTAGTATTGACCAATTTCATGTTTCTGAACTAGTGGCAGCAGTTTGGACAACTGTATGCTTTGACAACTATATTGGTTATAGACACCTCTTGAAAACTCAAAGATCCTAGTGGCTAATCATATATCAAGGATACTTTACCTTGCAGTTTTGATCAGAGCACATAACGCATGCCTCTTCAGAAAAGAGCTAGTAGGAAACGTAATTGCCAACTTAATTCTTAATTTACCACTAGCTTCCTGTCTGTTCTCCCAAAAGTGTTGTTTTCCTGTGGGGGTACTGCTTAAAGCTGCTTGCACTGAATTCAAATATGGGGGAGAAATTGGAACTGAATTTTTGATTTGTATCCTGAAAGGAAACAGCATAGATTATCAGTGAGTACCTGTACGTTCTTACTGCAAAGAGGAAGTGCACTTCCATGGCTTTTGAAGCCTCAAAAAAGCCTTGTCCTTGCATTTGCACACAAATGTTTGTATATCTGGTCTATGTACCAATATATGGACTTCAGTTGCCATAGAGATCTTGAGTCCCACTGGCATTCAGCAATGAGTACGGTTGTTTGGCTCTATTTCTTTATCTTGTCTAACGCCTGGAGATGGAGCATGTGTATTACGCATGACTGGTATAACTTAGGATGTTGAATTTTTTTACTGAACAAATCTGCAGTTTTTTTCCAGGTTACATCAGATCTTTTTGTTCAGGACTTCAGTCTTATTGGAGTATCTCTCAGTATTGTGTATTTGTCAGGGAAGCAGCTCTACCTTCATCCAGAGATGTTCACAGGAAATCAATGAATTCCTGATAACTTCCTGCCTTGGCTGAGATTTCTCATAATTTTGTTAGTTTAAAAAACAAACAAACAAAAATAAACCAAAACCAAGCAAAGCAAACCCACATAAAAAACCCAAAACCCCAAGAAGCATTGCTTATAGCAATCTAATTTCTGAGACTGTCTTGAGACCGTCTCAACAGAAGCCACAGGACCTTTTACTAGGTTCTTACATTAGTATGTAGCAATGTAGTTCTTGCCAGAAGGCTTTCTTTCATGTAGATTTTGCTGTCATGTCTACTTAGAGGACTTAAACAGCTTTGGTATTACCTCCACAGTAAGTTTTCTATTGCTACTGTTACAAACAACAATAAGCAACTGACTAGCAGTGAACTTGCTGCCCTCCTAGACTTACTGCTAATGTGTTTAGTTGGGCCACTAATAGTGTCTTCCAGAGCCTTCTCATTTGGCCAAAGGACAAGGGTAGAAAGGTGGCGATGTGGTGATTATCTGTGTAGTATGGCAACTTGTGCTTTTGACTGTAATGTTATTGCAAGTGTTGGAGAATGAGTGGAGCAGTTCTTGGAATCCATGCACGTAAGGAAGATGTTGCTTTTGTGTTTGGATTGGAGTTGTTAGGAGCAATTGCTATGCATTTCCATATTGGGTAGTTAAGACATGAATCTGCCCTGTGCAGGTAGTACCTGTTGCATTTTTCATCTTGATTTTGGCTGGCATAGGATAATTGAAACTGAACACCAGCAACTGCTGGGGAAGGTTGTGAAGCTTTAGTCCCTGTTCCCATGGGGCTTTCCTGCTAAAGGAATCTTTCTGCAAATAGTCTTGCTGTTGTGGGATCTTTCTTGACTTACTAAATCATTCATAGCTTTTAATTATGCTGCCATCTGTCTGCAACTTGATCATACTTTGTAGCGTGCTGGCTTTACCCTCTGAGCTGTTGCCAAGAAAAGCTGCCTTGTCCATTTGAGAAAAGGCAGCGATTGTCCCTGGCTTTAGAAAGTCTGCTTGTTACCACCCTAATGAAATATGAGTAGTTCAGTGTCTGTTTTTCCTGGCGGTGAAGTATTTTGGCACCTCAGTCTTTTCTTACCTGCCTCTGTTTGAGACCCAAAATTCCTTCAGAATCAAAGTTTAGAAACCCTGTAAAAAAGCTTAAAAAGAAGTCAGGTTCCTTTGCCTAAATATTTTCATAGGTCCTTCTCTAATTCACAATAGAATAATCCCTTAATGATTAGAAAGCAAAGATAGCAATGCTGAGCTTTTTAAGCTGCAGCTTTGTTAAGGTGCTAGCCTTTCTATAGTGATTCTTCTTATCTTGTATCTGATTTTTGCAGAAATGATGATTGGCATGACTTCCTGTTACAGAAATAGCTGTACAGCATGTTTTGGATGCTTGCTGCATAGCAGTCTCTTGCTTTGTTTTTGTTGGTTTTTCCCCCAAAAAGTATTTTTTTTCCACTTCAGATCTGCTTTGTATTTTGCTCTTTGCAAACAGCTCAAGTCCCAAACGTGTTGGTCTTAGTTTGAAGGCAAAGCATAGTTAAGTTAGCATACTTCTTCTGTGTTTTTGTTTGGAGACTTTTGCAGAGAACGCTACTGAATGTCTAACTTCAATGATATCACTGAATAGGTACAGGATATTTGCTCTTCCATCAGCCCACTGTATACCTCTTTCTCTGCTGGAAAGAACAGAACATGTGCTGCTAGGTGAAGAACATGGATTATGAAATGCCCTTGTTCTTTCTTCATCTTGCCATCTCTGTCAGCACTCTTTTGCAGGACTGATATTTGCCAGGCTCAGTTGCTCCTAAGGCTTCTGTGTTCCATTAATTTCCTTTTTGCTGGTAATAGAGCTTGCAAATACACTTTAAAGACTTGCTTTTTCTGCCAGTATCTCTTTCTGGCCTGTGTCTGAGGAGTGGAAAAATAGTGCTGACCAAGCTGCTTTCCTTTATCTGTTACCAGATTAGCTTTATTTGCACATCGTGAAGATGGACCTGGTATCCCAGCAGATATCAAACTGTTTGACATATTTTCACAGCAGGTTGCTACTGTTATACAGGTATGCTGGGTATTCCTGCATGCAGTTGTTTGGGTTTTTTTTTTTTTTTGCAAAGTTATGTGTGGTTTTTATCAACTCAGGGCTGTCTTAAATTTCAGTCTCGCCAGGACATGCCCTCAGAGGATGTGGTATCTTTGCAAGTTTCTCTCATTAACTTGGCTATGAAGTGCTACCCGGATCGTGTTGACTATGTTGATAAGGTGTTGGAGACAACTGTGGAAATATTCAATAAACTTAATCTGGAACAGTAAGTATGTGTCTCTTGCATTCTCTCTGGAGTGGCAATTAATACTGTGAAATCTTGACTTCTACATTTCACCACATTTGGTAAGATAGCAGAGAGACATGCTTTGGATGTGTAAGATTACTGCTTTTGGGCCAAGCTATAGAGAATCATGATAAACTACTGACTAACCAGGACTTGCTCACCTGTGCATAAATCCTATGTAGCTGTACAGCTACACAATGTGTATGCCAAGCTGTGTGTAGTCATTATCTATTCATTCCTTACAGCGCTCTAGGGTTGCTGAATTTGCAGCCACAGTATCTGCTTCTGCTATCAGCAATTTAAAATGTGCTGTTTGCATTGTACATCCTAAAGAGCAAGATGTGACTTATTTTGGTACTTTATTTCCTGTTTCCCTAGAGGCAAGTTGGTTAGATGTTGTGATTACATCAGGATTGGTATTGAGGCAGACTTTAAATCTGTCTACATGTGTGAACTATTGATTAATTGTGTTTTTGCATATATTTTCTTTTAGTATTGCAACAAGCAGTGCTGTTTCAAAGGAGCTGACTAGACTTTTGAAAATCCCTGTTGATACTTACAACAATATCCTGACAGTTCTGAAACTAAAACATTTCCACCCACTCTTTGAATACTTTGATTACGAGTCCAGGAAGAGCATGAGTTGTTATGTGCTTAGCAATGTATTGGACTATAACACAGAAATTGTGTCCCAAGAACAGGTATGACATAAGTTAACTTAAGTGGAAATTCTAGGTATCTAAACTACTGTTTGAAGACTTGGAAACTCACACTAAGTGACTTAATGCAGGGCACACTTTTTTCCTGCCTGCATGCCCCCACTTCCGCATCTTATTAGCACAGGCTTTATCCTACTTAATTCTTCCACCCATGTTCTTAAGTATCTTATCTTATCACATTTTAGCTAACCTTATCTTAGAGACTGCTTTTGTTGGGTTTGAACAAAGACCTTGAATCCCCTTAAAACTAGGCCTATTACCTAAAGAAGGCTGGATAGTACTTTTGGAATCTGAATTTCCCCTGTTTTGCTATGTTGTCCTACTTTTGCTAAGAGACCCTTCTTCAGGGAGTAAGGCAAATATGTCCTAAAGCATCACCAACTAGTAGACTTTGCTAATGCTTTGTCAGCACTATGAATGGCTGTAAAGATGTTCCCAGTTGCTGTCAACTTATGCTTATAGACTACTCTGGTTTAAGAAGAGCTTATATTATTTTTAACAGGTTGATGCTATCATGAACTTGGTATCCACGCTGATCCAGGATCAACCAGATCAGCCTGCTGAAGATCCTGACCCTGAGGACTTTGCTGATGAGCAGAGTCTTGTGGGAAGATTTATTCATCTTTTGCGTTCAGATGACCCTGACCAACAGTATCTGGTATGGCAATCAGTGCTTCTGAATGTCTGTGCTCTCTGAACTGTCAGTTCTGGCATTATTTACTATACAAGGATTTAGTGTAGCTGGGGCATCACTGCTCTGGCACTCAAACTCAGTACAAAACATTGTGTATGACACCTTTTAAAGGCAGCGTGTTGTTTGGAAAAAGCACATGAGGACTTAAAAGCATTTGTGGATTTAAACTTTTTGTCCTATGAGGTGGCAGTTTGGATGCAATTATATTAGTTTGTGGTAACTCTTAATTAACATTCTGTGACAAATTCATGTAATGATCTATCTGAAAAGAAGCAAGTGAAATTTGGAGCACTGTGCCATTTGCATTGTCTTGGTATCAAAATACTCAACAAAGCTCGGAAAATTCAGTTAATAGGTTTGGATTCAGGGATTTTAATTGGTCTAAGTATATGGTCTTCATATGTCATGTAGTATACTGCTGGTTAGTGATTACAAATGTTCTTCCTGTCTGCCTGGTCCATTTTTAATAGCAGATTAGATAAGGCCTTGAAACTTACGCTTTATGGTACTTGTAACAGTTTGAGTTCACCCAGCAAAGCTTTGTCTGATCTGAATCTGTTCTTTCTGGCTTCAGTTTATTTCAAGATTAAATGATCTCCCTATATTGAGAAGTGTGTGGTGGGGCAGAGGGGCAGGATATTTCTGTCTATGGAAAATTCATTGGAGAAGCTGCGGAAGATGTGCTGAAGTTGGGTGCTGTTGCAGATTGCAGCACCTTTAGTCGGAACTCATGCCTGAGTAGGGGCTACTGTGAAGATACTGTTAGTGAGCATGAAATATAATTGGCTGACTCACTGCTGCAACTTAAGAGTTTAAAACTATCATACCATGTGAACAGAATAGACCAACATAACCCAGTAGAATCTATGCATGACATTACTGACATTCATTTAGCTTGGATTTAAAATACTGTATAAAAACTGCTTGCTTGAAGTGTACAGCTTTGCTGGAACTTCTGTACCGGGGAGAAGCATAGCTTTAAGGCTTGTACAAAGATTGGAGGCAATTGTGTTTCAGGACCTGCTCTTCATTGACTGCATTTTCTGAATATTGCTGGAGGAGGGCAAGAAGGTGAGCCAGGTCCTCATTGATTTCAAGAACTATATGGGTTAAGTACAGCTAGCAAGTACCATATTCATATAGGAAAAGCCTGTTAATAGAGAGCAAAGCTTCTCTCAAAGGCATGCTGGCACTAAGGGAGCTGATGTACTTTTACTCCAAAGGAATTTGCATAGCTAGAGATTTTGAAGCTGTCTTTGCAAAGCTTCTGAGTATCAGGCTGTTCTCTTCTCATCTAGCAATGCTTAGCTTTAATCAGAGTGGCCACCTTTAAATGCCATCATAGGACTTGTCAAATTACATTTTGGATAGAATTCTGTAAGCTACTTAGCACCTTTTGGCAAAAATGCTTAATAGCTTCTTGATGAACATCAAGAATGCTTCTATCAAATTTTTCTAGATTACAGTAGGAAAAAACCTGACTCTATGAGATTTTGACAGCTGTCTGACAGTATCTCACTTACAATTATGCATTCTGTATGGAAGAGATCTGAAATGCAAATTCAAACATCTTAGTGCATTACAAGCCAAAGTGGCTGATACAGGTTATAATGGGTGATGACAGATTTCTATTTATTCATGTTATTTACATGAATTCTAGATGTAATCTAAAAGTGTATGTAGGGTTAGATACAGTGAGCTTCGATTCTAGCGCTTGTTTCAAAGTAGTAATGGGGCATAGACAAAAAACACTTTTTAACTCTGATCTCTAGTAGTAATTTCTTGAAACTTGTTTTCAGAAGTTTTAGTGTAAAATATAGCATGCCTGAGTTTTATCTCCTTTGAAAGGGAGTCAGGTTATTATAAACAACAAATATAACATTTAGCTTGCTTGGAACAGATTAATTTATTTTCTGACACCTGGAGTTCTTGTTATTCCCAAGAATTCTGGTTATGAGAATACATGACTAACTATATCAATAGGTAGAAACAATCGCACAATAAAGGGAAGGGGAGAAGCTAACAGTACAAGCTACTAAGTAGAGCTACTTAGTCCCTTTCCACAGATTTAGAACAAGGGTGACAGGCAGAAAATTATCACATTTGTGTTGTGTGTGCAGCTTGTGCTCAAAACTGAGAAAAACAGTAAAAAAAAAGCTGTCATTAATGAGCATAATGAAAAATCTAAAAATGGGGGAAAATGGCGAAAGCTGCAGATGTGACTAGCAGAATGTGGCACTATAGTCTTTCTCTTGGAGTATGAGAAGCCTTATTGACTTATGTGTTTAGTTTCATGAAACTTGGTTTCTTTCTTTTACCTTACTGTAAGAAAGAGTAGTCATTTTATAGCTTCCATTGAGTTGAGAACAGAATGTATTCAATGTCATTATTAAACGCAAGCTCAGGCAACTTCCATCTCGCTGCACAATCCAAAACATATCTCCAGTTAATATAGTATGAGTGTTGCCTAACACTTACTAAGCAGCTGTAGGAAAAGCTTGGGCAGATACCACATAAAAAGCTACAGATACTGCACAAATGTAATTCAAGTAAAGCAACTTGTATGTAGTCCCCCCAAAGCACGGTAATTTATCTTATGTTAACACCATGTCTTTCTGATGCTCTTGTTCCATAGAGTACAGATTAAGTTATCAATGCAAATAACACACCTCTTTCAAGAATTCTCTAAGCTTACAGTGCTTCTGTTTTAGATCCTAAACACTGCCCGGAAACACTTTGGTGCAGGTGGGAACCAACGTATTCGTTTTACACTGCCACCGTTGGTTTTTGCTGCATACCAGCTTGCTTTTCGCTACAAAGAGAACTCCAAAGCGGTAAGTTGACCTCTAACTCTTGTATACTTGCTTCTTTTTGGCTTTTTTAAAAGTACATTTTGTCTGCCTACAGTATGTTTAGATTGCTACAGAATGCTAGGTGCTTTTGCTCAAGGTAGATTTTTCCTTGAGGTGTGAATGCTTTCTAATTTAAGAAGGATTTTTATCAATTCATATTAAATTACCTCAGCACTTGAGGAATAGTGAAGAAGAAATTGGCTAGTTGTGTTTACTTATAAAGGTGACTGATTAAGTGTTCTTTATATGGAGACCAGAGAACTATGACACTGCAAATGATAGCATGAAACTGGCTTAAATCTGGATATTGAAATTCAACTCCTAAATCTGTACCTATGCTGTTTTAATGTTTTTAAAAGCAAGTGCTTCTTTGCAAGTTAACTTATACATAGCTGCAAAAGTGCACACTAAAACAACCGCTGATCCATTTTGGCCCCTTAATGCTTTCTGGTTGAGAGATTTAGCTTACATACATATTTTCCCTTACTGTGGTGGATCTGTTGTGGGGAAATGAATTAATGCTGTTTGTTAAAACACTCTTCAAACTGAATGTTTTAAAATTCTCTTCTGCTTCTAATTGATGCTCCAGTGAATGACTGAATAGAATTTTTCTTCACTTAACTAATTAGGCTTTTGCTCAGTTATTTTCTAAGCATAGCTGTGGTAACTGCAACTCAGTGTAGACTTCTGAGGAAGGTTTCTATGAATTGGTAGGGAAAATGAGAGTGACCGTTCTGTAAACGGAATACTTTAAGACCCGCTGAGATCAAGACAGTGTACTGCTGGGGCACTCACTACTACTCAGTAAGTGGCTGGAGTGGCATGCAGAAGAAAACAGACTGGAACACTTAACAGGTCTTATTACAATTTAGATTCTCTTTTCCTTACAGCAATGATCTTGTTCAAACTTTCACTTGTTTCACTTTTCTAGGATGACAAATGGGAAAAGAAGTGCCAGAAGATCTTCTCGTTTGCTCATCAGACCATCAGTGCTCTAATCAAAGCAGAACTGGCAGAGTTGCCTCTCCGGCTCTTCCTACAGGGAGCACTGGCTGCGGGAGAGATTGGCTTTGAGAATCATGAAACTGTAGCCTATGAATTCATGTCCCAGGTGAGCGTCCAACTGTTACAGTCACTGTCCTCTGTTACCTTAAATTTGGCTCGGGTAGGCTTCTTGAACATCAAACCATCCAGTGTGATTAAAAGATCTAAAACAATTGACAGCTAATGCTACTAGGTAGAAACTTCTTATCTTCATTCTTGCTTCCCAGGCCGCTGTGGAATTAAGCTCCATTGCTACTGATTTGAATACTCAATCTGACAACATGTGGTATGTTGCAATGCTGCCTCCTACTTCTATAGTTGGTTCACTGGAGAAGTGCAGCTTTCTCAATGAGAGATGTTCTTTCACTGTTTCTAAGACTGTCTCCCAGCTCCTGTTATCTAGCCAGTATTGCCCTGACCACAAGGACTCTTTAGATGTTCTTTAAAATTTGCAGTGCTCACAACTACCACACTGGGCTTTGCTAATTAAAATCCTTGTATTGGAACTTATTATAAACTACTCTGAAAATCCACTTAAACCTGTAACTTTGTCTTAATCCTTACTTGTTGCAAAAACCTTCCCATCCTCCCCATCAGATAAAGAACCAATGTATTTGTTATCCACATTGCAAGCTTTGTCCTAATCTTTCCTCTAATCATGCTAGTAATGCATGTTCTTAAACTGAGTCGCTGATAACCTTGGCCTTTCCTCACTGTATCGGTTGTCATTGTAGCACAATTCTGAAGATGAGAGCAGCATGACAATTATGTACCTTCAATTAGAGATACGATTCAAGATTCTGTCTTGTGTGTTCTCTCAAGCTGCTTCAGCCATCTAGCAGGAGTGCAAATGCTTTTCTTACCTGCTCTGTGGTCCACTGACCTACCACTCAATTTCTGTTTTGGTTCTTTGAAACATACAAAAACAGCAAATCCTCTTCAGGGACTATTTCTGCTACTGAAGTTCCTTATTTGAACAGATGCTTGTAATGAGGAAAAACTCAAACTTCAGATTATATGTAGGATCACATTTGTTTACTATGATGACTTAAGAAGCATTTCTTGCAAGACTTGCTTCCAGTCTGTGGATTTAACTTGATTTTGACACTCTCAATGAATGATCTCTTTTCCTTCCTGAAGTTTTTAACAGTTGTGAAACTGGACACTTTCCTGCCATGTCACTAGCAGGTGTGATTCGGGTTTTTTCTGATGTGTTCTAAAGCAGTGATTGAGTCTTGCCTTCTCCCTTGACTAGGCCTTCTCTCTATATGAAGATGAAATCAGTGATTCAAAAGCACAACTGGCTGCAATCACCTTGATAATTGGGACGTTTGAGAGGATGAAGTGCTTCAGTGAGGAGAACCATGAGCCTTTGAGGACTCAGTGTGCACTGGCAGCCTCTAAGCTCCTTAAGAAGCCAGACCAATGCCGGGCTGTGAGCACTTGTGCCCATCTGTTTTGGTCTGGCCGAAATACTGACAAGAATGGAGAGGAGGTAAGAATAAAGCAGCAGCAGTGTAACATATCCTACTTCAGTAACATAGTTCTGCCTTTCTTCTGAAGGCAATTACTTCTAAAGTGGATATATCACTTAGTGATGTAGATTTGGTTGGAATGTGTTCTAATATACGAAGCTTCTAAATCTCACTGCAGTGTAAACTGCATAAATACAAAAGTGGAGAAAACTCAAATGTAAGGGTGGTAGTACCATGCAAGCTTTAGTCTTAAACTAGTTGACAGTCAGACTTTCAAAGTAAAGTTGGCATTTTGTATGTGTTTATTACAGTAGCTGTGTTTGCACATGAACTACTAAACTTCAAATTAAAGATACAAGTTTTTCAAGTTAAAGGTAGAAAAAAATTGTGTGTTCTTTAGGGCTTGTCACATAAGCTGTTGTAATTATAAAGAGCAGTGTTTAAAACCTGTTTCTCAATGTGTGCATTAGTGTACATATTACAAAACTGAGCTCATCGATCTCATAATTGAAGGCTTTCAACAACTGTTCATGTTTCATTTAACAGAAAACTTAGTAAAATTGGTAGCAGTCAAGAAAGTTAAGCTTTCAGTGACAGCTTATTCTGCACAGTTTGTGTAGTTTTGTGTTTCTGTGGTAAACCACCAGGTAATGCCATATATGTGCCAAAGGAAGACATAGTGGAGCTCCCTAAGGTTCTTTTATTTCTTATAACTTTTGGGTTGTTTTCATTCTAGCTTCATGGAGGAAAAAGAGTGATGGAATGCCTAAAGAAGGCTCTGAAGATAGCAAATCAGTGCATGGACCCTTCTCTGCAAGTCCAACTTTTCATAGAAATTCTGAATAGATATATCTATTTTTACGAAAAGGAAAATGAGGCGGTGAGTGGAAATGGATTCTCTCTAGCGCATCGAGTGTTTCTTTAAGCTCTTCACTCATACGCCAAATCATGTCTCTTCAACTTGCTCTGTAGCCTCTCATGAGAGGCACAAGTTCTCGTAATAACAGAGTAGGCAATTCTTGATATGCTAGTAAAATTGTAGATAAAACTTCGTTCTTTTTACATGGGGAAAACATCAAACACTTGCAGTGTAGTTATGAACTTAAATATTGTGAGAGTTGGATAGCTGAAATATTTATTAGATTAAAACTTACTAGTACTTAGATGAGAAAGTAGTAAGATTCTAACTTTAGAGGTACCTAACAATAATATGTACATAAGGGAAAGAAAATTCTTACAGCTGTTCAGGGTCACTGCTGAGTGTGCCACAAATGTTTGGTGTAACCTTTAATTTCAAGAAGTAGACATGACATGTACCAGCTCAAATTCTGCATCTGAAATCTGACATAGCAGTTACCTCATATATTTTCTGTTAATAGATAATTAGTAAGTTTATCCAGTTTGAAAAAGCTGCATGGTCAAGTAGAGATCCACATCCCATCTGATGTCATCATTTGATCAAGAGCAGATCTTAATGAATACCTTGTAGTTCTGAGAGAATGTCTAAAGAGATTTTTAGGGATTTGCTGAATTTCCAGTAACTGAACTGGCCTCCCACTGACAGTAGTGCTCTAGTATAGTAGATGCTGTATCTAATGGAGATGACAATAAAACTTTGAATTCCAAGCACTTGGCAGGTCTAAGAATAGTCTTAATACAGTGGTGGTCTGCAGTGCATTTTGTGCTGTGGTGTTCTGTGTAGTGCTGGACTCTGCAGCATAGGCAGCTGTACTTTCCTAGGTAATGACTTGATCACCAAGAATAACTTCAAATCTGGTATTGCCATCCTGACTCACTTCTACAAGAAACAGATTATGTTAGAGTGCATAGACAATCCAATTATGTACTTATTTAAAGCTTTTAAAATTTGTATGGAATAAACTGGAGAGAAATGCTGTGGTAAAAGTTACAAAGCTATCAGGTTAATGACTTAAGAAGTTCTTCAAATTGTTGGGATGGGGAGAACCTTCCACAAAACTGAAATCAGAATAGTCCTACAAGGAGCAAGGGAAAGCAGTCTCTGACGGTTTGTCTGCATACAGTCCTACCAATATTTCTAAGAGCTGTTCAAATACCAGTAGTCTAGAGACAAGTCTGTTAAAAGTAGTGTCTGTGCATTTATACAGAGCTCTTGTTGATGACTTCTGTCCTGTTTATGTTCTCCTGTAGGTGACAATTCAGGTTTTGAATCAGCTCATACAGAAGATAAGAGAAGATCTCCCAAACCTTGAGTCTACTGAAGAAACAGAGCAAATTAACAAACACTTTCACAACACACTGGAACACTTGCGTCTGAGGAGGGAATCACCAGAATCTGAGGGGCCAATTTATGAAGGTCTTGTTCTTTAGGAAGATACACACTGTACTTACTTCTTTTCATTTACATACCGTATGTTTTTTTTTAAGATAGATTCATAGGTTGTGCCTTTCAGAAATGTCAAGTTAACATTCATGTGTTCAGTCTGGCACTTCAAACACTTGTGTTGAATACTCTAACAAATTTGAAAGGTTGGACCAGCAACTACAGGTTTCATCAGTTAGCATGGCTAAAAACTTTCTTTGAAATCCATGTGACATGGTAGGGCTCTTCCGGTTCCGATTTCTCTTCTGTCTGTTCACTGTTGCTTCTATAGCACTAGAATTCTAAACTGGCAGTGAGTGTCATCTCAAACTGTGTCTGATCCGTACAGAGCATTGGATTTTTGGGATTATTGTATGTCAGATTCTGCTTGTGCTTTTCTTTTAATGCCAGTTAAGACGAAGTGTAATATTTTTCCCTAAAAACTAGAATATATTAATGCATGTTTGGAGAGTTTTAAAGTACCATGTTCAAAAACAGAAGTTATATTTTGCATATTAAGGCTCTGTGACATTCAGTGAGGGCCAGTACTGTGCACAGGGCATATTTATCAAGATAATTTTGTTCCGAATAGTATAAAAATAGAGAAATTGCAATCTATATAGATATGTATAACCTTCATTACTGTAAATTTAGGGGAAAATGCATTACACAAGTTTATTCAGTATCATGATTTTGCACCAGTGAAACAATAAAGTTGCTATTAACACCTGTTGTTTCATGTCTCTTCAGAGCCCACTGTTGAACCCAATGTTGAACCTTCTGATAAAACCAAAAGAACTTCTGTTTTTGTAGAGACAGAAGAATCAAGATACAGTTAACCTGGACAAGCTGGGAGGCTACTAGCATTTTTAATGTAGAAGTTTACTGTTCAAAACCAGTATTTTTACAAATGCTGGTGAGACAATGTGTGTTCACATTTCAGAATGCTTTTATGACATACCTTGAGAGAGCAGTGGAGAATCCTACTGGATTCTAGGTCTGTGCTAGAGAGATGAGTGGCAATTAAATGACAAAGCTGTAGGAAGCGGAGCAGTGAAGCAATTGTCAATGGCAGCTCCTGTGAAGACTGGTCTATAGGTTAATGCCAGGTGCTGAAAGCTTTGAAATGTCTGTTTTACCTTAACTGAATGTAACGTTCTAAAGCTAACTGACTGAACTTCTTACTCCTTGAGTTGACCACTGTTGTGAAAATTGTCCTGGCTTGACTGGATAGTGAATGAGACCTTGGTGGGAATGTCTAATAATTTAGTGCTACCTGTTTTCTGAAAAAGGCAAATATGATCTTAGGAAACATAATTATGGAGTAGACAACAATTAGATCACTGATCTACTGATGTAGCAGTCTGGCTTGGAGGGGAGGAATGGGGAGAGAATCTAATGGCTCTACTTGCCTAGTGGTATAATTAATGCTATTCAAAAATCATAATGTTGCTCTGTTTTTGTTGATGCTCTTCCTCTTAAGAGAACTATTAAGCGGATTGTTTTGTTGTAAAACATCCATAGTAGAACATGATGATCATGTTCATGTAGATACATTCATATAGTAGAGATATGCACTCCTAGTTTACAATATTTGCTAACCATGTTTGTTTAATGCTCAAGGTCAGTCCTTGTAACTTAGGAATTGTCTTTGAATAATGGTTTTGTGGTTTCAATTGCGATTACCTAAATGTTGTAGGCTAGTGCTTTTTTCCATGTACCATTTCTAAGGCTACAAAGTTAGGACTCTTCCATAGTTCTTAATTGGTTTTATTCAAATTTTACAAAGTAAGTTATTTCAAAATACTGTCTGTGAACTTTAAGAGCAACTGTACTAACATGCATTTTGGCTGTGGTAATGGACAACTACAGCTGTTCAATGGCTATCACTCTTGTCAGCAAAGGAAAGTGTTAAGCTACGTAGAAAATACGACAGTGGAAACAAATTTTATCACTAGTGTTGTTCAAATCGATACTTCTTGTGGGACAAACTTAGTCAAAACTCAGGATCTAGCTGTGTGAGCTTCTCTTGTGGCAGAGGCAGAATGGCAGAAACAGTATGTAGGTGTTTACATTCTTGTTTTTCACATCCATGATCAATAGCAAGGTTGTAAATTTTAACATACTTTTTTGGGTCATGCTATTCATGATGCATGACTTGAAAAAATCTCTAAACACTTAAAGTAATACTTTTTTTTTTACTATTGACTTGATGGATGGATAGATCCAGTAGGGTAGGGGAAAACAACTTTTTTTTTTTTTTTCCTTTGAGAACTAGCCAGAACTAGTAAAAGTCTAACTGGAAATGTTTTAAAAAAAAAATTACTCCAAGGGAAGTTTACCTAAAGCTCTGTCTATAGCAAGATCTGTCTGTCATAGATCTCATAGACTAATTATGCTTACTCTTGTACGTACAGCAAAAGATGGAAGAGTAATACCTGTCAGTCCTGTAAGGAGTAGAAGTTTGACTTGAGTGGATTCCTGCCTATGCAGGATCCTGGCAGGGGGCAGGAAGTCATAGGTGGTGGAGGAAAGTTATGGTGAAACTCTTCCTGTGTAGAAACTCCCAATTCTCCTATCTCCTATCACAAAGCTCAAAACTCATTTATGTTCCTGTCCCTGAACCTTAGTCCTACTAAAAATTCTACTCTCATTTCTCAATCACCTTTTCCACTTAAATCAGTGCTCCCTTACCTACTACAGTTGATCAGATTTTCTGGTAACCTGACTGTTCTGGTGCTTTTTGTCCTATGCTTTTCCTGGATGCCAGTATTTAGGTGGTTTTTGCGTTAGTAATGATCTTGTCTGGCTTGCCACTAAGGGAGGAAAAAAGCATAGTACACTTAACAGCTGAGACCCCTTGGCATCTTAGAATGGGATTGGGCATAAAATGTAACAGGTCCAAGATTAGTAATTTATGAAATGACTTACCAGCAATATTTACAGTTATTAAAAGTGAGAGAGCCTAAATTCTAATTATTGGCCATGAATGTTGTATTCCCTCTTCAGTGTTTTATTGCTTGTGCACCATTACCAGAAAATATACTGCTGGCATCATTTCTCAGAGAGGTTTGAGAAATTACCTTTCTTTTCATTGCTGTGATTATCCCAGCTACATGGATGACTGTTTCTATAAATTCATAAATATCTACACTTGTACCTACTTATCAGTATTCCATAAACTACCCAGTGCACCCATTTAATACTTGCATGTGAGTATTAGCCAGTTTATGCTCCCATTGAAAGTAAGATGTACTAATTGTCAGCCTTCACACTTTTTTTCACATAAAAATATGAGGATGAATTTTGGCTTTTCCCGGACACAGGAGTTTTATAAAGGCTTTCCTAAAGCTCATGTGACACAGTGGATATAGAACAGGGTTAATGGCTGAATTCACCCACAGAAGCCAAAATGAAGTCTCATAGAGTGAATACTGCACACAGTGCCCATGGCAAGCTGCTCTGATGATCATCAAAAGTGTATATGGAGCCCAACACAAACCAAACACACAGACAATAATTGCTAAAGACTTTGCTACTCTTTTATCCCGGGAAAGTCTAAATCTATTTGCTATAGTGTTAGAAATGTCCACTCTGGTGGTGGTGTTGCATACACTTTCTGTAGTTTTGTAGAAACAGTTCCTATGAGGCTTGGTCCCAACTTCTACCTGAAGTGGTGGAAGGTCTTGATTGACATTCAAATTCAATGACTGATTGTCAAGCTTATGTAGGCTGAGCCTTGAAGCCTTTTTGGGGGGTGAAAGGCTGCTTGCTCTCTTCTCGTGTTTGTGTCTGTTAGCAGGTTTTACAAAAAATATAGTGTGTTCCCTTTTTTTCCCCTGGAAACTCATTTCACAGTTCTCTTGACCAGGTGATAGGTTTTCGTTTCTGAGAGATGTGCGTTTCCTGATGTTGAGGTAAATGCTTAAGTTAAAGTATGTAACAGTGATGAAAGGTGTAAAGAATTCAATAGTAGAGGCGATCATTAGGAAATACCAGTTGTAGAAGAATTCTGCATGACACTCTCCTTCAGGGAGGATGCTCTTTTGGGCAATGTACTCCCAACTGAGGATGGCTGGACCATAGAGAAGAAAAGCAGCAATCCATACAGTGAGCATCTTCAATATGGCATTTCTGGTCATCCCCTTCTGAGCCCTGTAACTGACCTGAGAGAGAGAAAAGTTAAGTCACATATGTTACTAGTATCTCAAACAGTTACATGGCTGCTTTGGAATATGGCTCTCTTTCGCTTGTGAGCATTTGATAATATATTGGTTTAGGGAAGAGGGTTATACCAAGCTTACCAGTACCACAGAAAAGGTATTTCTGAAATAACCATTCCAACAAACATTATTAAGGTGACTGGATATTTTCTGAGAACGTGCATTGGATCTTAAAACCTAGAAAACCAAGGCTTTTCCAAAGCAATTAACCACTGCTATTGCTAGAATTGGTTGTCACCAGTTGCTTACACATGCAATTGCACTAGCTGTCACAGCACTTTACAGAATGTCTAAAAACATGGCCCTTCAAAACTCACTTATTTAGAATTTTTAAATCATTTAATTGAAAATACATAAAAGGATCTGATTTCATAGAACACCCATGCAACCTCTTTTCTTTCTGCTTTGTAGAGAGCCTTTTTTTCTTAATGTGAAAATCGCACCAAAAAAGCTTAATGGATAGCAGCTTTTACTTCTGTTTGATATCTGTAATGTCATTCTTTTATGAAGTACTTGCAGAACTCTTATCTGCAATTGAGATGTATAGATTGAGTGTTGTGGTCTGCAAAGTGCTTTACAGGAAGAGTAACTAATTTCCCTTATTTAGAAAATAGAGAATCTAAGGTGCAAAAAAAATAGTAGGTATGTCAGTAATACTGAGTCAGTAAACCATATCAGCAGTAGAATTCAGTAGAATTTTAACATCAAGATCTGCTTCTCAATATTCTAATTCCCTGGTGTACTGGACAATGTTCATATAGTGAATTGGAATTCAATCTTAACATCTCTTACAGTGGCCACACAGTGTTTTCGACTATGAAGTCCTCAAGCTTGAATTCTGTAGAGGATTCACATTTACTGCCCCAATCTGTGGATCTGGATCTCCAGAGCCAATGCTGTTCTGGTAGAATACCAAACACAGCTGAGGAATCATGAGTTTGTCTCAATCTGATCTGTTTTTCCAATCCTTGATAAAGCTACTAATGATTTCAGGAACAGTTTTGTAGGAAGATTACCATTTTCATTGAGGTAGAGGATAACTTGGAACTTCATCTATTCCTGTTCATATGTTCTTATACTGCCCTAACCCAACAGGCAGCTTCTGTACTTTTGCTTGGGGAGGGATTTTTATATGGAGGATTAATGTGAAGTATTTTGAAGTGACTGATTTTTTTTTATTATGACCAGTTTCCTTTTCTGTTTCTGAAACCATCCAGTTTAAATATTTATACTATGTGTATAGTCATGAGCGTTTGGTTTATAAAAGCAAAATTCATGCCTAATTCAGAACTTAGAAAATAAAGGAATTGTAAGTGTTGACTGTTTAAGAATTAATCTGTTCATTTCTCCCTCTTGAAAAAGAAGGTGGTAAAACACTAAGTTGCATATAAACTGTTCAAATGATCTTGCAGCCTCTCTTTATCCTGTTTGCTAAAAAGGTAGAATTGCCTCTTAGTGTGATTTAGAATGAGCAATGAAGCTAAATTAACATTTTAAGGAAATGTGGGTGGAACAGGGGCGTGAAGAATAATCAAGAAGTGTATGTAGAAGAGTGAAACCTATTAACAGGTAAAAACGTATTATTTTGGCACCATCCAAAATGCTTCAAGGCTGTATGATGTAGGTGAAAATGAAGTTAGCTTTTGATTTTTGGAAAGTCTAGTCTACTCCTCTTTTGATAGCCAATGTATTGCATGAGTGAGGGAAGGGTCTTGTGATTTCTGTGGCTGTTACACGGAAATAGCATTTGCATCCTTTGAAAGATGTTAATTTATATTCTGCTGCTTTTGAACCATACACAGATGTATACAGCTAATTCTCCCTGAAAGCTTGGTACCCATTGCAAGAGGCTCTGTCTCTGCCTTGTGCTGCAGCTGGGATGCAGCTAGGTTGCCTTGGGCTATCATTTGTAAACAGGTGCACTGCCATGTTCTGAGGGAGATGGTCTGTTTCAGCTGGGTAATACTTTTTAAGTATTATCCAAGGTGTGGCAGGGGAGGAAGTAAGTACACCTTGTTCTCTCTGCCCTTCTAGCTGGAACAGCAGCATATACAAACTGTGCCTGTTTTTAAAACAGTACCTCTTCCAGTGTAATAGTGACAAGCAAATGCTATTTCTGCCAAAGCTGATCACTCCCAGAAATATTTCCAGGACTGAGGGGACCTGCCTCGATTCCCCCCCTGTCTGGTGGTGGTTGAGTGAGGTGGAGTGACAGGGTGACCTAAGCAAACCACCCTGCTAGAAAGGGCAGCCTTTTGGAGCCCTCACAGACCACTCTCGGGACCACTTGCTCACCCCTTACCGCTTTGGTGACAGAAGTGAACCTGTCGAAGCTGATAAGGACGATGTTGAACACGGAGGCGGTGCACACCAGGTAGTCCACCACCAGCCACAGCTTACACAAGCCCCTGCCGAGTCTCCACTCACCCGTCAGCACGTAGGGGATGTAGAGGGGGATGCAGAAGCTGCCTGCGGACAGAGCTCAGCGGTGACACCTGCAGCACCGCGCACCGCAACCCTCCGCCCTTCCCAGCGCCCCGCAACTCACCCACCAGGAGATCGGCGATGGCCAGGTTGAGGAAGAAGAAGTTGCCCTGGGTGCGGAGACTCCGGTCCACCATGAACGCCAGAATGACCAGGGCATTGCCCAACACCGTGGCCAGCACCAGCAGCCCCATGAGCGCCGCCAGCAGCGCGGCGGTGGCGGCGGCGAAGGGCCTGCCGCCCTGCCCGTCCGCCGCACAGGCGTTGCCCGCCGCCCGCGGGCTGCCGGAGTGGTTGAGCCACGGCAAGTCCTGGCCCATGGCTGCCGGCGGAGAGCCCGGGGCGCGACCCGCGCTCCGCCGCTCACCAGCCCGCCTCTGGCGCTCGCCCTGCGCTGCTGTTGGCGCCGCCCCTGCCCCGCCATAGCCACCGGCGGGCGGAGGGAGGGGCCGGGAGCGGCGGCGGGGGGGGAGGTGCTCGGAGCTCCCCGGGAGGCCGCCTGACTCCGAGCCGGTGCTGGGACGGCGTCGGAGCGGCAGAACTTTCAGGAGCCCCGCCGCGACGCTGTCAGCGCTGCGGGCGGGAGAGCCCCGTTCCCGCTGCCCGCAGGCTGGCTCCCTCAGGAGCCCGTTCTGTGAAGCGCCGTGAAGTAACGCTTCCAACGGCCGCCCGCCCTCCTTACGGCTCCCACTCTCTCAACGGCTCTCCCAGTTTCCTCCTTGTACGCTGTTGCTGGTGGGGTAGTCGCAGTTGCCTGCCTTGTTACTGTGGCTCATGCACTACACCATGTCTGCAGCTCTCTCCTGTGGCCCGTAGGGTCTTCAGATGATCTCTGCATTCTGCCATGTCTCGTAGACTTTCTGCCTTATGTCACCTATGCCTTTGGCTGACCTGGCAGGGCCAGCGGTGTGGGGATGTGCTGGATGGCCATCTTGTGCCTCAGGGTGAGGTCGGTGCCTGCAGCCTTGCGGGGCAGACGATTTCTGAGACCTCTTGTTCTAAAACTGGGAGTGGATTTAGTATTTTAGAGCGGATTGTGACAATGATGTTGGAGATCCAGTTTTATCACAGAACTTGGACCCATTCTAGAAACCAAACATAGCAGCAGCCAGGAAAGGGCTAAGACTTCTTTCAGCTTCTGACAACATGGCTGACCCAGCACAGGGGAGGAGGCGTGGGACACAGTAATGGCTGAATGAGCTGCAGAGGCTGCTGAAGCCTGTCAAAACCGAAGGGTAATGTAAGAAAGGAAATGCAGCCTATCTCTACTTTCATGATTTGGCCAACTGGATCATCGTCTGCCTTAAAATATGTGGCCATTGATGGGTTTTGCCTTCCTTTCTGCGAGAGTTTCTTAGACCGTGAGCAGTTTGGGACCCACTGCCTTTGGTATTGCCCCTTTGTCATTAAAAGAAAACAGAACTTGCTCAACAACAATCACTGGATGCACATAATTGTCACTTGATTCAGCCAATGTTTCACATGCAGTAAACTCTTTTATAAAAGATTTGCCTTAATGTGTGGCTTGAAATAACAAATGTAGAAGCAGTTACAGCAGCTTTCTAAAGGGAGTGCTATTCAAACGGGCATCAGGTAAGAGAAGCAAGAACAGCTTAATTTTTCTGTTATTTGTCTGAGGTTGAGTGTATATTCTCAGGGTAACTGGCTGGTAACTCAGGTGGACTGGCATTTTCCCCAGAGTGAAGCATCAAGCCTTTGTCAATGTTGGAAGTACAAATTCCAGGCCGGGTAATCCCTATAAACGAGTAGCTCCACAGAGGAGATACTGCAGTTTACACTGTGTATGATATGACCTCTCTATTTATGTCAGTCCAGAGACAGAAATGGCAGCTCTGTGTCTAACGTGCATGAGTAAAATATTTTTTACATGCCCTGTATCATTATCTCCCGAAAGCAAATAAGTAACGCCATACAAAGCAAAAGGGACAGGAACACTGAAACCTTAGCTTATTACCACAGTGATTATTATTATTCTCTAATCTGGGAGCTCATTTTCACCTCCCTTTGAGCCCAGCTGTCAGTTTTCCATTCACTTCAGTTTGGGCAGGATCAAGCTTGTTGATAATTACTACTATCTAATTGTGCTGCGGAATATAAAAGAGGCAGCCAAGAGACACAAAGGAGAAAAAAAATAAATGTCTCAATCACCAGGAAAACATGGTAGAATTAATTTATTCTTTCATGAATAATTACTGTATTCTTTAACTCCTCTAATGTAAGGTAATTTTACAGCAGCTCAGTGAGTTTGCAGCATGTACACTTGTGTATTGTATTTGAAGTAGCTTTTGTAGTGGATTACCTCCTGGCAGATTTTGAGATTCCCAGTAAGTCCCATAATAACCACCTTTACTGTCGTCTGATGCTCCTTTATCACTGCTGCTTTGGCAAGGCATGATGGCTGCAACTCTTAAAATTATGTTCCTAAAACCATGAACCATCAGTCCATAGCTGCACTTTGGGGACTTATTGTTGAAGACTGTACTTGTGCTGTCCAGAGACTGTTGCAGACAGCAAATCCAAGTGTGCACTAGGTGGCCAGCACTCTCAGAACAGCAGGTTTTATAAATCCACACTTCAAGCATTTTCCTCTTCCCTGAAAAAGGATTTTTTTCATGTCCCATGAGTTACTGTCTTTTTTGGTGAGCTATGTTGATTTTCTTTGAAGAACATTAATTCTTGGAAGAAGAGCTTCACCTAACATATTTTGAAGTAATGGTGATGTAGATATATGCACAGATTGGGGGGAAAAAAAAATCTTAAAACAAGCACAGGAAAGAGAAGAGAGCAATACCTCGTTGGATCCGTTGTCCAAGCAGTCTGTCCTGGAGGAAGAACACTCTAATGGATTCTGGCAGGATGAAGTAAAAGTAGATGAAGATCTCATTTTATTCAATGTCTGTGTGTAAGACTGAATTGTAGACTTCTGAAAACATATTTTGTTTCCTGATCTTTATTTAATCCTTGGAGCAAGAGACATAATTGATTGGAATTAGTGAAGAGGAACTACAATAGCCCAAGAAAATAATGAAAAATGCAATGTTTTCAACGGCATATAAATACTGACGTGTTCTGAAATTGTAATTTTTTTCCTGTGATTTCTTTAGTGATAATTGTTTTCATTTCCATAAGGCTCCATTCAGTGATTTTTGAAATAGAGAGCTGTCTGAATCATGCAGTTTCCCATGACTGTAGCATATGTGGGTGAGTATATCTACAGAAATGATAGAAAAACAGAATGCTTTTCCCACACCACAGACAGATGATGCTTTTTCCAGAACAGGCCAAATTCAGCTTCCAAATAGACTTGGGCAACCACATTGAGAGGGAGTAGACTCCATCTGGCTGTATATTGGTTCGGAAGATGCAGAAGACGTCAGCTAGAAGTCTCTTCTTTGAAGTACAATTAAGTAAGGTAGTAAGCACACTTACATTGGATCTTTGGCTGAATCTGAACTCAAAGCTAAATCGTTGTGTCTTTTACCAAATGGCATACTGTACATAATGTTTCCTTCTCTGCTTGTTCCTTTTAAAGATACTTTGGTTTAGTTGTAGGATTTCACATACAGGATAACTCTCTCTTGGTATGCCACAAGCTGTCCGGTACCAAAACTTTACTTAAGCTTTGTTCCCTGGTGAACTGAAGGGCCATTGTTGCCCGTTTCAGTGAAGTGTATGAAAGCACATCATAGCTGGGACCTTTACTTACATAAAGGAAACTATTCACTAGTAGTCTTGCAAATTTCTGATGAAAAATTTACTTGCTAGTAGCCCCATTTAATATTTCTAGGTTGTTGTCAACTGTTCTCTTGCTATGAGTGATTGGTATTTGACAGAGAAAAAGCTTCCTTGGCCAGGAAAAGAGAAATGATTTTTAGACTGTCTGACAGAACATATACACGGCTTTATCAACCGGTAAATCAAATTCTGCTGTCAGGCAGAGCTGATCTTAGTTAAATGAATGGGGGAAATTAAATTCTGCTATGATCATTTCCTATTAACCTTATACCCTTTGCCAGTGAGGGTTTTGCTTGCATACTGATTCCCTTTGTTTTGTTTAATGTTCTGTAGATGTCTCCATGCATACGATGCAATTCATATTTTAAAGTTCTTGTTCCCACACATGTAGAGAAAAAAACACCTATTTGATCTGTGCCAGTGGAAGGGCATCTACACAAGGTTACCTACCATTTACTGATTATGTTTTCTTTTCTTCACTAAAGAAACATTCAGTAGAATTCAGTCCTGTGCATAATGAGGCTTGTGGGATAGCAAGGTTTGGTGTAGGTATCAGTACCAATAGCTGGCTATAGTTATCCCAGCCTGGTTTTAAGGCACTTGTAAAGGCATGGCTAGAGCTTAAACAAGATGTACTACTTCCTTAATAGCACAAAGAAAGCAGACTGCTATCCCCTCAGTTCTTGATGAGCCACGTTGTCACCTGTCCAGATATCAATGAACCAGTTTCCATCCACTTCAAGTGTGATTTGCTGCTTAATGAAGTCTTGTTGTTGTGCTTACATGTAAACAAGAATGCAGTATCAGGGAGATAATAGGAGCTAGGGTAGGATGATTCTGTTCTGCGCTTCAGGTGATGTCATGATTGCCATATCACACTCTACATGAATTCATCCAAATCTCATGAGCCTGAGATCCCCTATATGTCTGGTTTTACTGTTCTAATAACATCTGTCAAGAAGTAAGACTCATGATTTTGATGGATATAGATGAGAGATTTGAAATATGATTTAACTAATGGAATTGGATAACTGGAGTGCAATAAGGTACCAGAAATAGTTATCCCATAGTCAATTGCTTTAAAGTTACACCAAAATTATATTAGCATTGTGAAGCATCATAATGAAATACATTATAGTCTCTTTTATGAGGAAAGGCTGAGACACTTGGCTCTGTTTAGCCTGGAGAAGAGAAGACTGAGAGGAGATCTCATCAATGCTTATCAATATCTAAAGGGCGGGTGGCAAGAGGATGGGGCCAGACACTTTTCACTGGTGCCCAGCGACAGGACAAGGGGCAACGGGCACAAACTGGGACACAGGAAATGCCCTCTGAACATGAGGAAAAACTTCTTTACTTTGAGGGTGACGGAGCACTGTAACAGGCTGCCTGGAGAGGTTGTGGAGCCTCCTCTGGAGATACTCAAAACCCACCTGGATGGGATCCTGTGCAACCTGCTCTGGGTGAACCTGCTTTGGAAGGGGGGTGGGACTAGATGATCTCCAGAGGTCCCTTCCAACCCCTGCCGTTCTGTGAGTCTGTGATAGGCAACAAATAGTTTTATTTCCTTTTGCTCCTGGATACATTCAGCAGTTTCACCGATTATTACTAGTACCCTGTATTACCAGTTCAGCAATGCAACATATTTGGCATTTGTATCCTTCCCATCCTGGCTATTTGACGCATCAGTATCTCACTTAGGCAGTTTCACGTATGTTGCAAGCATCAAAGGACATAATCACAATTTTGTCTTTTGGCTGCAAGTACATTACAGAGGACTGAATGTTTTTTGGTTGCGCTCAGTGAGTGCTGGACAGGCCTCCAAAAAATATCTCTTAGCAACGTATTGGTGACAAGGACATTGCAAAAATCGAGGTAGCTGGACTGTGGCTTATTTCTCATTCTTAGTTCCTTCTTCCTTAATCCTTGGAAAAGTTCCTTTTCCTCCTGGCCTGTTACCTCTTTCATTTGCACTGATAATGTCTGTATATATAATCTTGCCAATCTGCAACAATATTTCTAGGCAGAGTGATACTGAAGTCCTAGGAAAATAGTGGTTTTGGCATTTGAATGCATTTGCTCAATGCCTTCTTTTCCACCCGTAGTTGGCACTCCCCAGGAATAAGCTGGAAACATCTGCTTTCTGCATCTCCCTCTGACCCAAGCCAGAAGGGTATTTCCATGGCAAGCTGATAATAAGCACAGATTTAGAATATTCTCCCCAGCATCTCTAAACCTGCATTTTATCTGTATCAGTAGTAGTTAGGGCTGTGTCAGTATATGTTGTGGTTTTTACAGCTTTGAGAATGAGTTAGGCTTAACTTTTTCCTCAAGGCTGTCCATTTTTCATTTTTAGCTGGTATAGCAGTCCCCAACACTGTGACCTTAATGCCCATGCCTCTTTGGGAAGTTAATGCCTATGTGCTTCAGTGGCAGGATGTGAAACTCCAAGTATGAATGTGTTGCCAACAGAAGATGAATTTAGTGGTGTTAGGGAGCATGACTTATCATTGTTATGAATCGGTGACCCAGTTACTATCGCGTAGGCTTTGTAATAAGATAGATTCAGATCATTCTGATACTAACATACCTTTTGTTTCCTTATGTTATTGGTGGGGTATAAATTCTTATGGAGGAAAAAGGGAGTTACTCACATTTCCTTTATTTCAAATTTCACTTTTATGCATTTCCTAATATCTCTTTCCTTACTTCATGCAGAAACGCAACAAGTGTCTGATGTACTATATTTAGGCTTATTTGCCTTCCTCCTACCTTTGAATATTACAGAGTTTCTTTATTAGGATATATCTGTTAGGCTCTTACCTGCAGTTATGTCATGGTCAGTGTTATATTGGAAATTTACAGCAGAGTTGACATGCATGAAAACTGTAGCTCGTCCTGTTAGGCATTTAGATGGTCAAGGGAATAGTTATGTACCATTTTTGGACTTGCATGGGGATTTTATTATTTAGCATTGTGTCTTTGTTATGCTATGCTTAATAGGGGTAGATAGGAACTTGAATGTCTGTTTGGAATGAAATATTTATTTTCAGGATTTATTTTCATTTTGGATTGGAGAAAAGTTGGAAAACTGCAGAATTTTGTTAGAGCCTTTCTCAGTTTAGTAAAGCATAAAAGTCTATATGACTCATTTTGTATTTTCAGATCTCCAACTTATTGCTCAAAGAGATACTTAGTATTTAAATAAAAAGTGATTTCTGGGAAGAAGAAATGACTGTTTTTCATGTCCATAGTTTACAGGACAGAAATAGTGGTCTTAGATATCAGCAGAGGAAATTAAGAAAACAGTCGTCTAATTGTAGTGAAACGTTGAAATAGACTGCCTGAAACTACTGTGGAATCTCCATCATTAGAGATCTGAAAGAATAGTTTCAGCAGAAATGTGTTAAGAATTATGTAGAAATGACTGAACGTGCCTTGGAGAGGGAAGTGGGTTAAATGGTCTGACAGACTCCCTTCCAGCCTTATTTTCTATAATTTTACAGCTCTGCAGTGGTCCTGCCTCTTGTTTGTTAGAGGAACATAGAGGTGTTTAGAGGTTGAATGACAAAAACCTAAGAGCAAATTCTCCTACTGGTATATCAATGTCAGTTAGACTGTTGGTAGAGAATTTGGTTTGTAATACAGTTTTGCTGTCACTTGTTTTCTTAGTGTCACCTGTGATGCTGTAACATTTATGTATCCATATACAAAAGTAGTTGGTCACTAGATTTGTAAATACAATTTGACTTAAAGAGATATAGCAGCATGACAGTTCTAGTTAATTTTTTAAAATTTTAGCTTACAGACAGGAGGCAATCAGTTGGTTATTTGAGCTTTAGTTTTCTCAAGTTTTAAAAGAGGATAGTGAAGGGACCCAGAACTTTTCCTGGATTGGTGAAGTTTGTGTGCTTCTTTACAGATCTGTCAGTGATGTGTTTAACCCATTGCTGAGGGAACCAAATGCTAAAGCACATTGAAATATTCAGAAAATTGAATACAAACAATATCATAGAATAATTTAGGTTAGAAGAGACCCCTGGAGGTCATCTGGTCTATGGCCCACAAAACAGGGTCAATTTTGGAATATTATCAAGTTGCTATGGGTCCAGTCCAGCTGAGTTTTGAATGGCTCCAAGGATGAAGATTCTGCAGTCTCTCTGGGCTCGCTCTGGTGCTTGACCACCTCTGCAGTAAAAAAAATGTCCTTATATCTAATGCAAATTTCCCTTGCTGCAGCTAGTATGTATAACTGGATTATAAGACATTTGCTTCTTGTCCTTCTGTGGTGCAACCCTGAGAACAGTGTGACTCTGTCTCTGTAATTAGTCCGCAGGTAGCACAAGAGTGTAATTAGATACCCCTTAGCCTTTTCCTCTTCATGTTGCTGTGCTTTTGTAAACCCTTACCAGGATTAGCTTGTTTGACTTTTTGTCTTTGAAACAATGAGTCGGAATTTCAGAGGACCACAAAAGATCTATTTGGATTAGAAAAAGAAAGATGCTGCCTGCTGTTGACTTCATGAGCTTTTACGAGCAGGAAGCACAGAATATAAGAGACTACTGAGAAGAAGACATCCAACAGCAGAAACAAGGTAACACAAATGAAAACAGCCTTCGAGTGCCCCACTCTGACAGCAGACCATCCCACACTGATTCCCAAGGATGTTTCATGATGGCAAGGTAGATGTATTTCTGACAAAATGAAGTTCTGTTTCTACCTGCAAGGATATGAATTCATTACACCAACTCACTTTCAACAGCATGGGCCTGAGGACAGTACAGACCTAATCCTGTCAGAATCAACTTATGACTAGGCCTCCCTATTTAATTTACTCCTCAGGCTTCTCCTCAATAAGAAGAAAAGGTGAAATGAAGAAGTGTATTCATGTTAGAAAAAACAACACATTTAATGAAACTAAATAATTGCCATGAGTTATTACATTATAATTGGCAAATTAACTTGGAAAAAAGAAAAAAAAACCCCACAACTAGACAGGACACTTTAAAGGTACTTTCTTACTAGCTTAGACATAGCTCAAATATAACAGATCAAACCCAAGAAAAAGCCAATTGGGGAAAAGGTTAAATAATTAAATAAACCTAAATTAGAAAAAAGGAACTGAGATCTTCAAAGAGACAGAAATAGATGAGCATATGGAGAATGGGTCATTGTGAAAATGCTTCTGTTAGCAGTGTGAATTGTGAATATTGTATCTGAGGTACAGCATCTTTGTGATACTACCACTTTATACACCCATTCTACTGTGAATTGAGTTGGGACAGTGATTTATCCTCAATATTATGTTTGTCAGGAGGTTACTGGTAGTCTGCATAACTTCAGTTAAGGATTTAACCTTTTGTATCGTTCGTTTAAGACATGGTCCATATGGTATACTTATTTTTCAGTGAAAAAAATCACTTATGTATTTAAGGCAGAAATAAGTTAAAGCATATGCAATAATTTGGCAACACAGCAAAAAATAGAGACCTGTGGCAGAGATTTCTGGGACTGCACAAGCAATTTGAGCAGATCATTATTATCTCTACGATCAGCAGAAAAACCTTAAGCAACAGTCCTTGATGCAAAATAGTAGTCAAAGTCTTTACAAGAAATGACACTGTAAATCAGGTTACTAGTTGTAGAACTTGTGCAACATCTGAAGGCAAATGAAGTAGGTTACTGGTCCAAATTATTGATACCAATCCCCAAAATTTTGTATCACTACCTTCTGTGAGGTAAGAGAGAGAGAGCAACAGTCAGCAGGATCTCAATAAGAAAGACCCAACAACAATTGGCTTAATGAAATAGATGTTTTAATATGATAGAATAAAAAGAGGAATAAAAACGGTAAATCTTAAGATGCTGGGAACCCCATGTCTGTACAGTGTCAGGCAGACCCTGAATGGATTTTCCCACAGCAGGCTGCGCAGAACCCATCTATGAAGAGAAGCTCCTCCCTTTGGGTAATCTGAGCTATTATATTAATTTCTTACAAGGAAACAATTCTATTCATCATTTCTACTGTCAAACAAAAGAGAAGTTCACCTAAGAACTTCTTGCTGCACTTTTAGATAAAGATGAGGCACACAGGTAGTGTAGTTGCCAGTACCAAGTGGAGCTGCCTGCAGGCTCCTCTGCTAGAATGAGCTGGCTGAGGTGATCCTGGGACTGAGGACATTGTGCAGACCAACTCAGGCCTGAAGGTTAAGCTGTTCCCACAGCACAGTGCAGCTCGGGTTTGGACCTGCTCAGGTTCGCTCTTTTGTGGATCACTAACTCCTTCATATAGAATGCCTCCTGGTCAGGATCACTACAAAGAGAAAAAACCTCAGCAGTATGCACCCAGTTACATTCCCCCCTCCCAGCTATACCCTGCAATGACATGTATGAAGGCAGTCTTTGTAGCTATAAATCAACAATTTGTGAAAGAGATGTAGCTACGTGAAATACATATGAAGTGGTCCAAAACCCACTGAGCTAAATAGAATTCCATTGTCTTCAGCGTACTTGAGTCGGCCCCTAATTGTGAATTTTGCTGGAAAGCACAGAAAGATCAGTTTTAACTAATTGCAGAGGGAACTTTGCAACACAAAAGTAGCAGGCAGAAACCTGTGTTTGGTTCTTGGTTCTGCCATAAACTTGTAAACTTGGGGTCATAGAAAATCACCCAGCTTTTCTGTGTCTCAATATTCTTGCATGGGACAGGGTACTTAAAAGTCTTCTTTTGAAAATATATTCTAGAAGCAAAAGCTTTAAAAATTCACATTGTTAGAGAGATTCATAACACAATATCAGCAGAACAATAGATATCATATCCTTTTTCTGTTTATAGTTAAACTCAGTAGGCAAGGCAGCTTCCACTCACCACATGTTCAAATATATTCGTCTTTGCATGCAGTGATTAAGCAGGCTGTTCCCGTTAGTGTCAGTGGGAGTTGAATAACCAATTATGGAACATTAAGAGGAAATGATAGCCTTTAATAATTCTTTAAAAAAAGCAGCCAAAACCCAACAAACATTTATTTCTTTTTAAATAAGTCATTCACAGTCTTCATATGCTTGAAGTTTTGTGCTCGTTTATGTGGTAGTGAAACATCACATTCGTCTCTAAAGCTCAATGTAGGAGACGTTAAAACCGTTGGTTCTGTGTGTTATAGTTAAAAAGATGAGCAAATCTGAATCTGTTTTTTTTTCCACGGTTCCCTATACCAGGAAGTCTGTGTGTTGGGCACAATTGTCTACATTTATTTTGGTAAATGTGAATTACATTAAATAATCAGTTGGGATAAGGGCACAATTTATTTGTTCAGAACAGAGTCTGTCAATATTTGACATAGAGTTTTGACCAAAAAAAGTAGGGAATTGTTTTCTATGTTGGAATGTTATGTTTAGAGAGCATTATTTTTTAATGAAAAGTTTAAGCTTTTCAATTTGAAAGGGAGTTTTCATTTCAAAATTGTTATAAGTACTTCAAAGAAAAAGAAAAGAAAAATTGGATAAAATTGTTAATTAAGTTTCAAGCATGGGAGGAAGGAAAGAAAGAAGAGTTTTCAGCAGAAGAATTCTTGCATCTGAATGCCATCACTGATCTGAATGCCATCTTTGGAAATTCTCTTCAGACATGGGAGAGAGTGGAAGGAGAGATTAATTTTTAAAAGCTACCGTCTGGTGGATGTTGCTCCTATAGTCTCCAAAATTCCAATTTGCTTCCCTTATCAAATAGCCTGAAAGACCATTCAAATCTGGACTCTCCAATTAGACTCCTCCTGTCTTGTATAGACACGGGATTTTCACCTGTGCATCTCATATGCTGACAAGCAACACACAGAAAGCCAGAGAAACGCAGGAAAGTGCAGTGAAAGTACAGATACTCTCACAGTTCCCACACTTAAATGGGGAACCAGTTCTTACATTTGAGTGTGACTGTATTTTAATCAGAACAGAAGGGAAGCTACAAGCTAGGCTTCAGATGCTTCGTCTGGTGCTTACAACACAGTACATTGATTGCTGTGAATATCTAAGGAGCTGTTCGTTCAGGGCCTGCATCTTGCAAGGAATTGATTTGTACTAATGCACTTCCTTTCAGTAAAATAAATGTCATCTTGCCAGTGTGAACTCATTTAATTTTATACTTATTAGAGAAGATAATCTAGTACTGCTTTGAAATGAAATATGTAGAGAATTCATTCGTCTGATAGAGCATGCAGCACATTCAGACTGTTTTTCTGCTTTTGTTATAGGGGCTACTTGTATTCTTCCCATTATTAAATCCAATAAAAGTAGTTTGCTGCAAGACCAGCAGTTACCTGACACTGTGTAGCACCCTGTTGCTCCCTGTGCACATTCAAAGGGGAGAATCAGTATGGTGCATTGACCTGTCAAAGTCCACCAACCTAGCTGCATGGAAGTATTGGTAGAATCAGGGATTTAGTTCATACTTTCAGCATTGGAAAGCAGTCTCATTCTTTGCCCCTGAAAAGAGAATCAGCTTTACTTATCAGAGTGGTTAATAACTCTGTAGAAGAGAGCACAGGGAAGATAGCAGTGAGCAGGTATTCTGCAACTGCCCAAGGCTTGCTGTCAGCAGCACACTCTGCAGAACACGCCATGTTACCCCTGTAAAAGGTAGCATAGGCTTATAGAGATACAGCCTTTAGGTATTATCTGGTAACATGCAGCACAGCCAGGTCACTAAAACAAACCTGCCACCAGACTCAGAGATACTAGCTTTTCCTCAGTGGAGGCTTTAACCTCTCCTGAGTCAGCAGCAGGGTGAAGAGGCTGATTTGTTTTGCAACCCAAGGAATATGCTTGAGTAGGATCTCTCGCAGATGCTTTCAACTCCATGAAGCAGCTGAGCCTAGCAAGCCAACACCTCTGCAGCACAAGCCTGTTTTGAAGAGCGTGGTGTGTGCTGAGGTGAGCTTTTTGGTAGCGTGTGCCCTGGGCAAAAGCAGTTTTGTATAACTGGTTCTGCCTAAATGGCTAAAGCCTCTACTTACTCAGGCTTGCATCAAAGTCTACTGTGAATTCTTGTCTTCTGTTTTGACTTTGGTTTTCTCCTAAATTTGGCTCCTGCGGTAGCAGATGAATCTTGATCCGTCTCTTGATATTTCTTCCCTGCCTTCCTCTAACTATATGACTCTTTAAATTTTAGTGCGTAAGAGACAAAGAATAAAACTGAATAGGAAGTGGCCTTTCTATTCCAGTAAACTTAGGTTTTAAAAATGCCTGCTATTATTGTTTAGAATTGAAAACAAACTTTTTTAAACTCTTTTTCTTCAAAGTGTGACTGTGTTTTGTTCTATCTGCAGGACAAGGAAGAATGAGAGAGACTGTGCCATGAGAGAGGCAAACCACTAATCCACCTGATGCCCTTATTTGAGGTGTGGAAGCCTGTGATGTAAGCCTTTGTGCAAGTCTTCTGGGCCATGTACACCAGTCCATCGTGTTTCCACCATCTGTAAGCCCTAATCCTCACCAAATATTGTAGGAGACCAAATCCTGCACTGGTGCCAAAGGTAAACTGATTTTTGTGCTTATGTTAGACTTCATCTCTCCTGAGAGTTGTTGTTCAAGTGTCAGCAATAACATGAAGTCCTTGACCTTCCCCCCGACAAAATTTTTGCCATAGTATAAAGCCTATTCCAAATGAATGACACCCAGTGTCCATATGCAGACTTTGTCCTGAACTTATTTTATCTTGATAAGCAATGTATGTGTTAGAACTAAATGTCAGCAGAAAATAGTGGCATATGCCAGCTCTTGTTCTCTCATTTACAGACAGGAAAATTCTAGCAATAAACTATGCCTTGATCTTGCAAGATCATCACACTAGAAAAAAAAATAAATCTCTCTTCTCTTCCTAAAACTTGCTCTTAACTTCAGTCTTTTCAGTAGCCTAATCCATAGTGAGAGGACTTATCCTATTGGCCCCATCCAGTTTTTTACCTTAATCTAGCTAGGAGGGCCGTACAAGATCCATGAATAAACCACGTTTTTCAACCCTGTATCTACCAAAATGTAGAGCTACTCTTATTGATGTAAAAATATAGTAAAAATCCCCCACCAAACCTAAACATCAGCCCTGGGCATCTGCTTGCTGATACCTGCACGCCTTAGAAACACAGAATCATAGAATAGTTAGAATTGGAAGGGACCTTAAGGATCATCTAGTTCCAACCCCTCTGCTATGGGCAGGGACACCTCCCATTAGACCAGGTTGCTCAAAGCCCCATCCAGCCTGGCCTTGAACACCTCCAAGGATGGGGCATCCACAACTTCCCTGGGCAACCTGTTCCAGTGTCTCACCACCCTCACAGTAAAGAATTTCTTCCTCATATCTAATCTAAATCTACCCTCTTTCGGATTAAAAACATTACCCTCTTGTCCTATCACTACACTCCCTTATAAAGAGTCCCTCCCCATCTTTCCTGTAGGCCTCCTTTAAGTACTGGAAGGCTGCTATAAGGTCTTCCTGGAGCCTTCTTTTGTCCAGGCTGAACAACCCCAACTCTCTCAGCCTGTCTTCATAGGAGAGGCGCTCCAGCCCTCTGATCATCTTCGTGGCCCTCCTCTGGACTCACTTCAACAGGCCCATGTCCTTCTGTTGGGGGCCCCAGAGCTGGATGCATGACTCCAGATGGAGTCTAGGCTTGTGAAACATGCAGAATTCAGACCTGCACAGAGTGTCTTAGGCCTCCTTCTTCCTAACCTTAAATGCGGGCAAGATGGCTAATACATTTTTACAAATGCATCCAAAGAGGAGCAATGAAGCTGGTGAAGCGTCAGTCTAGAGAACAAGTCCTGTGAGGAGCAGCTGACGGAACTGGGGTTGTTTAGCCTAGAGAAAAGGAGGCTGAGGGGAGACCTTATCGCTTTCTACAACTACCTGAAAGGAGGTTGTAGCAAGGTGGGAGTCGGTCTCTTCTCCCGAGTAACAAGCGATAGGGCAAGAGGAAATGGCCTCAAGTTGCGCCAGGGGAGGTTTAGGTTGAATATTAGGAAAAATTTCTTCACTGAAAGGGTTGTCAAGCACTAGAACAGGCTTCCCAGGGAAGTGGTTGAGTCACCATGCCTGCAGGTATTTAAAAGATGTGTAGAAGTGGTGCTTAGGGACATGGTTTAGTGTTAGGTTTACAGTTGGACTCAATGATCTTAAGGGTCTTTCCAACCTAAATGATTCTATGATTCTACAAAGGCTAAGCCTTTGCTCCTTGCCAAGCATCTGTCTCAACCTTGTACTGGAGTCCTAGAAGATTCTGCAATTGACTGATCTTAGAGCTCTCATTTTCCTGAACTTTTAGCTTTTACCTTTGCTATAATCATAGAAAGTGGGCCAATGATTTTGTCAAAGCTAAACATAAACCACTGGTTCATGCCGACAGAAGCACACAGCTTAGTCCTTTGCGCTGTATGTAGTGCAGAAATTAATAAACTCTTCAGTTTGTGGTAAGTCCTGTGATGTTCAGGTTGTTCATCAGCAGCATGAAGTAAAAAGGTGAAAAGTATGAAGTTTACCAATATATTAAGGATATACCAATATATTGGTATATCCTCACACACAAGTTGGCATTTCCTCACACAACATATAGATTCTGGAACTTCTTGTCACTGGGTATAGCGGACACTGAAAGTCTACATAAATTCAAAAAGCAATTGCGCTTTCCATCTATTAATTTATCCATTGAGGGTAATTAAACACAAAGATGCAACTTCATTCTCAAGAATTCCCTGTGCTGCAAATCCTTGGAGACTGGGAGAATGCTCTGAGGAAATTTCATTATATGACTGCTTTGTTTTCATGTTCTTTTCTCAGCAAAGCTTTCTGTGGGAGACAGCATATAAGTCCTTGGGCCTGATCTGGTGCACTATCTGATGTTCTTATATTAGCCCTTGGTTTTCAAAATCTCAGCCTTGATCATCACCAGAGCCAGGTAATGAATACTTGCATCAAAGGGAAACATAATTAGGGGTTTAGTGTCGATAGCAGCCTGCATCTAGCAGGATGATGTAAGATTAAATAATAAATACATTTCTTCAATTTTGAAAACACACATTCATAAGATAGTAAAGTGAGATACCTGGATGTTGGAGGAAGGGACATTAGAAGCATTTTGTAAGAGTCAAAAGAGAATATCAGAATTAGCCATTTGTTTTGAAAGGCAGTGCGCAGATCTGAACTGGTGTCAGAACTTGGTTAAAATGAGTGTTCAAAGTTGAAAAGGCCAAGTGTTTGAGGAAGACATTTAAAAGCATGCTAGTCCTGTGAGACTTTGACCTCAGACAAGAGTCATGCGTATTCAGCAGCTCTCCTTTACTCTTTCGTCCCTCTGAACTGTATCTATATCTTAGCTTCTGGGGGATCTTTATTTATGTTGCTGTCCTAAGATTTTTACACAGGTGAAACTTGATTGTATCACAAAGGGGTTTAGGCTGCTGTTTCTTACAGTTTACTTGTCTGTGATGTGACAGAGATAGAACCATTTAGCCATCTCTTCATGCATATGTGTTTGAGGATAGAAGCTAAAAGACTGAGGAGAAAACCGAACTTGGGTTCCCCACATCACTAGAGAAGTGCTCTAATTACAGCTATTGCAGGAAGACTTGGGGAAGAGGGCAACTTGCATTGCAACCTGCTAATTTGGACATGTGCTTTGGTTTTTGAAGTATAACCCCTAACCATTTTTTTTCCCCAAGAAAATTCTATAGTTGTAGAATTCCAGCATATACATGACTCATTGAAAACGAAGTTGTCATCTAAAATTGAGAAAAGAAGTAATTAAAATATGATTCTTTCAGTGTCTCCTTTTGGCTAGCTTTTGTGGCTTCCCTCTTAGTGTCCTGAATGTTTGCAAATCTATTTTTAAAATGCCCTAGAATATAAAAACCAAAGCACCTAACTTAAGTGGTGTGATTATCACACAGTGTCCTGGTTTGAGGTAAAACAGGACCAATTTTGTCTGGTAACTTCGCTTCTTAGCTGGGTCTCTTCTAACTATGGAAATTAACAACATATTGTGCAGACAATGTTCACTCTCTCAGAGTGATAAGACCAATGTTTATAGCTGATGTCCAGGCATGGTATGCAGAGATGCTCTTGCTTATACTTATTGCTATAACACCCAAGGCCAACCAACTTTGTTATTTGCCACGTTGGAGGGTTGGAAGCAGAAAAGCATATTGGGGTCCCACCTGCAGGGAGGAGCGGACAGGACAGGTGACCCAAACCTGACCAACAGGGTATTCCATCCCATCTGCCTCATGCTCAGTATAAAAGCTGAGGGATCAAAGGGTCAGCTCTCTTTTTCTTCAATGGCTGACGTCTGAGGAGGACCCTGTCTGTTCGGCTGCCTTTGGTCCCAATCCTGAATCCAGATCCGGAATCCAGTTCTCGTCCGTCACTGAGTCCAGCCTGGGACTGCCCCAGTGCCAGCCGGTGTCGTGACTGTCATCCTGGGAGCTTGATATGGTTTTGTATATTTTTCATTATTTCCTTTTATTTTATTATTAATATTTCATCAAAGTAGTTTAGTTCCTTCTAAACTCATAAGTCTCTTTTCCCTCCTCTACCTCTCTCTTTGAAGAGTGGTAGAGGGGAGCATCTGTTGGTCCCATCTGGGGTCCCCTATGTCCCCAGTGGTCGATTTAGCCTAAACCAAGACACACAGGGAACCTAGCATCTAAGAGGCATTACAGTGCATAAGAGACATCAAAACACATAAATGTAGTTGTACAGGTTTCTACGTATAAGCAAACTCTTCTTGAAGGAATAAATATCATATAATTTTCTGTAGAGGAAAAAATAAACAGAACTACAGGGCTGGTATCTATGAAATCTTAAAAACTACTCTTGAGAGAGAGTTGAGGAATGGCAGGATAATTAGCATTAAAGACCTCTTTATGCCAAATATGAGAGTTGACATGTCACTCACAGGAGACTTGCAAACTTCAGGATTATATACCAAAGAAATGCTTGATCACAAGGATACTCTGCCATTGTCAAAAGAACATGGAGTGTAATTTATCACTCCACAAAGTATTCTCTGAAGCCATGCTCTGGCTGCGTGGGAGAATGTCATTTAGAGAGATAAAGATCATATCAAAGGTTAAAGCTTGGAAAACTCAGTACATAATATGTATAATATATGAAAAATCAGCTCACAATGTGGCTGTGAACTAGAGGCTAGCATGGGGTGACAATTAAAGAACAAGTTGTCAATTCATGAAGACTTCATTAACAGAGGGTAATTGACAGCTGAATAATAGGGGACTTTCATGGGTAATAACATTTCTGCTACACACATCTGTAATAATAAAAATGCCCTTTTCTTGCTAATACCAGGACCTGGTAATTATTGTCAGGGGGGATTATCTCGTTCTTAGATTTGCACTGAATTTTATAATCATTGAACCAGTCTTCAGTGCCAATTCAAAAATGGGAATTCCATCCCCTTTTATCTTCCTTCAGCTGTTGATATTAACATTTTGTTTTAACTATTGATTTGATTTATACTTCCTTCCATGTGCCAAGTGACCTCACCGTGTTTATAAAAAAAAAATCTTTTTTTTTAAAAGCCTTTCACAAAAGTTTTGATCTTTCAACCAAGAAATTAAAGGGTTCAATGTGCATGGATTTATTATGTCTGAATCAAAAAAACAGCTTGTGACATTGCTCTGCATATTCATAGCCTTCAAATCATCATCACAACAACCTGTGTATGCAGCCTATGAGAGTCAAAATCCAGATTTGAGTGGAATATTTGTTGGGTGCCGACTGTTAAATATTTAAGAGATGGTCAGAAGAAGAAGGTGATCTAGCTTTTATACAACTCCATGAGAATTTTGTTTTCTTCACACAGCTTCACATCCCAGTCTAAATTGTAATTGAATTACATATGTCTTTTCATTTGTCATTCTGCAGGGTCATTGCTGTAAATTATCAAATTTTGCTGACTCAGATTACAAATTAGGTGCCTCCCAAGGTTAATCAAGATGCCAAAGTTTGAAGTTTGTGCTTCCCAAAGGCCTATACAGTCAGTGACCTAGGATTTGAATGTGGGAACTTCAGTTAGATGCCTGAAGTTACTGTTTATACTCACTCATCCATGTCTATCTGATGGGACTATTGAAATGGTGTAGGTTCATCAAATTTAATTTTTGATCTTGCTTGTAAGAAGGATGATGAGAAATCTACTGTATTAAATTTTTGAACTCAACTCCCCTAGACAGGATACAAATAATCCTTAATAACTCTTAGTGTAAGAAGCAGCTCTTTGACAGTAAAATGCAGTAAAATCTTTACCTGCCTACTTTTTGATGATCTTAAAGGTCTTTTCCAGGCATAACGATTCTATGATTCTATATGCTACAGGCTTGGGGAAGTGTGGCTGAAAAGCTGCTGGGCAGAAAAGCACCTGGGAGTGTTGATTGACAGCCGGCTGAACATGAACCAGCAGTGTGCCCAGGTGGTCAAGAAGGCCAATGGCATCCTGGCCTGCATTGGGAAACAGTGTAGCCAGCAGGGCTAGAGAAGTGATTGTCCCACTGTACTCGGCACTGGTGAAGCTGCACCTTGAGCACTATGTTCAATTTTGGGCGCTGCAGTAGGACATTGAGGTGCTGGAGTGTGTCCAGAGAAGGGCAATGAAGCTGGTGGGGGTCTTGAGAATAAGTCTTATGAGGAGTGGCTGAGGGAACTGGGGTTGTTTAGCCTGGAGAAAAGGAGGCTATGGGGAGACCTTACCACTCTTTACAACTACCTGAAAGGAGGTTGCAGAGAGGTGGGCATTGGTCTCTTCTCACAAGTTACAACTGATAGGACAAGAGGAAATGGTGTCAAGTTGCACCAGGGGAGGTTTAGGTTAGATATTAGGAAAAACTTCTACACTGAAAGGGTTATCAAAGACTAGAACAGGCTGCCCAGTGAAGTGGTTGAACTGCCATCCTTGGGTGCATTTAAAAGCTGTCTAGATATGGTGCTCAGAGATGTGGTTTAGAAGCGGGCCCAGTAGAGTTAGATAATGGTTGGACTTGATGATCTTAAAGGTCTGTTCCAGCCCTAACGATTCTATGATTCTATGATTGTAATAGGTTATTAACATAATTCCAGTGTAATAAAATGAAACAGAATGCTCATGGGAAACAGAGTAAATTCTTTGGAATGAACACATACATAATTTACCTGTTCTTATGTTTAGTAAGCTTTTATCTTTTAAAAATAAGATTTTTAAAATTTATGTACTGTGTGCACTTAAGTAACTTCTGCAGAATGAGATCTTCAGTATTAATGGTATGAATGGAAATTTAATGTATCTCTGGCTCCTTGGAAACATAGTCCTATATTTCCTGTTTTCTGGACAATTTACATAATTATGCCAATTTAGTGGACATCTGTTTTAATATCCTCAGACAAAATTATGTGGTTGAAATAGCACTGCTTCCATTTTGCCTGTTGAAATAAGCTTTTGAAGCTGAGAGGATAACTAAAAGTTGAGCACATGTTCTCGGGAAACTAAAAACCATAAAACTAAGATGCGACCATATGCTTTGGGTTCTTATCTTCTTAAACTCCATCGTATTCAGTCACATCTGAGCCAAAGTTCAAGTGCTGACTCGCCAATTAGGCACAGTGGGGATACAGCATTTCTTCAGTCTGTGCTTCAGTGATGTACAATCCAGGCAAAACAAATTACTTGGCAATGAAAATTCAAAACTGGGAATTTAGCAACCAGACTTTGGCAGAGTTGCTTCCTCTCCTGCCAGCTTGTATGTCGCTAAAAGAGCTGACTCCATAGAGTATTATGCATAGTCATGATTGGGGCATATACATTATGGTTACTTATGAAATTCGGAGGGACTATTCCATGACCTGAGCCCTTTGCAGTACTGTGTTCCTGGGCCACCCCTTGGAGCACTGATGGTTCTTCCAAGATACTGGGGAGTGCAGTTAGGTAATGGCACTTAGGGTGTTCAGGTAATATCCCAGATGGGTTAGGATATGGTATACCGGAGAGGAGAAGAGAAGGAATATAATTTAGAAGTGGATACATCTAGCTGGAGGAGAAAAGTGCTTGGATTTTAAGTCTTTTCTCTGGTTCTATGTTTAAGTCTTTAGAAAACCTCAGTCTGACAATCAGATAGACCGAGATGCCTGATGATTGGAGATTTACACTGTGTTTTTTGTTGCCTATATTGTGTTGTCATCTGCTGTAATTTGTTAAGAACTTGAATTGACTGGCACATGGCCATGGTGGTAATGAGAAGCTTAATGACCTCCTGTCTTAACACAGGACAACAAATTAATCTGTGGTTTGCAGCAATCATCTCTGAGTTTCATATCTCAGTGCAGTGCAGATTTGTGGTCTTTCAACTTGTGGTCTTTAAACTTGATAGGCATCTTCTCAGCTATTTCTAGTGTGAGGTGTGTATATATATATATATATATATTTTCCTGGGAGATTATATGGCCTTCAGTCAAAGCAGGGTAGGCCCTGACTGTTGCCATCACTAGTGCGCTTTACCAGGAAGAGGGGCACTGCCAGACTCTCTGGTAGCTGGAAGGAATCTGCAGAGCAGAAGAGAAGGTGAAAACACACTAGGTCTAAATATAACTGGGGGAACGAGGAAATGTGTTTCAAGAGACTGAGGAATAATGTTTCATGGATTTTGTGCTAATATGTTGGGCAGACACTCCCACTGATGTAGAAGGCTCTAAGTAGGAATGGGAACGTGTCTGTGCATATCCAAATGTAGGCTTGAAGTCTAGTCTGCAAATGTGGAAGAGGGATTTTGATTTGCTCAAGTATATAATCTCAGGGTCTTGGTTATTGTGAGGCTGGTTTTCTTTTGGCTGTTTTTGTATCCAGAGCCATATAAAAGCCAAATCTATATTGATTTTTCTTTTCAAAGTGTGACCTTTCTTGATAAGGTTCATGATGACTAGGAACAAGAAGTGTGATAGCCCCCTGTCATTACTAGGTGTATTAAATAATGGGAAACTCATTTGCATCCAGTTTAGTCATAAATCAAATTCCTGCACTTTGCTTTCTCTGCTGTGTGTTATAAGGTCTCTTAAGATAACATTCACACTTATTCCAGTAATCAACCTCATTTTAAGTTAAGGGCAAAATAAATAGAAGTCAAGGAGGTAAGGTGTTTTATTGTTCTGTTTACATTTCTGTAGCTATATAAATATTTCTTAAACAAAATAAACCACCAGAAAAATGATGGGAGACCTGAAATGTGCAATTTATAGTAGCAGAGAAATGGAGACATATCTGCCTCATGGTTTTTCCAAATTACCCTACCACAGTTAAACCATTGTTTAAAATTACGTAGAAAAAACTTACCAAAATTCTGAACAAATCTTACCAGTTCGGTATGATGAGAAACTACTGAATTCTTCGTTATAAAGAAGGTTTAAATCCACAGTTGTTCACATTAGATGATGCAACAAATTCTAGAGCTTGCTGTGACACAGATAATGGACACATCCACATAAATGCAGCATCTGGTACACACGCATGAAAGCTGAAGTGTCAGCCACACACAGGGAGAGCAAAATTGTACAATCTGCAGAAAAGTGCATTTTGCTGATAAAGATGTGAATGTTGCTCACAAAACTAATAAAAGCTTAGCAAGCCCTTTTTCCTCTTGCTCTCCATTCTTTTCCCAATTTCTTATTTTTTTTCCCATATTCCATATTCAGGATGACCTCTCCTGCATTTCTGTTAAAAAAAAAAACAACCTGAATTAAATTCTGATGTTATACACTATTTTATTTGCAAAGACATCCATTCAGTATTAGGATGGCATTTTCTATACCTTGTTTCTCTGCAAAATCTAGGTGATCTTATGTTGATATATTTAGGGTGGAAGCCTATCTGGACTTCCTGTAGTCATCCTCAGGTCCCAGTTCAATGAATTGTTTAGCCCCTCTTTGACAAAATACTTTAGGTATACATTGATTTACATGGAGATAACGGAGTTAAATAACAAAATCGGCCATGCACCTATGCTTTGCTGAATTTATACTTACATACAGTCTAGGTCTGGAGGGATAATTTAGCGCTGAACATACCATGTTTCTTGATTTTTTTCAGGCATCTGCCTTATTTTTCTCTGCTTCTACAATCTTTTTCTTATAGCAATGTAAGAAAACTAGCTTTTATGGTAGATTGACGAAAGTATTACTACTCTCCTTTGATGATAAGTTCAGCTTTTATTATTTGTACAAAGAATAAAATTGAAATGGAGTGGAAATACAGGTGAAGCACTTCTAGCCATCTGATTAACTTGTCATTGCATTGTAGAGATTAATGGGTTTTCTTCCATCATATATCCCTTCAGAAGCATTTGTCTGACACAGCAATAGCCTAATTTATTCCATGGGCAGGGTGAACAATTTTTTGGAAAATTTCAAGGTGAAAAGGATAACAATTCTTTCTTTACTTAAAATGTTCTCCTTTTCTCTCCCCATTTGTCTACTACAATATGCTATTTTTAAGTATTCCACCACTAATTTCCAGTTGCCCTTATCTGCTCTATCTTAGTGGTGAACTTTTCACCAGTGCATTCAGTGAGGACTTAACCTGAGAAAAAATACTCAAAGGTTTTTGCCCCTACACTGATCATGATTAAGACCATGCTGGTTTGTTTGAGAGGTGACAGTATGGTGTTAATAGTCATTATTGGAACTTTTTCCTGTGTTAGATTATCTTCATCATCTGGGTAGCTTTTCAAGGGCTCCTTAGAGTTAGAGTCAAGCTCTGATGCATCTCTTCAGGCTGTAGACCACCTTTTTCAGTTGAGCCTTAGCAGGAATGCTTAAACAGGAGGGGGTTATAAGATAAGCAGAATCCACTCTGTAAGAAAAAGCTCTTCCTATGAAATACATCAACATCTGTGGAAGCTGCCTGTGTGGCTGTTCGGCACTTTTTCTTTCTCCTGGGATTCTCTAGTCATCATGCAAAGATTGTGCCTGCATGAGAACTTTTCATAGAAGCAGAGATGCAGAGATTCTTGGCAATCAGGAGGTCAGTGGTAATAAAACCAACCAGAGGGTGTCATCTTAAAATATTTTTCCACTTAGTCATCTGTGACATAAAACTAAGAAAAATAAGGGTTGTTTTGTTCCCTATGGCCATAAGCTTTGCTTTTAATTTGCTTTCATCATTTGATATGTTGATAGCAGCCTCATTTTCTTATTCAAAATCTTGCACAAACTTTGCTCCTAAGCTAGTGTCGGGAGAGTTGCTCCCTGAACAGCCTGTGCTCTTCTCAGCTGCAGAGGCAGCAGAATAGCCCATTCATCACCAAATCCTGAGCAGTCTCCACTCCAGTTCCAGTTTGCTAACAAGACTCCCTAAAAACAAGCAGAGCTGCTGTCTGCTTTAAATGAACCAGCTGCTTTTTCCAGCTGCTTTTTCCAGCTGCTACTTCAGTAGTCTGTGTGTCTCCCATCTGTTTGGGTTCCAACAAAACATTCATGTTTTGAAGGATCTAATTCTATATCCAGGTAAGCCAATGAGATCAGGATCCCACTTAAAAAACGTGTGTTACTTCTGGTGCTGTTTGTTTCTAACCTGCATGGAACATTAAATCTGATCTGATCTGAGGAAAAGAAGAGAAGACAAAACAAAAAAGGTGACTGTGTGCATGTTGGTACTGCAAGCATATTAGGTGAGCAGCAGTCTAGGTATGGTGATGGACTTCTTTAGCTATAGAGCTCCATCCTTTCATTTCTGCGCCGCTTCCAGTAGCCAACTACCAACCTGCATTGGGTGTCTCAGCAGTGCTGTGTCACGTGCAGCACAGACACTCTCCATCTCATAGCTGAAGAAGCTGTGTGTGATGTGGTGTATGACTTACCGGTGAATTTCTGTCCTTTTTCCTCACGTTGAGTGACTTGGAGGACAAAGACTGTTAGTATTTATTTATTTGTGGCCACAATTTCATTATTATTTTAAGTACAAATTTGAAAAACTTGTCTCATTTCTCAGTAAATGGCTGTTTCCCGCAGAGATTACCTTTTCCAGGCTGGCTTCTTAATTTACTTCATTCAGGAACAGTAATGCTGCTGGACACAGTTGGATTCACTGCACAATATATTTCGCACCATTACCCAGGACTATCTTGTACAAAGAAAACTGCAGGCCAGAAACACCAGCCCAAAGTTGCATTGCCAAAGTCAGAAAGATTAAGACATCTGCCAGCTAGATGGTGCCAAGAAATCCAGGGCCAATCAGCTAATACCCAATCACAGTCACTTCCAAAAAACCTGGACAATTAGTGATGCAAATAAACCAAGAAAGCATACAGTGGTTTTTTTAGGACTTTATGTATCAAGTGGACTAGTCAAACAACTGAATAGAAGAAGGCCAAGCAAGTTTAAAATGCAGTAAGTGTTAAATGCAGTGTTCCAACATGCTGCTTTCTGCCCAGGCCACAAGCAAATGTACAGTATCAGCTGGCATTTTTAATATATATATAAAAAAATATGACTTTTATTATAATAAATATTATATATATTATATATATTTAACATAAATATTTATAAAGACCGTATATATGTACTCTTTATATATATATTTTTTTTATATATGTATCTATAAAGAGTATTTGAACATCATGGGCAAGAGGACATTCAGTTGTCACTAAAGTAAAAGGCAAGGTCTAGCTATTAACTGAAACCTGCTTCTGCTGTGACTGATAATATAAATAACGAAGTTTGGGGTAAAGAACTTGGGTTATTTTAGAAGCATAACCTCTTAGTGTTCTTCTGTAGTACACTGAATTCACAGTGTCCTTCATTAAATTCTGTTTCTCAGTGTTCTTGTGATTAATTATGTATCATCATAAATTAGTGCTGAAGAACTTGTGGTATGTTCTAGCAGTTGTTGAATTGTTTACTGTGTAATCTGTGGAGCTGTTGGCTACTTCAGCTCATTGGATAGAAATTGGACAAGTTATATAATTATGGCAACATGAAGTCAATCTTAGGTAGTAACAACATCTCCGACATGAACTGCTGCAGTGCATTTGCACTTGACATTAACTTGTAAGTTAGTATGTTTTTAAAATGTTATGACACATCACTGCAGATGAAGCTAGTGAGCTACCATACAGGATGCGTTAGATGACTTTAGAAATTTGAATCATGAAATACCGGTTGATTACAACTAAATGAGATGACCAAACTATGCAAAGGAATAATTTGGGCATGATTTCCTGTTTCTGAGGAGGTATTTGTACTTCTAAGTTCTCAGTTATATACAAAGTTCATGGCTCTGAAATAACTGTTAAGCTTGTTGTTATGCTCACAAGAAGGAACCAGGCTAACTAGCTACTTTGAAGGGAAACGCTTTAGAAGAGAGAAGCGGTGCCAGACTGAGCCTTCTTACTTAATAAGTTATTTGTGGAGAAGTCCAGGGCCTCAGAAAGATTAGATGAATAACATCATGAGTAGAGCATAAGAAAATATCATGTATCTACAGTATTTAGGCTAACCTGACTTTCCCAGAAGCTGCCTGTTCTATTCACACGTATAATTTTTGCTATATTTTTCTTTCTAGTACCTAAGAAAGAACTGGTTTTTTATCACATGTGCTTTTTTTGGGTGCAGCTATAGTCTGTTCTATTGCTGATTTTATGTTGGCTTTTCCTAGATTAAGTAAGGTCTCTCCACGTGTATTTATATGCATATATATGTATACACACACACACACACAAAAAACTTTTTCTGCCCTCCCTTAAAACTCACTGCTTGTGCTTGGATTTGCACTACTGTTTTGGTCTTTCAGCCACCACTTGTATGCTTTATCCATGGGTTGTTTGTCCTGGCTATGCAAGTTTCTGCAGGACTTTTTGGTTCCCGTGCAGTACAATGGCTCAATATAAGTGGTATTGCACTGTGATTAACATTGAAAATAACCAGATTCAGTCCTGACCTTTTATTAAGTGCTACTGTTTTTTATCTTTCTCAAGGATATATCAATTCTGGCAAGGGATTGTGACAAGTTGTTTTTACCAGGCTAATTGGCAAGTGATTGAGACAGTATCTTATTTCAGTCTTACCAGCGGTATATTTGGGACATTTCATTTTGTCCTACTATATATTTTGAAAAACCTGGCTGTATCTTGGTATTGTGCAGAGTCCATACAAAATAATGTTTGATAGAGTCAAGGAAATAGCTAACATCAGGATGGATGAGGCATAAAGAAAGCAAATGTGTGTAAATATTGGTTATTCCATTTTGGAACGGGTTTGTTTGGTACAGTTCGAGAAAACCTCTTCCTGTTCTCAGTAACAGAGCTCTGAACAAAAGCATTGTCTCTCCCTGCCTCTCGCTCTGCCTTGTCTTCTCAGATATGAAAGATCTGGCTAGGTACCAGTGTTAAGCCCGGACAACACCACCTTTTGATGAAGCCACATATGGGGAATTAGGACTGTGTCATTTCTTGTAAGTCTTTGAGAGGAGTCTGTCTGCAGTCTTGTCAAAAGTGTGATCTCTCACTCAACACATTTATTAGAAGTATATTGATGATATACCTGCAAAGGCTTTTCAGGTTATCTGCTATATTTCAGTGTCTGCTGAAAGAGGTACACTCCTCCAGATTTCAGCAGGAAAACAGGAGACAGTGTGCTATGCAGAGCAACATGGTACTGGTGACTAACATACTGTTGCCACTGACAACATAGGAACCTCTGCATTACTTTCACTGGAGTTAGATAATAAGGGAATAAAAGCATCAGGGACAGGCACATGCTAGCAGTGCGGTTATGAGTGTTGCAGAATACTTGATACCAATAGAGGGAAGTTAGTAAAAGATGCTTTTTATAGACAAAATTTGGAGCGCTGGAGTTTTATTTGTGTAGCAGGAAGCTGCATATTTAGTATGTTAAAGATGAGATAGGAGAGGGGCATGCTGTTAGCCAGTGAGCTTTTATTCATCAGCACTATCATGAACACAAAGAAATTTTTTTCATCCACTGAGAACATCATGCTGCCAGCCACTTCCCAGCCAGCTGAGCACATCCACACTTCCCTGTGTCACCAGCTCTTTGAACAGGTGCTGAGTACACCACAGCAATACTGCCTGGGAGCTGTGGGAATTAGGCCACCCTCTACTGCATGTGTTTTAATGCAGCTTTAATTAGATTTTTATTGTTTGCTTCCCAAAGCTTTGTTCCAACAACAGATGGGACCACTGTCCTACCATGTCTGGGGCTGAGCTTTTTATCTAAGGAATAATCTTTGCTTTTAAGTTGCCCTTTATTTCAAACAGCATGACATCTGTCCTATTCAAAGAACACTGATATCAGAGGATGGGGGGCTGAAAGGAAGTAGTAAAAGAAAAAGAGCCAAAATGTAATAATTAAGAGCCTTAGCTATCTAATAATTATTATTAAGAGTTATTTTCATAGAACTTTCACAATACAAGTAGTTTTTTCTTATATTGGTATTAGTTTAAATGGAGTTGCCCTTGTATAAGTAAGAGAAGAATTTTTGTTTAAAGCACATAGTGAGATTGGCATTTCCATCTATCAGCCACTTCTGGTTTCGTATCATCTGCAAACTTGCTGAGGGTGCACTCTGTCCCATCATCCAGGTCATTAATGAAGAGGTTAAATAGTGTCGGCTCCACTATCCAGCCCTGGGGTACACCAGTAGTGACTGCCCCCAGCTGGACTTCATGCTGCGGTCAGCAACCCTTTGACCCAGGTAGTTCAATCAGGTTTTGATCCACAGCCCTCATATCTAGTTCATGCTTCATCAGTTTGTCTACAAGGATGTAATAAAAGACAGTTCTTGAAAGCCTTGCTAAAGTCAGGATAAACAACATCCAGTGCTGTCCCCTCATCCACTGAGCTAGTCATTTCACTGTTGTTATTTCAGGTTGGTCAAGCATGATTTCCCCTTCCTAATGCTGACTATTCCAAATCACTTTCTTGTCTTTCATATGTTTGAAAATGGCTTCCAGAATTATTTGCTCTATTACTTTCCCAGGCATCGAGAGAAACTGACTGGCCTGCAGTTCCCTGCATGCTGCTTCTTGCCACTTCTTGAAGATAGGAGTGACATTTGCTTTCTTCCTTGAAACCTTCCCTGATCACTGTGACCCTTCAAAGATAATTAAGAGTGGCCTCACAGTGATACTGGCCAGCTCCCTCAGCACTTCTGGGTACATCCCATCTACTCCCATGCACATGTGTATGTCCACTGCATTTAAAGGTTCCCTGATTTGTTCCTCTTCCACTGATGGTATGCCTTCCTTGCTTCAGGCTTTCCCACTGGCCTCAGGGGCCTGGGATTCCGGAAGGTAAAATCATAGCCTCCCACAATGCTGCTACACTGTCTGGAAGTAAGTACGTAAATCACTACAGCACCTCGCCGAGCTGCTTACATTGAGGACTGAGGCTTTTCTTTCCACCTGCCGTAGTTCAGCTTTGACAGAGAAACAGGCAGCTTTATGGGCATAGTAGCAGATGGGAAATAAAGGGGGAAAATTGATCTTTGAAAAGGCACACTAACATCACAAGCTGGTTCAATAAAAAGCAAGCGCAAGCAAATCTGGGATCTCTTACACAATACATCAAGCAGGTATGACCTTTTTTTCCTTTCAGATGCCTGCAGATCACAGCTGAAGAGTGTCTTCATCTCCTTTTAGAGGATGAAAAAACATTAATATGTTGGAACTGTCTTTCAAAACTCAGTATATAAAATAGCACGCTGGATCCTGGGAAGTAGTGCTGTGCCTCATCAGCTGTCTGCCCAAAGATGAGCTCATTTTAACCACTTCATTAGTGACAGATGCTTGTCTATTTCTTCTTAAAAACATCTAACAGTTGAAACTTCTCACCCCCTCCCAGGCAATTTCCAAAGGGATGTCAGTATCCTTTTTCCTAATGCTTAACATAAAAAGCTCAGTTCCTTCACTTCTTCACAGCTAGTTTATTTTGGTGTTCTGGATTATAACATAAGGGAAATATTTTAAAAGAAGCAGTCCTGCTATGGAAAATGTTGTTTGGCTGTCTCAAAGTACTATGCAAAACAGTGACAGAGTTGCCATTTACTCTGTGCCACTCTTTTGTGTTATTAACTGCTCTTTGCTGCTGACTCTGTAGATGCTACCAGGTCAAAGACACCTCCAGCTCTGTCCTGTCACTTGCTCCCTTTTGGACAAACTTTGCCAAGAACTCAAAGGTCTAATTGTACTGTCAGGCCTCTAACAGCTTAGGGTGGTAACCAGCAGGGATACTGTCAATCATATTGGTGTTTTATTTTTCTGCTGTACCTCCAGAAGTCATAAATAAAAGGCCACAGCAGTGTCCCAGTCGTCACCCATCTTGTGAAAGTCATGGTATTCAATATATGAGGTATGCAATACTGATGTGTTCTCTGCAATTTTCCACTGTGTAAGCTGTATAAAGGCTCAGTACTTCTAGCACAGAGATAATAAAAACCACAAAATGTTTGTTTCTTACCTGGAAGGGAGGTCTTATACTGACCTCGAAGGCTGGACAGATACAGAGAGGCTCAGCTTGTTTATGTCAGTATCGTCTCAGCAATGTCAGAAGGGATGTGGTAGCTTACAACAGCTGAATATTGGGTCCCTTACTGAGAGATGAGAATGTTGGTTTGGTTACAAAAATTGGACTGAATGGGAGAAAACCCACTCACTCTTGCTTTGCTTTTCACTTCCTGAAAGAAGACATTGGGAGTGTCCTTTTGACCACTCATTTTGCAGGTAAGAGCTGTGGAGCTCTGGGTCTGGACTCTCGTGTTGATTCTGCTGCAGGCTCTGTCACTTCACAGAAATACCCAGGATGTGCCTCTTTGAAATCTCTAAGAATTAATTAATTAGTGGGCCTGATTCACTCTATTACAGCCTTCAGGCTGCGAGTTCCCACAGACAGCAAGTTGTACAAACAGGTGCTCTGAGCTGTACACTTGATACAAAGCATGTGTCACATTGTCTGAGAGGATATTGGTTTATGGCACAGCAAGCATTTGAACCAAATTGACTGCTTTAGTGCTGTGCTTCCATCAAACCCACTGTGCTGCCATTATTTATTAATGTTCCCTTTGTACTAATAAGCTGCTCTGATGTGACTCAGGTGCTGCAGCACAGCTGGCACGTGCTACCTGGTACACTGAGGACACTGGTCAGCAGCTGGAGAGCTAGATAGGTATGACCCTGGGCGTCCTCTGTATCTGTCTTCTCAGTGGAAAACCACCAAATCCAGTATTTTCTGTAGGAATATGCAAAAGCAGCTGATGTTGAAGGCTAGCAATTGCAGTTCTTACTAGTGAAAAGAAGTGGGAGAACAAGTTCTTCTTAGTGGTCAGTCTCTGTTTCTAAATGGAAGTGCAATAATAATGAATAAGAAATACAAAGCCAAACAATCTGAATGATAGCTCTTCCTATTGGAATAGTAATGTGACATTCTGTAGCTCAGGAGCCGGCTGTATTCTTCCATAATATATTTTTCATCACAGTTATCTGTCTTTTCTCAGAAGAGAGGACCAGCTCCTCATAGAACAATGTACACTATTATGTGTGTGAAAAAGCCATTCATTTTAACGTTAAAAAACAATTTAATGCTTGAATTAACAGACTTGATTTTAGTCTCTTTTGGTACAAAGGCTTTCCAGACTGTAATTCACTTTGGTCACACACTGAAAGAATCTCTTCCGTTTCCCCCCTCATTTTTTAAACATGTGGTGAGCAAGCCACAAATATTTCAGTGTCCTCTCCCCTGTATATGTAAGAACATGCTAACTTGCCTGTTGTCTTCTGGCCTGTTTCTTGCAAACACATTCTTTTTGGTGACATGCTGCTCTTTGAGGCTGGTTTGCTGAGTGGCTACATTTCATTCAAAAAGCACTAATGCATCTGAGTGTCTCAGGGTTTTTTCCATCAACATTACATTGTATTTGTCACCAGGATGTTTAATCTGCCATTTTGGTGTCCATTCTCTTTGGGTGTAATCCAAAGTACTCAACTCACACATCCCCCTGGTTTTGAGGAATGCAGAAGCTTAGAAGCTGTCTCTGTCTTCTTTTGAGTTACAAATGGTCACATATAGTACATAGAACTGGAGGAGTAAACTTTTAACGCTCTATTTTAAAATACTTAGTTTTCTTGTAATGCTGCTCAGGAGATACCTGAGTATAGCCCCTACTAGTTGAGACAGTAGAGCATGAGTGTTTGGTGATCTGGGAAATCAGGTGCTCTGTGCAAATAGTTTTCTAGGCCCCACAAGGGTGTGGTAAGGATCAGTCCACTGTGGTTTTGAGACACTTGTGCATTGTAAGCATTGTTGCATAGTGATAGTGGCTGTAGATGGTAGGTTAAGCTGTGTACTGGATTGAGCCTGGGGAGATCCAGCTGTCCAGTTCAGCATTACCTACAGAATTTTATGTTTGAGGGCAACTTGCAAAATTACTGGCTTTGCATACTTTTGAAATAGTTAAGATTATTTTTCACATTGGGGATTTTTAGTTATACATGTCTGCTTGCAATGATGTCTGTTTTCTATGTGTTTTTTTCTGTGTTGGAAAGCCAGGAGGAAAGCTAGCAAGGGAGACAGTTCATTAGCAGAAGTCTTATTTTAAGGACAATCTTTAGTTATTTTGTGAAGAAGTCTGACATAGCAAAGGATTTTCATCAGCACACAGTGTTCTGCTTTGCTACAAACAAAAAAGGTGTATCTAAAAAAGGCATATCTAAAAAAAGAGCATACAAACAACATCAAGAACTTGGATTTTATTTTATTTTTTTTTAGCTGGACAAGATATATTTTCCATTTCAGTGGAAATCTGTTCTACATTGTAGACACTATTACAGAGTGGTGATGTGTACAAAGGAAAGAAATATGGTGGCTTCAAATACTTTTCAATTTATGATTTTTATTTTTTAAATAAATAAGGCCCTGTTTTTCAAGGGTAAGATTTGAAGCTACTTGATGGACCACTGGAGGGGAAATTGGTTTGGATAAAACTAAAGAGTTTATTCAAAAGAAAAATAACCTTTTATTTTTTACTACTTAATCATTATTTTGTTTATTAATTTGGGTATAATTTAAATATAGTATATACAGGTTGAAGTGCACCTTTCCATTGTTGTATTTGAATTAAAACATTTCACTAAATAACCAAAATATGTTTAGATATTTTGAGAAAAAAACCCTCCTTTTTTGATACAAGCTGTTCTGTTAATTGAATTTGATCCAATTTATGAATGGTTTTGGTCTCCCAGAAGCTCCATATTATATCCTATTTACTTAAAAAAAAAGCCAAAACAAACAACCCAGCCCCAACAAACTACAGTAACCAGACAAAACAATAACTTTCATCCTGGTCATTAGTTACTAACATTATTGGGGAATCTAGAAATGTGTACACCTAAGAATGCAAATACAAATGCCATTCTACCTGTAAAAAGTAAGATTCATACAAATTTTATCTAGATTAATAGATTGTGGTTGTTTAGGATTACTGGGTCACATATGCTATTGTTTTATAAACCACGGACCTTAGAATGTACTCTAGTACATTTTCTATGCTGTACTACATAGCAAACATGTATTTTGTCTGAAGCATTTTTTCCTGAAAGGCCTTCAACATATTTTTTAAATTCCAAAATATTTTAAGAATTACATTAGAAAAAGAGTTGACTTTATTATTTGACTGTGTATGTAGTTATATGTTGCACCATTATTATATATACACATTTATGTAGTATGTAGTAAAATTATTGTGATTATGCACAAATTGCTAAGCAGATTGCAGAGCACAGACATTCAAGTCAACAACAGAAAAGCAACTAGAAAAGTCCAGTGTGCCTGTGCATAATTTATTGTGGTTTATAATGCCCAAAATGAACTGGCTGCCTGTCACTGTTCTATCAATTGAAGTAGCACAATTCAGATAGTTCCAGACTTTCAAACTGTCATCTGTTAAGACATAATCATAAGCCCACTGACAAGTGTTTGTCAGAAATCACTTCATGCTAATTGATCTCTTTTCCGACACACTTTAGTAGCTAATTTTTAAGACCCGAGAGCCATCATTACTACACATTAGTTGTCAAGATAACGACACAGCTGTCCTTTGGAAAAAAGAACCTAAAGTACTTGAACTATCACAAAATTATAGGAGAATCGCTTTTAAACAGCCATGTTCAAAATTTTAACTGAAATGAAAGGAAGCATTGATCAAAACAACATATTCCATCACCAACAGCTGCATTCTTTTGCATCATTAGTAAATTTAATTTTGTTTTGTTTACAGTGAATGAAGAGGTGTGATGATCATGCAAAATCACTAGTGCAAGCGATTTCATTCTTTTCAGGCATGCCTTCTTCCTGACATAATTATGCCTAATGATTTGTTGCGTTCTGCATCTGCAGTAATCATGATTTCATCCTTATCTTTAATCACTGCATCTTTGCTATTCTTTCAAAGATGTGGTCAGCAGCTCTAGAGGGGCAGGAAGTTAAGGGGCCAGTGAAGGCAATGATGCCTATTCTTACTAATGCCAATGAAATTTTTTATAGTAATAGGGCAAAATACAGCATTCACTCTATTATACAATGTTAAATGCCTGATAAATAAATCTCACAGTGTTAGTCATAAAGCTGAAGCCTGTTTAGAATTTCCATTTTAGTCCAAAGTCTCTATTTATTCCCATCAACACTCAATTTCAGTTTTAACATCTGTTGAAAAATCTGCCTGCCTATTGTTTGTCTCCAAAGAAAGAAAAAAATGTTATTATGGGCTGTGTTCCTGTTGTATCTCTGCAGTCAACTGAGCAACACCTTGTGTAAGGCTTGGTCTGTTCTTCTGGGGCTCTTGGCAACTGTGAAATGTCTAAAAAAGTACTGCTTTTTCAGACCTTTCTCCAGAGAGCTGCGTATCTGGAGAAAGGGCCTACCCAATACTAAGGGAGCACTTTTGTTGTAGATGTGTCCTAGTCAAGTAATCTGCATAGACTTGAATTTTCCATCATTATGTAGATTCCTTCTGTAAGTCAATATCTAGATTGAATGTTCCCTGAAAGTATGGCTGAGAGGCAGATATGTGTCAATATATGTAAAATAATAATTAAAAAAAAAAAGAAAACCCCACCTAAATTAGATCAGTCCTCAGTTGGACCCAATTCTAATCCTACTGAAGCACCTTTCCTGCTCTTTAGTGGAACTTGAAAACATGTGGAGGAGTGAGGAAAAATAGAACTGCAGTATCCTCTTTAATGAGCAAAAAGGCTAAAATCTGTTTTACTGACTCCTTGATAAGAGGAGTAGAGGTTCAGTTTGCAAGGTCAGACAGCTGAAACTTGCATTTCTGAAAATTGATAGCGATACCAGGCATGTTTGTGGTTAAGAGAAACTTAATGCTCAGCAGGCAAAATAGTAAGAATCTTGGAAGCTGTTAAGGTGAATTGCAGGAAAAGAAGGGTCTATAAGCAGGAAAATCCAAATAAGCAGTGCTGTTATTGATATTTTAAAACATAAGGTGGCTGTTAGATCAATTCTAAGGCCAGCCAGTACATTGCTGAGAAGCCAATATTGAGAAGATTCTGAAAACTACTCAAATCACACTAGAGAAAACGCCTAACGCATCCTCTGTTAATAAAGAGAGAAGCAGTGATGCAAGCAGGTGATTTCCAGCTCTAATTTTTCTGATTTCTGAAAGTGAGATATATTGATCTCAGTGATATGGCTCCATCTTTGATAAATGTAGACATTTGGATGAGGAGATAATTCATATGTGAAGCTCCAAAATAGTTCATACAAAATAAATGGATTTGACTTTTTGAGGAAATGAAATTATACAGATTTTCAAAAGTTTAATTGCTTTTCTGGTTAGATTCAATTTATTTAGGTTTACAATGGTTTAAGTTTATACAGCTGTAAAAGTCTAAAAATTGATGAAATACCTGTCAGAGCATCAGTTAAGGCTAATAACCCACCTAATTAACAGCAATCTACAGTTATGTGACACTATTCATCTGCCGACATAAAAGTGGTTTGCAAATGAATTAATGAAACACGTGCAGTAAAAAATATTATCCGCATTTTATAGTGGGTAAATGGAGGCCTAAAGAGACTAAAGTGATTGCCATGGCAACAAAGGAAGTTTGTGTCAATATGAGGAAAAGTACACAGATTTTTTTTTTGTCTTACGTAGCAGTCTCTTCTTACTTTTTTTTTTTCTTTTGTGCATATTTGTTGTTTGTAGGCTGACTTGCGTATACCAGCTTCAGCAGCCCTTCTGGCTTGCTGCTTCTCTTAGCCACGGGTGTGGGTTGCCACCAGGCTTTGAGCCAGCACAGTCTTATTGCTGCCTGGGTGCTACCTGCATTGGAGGTGCTATAACTCAACTGCTTGTGATGTGTCTGTTGTCAGGACACCCAGACTGGCCAAATCCCACATGTGGGATCTGTTTTACCATTGTGTTCCTTCAGTTAAAACTAGTGAAGCACCAAAAGAAAATGATCTTTTAGTACTGAGACACTAGTTCCTCTCTGCATTTCCTCAGGTTTATGTAGATGCACTTGCATTAATTTCTGTAAAGCAATTAATGGCCTTCTGTGATTTATAAACTGTAGTTGTCGTGTCATGTTTTTGAGTGAAGGTGTATTTGAGATTTCAAAAGTCAAGAGTTCTGCATACTAGTGCTCCTCACTGTTTTAATATTTCAAGGGAAAGGCAGCTGAGCAAATATATTTGGGGCTTAAGATAAAGCTAGGGGTTTTAGAAGCATCGTGGTGACTGAAGTGCACACATCTCATTGACAGGTGCAATAGCAATGAGATTTCATTCAGAAGTGTGAGAGCTGAGTACAGAGTACAACCACTTTCCCTTCCTCCCTCCAAACTCAGGAGCATTAATGTTCCATGTGAAGTCTTGCCATCCTCTGCACTTCATGCAGACCTGGTCACTCTTACTCAAGAAAAAATTAGCTTGGAGAAAAGTGCAAAGAAGGGCAACTAGTGAGGTGAGGGGAATGGAGAGCCTGCTGGGCAAAAGGAGAGAGAGATTGTGGCTTTCCAAAAGAGGCTCAGAAAAGTACCGATTCACGCTCAAGAATAAATTGGGTGGATAAACATTGTAGAGAGAAAAGGAACTGTTTAAGCCCAAGAAAATAACTGATGGTCTGCATTGTGCATGCACATTCAAGCTGGAAAGTGGAAGGTTTTCAACAATAAGAGGACTGAGTTTTTATTTCCAATATGAGGGGAAAGAAACCAACTGCGGTGGAGTTTTTTGAACACAATGGAGTGTTCACACAATGGAGAATCAGCCCATGACTTGGTTGCCTGCAGCAGCAATCCCTGCCAGGACTGTGTTTTTTTGACCTCAAACAGCTCTGTTGCAAGGATTGAGGACAGTTAACTGAATGTTGTGGAAGTGTCTTATGGAACACATTCTGGCCCCAGCTGTGCTGAAAACTGAACAAATAGGGGTAAATGGATTGTCCTGTTCGTGATGTTGTGCCAGTGTTTCACCTAGGTGTGAACGAACATATCTTCCCATTGTGAGCCCTGATGAGTCCGTGAATTCATTGTATCTAGAGAAAAAATAATCTAAAAATTTAAGTAATAACTTTACAGTTATATAGTTACTATGGTTATACGGTTACTCTATGCATAAAGACAAGACTGTGGGTCTAAAGTTATAAATATGTAATAGTGGAGATTTAACAGCAGATAGCTAAAATATATAATGGAATGAGGTTTTTTGCTTGTTCTTCACTTGCCACCCTTTTTCTTTCCTTTTGTATCCACCTCATGCTTTTTATTGAATCCTTCATTTGGCTCCTGTGTTCAGGAAAAAAAGCTTATTCATGTGCTCCTCTAGTCACAAAAACATTTTCTGAATTTTTGAGACTTGCTTTGGTTTCTCATGTCTTCCAAGCTATCTTTGGCATTCTTCTTTTCCTCCCTTTAATTTGCCTTCCTCATTTTTTTTCTCATGTTGTGTTTGCTATTTCTGTTCTTTCATGCTGATAGTCTTTTCATTCTAAGTGTTGAAAAAAGTGTAAGACAAGGAACTTGCCAGGGTAACTTGGACCTAAGTGTGGAAAGATGACCTTCTGCATCTTGGTGGAATATCCCTTTTGCAGTCCTTTCCTTTCCAAATATTGTCTTCCTTCCTATTCCTGTTGTGAAAGATCTTATTGGTATTCCTCCATTATCTTTCCTCTCTGTTACACTATTTCTTACTCTTTTTTTCCCCTCTTTTTGACCATTACTCTACTCGTCCTGACTCAGTGTACAGCCTGAGTACAATTTTGCTTATATGTGTTGCCGAGGTTGGATTCAAAACCCTTATTCATTCAGTGAAGTTTCCTTCATATCAGAGACATTTTTCTGTGTGAAAATATAACAAATGTGTGTTGCCTACTGCAGAATCTCAATGCTGTGGCTTTATAGCAAAGAATTTATGTGAATAACTGTGTCACTTTATTCTTTAAATACAGGGGATCCCCTTTCAAATGTAATACAATGTCCAATGGTATTGCAAGTTTAGTAGGGACGAATTCCCAATTATCAATTACTTAAAACTTACACATTTACAGACACTTCATTTACAAACACACTCTGCTTTGAAGGCTGACCTTACCAAAAAAAATAAGCTTCTGGGGGAGATGTAGATGTTTCAGTGTAATTTTGTAACTAATTATGATATATGAAAACTACATGAGTATGGTTAAACGTGCATACCCAGTATAATGGTTAAATTCTGACAGCAGACTGCAGAAAAGTCTTGGGGACTGAGATACTCCCTTTTCTTTCAGGGTCACGATGGGCAAGGGTTGATTTCAGTGGACCTCCAGCAACTCAGACTCGTGTGATGTAGGGATGAGCAGGGCTCTTGGTTTACTCTGAATGTGTAAACTGCTGTAGGCATTGCGCTGCTGCTGCAAAAGCAATTAATATTTGGAAGGTAAACATGAAGAAACTCAACCTGGCAGCTGTTTAATCATGTTAGAAATCTAAGGCAGCCCCCTCGTGGCCATTTATGTTTGGAAGCAATTGTTTCAAAAACCGTTTAAAAATAGCCATTGTTTGGAGGAGAAATGAATGCTTCCCAATTTAAAATTTCTGCTGTGTACTGTTACACTTGTTAAAGGTGTTGACAACACCAAAAACCTGCGGTGCTAATAATACAGGTCAAACCCTGTTTTTGTGTGGCATTGATCTGAAACGAATGAATTGCAGGAGCAGCTCTCTGAAGCCTGGCCTGCAGCAGCAATCCCACACACCTGCTGGCAACACCGGCAGAGGTGTGTCAGGTACAAAGTCTGTGCTATCCCACACCTGCCTGGTTGTCCTCTGCCATGGGACACTCATTCTCTGTTTCTTTCGAAGTGCACTGCACAGAGGCTGCACATGCGTCCTGGAGCATCTTGAATTTTTGTCTTTCTTTAGTTCCTGCCTGTCCCCAGGTCCTGTAATGACCTGCAGTTGCCTTGTCTTTGCTAAGTTAAATATTAATGTCTTCCAACTGCTTAGGTCAACCTTACTTACATCATTTTGACTTTAATCCTTATTGGCACTTGTGTAACAGAGCTCAAAACGCAAACAGTGGCTCAAAGAGGAGAGCTGGGTCATGAAACAGATTGTTGATGAGATGTCAAGACAGAACTGAGAGATGCTCAGGCCACAACGGCTGAGACACAAAGTCGAAAGCACCGAGAAATTCAGAGGGAAAAACCCCATCCCTTAAATTTTGATCAGGTGCCTTTTGTGTAGGAGCTGGTGAGAGCTAAAAGCAAAGCATGTCTTCCTGCATTACGTGAAGAAGGCGTTCAGTGAATTGCGGTTTGGGTTTTTTTTTTTTAGGGGGGTGGAGAGGCAAGGAATTGTTTTGGGTTTGTCACGTTTCTGCGGCCATGCTTGGCGGGTCCTTCTCTCGGTGCGCTGCGAATCCCCCTCCGCAGGGGCAGGGACACCTCTGGAAGCAAACCTCTGCTGCGGAGAGGCGCTGCTCGTCCTCGCCGGCGCTTCTGGCCTTTGTCTAACAATGGCGGGCCCAGTTTACCGGTTGGGTTGTGACTAGCGGGTGGAAGGCTTTAAGCATTCTTTTCCGTTTCCGACCGTTCCCGCTGCCACCCTGCTCCAGAGGGAGCCCAGCAGCCTTCTGGAAAACGGCAGAGTACCGGTCGCAGTCACCCCGCCGCCCGGCCCAGCTGCGGGTGACGGGAACGCGCGGCGGGGCAGCGCCGGGGCCCGACCCCGGCCCGCGGGGAGGCGCCGGCGGGCACTGCCGCGCAACGGCCCCCCCGCCGCCGCCCGCCCCTTGCGGCCGCGGCAGCCGTTAGCCAATGGGGGCGGCCGATACCCGTGCCGGTTATCTGCCGGGGAAGTTTGAAATTTCAGCGGGCGGAGCCGTGCGGGCAGCATGGCTGAACCGGCGCTGCCGGAGTGCGCAGAGGCGGCGGGACCGCGGGCGGAAGGCCAGGCCCCGCCGCCGGCCGCGGGCAGCGCTGGCCCGCAGGAGCGCGCCGAGGAGGTGAAGCCAGGTAGGGGTTTCCCGTCCTGGGCGGTCGCCCCGCGGGGACGAGGGGTGTGGGGCCATCTATGGCCGGGCGCGCCCCGGTTCCGCAGCCGCTCGCTTCCCCGCCCGCCTGGCCGGTGAGGCGCTGAGGGGCTGTCGCGGGGCCGTCGCGCCTCGGAAAGGGAGAGGCGAGCCGCGGGAAGGCCGCTGGCACCGTCCGCCCCGCGCTAGGGCAGTGCAGCCAGGGACGCGCGGTTTGCCCGGGGCGGCTCCGCAGCTGCCGAAGCGGCACTGGAGGCTGTGGGGCGAGGGTCGGTGAGATCAGAGCTGGGTGCTCCGCTCGGGCTCGGATACCTCCACGGACAGAGATTGCACGGCCTCTCTGGGCAACCTGCATTGCTGATTGGCCGCCCTTACGGGGAAAATGTTTCCTGTACCCAGCCCCCCTCCGTGCAGGCGCCGGTACAGAGGCTGCAGTGCCCCGGGCCGTCCCCTGGCAGCGGCTCGGCGCTCCCCGGTTCGTGAGGCTGCCTGTACGTGGGATGGGGACCGGGCTAGAAATGGTGCCCTGAGAGGGGACGTAGTGATGTCTTTGGAAATAAACACGGTAAAGTAATTTTTTTTTTTTCCTTTTGATTATGGTCTTACCGTGTGTGTCTCGGGTGCATACGGCAGGCATCTAAATCAGCGTTCAGGAATATGTATGTGTTTGAAATACCGACAGAGGAAAAATGCTTTCCTGGAAGTGACTCCCCTGCCCTCTGCCTTAGTAGCATAATATTGGAATATTGGTGCTTTTAGTATCTATTGAGTGTCATTGCTTAATGCCGGGTCATTATTGATATGTGGTTATAGGCTTGCAGTTTATAAACAAAGAGCATGCTAAATTAAATGGCTTGTTCTGGAATGTATGCCGTGCTTTGGAATTCATAGTATGGCTTGTACGGGGTATTGCTGTCATAGTTGCTGGATTTGATTATGGTGTGTAGGAAAAAAAATTCTTATTTACAGTGTGTGTATAACAGAGCTACAGTTTTACAGGAATCTTTTCAAATATTTAATAAATCATACTTGATAATTAAAATCACCTTTTCATTTAATTTATTTACATGTTATTACAGTGGTTTTGCTACAAATAAAAGTTGTATAGGCTAAGCACTTGTAATTGGCTGGTGCTGATTCTTGTTTTGTTGATTGAGTTTGGCCCCAGATGTGTAAGAACGTAAACAAATTTGAGGTCAAAACTGCTAGCTTTCTTGTGTTAGAAATAGAACACGTGATTTTTTTTTTTCTTTTTTTAGTAAAGGTCAGACCGGAGTCTAATGAAAATGTGGAGGCCTATGGATTGTTAAGGAATCAAGTTATGGACAATGAAGGTGTCTTGAGCTGTTATGTTAATGAAAAGGGGGGGGAGGAGAAAAAGACCTGTATCATCACCCTCAGTTTACTGCAGACATCACTAATATTTTCTAAACTTGTGGATGACCAGGCCTGTGACATGTTCTAAGCCCAGCAGTGACCGAGTTCACTGAGTTTGTAGTGAGAACACTAGTGGAGACACTTTTTTGAAGACTTTTAAAGGGGTGTTGTCATTGCATCGAGCCCTTCAAAGTAAAGATTCAGCCAATGTCCATTTAAGTGGGCTAAAAATTACAACGCTGTTTCTCTTCTGTCTAAATATGTTGCTTGGAATTTCCATGGAGACTTCAGGTGTGGAGACGTTGTTATTTGTTAGTTTATTAAAATACAGAAAGAATTTTTGTACTGAAGAACAGGAAAAGACATAAGAGAAGGAAAGGGCAACTGTGAAAATGCATCTTTGGCTGAGACTAGTATCTGCAGTTTTATCATACGTCTTACTTATATTTTGCTCTTTGCTCAGAGTAATTCTGTGTATTATTTTGGATCAGTTGTGTGTGATATAAGCTGACTTTATACATGTTAAAATATCGTTTGAATTGTTGCTTGATATCATGTCTGGGCAATGCAGGCAGCGTACTAGCAAGGTATAATATGTATAGGAATGGGTAATGTATTACCTAAAGCATTTTAGATCTTACATATAGAACAAAGTAAACTGACATGTAACTGCAGCTAAGCGCAGGTTGCAACAAAGAGGGATCATCCTCTGGCATAGGGTAAATACTCTGAAGAAGACAGCAAGTGACCAAGTTATAGTCACTTGACCAGGCATAATTTAAGATGTATTGTAGAAAGCGGGTTCATGTTAGATCTTGGGCTGAACAGGAATTCTTTGGGAATAGAGGAGTGAGCGACGATTGCATTGAACTGACAGTTTGTGGGGTTTGCTTTGTTCCCACTCCTCTCCCCAGATCAGCTCCAGGAAGATGATGATTCCTGTAGTGATTACGGCAGTCGTGACAAACCAGGGACCACTTTAGGCAGGACTGTGCCAGATGGGAACGTGCTTTTTCCGGATATTTTTCACACCGATCACCTTTTGTTTTACGAGCGATTTAAAGCTTACCAGGATTACATCTTGGGTAAGTAGTTTCTAAGTAGAAAAAGAACACATAGTCAGGTTTCTTGTAGTGACTGTTTAAATGGTCCAGTTTAAATGGAGTCAATCCCATGTTAAACTGTGAGATCCTCGTAGTAACCGGGACTAGAAAAGATGTAGTGTACTGCCATCACTTATGCTGTAACCTTGGCTGCTCTAGCTGATGCACCAGGAGGCAATGGTTTTAATGTAAGTACATAGAGTCTGAATGATTGAAAGAAAAAGGTGCTAATACCGGATTCTGTGCCTTGTTTTAACTGATCTTGCTAGAACTTTTTTTGTGTGTAGTAAGACTCTTTAAGATAAGGCACAGGTTAGCTGTTTAATAGCGCAGGCACTGAAATCTTCAGTAGCTGGAAGGTTGAATACTGGATCTCTTCTTCTAGAGAAGCACAAAACAGGTAACTCTTCAGATGTCTAAGTACTGAGAGAGACAGCAGAAATTCTGGCAGGTATGAGCAAAAGAGAATGAAGTCCAACTTTAGATGTGGTAAAGGAACATTTCAACTGTGTTGGCTTCCATTTTCCAATGATCTGGAGGACTTTTCTTTCTTTTCTTGCATAAATGTACTATCTTCAATTTCTTTTTAGCTGACTGCAAAGCTTCTGAGGTGAAAGAATTCACAGCTGAGTACCTGGAGAAGGTCCTTGAACCATCTGGATGGCAGGCAGTCTGGCGCACTAATGTGTTTGAGGTCCTTGTTGAGGTAAATGGAGTGCAGTTGTTCAGGCATTTGTCTCCAATTTACATAATTTACATTTGTAATAGGTCATTTATCTATGTATGAGCTGGTAGAAGATAGTAACATTTTCATATCTAGCCATCACTGGCAATTAGAGCAATAGGAATTTCTTTCAAAGGAAACCTTGTTCCGAAACACTGTGTGTCTTGTGCACTTCCTTCACCCGGAACTATGGGATTGGAGTCTGTGATGTGATACTTGCATGAGAAGCTGTCATTGCAGTGAGGCACAATTACTCAAACCCAGCTCTTTGGGGATACAGCACATACTACAACTTTGGAAAGCCACACATTAGGTAGGCTTTCTGTTTTTGGCTTTATTTAATTTTTCAACCTTGGGATTTGCCTGCCTACCATTTAAAAATTCTGCTGTTGAATTATAGCATTGTCAGTGAGGCAGGTGAATTTCATTTTCTCTGAGACACCCATAAAGTGGTGTTGATATCTTGAAAATAAGAGAGATTTGGTTCTGTTCTGTTGATACTGTCAGCCTGTCATCTGTGGTCCTTTGGACTTTGAATTGTTAGCAGGATGCAAAGCACATGATTGTGTTTGTGAGATTGGTTCATCAGTTTATGCAGCATTTACTTATTCTTTCTATGTGCTAGGGCACTGTAAAATCACTTGCCTTTACTTGAGTATCTCTAGAACTGGGAAAATTTTTCAACCAAAAGTGGCAATATAGAGCCTGTATAACTTTATCTATGTGAAGGTCATGTGGCAAAAACATCTTGTGCTAATTTCAGGGACACTCTCTCTAGACTGAGTATTTTGGTGGGAGGACTGTACCTAAATCAAAGCCATGTCTTCAAAGGCACCTTGCTTGAAACAGGAAGGAGGAATGCCAAGTTAGAGCCATGAGGTAGAACTCTGTGGGCACAAAGGGGATAAGTGCTTGGTCCAGAGCTGACTGTTGTAATGCTGTCTTTTCAGCTATCAGGCTCTGATCATTTGACAGTGTTTTTAATCAGAATTTTCTTCCTTCTAACCCACTTGGGTGTTGATAGTAGCTCTTCCACATTGCATACTCCTGTCATAGACCCATTGAGGATTGTTGGTTTGGGATACTCCTTTTCTAGGTCTCCCAGTGTCCAACTCGTGTGTCTTTGTGCAAACCTTGGATGTTCAAACTGGGAGTTCCATTATATGTTTGTAAAGCGCAAACCTTTGTACCCCCTCAGCTTTTCAGCCCAATTAGTAACAAAATGGTTTTCAGTGGCCCAGACTACCTCTTTGGATTGTTTGTATCTTGTGGGCACTTTGAAAAACGAGCCCCAAAGGGGTCCCCGAGAACTGTAAGGTATTGATTTATTTGAGTCCAAGGATACTGCTTTTGCCTGTTTCTTAAAAAAAACAAAACAAAAAACCAAAACAGGCAAGCAACTTACTTACTGGCCTGAGTATTACGATGGATTTGAATGAAGTTTTGAGTGGGGAAAAGGCTCTACATTTGTGATTCTGAGAAGCTTAGTTCTGGGGTTGTCACTTCAGCTGAATGGATTGCCTTCGCTGTACTATGCAACGTGCATTGGTTTGTGTGGGTCAACTGGCACTTGCAGTATGGCCTGCTGACTTAACGCATTTCATGTTAGCTTTCCTCAACTGCATCTAAGGTTCTGCCTAGAGAAATCTTAAGAACTATTTGTTCCAACAGGTTGTTGATGTGGAGTACTCTGCTCTGAAAGCAGTTGTGCAACTCAGTGAGCCTTTCCTGTGCGAGTCACGGGTTAGCACCTTTACCTTGGAGTGTATGCAGGAGCTCTTGGAGCTGAAGGAGCGTCAGGTACCACTGCAGGAGCTGTGGGTTGTGTACGATGAGTCGGGAGAGTTTGATCAGACAGCACTAGCTGTAGAGCATGTCAGGTAAGAAAATACTCAAGGTTTAATTTTTGTCTTGAACAATTGTACTCTGGTAGTATCCAATGGGTGGTGCCTGAAGTTCTTGTGGTCATGCTGGCAGCTCCACAAGCCAAGCTTTCCCAAGTAAATCTGATGACTGGTACTATGAGGAGACTGGTCACAAAGGAAATCTGTGGTGTCCTCTGCAGCTATAAGTAATCACACAATCACAAGGTACGTTTAGCTGCAGCTTATTGTCTGCTTTTTGTGTCAAAAGAGGAGGGTGTGTGCCTGTGTTGCTTTCTCTCTCTTCTCCACCCCATGTTTCCTTAGGCTGTATCCCGTTGCTGGCTCTAGTGCAATGTTCCTTTCTCTTCTATAACTTTTTGGTGGATTTTTTTTCCCTTTTTCCCCCTTATTCTTCCATTTTTCTGCATTTTGCCTCCCCTAAATTTGCTCTTTCTTCTTCAGGTGTCTGTTCACATTTTACTACTTCTATCTTCTTTTTTTTGATCATTTCTCTGTGTGTCTTTTTTATCTCCTTTGCTTTCATGTACTACATGCTGTTTGAAAGCTGTCTACAAATAGGCAGTAGGACTGGGTGAAAAGCTAAAATAGGAGGAATGACCTTCCTGTCTAGAGAATGGGCTGTATTTATGAAGTGGTGGGTGCAGAAGGAAAAGAGGAGGAGAGACTCATTCTGTTGAGCAGTACTCAGTAATAGAGATCTAAGCTTGAATGATGGAGGTCAAAAACTCATAATGGAAAAGAAAGCTTAGCTGAAGGATGCCTGGCCAAAACCAAACAACTGAAAAGTCTCAGGATCTTGAGTGTAAGTCTTGTTTTCAAATCCAGCTTTTAGCTGTTCAGTGTCTTTTGATGAAAGGCAGTGGAATTCAGGCTGTTACGAATTTTGAACTTAGAAAAATAGAATAAAACTTTTCATGCAGTTAAACAACAGACAAAAAAGATAACTTCTGTGCATACTAAAAAGTTTACCACATGGGAATATGGAATTGGAGAGAGGTGATGCTTTGAGATGAATCCTCAAATTGATTACATTTGTGTTTCCAGTGCTGTTGTCTCTGCTCAGGTAAATGTGGCCTCCTTTGTGTGTTTAAATGCTTGCTTTGCTTCAAAAGGTTCTTCTACCAGTGCATTTGGAGGACCTGGGACGAGGAGGAGGAAGATGACTTTGATTACTTTGTGCGATGCGTTGAGCCTCGACTGAGATTGTAAGTGATAATTGAGATTATAAGTGAACCTTTGATACTATTAGGGTGTAACCACAGGAAAGGGTTTGGCGAGAATAGTGGCAAACAAATAGATTTCAAAGAAAACTGTTCACTAGTAAATCAAAGCAAGTTTTTTTCTGGCAGCGTTCACTGTCTGATGCTCAAAATTTTGTAGGGAAAGGGCAACTGAGGTTGCAGCTTGATTTCTGAACCCTCAGTTTTTCCCTGTAATCCTTGGCCTTCCATCAGATGGCGCTCCAAATCCAGCTATAGCCTCCTTCAAATTGCAGGCATAGGAGTTGCAATCCTAATTAAAGGTAGTGTGGGATGCTCTGATACCTCTGGGCGTAGAGTAAGAACCAGAAGGGAATTGAATGTAAACAAAAACTTGCAAATTGTTCATGCTGAAGGAGGGATGTGTGTATTTCTTTCCCTAGTGGGATTAGTCGGCATTAGGTTTTCTGAAGGAAGGTAGGTTTTTACTGTTGTCCAGTCATATGGAACTGAAGCGGTGCACAAGTGCACAATCTGGTTATATTTTTGAGGGTGCTAAATAACCAAAGCACACCATAAAACGTACCTGGAATGAATAATTGAAAAGTGATTTTTACTGTAGGATTTCCTCTGAGAATTGACCTGGTATCTGTTCATTACGTCTTTCATGACAGTTACTTTTAAATTCCTTTTCTTTACTTATTATAACTTAGCATCATGAGTATCTGGGAGTTTGTGTGTCATTCAGATCCAGGTTTGATACTGCTATGATGCTGGGGAACTACATCAGTGAACATTTATAAACTACCTTGAAAAGATATTTAGAATACAGAATAATATGGGCTAGAGTGTAGCATATAGCATGTGCTTTACAAAGAAAATTAGCATTATTACCCACACTAGAAAGGTGGCTGCGAGCCTTTTGTTCAAACAGGATACGTGACATTTGAGGACTCTGATATGCCTGTATCTTTCTGAGATCATCATACAAATTAGGAGGAAGTGTTATATATGAAAACTACACATGCTTCTGAAATGTTTGTACTTGTGGGCTCCAACAAATGGCTATTCTGTTGTTGATTTTTTTTTTAGCCTTATGAAGACTTTGCATGGAATGAAACCAGAATGCAATGATGTGCCATGGGATAATTTTTTATTATTTTTTTAACACTGTGCATGCCCTTACAGTCATTTTAGTGAGAATCCAAAATACTTAAACAATGTCTTCAGGCAGAAAAGTAAATGTTATCCTTTCCTATTCTCCCATACCATGCTTCATACAGAGGCTGTCCTAAGCTACACTGATGTTGGTGCTATCCTCTTGTGATCTAAGCATGGATGTGTCAGCTCAGAAATAACTTTAATCTTCAATGCATGGAAGCATATGATGCTTTAAACTTTTCAGATCTCTGGTGTGCACTGTTTTAATGAGAACAAACAGTATCTTTACACTGCACGTTAAGTTGTACTAGTCTTCTGAGGCAAGTAAAGCTGTATGAACTGTTTAACTAAAGCTTGAAAAAACAAGTTAGTTGTATGCACTTTCACAGTGACCAGCTCTAAAACGTTGAGTATGTGTTTTAGGGCCTAATTATGTCCAATCTTCAGTTTCCTTCAAATATTTTATATTGCTATAAATTCTTCTGCTGTTAATCACACTGCATTGACTTACTCTGTTGCCTCTGATAACCCCATTGCCAAAATTTTGTGAGGTTTTTTGTATTTCTGTACACCCTGTTTATCAGAATTGTGTAGATAGTGACTACTCTGACTACAGATTTTGTTGCTCTTTGCAGCATGCTTTAGATGCACCCTTTAAAGAACCTCTGAAAGTTGAGGGAACGTCTTTGCCCTTACTTCATGCAGCCTCTTGAATAGAGCTATTTGTATTGTGTTCTGTTGATGCCCTACAAAAATGGTGTGAGATAATTAAATCTTGTTTTATTTGTATCATTAATTGCTTCCCAGCTTTTTGGTAGTGACCATGATTGCTCTTACATGATTGGCCCTGGAGTTCTTGGCACCGTCTAGCTGGCAGATGTCCTCATCTTTCTGACTTGGGCAATGCAACTTTGGGCTGGCATTTTCTGGCCTGCAATTTAATTTGTAGAGGATACTCTTGGGATGGTGCAAAATTTACTGTGCAGTGCCTTCACATCTTCATCCGGTGCTGATAATGATTCTTTCTTATTCATTCTGTGTTTTTGTCCAGGTAGTTGTTTAGATTGTTGCTAATAGAGACTTCATGTTGTAGGATTTTTCTTCTATTTCAGACAGGATTTTCTCAGTTTTTCTAATAAATGCTTAAAAACAGACTAATTTTTGTATCTAATTATCTTTTAAATTCTTATTTTGTTTTTTTTATAGCTGTGCTTATGCCTTTGTTTTAGGGTGAGTTTCTGGTAATTGTGTATAAGCTTTCAAAGTGGATGGGTAACCATTTAGAAAGTAATATGTTTGTGTCTGTTCAGATTTTTTTTGTTTTGCTGCTTTCAAAAATTTTGAGCACTATTAATATTGACTGCAGAAAATCTTGACTAAAGTACTGATGCAGAACTCCTCAGGTTCTGTCCAGGTTTGTATTTGATCTTTCAAAATTGTAAAAGCAAAATATACTGACCCCTTTCTCTGAATTGCAGGCATTATGACATCCTTGAACACCGTGTGCCTTCTGGGCTTGTAGCCGATTACCAGAACTTGTTGTCTCAATGTGAAGAGCTTTACAGGAAGTTTTTAAATGTGAGGAACAGCATATCAAGCAGTGATTCAGACTCAGAAGTTGAAAACACCTCCATAGTGGAAGGACTAAAATTGTATGAGAAAGTAGAGCACTTAAAACAAAAGCTAAAACTAATTGAGAATCCTCTGCTGAGGTACTTGGTGGGTTTGTGCAAGGAGGAGGGCCATGTGGGAAAGTATACATGGATGTTCTTTGCTGAAGAAAGAACTCACAGCTTTGTTGCCCTTGTTTTAGGTATGTGTTTGGTTACCAAAAATACAGTGGTCTCCAAGCTAAAGGACTGAGACCAACGGGTACCAAGATCACTCATGTTGTATCCTCAACCATGATGGCAAGTCTGCTGCAGTCATTGATAAGGGACAAACTTTGCCCTGAATCTTGTGGTGAAGAACTAGAAATACAGGTACAGTAGTAGGAATTGTCTGTCTACTAATACTTTTTTCTCCTCAAGAAACAATGTGGAAGACTAAGTTAATTTGTCATGTGCAAGATATTACATTTGCACAGTGTTATTTTTTGTCAGTCCAAAAAAAGTACTGTAATTTAAACAATAATTGATAAGACTGGATGATACAAATATTTTCTTTCAATTCATTTGTGTCTGCTGAGTACTCTATACAAGCAGTGTCCTCTCTGCGTGTAGGACATAATGAGCTAAACCTTCTGTAACAATTCTATAATGAAACATGGTAAGGTACTTGTATTTAGTTTTGAAATACCTGTGTCTTTGGATGCTACTGCTAATGATCTAGAGTTTAAAGAAGGAAATGTCATTCTGTTGCTTTAGTTCTGTGTAGGAGATATATTTATTTTAGAGCAGTTATGTTTAGTTTTAGTGAATTCAGGCAAGACTTCCCACTTCAGCAGTTCAGAACAGTCTGGATGCCTTGGGCTCAAATGAAAGTGCTTGCTGTATTCTGATCAAGTTAATGAATTACAGATGGGCAAAATGGAGCCACAGGGAAGGCTCTGGATTAACTTTTGGGCTATAAATCAGATTTTCTGACTTGGCAGTTGAAAAATGCTCTCACTATGCTTACCCTGGAATTTGCTGGAAAGAAATAAACATGCAAGTTATCTGTACTATTTGTTGTCCTTCAATACAGAATTCCACAGTAATATTTGTGAAGAATATCAATCTGCCTCCTTTGGGCGAGAAAAAAGACCATGTGGACCCCCTATTTGGCACTGTAATATCTGAACTCTATTTCGGGGTGACTTGCACCAGGAGCAAAGGGTTATGTCAGTGTTCAGACCAGCTCAAATCTAGTTGCTGAGTTGTTTGTAGTTTTTATTTTCCTTACCTTCTGTCTTCTATTTCTTCAGTAATTCTTGGCAAGTCACTTCAGGCACAATTCAAATGTTGGCCTGGAACCAAGGCCATATTGAGGTTTGCTTTCTGGTGCATATGCTCTTCAGTCTGTCCCTCTGCCCCAGTTTTCTCATGGGGGAATGGACATGACACAAACATCAAAGGAATGTTTTAAGACTGTTTTTGTCCAGAGTGTGCTATGGTTCTTGAATTCAAAGTAGAAATTGTGTATTATTGGTGCCATTAAAGAGAGTTTCTTTCAAGCAAAAGCAGCAACATTTAATTGAAAAGTAAGCTTTAAGGGCATAAATGCATCCATTTTTATAGAATCTTCAGGAGCTGATTATATTGTTTGTCTTTTACAGTTTCACAATGATCCACTGGCAGCTGTAAATGCCTGTTATGAAGGAGACACTATCATCATCTGTCCTGGTCATTATGTTGTAGATGGCGTGTTCTGCATTGCTGATTCAGTTGAACTAGAAGGTAGAAGGTTTGCTAGCATAAAGGACGTTAAAATAAAGTGTCTTAAACTAGCTCTGCATAAGGGTTTACTTCTTGCGGAGTTTGGCAGGACCATTTGCTTTTTTCTTCAAAGGGTTCCTATTTCTGCTTGTAGAGCCCTGTCTAATGCAGGATGGAGTAAGCTGTTGCATTAGCCATAGTTACTTCTGCAAAGAAACTGCAAATTTTGCTGATAAATGGTGAATTCATCATTTCTTCCTAACTATTTGTCTGGATAAATGCTGGTTACATAGATAATAGAGAGGATTCAACAGAAACATGAGGGAGTTGGTTTTGGTTGTGTGGGTTTTTTTTCTTTTAATCTAGGAAGCACAGACGTCATTCTGAGAGGCTTCAGTTTTTAGATCCAATGACTTAAGAGTCCTTGAGAGTTGTCCTTGTTCTTCTTTACATGCCTTAATCTGCTTCAGAGGGATACTCCGAGACTCATTGCCAGTATAGCACTGGTGTATACAAAGGGAGAGAGCCAAGTGGTATTAGAACTTAGTTTATGGCACTTATTGCATGTCAGTGATGGGGGGAGCTGCTGCCAATGTGAATGCATTATGTGAAGCACACGGGTAGAGGAGGGAGCTGTTGATTTAACCTGTGTATTTATTCTGTGGAAACAGACACAGCATATGTGATTCCATTTTTCTTGCAAAATATTTGTTTGAAATACTTCTGCCTTGTCTAGGATATGTTGCTCTCTTGCTCCTAATTCTTGATTTCTCAGTGTAATTCCTCTGCTTTAGGCATGCACGCTCTGTTGCAATGTAATAGTCTGTATGTCACTGGGGCTTGTGCAGCTGTTTAGATGCTTATTTAGCTGCATTTTTATCTTGTCAAAACTTCTCAGTGGGAAGAAGGCTGGGAGTTTAATTTCCTGCTGTCCTGGACTTTATTTTTCTTGCCCTTCTTGAGTGTCGTTTTCTTTCTCGCCCTTCTCTTGTGTATGTTTGATTTATGTAGATATGTGTGCTGACAGACGATGAACCTGCAGGATAAAGGAGCTCAAAGTGCTTTATTTATCTGCAAAAATGGCATTGTTCAAAAATTGTGTGTGGTAGTATGTATGACAATTGCTTTTCTAGCTTTGAGGAAACAGTAATACAAATGGTGAAATAGCACACCTGTTAAAGGATGAAGTGCTCTATTTTAAGGAGCAAGGCATATAAACATGTATCTTTAGTATGAACCACTCTGAATAATGAATACATGCTACTAGGGTATTTAAGCTTCTTATATGGACTCCTGTTAGAGAAGTTTTTATAACAGTAGCAGCCAAAAACATTTGAAGTAGGAGCATCAAGAAGAATTTTGCTGGCACTAATCTGAGCAGCTGGCTGTTTTGGTGGCTTTCTTTGGATGAAGGAGTGACTCATCAAAGATATAAAGACACTTTGCTTAGTAGAGTTTTTATTTTTTTCCAGTCACTGTGCAAGTCAGTACTGAGGTGTGAAAGTATGAGGATTAGTAAATCAGGGATAAATAACTTACAAGAATTAAATAAAGCTAAAGCAGTAGCAGCTGCAGGAAATCATGGTAAGGATAACTTTAACACTTGACAAAAATGTGTAGCAAAGGCACCTGAGAACTTTCCTTCTGCTTGTACAGTAGTGATTCAAGCTGGATAGAAACCCGTAGCATCAGCCCATCTAGTATCTGTGATCAGTGTTACTGGGTGGGTGACAAGCTGTGTGCTATACAGCGTGACCTGGACAGGCTGGAGAGCTGGGCAGAGAAAAACCTGATGAAATTCAACAAGGGCAAGTGTAGGGTACTGCATCTGAGGAGGAATAACCCCATGCATCAGTACAGGTTGGGGTCTGACCTCCTGGAGCGCAGCTCTGTGGAAAGGGACCTGGGAGTCCTGGTGAACAACAGGATGACCATGATCCAGCAATGTGCCCTGGTGGCCAAGAAGGCCAATGGCATCCTGGGGTGTATCAAGAAGAGTGTGGCCAGCAGGTCGAGGGAGGTCATCCTCCCCCTCTACTCTGCCCTGGTGAGACCGCATCTGGAGTATTGTGTCCAGTTCTGGGCTCCCCGGTTCAAGAAGGACAGGGAAGTGCTGGAGAGGGTCCAGCAAAGGGCTACAAAGATGATCAGGGGATTGGAGCATCTTTCTTACAAGGAAAGGCTGAGGGACTTGGGTCTTTTTAGTCTAGAGAAAAGACAACTGAGGGGGGATCTTATCAATACTTATAAATACTTAAAGGGAGGGTGCTAGGTAGATGAGAAGAGTCTTTTTTTCAGTAGTGCCCAGTGATAGAACAAGAGGTAACGGGCACAAACTGGAGCACAGGAAGTTCCATCTGAACATGAGGAGGAACGTCTTTACTTTGAGGGTGGCAGAGCACTGGCACAGGCTGCCCAGAGAGGTTGTGGAGTCTCCCACTCTGGAGACATTCCAAACCCACCTGGACGGATGCCGTCCTGTGCAACATGCAGTAGGTGACCCTGCTGTGGCAGGGGGGTTGCACTAGATGATCTCTAGAGGTCCCTTCCAACCCTGATCATTCTGTGATTCTGTAATTGCCTTTAGCTCTTGTGGGGTCACTTAGCTTACAGGCAGGGCGTACAGCTGTGACTACCTTGTGTATTGAACGCCACTTTACAGTGGCAGGTGAATCTTTCCTTCTCTATTCCTTGTCTTGTCACCTGCTTCCTTCTTACTGCTAGAGCTTCTGTTTCAGAGGTGAAATGTAAAGCAAGCTAAAGGCATGGTTAGAAAAACTGCAGGTAGTCTGTAGGACAATTATTCCTAAAACTCTCCTCTTTCCTTGGATAATAACCTCTTTCTGTAGTGGTGTGGAGTTAAACTAGATCTTCAATTTACTGTCTTGTGATGCTCTCTTTTTACGTACTGGAAGTAAACTGCCCCATGCCACCTGCTCCCTAGCGGTGACCATAAATCAGTAGCAGTGGGAAAAGATTTCTAGATAGTATAGTATCGATCACTTAATTTTGCATTAAATCTGCTGTCTTTAAAACTTTCTGCCAACTCTTGTTCAACTTTTTTTTTTTCTTTTTTTAAACTTTATACTTGCACATTACAGTATTTATTTATATACTTGGTTAAAAGCTAGCATCCTGCTTAGGCCCTTCTTATCTGAGTTTCTGTGTGCTTTCAGAAAATGATAGGACTTGTACTGCTTTAATGGACATTGCATTATTGCTTTCCTTATCATGATTCTTGTCAGTAACAAGCAATGAGCTTTACATGCTCATAAATTTCCCTGTAAGTGGTTGAATGCTGACAACTGTGGATGGCTTAGTAAATCAACGTTGGCATATGCTTGTGAAAGTTTCTTTTTAATCTGAATTAATCTGGAAGCCCATGTAACACAGGAACATTAAATTTTTACCCAAGTTTCATTTAAATAGGGAAGTTAAGTGAAGCTTACTAATATCATCGAGTCCTCTGCACTTGCTTCCTTGTGTTGTGGTGATGACTGCTTTTTCCCCCATGCTCTTTGGAACCTCTGCCTGCTCTAGTGAACTTCTGTACTTTGACAGCAGACTGCAGGTGCCTGCGTGTCCTTGGTTACTGCATCTCCCTGCTCTGTTGTAACTTTTGGGAGTGAGAACTTTGGCCTTGGCAAATGTGAGCTCAGTTACCCGTTTTTTCAACTGTCTAAAATAACTTTGCATCTCATTGTGTGTCATTCACATAAGATAACTTTTGAGTTTGGTTTTAGCGCCTGTACCTTGGTACAGAGGGGATGTAAGGTGTAGCCTGGTGACTGAGTGGAAAATCCTATTCAAGATATTAGACCTCAAGCTTTAAACCTTCTTATTCAATTTAAATGTCTGTTATGCACTGAGCAGCTGACTGTTACCAGTTATTCATCAAACTTGCATCTTTCACCTCTGCTTTAAGGCTATGGCCTGCCAGATGATATTGTGATAGAAAAACGAGGGAAAGGAGACAACTTTGTTGACTGTACAGGAGCCAATATAAAGATCTCCAATTTGAAGTTAGTGCAACATGATGCTATGGAGGGGATTTTAAGTAAGTATAAAAGCATCTTGACCTTTTTGTGAATCTTTCATAATGTACTATTAGAATTAAAGCTAGGCCACAGTGTTGGAGTTTACTAGTTTTAACAAACTATTGTGAAGAGGAGCCTTACAGGTATAAATACCAAGGCTTCCCCTTTTTTATAACTTGCTTATAAGGTGGACATCAAAATAACTTCTATTCTTTGTACTTTCAAGCTGTTGTGACTCTTGTGTTTTATTCTTATACTTGGATAAGATCATTTGACTTGATCATTTTTCTGCTGTTAATGCATCCTGACTCTGACTGCTGCACAGCCTATGTCAGGCTACCTGGAGAAGAAAATAATTCTTCTTTCCACAAAAGAAAGCCCATGGCAATATTCAGCTGTAGCTGAACCCAGCCATCTCTCTGTTGAGGAGTGGTACAGTCTGTAGAAGTAGCGTAGAACTTTGTTTGCTGACAGCATATTCAAACAGGGTCAAATAATCCTAAATTGTATCCAGTGAGCTTATTGGCCCTGGCCTTCTGTCTTTGCAGAAGGTGCTAATTAAAGATGTTTGGTTTTAAACATGTTAAAATGTTTAACACCTGCATACATGTATTTAATATCTTATTAATTCGAAAGTCTCTTAGGAGTGTAATGAAAAGAATAGTTGATGTCACTTTCAAAAAATAAAAAAAAAACAAAAAACCTCCAAGACAAATCTTTGATTAGTGCTCCCTTGCAGCAGTGTTCCTCCTTATACTAGAAAAATAGCACAAGTTCAAACCATGCATGAGCAAATCAGTGAAATCAACCTCAAGTGGATAAAATAGTAATTTTATCGCACTGCAAAAATGCTACAAGTCCATCTGTCTGTAGGAGGAGTTTGCCTTTGCATAACTGATTCATTTAACAGTACTTGTCTTCTGTGTATGTAGATGTCCATCATGGGAAAACTACCCTGGAGAATTGTGTGTTACAATGTGAAACTACAGGCATAACAGTACGAACATCAGCTGAGCTAGTAATGAAAAACTCAGATCTGTATGGTGCCAAGGTACAAACAAACTCTTAACTCTGGCTTGTTTCCTAAATTAAAATGAAGTTTTCTTCTTGGAAGTAATACAATCAGTAAGGGGGTTACTTCTGTCACTCTTGAGAGAACCTTTAAAAATTCATTTTGGACAGTTACGTGTTATTGAGTTTAAGAGATTGGAGGCTATGAGACCCCTGGGACCAATAGTATCCAGTGAAGTCTCTCATGCCAATTTGTGTGTGATAATATGAAAATGACATAGCGACAGGGGATATCCGTGAATTGCTGCTGCATTGCTGGACTGATAGATGTCTTGCAATACATTTAAAGTGATTTTCTGTTTTCTGTGCCCATAAATAATTTTCTCATTAAATCTTGCTTTTTTTTTTTTGAAATTAAATGCCATTTTTGGACGCCTTGTCCATTGATTCTTACAGAAGGATGATAAATGCAGAATTGAACTCTGATTAGGACATTTCAAAGAATGATGGGACTTTGAGTGCTGGGGTGGATGATTAAAGAATAAGAAAGTAATGCAAGGCTGTGCAGTTACTCTTTACCAGAGCTTTTATGGACTGGTGGCAATAGTATTATCCATGGGGCCTCAACCTTGAGTATTGCTGCTTAAGTTGATTAACAAAGCCATGAAGCTGGAGTGGTAACACAATTTTGCATTGTGCAAACTGGTAGATGAACACAAAGATCTGCAATGGAGTTGTCAAGTTAAATGCGCGAACTGTTTATGAACAGCTATCAATTTTATCTTGTAGGGTGCTGGTGTGGAAATATATCCAGGTAGTACGTGCACCCTGTTAGACAATGGCATACACCACTGCAAGGAGGGAATACTTATAAAGGTCAGTTCGAGGCACAATGTACTTGTTTTTCAAAAGCTTATAGCTGCTAGAATTAATGCAAATAATTTGTGTTTAGATTGGCTTATAACCTTACTGCCTTATGGTAGAGTTCTTATATGTCATATAGGATGATAACAGTACTTGTTTGCCTTGGGTTGGTCCATCACATCAGTATACTTGTTTTGTTTCTTGTCTGCCAGAAGGAAAATGCCTTTTGCAATGTCACTTGCATAGGCAAATAATAAAATTCTAGCCAATACACAGAACAGATTCTATTTAAAACTGGAATATTTTGCATCCCTTTAGCTGGACATAACATGTTGGATTTCCATTTCTTTGCTGTAGAACTTCTTAGATGGACATGACGACATCCCCAAGATAACCATGGTCAAGAATATGATCCATAATAATGAAGGATATGGTGTGGTTCTGGTTAGACCAACAATGCCCTCCAATGTAAAGGATGCTTCAGCAGAGATAACAAAAGGTATTTTTGTCTTCCTAGAAGAAACTCCTAAAACTAGTAAATCTAGTATACCTAGGTTTTTGTATTGCATAACTCATAATCAAGCCTCTTAAATTTTCTAATAATGTCAAGATTGATTTAGCTGAAATAAATTTTCATGACTCTCAGAACACTGGAATTTCCTAAAGGATGAACTTGCTGCAGAGAAATACTGTGATTGTCTGTGCTTTGTAGTGTGTGTGCACTTCCATCGCAAAGTTGTTACGTACGTGATCTGTGCTCCCTGCTAAGCAGAGCCTATATGACTCGCCTTCTCGGGTCATACAGAAACAAGAGTGTGATCAGCAAGAAAGCAGATATGACTTCTCTTCTGGTTTGTGGTAATCCTCTGCTCATTGTTTCTTTTGTGCATTAGAGCTGAGATGTGCTCCCAGCACAGAATTTTTTTTCTCTGCAGTAAATAAAATGTGGCAACTGTATTTCTCAGGTTATGTCTTATTCAAGAAGAACTGTCACTAAGTGCAATGTGTAAACCCACTGTAATTTTCTCTAATATCACTGTCACTTGGCAACTTGAAGCCATCTCAAGAAGAAACCTTTTCCTTAAGGATCTTACACTGTATTTGGAATATGTGGCTATCACTAAGTAGTTATCCAAAAAGTGAGTGGGATAAGGTGAAAATGTTAAGACTGAAGAAAATTTAATTCCAGGAGTTATAAATGATTTGGCTGTTTTGTGTTATTGTTGGTGACATTCTTATTGTTTCCTGACTTAGGGAATACACAGCCTACCTGGTCAGGTTGTGGGACAGCCTGCATAGAGGGCTTCAGGCAAGAAGAACTACCTGAATGTGTAACTGATGAGTTGGACCTTTATGAGCGAGCTGAGATTTCTGAACAAACTGAAGGCAATTATGAAATTGCAAATGGACTCGGGGCTACTTCTGCAAAAAGGAGCCAGATGCACAAGAAAAGACTGAGTGAACTGGGAATTACAGATGCTGATGACAACCTAATGTCACAGGAAATGTTTGTTTCTGTTGTGGGCAATCAGTTCAAATGGAATGGGAAAGGAAGCGTTGGTACCTTTCTTTTCTGACTGTCCTGACTCCTAATGGCATTGCAATAAGAGATTTGCACAAGCTGTTCTTTTCACTGCTGCTTTCCAAGCAGTTAACCTGTTCCACTAGCCTTCTATAATGTTACTAAAATGTGACAAATATTTATTAATAGTATATATATTGCATGTTGAAACTTTGCTTCCTTGCTGCACGTAACGATAACAGAAAACAGGACTCTAGCATGGAGACTGCATGTATTCTGCTAATCTACATGCTGCTTCTTTGCTAGTGTATTTATTTAACTTCTTGTTGTAAAAAAAAAAAAAAATCTTCAAAGAAAATATAGATAGGGCTCATCATGGAAGAGTGGACCACAAATGCGCAGCAATTAGTGGTACATCTTCCATATTTTTTTAAAGTGTCATTAGTCTGCATCTGACTCCTTTAAGAGACTGGCATGCTTAATTTTTTACACTGAACAGAAGCTAGTGAAATCCTCTTCCCTAGGAATATAGTGGTTGGCTGCCATTTTTCATACTTGAAGGATTTTCTTGAAAACTTAGCATTTGGAAGGGTAGCATCATTCAGTTTTCTGTGTCTTTCTGTGCCCAGGTCTTTACTTCCAACAGCTATCAGTGCCTGTGCACCTTTTCTTTAGGGAGGACAGCATCTAACTAAACTCCATTAATCCGAATAAAGAGAAATCAAAATGGATGTCTCTCTGTCTATTAGTGGTATTCGTACTGTACCTTTCAGTGCATTATTCTAAAATTTTTAAAACTGTATGCCACTTGTAGCAGCTGTTTTGGAAATGAATGGAAAATTTTAAAAAATAACTTTCCACTGCAATCTTATCAGCCCACAGCTGTGGAACATTCAGTAAAACACAGGCACTTCAGTGGCTCACTCTTGCACATTATTAGTTTTCACTTGAGAGGAAAAATTGGAAGGACTGCCTGATTGAGGACTCTTCCTTCTCAGTGCCTGTCTGATTTTTAATTACAAATCTAGATGCCTTCTTCAAAATCTTGTACTGTCTTCAAGAGTTGTAGGTCAGTTTTTGAATTGGTGTGTGAAAAGTATGTAGGAAAATACTAACTCCTAAGTGATTCAGGATGTCCTATGAAATAGAATCAAATATGGTGTTAAGAAGGGAGAAGCATGTTGCCAGCAACTTGACTTTGAAATAATTTCTAAAAGTAGCTGCATTGCCTAGAAGTGGATGTGAATAGTCTGATCCAGATTTTTCACTCTAGCCATTCTTAAATTGAGATGACAATCAAAATTCACTTCAGTACATGTTTTACTTCAGTGTGAGTAGTTGATAGAAAGAAAAAGAGAAAGGTGTAATTTACAAGCATTTTTTTTCCATTATGTGAACCACAGAATTCATTGCAGCTTCCCTAGCCCACTGCGTCTGGTTTTCTTCTGCTCAGGGCACTTGACTTCAGGACTAAACCTTGCGTTTTGATGAACAAAAATGCCGTTGCTGTATCTCAACATACACAAACCCATAAATGTTTGCCACTTAGTGACTTTAAAGAAATACTTGAGTCAAATGAAAGCCTAATGCCAAGACTGGCAGTAGTTTCGTATCTTAAGCTATTATCAGGTCACATGCCATGTTTCATGCCCTCCTGTTATGTCTTTGTTTCCCAAGTGTAATCCTTATTAAAGGACTGGGTCCAAAAACTAATTTTGTAGTTCTTTCTTCTCATCTTTTCAAAACTGTAGTTCTGCTGAGTGAGCTGCCTTCATGATGTGTTGGTAGCATTTCTTTCTCTTGCACTTAAGCCTGGCTTATCTCTTGACAGCCTCTTATCTTCCATTTTTAAAAATTCAGCTTTACATTTATGAAGATACCAATAAAAACATAGCTCTTCTGCTTTCAGTACCAGCACAGTTTTGCCTGTTCTTGTGCCAGATGCCAACAGTGATTCAATTGTGCAGGTTGTCAGTAGGTCAAGGAGCAAAATGTGAAAAGATGAGGCTGCTCGTACAACTTCCAGCCATTTTCTTTGTGTAGGAATTGTATGATAAAATTGTATTTAAGTTCTTGATGATACCTGAGCCTCAAGGGACTTAGTTTTGAATGGAGCCTTCTCATCTCAGAGTTTTGTCCTTCCAATCACTTACGTCACTGATAAATGTAAGTTTCTTTATTTTGCAGATTTAATTCCCATTTGAGGTGCAGAAGGAGAAATGTTTAACTATAAAGGGAAAGAACTGTTGACTAACACAAGGTTTGTGCACTCAACTTGGAATGATGCATTTTGATAGCAGATTATATGTTTGAAATTATAAATTCAGTTTATCCTCTGTAAATATTTTTCTTAAACTTTAATTTTTTTCTTACACTTTTAAACTTTCTTAAATTTCTTTAGTTTTTCTTAAAGGTATTTGATGTTATAGTGATGACTAATGATCTATTCTCCTCTCTGTGAACGTTCCCTGCCTCCTAAATGAGAAATTAATTCCAGAGTGCTTTCTTGTGTAGCTGTCAAAAAAAAAGCTGGTGACAACATTTAGTTTCAAGAAATGTTTAAGCAGCTGCAAAATAACTTTCTTCCCAGCATGAGATTTCCCCATACTATGTATCTAGGTTGTTGTTCTTGGACTTACTGCATTTTACACTTAATAAATGTGCAATTAAGTTTACCCCATGTCTTACCTAGTTGGTCCTGGCCCCATTTTATTATTGTTTGTCTGGCCTTTGCACTATTTATTCCTTTCTGAAGTCTTAACGATCTTGACCTTTGTCTTTGACCTTTTCCCTGTTCCTTCATGTCTTTTCTGAGTAGATAAATTACTGCCATGCAAATATTTCCAGGAGGAATAAGCTGCATGCAGGCACTCAATGACTTTTTTGCCTCAGTCTTCACCAGCAAGGGCTCTAACCACACTGCCCAAGTCACAGAAGGCAAAGGCAGGGACTGGGAGAATGAAGAACTGCCTACTGTAGGTGAAGAGCAAGTACAGACCATCTAAGGAACCTGAAGGTACACAAGTCCATGGAACCTGATGGAATCCATCCATGGGTCCTGAGGGAACTGGCAGATGAGGTTGCTAAGCTGCTTTCCATTATATTTGAAAAGTCATGGGAGTCTGGTGAAGTTCCCACTGACTGGAAAAGGGGAGACGTAACCTCCATTTTCAAAAAGGGGAGAAAAGGAAGACCTGGGGAACTACAGGCCAGTTGGTCTCACCTCTGTCCCCAGCAAGATCATGGAGCAGATCCTCCTGGAAGCTCTGCTAAGGCACATGGAAAATAAGGAGGTGATTGGTGACAGCCAACATGGCTTCACCAAGGGCAAGTCATGCCTGACAAATTTGGTGGCTTTCTATGATGGGGTTACAGCATTGGTGGATAAGGGGAGAGCAACAGATGTCATCTACCTGGGCTTACACAAAGCATTTGATGCTGTCCTGCATGACATCCTGGTCTCTCAATTGGAGGGATGTGGATTTGATGGATGGACCACTTGGTGGATAAGGAACTGGCTCTATGGCCACATCTGTTGTGTCAACAGATTGATGTCTAAGTGGAAACCACTGATGAGTGGCATTTTCCAGGGGTCAGTCTGGGACCGGTGCTGTTCAACCTCTTTGTTGGCAACGTGGACAGTGGGATTGAGCGCGCTCTTGGCAAGTTTGCCTGCAACACCAAGCTTTGTAGAGCAGTTGACATGCTGGAGGGGAGGGATGCCATCTAGAGGGACCTGGACAGTCTTGAGAGGTGGGCCCATGCCAACCTCATGAAGTTCAACAAGGCCAAGTGCAAGATCCTGCAAGTGGGTTGGGGCAATGCCAAGCACAAATACAGGCTGGGCAGAGAATGGGTTGAGAGCAGCCCTGCCGAGAAGGACTTGGGGGGTGCTGATTGATGTGAAGCTCAACATGAGCCAGCAATGCACAGTTGCAACCCAGAAGGCCAACTGTATCCTGGGCTGCATCAAAAGGAGCGTGACCAGCAGGTTGAGGGAGGCGATTTTATCTCTCTACTCTACTCTGGTGAGACCTCAGTTGGAGTACTGTGTCCAGCTTTGGAGTCCTCAGCACAAGAAGGATGTGGACCTGTTGGAGTGGGTCCAGAGAGGAGGACCACAAAGGTGATCCGAGGGCTGGAGCACGTCTCCTGTGCAGACAGGCTGAGAGAGTTGGGGTTGTTCAGCCTGGAGAAGAGAAGTCTCTGGGGAGACCTTATAGTGTCCTTCCGGTATCTGAAGGGTGCCTACAAGAAAGCTGGAGAGGGGCTTTTTACAAGAGCATGTAGTGATAGGATGAGGAGTAATGGCTTCAAACTGGAAGAGGGGAGATTTAGATTGGATATCAGAAAGAAATTTTTCACTATGAAGGTGTTGAGACACTGGAACAGGTTGCCAAGAGAAGTTATGGAGGCCCCATCCCTGGAGATGTTTGAGGCCAGGCTGGATGGGGCTTTAAGTAACCTGGTCTAATGGGAGGTGACCCTGCCCGTGGCAGGGGGGTTGGAATTAGATTGTCTTCAAGGTCCCTTCCAATCAAAAATATTCTAGGATTCTATGTCTTGTCCCAGCGTATCATAGCTGAGCCCAGGACAGTAACGCATAACAAATTGTATTAATCTCACCTTTTTGACAGCAAAATATATATATTCCTGTTTTCTGAATCTACTTTCCCCAAAGGGTTCCTAGACAGCACAGATTCTGGTAATTAAGCATTGATATTTACATGTCTTCATCTGGGTTAATAAAAATGATACATTCTAGATGAAAGATTTTACAACTGCATCTGTGAGCCTAGACTATATGAAACAGCTTTTGAGGCAAATCAGTTGAGTTGGAGCATCTAGTTTAAAACTCAGTAAATTATTAATTGGACAAAGACATTAATAACTGGCTATATATTATCTCAACTTTAAACAATATTTCAAAAAAGTTACATTTTCATGACAAAACACATGGGAAGTAAAGCTGAAGTGCTGTAAGCTTTGTCATAACTTTTAGCTTACCATCCACCTCTTTTTTTTTTTTTTCCCATAAAACATTTATTAGCTATGTTAAACTGAAGAGCTGCTACAGTATAAATTATTTTATATTGGAATGAACTTTATTGGTGTAAGGGAAGATATGTCAGACTGAACTCTGGATTTGCATCAGTGGAGGAAAAAGACCTAGAATACCTCATAAGCAGGTAGAGCAATTGAAAATGTTCTTTACTATGGTACTAGACTTTCCCATGACTTTTCTCTGGAAATGGCATACGATGGCTCCATGCCCTGCTCCTACACCTGCCAAATGGGAATATATTGCTGCAGTATATGTAGGTGTAGGGCTGTCACACGTTACCTGAGGAGCCCACAGATTTTGGGGTTTAGTCGTGCCTTTCACCTCCTGCCCTAGGGCTGTTGGCACCTTGCATAGGTGCGAGGGATGGTTCTGTGGCTGTGACCCCACCTGGCATTGCCTCAGAAGGCCCAGGGACATGCTGGTGGACCTGGCTGCTTGGCTGGGCTCTTGTGAGCTTTTGTGGTGAGCAAGCTTTTGCCTTAATGACTAGATTACATGCGGATGCTTGTAGTCAGGCAAGAAGATGAAGGCCCTGGTGCCAGGGAGCTGGGAGGCATGCCTGAAGTGCCATCTTGACAAGCAATGGCCTTGTGTAGCAGCTGGGTTGTTTGCTAACTCATCCCCTAACAAGGCAGAAAATTACATCATTGTTCTTCAACAGTGTTATTCTTTTAATTTTAAATCTGCCTCCCTTTGCGCCACAACTAGCCACTGATGTAGCAGAGGCAGCCCCCTCCTCCCCCGGATGAGGCAATGCTGTCCCTGGAGCACATGGAGAGTTACAGCAGGAGGAAATCCTTTGGCATGAACTGGAGGGTGCAAAGCCAAGTCTGATACAACTACCTTCTTTCCCTGTAATCAATCAGTGTGCCCCTTGCACCTCTTCAGATCAGGAGAGGAACTGCAGACTTCAGATAAGCTCTACATTTGCTACAGATAACCATGCTGCCTTACTCCTCGCTGTTCAGGCTGGTTTCAAAACTATCAGGAATTACCCAGCCAGCTATTGTACAGATCATTCCTGGTCTGAAGAATACTTGGAGTGGTAGAGAGAAAAACTTTTTTTTTTTTTTTAAATGCTAACAATCTTTCCCTATTACCTTCATCTTCACAGGAGGATTGTTTTGTTTTGTTTTATCTATGCGTTACAGCAGTCACATTTTCCTGTGGGTAATGTGGTGATTAAATCACAAGCCTGTTTTAGTAAACCAGAAGTATAAAATTAAAAAGAGACTGTGTCCAAACTGGTTCTTACATTCACATGGAATGTGTGAGAACCACATTCAGCTCTGTTCCAATAAATATTTAATTACTTATACAAAATGGAAAGCCTAAGAGACTGAAATCTTAACCTTGGAGTGAGTAGCTAAGGGGTTTGGCAATTGCTGGTTATGGAAGAGGTCTGATCTGAACAGAGCAAGAATCTAAAGGTAAGTAAAATTTGAAAATAAATCTAATGTAAGTGGTTTGCTCTTAGTGCCATTGGCTGATCTGAGGTCTGTCTTGTTTTGTGCTTTTGGATGTCATCTCCTCTGCTCCTGTTCCCTCACCCCACCCATGGGGGATATCTATGCAGGAACAGAGAATCTGCGCCTCCCCAGCAGTTTCTCTGGAAATTCACACTTAAATTGCCATTATTTCACAAATATCCTAGTCAGAATACATTCAAGCAGGTATGCTTTACCTCAGAACTTAATCTGCAAGTAATCTGGAAATGCTTTTTATAAAAGAAAGTTAAGATCTAAAAAATCATTTCTGTAATACCGCTCATCTTTAAGATTTCCTTCATGCTGTTTTCACCAGGGAAGAGTCAAGAGTGGAGTATGGGCCTCATATCTTCTTTCTAGAGGAAAAAAAAAAAGTGCTAAAACTCAGCTCATAAAAATTAACTTTTGGAGCAAAGAAAAAAGTTACTGTGTAACTATTATGACTCAATTAAGTAGCAATCAGTGCTGAAAGGTGCCTGTTTCTTTCTCTAAAATAAAGGAAGGAAGATGTAAGTCTAGCCTCTGTCCTTTAATATGTGAAAGTAGACAATATGATGTCTGTATGTTGTCAAAGAGATAATTTGGTGCTACGCAGCAGTGGGCTTGCCAGCAGCAGCATGTTATTGTGTGTCAGAGAAGACTTTTTTCCAGTGCAAAGGAATTTTGCCAGCTGGCTGGAGGGGTTTTTAGAGTAATGTTTTACCTCATTTTCTGCTGAAACTACTTAATGTAGGCTTTTGTTTGCAAGCATAGATTTTGGCGGTAATATGCAAAACATTGAGGGTTAAAACATAGGATCTGAAAGGAAATTGGCAGGTTTTCATATTCTGTAGGCTGGATACAGCTTCTGTACAGTGTAATTTGAAGGAACGTTATGCCATTTTTTTTGTTTTGCTCTATTTACTAATAAAGCAAATGCACGATTTACAGAATTTCTGAGAATGAGAAGTTGTTTGCTTTGAAACTGTTGTTGGATAAAAAGGTTTTTTTAATTTTCTAAAAATTTTTTTAGTAATAATATAAATCATTGTATTTACCATGCTGGAAGCAAGTGGAGTTGAGTTATCAATGTTCTGACATGTTAAATTTTAAAGCAAATGTTTTTCCGGATGACCTAGCTATTTTGGAAGAGGAGAGATGCCTTGCTTTCAAAAGTTGTTTATGGTTTCTGTTGCATTAAAGGGCAGAGTAGTTTGGCAGAAAACAAACGCCCTTGTGTTCTAACACTCCTCACCAAGGTGGGAGGCTAGGTGTGGCTAGGTTTAAATTCTGAGTGATGCTCAATCCACCACTATCAGTCCAGTTGCGATTAATATATTAAACTATTACGATTCTGGATACACTAACTGTGGACTGCACCTTCAGTCTAGTCATGCTCGTGAACTACTATGGCCACTTTTTGGTTGCGTTCAATGAGAAACCAAAACGACCAGCTACTTAAACAGCGCAGTCTATTTTAGCAACAGATACATATGTTCTTATGGATTGCCCGTGATAAATACACTGTCTGCAAAGCACGTGCAAACAAAAGTGTTGTTAGTTATACAAAACGCACGACAAAGTTATAAACAATATGGCCTGGCTATAAATATAGGAGAGAGACTCTCTGGAGAGAGACTGTCTGGAGAGATTTCTAAGTTTCTTGAGGAAACACTTGGTATAGTCTAAGTCTTACCCAAAGGCGTCCCTATGGGGGGGGAAGAAAGGCTCAGCCTGTCGACTGGTCCCAGAAGTCAAAGGCAGTCTTTGATGGAGTCCTCCTTGACTTATTCACGATGGTGTCTTCCCTGATAGTCCCCCTTTCTTGGGCTATTTTTATACTATCTTTTACCTTCAAGGTGGTTTGAGTGATTCTTGTCTTAAATACTTTTATTATGACTGGTGTAAAATTCTCTCGCTTCACATATAAAGGTATAGTTTACCAAAAATTCAGGGTGCAGACTCAAGGAGGGGTGTTGCACCTTGGAGGCGGGTAGCCTTTGGGATGGAGGTGTGTTTAGGTATTATAATGAAATTATAATGAGCAAAGTTCACACAAAGGACAGCATTTTGTCAAAATTTGACAAACTGTTGGCTCAGGGTAGTATGTGTGCAGCTTATCAGTTCCATAGGACCATCTCGTTCCCATATCTGCTGATTATCACAGGGCTTGGCCGTGGAATCTCCACCCCGCTCCATTCCCGTGTTGCTTTGCAAGCAATATTGTGCAGGGAATCACCGATGTAGTGGATTCTTGGCATACCAGCTGCAGCTGTATTCTACCCTAGAAACCTTTTGATTTTATACTTTTCCTTAATGTGTGAACAATGCTGTATTTTTGATTATTTTAGTAATTATTCCACAGCTTCTTAAAAACTCTGGTGTATCTGGAAGTCCACTTTTTAGAGTCACATTTGAACTAGTTACGGCAGGATAAGGAGTAATACAGACAGAAGGTGTTGATTAATGCCTACAGGAAGGTAAGGAGGCCAAGAGTTAGCTGAGCTCATTTTTACACCAGTTAATATTGGTGTATCTTCTACTGCTAGAAAGCTAGCAGTGCATCCCATCGTATCCTCATTTCTGATTAGGTGCAAGTCTGGTCATGTGAGAAGAAATTTTGTAGCTTGCAATTGCTGTTGCAAAGACTGAAAACCTGGGAGCCTGAGCTGAGGGCTGAGGAGCTGCCCTAGGAATGGTCTGCCTGATTCCCCTGAGCGTGACTCTCACCGCAAGCAGAAATTGGTGACAGCCCAGACATAGGAAGGTTCCTTGGCTGATGACTGTGGGCAATCAAATGTGCAATTACAGCTCCTGGTGATTTGCCTGATGGAGCTCTATTTTCACTTTCTAATGTACCTGGAGCCAGGGTAGCTGCAGCAGTTTAGCTATTATTAATTGCTTCAGGACCCAGTGCCCTAGATTGATCTCATTAGGCCACAGAGATGGAGGTGCTGGACTGGTCAGTGCTTAACCTTCTGAGAAGCTCCTTGACTCAGAGTTCCTCCTTATGCCCACAGGCAAGCAGATTTCTTAGTTTACTTAGTGAATTGATCATCCAACTCTAGCAGGAATAGTTACCCTTTCCTCCTTTTTACAAATGCTTTCATCCCTGTGGCTCATACAGAAACATCAACAAAGTGTTCAGACTAATATCAACTTCTTTATCATGCTTTTTTCTAGTTGATCTTGACTGACTCCTGTGACTGACTACTGCTCTGTGCAGGTCCACTGCCATGTTTCGTGGTCTGCAGGCTGCAGTTTGAGTAACTCACACTGTATGATGCACTTGTGTAATTTTTGGTAAATGATTGGGCGGTCTTAACTCACTCCAGTAAGGCCTTAATCTCTCAGCAGAAAATTAAAACTTGAAAGCAGTAGTATAACAGAAGTACCATTTTACTTGGTAGTCCTCAAAGAGTCTTTCAGATCTTTCCTTCAAAAGCTTATTTTAAAACATGCCCTTTTGTTCAAACACTTTTCTCCAGGTTTGGTGTGCTTGTTTAATAGTATGAAGCATGTTTCTCACAAGTATTTATCACATTAGCACATCTTTAATTCTCACAGTGTCATCCTGCGCAGCTATCCTATTTGCAGCTATTCCTGCAGGAAATCCTATTCGCTCATGTGCCTAATCACAGAATCACAGAATGGTCGGGGTTGGAAGGGACCTCTGGAGATCATCTAGTCCAACCCCCCTGCCAAAGCAGGGTCACCTACTGCATGTTGCACAGGACAGCATCCGTCCAGGTGGGTTTGGAATGTCTCCAGAGTGGGAGACTCCACAACCTCTCTGGGCAGCCTGTGCCAGTGCTCTGCCACCCTCAGAGTAAAGAAGTTGCTCCTCATGTTCAGATGGAACTTCCTGTGCTCCAGTTTGTGCCCGTTGCCTCATGTTCTGTCACTGGGCACCACTGAAAAAAGACTGTTCCCATCCTCCTGGCACCCTCCCTTTAAGTATTTATAAGTATTGACAAGATCTCCCCCTCAGTCTTCTTTTCTCTAGACTGAAAAGACCCAAGTCCCTCAGCCTTTCCTTGTAAGAAAGATGCTCCAATCCCCTAATCATCTTAGTAGCCCTTTGCTGGACCCTGTCCAGAAGTTCCCTGTCCTTGAACCGGGGAGCCCAGAACTGGACACAATACTCCAGATGCGGCCTCCCCAGGGGGGAGGATGACCTCCCTTGACCTGCTGGCCACACTCTGCTGGATGCACCCCAGGATGCCATTGGCCTTCTTGGCCACCAGGGCACATTGCTGGATCATGGTCATCCTGTTGTCCACCAGGACTCCCAGGTCCCTTTCCACAGAGCTGCTCTCCAGGAGGTCAGCCCCCAGCCTGTACTGATGCATGGGGTTATTCCTCCTCAGATGCAGTACCCTACACTTGCCCTTGTTGAACTTCATCAGGTTTTTCTCCGCCCAACTCTCCAGCCTGTCCAGGTCACGCTGTATGGCGGCACAGCCTTCTGGCATGTCAGCCACCTCTCCCAGTTTTGTGTCATCAGTAGACTTGCTGATGGTACACTCTATCCCTTCATCCAGGTCATTGATGAATATATTGAACAGGACTGGACCCAGTACTACCCCTGAGGGACACCACTTGTTACTGGCCTCCAACTAGACTCCGCACCACTAAACACAACCCTCTGAGCTCTATCGTTCAGCCACTGTTCAATCCACCCCATGTCCATTCATCTGTCTCACACTTCCTAAGCTTGTGTGTGAGGATGATGCGGGAGACAGTGTCGAAAGCCTTGCTGAAGTCCAGGTAGACAACATCCACTGCCCTCCCCTCATCCACCCATCCAGTCACGCCATCATAGAAGGCTATCAGATTAGTCAGACAGGACTTCCCCTGGTGAATCCAGGTGAAAGACTACTTCTGATAACCTTCTTTTCCCCCAGATGCTTGGAGATGATGCCCAGAACAAGATGTTCCATCATCTTTCCAGGGCAATCTAATGCATTTTGGGAAAGAAATACTGTGGGTTAAAATTCATGTTTGGCTGGCAGTGTACCTTTTCTCCAGAATGAAGCAGCCTAATGCTTGTGCTTTTAAGGCTTTCCAACCCCCTTTTTGGTATTCTGAAACAGAAATGAGATAATGACTGGGGTATTGGTTTCATAATTGTATATGAACTATAAATAGTGTTTTATGACTCTAGGAAGGTATTTCCAATACCCGAGTCTGTTTAATTCCTGTCTACATCCCTGTCAATGTAGATTTGTGCATAACTGCATGTCAAGCTGTCTATTGTCTTAAGACACTCTTTGCAACCTGCAGATACTTTGCCTTTTTACTCCATGGTGCTATGTTGTAGGGGTGTTGCCTTATTCATCTGTTCAAAGATGTCTTTCAATTTATCCTAGTTTCTACACTTCATAATAGTAGCAGACAA